>JAKEPQ010001018.1:47156428-48386071 GCA_024500445.1 Entomyzon cyanotis | reverse complement strand
GCAAATCTTCTTGTGCCCATCCAGCCTTCTTCCTGTCAGGACACGAGAAGCTGAAATGTTCTTGACTTTGTATAAACACTACTTAGCAACAACTAAAAACATTCCTGTGTTACCAACATTATTCTTCACACTGCATCCAAAACACAGTACTGTATTAGCTAATAGGAAGAAAATTAACTCTATCATATCCAAAATCTGGACAGCATTTCAAACTCACAGAACAAATATTCTAATTCAAACTATTATTCTTTAAAGTCCTTTTATGGAAGGAATGTGTCTTCTCAACTTTCTTGGTCTCCTCTCCCCCTTCTTTACCATTCCCACTCTGAATACACATCATGCACATATATTACAGAGTTCATGGGTAGACAAGAACAACTCTATCATTTTTCAGTCTAAAAATTTAAGTGTGTGTATGGTGGGATCACAGGACAACTCACATTGAAAGGGACTACTGGAAGTCCCCTGATCCAGCCCTGTGCAAGCGTGCTGAGCTCATCCTGAGCCTTGGAGGAGGTCAGGCGTGGGGCAGAGCCACCTTGCTGAGGGCAGCAAGTCTAACACATAGTAGTAGGCTAGAAACAATAGTTTAAAAATATGGCAAAAAACAAAACAAAACCAACAGCAAAACAAAAAACCTCCCACAATCTCATTATCTTTTGATATTTACTGAGAAAAGAAAAGCTTTATCAAACCTAAAGCACTGACTCTATATTACTGGTAGAAAGATACCATCCTCCCAACAAGGTGCCTGTGCTGATATTTAACAGAAGAACCCATCTGAGCATTCATTGTCTAATCCAGCTCTTATTGAAGTCCCTGAGGAAATTTCTATTAGTGAGCAGGATCATTCTTATTTCTCTTTTTAACAGATTAGTGTGTGTTTACATGCAGGCCCTGTAGGCACCAATTAATCTGTATTCATATAGCAACTGCAGAGCTTAAAAATCACTGAAACTCGCTTCTATTGGTAATTCAGAAATTAGCCTTGGCAAGCCACGGGACTGAGAGCATCCATCTCTTTTCAGATATTAAAATCCCAGTATTTATTGGTTGAAATGCTGTTTTTAGCTCATATGATTCTGAATGTTGAAGAAGTATAAACCAAATACAGGGTAGTTTTAAGGCAGTACAGAGAAATCCCAGAGTTTCTGGTCCTGCTCACAGCTTTGCTGAGAATCCTCAGAAAGGAATTCAGCAAGTGTGTTCAACTTCACAGTTACACTGTCAAATCATGTGGGCAGAAGGCAAACAGTCAAAAATTATATGAGCCAAATGCTGCTGCAACTTTTCAGAAAATTCTGAGCAGCAACAGGGGCAGACAAAGAAAATCACAAAATAAAAATGGTCAAAGCTGTATTGCTTCACCTAGCTTCCCTCCAAAGAGAAGCTTCTGGACTTTCTTAGTTCCTTGTCCATCCAAAAAGTTGCATGCCTGTAGAATGCTTGCTCCACATATGGGAATGCATCAGCAGGATGGGAACCATGTGTTTTGTACACTCCTCAGGACATGTCCTGTTTTTGCAGAAGGCCCAATTTGCAGGATCACTGACTGCACAATGCATGGTTTTGGTTTTGAAATCAGCCTAGGGACTGTCTTTAGGACAGTGCAGAAGGACATGGTGCACTCTGCAGCCTGGAGGTTGAAGGGAAAATAGACTGCTGGAGATCACTCCTTATTTTACTCAAGAGCATCAAGAACAGGAAAGTGGCTGAAATTTTCCTTTTACACAGTACCTAAAATGGGCAGCCAATGGTTTATATACATATATATCTATATATAAGATTTAAAAAACCCCAAATACATCAAGGAACTTACTTCCCAGAGCCCAGGAATTTAAATTATTATTTAGATGAAGGGTGGGGCTGAAGTGGGGTGGAGGGGGAAGAAGAACAAAACATTATCAATGTATTCTCTATTCCTGCCTTTTATCTGTGCTTAGTAAATCTAATCCTGCTGACTGATCTTCTTGTACATGTTATTGAGCTGAGAACTTCTTTTTCTATGGTGTGTCTTTACCCTGTTCCTTTCTGTTAATATAGATTTTTTCAAAGCATATGCAAATGTAACTGCAATAGAGAGTGTTATTGTTAATTACTACTAATATGAGATTGCCTGTGCAGGTTTATCTTGTGGGAGGCAGAGCTCTAGTGCAGGGTGTGGTGGCTCATCTCATGAGCCCTAATGATACAGATAAGTGGTAAATGAAAAATAAAGTAGGGATACAGAAAGCCTCATCAAATGAGAGACAAAAAGAGCTGCAAGTAGTAGCATTATGGTGAAAGCACTGCCATGAGGGAGGACAGTATGAGAGCATGGTTTATTTAGCATAGTAAAGAAAAAGCTGAAGGCAGTTTTGATTGTTTCCTAAAAATACATAAGCTGAGTGAGAGAAGTGCGAAAAAGAGAATAAATATCACCAAGGCAGAAGAGCTTCACTTCCTAACCAATACCAAGACAGGGAGAAACATATACAATGTCCAAGACTAAATCCAGGGTGACATTTTTTAAAATTATAATTACAAAGTCCTGAAATCACAGAATGGATGAAAAAAAATTTTCAATGCTAATAAGATAGAAGTTGTGGATGGTCTGATTGACAGAAACAAGAGAATATGTAATTCAAAATCTTGCTTTAGTCCCTCTCAGTATGAGCTGTAGAGTTTTGTGGAGGTGGGGATTGGGGGGAGGGGGCAAAGTTAAACAAAAGATTTATTTCTGGGCACACCTGGAACACACTAAATTGGTGAAGAAACAAGGAGTAAGATTGAAAAGTCCCTTTTAGGTCTTGTATTATTTCCAACAATAACAGGCTGCAGTTGGGTCAGAGTTAATGAAGCAGGCGCCATAGAGTTCCTGGGAAGCCATTTAAGCCATTTTAAAAGCTGAAGGCTGCCTAAGGAATCCAGAAGGTCAAAGCAAGTTGGAAGATCTATTGTGAGTCACCTGGTCACTTCCAATGCCTTAGAAATATCAGATATCTTTATGAATGTGTTTGGTCTGGCTGGGATGGAGTTACCTTTCCCTACAAGGGCCCTCAGAAAGCTGTGCTCTGTATTTGTAGCTAGAATGATGTTGATAACACACCAGTGCTATGCATTTAATAAGTCACAAATAAAAATCATGGTAGATCACCTGCATATAACCTGTATTTTTCATTGACATCTGCCATCTGTATTTTTGTAGAATTGGATCATACATGTCCCATGACAATGTCCCATGCAGCAGGCAGGCCAGGAGTTGGTGTACCCTCTTTTGCCAGGACTAGCAATGAGTAGCCCACTCACCTTGGGAATTCAGGCTTCAGCTCAATTTCCCTGCTGTGCAGGAATCTTACATTTGAATTTCCTGTGCTTTAGCAGGGGGTCTTTGAAATGAATAACTGAATATTCATTAATCCAGAGAGTGTATAACCATAATGCAATGATTAAAAAACCACTGTGCCAAGGGTTCAGCCGAGGTGTGTTTGAACCAGTGCTATAGCCTGTGACCATGATTGTCAGCAATAAGCAGAAATTCTCACAACCATGCTTTTCCTTAAATCCTTATAAGGGTAGCTCACGTGCATCAGTAAAAGTTTTGTAACACTCCCTGCACATGTACTCAGCCTAAGAAAATGTGAGGTGATTGTCATTAAATAAAGAGGGTTTATGTTTTCCCTTACCTCATAATTTTAAATACTTAAGGTCTACAGCAGAGTGGAAGCCCAGGTGAAGGAGAAACACAGCATCAGGAGAGTGTGTTTCATGGGTCAGAAGATACCATGCCATTTGTTCAAGTGTTCAGGTCACTTGTGTTACCAGAGTAACTTACCCTAGTTAACAGAAAAATGCAGGGAAAGTTGCCTGGTGCTGCTAGAGCTTTTGGCAAACACATATAACTGCTTTAGATTTCAGATGTTATGAATTGTTTATGTCTCTGCAGAAGTGAAATGATCCCTTAAAATCTTAAAGCAGCTATTGATATATTTTGTCCATATTAAAATTTATGTAATCTAAAATACTTAATCGTTGGTATAAAAGGTGGTAGGTAGTTCTGATTTAAAGCCACGGTCTTTGGTTGAAGTTGTCAGGCACTCTCGTGGGGTTTTTTGCCCTGCACAAATCTTTTCAGCCAGTACGTGATAATTATCAGGATTTCTCACATAAGTGGAATAAAAAAACTGGGCTTAGTTTGAGCTTCAGAAGCCTCAGGCACTGTCTTTCATTTGCCAGCTTCTAGCTATTATGTATTAGAAATATATGAAGGGCTCTGGGAGACAGGTGTACTTGGATTTATTTCAGTCGAGTCTAATGCATCTTTACAGAGGTCACTGAAGTTGGAAGAAGTCAAAAAATATGGATTGATAATGCATTTTGTACCAGACCATGGGTACTGACAAGCCTATTTCCCATTTTTAATTACATATCAAGGTAGGAAGGGGTCTCCTCCATTAGACACCTCTTCAAGTACACTCTAATAAAAGAAGAAAATAGATCACAGCCCACGTGATAAGAATCAATCCTATTGCTTAATATTGCTGCCATGAACAACCAGATCAGTCCGTAGGAATTCATTGTTTAGCTCATTTTTCAAAAAAACAGTCCTGGTTAATTACCTGTCGAAAGGCTCTACTTTCCACATCACACTGCCCCAGTGTGCTATTTTCACAGCCTTCAAGAGAAAGTTCCACAGAAAAAGGATCACAACAAAGGAGAGAGTTCCTAACTATGCCCTTCTACTCCAGTGTAAGTTACATGAAGGGAGAGATGTTCGAACAGACATCAGTGTCACAGGTGCCAGTTGTCTGATTTATTCCCTCTCAGAGGAATGTGCTGGCATCTGTGTGCAGAGTGACACCTTGCCAGCTGGCCAGGAGGCTGTCCTCTCAGCTGTCCTTCCAGACAGATGAATTGCACAGTGTACATAGCTGCCTGCCAAAGGACAGGCCTTCCAGGAGAAGGAGAGAGAAAAAGCACCTCACGTATTTCTGAGAGTAGTTTTACTTGAAATTTGTTTACAGAATTAAGTTTATTGGACCAGCTTATCACCAAAGCCATCTTTCTGACACAGCAGTAAGTTACATGCATTGTGCACATAAACCAGAGCAATTCATGTACGAATTTACATTTTCTCTGATGCTGCTGAGTGGAGTATATTTTTCTCAGCGTGGTCATAACACAGTATGGGCACTATGATCTTACTTAATCTCATTTTTATAATCCTAGATCACTCAGCTAAAATAAATACCCCTACCTTTAGGCAACTAAATTAAATAGCTAGGTTTTAAAGCCTAGCTTTTTAAAGCTTTAAGTGGTCTGAGCACTCAAAACTCTGACAGTCATCCATTTGTGAAAGTGTGCAACAAAACCTGAGCTAGTTTTAGGGGACAGAAACTTCTTAAAACCATCACAACTCACATGCTAGTACCAGCCAATAGGCAGGCAGGGCTGATGTATTGGTTTTTAATGGTTTCTATAAAATAAACTCAAATGAGGTCCTTCCCTCACTGACAGTTTGAGAAGCCTATGCAATTTAACTATAAAGTGAGAATGAGTATTCCTAATTTGTTTGCAGAATGAAAGCACATGTTCCGGTGTGTAAGTAAAAGGATGGTAAAAACAATATTTGACTGAGGTTGAATTTAGCTAAATCACTACAAAAGGATAAATACTGCGTGAAGCTATTGCACCAAGATTTGTAAGACTCTCTAAGTAGAAATATAACAGTGGCATTCTGATACCGTGAACAGTGGTAATGCTTTAAAAGAGCCTGGGAAATGTTAATAGAATCATATATATTCACCCCTAGAATATGCACCTCTTTTTCAGAAATGAATTAGCAGTGATTTTTTTTCTCATGTTTATACTCCTATTAATTATCTCCTCAGATTTTCAGTTCATTCTGCCCACAGAACCGACACAGTTTGGCATAGAGTCTTTTACAATGCTGATCACATTGTTTGAATATAAGAAAAAACTATCTATGCTTTTTTAATGATAGACATGTCTGCAAATGTGAATGCTCTTTGTTCATTCTCTTTACACCTCATGCCCTTTTACTCACATATTTAATATATTTCAGCTGAGTGAATTAAAAGCAGGATTAAAGACAGGGAACAGGTTGTTTCTGGCTCATCTGGGTTTATCTGGTGCATTCTAAGTATTATACCTGACTTCTCCAGGGAAAGAGGAGTTTGTTTCCTAACCTTTCCGAAGCAAGACTTCATACAGGCAATAGCCATAAAATCATAAAATCATAGAACAATTTGGGTTTGAAGGGACCTTTAAAGGTCATCTAGTCCAACCTCCCCTGCAATGAGCAGACATCTTCAACTAGTTCAGGTGTTTAGGCATAGAACAGTAAAACGACCAGACTGCATTTCAAGCTCTGTGGTGTACTCCGCCTTAAGTCCTATCCTAGAAATTTGAAACTTCTCATTTTATGGTAGAGTAGCAAAGGAGTTGCTGGATTTTGTCTCTGCTGTCTATGTCTTAGGAAGAGGAGGAAATGAAGCAGTGTATTACTGTTATATCTGCATCACTGAAGAGGAAGTAGTCCTGACATTTATGTAGTGTGACTTAACACATCTAAATGAGGTCTTACTTCTGCAATTATAGTGGTTTAAGTTTCCGTCCAAGGTTCGTTCTTACTGATTCTCGAGAATACCAATTCTTTACCTGAGCCAAGTCAGTGGCATGAGTTAGTGCATTCTTAGTTCAAAATCATATGGCCTAGTCTGAGTCATCCCCAAAGGATGTTTTTAAATATGTGAGTAGATTTTCATTAAGGATGAGTAATATTCAATGAGTAAAAAGTAAATGTGGCTTTGCTTTGCAAATACAACTGAACAGCTGGGGCAGTACAATATTAAATCACCATAACTAGACATTCAAGGCCACACTATTCATGCCCAGAGCTCAAGTTCCCATTATTCATCCATTTATTTCTCATCCCTATTAGAACTGGACTGTGATCATTCTGATTGAAATTGCAGAGTCTACCCACAAAAGCAACCTCTTCTATACATGTGTTTGTGACTGCTGAATTCTCAAAACTGTTTTCTTGCTTGAATTAAAAATATAAATCTGTTACATTCCACAGATGGACACTGGCAGCATGAGCTTCTGTCATTTCCCTCCTCATGTAAAATATTGATGTCAGGCTCTGTGATGCAAAGTAGCAAACACAGAGTGCAGAAGCCATCCAAACCTCATTTGGATTCCCAAAGGAATTTGACCCATCCTAGCTAGCACACTTTAGACTGATTATGTAGCTGTCAATTACGTTGCTGTTCTGTGCACTGAGATTACTCAGGCTGTATTCTTTATCACAACCAAAATAAACCTACTGCAGTGAATTGTTTTTTCTCTACTAAACAAATGCATATTGAACATGCATAAGTAAGCTTAAGCACTGAATCTTTTTGCTCAGATTTGCCAGTGACATACCCAGTAAATGTCTGAAGTTCAAAGATGACAACAAAGGTACAGATATAATTCTGTTTTGTGAGGTGAGGATTGTGACACTGAATAAACTTGGCTTTATGAATTATGAGATGCAATATTCATTATGTATATATTATAGGATTGCATGACATTAACAGCCTTGGTCTCCATGACAATACCAGCAGAAGATGTTGGATGAAAAAATGGCTATGAAGAATATGATTTAAATAAATATCACAATACTTCTGAGTCTTTTTAATTTAGCAGAATTTTTAACATGTTTAAAGTAACCAAACTATTCTTTTCCTTCTTTATCTAAGTAGACAAACAGTGCTCTCAGAGAGACATCAACTTTTGTTACCTATATGTAAAAGCCAAGGCTGATTAGACATTCAGGGGTGATGGGTCACATCTGGCCAAATGGATTTAGTGTACCCTGGACTCTGTTTACAAAACATTGGCACTCTAAAATGCAAAGCCTCTAGTCATAAGCAAACAATTATATTCCACCCTCAAAGTTTTTGGGTTTCCCTCTTGATTTCCAAAGCAGGCACAGATGACCAGACAGACAGAGATAGGCACTATGAAGGAGGGTGACAGCAGCATTAACAAGGCAGGCACAAGCTTCTCTGGGCACCCCTCTCTGAAAGCTGTGCAATTGTATTTTCCTTGTGCTTGTCATGCCACTAATTAGGTGGATCTTGAATGGGCTCATAATTATGTGGTCAAGTGGACATGTGGGTGTTAGTACACTGGGAGTTTGTATGGAGCTCATTAGCACCATTGCTGTACAATGCAGTAATATCCATCATTTCACAGCAGACAACAAAGACAACTTCTTTGTCCTTGAATTTCAGTTTTCTCTTCTGCATCTACTCTTCATTTCCCTTTCAGGACCATAGGTTCTTAGAACAAAAGATAAACCCAGTAACAAAAAACTACCAAATACAGCCATATAGAATGGTCAGTGAGGGCAGGACCATATAGTTAAAGAAGTTTGAAAGCAGTCACACAGATTATTTTTGGCTAACCATGGATTTTTTACATTTTATTAAGTCAAATACCTAGTTCTAGCCTTAGATCTATTTTTATCTGTGTGAACTATTCACTGGGAGCATGCTGTGATGCTGCCACTCTCTGTCACCTCACCTCACCACTTCATATTTTTAAAGTGATGCAATACTAATTTGGGGGCAGTACTAAACTCTTGTTATTAGCTTAGTGTCCCTTCTCTTTTTAGTCTTTAATACACACTCAATGCTCACATTGTCCTCTGTGAGATAAAAAGCCCTGTTATTCTGCTAATTTATGGCATGCCAATTTGAGCAGAAATTACATGGTGTGCTCTGTGTAACACCTGCCTCGGAATAGATGCTCCTTGTTTTGTTACTTCTCAGCCCTCCTGCTGTCACCTTTCACAAGGGATAGACCTCAAAGACCAGAAGAAGACCTCAGACTGTAAGACTCTGATTTTTAGATTTCATCTTTCTATAAACAACTAATCAGAAAATATTCTGTTCTGATTTGCTCCTGTCACACTTGAACATTCAAACTCTGCCTGAATGCAAAGAAAGATATCCTATATGAAACATCTATTTAATTATCCCTAATAAAATACACCTGAATGCTGCAGCTGCATATATTTTTTTCAGCCAGGATGCCTCACTTTGGCAGTGTCTGTGCTCTCTGTTGGACAGGTAATTACTAAATTCATTCCTAGATCTAGTACAAAGAATAATCAGTCTTTCTTCTTTGTTCCTCATAGCTGGTGCTCCTAGATGAGTTTAGGCTGCTACAAGATGACAGTAATGTGGCCTTCCATGGCATCCTTTGCTTAATAGCTCAGTGGCTGGAATATCAGTTTTGAGAACTATCACACTGAAACTTCTGATGAAACCTTTTGTTTCCCTTTTGAAAAAGCAAACTTTTAAAATTTGTTATTTAATTGATGATTTGCTTTTGGCACAGCATTATTGAAAAGTAGAACATTCCATACTTTTAAAATGTGACTTTTAATGTTTTTTCCAGAGGCTTCATTTGTTTAGATTCAGCCCTTTTTAATGAATGGAATCCTAATCATATGAGGAAAATAACAGCTGGTCTTTATTCAGAAGGTACTTCACTGACATCAAATATAAAACATGAAAATAATTTTTGTTTAAGAATAATGCATTTGAGGCACAGCTATCATTTCAAAGTAGCTGTAAGGCATTATTAGGAAACCCTATTCCTGGATTTCATTAACCAAACAAAACCTTTTCAGGAAGATTAATTTCAATAATTCTGTATTAATAAAGACGAAGGTTCACCTTATCCTCAGATAATCATCCCCAGTAGTACCATTGCTACACAGCCTATAAATATCTTCTTACATTTAGAAAAATGCAAAGTCAGGTTACATTTCCAAAGCATTGGCAACAAGGCTCCTTCCTGTCTCCCAGGTGGTCATGAGCTCAAGTGTCTTGGAGGTCTCTCTGATCTCAAAACAAAGCTAATGGTTTGATATGGCAACCAGCATTGAAATATGTGAAAAAACTCAGCAAACCAAAGAGTAAGAAAACACTTTATCGGAAGTCTTTGGGCATACAACTTCCGGTGATCTCTGGACTCAATATCATTTTCAAGTCTAATTCACTTTTTCATTTTTCCTCAGCTGTGTTTTAGAAAGCCAGAGTCAAATTGAAACCAGAATGCCAGGTGGTTGCAGAGAAAGATAGACATTACAAACAGAAATACAATCAGTTTTTCCTTAAACAGGAACATAGAATACATTAAGCGTTTTGATCAGCTCACATTTTAAAGAAGATCTGAGAGATTTCCTTTTTTTCTCCATAGCTGTGAAAAATACCTTTCACAAATGATTGTGACTTTTCATCACAAATATGAATAGCAAGCATATTGCATCAAAATATTGCCATTTCCAGAAAAAAAAATTAATACTTCATGTTCTTTCAAGAAAATTAATTTTTTCCTGTGGCTTCTTTTCATAGCTTGTTTTTAAATTACCATGGGACAGCTACAGCTACACTTCTCATATTTTTGCTTATGGGTTCAAAGATGTTCTGCAGCAGCTATTCCCTCAACTTCTCCTAGAATAAAGAACATGCTGCATCATATCCAGCAAAAAAATTAAGTCTATGCTACTAATGTCCAAACTAGTTATTAACTTCCCAGTGCATCAGCCAGGCAGTTTAGGTGTTCTTAAATCTTCAGAAAACAATCCTTTCCACCTCTTTTTGCAACACCAGAGCTTTCTTGGGCTCAATTCACATGGACACATCAAGACATGGAAGCAGCTCTCTGGCTGTCTGCACGTTGTTCCATCTCCCACAACCTCTCAGAGGCAGACATGGCAAAGACCCTTCCCACTCTCCCCTGTGCTAGAGGAGATAGGATCACAGGCTGCCTAACGAGGCAAAGAGCCATCCACATTAAGCCCCTGTCTCCAAGCAGACTTAAAACTGAGTCATCTACTTCAGGAACTGCATAAAATATGCTGGAGGACATAAATAATTTGCACAGCTCAAAAATTAGATTCTTTGCTGGCTTCCCTTTCCTACAGAGAAACGAACCCATCCTGATCAGCAGCTACCCCCAGCCTGGGCTTAGAATCAGGTTTTGCTTCTCTTTACATGCACTGATAGACAAGGAGGTACCTGTCACTTATCTAACCCGAAAAAAATAGACTTGCTAATTTTATTCTAAAGCAAAAGTGGAAAAATGAAAATAAAATACAG
Source organism: Entomyzon cyanotis (assembly GCA_024500445.1). Lineage (NCBI taxonomy): Eukaryota > Metazoa > Chordata > Aves > Passeriformes > Meliphagidae > Entomyzon > Entomyzon cyanotis. The sequence goes on along the minus strand of JAKEPQ010001018.1, from coordinate 48,374,906 downwards.
GAGTCTTCATTTGCAGTGAATGTACTGAAGATTATATCCAAAATGCAAAAACTCCCAAACCTCTCTATGTTGAAAAATGTGTAAAAAACAAGCAATATTCATAAATCTGATTTTAAAATATTTCTTTTCAATCACAAGGACATACAGGTAAGTGACTGGCGACAGGGATGGTTCTGAGCTCACAGCCTTACCCCAGTGGTTTCCTATTGACTATCTCTCTTCTTACCCTCTCCTTCTTACCCCCAAATCTTTTTCTCTAGAAGTCATTTGTGAGGAGTGGAAGTCTTTTCACCACTTTTAAGGGCATAGGTCTGAGGGCTTCTTATTTTCCTTCTGCATTCCTTCTTCTCACTGCTGCAGTGCTTTTGCACTGTTGCAGTGCAGCTTTTACTGCTTAACTTCCAATTCCAACAACTACTGATGTCAGCAATCTGAGTTTCAGCAAGAAATATGAACACATCATGCAGTGTTATATATAACTATTCCCTGAACTACATTAAAATAAAAATTTCCCTGATACCTGCACATTTGGAAACTTATATGTATACCTCTTTTTCTGGCACTAGCAGAATTAAGTTAGTGGAGAACCTCACACTTATTGTTAACATCTCAGACTTCTAAAGAATATTAATTTGATCTGATGGCATTATAATTTTCATCTAACTTTTCTGGGGATTCTTACCTATTTTTTTCCCAATGTCAGACTCTAATCCAAATCACCCCAGCAGAATAATGCAATGATCGCTAACATCAAGCAGTTCAAATATTACAGGACTCTCTCTTAGGCTTCTGCACTGAACTAAAATGTGTCAAAAATGTGAGTTGCCTATTAGAAAAGACTGCATTTCATAGTGAAAATGCCACAGTTAACAAGACAATAATGAAACTTACTAATGAAGAATATGGGAAAAAAAACTTGATTAATGCACAGTGATGTTTTCAATGCTTTCAGAAACTAACTACCATATTTTCAAATTGTCATAGGCCAAACTACTGTAAAACCTAATGGCTTAACCCTGCAAATGCTTTCATGCATATGGTTCTTTATAGCACTTTCTGAATATATTTATGCAGCTTTAGGTGCTGAAATTAAAAACAGATTTAAAAAGTAATATGAATAATCTTTGAACTTACACATGTAGGAAGCATCTTTAAAGAAATTTCAAGTTCAGTGTCCAGAGGCTTTGTTGCCAACATGGTTTATCCTCTAAATAAAATTCACATTAAATTTTTTTTGATCATCATATATGGTTGCTTTCTTCAGTGTGTTATATAAAAAAATTTTGTAACCTTTTTCTTCTAGAACAGAAGTTAGTCAATCTAGAAAATAAAATTCATTGTTTCTAGAATACAAGTTGCTGTGATTTAATTATTCTATCAGATGAGACAAATGTGTTTGATACATGTGTTAGGTAAAGCTTTGGGTAGTCCATTCATGTATAGAAAATGGACACATCCCGTGAGAACAAAGGCATCATTCTAGCCCATTCTGGTAAAAAAAAAAAAATTGAAAAAAAAAAAAAAAAAAAGGATTTTGCTATGGCCTAATTAACAGAAAAGAGAGTAGCAATGTTACCAAAATTTCAACACTTGCTCAGCTGGGGGAAACTGGCACATTACAAAAAAAGGTACATTGCTTCTTAAAATCTAAGGAGTAGACAAAGACAGCAAAAAGAAGAAGAATCTGATTCAAAGTCAGAAGGAACAATGAATTCATCAGGCTTCAGATCAGCACAAGAAGAATGAATGAAGTGCAAATGTACACAATGCTTCGGCAGCATTCAAATCTGTGAGGGATGTGCACAGACACTTCATGCAGAAATGAACACTATTCTTCAAATAGAAAAACTTACTTTGGTATCACATTGCAATCTACATTTCTTCTCACAAGTGTAATAAACAAGTTATTCAGCTTAACAAGGATGAGTTGGCATGAAAATATCTGCATATCCTTTTTGACTGGGAAGGTTTCTGGAAGAAATGAATGTCACATGACATTATCAGCACAGAGCATTAAGAACATCTTTTTAAAATTGCATTTTCAAGCTGATGTCTGCATACAATTTAGAATGGGAAAATGTTTATGCAAAGACAGACATTGCAACAGTCTATAAATACATTTGAAAACTTACTTTCAGAGTAGACAAAAAATGCAGAAAAGAAATTGTCTATTACTACTCAGGAATCTGTAGTAAATGTAGTTTTTCTGATTTCTTGTGTTGCAGAACACCTCCCAGGTAATGTTCAACTCTTATTTTCATGCAAAAGTTTAATTCTGATCTTATGAAAAATTTTACAATAAGAAAAAATATGAGGTCCACAGAGTCTGCTATTAAACAGTGTCTAAGCAGAACTACCAGGACATTTTAAAGTTTGTCACCTGAACCCATTTGCTTCCTTTATAATCAGTTTATGGTTCATAACAAATTTCTATGTTAATTTTTGCATAGAAGTAAAACCACTTTCTCTTAATGGACAATTTGTAACTTCTCCATTCTTCCTCTAAATTAAACAGACGCCATTTTCATAAGTTCTCTTTCTTTGATCACTTGTGAATATTAGCCAAGTATTTTACAGTCTAACAATGGTAATAAGTGTTTAATTTGCAAATAAAAGCTTAGTCTCCTATGTTTTTCAAAGTAGTAATAGTATTTTTATATATATATGTATATACAAAAAAAAAAATTCGCAAAAGAAAATACTGCAGGAAGTAAGGCGATGTGTGGTAGATGTTGGTATACTTTGTTCTTCTGGGTAGCCAGCTTGAGATCCATCCCTGTGTGACAGAAATCAACTACTCCTTCCAATGTTTTTAATTTTTTTGAGACCATTTAAGTGCAAGACAGTATAAAAATACATGTGTTATACTCTCTCCAAGCACCATGGCTGTGAAAATAATTGCAGATGTAATTTATAGCTCAGAAAACATCAGCCCTGGAAGAATATATTATGACTGCCTCAGGCACAGCTGGGTTTGGGATCCCTTCTCTCTAGCCTTAGACGCAGCATAAGCAAATCCCATGTAGTTCTGGTTCTGTTCAATCCAAGATGCACTGCAATATCCAGCTGCTCCCTTAGGACCTTGAATTCCCCAGCAGCCCCAACAGGCTAAAGTGACACTGCCATTTAAATTAGTTTTAATAAAGGACTGGGGAAATTGGGGAATTTTCAGAACTGTAACATGCATGTTTTGTGTGGCTGCTCACCTCGCTATATAACTTTAATCAATTCAAGCATCTGAAAAAGGTATTTCAGAAATTCTGACCACAAAGAAATCTAGCTGAAGGTAGGCAGCTATCTGCAGGGGTGTGCCTGTTAACTTCTGCAGCATTCTGGGCCTCAGAGGTGGAGCCAAGGCTGCAGTGGCAGGTGTTTTCCAGTTGCTCAGATTTCAAAGCTTTCTCCAGAACAGAGCAGGCACTTACAAGAACACGCTGAAGGACCTGCTCTTCTGATGTAGAGCCACAGGTGGTTCCTATGTCCTGTAAAATAGTAGAAAAGGTTCAGGTGATGAAAACTGATATCTTGTCTTTTGGATAACCTGTATATTTTTATATGATGAGATAGTTATTTAAAAAAATAAAATCCCAGGAACATACCAGAATCTTTATTTATCTGATGGAACATTAATATCACTTTCCCAGTGTTTGGATCCAGGTTCTGTAGCTAATCTGCCCAGACTGGAGAAGTTCTGGTAATGGCTCTTAGTTAGATCTTCACCTGTGGTCAGATCCTGCAAGCCACTGTGGGTCACCCTGCCAGTGTGCTCTTTGCCAAGGAAGGAAACTCAGCAGGGACCGAAGGCCATCAGAACTCTGTCTCAGGCTTTATAATCTGCATGGTTTTACCCAGGAGAACCAGCAGGGCTCATCCAACACATCATGTCCATGCAGGCTGAACCTCCCAATATCCAAGAGCAGTGACACACAACCTTCCTGGGGCCATTTGTTGTTTTCTCTTCTCCTGTGTCTGTGTTGGACTTTGAGAACATCCCATGGTCTTCCCTTTGCCTCACACTCACTCAGGTGAGTAGTGGAAAGGCTGGGAGTGCCATGGGAGTACAAGGGTGTGCATCACGTCCCTCAGCTGCTCCAGAGGAGCAAATCCCCATCCAGGCTGGTTGCCCAGGCAGGCACAGCTGCCCACAGCCCCCACCTGGCTGTGCAATTAACACCCAGACCTGGCAAATGGAGGCTTGGCCACGTGTCCCTACCACCCATCAAACATGTCTGCATTAAACAATTCACCCACCAGCTGCTTCCATTTCATATTTCAGCGAGCTTGGAACATGCAGCTCCACAGCAGGGTTAACTTTGCCTAACTTCGTGGAAGTTATCTTGGAACAAAATGTAGATTGGCTTCTCTTGAAGGCTGTAGGGCATGAAAATAAGTTTTCAGACTTGCCTCTCCCCTTCAGGAATACACCTTATGCAGAGCATCCTGCATCCACACAACAAATATAAATAACAACAAGAGTTTCCTCTGAAAATGCACTTCAGGATTATTCTGTATTGACAGAGTTCAACTGGAGTATTTTTCTTTGTTTGCTGGGGAGATAGATGTATAGATACATTCAGGTGGAAAAACAAAGGAAATTTCTAATAAAACAGCAACAAATCTGGTTTGTTTTGTTCTGGCTTTTTTTCTGCTGCCTGCTAATGGATGCCTTCTGCTCATTGTAGGTGTCATTGTGCTGATATATTCTTTTCATATATTTCCAAATTCCTCGAATCAATTCTAAGCAAAAGGCACTGAAACTAGGTTTGTCAAAACAAAACTACCCCTTGGAGCCAGTGAAGCTTTGACATCACTCTAGGATGTGCCAAATGCACTCATTTACTCAGAGCTCGTTCTTGGATACTATTCTATCTGGGGAGCAACTATACATCAAACAAATGCTTTGTAAAAAGCTCTACTCATGGCTCTATGACAGATTCATTTTTAATATCTGTAAGGCACAACTTCTAAAGCAGGATTTCATGTACCAATAGATTTTACTTATTTCCAGAAGCATTGCTATGATCATGAACATTTCTTAACCAGAAGTCCATGCACAAAGTCACCAGCAGAAAAGCTGCAGTTGCACAGAAATAACATCCTTTTCCTCCTGTTCTCTGAGAGGGTTTTATTGGTGTGGTCTTACCTGCCGAGCTAAGCTGAGGAGCCTCAGTGAAGACTGTCAGGTGAAATAGAAACAACGGAGAACATTTCAAGGACTACTTTTAAGTCAGAGGCTGCCTCTTTTTAGTTGTATCAGAATCCAGACTCTGCAAAGCAAGTCAGGTTAATGAATGTTTCAGTGTGATGCCAGAGATCAGAGTATTAGAAAAAAAATCTTGATTAATTTTTACATGTAAAGGTAAAAACAAAGGCAAAAAATAAAGATACATACACACCAAAAATCCATTTTTTAGAAGATACTTCTATTGATTTTTACTAAATGAATTTCAGTGTATTCTCAGTGTTCTACTTGTGTCTTTTTATCTACGTAAAATCTAAACTAGCCATGTTTGGAGATGAAGTTCTTTAAAAGTAAGTATTTGTCACATCTGAGGCCTGAACTGCGTGTTGCAGTTGCCTGTTAATAAAGATAATATGAAAAACTATGCAGTACTGGCAAAACTGAATGGAATGTAAAAACCAGGATCCCCTCACCAACCTGTTCAAAATGTTTGGATGTATACATAATGTATATTAGCAGTAAGCAAGCAGCAGCCAGAGGCCCCAGTGAGTTTGGAGCCCTCACTGTGCTGATTATTGTATGAACATAAACAGGAAATATTCCTTCCCTCAAAATCACTGCAATCGAGACAACAGCAATGCACATCGGGGCTAGCAGGAAGCAGTGTGGAAGAAGGATGCTGAACCTGAGGGCAACTAATTGGAACACAAGATTGTGAACTCTATTGGCTGAACATTCAGCCGCAAGCTTTAGAGATTTTTTTTTATTCCATAAAACAAGTCGACAAGAGCTACAAATGAATCACTTGCAGCCTGTCTACTTAAGGACTCTCATTAAGCACGGGTATCACGGTGAAGATGGATCTTGAGACAGAAACGAGAGGAGAGCAGGGTAATGGTTGTGTCTAATGGCTTGGTTGTAAAGGCACAGAATCTAATAAAGCACAAGTTAATAAGCTCTCACTATGAGAGAGCTTAACATGACAGAAAGGCATGGTGATGACAGAATTTCTATAACCAGATTATATAAATAACGTGGGTTGGTAGGGAGAGCTGTGGACAGAACTCTGCATTAAATGTTAAGCACTCCCATTACCTGAGCTAGAGGATCCATTGCAGCAATCAGAAAATTGTTGCATACCCTTAATTTCACAGGTTAAGCTATTAGAAGGGGAAAGAAAAAGTAATAAATAAAGAGTTCAGTAAAAAATATTTATAGCATCTGAGCTCTGGGCCCATTTCTGTGCTGCTGCTTCTCTGGTTAACTTTCTCAGTACGTCAGGGGTTCTGAGCAGAACCTACCACTCCTGAATCATTCTTTCTGACAGGCAGGAGTTGTTTGAGAGGAGATAGATTTATCATTACAAAGTCAATGACCTGAATTTTCCCAAGACTTCTAGTAAAACCAGAACATGATAATGAAATTCTTTGCCCAGCTAGTTGCAGTTCACTATCTTTCTTATAATGCCAACAGTGAGTAACCAACAATGGAAAATTGCTTGGGGAGAACACTTTCATCCTTTCTCCAAAGGAAGGTTTATCTGGGAGAAGGAGACGGCTACAGTTTGATCAAAAAAAACCAAAAAACCCACAGTTGCTGGTAAAACAGAACTTTATAGGACATGTAAGCAAGACATCAGGATTTTAGGACAGTTATTAATACAGTCATTTGCTATATTATTTCAGCTACTGCATACGTTTGCTGTTACTGAGACAAACCACTGTGTGAGTCTCTTTCATAAAAATACAGTGTAATGCCTAATGACTTATATCACATTTCAAAAATTGTTTTCATTTCTCTTGTTTGGGTTAGGACACTGATCTTCCTTTCTCTTGTGCAGGTTAGGACACTGATCTAACTATAGCTCAGAAAATATTTTAATTGTAAATCACAGACAGGTAATTAAAAAAAAAAAAAAAAGGATGAGAAGAAGAAAATAATTACAAGCAGGGGGGGAAAAAAAAGAGAAGATGAAGCAGAAGTAGAGTTCAGGGAATTTCCAATTTCAAAACTGTTTATAAGTAAATTATTATGACTTGGAAAAGAAAGGCAAAAAAAATATTTGCATAGCCACCACTGTTGGGGAATGTGCAAAACAGAAAAAAAAACTTGCTAAAAGCAAGCTGACTTCCAGGGCAGGACATAATACTCCCCACAATTTATCATTGCTGCTGCCCTGCTGTCCAACCCTCCTTTTCTCCCACTCCTCAGCTCCTCTTCCTCCCTCCTCACCCACCAGTGATGGCAGATGGCTACGAGGAGCTGGAGCAGACTGCAAGGAATAGGTGTGTTATGGAGGAAATGTACTCCAGGATGAGCTGCTGGAGGCAGAGAGATTATCCAAGGTTTCTGTCATTGCTGGGCAGCAGCACGGCGACCGTGGCTCCCCTCATTCCTCCCAGTATCCGTGACGGGAAGCGTTCTGGAAAGCATCTCTCTGAAAACAGGCCTGCTGAAGACAGAGAACAGAGTAAACACGGCAGCAAGAAGGGATCACTCCATCTTTCCTCATCGTGTGCCTGACAGATTCACACAGACCTGACATGACAGTTGCCTCCGACTTGCAGAGCCCCAAAGCCAAGGGGGAGGGGGAGGAGGGCAAAGTGGGATAAATAATGATACATCCACAATAACAAGGCAGTGGTGTGGAAATCTGTCAAGAAATACACACTCCTGATAATAGGAAGAAAGCAAGGCCTGATCTTGTTTAATACAAGGCTGGAGTTAACACATTCTGCTACATGGGAAATAAACCAGCTCTTTTCTTAAGGAACAGAGGTGTCCCTCCATCTGCATAATTGCTGTGCACAGCTTGGGATCACTTGATCTTCCAGACCCCCCTCGCTTCCTCAGCTGGGTTGTTATCATCCTCTGTTATTATCTTCATATTTCCCCTGGTTATTATCAGCATGTTACCTTTGCATTTATGTCGACAATCTACCTGGCAATTTTCTCCTCTCCAGCTGGCTTCCGTGTTTCCTAGGTAAGAAAACTAATGTTCTTTGCTCCAGAGTGAATGTCCTATTCATTATTCTCAATGTACTGTGACACAACAACACTGAGTATCAAAAGCCTGCAGTAAATTCTCATCTATTTCTCAGTCATATAGAACAATTAAGCAAACAGCACAAATAGCAACCTGCCTTTTATCGTCCCTACCAAATTTAGGTTTGACTGTGCTACGTTTAACAATTGCCCAGACCCACGATGCAAATGAACATGTGGATAAACACTGTTTAATATTGCACATTATGATGTGCCAGAGAGCACTTCCATTGTACCGCGTTCTTGATGGCAACCCAGATGAATCACTTTTCATACCCAAACAGGCTGAAGCAGAATGCAATTATTGAAAGAATTGCTGCAAAGAAACGCTTTACTGATGCTGTGATCAGCTGTCTGTATCCATACAGCTCCCAGACTGAATGACCCCTTGTTGAGGGTTTGTCTCTGACCTGTTCTGTACTCAGTGAAATCTCTGGAGGTTGGGCTGCCTTGCTGTCACAGTCTGGATATCCTGTTTCCCCCCAAGTAGTACTGAAAACAGTAGTCACCAGCATCTCACAGAATGACAGGATGGGTCAGGCTGGAAGGAACCACAGTGGGGCATCTAATCCAACCTCCCTGCTCCAGCAGGGTCATCCCAGAGCACAAGGCACAGGATTGCATCCAGACAGTTCTGGAATATCTTTAGTGAGGGGAACTCCACAACAACCTCAAAATCAATCTCAAAAAGCTTAACAAAAGCAACAAAAAAGATTGGCCTGGTTCAGAAGAAGTAACTGAGTGCTTCATCATTCTTGACAATCACACTGAAGTACATCCTGGACATTTGGTCTTTCAGTTAAGCAAATGTTAAATTCCTTTTTTTCCTTTAAAATTTATCATTACCACAGCAAAAGTCTTCCACTTTTTTTTTACAAACCCATCAAAATCTGTAGAACTCAGCAGAGACACATGATCACTACCTAGCATTTCTCATGCTCAGAAACTCAGAGTTCTTCAAACTTCACCAAAGTGGAGGTCAAGCTACCTGTAAAGTTAGAACACATGAAAATAAAGTTATGACAACCTTAGATCAAAATCAAATATGAAATATCCACTTAATAATTAAAACAGTAATTAAGCCAGCATTATTTACCTTGTTTCTTCATTTAAAAACTACAAAATTGTAAGAATTTAAATGAAAATGTAGTTGTCAATTTCCATTTGAAAAGGCTATTTAAGGAGGGCTTAATGACTTCAGTTTTTTAAAGTCATTTTGTACTCATGGTTAATTAAATGCACAAGGACTTCCACTGAGAATCAGGATGTTCTAAATAATGTAATAATAACTTGTGTAACCAATTACTGTAAAATAAAACTGGATTATCCAATATGACCTGTCTGACTTCAGTATTCATAATTTTAAATCCCTTTTAATTAAATCCTCAGGGTACTATATTTAATGTAAAACAACCATGACCTTCTTTATAATATAAATGTAGTAGCCTTAGTGGGTCAGGAAGGAATTTTGGTTCCACAACTGGGTGACTCATTCATCAGAAAATTTTCTGGGCTGTCATCCTATTTAAACAACATTATGAGCCAGTTTCTCAGCTGGTGTAAATAGGGTGTTGTAAATTGACTGTAATGGCACTAGGGCTTTATACCACTGCTCTTTATTTCTAAGCAACAGAAAGCATAGGAAAGCATTCATGCCTTCTTTGGTTTACTAATGAAGATGAGGTTTATTCTGAGAAAATATTTCACCTCTCCCCCCTCCTGCCTGGGCTTTTTGGTTTGATTGTTGGGGGTTCTTGTTTTTTGGTTTTTTTTTTCTCGTAGGCATTCTGGGGAGAGTTTGCTTCATTGTGGGCTTGGGTTTTGGATTTTGTTTTTCTGTAATTGGTGTTGTGCTTTACAGAACAGCATCAAGGCCAAGTGAGAGCTAGTTATCTAAAGGGCATGACAATAAACATATCAAACTGGGGAGTGATTTTTCTATGATGTTAGCAATCTACCCACACATGCTATAATAGTTTTTCCCCTTTTTCTGATTTTTTCTGCCTATTTTTAAACCAGCTGAACTATCTTTTCTGCACAGTGGAGACCTGTGAGTATCTTATCTCCTCATTTTGCTTTTTACATCATTTAAGTAGTTGTTACATTTAAAAACCACAGATTTTCTCAAAATATAAAAAGCCATGACTTAGGTGCAGACACACACACATTCTTAATACCCACTCATAGAAAATCTCAAGATGAATTTATCACATTTTTTCAAGTGACACAGATGAACCTTTGAAGATGTCTAAAATATGTTGCAGTTAGTATAGGCAAAATGTGTTGCACACTAGATTAATAGATTAAATTTCATCCATACTATACTAATCTGTACAAAAAAAGGTAGACAGGACCAAGTAATGACCTGAGTATGTTAGAAGGCTGATTGTGAATATCTCTTTGCTTGTTTTTGTTTGTCATTGCCCTTCAGAGGATGCCTACAGAAGTTTAAATAATAGCATAAGGCCCTGACACTAAAAATGTGAGAGAATTAGTTAAAAGCTATTCATATTTTCAACTTATGTGCTGTTTTCTTGTGAAGGCGAAGTATATAAAGGAATCAGTGATGAACAGATCAGGAGGTCCTGACCTCAGCACTGGCAGGTACACAAAGCATGTATTGCAATGCAGCTAACATTCAATTTTGATCATCAAAAATTATCAACTATTTAACAAGATCTAAGACCTTTTCATTCCCAAGGCCACTTGATTCTTTCTTTTTGGAACACTAGGCAATCTATCTGACTTAGCCTTTATTCTTTTATCAGAAGATTTATTATCTAAAGAATATGGTCCCAGAATACGTTCTGCCATATTCTCATGGTTTAGCAATGGTATTCCCCAATTCAGTGTTCCTACCAAGACTCAACTGGAAAGGACCCCTTCTCACTGGAAGAACCATTTTTCCTCCTTCTTTTTAAAAATAACACACAAAAATCATGTCTTTAGTGGGCCTTACTTTTTTGGGATTGAGGTAATAAGACAAGAGAAAATTGAAGCAAACTGTTACCTACTGCTGTGGACTGAGTAGAAATGCATGCTGTAACTATGAATTTTCAAATATAAGACAGAGATACATAAGGAGACAAAAGTAAGTCATTCCAAAAAAGGTAAGGTTTGGTAATAGATGTGTTTTTATTGTTTTCCTATTCAGTCCTTGATGTTAATATACAAATATGCACTCTGTGTGCACATCATGTAATCAGCTCATAGGGTAAGCATTAAATTAGATCCTATTTTCATGCTCAGCATATTGATGAGGAGATGAACAAAACACATATCACTGATTTGTAATTCTTGATTTCCAGTGGGGAGTTGTCCAGAAGTATTAAATCAAGAGCCACTGAACCATCCTATTTCTATTTGTTATTGTTGAATAGATTTTATCCTTTTCCTTCTCACTTTCTCACGCTTTCTTAGTTTTCTTTCTTCACAAACACCTTCCATTAGCTATCAAGTCTACATGTGCATACAAATGTAGAAATATATGTATGTATTGTATTTTTTCCAGTGGCACCAGGAACCTTTGGATGATGATCTAAATAAATAATTGCAATGTGTGTGTTGTGCTGTCTTAATTTTCAACCCTTGTTTGTAAGAGTTGTAACAGTGTGGACATTACAAAGAATCTGTTTGACCAGAAAATAGAGAATACGATAGATCTTAAAGAAAATGAGGTTTCCCCTTCTCGCTCCTTTTTTTCTCTGTGTCTCCATCATTAATCCTTCCCTAGGTAATACTTTCCTCTTTCTGGAAAAACAAAACAAAATCGAACAAAACATGAACTAAACCTCAGGAACCCTGCCTTACCATTTGAAGGTCTTGAAATATCACAGACACTAAGATATAAGACTATCTAATTTCTTGCTGTAGAGGCAACTGAAGTGGAATCTTCTTTCTTTATATTAGTGTTAGATCTACTGGCTATTTTTCAAAATAAATTGGAACTGAACATGTTTCAATCATCCTGGTGTGCTCTAGCTATTGTAAGCATCAGGTGCAGAACTCTTCTCAACCACAATCTCTGAGCCCTCTTCAGGGATAGTCTTCGGTAGGTTTTCAGACAGAACTCTTATATGTCAATATAATGAAAGTGGTTTTTTTACAGAGTCTGTTCTCCTGGTTGCTTCGAAATGCTCCCTTGCATCACTGGATAGAATGGAAACATTTTCTCATTCTAAGTACTTACCTTTGTCCCCAGTTAATGTTATGGCAGGAATTATATAAACAAAAATATTACAGTGATGACATTCCAAAATTTCAGCTGCAAATTGCCATCTCTACTGTCCTTCATATTTTTAGTCTTTCAGATGAAAAAAATGGTAAATTCTGATGGGAAAACGTGAATAAATTTGCTGAAAGTATTCACTTCTTCCACTGAAGATTTTCCATTTACCTTAGGAAAAAAGTGTTAGCTACAATTTCTTGTGGTTTTTTTTGCTTAGACCCCACCTATTGTCTTAAGCCCTATTCTTTAACTTCAAGATTACTGCAGGAGTCTTCAAAAATTAATTTTGCAAAAATTTTCTTTTTTAAGGTCACACTACAGCTCTTACCACAAGTTACTTCTTATGTATATAGTACACAGATGCATGAACACTTTGTAGGAAAGACAGGAGAACAATATCAAAGATTAAGAAAAATCTATGATAAATAGATTATAACGACTTATTGATAATATAATTGCTATAATGCTGACTTCAGCACTGGCAGGTACACAAAACATTTATTGCAATGCAGCTAACATTCAATTTTGATCATCAAAAATTATCAACTATTTAAAAAGATTTAAGACTTTTTCATTCCCAAGGCCACTTGATTCTTTCTTTCTGGAACACTAGGCAATCTATCTGACTTAGCCTTTATTCTTTTATTGAAGATTTTATTATCTAAAGAATATGGTCCCAGAATGTACTCTAACATATTCTCATGGTTTAAATAAATATAAGAGATAAATAAATAAAAGAGATTAAAAACAATTGCGTGAATAAGGTATATTTGCCAGAATAATATTTAGGTTAGATAATGTAACTCAGTTTAACTGGGTCATGGATAGAATGTCCCATGTATCTCAGTCTGTCAAAAGTGAAAACCAATGATCACAAATAAGACAAAGATAAAACAAGAAACAAAACAACAACCAAAAAAATCCATTTTGTTTCAGGTTTAGTTTATTTACACATTTATTGAGATGTTATAAGCCATCTATGTTCAGAAGCTTTTGGTTTTATTTGGTGGCAAAGATGAGACAAGGTGTCTAAATATGTAAAACCTGAAAAACACATAGTTGCAGTGAAGTTTCACACTCATGGTCTCCAAAGCATGTATGTAGCTGTCATCATCACAGCTCATAAAAACTGCCTACGCACAGTCACAAGTGCTCAGGGTTTACCAGGAGCCAAGCAGGCAGATGGATCATTCTTTGTATATACATCTACATAGTTTTACTCTTGTTACATACCACTGATCATCCTTCCTCCATCTGCAGGCTCTCTTCAACTGCATGTTTGTCCTTTTTGAACCCCAGAGCAAGCTTTTATAAGTAGGAGAACAGAAGTGTGGGATGAAATACAAATGTGGTGTACATGTACTCTGTATGCACTTGACCCAGCTTCAATGGGCATGACACTGGATATAGACACATGTTATCATCTAAGTTTATTCTTTAGTTCATTATGACTCCCAGCTCGTACATCCACCACACTGCCTAAATTTTAGTATGTCTTGAAATTCAGCTTTGGAATGTGACAACTGGCATGCTGATAAGGAAACTTGGTTGGAATAGATGAATGTAAGAATATCCATATTAGGTCAAACAAACTAGAGTCTACTCTATTAAACTGATTCTAACTAATGGACAAGAGCCTGGAGGACATGATACCAATGAACAGCAACAGTTTATATTTTATATCTCTCCTTATAATTCTCCTCTCCTCCAGCTGCTTCCATTTCAGAGATTTGCTGAGCCAGGTGAGGGGCTTTTGTGTTTGGTAAACCTTGACAGGTTTCCTCTTGTCCTAGGTTACAATACAGATGTATTTAGTATTCTATTACCTCAAGCTGTGCAGCATTAGCTGTTATCTCCTGCTATGACTCACCCCTGATGAGCTATCAAGAACCAACCACATGACTCATGGAATTATCTCATCCTATTGTGAGATGCTCCACCCAGGAGGGAGGAGCCAAGCATTCCCACCTGGATATAACCTGGGCTTTGAACTGCACAAGTAGCTCTGTCTACTGGATTCCCAGAGGACAAGAGCTACCAGAGGACCTTCAGGTGGAGACCAGACCTTCCACAGGATCACTGCTTCAACTGAAGTACTTCATTTGGACTGCTACCATCACCCTGACTAACAGGGTATCAGGTTATATCTGACTTTGTCAGTGGTTTTTTTTGTGTATTATTGCACTTATTTTTAATTTTTTAATTAAATTTATAATCCTGACTTGTGATCTCCCACTGTGTTTCAAACTAACACACTTCTGCATAAACTTGTCCAATCTACCCTTAAGACCACAAAGATGTTTCACATGAAAAGTGTTCAGCAAGAACTTGGTCCTGTCTTGTGTCTTGCATAATCAACTATTACCTCTCCCTTCTCTTAAAAAAAAAAAAAAAAGTGGGTTTGGGTTCTGTGAGTTTCATTTGACTGTGTCTTGTTCTTCAAGTAGAAGAGGCTGTGAACAATTTAATCTCTACCCCCTGTCTTCATATCACTCAAGAGTTTTTTAAATTTCTATCACATCCTTCCCCCATGTCAACTCTTTTCCAGACAGAAGATTCATAGCTCACACAAGGGCTCCTTGTATGAAAGCTGTTACAGACAGTTGATCATTCTTGCCACCTTTCTCTGCTTTTCTTCTAGTTCTCCTTCATGAATTTGAGATGAGAGGTTCAGGACTGCATAGAATATTCCAGGTTATGTCTGAATCCATGACTTTATATGGTAGAACAGTGATCTCTGTTTTGCTCTTACTTTCTTTATGATTCCTAACATTTGCTTTATGGTAGCTACTGAGCACCAGCTGACATTTCAGTGCAAATCTCTTTCTCAGCACGAAAAAATTACTCCTGAGTGGCAATAGTTATCTCAGTGCACTTTGTATATGAAAGTAGAATGGTCTTTCCTTCTTCTCATCCTTTTATATTTACCTATGCTGAGTTTCATCTGCCTCTTTTTTTTTTTTTTTGCTCTTTCACTTATCTCTTAAAAACCTTCTGCAATTTTTCCTAGTCAGACCTCATCCTACCTTGAATAATTTAGTATCATCACCCAACTTTCTTACATCACTGCTCACCCTGTTATGCAGGTCACTGATAACCTCATTAAGCAGAACAATCCCCTGCACATATTCCTGTGGAATTCTACTGTCCATCTCCCTTCACTGGCAGAATTGACTATTTTCTCCTACTCTTTGTTGCCAGTTTTATTACCAATTATTTATCTAAGATTTGACCTTTTAATCTCTTATGCATGGCTGCTTAATATCGAAATTCTAAATAGATTATATCAATCAGATCTGCTTTATCCATATGCCTGCTGACACTTTCAAAGACCTTCAATAAATTTTCAAGACAGTAATTCCTTTGGCAAAAGCCATGCTGACTTTTCCAAGGTAAAGTACATCTATTTGCATCTCCACCAATTCCATTCTTAACTAGAGTTTCTCCTAATTTTCCCGCTAAAACCACCAGGTTTACAACCCAGCACATCTGCAAATGTTGTGCAGATTTTTTTTTTTTTTTTTAAACTGGTGTTTTGTTTGCCATCTCCCAGTCTTCAGCAAAGCTGTTTTAAATTAAAGATTAGATATCAGTGTTAGTAATTCAGCAACTTCATCTCTGAGTTTCTTTGGAAAGTCTAAACATTCCATGCTCCTCTCAAGTTGGTGCTTTTCACTTTGACAGTTAATTCCATAATCTCTGATTGTGTCTTATATGTATCTTCTGGAAATTCTCTGCAAAGAAGAGAGAGAATGAAGAATTTTGCATGCCCACAGAAGAGTCAGGAAAGTTGATTCCATCCAAGAAGAAGGAACCATTACAATCCTGCAAAGTCCTCTAAAAAGCAGAAAGCTCAAAAGGTGCTTAATTTCCCTTATTAGACAGAAAGCCAAGACATTTAGTTTTTCTTTTTAGTTAAGACACTTACTGGGGATGCAAGGATGTAACCACAGTCTTTTTAAGCAATTACAATATCTACAGATGATATGGCTAAGATTCTTTTCATTAAGGATTTTTTTGGCATTTCAAGCCTAGGAGATGATCTATTTGTTTGTCTTTCTTTTCTGTATTTACCAGAGATAAAAGCAGTTTTAACTATGTGAGAAACATTCCCATACCTAGAGCCTGCTTTTAACATCCCCTCATTCTTTAAAATAGGTTATCTTAAAATACTGCTGCTAATTTCTGCATGTTCCCCTTATGCAGCAGAACATATTACAGCCTTATACAAGCAACAAGTAACTCTAGAAAATGAAAAATTACTGGGAAAATAATAAAGACTTGATAATTTATGATACATAGCAACACTGGCAATATGGAAAAATAATTGCATGCACATGCAGCCTACAGAAGCACCTCTTAACCTTCCTACAGTAAGTACTTGCACAGTCTCCTGCCATGAAAGAGGTTGGTTTAAGGCAGTGTCTGACATTACATTTGTAGTGGGATAAGTGATCAGCCAGTCAGGTATTGCAGCTCAGCTGAGACACCTTAATTTATTCAGTTGCTGTAACCACTTTTTATACGATTTGAAAAACTCTGTCTGATTAAAATAATGTAGTTTGTTTCTACTCCAGGCTCTAATTCATTAGAAAATGAGCAAAGGCTGATTCTCTTAAGGAGAGGCTGCTTTGTCAGCAGATGTTCTGCAGGATAGAAGGTGGACAATACATGGTGTAAGGCCTTATGTTCTTACAGGAGTCATCTTGTTACTGCAGAGCTTTATGCACTCTGCATTCTCTTCTCATTATAGTTTTTATCCAATTCAACTATAAACTCACTAGGCTCCATCAATATGACAAGCTGTCCAGTTTGCATCTCTCAGCTATTTGGATATTTGCTCATGATCATCTTTTTTTATTTCACATCCACAACTCAGCATAAGTGATGTATGACTTCAGCCATCTTGTGTGCCACAGTAATTTGGCCATTGGCAATGTGTGACAGTCTGAATTTTGATCATCTGGCTGAAACAATACATTTTTTAAACATCTTTTTCTTTACATTGCAAATCTACACTTTTAGTTAAACCATATGCAATTAAAATATTTTCTTATTTTGAACAACACACTTGTAACCTCTTGTTCTTTAGTCTCATGAACTTTGCAAAATTGAATTCAAAATTGCGTATTGTGTGTTCTCACAAACAATGGTGGTCTTACACCTATATTTCTATGTTTATAGGCACATTCTGGAAATCCACCAGTTTTTTCAGCTCCTGAAAGGGACCTCTAAGGAATAAACACTGTTTTCTGTTTGCACTGTGATTTCAAAGTCCAGAGATACTGTTCTAGCAATGTGCTCTAGCAGGTGTCCCTGCCCATGGCAGGGGGCTTAGAACTGGATGATCTTAAAGGTCCACTCTGACCCAAACTGTCCTATGACTCCATGGAATTGCAACAGCTGAAAACATTTCAAAAACACAATAAAAAACAAGTATTTTATCTTCCAGGATTTTTTATTTTTTTCTTGTTATGTGAGAAACGTGTTAGACTTTTTATTTTAAAGGGTGAAAACATAGCTGTGTACCTTGGTAAAGTGCATCTTTAAGGTCCTCTAATTCATCTATTTTGGTTCATGGAAGTAGGGAAATAGCTGCTGGGTAAGGCCCAAAATTTAAGAGAGAAGGATCATAATTGTTTCTAAACTGAAATTTAGTCATTAAGTAACAGTAGAGCTGCATTATTAGAATATTAAAATTTTAGATAAAATGCCTAATTAACTTGAGAAAAGTAATTTAGTTTGGCTTATAATCAAACAAAGATCACTTTTCAGCACTCAAAAATTATTTTTGGTATAACTATTTTTTCTTAAGCATGATTCCAATTGCTGAGGCAGAATTGCTAATTATCTAATTTGATCTTGATTACATTGCTGTATTGTTAATTTTTACTTAAGTATAAGCAATGTCTTGTTACTGGTGATAGTGACAATTTATGTACTATGACTCTTGTTGAAATGTTTTCATACAAATATAAGATACAGAGAGAATTTTATATATGTCAGTAAACTCCCTGTAAGTTAATGGACTAAGAAGCTTTAGTAATATGTAGAGATCGATTGGTCTTTGTGTCTCCTATATCAAACACAAGTTTTTAAAGTTTAGTTTTAGCAATACATTTCTAGGGTTTTTTTGTAATGACTCAAGAAGATATTTTATGTATTTTTGACTGAAGCAGTAAGATCTAGACACAGAGTCTATATATTAATTATAGAACTACGAATTATGTAATGTTTTGTTAGAAATTAATGATGTCCAAATTAGCCAGAATGTTGCATTTCCTGCATTTAAGGCACTTGATCACTGAACTATGACAGTTCAACTTGCTAAGAGGATCCACCATTGGTCATTAAAAAGAAACCTGAGTACCACACTTAGTGAAAGTGCCTGATACTTAGTTTTTTCTCCCTAAGAACTAAACACTGTACGAAGAGCTTCAAAGTGTGCAAAACAGTGTAGAAGATCTCTGTGAACAAATAAGACAAATAGCTTTCTTCTGTCTTCTCTGCTAATTCTGCTCATTTAATTTAGGAACAGTAATCCCTAAACAGGATAGTGTATTGTCCTGGCAATTTCAGTAGCACTTTGACATACATGGCACACTTGTGGCTGCAGATTAATCACTGCTGCCCATCAAACATTCCAGACTCATTCCAGTGAGTCTTTACAGAAGGACTGATGCAGCAATGTGCTATTGAAATCTCTGATTATTTCAGCCACAGTGATGATGATGTTCATCATCTACATAGCAGTATCATAAGAATGAAAAACCCAAGAGAAAGACAGCTAATTTAATAATCTCCATAATTTTACCATGATCAAAATTCTATGGTTCACTTCAGGGAATGCACCAGTCAACAAGTTAAAGACCCTTGTGATAACTTCTCTTTTGTTAATAACAAACTGGAATTTCACCTAGAGTCATGCAAGCTTGCTTGTGAAACATATTTCACCCCAAGAGTCATCCAAAAGGGTGCCTGGTACTATAGATTGTTGATGAAATCATTAACTTTTTAAAGGATACTTGAGCTGACCCTAAATCACATTTCTTTATCCAATAACTGACTAATGTGAAATGTATAAAAGGCTTGAAACAAGGTACTGGGTAGCAGGACAGGTATTCCTTCAGCTCCCTGCCTGGTCAAGCAGTGTGTCTTGTCAATGGGGAGTTGAAGCTGAAATGCTTTGTAAGGAAGACTGAAAGCAAGGCTCCAGCTCTGTGGGGAGCTCTAATCAATTTACAAAATAAACATCATATTCAACCCTCAAGAAAATGCTATCACTGTTGCTTCTGTGTTTTGTGCTACGTTTGGTGGTGTCAGCATTGAAAGAGCATTCTGCACACAACTAAAGCATTAGGCCTTTCATAGAAATTCCTCTTGTGGTTCATAACAGAGTTGGGAAACAGAATTGCTAAAAAAACCCAAAATTGAAATACCCTCTGCAAACAAAATAGGAACACTTTAAATCAACTCCAAATTTCTGGACTCTCTGCTCAGATTCTGCACTGCAATCAGAATGTACAACACTTTGTGCCTGTCTGGACCAGAAATGTGGTTGCATGATAGACAAGTTCAGGATCTGCAGTCAGATTAATATCCAAACTCATTCTTAATACATCACCCAATGACATCAGCAAGAGACAGGGATATGGTTGTTGCAGCCAGGAAGAAGGATTTTTTTACCCAATAATGAAGGAGAAAGGTTGTCAAACCATGGTACTTCAGTAGAATGATGTCTACAGCAGACAAGATAAAGACTCAAAGACCTACTTTTTATTTTGCAAACACACACCAAAAAAACCCACCAAAAAAACCCACCAAAAAACCAAGACAAAGCCAAGATGAAAAGACACTCAGAGTTCAACAGGAAGCCTTTTAGCAGCTCTTGAGCCAGTCAATATTTCTATGCTACATGTTTTCTTTTGCATCCCATGTGTACTAATGACAGATTAACAAGCCACATAGGTAGAAGTGGGAGTTTGAAAGCCATTTAAACGCTATGAATTTTCCCAAACGTGTCAAAATAAGAAAAGTGACTGTGCTAAATAACTCAGTATGGATACACTGGAGAAAATGAGTGCTTAATAAAATTCAGTGCTTTTATTTGCATCCTAGAGCCATGGTGATGTAGCTGCTCCATACTGAGAAGCATAGAAGTACACATACAACACAGACAAGAGTTTATAAATCTTCAAAATCAGTCTTTCATTTTAGGTTAAACTTCCAGTTCTCTGCTTAAGAATGAATATTGGTTCATATGTCATACTAATATGAGTGCCAGAGGGTTTTTCTCATTGCTTTTTATTACAGTAATGTTTTGAAGACGTGGATGGAACCTTCATGGATGTGTCTTTTTAACAGTTATTTGTCTGAAGAAAATTGTAGAAAACTGAAAATAAGTATCCATCCAAAGGGGGTACTTCTAGCTAAGCATCACAAGACCCTGATTCTCTAGTACTCATCCCTGGAAAGGAATTTTGTGAATCAAATGCTTTGGCTTTATCTTTGACCTACAGCCTTACTAACTCACAGTAACTCTGCGGAGGTATAAAAGGCAAGGAGGCAAATACTATTTGGCAGCCCATTTCTAAGCTAATGTCAATTTTAGTTTTGGCCTGAAGCACAAAAGTGAAACTGCCAAGAGATTCTGGGTGAAAATGCAGGAAGAAGAGTTTTATTTTAGATTTTGCAAAATGGTAGACTTCTAGCATTGTCTTTGGAAAAATTTAAAAAAAAAAAAAATTGTTTGCAGATGCCAAATCATTTTGTAGAAGCACTTTATTGATCTCTGTTCTTATATCTGTCCAGTACAGATAGCAGTATTTGCCAGAGGAACATTTTTTGTGACTTGGATGGCAATTGATTCCAGTTCAGTGAAAATAACACTGTAGAAAACCTGTTATGGTTCACCTCTCCAAAACTAACACAAAGGTGGAAATTTGCTATTGATCCTTGTAGCTCTAGAAGTTCCCATGACACTGTCCTTTTGAAAGACAGAAAAAAAGGTACTTGAAAGACAGAAAAGTCAAACCACTCACTTTCTATATCAAGGTGAACAGACTGACCCATTACCCAGACAGTACAAATATGTGTTCTATTTAGCCATGGTTCATGCTTTTAAATAGCTCACCTGCTTGTAGAAAGCATTTAGCAAATTTGGGGGAACTGTGTAAACAACAACAAGGACATCTCTTCAATATTAATACACCACAGGGTGGAAATATTCCAAAGGTAGCCTTGAACCTCTGCAGGGTGGATTGGAGGAGGAGTAATGAGCTCCCACACTGCAATTTTAATTACTAGGAAATCAAAGTTGTACATCAGACATGGGATTTTTCTCTCTAAATCAAAAGGACAACAGCAAAGTGATCAGCTTTGTGCTAGATGAGGAAAGGACCTCCCTGTGGAATGCATGATCTAAGAATGCATCTGAAAATAACATGGCAGTGACAATAAAAACCACACATCTGTGAGCTTGCAGCCTCCTCCTGTACTGACTTGGTGAAAGGTGAAAAGGAGGCACACAGAATATTTCCAGCGAGCTGTCCCTATATTTTGCAGGTTAATGCCATCTTCAGTATTGAATCCAATGCTGTGAGTTTGCTGACCTTCCAGACGGAGAAAAAAAATGGTACATAATTTATAATGACTATTGACTTTTTTACTACAGGAAGTGTCCTCTCTTATGATCTCACTTAACTGAGTCACTCTTTTAAAACAAAGTTCTTAGATCAGAAGCTTGATTTTATTCATTATTTAGAACAAACCCAAAAATGTAAATCTACGTTTATGAGGCCAACTTATAATAAAGGAAGCAATAGATTTATGGTTTATGCCTAATATGACTTAACGTTAGGAAGGATAGAGGGATAAAACAGTCTTAAAAACCAACAGCAAGTATGAGCTTAAAACTAATAAAAGGAAATATAAGGTGACCCAGCCACTGTAAATATCAGACATATTTATCTGCAAAGTTTCGCTATCATTCACTTTCTGAACCAGACAAATAAAACCAAGTAGTCTTGATTTTTAGTGGTCCCTATGCTGAAGAAATATCACTTATTATTGACAGAAAAATTTCATTCATATTGACCCCTCCCTGAAAAAACTGCTTTTGAATGGAAATTTTCTTGATTTCACTTTGATTTTTTTTCTTCCAAGTTATACCAAATACATTGACATTTCTGAAGGCAATTCCAGTGATGCCTGCTGTTGGCTTTGCCATTGGAAAAATGGCACAGTCTTTCATAAAAAAAAAATTTATAATAGTTAAGGATTTTAAAAAATTGCAGTTGTAAGTTTGAAAGGCATTATGCAGGTGCTTTTTGTAGACAGGAAAGATCTTTAGCCAGGATGTCCAGCTTAGAAAGGTACCACACACTCCTGAGCTCACCTGCCTTCATCCCAATAAAGTAGACAATCATTTCCAGTAGTGTTAGAAGCATTTTACTGATTGGCCATGTATGCCATTAACATGTCTTTATGAACACCTTATACAAAGGTATTCAAGATGTTAACCTTGAATACTGTGTTCAGTTTTGGGTACCTCACTTCAAAAAGGACATTGAGGTGCTGGAGCATGTTCAGGGAAGGGCAAAGAAGCTGGAAAAAGGTCTAGAAAACCTGTCCTTTGAGGGAGCTAGGGTTTAGTCTGGAGAGAAGTCTCAGGGGGGACCTCATTGATCTCTACAGCCACCTGAAAGGAGGCTGTAGTGAGGTGGGGTCAGCCTCTTCTGCCACATCTGAAGGGAAAGGATGAGAGGAAATGGCCTTAAATGGTGCTAACAGAGGTTCAGGTTAGATATTAGGAAAAAAATTTCACTGCAGGGGTGGTTATACACTGGTTGCCCAGTGAGGTGGAAGTGTTCAAGAGGCATCTGGGTGTGGTTTTAAGGGTGATTATGGTGGTGCTGGGTTGATGGTTGCTTCCAAACTTGATGATTCTCTGATTATCTGATTCTGTGTTTTGTTTTTTCATCATTACTGTAGAGTTTTGAATATACCTTTTTTTGTGTTCCAACTTGATGTCTCTCACCAGTATCTTACCAGAGTGCAGCAATCCTTCCACTCCTGTTTTCACATCATCCACCTGGCTCACAATAGGTTTTTCATTGATTTTTCATTGATTAGATCATCTTGAAGGTCTCTTCCAACCTTGATGATTCTGTGATTCTGTGAAGATGATTAAAATATGCCTGCCCAGAAGGAAGCATCAAAATACTTACCTACTCAGGAGTATACAAAGTAATTATGATCCAGTAATGATTTTAAAATTAAGAAAATATGTTGCATTTTTGAGCCTCAGGCTAAGTTTACTTATTCATTGTCTGAGGCTGAATCTGAAGAAGCCTCCAACATTGACACAGACATTTTAAATACTTTGCTAGAGGCTGATTTTTAAATAACTGACTGACTAATTAGTAGCATCAAAGTGTGGAACTATGCATCACCTTTGGTATCCACCTACTGTCATAAATAATACTTCTAATATGCTGTGGGAGTATCTTCAGTGCTGAGTCGCTCTTGACCACTTTTTCAGTGAAGGCAAAGGACAGTTTTCAAAGCTGAAATTCTGTGTGAAAGCATGCAGCAGATGTAGTCCTCAGATTGCCCAAGTCCCTGTGATTAAATGGTTGTCTTCTTTCACTAGGCTGAGCTTGAAGAAATGTTATTCTGCTCCAACCCAAGTCCTGGGCAACATATGGAAATTCTCCTAAGGAAAAAGGAGGTGAATATACAATTTCTGGCATCATCTTCTCTACTCCAAACACCTTCTGTCATCACCTCATCTCACCTCCTTTCTAGGATTTTTTTTTTTTAATCTCCCTGCCTCCGTTTACTTTTGTTGTAAATGATTTTCTCTTGGAAGACTGTGTTTGACTTCTCTGCTCTGCCAACTCTCTCTGCTAAAGCGAAAATAAATCATTAAGCAGTCAGGGTCAAACAAAGCAAAACAAATAATCTATAATCAGTGCTTCAGCATGTCTGAAAAATAGGAATGACTCCACATTTTTTAATTCCTGGTAGCCTGTTCGATCTGCAGTCTGTTCCTGTGCTACACAGACACCATAAAAGGGAATCTCCCTTCCTGCTCTGGGTCTCTCAACCCTTTTCATTCTTTCTACAGGGACAGCAGAAAGGACAGCCTACTAGCAATGGAGGCAGACTACACTCTGTCTTCTTCTGGGATTTCTTTTGCAATTCAAAAGTCTGTCTGCCAGACTTTATCTAAAGGCCTTCAATCTGCTAAGTTCTGCCTTGCGTCACTGGGATGCAAAGAAAAGGCTGTCACTCAAATGACCCCTACCCCACATTGGCATAGCATCTTCTAGTTGCAAGAAAATAGAACTATTTTAGTTAGATTAAAACAAAACAAAACAAAGCAAAACCAAAAGACCCTACCTCACCAAAAAAAAAAAAAAAAAAAAAAAAAAGGCAAAAAACCCAACACCAAACCAAACAACAAAACAAACAAAAAACAAACATAAAACCAACAAAAAATATCTAAGCAAGGCAGATGCTTGAAGTTCAGGCCCTGAAACACCACACTAGAATTCATTTATTCATCAGCAGAATGCAAAAGAATGCAATTTAATGTCTTCATTACACCACAGAGCCAGACTAAACTAAGCATGGGAAAGGGTTTAAGACTATATCTGATGCTGAATTCAAGTGATATATAATTAAAATGACCAATTAGCATAACTAAATATTCCGAGGATTTCCAACACCCCTATTAACTTGGTGTATGAGTATCTCACAGTCTTAAATGTATTTTCCTCCCAATAGCATGGTCAGACAGCAAGGTATTATTAACTCCATTTCACACACGGAAACTGAAGTTCAGAGTGCCAAGACAGTGTTTGTCTGTGCATTGACATTCAAGCATGGCAAGATACACAGGTAATTAGGACACATGGCTTATAAAAATGTCATGAAACTTCCCAAGTTCAAATTGATATCTCTGCCAGCCTCCAAACACCAGTTCAGATAGCTCTAGCACTTCTGTGGGGTCTTGCTCTGCATGGGTTTAGTGGCACTGCAAAATTTACACAAAAATAGGGAACTGAACTGGGGCTATGAAAATGAGAGAGTCAATACCCTCAGTGTCGGGCCATCCTTTCTTTTTAGGAGCTGAATTATGCCAAGGAAGTATAACAAAAGGCAGATGCTTTGGAGCTGATCTTTGGGTTCATCACCACTTAAGAGGAATAGGAATGGCACAGCAGGTGTACATTACAGAAACGCTACCTCCTTTATAAAACTAACATAGAAATAGCATAAAACTTTAAATAGAATTTCTCAGTTAACCCATGCTCTACGTAATCCCCAAGCCATTTATATTAGTGAGAATAAAAAAAAAAAAAAAAATGGACCAGAGTAATAGCATTTTGTACCCACTTTACAGCAGTGTGACTGACAACATGAGACAGAGGAAGAAAGCAAATTAGACCCCCTGTGTGTGTTATATTGTTTTCCATATATGAATGCTAATGGCTTTCACATTCATTCAGTTCACAATGAGCAGGCACATAAAATACCCTGTCTGCCCTACACAGTCACTTAGGTTCCAAAAATGGCGTGTAGACATTTTCAGTGAAATTTGGGCCACATCATTTTATCGATTTTCCAGCAGTCTAGCAAAATCAATGGACAACTCTGCTTACTAATCAATGGTATTATCTGACCATTAACTGGTATTAGAAGAGAGAGCCAAACATCTGATAGACATAGCTAATAGCACATACGTCTATTTAAAGCTGTGCAGTTCAAACCACAAAAGTGATGGCAACTTTATCTCCTATGGAAAAGCTGCTAATAGAAAAGAAAACAGCAGCTGGAAAAATAGCGCTATCACATCATATCTTAGAGAAGGCAAATCACCAGAAACCAAGTTGTCAGGGCTTTCTGTAAAGAGTAAGAATTCTGCAAAATAAGAGGGACATGGACCTGTTGAAATGAGTCCCAGAGGGTCACGAAGATGATCAAAGGGCTGGAGTGCCTTTCCTCCAAGGACGGGCTGAGACACTTGGGGCTGCTCAGGCTGGAAAAGGCTCCAGGGGGAGCTTGTAGCACCTTCTGGTATCTAAAGGTGGCTACAAGAAAGATGGATAGGGACTTTTTACAAAGTCATGGAGTGATGGGACAAGGGATAATTGCTTTAAATGGAAGGAGAGTAGGTTTAGAATAGATATTAGGAAGAAACTCTTCACTGTGAGAGTGGTGAGACAACAAAACAGGTTGCCCAGAGCTGTGGATGCTCCATCCCTGGAAGTACTGAAGGCCAGGTTGGATGGGGCTTTGAGCAACCTGGTCTAGTGGAAGGTGTCCCTGCCAGTGACAGGGGAGTTAGAACAGGGTGCTCTTTACGGTCTCTTTTAATCCAAACCACCCTATAATTTTATGATATTAAACAGTCACACCAAAATCTGCAGCACTTCAGATTAGCAGTTGCTTTTGAAATCCTACCCATTTCTGTCAACAACAGGAATCTGCTGGCAAAACCTTAAACCCATTCATTAAACCCCAAATCTTCGCAACTTAATTTTGTGCACCTTTTACTTCCAGTTAGTACTGAGAAAAAGAGCTAACAGGGTTCAATAACCCTAAAAGCAGAGCCAATTCACCAGATGGACTTTGAAGTCACACCTTACATTGTCAAATGCATGTGTTTTCAGGACTTGTGATATTTTTAGCCATGCTGCTTCCCTTGATCTGTGCTGAGTTTTGAATTGTTCAGACATTATTTGATCAAGCTAAAAAAAAAACCAAAACAGTGCATATGTGTGCTACAGTGACTTCAAGTAGAAACACAGATAATTCCACAATTCCACTTGCCTCAAAGATAGAGGCTTCCTGCACAACATCTCAGATTGAATGCTCAATAGGACAAGGGAATATGAAGAGTTGTCTGAACCATTCATATACCTGCTGAAAACGAAGCAAGATGTTTAAATGTTAGCTGTCTTTATTACATATTCTATTAATTTCTACATGGGTATGGCTGGCTGTCACTATTACACTGGTACCAGTGTCCATGTTGGTATAGCAGCTCTTTTGGACAGAATTTTACTTAATGCCTTCAGGTTTTTTTATTCATTAATGCTATTTACTGCCATGCCAACATCTTTGGGTACCCCTAGTCCCACCAGAATTTTAAAATGGAAGTCCTAGCTCAATGGAACCAGATAATGAGCTGATATTATGAGATAATCGCTGATATGAGGAGGGAGAGCTATAAGACTCATCCTTAGTTTACCCCCAAACACTCAGCAGTACTGAATGTACTGAAGAAAATTAAAAACCCTTTTGGGGAACTATATTTCTGCCCTTGACCATGCTCTGATCCATTAATTATTGACAGTCCAAAGAGCTGTATTGAAAATATAGCAGAATTCATAAATTAGATCTCTCCCAGTCAGAACAGAATGAGAAAAAACTTGAAGTGATCCAGATCTCCTCTTGTACAACAGATTACAGTAATCTGTAATGTGAGGTTTGTTCTGAGAAGAGTAGCAGTTTAACAAACAAGTAATACCAGGGAGTTCAAGAACAAATTCTTGGTTTATGTGATTTCTATCTTCTTGAAACCCACAAGCAGTGGTCTGGAGGTGTGCTATTTTGAATCTGGCTTTTTATGCATAATAATCTACTCACTGGATCTAGTCCTCCAAGGTAACAGCCCTCAACTCAGTGTTTGCTCCAAAGAATAATTATTTCATTAATAATAATTATATTATGCAAAGTGCAAGAGTTTCTCTGAAATGAAGAATTGTATCTCCATTTGGTCAAAAATGCAAAAGATAAAACAGGTAAAAGGGAAAAAAAAGGCCTCTAGATATGAAATCTCCTTTACTACAGTTTAATTTCCCTGGTACATGCATACAGTCCTTCAAGTGCCCAACTAAGTCTGGCAGGAACAGAGTGTTTAACTTTCATGTCCATTGAAAATTTATAACTTTTTCCATTTATTTAACCATATTTAATATGCAGTCTTTCCCAAATGAGTAAATATCACTTGATATATCTGAAAAAATGGCAGGTATGTTCTGCTCATTAACTGAACTGTGCATGTTAGAGATCAGCTAATGAATCTGTCTGAGAACTGTGTCTGCTTAGGATCTCATAAATTCTTTGCATAAAAGACTAATGTAGGGGTTTCATTAATGTCTCTTTAACTGTTTTTTAATTAGCAATTATGGTGCTTTCCTATGATTTTTCAAAAGTTAATACACAAATAATACAGAAAGTTTTTAGTAAAGAAAAACAGTGCTTTAGAAAGAAAATCCCCTTGTGCTATAAATATGGTCCTGAGAAATAAGTGCCAGCTGGCTTTTTTAATGCTTGTTTTCTACAGGAGAGATGATGACAACTATATTCACTCCAAGGAGAGGCCAAATCAGTACAAAACTCTGCTGGGACTTCTCTCAAACTCCTTTTTCATGCTCGTCTTTTTCTTACAGCCTTTTTGGTCCATCAGACCACTACAGGCAATTATTAATGGGTAGCATGTGCCTTGCTCACTGAGGAGGCTTAAAATGCCTGCTACAGATTTGTAAAGCCAATCTGTTGTATATGAAGGGTGAGGGAATAGAGCTTTAACAGTGACTCAGTTAGCCCTTCCTTGAATTAATGTGCTCATGAGAGCTGAAAATTAACACAAACACATGTGCAGAGCCTCCTTTGAACACGTGAGCAAGCTTGGCAACTGGTAATTTTAGCCCCTAAAACACAGGGTTGATGGCCTTTACATAATTGGCCCCATGAGACAAACTGCAAAATGTAGCTTGAGGCTCTTCCAGTGGGAATAAAACACCCACCCTGAGAGATTTAACCAAAGCAAAAAAAAAAAAAAAATAGAATTAAATATAGATGTATATCCTAATCCAGCCTAAATCTTTCCTAATTTAGTCTTCTGAAAATTTTTAAAAATTTGAAAATAAATAACATTAAAAAATAACCACACTGCTGAATTTCAGCGATATCTCCCCTTACTTAAGGTAGAGTTTTGAACAATCTGATGCACAAAGAGATTAAACTGACTGCTTGCATTTGTCTCAGTGGTTTCATTAATACCTTCATGTTCACCAGTACATAAGCAGAGCTGCACCATGAACAGCAAGGGAAGGAGGTGCTATCAAAACCCACCTAGACTGGACATCTCTAACAGCAAAGCAACAGCAAGAGGTCACAAGAGGGCAACGAACCATGGCATTTGGTTGCTAAAAACCCACACTGTTCAGAAGCAGTGCAGTCAATGGCACAACCCTTACAGTGTTCCTAAAATGTAGCATGGAAGAAATGGCCATGACCAATGAGGGGAAGAGAAATTTTCCATGTGGACACACATCATATTGCGTCAGTTCCCAACAGGTTGACAGGATAGGGTCTGGCCTGTTTGCTTTATTACAATTGTTTTAACTAAAACATTAAAGGAAATAAAAGTTGCAGCAGACAGAGATACTTTCATTCCAACTGGAGGAAGATGAATCAGTGGTGCCAACAATGTCTATTAGGTATTATCTGTTAGTGCCTTACACTCCTATCTATCTTCAGCTTAAGTGATTCAAATGCATGTAATTTGCATCCCTCAAGGTGCCTTATGGCTTCAGTGTCTCACCTTCCACCCCCCTGCTGAAATTCGACCTACTGACTAACAAAGGGTGTAAGATTCATAGGAACAGAATGAAAAAAAAAAAAAAAAGAAAAGGAAAAGAAAAACCCCACCCTGTGCAGATGGCCTAATGTAGCCCTTAGGTCAGCAGGAGAGGCCTGAACTCTGGTAAATGTTCCCATCACTGTTTATACATTTTGTATTAGGCAGTCATTGGTAAAAGTAAAAATAATTCTGAGAGCAGGAATGTGGAATTCAGGCTTCCTGTCACCTCCTTGATGAATATCTTAGCAACTAGGCTGGTGTATTTTTAAAACAATTCCAATCCTTGACTTAGCTGGAGTAGAATATTTTGTGTACAACGTATTCCTGCAATGCTCTTTAGGCCAAACAACACTACTCAGTCCTAAGTAATTAATCAAATTACTCATTTAATATCATGAGGTATTAACTTTGTCAATTCACTTCTCACATGCCTTTCTCTACCAGGCAAGTTACCAAAATCAAGGCTCCTTTTATGGTCCCAGACATTCTTTGGAACACCACAGGTGCTATAATAAGTACCAAACTGTTGAGCTACCAAACTGTCTTAATGAAGGGGACTGTTATAGCAAGTTACAGAAGTGAAAGGCTGCAAAGCTGTTAAGTTAAGGAAGAAAATCACTGGGGAAAAAATTTCAAAACATTGTCAATGTTATGAAGAAAAATCTACCAGTTCACTGTGTATCCATTAAGATGATGGCATCAGATACATGCATTTTTGTGTATGCTTTTCATTCTGTTTAAATATTCTTCTCAATATGTCCTTGCATTCAAGCTAAAATGAAATTTTTACAGGCAATCTCATTTTACCTGCCAAATGACAAATCATTGAAAAGATGTTCTGATACAGAGTGGCCTCCTTCACCTACCCCTTCTCTCCAGTCCACTTAAGAAATTATGTTCTTCCTTCTCCCTGCAATGCCCTTCTTTTAATACCTTTCATTTTATTTTCTGTAATGTTCCTCCTTTGTTCATCTGTGGTGGTTCTGAATGCTAATGAGTCCACTTCTGATTTAGCATTTTGTGAGGTCAGTCTGTGAGGAGACTAGAGCAGACATTGTATTTTGAATCCCAGATTAATTAGAGAAGTCTTGAACAAGGACTCAGGTCAGTTATTGGGGTCGAGAAAGAAAAGAAAATATCGGTTCAAAAACTTATAACCAGCAAATGAAGTTAGGGTGAAGGTAGTGTCAAAAAGGTTGCAGACAGTTCAGAGATCCTGTAACTTAGGGAAACTAATTTCAGTATTCATTAGTGCTTGCAAGGTACACATAGATTGTGGTGATAGGGGAGTACCTATGAGCAGGTATTTCCAAACACATTGCCTAAATGGATACAGGTTCAAAATGACAACCAATTTAATGAAACATTTATTATTCTTCTCAGTATGATAACACCTAAAGAAACCTACACTTTAGCATAGAAAGAGTATTACCATAGAAATAGCACAACCATAAGAGCTGTGTATGTGTACCTTTCTGCATGCACAAGGAAATCTCTGTCTCTGCCAATGTGGGTGGCAAGAAAGGAAAGCATCTGCTTTTGTTCACCTTCTAGTTCTAGGGCTGTAGATTAATTGCCTGCAGAATATAAGGCAGAGAGAAGTAGAAAATGACTGTAAGGTCTAGAGTGGGTGAAACATCTTGTCTAAAAAAACTGTGTCCATTTGCAACTTTAGAGGCTTTAGAGTTCTGTTTTGCATACTTATTTGCTGTGTTCTGGTGAGAATGACCTCACATTTCAACTAGCATGGTTTGGTAGGTAAATGTTTTGTCTGCCTTATAACTGGATAAAAAGAGGAATGTTTATACAGTGAATATAATTCTATCACAGGTAGCAAAAAAACCACCCAAGTACTCCAAATCAACCAACCTAATAAAAAATCTACCAAACTCCTAAGCTTTAACCAAAACTTTACTATTTAAGTTTTGATAAAGAATAAATATTATTTCAAGAATTCTGGCTGCAAAAACTTCTTCTTCATCCACTGGAGAAAGACTTAGACAAATTACCATTAGATCAACTCAGTCTCTCCCTGGAATCCCTCAAAAATGAGGAAACTCATGTTTCTGTAGTGCCTTTATAGACACTGATCTCTTCAGAGGAAGAGTTATGCTGGTTGATACTGGTGCTTAGGTTGAACAGTTCTAATTTGGACTTAATGCTATAACAAATTTAGGACTCTCTAATCTTTTTTATGTATCTGGGAACAAATGAAGAGAGCTTAAAGAACTTCCTTGAACCACACCTGATAGCATGGACTCCCTGGAGGATCAGAGTAGCTACAATTGCTGCTGCTTTACTTTTCTTTGAAGGAAAGTTAGAGTTGGCAGTCCCCCAAAAGAAAATATTGTGTCCAGCCATGAAAAAATAAATCCAGAAATCAAGAAGCCAATTCATCAAGCAGAGCTCTTATAGAGCAAAAGTGCAGTTGTTCCACAATCTGTAGGTGTCCTTGCAATCAAGAAAACCAAAGAACCTAACACAGGACACACAAAGCATCATTACACACCAAAGAGATAAGCAGGTAATTTCAAACACTGACAGATAAAAATAAGGTAAAGAGTGGCTCCACCTGGACAGTGAAGTCTCATGAGCAGGAACTTGTGATTTCTGCATGCAGTATCCAGTGGCTTCACAGCACCCTCATTTCTTAGTGAAAACAATCCCTTCAGATCTGCTCCTGTCAAACAGAAGTTGCTCCCACTACTGGGCATTGCTGCAGTCATTCTGTTGATTTTATTGATTCTTATTGTCATTCCAAATTTACAATAGTCTCCACCACATTGTCTCACATTACAAGATCCAAAGCCAGTCTTAGGAAACAGATAAACAGCTCACTTTGCTCCAAATCCCAGTTGACTAAGAGAAATCAGAGGAACTTAAGTTCAGCCTGACCTGAAATTTCACAAGGACACAAAGAAAGAGAGAACAATATTCTCTATATAAAAAAACAAATAGAAAAACAGAGTTTTGTCAAGTTACACATTTCCTTTGATTGAATTTTAAAAGTTTTGGTTTGAGTATTTTGAAAAAAATATGAGAGATGGTGAGGAAGCAATCTATTTTATTGAAAAGGACAGTAGTTCAGGTATTAATTGCAGAAATTGAAGGTTCAGGTTTTTTGTCTCTATAAGGAGACTGAAATTCCCAGTCTCTGTGTAATTGGGTGAGGGCTCAGGGTTGGCAGCTCCTGCTGTAGCAGTATCAACTGGAGATGGGGATGGAACTCCAGAGAAAATCTTTTCTCATGTTTGTAGTCAAAGAAAAAGTCATGGGGTCGTTCTCTTTTGCTCTTTGTCAGTGAATATTCTTGTATTTTATACTTAGGAGTATTTCAAAGAGACCTGTTTTGCTCTGCTGCACAGCCTGATGAAGGGTGGTTAGGGAGCCTGTCTCAGAATTTCATAATGATTGTCTATCTGCTTTGCTCAAACCAAGGCTTCCCAGTGCAGGAACAGCGCTCTAACTACCAGGCAAGAGGTAGAGCTGTCATATCTTCTCTTTAATGAGCATTTAAAATACTCTGTTCTGCACTTCCAGACAAACAAACTGTCACAGAATGTCATTATAACAATGTAATGAATGTATTTATATGCCTATGTATGTATTCAGAAGGTACCTATCCTACTGAAGAAAAAGGCACTTATCTGCAGTTGCTGCCACTTGAGCTGTAAGGACATTTGCATTAACTATTCTCTTTTTCTCACTGATATGTTAATCTCTCAGTTTATAGCACCAAGCATTGAGCTGAGAGGGACAGTAATACAGTCCTGGCAGGTGGTATGTTTTCAGCCTCACCTATTAGCCTAATAAAGCCCCTCTTTATGCACAGCTAAAATGTATGAAAAATATTAAAAGTCTTTGGATCCCATAATTTCATTTTTCTAATTACTATGGGGAGTTGAGGGAGGCATCTTATGCAAACTATATGTAAATACAATTAAGTGTCTGCTAGGACATGCATCAAATATTTCTTCACAATTACAGAATGCTCCCAAGCAAAATCTCTGCTGCTCAGTCAGGAGATGTCCATACACTGTGTTAGTTGGACACACAACAGGACAAGTCTCAGCTCAGATCCCTGCCTCATTCTTTTCCAATGCAGACTACATGACGACTATCCAGAAGAAAAAGAGCCTTTTCTGGCATGTCTGCATGCCATGCTTCAGGGAGTTCCCAGCAACCACAGCTCACAGCTGCTGCTTTTGTCTTTCCAGTTTTCATTTTTACTTATTTTCAGGGTATTGCAAGACTTAGTCATTTTCTTTCAGCAGCTGAACTGTTGTAAATGTTATGAAGATTTTCCAAGTACCATATATTACAGACTCCCAGTGTTATCATCTATAGCACAGGGCAAATGCTCAGGATGACAAAAAATGGACTCATTGGACCTTCCTGTATGTGCTGCACTATGACAGATTGATTTCTAACATTAGATAACAAGACAGAAATCAAAGAAACCTCCCATGAGGTCATATCCTGAGATTTTTCTGCTGCAAATACACATCAGCTATAGTTTGAAAGATGGAGGGGAAGTAAAAATTGTGAAAGGAAACCTGAAGAGTGAACTCCAGTTTTAATTTCTTTTTATGTAATCCATTTGTAGCAGAGATCTAAATGATAACATGTAGTTATTTTTCCCTTTCTAGATGCAGTATTGTAAGCAATCTTCTGATGCTGAGGGCACATCAATAGGTTACCATAAATAGAATTTAAGTATTGAGGAATCTGGTGTCAGCCTTTGATTCCTGCACCATTTCTGCTTATGCTTTCTTTTATATTTCACTCCTTAAAACTTTGATCCTCCCTTTTCCCAATTTTAGAGTTTGTTTCAGTGTGCTGTTTACTGGAGTTCTGGAGATCCAGTTAGCCTGAGATGCATGTAAATTTTACCGAAATCAATGGACCTCTCCATTATCTTTGATTTGGAATCTTTGATAATTGTGGACAGTGAAATAAAATTGTTAGCTAACAGCCCATAGCTATGTTTTGGTTTACCAGCTCTTTGAGCTTGTCATTCAGAAAGCTTATTTCTCTTAGGAAATAGTCCCAGTGGAGGATCTTTAATCCTCTTGCTCTAAACAGAGACTAGCAGAAATCTCATTGCACTTCTTATCCTATATGCATATCTAGATTCCTAACAATTTAATTATTTGTGCAGCTACTAGACAGAATTTATTGAACACTGACCACGAAAATATTCTCTAGAGAATCCAAAAGAGAGTTATCTAGTATTGCTGTTATGTTATGTTTGGCTGGACTGAAAAATGAAAGCTTCAATCAGAACATACCAAGAACTCCAATCTTTTGTTGCAGAAGGCTATGAATTCACTGTTTAAAACTCTGATGTTTTACACAGTGCTATACCCACTTTATCTTAAAAATCATTGTCTGAAGTGAAGAAGAATGTTGGAAATTACAGCTGAGAGGGTGAAGAAAGAGACACTGAATATTTTTAATCATATATATTAATCATAAGTCAAAGAAAGGGCTGAGAATTGGTGTCTGCTCAAGGAAGATGATGAGATGGGGAGTAAACTGTCTGTATTCTAAATTTCTGCTTCACCAAAGCTCAGAAGAACTACTCGTGCAAATGTACAGCTGGCATGTGGAGAAAAGAAGAAAATGGGTATTTTTCTACACTAACACACTGAATAAGCCCACTCATTCTTCTGACGCAGTGGGAGAGTGGGAGACATTCAGAAGCAAGGTGGACGTGGGACTGCGAACTTGTATTAAAATAGCAGCCATCATTAAGTTTCCCCCATGTTTTCTAATTAACACAATTTAAAAAAAATAATCAAATGAACCTGTCAATGCTTTGAAGTACCTTATTATTCACAGTGATTTGTTTATGAGGCTTTTTTTCTCATGAACTAATTTAGAGTAGGGATGCACTGACGAGGCTGCTTTATTGCTTCATTTTCAGTATATCAGTGTTGAATGTGCAATCCCACAGCTGGGTGCAATTCTCAGCAGTTCAGTCACATGAACAGAGCTGGGTATATTGAAAGTCAAAACAAATTCTTGGTTTCTTCTTCAATGTGCATATCTCATTAGCCAAAGAGGACTGTTTAGAGGCAATTAATCAGTGAAATTTACATTACATACACAGCTTATGCTAATTTATAACAATACATAGCTGCTATAATTCAGACAACAAAGGTTCCAGGACAAAGAATGTATGAAATACACAGGAGAGCAAGTGAAAACAAATGAAAGGATTTAGTCAGAGGTGAAAAATTCAGTAGAGAAAGGTGTGAACTTTATTTTCTTAAAATTAAAAATTATTTCTGAGAAGAATAAATTAGACAGATGGATCTGAAGTAATGACAAGAACTTTGGAGCTTGTGCAAAG
The DNA here is from genome assembly GCA_024500445.1 of Entomyzon cyanotis. NCBI lineage: Eukaryota > Metazoa > Chordata > Aves > Passeriformes > Meliphagidae > Entomyzon > Entomyzon cyanotis. The sequence goes on along the minus strand of JAKEPQ010001018.1, from coordinate 48,338,431 downwards.
CTAGCAGCTGATGGAGAAATTCTTTACAATTCTAACAGCTTTGTGGTTTCTCTACAGAATTCAACTACCTTTTCCTTAGGATTGTCAAGGCTTTAATTTTCCATTCTTTTTTATTGAAAGAAATTTTTTCCAGGCAGAGGAATCAAAAGCTGTGTGCTTATCCTGGGCTTTGCTGACTGCCCCTCAGCACATCCCTTCACCCTTCTCACTTGCTTCCCACCATGCCTTTCCTTCCCAGGCTGAAAGCTGTCTGGGAGACCAAAAAATTCAGAGCATCCTCCCCAGGTTTAGTACATTCACATTGGGGCACATGGGCACAACTACAATTTAATAATAATGCCTCTCTCACTTCAGCCAGCAGGGTCTTATTCATGAGGCACTATGTTAAGAAACACTGAGAGTCTTCACCAGGAAGACCATTCATATTAGTTTTTTTCTTATTCCCAAATTAAAGTATCTGTATTTGATTTCATTTTAAGGTACTAAAGAGAAATGTTATTTGTGCAATGTTTCATGATTATGTAACACCAAGAAATGAAACAGATCCATTAAATTCTTTTTTTTTTGGGAGGGCGCTTGTTTAAAATAGAAATACAACTATACTGGTTGTCCAGTTGCAGTAGGAAATGAAACTGCATCTATCATCAGCACAAAGGAGACAAAACCTACCTACTACTGTATTCCCCTGAAAGCATGAGTCACAGACCTATTGAGAACAAAATATGGATGTCAGATGGTAGCCCCTCAGGCTGTCTGGCAACCTGCTTGCTGCTCAGAAAGAGGTAGCAGCTGCTTCATGTAAGACTAATAAGGATGATAGAAAAGCCTATGCTGGCTTTCACAGATCCACACCTGAAGAAAATAGGCAGGCTGTATTTGAACCTCAGGAAATGAGAAAATCCTGGTAATGAGCTGGGAAGCAAGTATTGGATTGTCTTCATTTATGGAGAATTAAGAACAATTCAGTTATCTGGGTTTTTGTTTGTTTTTTTTTTTAATTGAACTTTAAGTCCTATTAAAAATATAAATATTTAATGCTGGTTTATACTGTCCTACATTATACTTGGGTTCTTATACTGGAGACATAAAATGAGTTAAGTGAAATCAGCTGCCCACTTTGATAATCCCACTCTGCTCTGTAGGCAGCTGCTGCTGGAATGCTGTGAAGGAGGGAGGGTCATATGCAGAAATCCACCAAGATACTGCACGAACTTCAGTATCAAAAACTGTCAGTTACTGGAGGCAAAAGGTTAGAAGATGGACCAATAGTTCCCTATTATTCTAGAACAGAGACTTCATGGTTTTCTTTTGAAGCACTGAAAACAAAAGGGTTTGGGGTGGTTTTTTTCCTGAAAAAAAAATAAAATCAGCGACTGGATCAGTCAGAAACAGTGTCTATAGAAATACAGGTGAGTGGAGCAGTAGTAAATGCAACCTGTGGCTGATAAATTGGATTACTTTTAAAGAAAACTACGGTTATGAGAACAATAAAAACATTTCCAAAATGTGAAGGGATTTCACAAATTGCTTAACTGCATTAAAACACAACTGAAACAAAATCATGTAGGTCTGAGTTTAGAAATAAAAGAAATAATTGTTTTTTATTTTTTTATATTCAAAATGCTTTTCATTATTATACTTTTGTTTTCAAGCCTTCTCCTCACTAAAAAAACCCAAAAACCCAAAACCTTTTATTCGCTGTCAAAAGCAATGTTTTGTTTATGTTAGAGCATTTTTTAAAAAACCCTCTGATTCACTGAGAAGCTAAAATAAATCTTGGCTTGCCCCAAAAGGTGCTTTGTTTTTCTCATTTTCAGAACTTCTAGGAAGAAAAGAATCCTTTATTCATACAGCTGTAGCGAGGCAGAGGGGGAGAAGTGGGTTGCTGATTAGAGGAAACATGCTGAAGCCTCTCTCAAGAGATGCTGCAGCCAATGTATTTCAAGGTCTATTATGCCATAGTTGTTTCCTTTGTCCTTCCTTATAAAACAAAAGAATGTGTTTCTTTTAGTTTTTCTGCTCCCTCTGCAGAGAAGAGAGCTGATCCTAACCCTGGAGAAGCAATAACAGACCCTGGCAAACCAAGCACTAGGTGTCCTGGGCCAGCCCTGACAGAAGCCTTCAGGTGCTTGCAGACAGATTTAAGTTGATACTCATGCTTGTAGGAAATTTGTAATTCAGCAGGCTGAAATAAAATGAAGGACTATCAGATCATCATTAAAATGGTTGGACATTTCTCACTCCTTCAGAGACCCGCATGTAAACAGAACCCAGCACAAAAACACTTCTGCTCAGGTGCTAGTTTGACACCCAAAGAAACTCTTTGAAGCACACTTTTTCTAATAGAGATGAGGTTCAAAATATAAGACTCAATCTAGATTAATAGATTTAACTTGTCATATTCTTTTGTATGACTTTACATGCTTTCTGTTATTGGTGACAGGACTCCCAGCAAAATTTAAATCAGCATAAAGAGTGAGATATCTAGAAACAGAAGTTTTAACATTCAAGTAGTCTACTGCAGGCTCCCCCTCCTGACCCCTGGGGAGCTGAAACCCTTCCTACAGCCTCCAGCCTGCAAGGCAGACACACTATCATAATTTCTTCCAACTTTTTTCTGCTTGCCTATTTGGTATTGGAAGTTGCTTGTAGCAGCTATTAGGGAAAGTTTTAGACCACCTTCTCCAGAGGACTCCTCAACTGCCTCAAAAAATGTGAGAGCAAATGCCTTGTTCAGGCCCAAATCAGGGCTTAAGCTCCTTGTAAATGGGTACATTTGAGAATTTAAATAAAAGCAAGTCTCTTGACAGTTCACCCACGGCTGACAGAATATGTAGAAATTGTTAAAATAATTTTCTAAATCAAGTTATAAAAAGATATTCAATGAAATTGTGTCAAAAATCTCATAAAAATAGGGGAGTGTCTTAAATGTCAAAAAGTATTTAAATGCAAATGACTGTCTGTTTCACATATAAATGAACAAGACAATTTAGGAAATAAAAATTATCTCCTTCCTCCATGGCCTATTGATTATGTGCCTGTAACACCTCAGTGAATAGGATGCCACCCACGTCTTCGATCAGGCTTTTTACTCATTATGGATATTCTGAGATATCTTTCAAGCATCAACATGTGTGTTTCAAATAAGCAAGAGCTGTGATGGCTGAAGGGCAAGCTTGTTATCTATACAGATAATGAACAGAGTGCTAAACTCAGTCATTATATTAAATCCTGAAAGAAATATAGCATTGTCATCCAAGTGATATGATGTACATTTCTTTTATGAAAAGCTTTCAACACCTCTCTAAATTAGTTAATGAGGAAGTGAAAAAAACCTGGGAAATTATAACAAAGCACAAAAGTAAAAATATGTCATCCTTGATTTAGAATGTCTGTAAAATGTTATTCACATTAATACCTGTGTTAGAAACTTCCATGTTTAAAGGTATCCTGGTTATCATACCTGAGTAGAGGGCCTTCTCTTTCCAATTCCCTGTCTGGGAAAACAGAGAGACTGGGGAACTCTCCTGTAGGTTTTATGAAAGAAAATTCTCCTGAGGTTTTATAGAAGAAAGTTTTCATCCAGATGTTTGTTCCAAAACCATTACTGAAAAGAACTCTACAAATACCAGAACTTCCAGTCTCCAAAACACCAGATTTTTCTGAAAATGACTTTGCTTGGATATGCATCTATTTCAATGATAAAGCCAATTTTCTTAAGGCCAATTTAGTGTGTACATGCCTTTCCAGTCCAAGCTTGTCTGGCTCTCAGGCTACACCACATGTGAGCTGGTTTGGAGGGACAAAACACAGCTCTCCAGAACCCGCCAGCTCTCCACCAGACTGCTTTTATTCATGAAAATGGAAAACCCAAGCTCCAGTCCAACACTGAAGCATTACTCCTGCAGACTCTCACACTTGTGTTACTGTGTGGTAAAACATGCAGCACAGGGAGAATTTTCTCAGATACTGTTGAAAAATGCTCTTCTGTAAAGAGCTGGATGGGGATTGCTGTCAGAGTAAATACACAGTAATATCAACTGTTCTCCTCTTTCAGAGATACATGTTGTCTGGGCTCTGAAGTTCCATTCTTTCATCTCATGGAAAAGTCAGCACTTCCCTCTCTTGTAAGGAGATAAACTGAAAATGACAAAATCAGAAAGGTGAAACACACGAGTTCTAAACATTTGGATTAACACTTAGGTGTAGTCATGTTATGCTCAGAAGTTTATTGATTCAGCTGTAACAATAATCTAAATGCACAAATCACAGGCCATGACTGAAAAACTAGGTGCCCATGAAATCCTTACAAGTCAAAACACTGAAGTTGATAAGTTTTTTCTCATTTGAAGATTAAAATGAAATCCAATCTTTTACTCCTCTAGAAAGAAAATTCCTGCTGGTTACTGTCACGTTTTCAGACTTAAGCTTCCAGCCTATGTAAAATTTATGCTGAGACCTGGATGAAAAAAAAATCAACAAATATCTAATTCTTAAAAATTATAGCTTCAGATAGGCCAAATATTAATAGGTATTTGCACAGAAGTTATGTCTTCAGCCCCGTTATATAAATTTACACTTCTAATTTTTAAAATATTTTCTTTTCAACATGTGCAAAATTAATAGTATTCCTTTTCCAACCTTTATTTTATACTTTGAAATAAAACTAAAGTTGAAATTTTAATCTTTCATAGTTTTATAATTTTTTGTAAAGAAAATATTTTTATATTTGAACATATAAATAAAATATGAAATAAAATATGGCTGAATATTTCTCAGCACAGCTGGTAGATCAAAGCTAAATTACCTAAACAATTTTTTGATTAAATGTGCATTTGACAAGTAGACTTTCTTCTCCAAACTTTTCCTGCAGACAAATCAGAGGCAGGTGTTTCGGTTGCTCAGTTAATCACAGAATATGCTGAGTTGGAAGGAACCCACAAGGACCATCAAGTCCAGCTCCTGGCCCGGCACACCTCCATCCCTAGGATTCACACCATGCCTGACAGCACTGTCCAAACACCTCCTGAACTCTGCCAGGCTTGGTGCTGGGACCACTTCCCTGGGGACCCTCTTCCAGTGCCCAAACAGTCTGAAAAACCTTTTTCTAATATCCAACTCAAACTTCAGGCCGTTCCCTCTGGTCCTTGCAGTTTTGTTTCTTTTATATGTTCTGAGGGTACTGTTTTCAACATAAAGATAATCAAATAAATATATTCTGGTGCAGCCTTGTACACAAAAGGCATCTTTTTTAATGTTGGATCAGTGAAGGAAAGACTCATCAGGGATTTTGCAGTTCTGATGACTGATGCAGAGCAATTCACAACTCCCAGGTAACACCAGAAAGAGCCAAATTTATCAATACAAATCAAATTCTTCAGAAATGTGTGACCAGCCAAAAGAATATATCCCTGCTCCACAAGAAGCAGTGGCTTTCTATGGCTTTTGTCTCTGATGTCTTGTTCTGCTAAAAGCTGGGATTTATGGGATTGTGAAAACAACAAAGCTTTCCTGTGTTGCCCAAAATAGATTAATTAATTCATTTTCTGTACAGCCAAAGTCTTCATTTTTGGTAAACCACCCTACAAAATAGAAGAAATGCAGAACACAAAAACCCATGAAGATCATAAATATTGAATTTCCAGCCAACAAAACCCATTTTGTGACTATTGTATCAGACAGCTGTCTTACAAATCCTAACATACTAGCATAACACAGTACACCATACACAGGAATTACAGCAGCAGGTATCAGTGAGCATCTAGCTCTGTCTAGACGTCCTCTTCCATCTGCCTACATGTTTTCCTCCTGTCACAGGTTCTGCAATCTATGTACTTGAATATCCTCAATATTATACAAGTTGCATTTATCAGTCAGAACTATGAAAGTAAACTTTTAGAAATGGAAACCGTCAAATAATTTTTTCACCCTCCTTATTTTTGCTGTAGTTCTACGTTAATTTAAACATTAATCCTTTAAAACTTAACCTTTTTTTTACCTCCTTTTGCAATAGAAGCCTGTCTTTCTGAATGATAAAAAATACAAAGGAAACACCTTTTTATTTCTGAAACTCAAACATCTGAATCTCAGCAGTAATTAATACATGGAAATGTATATACCACAAAAGATCATTAGTATCAGATTTAAAGTGAGTGAACATATGGTGCTAAGTCAAATAGCACAGAAGTAGTATGAATAACAACACCAAGTCATTAGGTAAACAGGAGGAAAGGAAGGTAACATTGCATGAAATAAGGGGTGACAGGATCCCATTTGTAAGCAGAGTTTATGTTTAATGATGTTTCTTTTCTATGAGGCAACCAAGGGTAACATATGATGCCAGTGATGTGGACATTATTTGGGTGCATTTTTCTAATTAAGTAAAATGCCCTTCAAAGCAATGGTGAGAAGATCACAGAAGTCAGATACTGCTCTTTAGATTCAGACTTAAGAGTTCAGGACAACCCAAAGCATAGAGAAGGTTAATGTGTTGTCCTGCACATCACCCCTCCCCTCTCTGCATCCAAGCAAATGGCCCAGGGGACTGCAAAGAGGCAGCTTGTTAAAGCACTGCTGTGGTCACCCAGCACTCCCAAGATCACAGCCACAGCAACACACTGCAGAGTGATATTGTAATTGACAGAGCTGCCCTAACACAAGTGCATTGCTCCAGGATTCTGGACACACTGCATTCAGGGAGCTCAGGAGCTGGGCAATGCATTGCTGAAGTATAGGATGACATTACAGCGAAAGGATCCTGAAGCATTCGAATATAGCAAACATTTTGTATAGTAACCCTCTTGAATTTTAATTTGGCACATGGTCAACTATGACTGCCAGCTCTGAGAAGGAGGAGGGGAAGGACTGATATCAGTAGAAAGGGTGCTGCTTAGAATTGTTTCTTCAGAGATAGAAATAGCATGAAGCTGATGGGAGCAGCTCCAGGGAGAAATAACATTCCCTAGTGAAATCTAACAGAAATAGCCTGTACAGTAGTTCCACCATGTCACAGAGTGAATGGTGACAGTGCACAGAGGGTATTTCTATGCAGAAAATTACTGAGAAGCAGTAGGAGCAGGAGACATGTTACAAGATCAACATGACAAAGTGAGCAATTAGGCTTTCATGAAACTGAGGACAGAATTTTTCTGCACTCTGTCATCAGCTCTCAGGGCTAAGGCTGATGCTTATGACCTTACACAGGCTGATCACAACAGGCCATGCTGGGTCGGGACCTATTGAGTTGCTTCCTTCAGTGGAGGTGATGGAGTTCATTCCAAATGTAGCTACTCTGAGGCATTAAACAAATAAAACATAGTATGCATTAAAATAACATTATTAAGGTTACAGAGGTTACAGAGTCAACCATTCAAAAGCTACTTCTGCAACCTTAATTCAGTCCCCACTGTGTGTTTTCTTCATCTTCCCATGATTCTCTTTAATACTTCTACACCATACATTTGCCTTATAGCCAATTTTTGTTCACTCTACCACAACAGTGGGGAAGAGCTTGTAGAAAATATTACATGTATAGTATGGAAGAGCTTATACAGGAACTATCTCTTCACCATTTGTTTGATCTTCATGGTTCAATATGTGGTGCCACGATATATTTGCTGAACAATATGCAAATTGCTCAGACTTAAACCCTGTCTTTTTCACTCAGGCCAATGTAACAACAGTACTTTAGATGTCTCAGTGAGGCACCCACATTAGGAGGTTATGCTCTCCATGGTAGCAGAAACACTAACTCCAGCTACAGGGAAACAGAATTGACTCGCCATTTAGTTCTGAATCCAGAAAGCTGTATCCTCTGTAAAGAGATGAATAAACAGATAGGGAAGAAATTGCCTTAACTTCAATTAAAATTATCTGAAATCACAGAGAAATTGTCTCTCTACTGCCACTCAAATGAGTACTGGTATACTCCCTTCCCTGTTAAGCTTTCTTTTTGCCACAACTAGCATCAATATAAATGTTGCTGTATGTTTGCTGCTAACAGGAAACTCCACTCTAAGCCAGTAAACAAGCTTGACATTACCCTAGTTATAACTTAATTGCATCCTCTGGGAAGGGGACTGTCATCAGGTCAGGTTTTCAGAAGTTACAGTATTAAAAAATTTCTGTCATTAAAGTTTTTTTAACACCAGTGTTTGAACAGGAAACCCATTAGCAAGAGCAACAGGTAGCTGGTGAAAGCAGCCATGAAAACTCACTAAATCAGCATTTTTCCAACACGTGATTAAGTTCCTGAGTGGGTTTTCTGTCTGAGGTTTTATACCACTTTCTCTGAAATTCTTGGGCCAAATCTCTTATCCACCAAAAAAAAAAAAAAAAAAAAAAATTAAAAAAAAATTCCCAAGGTTGAACTGTAGCCAGCTGGACAGTGCTGAATTCTTACCTCAGGCCTCAGTTTCTGCTTGGGACCAAGTCTGGTAGCTCTGGTAACCAGAATGGCCTTAAATTTTGTTTAGTCCATGAACCCAAATAAATGCTGGCTGAGAATAACTTACAGGCAGAAATATTTCGTCACAATAATTTTGTAACACAACCAAAAACAAAACCACAGCAAAACCAAAAGCCAAAAGAGAGGACATGTTAATGGTTATATACCAAAGCATCTTTGTCAACAGATTTTACTCACTGAGTATCTACTTAAATCACTTTTTTCTTTTGATTTATAACTGTATGCTGTCATCCCTCTGGAAGAGTAGAGCTTGGAAACTTATGCCTTAGGACCTTTATTAAAAGGAGCTTTTGCCTCCTTCCAGTGTAACTAAAGGCTCCAGGAATTAGGCACCTATATTTAGCACTATGAAAGCAGATAATTAACCTCAAGGAGTTCAACTAGGCCAAATGCAAGGTGCTGCACATGGGTCAGAGCAATTCCAAATTGCAATATACCCTGGGGGATGAAGGGTTTGAGAGAAGTCCTGGGGAGAAGGGCTTGGACACTTTTCTGGGCTTGCATAAATTCACATATTAGTTTTATGTAAAGATAGAGATTGTACCTGATATTACTGAGTTTAACACTGTTACTTCAGTCTGAAAAACAGCAGTTTATGGCTGATTTTCAGCAACTTTTGCTTACACAGCCCAGAAGCTTATCCAGGCTTTGAGTGCACCAAACAACTGTCTTGCCCCAAAATAGCAGTAATGGTAACTTAACTATCTGAAAGTCAAATTTTTTAAATGGTCTGCTAGAACAAATCAGGATGAAGGGGCTAAAAAATTAATGTTGGAGACATCCTGTCTTGTCAAGAACCAGTTTGAAGAGGTGATTGACAATATCTTTCCTATTTTTAAGCAAGAATCAGAAATTACGGAGAGCAAACAAGGGTTTGGTTGCTCTATGTTGGATCTAAGGGGGATGGGATTCTTGGGTTTTGTTGGCTCTATATGGGCTGGCATACTTGGAAAAGAAAGGTTTCAGAGCATTCATTTTGTGGCCAAATAAACTGAATATTGAGTCAATGGTATAATTAGGTAATTAGGATAATAGAGAAAAAGAAATTAAAATCATTTATACTTGCATCAGCCCAGAAAATTATATGCATTCTGCCTGCTTATTCCAGTCCTATGTAAATTTTAAGGCTGCTATATATGATGATGATAGATGCAATGGAGTCACTTTTTTGAGCATTGAGGAAGAAATGGTGTTTCAACTGCTTTGGTGCTAAGTTTGGCTAAAAAAGAAGAAAATAAAAAGAAAAAACAATAATAATAAAATTAATTATATCAGGATGCCTAAAGGTATCATGCAGGAAAAGGAGAAAGGCATATGATGAAGCAGAGGGAAACTCTAAAATGGTGAACTAGCTCAGTGAAAAGAGCAAAAACACAGGAACTGGAGGGTGTCAGGGAATAGCAAATGCAAACTGTAAAAAGAGAAATGATGCTTAATTTCTACAGCCTGGACAGGCTTAGCAAAGTAATGCTAGTGAAGAATGGTGTTATTGGTGCTAAGGGCATATGTTAAGGCATACTCACTGTGGAAATAAAAATGAAGTGAGAAACTTCACTGGGAGAAGAGGCACTGCTGTTTGTGTTTCATGAGCTGAAAACACATTCCCTTTTTGCCCTTGTAGACTCTCACTGCTGTCATGGTCTTGATTTTCCTCTTCACATCTAACCATGGCTAATTTGTGCCTGTTTATCCTTGTACCAGCATTATTCATTAGCTAAAATGTGTCTTCTCTCTCTTCTGCCTGCTCTTACAATTTCAGAGGGTGAGCATACTCCTTATCTGCCCCCAGCTTGTAAAATCAAAGTATACTTAGTCCCCTTCTTAGCCCTTGTTCCAGTCTGAATTTATTTGTTTCACATCATTGGCCAGAAGGTTATTCCACAGTCAGGATGGGCTCTCACAGGCTATACATGCATGGGAATGCAAGAAACAGAGTTCAAAATCAAAGTTTTTCACACTCAGCCCAAATTCAAGTGCTTTGTAGAATTACAAAATCATTTAAATTGGAAAAAACTTCTAAGATTATTGAGCCCAACTATCAATGTAGCACCACCATATTCATCACTAAACCATGTCCATAAGTGCTACATCCACAAACTTTTGAACACTTCCACGAATGGCAATTTCACCCCCTCTGGGCAGCCTGTTACAATCCCTGACCATCCTTTCAGTGAAGAAATTTTCCCTAATATTTAATCTAAACCTCCCCTGAAGGAAACAATACAGAGGAACAGAAAACAATAAAAATATTAAAGCAATAAAGGGGAACACAACCAGATTACAGGATCATATTTGGTTACCTTTTATCTACATAATATTAATGAATCATAGTCATTGTGTAAACAACCAACATGTGCAGCAAGTAATTTTTTCCTATTAGTCCCTAAAGTCATAATTTTCTTCCTACCCTGATATTGCCATCTTCATTCATCTTTTTCATCCCCTATGATGTTTAACCCTCCCCTATATTGGCAATTCCTTTGTGTCATCATTAAATTTTAACAGATCAACCACACACCATGAGCCAAGACTACTAATGAAAATGTTAGATGGAATAAATCTCCAATCTAGCTTTCAAGACAATTGTCTAACCAACAGTTTACTTTAACATTTCACTTTTTCTCTTTTAAGTCTGTTCCTTACCCATTTTAAAATTCTTGTGCTAATCCCTGACTTTTCTATTTAGCTAATAATTTTCCTTGTGGAATTGTATCAGATGCTTTGTAAAAGTCTAAGTCGATTAGATGTATTTCATTTCCTTTGTCCAGAAAATGAAAGGAAAAAAAAATCTTAATCCAGCATGATCAAGTAAGCCTTTGTAAACCCATGTAATTTTATCACATTTTTTCTATACCATTAATTACCTTCAAAATCTAGAATCTATGGAAATGAGGACAGAAACACAAAAGAAAGTAATTTTTTATTTAAGGCGCATCATAGCTACGGCACAGCAACAGCTATATCATCTTTTTCCTTAACCTTATTGCACAATGCCTCTGCTTCTCTCCTTTATGAAGCAGTGAAACTTCTGGTGCTTGTTTTAAATCTGTTATATTTTTGGCAATTCTTATTTTATTTTTAAACTTTTTGACCTCAGCAGCACTGCCTTTTCTGAGCATGCTTTGCTAACTTCTAGCATCTCATTTTTTACAGCAGAAATGAGAAGAAATTAATTAACCATCTCTAGTTGGCTGGGAGCTCCAAGCCACAGGATGACTTTCTGCATTATATGCATCTTCATTTGCTGAGCTGGATACAAACAGAAGAAGACTTTACTTTTGGGAAGCTGGACCCATGGATCCTTAGTGTAAATAAGGCTGCAGCTGTATTCCTTCCTTAGACACTTCCTTCCTGCACTTCTTTCCTTAGATACAGCAATATGCCTGCAAGAATTATCAGAGAAAGATACAATCTCCTATTTCCTCTTACAAACTGTTTGGTTTCATTTCTCCTCCCCAAACTTCAGCAAAGGTTCACCTTCCTCCTATAAGCCCTGCCTCCCAAACTTAGCCTCTTGAATTATCCCATTCTTCTTGCCACACCAAAAATTCACTAGTTTCTGTTTACTTTTCCTTATTTATACTCTCCTGAGTTCTTTCAGCTGCTAAGAAGCCACTTTGCTTCCACATCAAAATATGTTTCTTGTAACACTGAAAAGCCTGAGGGAAGGCCACTCATCCTCCTGACCACAGAGTAAAATATGCTTTACTTTCTAGTGCAAAGTTGTATGGACAAAGCAACAGACAAAATAGAAGGAAGTATATATGGTAAGAACAAGCATTCTTCACATCATTAAATACTCTGTGGAAAAATGAGTCATGAGGAACTACGATGAGGAATGAATTAAATGAGTTTGTATGAAAAGTAATAGACTTGATCTCTCTCCTGCACAGAGGCAGTTTCATGTGTTGCAACAGGCATTAGTAAATCAGTGTCTCCTAAAACAGCAACTTTGCAACAAATCCCAAGATGATGCTGAACAGAGGAAGGCGCTGCCACAGGATCCAGTGAAATTCCAACTTATCCCACAGGTGAAAAGAGGGCGATGATGCTCTCCTAAATGCTGGATAAAGCAAAATCTTCATATCCAGTTTTCAGATAGAAGGTTCAATGTAAGACATAATAAACTATCACTTGTGGGTTTAATATGTTAAATATTTTGATATCCCAAATTTGCTGCTGATGGTTGCTTCCACAACATTTTTGGCCAACATGTGCCAGTTTTCACACTGCAAAGATGTATTGTGCCTTTTTCATCCTCTAGTACTCTGCTCCTCAATATTTATACCATCTCCTATGTTTTGATGTGTGAGCTGAAATATTAACCTTTAAAGCTGCTGTACTGGAAGTATCTTTCAATTGGATAAACCTACATCACACAATCACAGTACTTTCCCTTTGAAACACAAATTCTCTATCACTTCTTTAACAACAGAGTTACTAAAAAAAAAAAAAAAGCTCTGTATTTTTTTCCTGTTAAGTAGCTTTCACCAAATGAAACCATATTAGAAAATGAGATGAAACATGAAATGGATTGATGATATTGTAGCAACACAGGGTATTACAATAATGAGCTTGAATTTTTCAGTGGTACCTTGGTGTTTAGGGGTCATAGTTGAGTCACTGTAGATTGTGTTGGAATGAAAATATAGCTCAAAATTTCTGGGTTATCAAGAGCCTTGCAAAGCAAGCTATGGTAAGAATTTTTTTAAATTTATTTTTTATTGCTTGTAAATATTCTTCATTCCTTTTGGTTGTTTTGAAAAAAATAAACAGGATTTTTTTTAATACAAAATGTTCTTTGTTAAACTTTTCTTCATTTCTGGGTATTTTGTAAGAATTTTGTTTTAAACACTGTAGATTTTTCCAGTTCAAGAAAAAAAATAGCTACCAAACAGATGCACTAGCTATATCAAAATAATCCCTCCTGCTACAGCAACAGAAAACTGCACTGTTGATTGCCACTGCTTAATATTGTTTCCCACACATTTAGAAAGCCATGATTTCCAGAGTGAAATATCCAGGACAGTTCACTGAAATGAGGCTTGGCATCCAGATTGCCTGCCTGGCTGTAATCACCCTTCGAGTTATTGAGCTTGTAAATCACATATCAAAACATGGGAACACATCAATTAATGTTCTACTGGAAACAAATCAAGGACAATCCTACAGTGTGACATTCTGCCAGTTTTTATTTCAATAGACATGGGGAAGAAGCTGAAATTTGTTTGGTCACAGCCTCTATTTACCCAATCTGTCTTATATACTATTGCATAATGCTATCACAATATTAATATGCAAATTGACACTCAAATAAAAGCCATGATTTCCCTGTTGATTTTCAGCAGAGCTTCTGTTACAAAGCAAAATACTTAGCACTTATTCCTTTCTCATCTTCAAAACTCCTTTAGTATATTTTAATTAATCCTTTTCCGTTTAATTTTCTGACCCAGCATTAGGTTTTCTGCCTCCTTTACCCCTGTACTCTCAAGGTTATGTCCTCCTCTTGACGTCTTCTAGAGACTTTTATGTTTTCAAAAATGATCTTCCTCTCATCTCTTTTTATGCCTAGAAAACAGACCTCAGGAGACTGGCCAGAAGCAAGGCATAGTCAAGGGCAAAAGAAGTTTCCAAAGTGAAAAAATAAATTAAGGAGCTCTATTTCCAGGGAATAGTGATCCCACCTAGCACTGCTGCTGTTTTTTCTTAGCAGACACCTCAGTTTGGTCTCAGTGAATCTCTGGAGGTGCAGCAGTGACTCCTCTGCAGGACACCATGGGAGCTGTGGCTCAGCTCAAGGATGCTGTGCCTGGGCACTCAGTCCAAGGCAGCAGATGAGGGAATAGCAGGAGCCCCTTGTGGAGAGCAGCTTCTCCTCAAAGAGGATTTCTGCTGCAAAGTGTCGCGTGGGAGGCAGAACAGTCTTAGGTCCTACGGGAATTTCCCAGCTCACAGGGAAAACACTGATTTGTGTTATAAAAGGAAAACTCTCCTTCCAGATTTATCCTCTTAAACATTAAGAACCCCTTTTAAAAAATTCTATTTTAATATGCTTAATTAATTATACCCTGGGTTATTTTTATTTTCTGTGTGCTTTATGTAGATGTTTTCACGACAATTTCGAACACTGGGCTACCAGTGCATTCAAGCAGTTGAGGTGCTGTGTATCCTTCTGAAGATCAGTCACAAAATGGGCATCACTTCTGACCTACTTAAACTGTAAACCTAGGATTTCACCAGTGCATGGGACAAATGCTTATCTGCTTCAAAAGGTTACATTTCACTCCCCCAGTGCATATGGGTGCACATGGGACTTGGCAAAGGGCTTCCATGGAAAAGAAAAATTCTTGTGGTGCTCCTGGAGTCAGTCATCTGCATTTCAAAGCAGAGGAAAGGCTTTCTGTTCTCGAGGGAGGGAGAACTGGACATTTAAAATCATGTTTTCTATCATAGCTATTGATGGAAATTAGCTGAGATTGCTATAGTTTTCATATGACATTTTAATAGAATATGATAAATGCTACACTTCAAAAGGAAATATTTCTGTTATTTCAGTGTCTCATCTTGAAATATCAAAATAAATCTTACTTCCCCCCCCAAGTAGTTTCAAGAGGCAATAATTTTTAATTTATCAGTAATTTATTTTATTTTGATTTTATTTTCTGATATGTGCAAGGAAGAAATATCAAACTACCCACATCTCCAGTTACCAGGATATTCTACCTGATTTTAGAATACTTCTTAACCAACAGCATGTGTTGTATGAAGACAGAATTTAGAGATGACTCAAAGATACAAGGTAGTTGGTGTGTTAGCTGATATTCTACACACTGTACTCTGCTCCTGCATTTCAAACACAGGATACATAGTCATGCAGCTAAATTATAAATCACATAAGATATTAAATTTATTATTAAGTCTTCAAAGGAATGTGTGTTTTTAAGCTTTTTAGTTCTAAGCCAGCATCACTGGTAGTGTGTTTGTATCTAGTAAATCTCTGATCCTGGAGACAGACATAGGTCTGTGTTTGCTTGCACTGCATGCACTCTGACTTCACTGGTCTTTCTAGATTGTGCCAAAAATCACTAACTAGGATTAAACTTAAAAGGATCAAGTGAGAGCAGATTGTTAACTTAAGTAATTGATCATTTAAGTAGCTTGATATCTTCTGGAAACATTCATGTTCCTCTCTGTCATTACTTTTTGTTTACCTTGCACTGCTTGTGCTTGAAGATTTATTCATACATATATGTACATATATATATTTCTATTTAGTCAGGTTGCCTTTGTCCTCCTTTTAGGGAAAAAAAAACCCAACAAACAAAACAACTACTCAACTTACTCCCTTCACACCCTCTTAAAAAAAAAAAATCATAGTTACTATGGAAACAGCTATTAAACAGAGAGTAGCAGTAATTAATAACATCTGCAAGTGCAATATGAAGTCTACAACACAATTAATTCCAGCATTTGGAGTGGTTTGTGTAGAGCTGCCCTTTGTTGCTTTGCATGGAATGGCAAACTGTATAGACCCAATTATAACAGGGGAGCTTAATATTACTATAGTGATGTATCATGGCTTGTGAAATAGTTTAGACTATAGAGGCATTAACCCATATAAATAAATGGCATCATTATTTTATCATTTAATGGCACATCATTCATATAGATTATATGGGCAGATGCAAAAATTTTACTTTTCACTTTCAAATACAACAACATAAAAATCTCACTTGCTGCTGAAATAAGGGCAGAAGCTTGAAATGTTACTTTGAAATCCATTCCTTCATTTGAATTATAGAGACATGGGCAGATCAGATGTGGAAGTTTACCTACAAGTGCTTTTATCTTTTGACTTTTCACTTTAAAAGTCAAATTGGAATTTTTAAAGAACAGCCAATTAAAGATTTTTAATAAATCATGAAAGAGATGAGAGAACTTATCTGACTTCAGGCTTTATTGAAAAAGAAATACTATAAATATTTATTTGTTATTTTATTATTTCTTAAGGCTACTTGGCATAAAGTCTACCATCTATCCCACTAGCTTCTCTCATTAGAAACTATGAGTATACAAAAGATTCAAGTTTTCCTTAAATAATTTTTGCAGTTGGTGTAAAATGTGCAGCAGAAGCTGTACGATCAGATTGAGATCTTTTGTATTATACAGGAAGGAGCTCTGTGGCCTTTCTTACCTGAGCTAATAATCTCTGCTTAGGGGCAAAGCCCATTAGATGGGGTCTGACCCCAGCCAGGGGCCACCTGGCCCTGCTCCAGCCCACGGCAAAGCTGTGCCAGCCTGCTCTGTGCTTCCCTGCCATAATAAACACTTTTTGCCATTCTTTTTCCCATCTTTTAAAACTGTGTGATGAATGGTACATCAGTATGTGTAGAACAAATCTCTGTTGGTGTTCTCATTTCTTTTTCTTCTTTGATACCTGTCCTACTTAATTGCATTTCTTCCTTATCAGCACAGTCAGCACAGAGTTTTTCTTCCCTTTACTATGTCATATTCCTAATGATTTTTTCCTCCTCATAAACCTGTTTTCCTGTTTCATTTTACTTTTCCCCACCTATTTCTTTAAAAATTTTTATTTTCCTTTAAAAATATGTAATGAAGACATATTCATGCATGTCTTTATTTCCACATGCATATCCTTCCTTCTTGATATTTACTTTCCTGTTCTTGTCTTATTTCTCCTCTATAATCTTTCACTCTTTTTTTTTTTTTATTTCCCCATTCAATATTCCTTTTATGTCATTTTTGTACTCACTACTAGTTTATTAAGCAAATTAAATAGGATACTGATATCATCTCAACGACCTACTTTAGGAAAGGATGAGCCATTCCATGGAGGTGCTGGTCTATTCCCACTGACTAGCACTGGATAAGAAAAAAGGAAACCCTTTTCTCACTGTAGCCACTCCATGAGTATCTCACCAAATGCAGAACAGGAACAGCAATAACTATGCTCCAAAAGAAGGGAGTCAAATACAACCTTGCTAAACTTTAGCTTACCCTGTTGAATTTCCAAAAGTAGCATCTGTGGCTGGATGGCACAGCAGCACCTATTCTTTTGCAGAAATATTGCTAAGTAAAATCTCAGCAATAACTTTGGAATGCAGCTTTTGTGAGCACCTGGTTAATTAGGTTAGGTGGATTAAGTAAGTATGAGGTGTTGAGATGGCTTAATTCCACTTGGCTGATAGTGGTTTGCTGTGATTATTCTGTTGACATCACAGAGTGCCTCCCCACTCCCTCCAGTGGTGTCAATGCACCTTTTCTTAGTCCTATAAAGTTGTAAGATACCAGATTTCAGGATAGTCCCATCCTTACATTTAGAAAAGCATTTACTGGTGTAAGAATGTATCTCACAGGGTGAAAAAAATGGGGAAAAGTGTCTGATTTGTGAGGTGAAAGAAGAAATATATACATATATATTTGGTTTCAAGAAAGAACTGTATATGCTTAAAGTCAGTGGAAGAGATGGAATAAGCTAAGTTAAAATACATTAGGGGCTGAGTAGAAAATAGATAAGGTTGCACAAAAATATTATGTCAATCACAACCTTACAAAACATATGTTATTTGTATAAGACTGCTCTTGGAAGTTATATTTCTTTACAAGTTCAGAACATACCACAGTTTAACATTTATAATTGAGGGTATTCTCCAGCAAGATTACTGACATTTACGGTTTTCTGAGAATAGTGTCACAACATCAATATGAGATCTACAATGAGCACTTTTACATTATACTGTGAAATATAACACAGTGATTCATGAACAAAAAAAGTTAATTTTCCTTTGAAACTCAGAAATGTATTAATGGTAATATTAGAATGAACACAGAGATTTTCAGAATCAAACCACTATCTCCATATAGTGCTACAGTGCAAGCTCTGCTCAGCAAAAACTAAAACATCCCTGTGTTTTCAACACTGTTTTCAACAAAATTCTAACGCAAAGCCCCATACTTGCTACTTCACAGAAAATCAACTCTACACCAAGCGAAACCAGTACCATGTATGAAGTTTTAGTGGCCTGGAACTTTGTCATAAAATATGTTTCTTGGTATTCACTGAGAGAATATTTCTTGTGCTGGGCTCCAAGTTTCAATATTAAACTATCCTGAAATTATTGTTGGTTTAACTGCAGTGTCAAAAACCCCAAACAAACAAAACCCTTCCAGTGTGAAAATGCATAGAGCCCTGCTCTCATGACTAGAATTAGAATGAATGCTTTCCTCAAATCTGACAATAACAAGAAAAGCGCAAACACTCATATCAGATAGCGAAACTTTTTCTACCGGATCCAGCATACTTACTCAAATATGTACAAAAGCAAGGGTGAGAACAAAACAGTGTTGACTATCTTGCTGCTGGATGTAGGTCACAAAGTTTTTGCAATATAAACTATATCAAATTCAAATATGTAAAACAATTCATCTCACTAGCAATGGGCTGGATCCTGCATTTCCATCTGGTGCAGACTTCAATTAGAGCATTTTCACCCCTGAAATTAGAAATTGAGATCAGGCTGCCTGCACTCTCTAGTCAGTCCTGCACCAGCAATCAGAATGAGAACAATTCAGCAAGATTACCCCCTCCTTCCCTCCATAAAACAGAGACATAAAGAAGATGTTACATGCCAGGAAGAAAAATATATTTTGGTGTGTAGCATAGTTTATCATAGAACTACAGAACCACAGAATCATTTAGGTTGGAAAAGACTTTTAAGATTATCCAGTTCAACTTCTAACCCAGCACTGCCAAGTCCACCACTAAACCATGTCCTTAGGAGCCACATCTACACATCTTTTAAACACCTCCAGGTGTGGTGACTCAACCACTTCACTGGGTGGGGTCTGTTCCAGTACTTGATAATCCCTTCCATGAAGAAATTTTTTCTAACATCCCATCTAAACCTTCCCTAGTGCAACTTGAGGCCATTTCTGTTTGTCCTACTACTTTTTACCTTCAACCCCTTTTCAGGCAGTTGTAGAGAGTGAGAAGGTCTCTCCCCCGCCTCCTTTTCTCCAGGCTAAACACCCCCAGCTCCCTCAGCTGCTCCTCATCACACTTGAGCTTTAGACCTTTCTCCAGGGTCATTGCACACAGACCTTGCCACACGTTTTGCTGTATTTCAGCAAGCACATTCTGGCTGAACCCAATAACATCTGAGGGTTCTGCCTAGCAAAGTATGTGTTACACTGAGCACAAAGGGGGAATGTGTTCAACACAATGCTGATCAGGGCTGGCAAGAATAAAGCCAGTACAGATTTATTGCCTATAACAGCCCCCAAAAAGACGCTTAAGACACTTGGTAACTGTGTGTCATCTATCCACACAAGTGTCTTAAACTGTCACTGGCTTCAAAAAGTTTTCTGACCATGCTGATTACTGAAGAATGAGTTTATATACAAGCATAAAACCAGATTAATAAAACTTTGCATCTAATGCTAACCTGATAAATTTCTTTTTTTATTTTTCCTTAAGTGGTTAAGAGGCAGAGGGTCCTGCTCTTTTGTCTTTTATGCTAGATTTGCAATGGTGTAAATAATATATGAAAACATAAATAATATATCCAGAAAGTGAAATAAAAGACAAAGGCTTGATCATGAATTAATACTTGCTACTGATTAAGTGAACTGAGAAGAAGCCTTTGATGCAAATTAAATGTTGTAGTTTTTCAATAGGAATTTTTTTCTGACATGCAGACTACTGCAGTCAGTTGAAACTTCCCCTGTACTTTCAGTGGAATCACAGAATAGAATCACAGAATCTCCTAGGCTGGAAAGGACCTTTAAGATTAGAGTCCAACCATAAACCTAACCCTGCCAAGTCCACCAAGTGACTGCAAAGCAAACTTTCTGTAAGATATCTCATTATATCAATACCTGTCGCTCCTGTGCTCCTTCACAGAGGGGTCTCAGTCAGATATGACAGGCAATAAATTCAGAGTGAGGTGAAGTAAGAATGAGGAAAGATTTACTTTCGTTGTTTGTCATTCAAGTGCTTAAAGAAGACGACTTGTCAGCTGTAATAGATCTTTAGGAATCTCAATGCAGATAAATTACAAGAATTTCTGCAGTGCAGAAAGTTTTGTAAAGTACAAGTCATGTATTTAAAACAGTGACTGTGTAAGGAAATAGTTTAATCAGCAAATGTAAAGAAATTGATTATTTAGGAGATTTTAATGGATTTTTAAAACTTCAGTATGAAACTACATTTGTGTTTCTTTTTCCTGCATTATGAGGAGGTGAAGACATACCAAGAAACTTAACTCTACCAGTTTTATGTTTTAAGTCAATCACACTTTCTGGTTGAAGGTAATGGGAACTCATTTGAGCCTTTTACTCAGATCCATACACAGCTGTGGGACGAGGTCACCATTTATAAACATTCTGCATCTTCATTAAATAATTGGCAAATTAATGAATTTTTTGCTATAATTAATTTGGTGAAGCAAATGACTGGGCAATTATTAAATAACAAATTGCTTATGGAATAAATCCTGTTTTATTTTCTTCCCCATGCTTCAGACTGGCATTGGATTCCTGAGTTTCAGGTTGAAAAAAAGGCAAAATTTCAAAATCTGACTTCCAGCTTCACTTAATTTTACGGAAAACTGTTATTTGATTCCACTTTTTCTCAAAACTCGGCTCCAGTTCAAGTCTGCCTGTAAAGCCTGCAGGCTGATCTTGAGTTGTCTATCACAGATTTTCCCAGAATACCATACAGGTAGCCCTTGTCAAGCTCCATTTCCAGCCCTGGCTGCTCCTCCACACATCAAGCATCTTGTTTGGAGCTAAGCTGTGTATTTCTCCTCCATGCTGGAGCCACATATAGACAACCTCTCTCTTTCATCCCTGAGTTTCAGTGAGCTCCACAGGCATTCACTTACAGTGTTCACTGTAGGATTACTTTGCAGAGGTTGTTATAAACAGCCCAGTAGATTGGAAGCTTTGAACATTTCTCTATTAAATTATAGCACTCTTTCCTCTAGAATCTTTTTTCACTTTTCAGCTATTGTTCAGTGTATTAGTACTGATGTCACAATCCAGACCTAATGGTATGAGGTGGGTGTCAATCCATGCATTGCACAGTTCCAGTGCTAGCCACATGCTACTGCTGTTGGAACTATTAGTAGCTATAATTACTGCCCTAAGAAGCTTTATAAGCATCAGAAGTGTAGGCTTGCAGAAAATCATACTAATGATGAAAGAAACATTAATGTGTAACCCTATACTTATCTATTTATTATTTTGCATTATCACTCTCTGATTTTCTGATCTGCTTTACATTATACTGAAACAGTATATGTGAGTAAGGGTGGTCTTGCTTATTCTCACTTACTGGAACCATTTCCTGTGTGTATTTGCATAGCTACTTGCACCCTCTCTTTCCCACACCAACATGTGAATACATTTCTGCTTGCCCACTCCAGTTGGCTCTCCACTGGAAGAGCTCCTTTTCCCAGCTCAATGGCTTGCTCAACAGGCCCCTGGGGGCAGCACAGCTGGGAATTGAACATGAGCACTTTCCTGCTGAGATGAAAAGGGCACAAACTTGAGCTTTCAGGTAGGGAAGGAGCCAGACGGGGCATTCATTCCCTTTTATTCTGGAGAGGTGTTGCCAGAGTGTTAATCCATTACTGTGTTGCCCACTGCAAAACCATAGGTGTTTTGGGGCACAGCTAACTCAAGAACACAACTAACTGGTTCCTGATAACTCAGGTTCCTGATAATATCAGTCTAGGCATGAACATGAGCAAAACTTCAGAGTCCTATCACGGAGCAGAATCAGTATTTTTGGTCAATAGTCATGTTCATAACTGAATTGATGTTACATTGATAACTGATAATGCTACTCAGTGTGACAGCCCAAGAATGAGGAGATGCCTTAAATTACACTGTAAGAAGTAAATTCACCAGGGTCTTTTGCAACATGAGCTAGCTCACATCTCCACCCCCTTTCCTCTGAGCACTTCACCAAACCTTTAATCCACTCCCCAACATCTTCTTTCTACCCTGGATCTCCTCATGATACATCCTATACAAAGCAGGAGTTTTGTGCCACAAGGCCATTACTCTACTCTTTCCCTCTGCATCCCTGTGGGGAAGTGGAGGTGCTCAGGTGAGCAGTTACAGGTAAGTATCCAAAGCACTGCCACTGCATATGGCAAAACTGTAAGGCCTGTGGGGACCTACAAAAGCTGGGCTAGAGATACTCTTCACACTCTTTAAGTCTAAAGGCTGCAAAATCATTTTAGAAAATGCTATTTCAGACTTGCATCCAAACCCTGAATCCTACGTACCTAGAGGTAGGTGGATAGGTGAAGACAACTGGGAGTTCTTCCCACCAGCTCCCAAGTGCCAGCTCCAATCCAGAAACAATGTAGATGAGTGACTGCATGCTTTACAGATTGCAACCGAAATATCGTGCTGGCTTTGAGCCCAGGCAATGTGAACACTCAATTCTTCATTTGTGGATCTCAGTTTTGATCCCTTTGCCACCTTTAAAATAGAGATGAGCACTTTCCTGTTCTACAGAAATTGTTGTGAGTTAATGCATTCAAGGTAGTGTGACTCTGAAATACAAAGAATGTGAAAACAACATGAATACTGGGTCTACTCTTTAGTTTCACCTGTTGAACAAATAAAGTAAAAATATGTAAGCATATAAAAATAAAAAAGAAACCAACCCACAGATTGAAAAGAAAATCAAATTTGTCACTGAACTTTTCACTGCTTTAGCAAACAAGCTAAGAAATATTTCCCTGGATTACTTTCTCCATTTCTACCGAGAACGTATAGTTGCCACAGAGACTGTTGTGCGTTGGCATGGGTAAACGAAGGCAGGGGAGAGGGAATACGTCCTCTGAATTTGCAGAGGGATCTGAAATGAATTACCGCGTTGGGGATGCGGCGGGGCGCGGCAGAAGCCCGAGCACTGCCGGCACTGCTCCCGGGGCAGCTGCCCAAGGCGCCCAGGGACCCTGCGGGATCGGGACGCCGCGAAGGGCCGGGCGGCTCCGCGGGGCTGAGCAGCGCTGCTCCAGCCGGCCGCGGGCAGAGCGGCATTTATAGACACATCCATAAAATATCTATTTAAATCGCAGCTCAGACTGGTGGCACACGGGCTGCGCGCGGCTGCTGCCGCCGCCGAGAAGGGAGGAGGGGGCTGGAATTAAAATAAGGCACGAAGCGGTTTTAAAAATAGCGTGGGGGCTGCGCGGAGCGGCGCAGGGCGGGGCGGGGCGGCGGCAGCGCGGCCCCGGGGCGGCCCGGCCGCGGAGTTGCTGCGCGCCTTGTATGGAGCGCGGCCGCCGCAGGGCCCGGCGCTCGCCCCCGCCGCTCGCCGCGACTTTGCCCGCTGCCGGCACGGAAGGCAGGAGCCGGCAGCGATCCGCCCGTCTGCAACTCTCTGCCCTGCCTGCCTCCTCTTCTTTCAGGAGCCGCCACCCCGCCTGCCTCTCTCCTGCTCTTTCTGCTGGGGAATAAATCAGGGAAGGACGCGCGCACACACGCAGAGTAGGATCTGTTACAAAAGTAGCGCTGATGGCGGCGGATCAGATGGAGCCCGAGCTGCTGCTGGAGTAGCAGAGAGTGGAGTATCTCTCGCTCGCTCGCTCTCTTTTCTCTGTTTCGCCTCTTCCCCCACTCCACCCACAGATCTCCATCGTTTCTCCTCCTCCTCCCCACCCTCGGCCGCGCTCCCGCTTCTCCGCGCATCTCTGGGCTGCGCCTCCTTGCGAGGGGGCGGGTGGGGGGAGCGGAGGAGGCTTTAAAGAACCACGGCCCCCCCGCACCGCCACACACACCATAATTGAATTTATTATTATTGCCGTCTCGCCGACTTGGGGAAGGGGGATCGATCTTCGATCAGGAAGATGGCTGCTGGCTGGCTGCTGGTCTTTAGCCTGACACTTTTCCAGTCCCTGGTGATGAACCACTCCTCGGAGGGACCCTTCCCCTCAGCCACCACGTAAGTCCCGCCGGGCTCCGGGGGTCCGGGGCGGGGGCACGGCCGGGCCGGGGGCGCTCCTCGGCGCCAGGGACAGCGACAATACAAAGGGAAATCAAGTTAGTCCGGGCGGAAAGTGGCGATGGGAGAAAATTGTGGGTTTTCGGTTGCTTTAGCTTAGAAAAGAGTCAGGCTAGCAGAAGGTCCCGCCGGGGCGGTCGCCGGGAGGGGGAAGCTCCGGTGACGGCCGGCGGCGGGACTTTTGAGGTAAAGGCTTCGCCTGGGAATCCCGCTCCGGAGCGGCTCCCAAATACACCCCGTCAGGTCATCCTTGCCGGGAAGAAAGTTTCGAGTTACAGAGTCCGCCCCTTCCTCCCACAGAGGTTATTCCAGCCTGGACGGAGTTTCAACACTGTTTACAAAAAAACCTGAAAACTTTCGCAATTTTATTAAAATCCACGCGGAAGGAGGATTTCGTTGCGTTTCCGCGGCCGGCATGGGCAGCGGGCAGGCGGGCACGGCTGGGAATTCCCAACCCCAGCTCCGGCCTGGCCGGGCTCCAGCGCACCCGCGGAGCTCGGGGCTGCTGTGGCTCCGCGGGTGCGCAGCCTGGCTCCCGCCGGAGGGGCGTTCGCACGCTTCGAGCCGCACAGCTGAAGAACTGCTTTCTGCAGCCTTGGCCTTGCAGATCGGTACTTCTCAGAAATACCTTGGCGAGAGCTGAAGGATGCTCGCGGTGCACGCAGCTCGGTGCCTTGCCTGGCCCTGAGATAGAAATCTTTAAAGCGCTGCGGAATTATTAGCATGAAAGTGTTGCCCAGAGCAGTGCAAAGATCAAATAATAATGATGCAATAAAAGAAAGGCGAAGGGAAGCCAATACATCATATTGAAGATTCGCCTACAGATAGGAAAAAGAAAATCCACGACAAAGCACTATGTGATCGTGTTTTCTTCCCTTTTCTTCTCTCTCACCTCATTATTTTTATCTTCTTTTTGTTTGGTTGGTTTTTTGAAGCACTTACCTTAGTCCCCGAATCTGGGTTAAAGCTAGCAGTAGGTAACTTTTAAGTGGATGACTCACTTCAATGCATTTTACATAAGAAAAACAGTGCTAATGGTAGTCTTTCCTCATTGTTTAACACTGGGTGGAATTTATTGGTGTCGTTCAGCCTGGGCAGAAGGATGAGTTTGCAGTAATTACCAGCAATGCATTTTCACCAATTAGTACTGCTGGTAGGTTGTTATAATTGGATTCAGTTCCGAGTATCGGTTCCATTATGAAAGACTCAAAGGGATGCTCGCACTGTTAAATGAAAGGAATACAAAGATAAGTGCAGAATAGCCACTTAAAATCTTCTAAGTTGAATAAATACAGCCTTTGATTGTGGGGAAAATTAGCTTTTAAAATATTCTCGTGCTGCAGTTCATAAAGGTGTGCCATGTAGAAGCAAGCGTAGCAAAATACAAACCCAGGGCTTTTTAATTCATTGTTTTCTTGTGTTTGAGCTCCCGTATTTACGGTTTTCTGAGCTCTGGTGTTTACGGTTTCTCACTGAGCTGATAAGGTTATCATACACAACTAATTACAATTTATCTTTTACATGGATTTTTCTGAGTTTGAAAGAGAAAGAAAAATGGAACCCAGTGAAATTAAAAGAATACTGTATAAAAAGAATATGTATAATTTCAAATAGAAGTCTAGATCACTTTTTAACATAATAATATGTGATATTCTTTTAAAACTGGTTTTGTCTCTCCATCTATTTTTGATAAGTCCCTTAAGAATTTACCTTTATTGACAGTCATGATAATAGAAATCGACAACAGTGAAACATATCGCTTTAATTATTATTATACCTAAGATAAAGTAATTCAAAATATTATGTTAGTCATCAACATTTCCATGTTCTACACAGTCTGCTTGCTGTTGGCTCTCTTTTTTTCTCATTGTTTTTGAAGTATCACAGAAATAATCTACAGCAAGTGTCCATCCTTTATAGCACTGTTTCCCTTTTGAAATGGAATCAAAGTGCAAGCAAGGTTTAGTTGGTTTAGAAGGCAGCACACAACAGGTTGATGCAGGGAGAGCTGCTTAGCAAAAAGTAATGATGTAACAGGTGAAGGAGAAACAATTTTTCTACTCTTTTTTAAGACTTGACAGCAGTGTTTCATTTCCTACTAAAAATTACAAATGGGGAAGAACAAAGAGAAATGACGCAAATGCTCTTAATGTAAAAGATATTATATATTAAGAATATTAAAAATAGGAATAAAAAAACACAGGAGAGGGGAATAAAGGAAAGAAAGGGCATGAATAATTGAAGAACTGGAGGTTTGCTGACATTATGTACTTAGCTACCTGCTTTCTCCCCATAATTTTCAGGCTCTTTTTTCTCTTAGTTAAAAAGTTAGTCTGAGGAAGCAGGATCTCCCAGCTGTTGTGTGAAAAATGTGCATATTCAGGGCTATACAGTATATAATTTGTTCAACAACTCATCATTGTACAATCATTTTTTCTTCAGTCATCTGTTTCTTCTGCATTAATAAATATTTTAACGCATGCTTTTACTAAAACATTCAGAAGTCCCTATCACCAATGCAATAATATACTAGCATGTAGCACTCTTAGCAAGAAATGTTGAAGGTTTATGCAATGCATGATAGATAGAATCTAAGTAATTTGATTAATTTTAATTCTCTGCTAAGGCAAAAAGGCCCTGATATATTTACCCCGAAAAATACAGAGAATTTCAGGTGCAGGTTTGTGTTGTATGAAATGGTAGCATTAATTTTTCATTGAAAATCTCAGCAGGTGGTATTGCATTCCTTGCTTCCAGTGTTGAAATATTTCACTGCAAATATTGAAGACTTTCCTTTAATAAACTATTTAAGTATAGTAGTAATTGTGTTCTGATCTGAGCTGTAAGGCTTAGCTGCTGATTGATGCCTCTTGCATTCCATTGAAATGTATCGTGTTAATTGTGTCATGTATTAGGGGTCTGTCTGCTTATGCAAGGTACCATGTTCTTACTTTTAACACAGCAACTCCAAGTCCCTCAATTACACATAAAACACAGCAGATATTTTGCACTTAGATGAGAATATTGTACGTAGTACTCCTGGCACTATAACCACACTCCTGCTATCACAGTATGCAAAGCACTTCTTTCTTTGTAGCCATATATATTTATTTATCATTCACATCTGTACAGATTTCAGAAAAAAACATACTGTCAAGTATACAAGGTTTGGATGTTTCCTGATAATGAGAGCACAGGACTCAGTTTATTTCTGTTCTTTTCTCTATACTGAATGGAGAGAGATAGTCTTGTGTTTAAGTATATATTGTAATTCCTAAGTATCCTTTTGGCACAGCATGTTGATATTGTTACTGACAGTGAGTAATGTACTACATAAAGATACACCTACTGCTTTCTGATAATAAACTTGTTCCTACTGATTAAAAAAAAAAAAAAACAACAAAAAAACAACCAAACTAAGCATATTTTAATTTTTATAACCCTACAGATGAAGCCTTTCAAAATCAAGGGACTGTTTCTGTAATTACTATATCATTGTGGATATATCTTAATGTTTGTTCTTTCCCCCACATCTAATTTTCTTCTACCACTCATTTTCTCTCTTTTCTTTATCTTTTAAGACTTTTTCCTCCTCAGTCACCTGTTCTGTATGTATATATTACATTATATATTATATTCAAGACAGATCTGCCAGTTAGATAAATCGGTGTAAAGTACTGGTGGACAAAGATGATATAAGAAGATAAAAATAGTATACCTATGAACATATGTCTATATGTATGCATACAGGACATTTTTAGAAAAGAAGTTGTGTATTCCCATTTTTTTACTTGCATGAATCATCTTTACTGTTTTGGTGTCATTAGGACAACTCAGGGATGTCTATATGAGTCATATGAATTACAGCTTGCACAACTGGGACAGTCATATTTTTGGCTTCTGCACATGGACCTAACAAGTGTAGATCCTGCTGAGAGTGTGGCTGGGCTTGGCACTCAGCATCACTTTCTCTATGGCATCAGTGAACAAAGGTAGATAGATGACATTGCTGATGTTTTCTTTTCATCTGTTTCTACTGTCAGACTTAGGGATTTTGACACCTCTTATATACATAAAATCCCATTTTTATCTTAAAGTCTGTGATAGAAGAATGGCAGTTAAACTGCTGATGTTAATTAGAAAAGACTGCTGTATTAATGGATTATAAAATATCAGGCTCTTTCTCATTTGAAAATTGGTATTTTTCCAACCTATTTAAAAATATTCACTATTAGGAAAAAAAATAAAGTACTGAAGTGTAGCTTCTTGTCAGTGGATTGGAAAGAGAGCCAAAAGATATTCTCTACTTAGAATCAGGGAAGTGCAATATCACCTCTTAGTGTTTTCTCAGCAGCATGTCTAAATGCATTATGCAAGATACTTAAACCCACTGATATTTTAAAGAGTGTTGCTCCAATCCATTCTTCCAGTAGAAACAGAATAAGTGTGAAACAGGTTGTTGATTGGTGGTGTTTATTTTGGTGTTTTGGTGGGATTTTTTTGATTGTGTGGTGGGAGGGTTTCTTGTTGTTTGTTTTTGGTTTGTTTTTGTTTTTTTTAATGTCCCTGTACCTGTGGCGATGGTAAATGCAAATTATTTGAATCCACATAGCATTTTTCTGTTTTACATACCTTATGATGTAAATTGTGAATGGACAGGTTTTTTTGTTTATTTGTTTCCCTCCTAGGTATTTATGTTGGAGCCTCACAATTAACAAATTCTATACATTTACATTTTATTAAGTATGAAAATTCATTTGAAAACATCACAACAGACATTAATCATAAAAGATGAAATTTCATTGAAGTAAATCAGCATTATAGAGGTTCTTGCCATCTTTCATTTTGCAGTGATGCTATTTTCAGAACTGCATTGCTCATACCCTGCAAAATGATTTTATCCAAGAATTCAGCTGCTAGAAAGAGAGCTGGAGCTTGGCAGCACATTAGCCTGAAATGTATTCATTGTTAAATGAAGGCCTGTTGTACAGATCTTAAAAATATTTATCTAGCAGAGCATTTTAAATTGATGGAAGCATGGTCAAATTCTTACTGCTTTAATGTTTTGTAACAAAGAAACAACCCAGACTCTAGCTGCCCACTGGTAACTGTGATCTGACATGTTTGTGCTTTGATCCTTCCTTGCCTTCTGCAAGAATCCTGTATCCAAGGTAGTCTTATCTTCTAGACCAACGTTTGACTTAAACCTCTGTGAGATAGGGATTGCAGTTTAGAATCATTTTAGCAGAGAAAAATGACTCATTCTGTCTGTTGCTGACCATGGTAGAAGTAGAATTGAGCCCCAGATTGTTTTGTACTTCTTTGCAGCAATACCTGGGCTTTTGATCCCCATATCCTTGGGCTGCATGTCGTGTTTAGAGGGCTCAGAAAGTCCTTTGTGACAAAAGGTGATATTTTTGATGGCAGAAAATGTTGTTTTCTAGTGCCTTGTTAACAAATTTCCTTTAACAGAAGAAAAGATTTACCAGAAAACAACACTGGAATAAATTTAATGGACCATAGCTACAATTTGGCAAAGCCAGACACCGTAATTAATTTATGTCTTTTGCAAATGCTGAATCAGCTTTCTTGATGGAAAGAATGACAGCTCAGTGTCCGTGGTGTCCTGGAAAAAAACCCCATACTAGCATCTTGAAAATGCACAGAATACAAGAAGTATGAAGCAATAACTGCATTTGTGCCCCCAGCCCTGGGCAGTGCCTGTGTGTTCTGTCTTAGAGCACTCTTAGCTCATTCCTGCATCAGCTTTTTCATTCCCCTTACAGCTGCTGCAAGACAGGTATCAATGAATACTTTAATGATTTGCATTTGAGATTACAGCTCTGATTTATCTCTCTTGCTAAATCAATTAAATAGCTTTATCCCACTCAACTGTCCTCAAACACGTATAGGGCAATGCTCCGTTCTGTAGGATCAGACCAAGAGCTGAGTTTTGTATCAGTTGTGCCATTGCCTACTCTAGCAAATTGGTCATTGCTGTTAGGGGCAGTTATGATTCTGCTTTCCCTCCTGATTTCCGACAGTAAAAGAGAACTGGATTCAATATTGTTTGCAGAATATTATTTTTATGTTACGCGGTACTGTGTAATGCACACGAGTGGTGCTGCAGGAGCAACTCACATTTAAGGTGGAAACACCTAATGCTGATAGTGAAATTACTGTCAACTGCACTTCTACTTCAGTTGTGTTGTGTATTCTCCAATTAGGGCCAGACTGTGCTGCTTGTCCCCTGGAATGAAGAAGTCCCATTGATACTCTCAGAAAAATCTGTGCAAGAGTGAAGATTTTCAAAATATACTTCAGCACCTTTTAATAGCTAAAATTAATGGCATGTGCCTGCGGCTGTTCAGCTCAAGAGGGCTTTTTCTTTTCCTTCTCCACTGCTTTCCAAACTATTTTTTGGCCTACTCTGCTTCTGAGCAAACTCAGTGTTTCACACCTTCCTTCCTTTCCTCCTTCATTCCAGACTTAGTAAGTTTTCAGGGTGAAATGGAAAATAGACTCTCTCTTTCACAGCCGCCCTGTGACAGGAATATGGCACACTGTTTGGGAATGTTACTCTAATGATGGCAGGGAAAGGACCATGGTTTTTGCTTATGTCCCTCCTTAAAATACCTTTCTCTGCATGCCAACAGCAAAATGATGATGAAGAGTGAATTTCTGTCCCTTGTATAATTTTTTGCTATTTATTTACAAAGTTTCTAACAAGTTTATGAAAATGATTGACATTATTTTGCATCAACAAATCAGCAAGCTTTTGCAGTTAATTACAGTAATTCAAAAGCAGATTTTTTTCCTCTGAGGCAGGCCTGAAATAACCATAGAATGTGAATGTGAAGTTGTAATATTGCTGACTATTGTAAAAAGTGATTGATTGGATTTTCACCCTCTTTCAAATACATTCTCACTCCCTCCCATTTGAGAGTTCAGTAGGGTAAGAGCTATAGTCTGATTTTGTAACAGATATTCTACATAGTGATTTCAGAATTTTTCTTTTTTTTTCTAATTTCCTTTGTTTCTCCAGGACCATGAATGTTCAGCCAGAAATGCAGAAATAAGATTTTGTTAAAGAACTGTGTCCTGTGGATCATATGAACTAAAAATAATTTTTGCACTGCCTTTATTATATGTAACGTGGAGGCATATATTAGATTAGAGGTACTTTTTTTAGCCTAAAATGCTTCAGTTGAAATCTGTGAGCAAATTCTCTGAAATTTATTTATTATAATAAAATCAGATTCACTTTTGACCTGATTTGAGAAGTAAGAACACAAAGGAGTTGCTGAGTCCACGGTCTAGTTTTTGTAGCAATCAGATGATAAATTATGTTCATTTTTATTTAAAAGGTAAAAGCTAGACTTGATTCATCCAAACAGGAGTTGAACTCAAGTGCTTCTATTTACCCTGTGCAGGTTCCCACCAGGCTGGTCTAGAAGCTTAAAATATTCCTAAGTGATATCTTTCCCGTCCTTATCTTTACTGGGATTTTTATTATATTTTCATCATATGCACTAAGTGTTATTTAAAATAGGCATAAAAATAAAGTTCCAAAAGTTCTGTGGCTAAGGGTGGTGGCAGTACTAAAACCTAAATCAAGCCACGCCACTTTTCTCAATTGTCACTTTTAATACCATGCTGCATTTTTCTTTATACACTAAGGTGGTCTTAAAAAAAAACAGTAAAAGGGAAGTTTTCTTCATTCTAGAAATGAGCAGAAATTTGCCACACTAGGTGTATGTTAACTCTTGATCAGAAATTCAGACCTTTTCCATAGGAGGGAACTGAGTCACGGGAGCTGTTCTGTCAAAGATTATTGAAGTGAAATATTTTGCACTCTGAAATGGATTAATTGAGTTATCAACACTGCAGGAAGGAGAAGAGTAATGAAAAAGACATGACACGAAGCCCAAATTACAAAGTTAGGGATCTTACTATTCTTTCGCTGACTCTTACAGGTCACTCATATATAGATCCCATGTTCCATGAGACCAATCAAAATGTTGAGGAATAAGTTCAACAGTCCACTAAAAGGCAATTTTTAATTAATGATATTCTGATGTGGACTTGTGATCGAGAAAAATGGCTTATTTGTAAATGGCTAAACAAAGCCTCACAGTAATAATTTTCCCCCCAATGTGGACTGAGGTAGTCTACTTGGTAGAAGTCTTGTGGATCCTAGATACAGCCCTGTACTGGGAGGCAATGCTCTTTACTTGGAGAATGCTCTGCCCTTAAAACTTCGTTTTGTGAGTTTAATCCAGAAATGTGATGGTTTCTCATGCAGATGTTAATGCAGAAGTTCCTTTTTTTTTTTTCCTCTTTGCAGTATATGGCAATTTTCTTTCCATTGATTGAATTAGATTAAAATATAAAAGATAACATACTATTCTTTGGTAAGTAATTTCTGCAGAGATTATTGAATGTCCATTTTTTCTGTTCACCTCACTTGTAATTTTATTCTTTTTACATATGGGTGCAACAAGTTCTTTAGAATTTTTCAAAGATAGGTTAAAATGAAGAATGATGCATGTTGGAATGGAGACTAAGTGTAGTGAGCAATGCACCTTCTTGCACTTTCATCTTCTGTGGAAAGTATCCTGCGTTAGGTTGGTTAGCTGTGTGTGTTTTTTTTAATGCAGGAAGTGTTTCTTGATCTGAGACTTCCCTCAGAAATTAATTCAGTGGCACCAATTTTGAAAGAAAAAAAAAGAGACAATTGACTTTTTAATTTACTTTTATTTAATCACAAATATTTTGTTTTCTGTGAGGTACATCCTGGATTGTGTGTACCATGGTTGAGTTTTTTATCACTAAATGCCTGTCTTTATTAGTATCTGCATTCCTTTATCTGCCTTGCCTTATTTTTTAAGTTTTGTACCTTAGTTTTCCATATTAATTTCTCTCAGTAATGTAGGAAACTTCAGTATCTTACCATTTAGTCAGGCAAGGGTTTATTGTCAAGATTAATTTGTTAGCTAATGCCTCTAAAGCCTTCTGTAGTTGAAAAGTGTTGTTGAGCTGTTAAACCTAATTTATTAAGACGTGTGTTTGCTATATTCCCACTTTACCTCAGAAACTGGCATGACCAAACCGTTCCTGGATGGATGATACCCCAGGTTTGCCTGGTTCTCAAAGGGTTTTTTAATAGAATCTTAGCAGAAAAGGTACCATCATATCTGCTTCTTTTGGTAACTTGTGATCTGGGGATCTGGAAGAAGTTAATCCCCAAGATCTGTACTTCTTGGATGTACACAGATTGCAAAACATAAGCTTAACAGCATTTTTAGAAACTAACAGGAGTCAGCAAAAATCGGCAGACAGCATGGTGAAGAGAAGCCAGCGAGTGACTCATGCCTACAGTGTGCTCCTTGCACTCCTTTGCCAGTCGTGGTTCTCACTGTGGAAAGCACTGGGAGCTGTGCATCCTGGGATTTTCTGACATTTGTACTGTGAATATTCCATACTTGGAAAAGAGACAATAGTCAGATACAATACTAGCCAAGGGCTCATGACACGAATTCGTTAATGTGATCTGTTGCTTCTTTTGCAGTGCAGGCTACTGCTGGTTTTATTCCGTTTCTAAAATGGGAATGACACCCAAATTGTCATCCTGCCTGATTCAATGTGTTTAATAACGCAAGGCGTCCTGTTTCTGTGAGAAAGATGGTAAGAAAAGTACATCATTTTTTCAGTTTACAGACTAGTAGCGTGCCTAAGATGATCATCAGCAATCACTAATTACCTGACAATCACCAAGACTCTTAAGACTTCAAGCAGGAGTAACATAGTTTTCATTGCAATTATTTTTGTTTGCTACAGACAGTAGCAACAGAAGTGTAGTCCTTACCAATTTTTTTTTGTTATTTACCAAGGCACTTTTATTGCTTTAGCACCTTCTTGATTAGACTTTTATCTGTTGTGAACATATTTTAGATTATGTGGTAAAGATATAAGCTGGGAGAGAATCACTAATATGTGCAGGAACATGTCTTAAGGAGATTTTCCTATAATATACACACGGGGAAAAGGTTTGAGGTAATTGAAGGCAGAATGTGGTCTCTTTGACTGATTAGAAATACATGAGGGATTTGTGCATGACTAAGAGTATGTCTAGGATACACTCTAAATGTCTTTGGAAATGGTTGGGTACCCAATTTCATCCTTCTTTGCACCAGTGTAATTTCAGCATAATGAGTATCAGTCCTGTATCATTTAAATCCTGAGTGCAAGGATGAATCCACATAAAATAATTTCTGATTAAACACATACAGGTTTCATTGCAACAAAATGAGTCATCACTGTCAAGGCCTGATTGTGAAAATTACATAAAATAAAATGTAATACATGATTGTATTAGGCTTTGCAGCGGGGAATAGTAAGATATCCCAAGGAAACCATGTGTGATATCAGATGTGGTCATTTATCTTCCTTTTAAATGATAAGCTCTGACACCACTTCATTGTCTGTGCCCCACTGAGCAAGTGTCCATGTAAAAAAGAAGTTCTTAATGTGCCGGAAGGCACTGAAAAATGTTCCCCTAGATTAGGAACAAACATGATTTTATTACATAAAAGTGTGGAATTGTAAGGAAGAAATACTTTCCTTTTCGAAGTACTGCAATGTCTAGTCATGTTCAGGATGACTCCAACTGGCTTTTGCAAATGTATTTTTTTGTAGTGTTGTTTTTTTTGTTTTTTTTGTTTTTTTTTTTCCTTCTTAAGCAATTAGTTCTAGAACTTAATCTGGAATGGTAAGAATGATAGAAGTACTTTAATTTAACCCCTCATTATGCACAACTGAGTAATTCATTCATCTTTGTGTATGACGTCCTGAGTTTTCAGGTAATGAGAATTAAAATTGGCAAGAAATTTACAGACTAACTTTGTATTTGTTTCCAGTGCAGCTGGATTTACTCTGGAAGATGATACTGAGGCTGTATGGGGACATGAGGTGAAATTCTGATATGATAGCTGCTTTGCTAATAGAAGCACTTGGCCAGTGTCTTTATTCATGTTCTACATATGTTCCTTGTATAGATGCACTCTCCGAGTCTGCAAAATTAAAATTAAACATACGCATCACTTCTTAGCATGGATGGTGAGAGTTACAGTTAACAAATGACCATAAAGAATATTGTAGTGGATGTATGGAACAATAATTTGCTTGCAGGTATTTTATTGATAGCAGTTTTTCCTCTCATAACTCCATTTATTGATAGAATAAAGTACTTTATGACCTGCAAGGTAGTTTTGCCCAAACATGCTCAGTTATTCTTGCAGGTATCTGTGCTTCCACAAACACATTATGTATTCATTAGTGATGTTTTCAGCCTTGCAAATACAGGTTAAACATTGATGATTAAATATTTTGTTCCACACATCTCATTAACTGGGGCTCTATTTCTTTTTAGTGTACAGCGTTCTACTCTACAATTGTCCCATTACTCTCTGTGGGAATAATGTGTTTATAAAATAAAATAATGATTAATATTTTAAAAAATCCTTTTTAAAAAAAATTTAAAAGTTACCCAGGTGTAAAGCTTGAAAACAAGGAGTAGCAAGATAAGAAACTGCCTTAAGCCTTAAATTGTTTTCTTTAGAATATCTTTGTTGTGATCCTGTCTTCAGTAACAAAACCAGCTATTATATTTTTCCTACTGGAAACACCTTTCATTGAGAATATTACTAAAATGCAACCCCACTGTATGATTAGTTGATTTTGTAGATAACTTTGGTAAAGCTGCAAAGGACATGCCTTGTCTCTAGCAATGTGAAACTAATAGTAATTGCCACTGTGTGGAGAGAGGACAGAAGAATCTGCCTTTGTAACTGAAAGTAAACTATTAGCCAAAAGCTATGGTAAGGATATCCTATTCAAAGAGATGTTTGGATATTTTGTATGGCTAGGACCTTGTTTCACTGCAGAAACAGAGTTTTTTATGCTGTGCAGCTTCAATAATTGGTACATCCTTTCACTGGGCAGGAATTATTTTCTAGCTGGGATTTTCCCTGAAAATGAACAAACAGGAAATATTAGCAATATACAAGAGAAATACTCGCTGTTCTACTTACCTACCTGGCTGAAAAAAGTCACACTTCTTACGTGTTTAGCTCTGTGGTTAATTGTGTGGTGATTTTGTGAGCAACCATATCCAAATTTAACAGATTTCAATGCTTCACATTTTAGATTTCTCGTGTCCCAGTTCCAAATTTCCTACACTGATACTTAGGGATGTGTATTTGGATAGAACTTAGTCAAGGCTTTCTTAATGGCCAGATAGATAACCTTCAAACCAGGATAATGTGCAATATCACTCAAAGACTGCATAAAATAATGCAATTCTTCATTACCTACAACAAAACATTCCCACAATGTCTGCAAAGTAATAAGCTATTTTTTCTTAAAACAAACAAAGAAACAGAAAAACCCAACCAAAAACCCCACAAAAATTGCAGTATTTTAAATGTGTTTTATTCCAGATTTCTTAAACAAATATTTGGTAGGCAAATCTGGGCTGCATGAGGTATGCGGTTTTGTTTGTTGCTGTGAAATAGAGCTTCTAATTCAACAGTAATTTAGATGGATTCAGTTTGTGGTTTGTTACTATGTGATTTGACACAGACAAACACTCTCCATGCAACATTTCTTTCACCTGGGAAAATTGGATAATGAACTAATGAAGGTTTTCTTGGCTGATAATGCTGTCTGTTTTCAGAACGCAGCAATTACACAATCTTTTTAGCACTCAGTGTCTATCTAAACAAAATCAATGTAAAAATAAGGGCTATTTACTGTGAAGTATCGTTATTCTACATTGTTTGGGTAGTTCTCTGAGAATCTGAAATTATATTGAAATGATACAGTAAAAAAATAAATCTCAGAAGCTTTAAACCCAGCAGTCTAATGGCCATCTGATTTTTCTCTCAGCTCAAGTACTTCACCTCTACTTGTCTGCCTCCATACAAATGTAATGCTTATCATTGGTGCTTACCTTTTGTTTTTAGAAGAAAAGCTCAATTCTATGCATCTTAAAACTAGACCTGATTTGAATTTACATGGTTTCAGAGTTGTAAGTTGGGACTGGATTAAAGCTTCTAAACCATTTATTTGCAACAATATGGGAGTTTTGCAGTTTGTTTTTTTTTTATCCTTACCCATTTTTCTCCTTCATCAGTGAATTCTTCAGAAAGGCAAAGAGAATTGATTGGACAATGCTTTCAAATGTAATATGCTGTGTAAGTGCTGATTTTTTCTATTACATATCAAAGCAGAATAAAGGTCTGAATTCTTATTGTTATTAAAAGTATGGTAAAGATGAAGGCATATCAGGCCTCAGCTACTTCAC
Organism: Entomyzon cyanotis; assembly: GCA_024500445.1. Lineage (NCBI taxonomy): Eukaryota > Metazoa > Chordata > Aves > Passeriformes > Meliphagidae > Entomyzon > Entomyzon cyanotis. The sequence goes on along the minus strand of JAKEPQ010001018.1, from coordinate 48,300,550 downwards.
AGACTTTAGCCTGAAAATTAAGGTAAGGAAAATTCCGATTAAATATACAAAATGCCTTGATATTACAACTAAGTATCTTGTGGATCAATTCGTTAAAAGTTATCATGGTGCTTCTGAAATGTTAAGCTTCTAAATTTGTATTGAAGAGAAATCTGAAAGAGCAGAAGCTCCCTTCTGTAGTACTTGGGAGCTGGACAGTACTTTTTCCATTTCCCAACTTTTTATTTTCAACTGTTATATTTTTTAAAGAGAAAAAAAAATCAAAAACTTTTTCATTTTTAAGTTCATTTAAAAGGTCTAAGTATCGAATGGTGTCATAATATGAGATGAAATAAAATGTTTCTACTGTAGGCTTTCAGATTTTTTGATCCAGTGCCAATTTATTTAGTTCATCTGAAGAAATTATTAATGAATTACTCTGATAAAACATATTCCCTGGAAACATTTCAGGTCAGTGTGGATGGGGGTCTGTGCCATCTGATCCAGTTAAAGATGTCCCTGTCCATTGTAGGGAGTTGGACTAGATGACCTTTAAAAGTCCCTTCTGACCCAAACTACTTTATGATTCTATGTGGTTTTACATTATTTCTGAATTCTTCTTTAACTAGAAGATTTGTGGATTGTTTTAAAGGCTTCTGTAAATTCTATCTTTGTTGCCGGTCTACTCTGGAGAAATACGCTGAGGTTGTCTAGCTTTCACTTTTGTGTTAGGTAATACCTTTTAATTATATTATTAAGCTTGACCTTTTCTGTTCTCATGCAGTGGAACAAAATAATACTAAAGGTCCATGGAAATGCTCTGTAACCACTGTTTTCTGAGTGGTGGTAAAAGAATTTCAAAAAATCAGTAGAAATTATGTACAGAATATAATCTGTTGCATCAGTTATTATATCTCTGCATTTCTGAATCTATTTTCTAATATGGCTGAATCTGTTGTGTACAGTTCAGTTTGACACATGTGCATGAAGTATGTCTGGCTAGGTGATTGGGGTTTCCTGTACACAGATCTGAAACAGCAGCACTGCATGCATTGAGTATGTTTGTCTCTGTTCTTACTAATCTCCAAACAAGGAACAGTTCCTGTATTACTACAGATTCTGTGTGGCAGAAACTTATGACAATGAGGCAGAGATCCTTGGACAGAAGGTTTATCAGGGAAACAGCATTCTCAGTAATGATAAAGCAATATATTTTATGTCTCTTGAGGGTTTTCCCTAATAATACCTGTAGAGGAATAAGTAATGGCAGGGGTAGTGTTGTGTATACTAATGTGTGTGCACCTCTAACATGACACAAGACAGCCAAATCTTTCTATAATTTTCTTCTCCTATGTGTTCATTGCAGTTATCAATATAGGAGAGACATGGCTTAGCACCCAGGAGAATGCTATAATGTCTGTCATAGATGACACCATTAGTCTCAGGTAGGACAGAGCAATAGTTTGCCCAATATGTAGTACAATGCTCTTAGTGTTTTGTAAATGTATGTTGTCATCCTTTAGGGCTTCATAAAACTTCACAGATCTCTCTCTTAGCATTCTTATCCTGCAGTTGTTTTTGTACATGAATATTTCTGAACAGTCAGGCTGTGCTAGAGAGAGGAAAAAAACGCTTGTCGGACTGGGCACAGCTAATTTATTAAAGGACCTAATTTATTAAAGGAGCTAGACACATTTTTTTACAGGACACCTAGTATGTCCTGTTTTGTCTTCAGACTATGATCAGTTGAAAAGGCTTAAATTTCTGTATCTCAGCTTCAATGAATTGTTGACAGCTATTCAGGCTCACATCCTATGTATGAGTACCCTGAAATCCATTTGTTTTGATGGGAGTAGCATGCGATATGTTGTAATTTTTGATACAAGTTTTGCTGTATTTCTCTCTGCTAGCATTGTTACTGAGAATATACAGTAGTATTATACTTTCCCATTATGATATATGAGATAACTAATAGGATACTCTTAACTGCAGAATTATGAAAGATTGAATATTAATCTACATGACCTTCAAAGAAAAAAGTAAAAAGCACAAAGAAAAGATTTTCAAAAAATAAACTGTACTTCAGATCTAAATTTATGAAGTCCTTTTATCAGCTGCTAGTGACTGTGTGACCTTAGGTGTATGGCATGGTTATCTCTGCCTTAGCTAATTGTTGTGCACCACATGTCATTGCCACTCTGCACCATGCCAGGCACAACCCCTTGCTCTGAATCTGATTTTCCCCAATTACTGAGTCATTTAATCCTCTGCCTTTTAAGTTATGAGGGAAATGCATGGATGTAGATGGCAGAATTCATGTTGACGCCAGGAAAACCGTAATTTTACCCTATACAGTCTGAAATTATTCCTGTGCCATTAAGGTGAATGGAAGTACTGTATGTGTGTGTGGATCATACACAGATTTCCTCTGCGAGCCTTTAGCTCCTTGTTGAGCTGAATGTAAGTTCATTATCTTCCACGTGTTTTTATATTCCTTTGCCTCTTGCCTCTGTGTAATTAAAGTTAATATCTACATAAACATTAGGTATCTACACTCAGCAGATAAGTGTAACTACTTACTAGTGGTTAAAACTAGCTGGTAGGCAAATAATTAGGGTTACTTTTGAGAGCATTCAGAGGTATTTCTGCAGTTGCTGCCTATGCTGTGTCCAAACTGAAACATCCACATTTGTGAGTATTTAAGATCTTCCATGAGGACCGAGCATTTTCGCCCACTGCTACACCCACGTCATTATTTTTTAACAAATAAATATGGATTTCATCTGCTATTGATGGGAAAAAAGGGTTTTTTAGTTTGTTTTCTGAGAATATAATAGTTACTGAAGCATAAATTAAGCTTGGCCAGCAATAGATATAGTTTGTTGAACACTGGGGAATATTTAAAAGCCATTTGGTTTCCTTTTTCTGAAAAAAAAAACCCAAACAAAAAAAAACCAACAACCCAGGCTGAATCAGATATTGTTTAAAAGGTTACTTGGATTGTTATGAGTCAGGGAAGGCGGAGTGACGTTTGGTTTCTTTGTTTAGGAATTGCCATGTAGAATTTAGAAAGGGATGTATGTGTAAAAATAGCATGATTTTCTCTACTTCCCAGCAGTGCTATTTCTTTATCCCTAATCTGTAAAAACCCAAATATTTCTGTTTACTGGGAGATCAAAAATTTGAAAGGAGTAGTACATCTGAGGTGGGAGGAAGGTAGCATTCATGCATTGAAAGTAAGTTCCTGCTACAGCTGGATGCCTTTTCAGTTGAAATGCAGTACCGTTATTCTGTTTAAAACAAAGAAAGCAATCTGAAGCCTTTGCTGTAGAATTGTTTTATTAATTGGTTGCAGTGTTATTTAAAGAAATTTCTTCTGTTATGTTCATGTATGTATCTATGATTCATCAGTTCAGAAAGCAGTGCTGTCAGATTAGCAGAGGAGCATCCTGGATTCCGACAGATGCCAATCACAGCTGGAAAGCCCATTTCCAGTGACACTGCTAGGCACAGGGATAGAGATTCACAGTTCACTTTGGAATGCAAATGTTGCTGCAAAGGCCTCAGGCTTTTGGCTAAGGAGAGGCAGGGAAAGAGATCCACCTGAGGAGCCCAGGTTTGACACAGTTGGATTGCATCCAGCCTGGAGTATCGCTGTGCCTTCCTGCAGAACTGGAGTTGCTGATAACTAATGAGGTCTGTCCCCTGTTCTGAGAGCTTGCTGACAGCATGTCACAGAGCAGCGGTGTAATATAAATAATAAGATTTTGCTCTGTTTTCCTTATTGCTCTTTGTTGCTTATATTTTTAGCTGCTTGCTGCAAGAGAAGGGTCTCTGGATTGCTTGCTCTGGTGCACACACTTTCTCTTTTTTGCTGGCTGTCTCTCTCTGTCTCTTGACAGGTGTAAGGAGGATCCTAAATATAGAAGCCACCCGTCACTTGGCTTCAGCAATCAGCAAGCACTGATTTAGTATTTCTCTTAACTAGCTAAGCTCCAGAAGGGTGTTTCTGTTAAACCTTTATCAGTTTACTCAACTGCAATCTTTTCTGAAAATTATTAACACACCAGGTTATCCTATAGCATGAAGAATACAATTAGCAGGCATGTTTCAGAAATGATAGTTGTCAAGAATGGCTCTTGTATTGGAAAGGAGAAAAAATGCGTTTTAAAGAACTCCCTTTGTTAATGATGCAGTATCTCATTGGGGAAAACTGAGACTAGGTTAAGTACAGTCTTCAGTTTTTAGACAAACACACTTTCAGATGTGAGTAGCTGAACACTTTCCTATGAATTTTTCCTTTTGGGAAGAAACTTTAATGGAAATTTACTGTTTAGCTGGGATTTACTTTGCTATACACAGAAATCAGGCATGTGGTGAGAAATGGAGGTGTCCTGGTACTGAATATTTATAGTGCTCAATAAAAGTATTTTTAACATAGAGTAATATCTTAATGTTCATTTTTTTATCTGCAGTTGAGGTCAGCACAAAAATACCGATTCTTAAAAATTAATTGGCAAACTTAATAGATTAACACTGCAAAAAGTTTTAATTAGAATATTTTGGGGAAAAAAAAAGCTGCAACATTATTGAAGACAACTTACACATTTTCTGTTAGTTTGTAGGCAGGCATCTCAAATTCTTTCTCTTCCTTGTGACCAGATGCCATTAATATTCATAGAATTTTTTCACAGCCTACAGAGGAGATCCTAAATTTCAGTACCTAATTGTGACAAGTGAATTGTATGTGTTGAAGACCCTTTTGATACTGATGTGCTTTGATTTTAGTGTTTTATGATTGTGATACACTTCTATTAGTCTAATAAAATTCCAGTATTCTAGTGTCTTAAACATTGTGTTAAACAGGGATACAAGAGAAGTCAGTGCCTTTATGTAGCTCAGAAAGGCAGTAGTACTTTTTTGTGATAGTTGTAGTGGTTACATGTGGTCTGTCTGGTTGTGAAAAATTCTGTAGCAAAATATAGCATATGTTTGTTATGCTTATGTAAGGTTTTATTTTTGGTAACCAGTGTTCCCTATACCCAGCCATGAGAAGCAACCTGTTTCTCTATTTCTTTTTTTACTGTTCTATAAATTGGTATAATTTATTGGAAGCTTCTGCCATGTCTGGGACATCTGCTTCAGTGGTTGATGGAGCATGATTCAAACCCCAGAAAGAAGAGTGCTGCTAGGTGAAACAGCAGGACTGGCCCAGAGAAAAGGAAAAATGGTGTAAGATAGAAGATGTTTCCAATAAAAGGATGCTGCTTCAGATTTGGCACAAGAAATTCTGGGATAAGTCTAATTCTCTTAATACAGATAGTCTCAAGCTTTGTACCTGAAAATCCAAACTGCATCTGATGTGCCTTCTGGGTGGAAGCTCTTTTACATTTCACAGATCAGAATTTGAACCCACTGAAGCCTAGCAGTTTTGCTTATGAGCTTGAGCTTTTATGTTCGAGAGAAACTGATTATTCTTCAGTGTGAACTCATGCAATCTGTGACTTTCCAAAGGAGCAAACCTCAGTTGCCATAAGCTGATAATGCAGCTACCAGAGCTGTTACAGTTTGAGTGTTACCAGCAGTTACATGTGTAGACAAACACATCTTTGCTATGGTATGAGCCACCAAGCTGGAAGGCAGGATTGCTTCTTTAAAACGGCTTGTGCATCTCATACCTAGAACTTTACCCTCTCCAAATTTACTTTTCACTGTAGGACTATGGTTTTTTTTAGCTTGCTAGAGACCTGGCTAGATTCCTTCTGCCTTTGGCACATCATTTACTGAATACAGTGGGAAGAACTTTTCTGCTGAATTTTATCTTACCAGTCTGGTGTTTACTAGACAGAAAAGGTGGTAGTCTCCTCTCATGAGCATTGTCACAACATGCAGGAGTGGTGTTGTAGCTCTATGTCCACATGGCTCTTCTTTGCCTTTTATCTAGGGCAGAATCCACATACTCTAATTTCACCTTTGTGTTTTCATAGTCCAGATACATTTTCTAAATAGAATAAAAAATTGAGTGGAATGATTTTTCCATCAACCCCCAAAAACTTTAAATCAAGTCCATATTGGAATTATGTGAAAATATTTCCATTTTGTATCTTAGGTCATAAAAAGCAAACAATAGTGCTTGTACAGGAAAACTCATACTAAAACAGCTCATAGCAAAAGATAAGGAAAAAAAGAGTTTAATTTGTAAAAGCTAGAAAACTATCTTTCTAATAAAAACACTTTTTTATCTGCTTGCCTACTTACCTGTCTGTCTGTCTGTCTATCTATCTATCTATCTGTCTTTATCTATCTTGGTCTATATCTATCTATCTATCTATCTATCTATCTATCTATCTATCTAACTATATTTTGATATTTCTATCCATTTATTTATTTACTGGGATGAAGTTCAGCGTAAGAAACAGTGCCTATAACTGGATTAAGGATCAAAGAGGGTTACAAAGAGGATGTAAGGGTACTTTGTGAGCAGAATGACTAAGATTGTTAATAAAAATAGACCAACTGATCATGTTACATGCTTGGCGATATTGTGCTTGAAGTGGCAAATATATGGAACAAAAAGAATCACTGGCATTCTGTAGCATTAGGTAGGGGTGATTTGCAATGCTGATAGAGACACAAATACATGTTTGTCCAAATAAAGAGAGAAAGAACTCTAGAAGCAGAGTGGATAATTTGTTATGCTGAGCTAATTTCTGAAGTGACACTCACTTTTGTTTATACGCATTTTGGGTACAAGGTAGGTTTTCTCTCCCTTCTCTATGCAGGTCATTAGAACCTGGCCAGAGAGTCACAGAGATTATGCAGAAGCCTCAGGCTTTTTCAGAGAGCAGAGTTACAGATTGGAAGTATAAATCCTGACAAAAGCACAGTCAGTTATGATTTTCCCACAGAGAGAAGGAGCCCTTCACTGTTTTCAAAACAGACTTGTGACTAACAGCTAGCTGTATAAATAATGGAGATCTTGTATCTTACGTGATACATAAGAATTATCCTCCCAAGCTGCATGGCAGTTCCTTAAGCAAATGAGTGTTTGCTTTTCAAAGGGTTGGATGATTTTTAAAAGGTTTTCTCTACTCTCATTTAATAGTACTTGTATTACTAGAATTTGCATTCAAGCAATTTCACACCTTCAGACTGGGGAAACATCAAGTATTTTATTTGTTAATGTGAAAGTAATATAAGTCCTCATTGCTGAATTCTAGTCTCTGCTTTTAAAGGTAATGGTGAAGAAAATCCTCCTTTTGTGAGGCATTATTCCCATACTCTAAGTGCAGCAGTATTTTGGGTTTGTAGCCCATAAAATAGAATTCTTCATGGGAAGAGTTCCATGGAAGAGGCCAAATTCAGTGCTGTCAAAGTAAAAGGTTCAGAAAACAGATGGACAAGGATGGTGGTTTTAAGAAGCAAGGAAGAGCTGCAATCCTCATGTCTTGAGTGCAAACCTACGCTGTGGCAATTACATAGTACCATTTTTTCTGTAATTTCTGGTTTAGGATTTACGGGATCCCAGAAGCTGTAGGTCAGACATATGCCTCCCATTTTCCTTCAGGAAAAAAGAATTTTTAAAAACTCATGTTTCTAAATGTTCTTGTTTGTGTTGAAGATTGAAACTAGTTTAGCTGTTTGGAACATTACTCTTTTGTGAAAAAACCCTATCCTAGGTCTCTTCTGACTCCTCGTTTTGTAGTTTTTTTGTAAAGATATTGTTCATACACAAAACTTTTTTCATTCCAGGCTAAAACTCAAATACCTCTCCTAAGAAAATGAAAGAGTTGTTACTTCAAGAAAACAGGTCTTACAAATTGAAGTTATGATCTCTATTAAGAGGAAGCAGCAAACACCTGTGTGCATATAATGTGATTACATGTGCTTTTAAAAAACAATTTATAGATCCAGAGCCTTGAGTATTTAACTGTTGATTTATTTAGAACATTTAGCCCAATCCAATGACAGTGATGTACACAGGATTCATATAGGCCAGGAAATCTCAAATGAAGTAGAAACTTTGCTTTTTCCCAGCAAAACTTTACAGGAAGAACTACCCTGTCTTTTTCAGGGAAGATTTAACTAGAAATGCAGGAATAAGCTGTAATTGGCACCTGCACGTCTCTGTCCTGGGAAAATTGCTCAGTGTAGTGTAGGATGTTAAACTGAAGTGTCAACATCAGTGCAGCTGTAAACCTATCAGCTATAGACACAAAAACAGAACAACTGAAATACATGTGTGTAAACTTTCTGGGTGCTGCTTCCATCAGAGAAAGGAAGTTGAGAACAACACAGGAAAGTACTCTTTGTCCGAACAGCCACACACCTTAAACCATTGATAGCCTTCATAGTTATTTCCTTGTTTGCAAACTTATCTGACAGCAGTAGTCCCATATCTAGTTCAAGAATTAATCCCTTCATGGCTGAAGCACAGGAGTGGCAAATCCTCAAGCAACATGATCCTCTTAAGGGAAAAGTACATATGCCAGAGTTGTGGCTCTGCAAAGTGCTTAGTGGGGCACTCACAGAGAGACTCCCACCTGTGGCTTGTCCAAACACTGTGGCTTTTTTACATGCCTTGTAACTGTAGGGATAGGATGGGGAGAATTAAAGGGACACTTGCTAGGAGAGTTGCCACCTTGCAGTGCAACAGCTTGAGTGTCCCAAGTTTGCCATTAGTCTTTGTAAGGAGAGGTTTGTAAGATATTGTGAATCAGTTTTGCTCAAACTAACCTTGGGTTTGACTAAGAAATTTAGTCTAGATTTCTGAAATTGCTAACAACCTAATATAAAAATGTAAGTAACTTCCATGTTTTGACTATTTTAATGCTGTTTTCATATTAAGAATTAAATTCTTAAAACTAATCACACAGCAGCACAAATGTTTCTTATGTATGTCCTTTGTGGAAGCTTTGTTTGTCCATACATCATGATGTTACAGCAGGCAACAGACAGCATTTCTCCCAGGCTTTCAGGCCATGTAAGGACTGCCTGGAACTGCAGCCCTGGCACTCCAGAACTGTGTAGCTCTCAAAGGACAGCTGAAAAAGGGTGGCAAGACAGCACAGCTTTGTGTTCACTGCACTTTATGTGTTAGCTTTTGGTGTTGCACATTCAACTTTTTAAAGAGGTGTCAGAGATTTTTCTACTCCTAGTTCTAGCAAGAGCCCCAAGGAGGATGTTTTCTGGAGCTGTTGATACAGTGTGGCTTAGGGTGACATGCCAAAACACAGCACTTCATAAACAGTCACCACGTTTTTAATGGTTTTCATCAGGAGACATTTGCTGCTTGTCAAAGTGTCTGTCTGACGACTAGAAGGACTGAAATGCACACTGAAATAAATGCACACAACAGCAGCACGGGCAGGGCTTCCTCAGCTGTTTCCATCCCTGCTTTCTAGCATTGATAAAAGTATTAATTTTAGTTGTCCCCAGCCCCTCCGTAATTCTTAAGTCTTTCAAGAGCAGTGTCAGTTCTGGATGCAATGCAAGTGTTGTTGGTGTTGCTGGAGAGCAATCACAGGGCAGCTGGGAGAGTCAACTGCAGTGTCTGGAGTGCACATGGCCACCTCTGAAGGAGGGCTGGAGGCATTCCAAAATACTTGCTGGAAGGTGTCACAAGCTGTCTCTCTCTTTCTTCTCCCTTCTTTTTAATGTGCTTTGTCACCTCTTGGAGATGTGAGCTGACTCCAGCCAGCCAGACTGTGACTGTTTCTGCAGAGTCTCTGGCTGTTCCTCTCAACACTGCTCCCTTCTCCTGCACAAGGAACGTGATGCAGTGCAGGGGTGAGAGGGGATGAACCTTGGCCCTGTCCTTGGTGCATTTGTTATGTAACTTAGCCAGTAAAGGAAGCTGGCAGATGCGATTCATTCCTGAACCAGCATGTGACACACGAAGTCGAATTTCACAGCAACTGCTCTCGCCCAGCTCTGACATTGAGCATTGTGACAAAAAAAGTCATGCACTTCTTTTGTGCTGTAAGGACATATTTCTTCCATCTCTGCAAGGAGGGAGTAATGACAACTGCCTGAATCTGCAGAGAGCCAAGAACCAAGTGCTTCCTCTGTATCCTTAGACTGGAACTTGGTTTCCTTGAGTCTCTCTCCGGAGAGTTTCAGAGTAAAAACACAGGGATGCTGAATTAATTTCAGATTTTAATGCACAAAGATTTTAAAGTAGTAGGCACTATTTAAATATGTTTTATAGACTAGTGTCTGTATATATATGAATATTTATCTTCTTCAATTTCATTAGAACCAACATAAAAAACTTTAATGAGAAGTATATTTATATGATACAAGCTTTTTTTAGTAGTGAGAAAAATTAGTCACAGTGTGATTCAGGTGTTATCAAATATAGAGATTCCCATACAAACTGCCACTTTTTCTCTGAAACCTCTCCTTGTCTTTCAGCAATTGGGAAGATTAAGCGCCTTTTCTCCGCAGATAAATAAAAGAGAGAAAAAGCACTCTGTTCCATTTACACTGGAAGGCAGTTTATCATAAAACTAGTGTTCTGGTACCTACTTCTGGATTTATTAACTCTCAGCTTGTCATCTTCCTCAGGCAGGCAGTGGTCATGGCAGTTCTTCTTGGACTGTGCTATTGCTGCTAAATTCATGACAGTTCCTCGTGGATCAAGACTGATAGGTGGCTGTGGAATCCAGTCAAGAGAATGAGGCCATTTTTTAACAAAACCTTGTAAATATAATGAGATTTGTGGCAAACTATTAAGGAAGCAACTCATCTGATCTGCTTTCAGTTTGAGCCTGGATCTAGTAATTAATTTACATATAAAAAGATTTCTTTTGGAAATGAAATCTGATACAAAACATTTTGCCAGGAGCTTTGTCAGACTAAAATCCTACCTCAGTCTGAACAGCTCAGTAGACTAATTGAAGATTTAACCATTCCACAGAAGCATTTGGATTTTTTGTAATACAGAAATCAATAAGGTTTTTTATATTAATGTGCTGCTATGGTAAAGACTATAAAAATAATATTTCTTGAATGACTGAACCATAAATGCAACTCAGCTTTTTTGTTTGTTTAATATGCATTTTCTTTTTCTGAATTAATAAACTTATTGCAAGGGACACATTTATCACACAGATTTTAGTAACCAGTAAGACTTTAAAAACAGTAGAGATTATAGCTGCACATATCTGACAGTTGTGTCTCAAAAGATTGTACAGAAAAATGTACTGTAAGTCTGAAAAAGAGAGAAAGTAAAGGAAGGAGCTCACATATTATCACAGCAGTGGAGACATACAAAAGAATTCAGATTCAGTACTTACAAACTGTCAAATAATGGCAAAATGGGATAAAAAGGAAACCTTTGAAAATTATAGGGCCTACAGCATCAAAACTTAAAAAAGACTTGGTCAAACAGCATCCTGAAAAACTATACACAGATTCCAACTCTTTTGATTTTAATATATATCTTTAAGACTGTGGGTTAATAGCAAAGATGACTACTCAGTTTTCATCAGCCAGCCGTGTCCCCAACATCAGAACCTTTGAACTTCATTATCCCAGAGCAGTTGTCAAACTGTCACCTTTGCATATCCCTGAGGAAGCATAAAGGGAGTGTTAGTTAGTTAAACTTCCAGAGTCTGTAAATGTGCAGACCAGACAGCAGATATTTTAGATTTCTCAAGGGACAACCTCCGAATCTGTGGAAGTGATTGTTATGGTTTAACCCCAGCCACCAACTGAGCCTCACACTGCCACTTGCTGGGGTAGGGGAGAGAATCTGAGGAGTAAAAGTGAGAAAACTCATGGGTTGAGATAAAGACAGTTTAACAAGGAGAGCAAAAACTGTGCACCCAAGCAAAGTAGAACAAGGAATTCCTTCCCCACTTGCCATGGGCAGGCAGATGTTCATCCATCCCCAGGAAAGCAGGGCTCCATCCCCTCCCAAATACTTGTGCATCCCCAGACCCCTCTCAGGTGGGGTGAGGAGCAGAAAGAGCCTTGATGCTGTGCAAGCACTGCTCAGTAATAAAAAAAATATCCCTGAATTATCAACACTGTTTCCAGCATGAACCCAAAACACAGCCCCCTACTATATGAAAAAAATGAACTCTAGTCCACCCAAAACCAGCACAATTTAAGTGTCAGAAGAAATATTTGCTATTTTAAGTGAAGGGGAAAAACATAAAAAAGAAAAAAAAAATACAACAAAGGCTGACCTAGGGAGATACAAAGTAATTGCTCTGTTATGAAAAATGTGTAAACGGTGTCAGGAATTATTACAGAATATTTCAATTGGCATTATGGAAGTAGTCAGAAATACTGTTAAACAAATATTTTGAATTAAATTTATCCATTTTTACCAAAAGAAAATGGAAGAAGCAATTGATATGAAGATTCATAATAAAAGCCTAAAAGCATCTATTTAAGCAGCATTTAGGTACCATGAGCATTCAGACAGTACCACATGAACAAAGCTGACCTTGCTGCACAGTGTTCTGGAAAGTCTAGAAGATCTGTGCAGTATTTTCATTGTTAATTCATTAAAAATAATCTCTTTGAGAGAAGAAGATAGAAGAATATATAAAAATTTTGAGAGAAAAGGACAGCTAATATGAGGTGGGTAAGCACCACATTACAGGAAACAAACGTTCTTTCAGAAAGAAAGAAAACATCTCAGAAATGAAAGAAGTATATATACATTTTTACATCTATACATTTCCTAAAGTGCCTCTGGGCTTCTATGTTTGTGGTTAAGCTTTTGTAAAAGTAACCGTTCAGCCAGTTTAGAAAATCAATCTATTTTGCCATGTTTTACATACCTGTGCAGAATTAATTACTCTTTTAGAAAAGTCTTAATGACAGAACATGCAAATATAAGTCATTAAATGTAGATTTGTAACATCTTTGTAGTGCATTTGATTTCTCTGCATTGTGTTAGGAAGGATGTGAATATGAAAGAACTGCAGAAAATACAAGATCTTTTTAAAAATCTAAAAGTTGGAGTGTAAGTCTTTGGAAAGGGTTAAAAAAGCTAAGTGTACATATTTCATAAGAGGGAGATTGTACTCATATAGTCATGGTTTATATATAAACACCTTCATAATGATATAAACAAGGAAAGGGGTTTACAGCTTCTCAGAAGAAAGTAGTAAAAATGTATCTTTAAATAAGGAGCAGGGAAGGAGGAGAAGCACATTTACAAAAAGGTTTTAGATCATAAGAGAGAATAGAGTGTGGAACAGACAACCACTGGCAAGAGTAATTTGTAAAGACCTATATATTATGCAAAATAAATTCCAGCAACCCTCATCATCTTTATTATTGCAATATTTTATTTTATTTATCCCCCATCTGCAAGATCAAAACAGTTCCTTGCCATCCATGGGTACTGTGAAACAGGGACACTCTGGTGCCACAAAGATGGCATTACTGCAGGCAGGGAACAGCAAAATATGGCTCATGGCCCACGAGTGTGACTTTGCCACAAAACATCAGTAATGATAACAAAAGTAACATAATTAGGTGACTATTTTCTCCTTGGGCCATGCCTTCCATGTGAGTTCAATGGGGTAAGAGCCAAGTGTAGGTGGAGATTTGTGTTGCATATGTTTCATAACAGAGTCTGTTCTATCATCAGAATGACCCCATAATACTTTTCCTGGAGGATGGGACAAAATTCTCTCTGAGGTATTTATGGTGTGATGGTGAGGTTCATAATCATATGACCTGAATTTTCTCCTTTCCTGGAAAAATCATAAAGAACTTAAAATACTTGTACCAGCAGGCTGTTAAGACTTGCAGCAGGTAGTGTGGTGACTTAGAGCACAGATTAGTGTGGCTGCCTATTTTCACTTTCTGGTTAATGTGACACCTTGCCTGGGAATTTCTGTAGTCAGCACATGACCCCTCCTCCAGCCCTGGGGCTGTGTTTCATTAGAGGATTTCCTGACCAGCTGAAGGACATAATTTAGTAAGGGCTCAGACTCAAAGGATGAAGAGAGCAGTGATTACCCACATGGAGTATGCATTTTCTTTCCACTCAAACTCTTTAAATAAGATCAGTTTTTCAAGCCAGTCTTGTGTTGAAGAGGCTGAAAGAGCAGAGGCCAGTAATCTGTCCTGATTGTTCTTCTGGCTGTCGGAGCCTGAGAACCACAATGCCCCTATTTATCCTTTTTTTTTTAATTTTTGTCTCTATTTTATCAGCAGGCTTTCTTTTATCTGTCACTGGGACTTGCAGAAGCTTCTTATATATGACCTTTCCAGAATGATGATACAAGTTTGCAGTGTCCTGAGAATCAGAAAGATCTAACTTGTAAATGTGTCTTGGCTTTGACCACAGGGCTTTATACAAGACAAGCATTAAATGTGTAAGACACAAAGCTTTACATGTCAGACTCTCTAAGAAACAAAAGTTAATTCTGGGGATTAGAATTCACAGTGAAAACCAAAAGTTTTCCCGACAGAAAAATGAGTAAGTTCCATGTCATGTTGTGCAATTGTAGACAGAAATAAGCACAAGCAATGTGTCTTTTATTTTCTGACAAATTATGAAATGTGTATCTTTTGTATCAACTGGCACAGGAGTTAAACTGTTGTGTGATAGTAAGTTGAAAAGAATGACTTTTTTGTCCGAAGAATTTAGGTAAGAATTTCTTTATATTCAACCATCCCTCCCAATTCAATTTTTAGGTTTCCTTCTTTAGTGAAAAAAAAACTCCAGCTAACAAAAATAGTCAGTCCAAGCTGACACTTGAAGGTGAATAGATACCTGTTTGAAAATAATAAATAGGGTAAGATTTTTTAAATTAAATTTCTCAAAAATATTAAACTACTTTTTAGATTGATACATTTTACTTTACATTGCATATAGTATAATGTAACTGAGACTGAAAAAAACAACCAGTGAGGCTGGAAAGGAATTATCAGAAATTTTGACAATAAATTCTAAGATTTAAAAATATTTCAATTTGGTTTTTTTTAACATTGTTTATAGCTAAGACATTCTATTTTTCATAATTCTTCATTATCATTAATGGATAAATATTATTTGTAAATTAAGGACTTGGAATAAATTTTTAAACCTAAATAACTGTCAGAAATGTCTCTGTTCAAAGGCTTTCATGAAATTAGTGTCCAGATATTGCATGTTTTTTTACAGTATGCTAATGAATTTTTGTGACATTTTCCCAAGCAAACTTGCTTTATCACTTTGAGAAAAATTCCTGTTTGAAGGCAGAAATGTAAAGAGTGATTGCCTATATACAGTAGAGTGCATGTTACTCTTCTGAATGTGATGGGAATGGAAGATTTGGCTATTTCATATGCCAGTGGAGGTGTATTCTCCGTGGGAACCACAGCCCTGTTAGTCCCTGGGCTAAATCCCTGCTGGTTCCACCCAGCAGCAGAGGAAACTGGGAGCTCTGCATTAACCCCATCAGTCCCATACCAGAATGGATGCACTAGACCTGGAGGGCATAGCATGATTCCTTCAATAAATAGACTAAGGAGTGAACAGCACTGTGATCTGAATGTCCCTTTGCCTCTAGAAATGGTTTCTCAGGCCACAGGTTATGGGATATTGACAGGGCAATATTAGAGAGTTGCAGTATTGGTTCTTCGCTGATAAAGAAGCAGCTGGTTTCTGAGGAGGTTGAACTACAGGTTCTTTGGATCGATGCCAGAAAGACAAAATTAAATGGGTAGAGGGGATGTTCACACTTATTCTCCTGTGACAGGTAAAACATTGGCACAGGTTCTAGAAAGAGAGAAAAGAATCACATTGCTCTTGAAGTTTTATTCCACACTCAGTAGTATTTCAGTCTTGGGGCTCTGGCTTGCCAAGACAGCTGACCACATGGCGTGAGGGTGTGTATGTGCCAGGCAATTTGCTTGAAGGTCATCTTCTTAAATATGGTATTTAATAAAAGTTTTACACCTCTGCTGCAGCATCAAGATTCTCTAAATCCCTCTGCAGCTGCCTGAAGCCTAGCTATCAACAGGTACTGTGCAAGCAACATATGGTGAGGTTCCAGTGGAGTAATTTGTTAGCAGAGTGGTTATTTTGCTTGAGGTGCAGATTTCTGGCAGGATATTTTCTTTCTTCTTTTTTTTCTCACTTTGAACTCTATTGTACTCACCAAGAAAAAAACTTATGGAGTTTCTATTAATTTTAAGAGTGGATAAAATATCCTCTGTAAGCCAGGCATCACTTTTCAAGGTTGATAATACTTGTAATAATTAAAAAAGCAGTGAGCCTGCAGACCAAACTCTGATCTGAGCTAACTCTTTGCAAGCATTAAGTTTTAATTTTTTTTCCTAACTGCTAAACATCTGCATTGTTACTGATATTGGTTTGATTCTTTTTTGTCTTGCTAGATGTCCAAAATCCTCTGCTGTGAGGGTGAAACGATGTGAGACAATTATATTTCCAGAGCCATTCAGGTATTCCCCTGTAAGGATATCTTTCTGTCAGCAGGGATTGTGTGTCACGTGCTTGACACATGGCAGCTCTGTTTTGCACCTGAGGTGTGAAAAGCTGACAGAAACATGAGAGTTCTGCATATGACCGAGGTGTTCCTTAGGCTGTGACTGTGTGTGTGGGCAAACACAAGCTCACTTTGCTGGAACAGAAATCTCTCCCTGGCAGCCAGAGCCTGCATAGCCCAGGCAGCAGCAGTGCTGGGCTGGCTCATTGGCCGTGTGGGGAGCAGGCAGTGACAGCCTGGCCATCAGGCAGGGCTCACACAGGTTTTAGGGTGGAAATGGCTCTTCTCCAGCCAGCTGGAAGCAGAATTTCCCAAGAAGGTTCACACTTTTACTGATGACTTGTTGCTACAGGGATGATCTTTGTACTCCCTGGTTTTGTTGTCAGATAGTGTGGTTTATGGCTTCCCACATGTTATTGCAGAAGAAATAATTATTTACAATACAATTCAGGATTTGCTGCTGTAGCACGTTGTAGAACCCCAGAACAATATCTGTCCAAGTCAGCAAGCTGTTTTTACTACCAGTGTGTGTGCTGTGTTCCTCTGAGCCTCCTTCTCCTGGCTTGTCTCTCATTTATTTCTGTGGCTTATCTTCAAACCCTGTGTAATACTTGTGTCCTCATTCATATAAGTATGAACCTTCTTGTACCATACCTTATCTGCTTCATTATCTTAATTAGATAATCTTGTAAGATGTCAGTCTTTTTATCAGTATTTTGCTGATGTGGAGATTAAGTTCCTCATCCTTTTAAGTTCTCCACATGAAAATCTGCTATGGGTTCTCCTCAGTACTAGATTTGGAAGATAATGATAATGCTTAAAATCCCTGCATTGATTTAAAGGACCCTCCTGGCCATGGAATATCCTTGTTCTTTTCAGGAGGCAAATTAAAAGAATCAAAATATATTAAGATTTTAGGTTCTTCCCTACCTGGCAAAGTTTTATTAGCTGTAATACAAATGCAACCTATTCTGGCTTTTTGGAGCACTTCACCGATTTCTTATATAGATATAAATGTTATAATAGTGTGTTAGAGATTGTCGTAACAAGATTTTTATAGCACAGGTAATTTTATGTGTGCTTCAACACCTTTGAAAAGCTAGTTCATTTAAAGCATGTTAGAGCTCTTCCCTTTTCTTCATTAAGCTGGTATTTCACAGCTCAGACTGTGCCCCTAGATGACTCTTTTGCTAGTCAGAATAACCTGTATAAGAAAATGCAGGCTAAAACAGTAGCAAAAATCTATTCTCCAGTCTGCATTTCAGGTCTCTAATTCTTGCAACTTAGCTCTTCTTTGCACTGGATTTGTAATGCCTTGAGTGGAACTTGTGTATGGGATGAGTAGGAAATACACAGTGGGATGGATATGTGCACTGCAGTATAGAAATTTGGCCATTTTTATTAGCTAGTGCAGGAAACCTGATGCTGCCACTGCCTCTTCTTTGCTCTATTAATTGTAGATTTGAACTGTAGTTCTGTAATCAGTTCCATGTGGGAAGGTGCAATTTATTTTTCATGTTACCTTTTGTGGTGTTCATGCAGATACATGAGACTTCTTATACAGAACAGTTCACAGGAGTAATGACTAAGTTAAGGACAAGGAAATATTAAAATGGATTTTTAATATTCTGATACAAAAATATTAGATCCTTACTCTCTTGATAGAGTGATTCCCCAAAGAATAGGGATCAGCTCAGTAAAAGATCCAGATTAGTCCAGGTACAGCAGGAGTTTCCAGGGGGAAGTCTTCAGGACTGGCCAAAATTCTCACTGGGAGTGCTCCTGCACCAGTGGTGACCTTGCTGTGGAGGTGGCTGGGTTTCAGCTGTTCCGCGTTAGCTAAAGTAATTCGTTTCTGATCAATCCATGGTACTCTCCTCTGCTGGAGTTCCTGGCCCATGCAGGGAGTTAGTGGCTCAGATACCCTGGCTGTACACCCAGGCACAGCCCTGATGTCCAGAGACAGCACAGCTGTAACTCTGGGAACTGCTCTGAAACTCACCTTGTAGCCCACTTGTGCTGTAAACTCCATCTCTCTTGGAGTGGTAGGGCTGCACCTGGATTACAGAACCATTTTAGACCTCTCAGTTCAAGGATAAGGTTGTGAAAGGAAAGGAACCTAAGGATAATATGTTTTTCATACATACAGGGCAATAAAAAGAGCACATTAGGTGTCTACAGAAATAGCTACATAAATGAAGTTTCCTGTTAGACTGATAATAAGAAGTAAGAATACTCGTTGCAAAAATTATTTCCATAGCTCTTGATTTATTGCCAAAATAGGCAATGCGACCTCATCCCCTCCTACTGTGCAGGTACCTCTGAGCTACACAGCAATTCTAGTACTTGAGGCAAACCTTCCAAACTTTCATGTTCTTATCAGTAGTTGAATACATTTTGATTTATTTATGATGATTTGATGGAATGATTGCAGTGAAGGTCACCATTATGACAATGAAGAATAAAGGCATAAAGTGAGTATAAAAATCAATTTTTTTTGTTCACAACCATTTTGCAGTGGTTCTAGGTTTAAAAAATAAGTTACTTCCAAATGAAGGACAAGTAGCAGGAAAGGACAAAAGGAAGTTCTCTTGGCTGTGAGAAAGGGAAATACAAATAGTATTGCAAGAGCTTGCTGATTTTAGGTGTTGATTCTGGTATGTTTAACATTTTAGTTCAGATCAGGAATGTCCACACTGGATTTGCATTGCAGAGTTACCTTGGTGCACACAAATTTTATTCCGGGTTAAAATTAACTGGAAGTTGTACTTGAAGAGCATGAATAACGTTCTTGAACTGCTCACTGGCATTCAATCTACAGGACCAAACTATAATGAAGTCTAAAGAAAAATGATCCAGGTGCATGTGGTCTGGGCATTTGGTCCTCATCAAAAATGCTTTCCTTACCAGATTTGCTCCTGATGTGGCACATTATTTTTGAATATGTACATAGCTTCTATTTCAGTGATGTAACTCAGGACATTTTCTAAATCTGCTGTTTTTTCTTTGGAAAATCCTGCCATTACTGTCATCAGTGAACATTAAAAAAGTGATGAAAAAGCCCAGCAAGGTTTCATAGCCT
Organism: Entomyzon cyanotis; assembly: GCA_024500445.1. Taxonomy (NCBI): domain Eukaryota; kingdom Metazoa; phylum Chordata; class Aves; order Passeriformes; family Meliphagidae; genus Entomyzon; species Entomyzon cyanotis. Next base: position 48,281,020 of record JAKEPQ010001018.1, on the reverse strand, counting down.
TTCCTCCCTCCATCCTTCCACTTTGTGTTTCTTTGGAATTGTTATAATTTGAAGAAGTTCATCATTTTATAGCAGCCACTTGCTGTTTGTAGTTGAGGAGGCCCACAATAAAGAGGGAAAAAACCCAAGTGCCCTGATGCCTTTTCTCTCATTACTTCATTATTTCATTCCCCTGTTCATTCCTTAAGTATCAATCTTTCATTGTGGTGCTGAAACTGGAGCTCATCAAATTCCCCAAAACAATTTCAAGCAGAAGCTGCAATTACCGTTGTTTAGTTGGTTCCAGCATGTCAAGCTCCATATTATGGATGCCTTTACTGTAAGCAGTAAAGTGCTCATTCTGTTTCAAGGAATTCTGCTTGTTTAGTGCTAACACCCAAAAACTATGTTGAGCATTTTGGGTATGTGCTGTGATTTTTCTTGAGCTGCTTCCTTATGTAGTGATGCAATTTTAATGTGTGTCATTAGTTATAGTGGCTTTTTACTTAAAGCAATTGATTTTGTACATTCATGGAAATAATCATGATTGTGAAGACAGTAGATAACCAATAAAAGTGGACAGTCAGTGAAAGTATTTTATAGCTTTCCATCTTTTGGAAACTTGAGCTATGTGAAAAATGTACAGACAACAGAGAAATTATATATTTGCTTTCAACAACAAGAGCTGACCAGCCAGTCTCTGCTACTAGGTTTGCTTTTGTTTTGTTTTGTTTGTTTTGTAATCTTCCTCCTTTTACTTTGTTTAAAACATTTTTGGGGAGAATGCAAATGGTTGAGTATTGCCTGGAGCACATGTGTAAGTTCGCTTTATTTTTTCCAAATTATTTTTTTAAAAATAAAAAATAACTTACTCAAATACCTACTGGTAACTCATTTTTCCCTCTTTAGATAGGCTTCAATGAATGCAGTGAAAGAATCCTATTATTTAAGCCCTTAAACAGTGAAATTATTTGCAGTAAGAGTTCTACTGGATTTATAGAATTTGGCTGAAAGGAACCTGTCATAGCATCCATTTTTTCTTTGCTTAAGGCTAAGGCAGTGTTATGTGAGTCTGAAAATACAAAGTCTACCATCTGCGTGTTCGTAAATAATGGGAACTTGAGTACATGGCTGATTAAGCAGTTAAACTATTGAGCAGGCTGTGCACAGTCACAGAAATGGCTATCAGAGGATTAACAGAAGTCTGCACAAAGCACCTGTGGCAGAAGATGTGCAGAAGAAACATCTAAAGAAACATCTAAACAGGGGTGTGAAAGCTCATAGCACAAATGAAACTCCTCCACATACAAAGCTATTTGTTGGCTTTTCTTTTGAAATTTTGAATGCCTTGTTGGTTAATGTCGGTATTTCACAATGGAATAGTAGGACTTGGCTTTTGGTGTTGCCATGTCACTCTTGCTGTGGAGGCTGCTAAACCAAATCAATTTATAACAGCACAAACATACTGCAAAATAATGTACCATGACACCTATTTTACTGCATCAACTGAGTGCTGATTTGAGTGGATGTGGAGAAATACAGCTGCTCTGGGTGGCTTTGCTTGCTGTTTCTCTCTGAATATTAGGGGATTGGAGAGGTTAGAGGTTTGCAGGACTAAGATATTTCTGCTCACACTTTCTTGCCCAGCAAGCTAGTGAACCCATGACCAGGATGGTGATTCTTTTCATGGTTCTGCCATGATTTCCTTTATGATTTGGTAGGTCAGTTGTAATTTGTTTAGCCTTTCAGGAAATACCTATTTGGAGCTTGTAGTGTTGACAAAAGGCCAATAAGCATAACAAAGAGGGTGGTCCCTTGCACTTGTCCAGATGACTGATAACAAATAAAAGGTCAACGTCACATTTCATAGGTCACTTACTTTTTTCTTGTGGGAACAAAGTCAGTCTGCCCACTTTCCCTTCTCAAGACCATTACCAATGGACTGTGTGAATGATGATGTGACTCTCCTTGTGCTGACATGCCTTTTGGATCAGCATTTGAAAGGTTATGGCAAAAGTCAACAGTCAAAGGCATAAATGTGCATTTGCTAAACATTATATAATTCAAGGTGGAGCAAGAGACAATTTCAGGGTATCCCATCAGAATTGGAGAAGAGAGAATACTGCAATCTCATTATGACAGTGCATAGTGAGAGGTTTTACAGTTTGCTAGTACAGAACATGCTACTTGATTATTTTGTATCTAACATTGTCAAGAGTATGGTAACTGAGCTGCCAATACCTTGCTTTCATAGGAAAGCTGATAATCAGATACTTTTACAGCACATTTTCAATATCTCGTTGTATGCTATAAAAAGAGAGTGTGAATGGAGAAAACCCTTTTATTGTGATATTAAAGTTTGTATACATGAACCGTTCTTCTCAGCTAACACTGCATAGTTAGGGTGTAGATACCCAAATCTGACACCATCTCTGAGAATTTCATTACTTTTGTGCTTAAATCTATTATTCTGTTCTTCTTTGGCCTTTTCATGTTTTGCCTCCATTTGTTTTATCAAGAACTGCTATTAACTGTCTCAATAAAGGATTTCTACAGGGTTGAAGAACATGGTAACAGACCTATATTGTGTGTGCAGTAATGCTTCTCTCTACGTCTGGCACTAGTGTTGTTTCTGTACTGAAAATAATGAGAAGCTAGTGTTTTATGATGAGTTTTTATAAACCACTGTTTATAAATGCCTGATTTTGTTGTTGCAATGTGAAAGTAATTTATTCAGAGAAACAGGAGAACTATAAAAGATTTATACACAATTAGGAGTTTAACTTGACTAGAAATGTCAACATTTTTCTCCCCAAATGCTCTTCTCTGAAAGTGCTCTCCTCTTTTCCTTTGAGGACATACAGTACCCTACATAAATCAAAGTATTAAGTTGATGAAATATTAAACACAAATTCTAAACTTTCATTAAAGTGGTGTGTTACCTTTTTAAGACTGAAAGCTATCTCATCCTTCTTATCTAAAGTATCATCAGTTGTACTGCAGGCAACAGATCTCACATAGCACTGCACTGTATTCTAATTGAAAAGAGATTATGTTTCAGCGACATGCTTAGAAAGGAGAATAAATGGATAAAATTTTGATTGTGCTACTTTGTTGTGTGCTAAGGGCCTTTCAAACATCAGTTGATCTCAGAATGCTTTCTGGATAGCCCTCTGCAATCATGATTGCTAGTACGCGAAAAGGACATGGCAATTCTGCAAATGGAGGCAGATCAGATGTCTCTGTTTACCCTCTTCTATAGCCACACAGATCAGGTGGTTGTGGATGTGGTAGACTGACCCATTCTCAAACTCTCACTTGAATTTGAGAGGGACATTTTGTTGAAAGAGGCAGGTTGACATTTTAGTATAGGAATGTTTTTTTTAGCAAAACAGCCATGGCGATTTAGACACTTGTGAAAGCTCTTGTGCTGTGTACCCCATGACACAATCCTTAGGCACAGCTCAGAAAACCCAGGTCAGGCACTCGACTTAGCCTCACAATGGGAAGAGGCAGAAACTTCTAAACATCAGATCTGGAAAACCTACAGCAAGAATCTAAAGCAGATCACATAAACGCCTCTTAAACTGTCATTAATGTAGTGGAGTCTGGGTACACAGAGTCCTTAGACACTGAAAAGTACCTCAACCTTGTTCTAGGAAAACGTTCAGAGATGTCATCTGTGCTCTGTAGCACTGAGCACTGTGTAAAGTTACAGTACAGATACAGCCTCTATCTATAGAGTTAATCATGTAACAGAACACTAAAGGTGTATCAGTTAAACAAACCACTCTCAGTTCTTGCCAGATTAATGTACCTTGTCTTCACACAAAGTACCTGCCTGTTACTGCTGCTTGAATTTCAGACAAAAAAAAATTCAGTGAGGGGGTTGGTTGCCTGTAGTATCTCCTGAAGTTGGCTAATACTTAAAGGACCATTGTCAGCTGTCTCAAATTACCCAGTTAAAGTCAAGGTAAAATAAAAATCTGAATATTACATGTAAGCATAAATACATTTCAAACCCCTTTAATTTGAGGCCTGATGCATGATTTCTGTGCAATCTAACTAGAATATTTGACAAAATCCAGCTAATTGGGTTAATGCTTGGTTGCAGGCAGTTTTATTTGAGTCATACATTGTGTGAGGTGTTCAGGTACTACAAATTCATGAGAAACACCTCTGTGTGAGAGAGTATTTTGAAATAAGCAAGGGGCAAACACCTTACCATGATGTGAATTTTATTTTAATATGCATGTTGTGGAAGAGGTAAGAAAGAACTTTGGTGTAGAAACTGCTAGCCTAACATGTAAGATGCAGAGAAAAATAAAAAGGAAATTATGAGAAATATGCTTATGGAGAAGATAACTGTACAGATTGTGACACTGTGCATGAGTGTCTGGCAAAGGAATGGATGGCTCTGCTCTTTCAGAGCTATCTTCATGGAGAAAACAGTTCATGTACACCATGCACAAAAGTTTTTGCCTTCCCTCCCATCTGGGGAATGTTACATATTCAGAGCTGTTGAGGCATTCAGTGTATCCTTGGAATCTGGTATGTTGTCACAGCAAAATTTTATTACAGTCCCGTCAATGAAGAGAAATACAGAAACTGCACCTAGCTTAAGAGACTCCTTCATCTTCCTCTAATTATATCGACAGCTTTTGCACGAAGCAATTTGGAAACTGCCTAGGGTAGCATTTTATAAATAAAACAAAAAAAAAAGTTGAAATGCTCTCGTTCATGATGATGTCTATAAATTAAGCAATTAATTTTTTTTTAGTTTGTGCTTTTGTAAAGTAAGCGCTAAGAGCTGTCCCATCATTCCCACATTCTGTCCCTGCCATCTATTACTCCCTTCTACTCACTGACACCCAGCCAGGCCTAAATAAATGCAGCATGACCCCCCAGAGTTGACATTTTCCCTGCTTGTCAAGCTCTTTCTTATTTTCTTCTTTTCTGTTGCCTGAATACTTCCTATCTGTGCCTTTTAAATATTCTGTCACTATTTCTGATAACCCAGGTTGGAACCAAGGCATCTCTTTACTTGTCACACTGCAGATTGCAGCATGGGAGAGGCAGCCTGAGGTGGAGAGTGGCTTGTGTTCTTTGCATGATCAGATTCAAATTACTGCTGTTGTTTCTGTTTGTAAACCTTTATATCTCTTTTCCTTCTTTCCTTCTTTCCTTCTTTCCTTCTTTCCTTCCTTCCTGCCTTCCTGCCTGCCTTCCTGCCTTCCTGCCTTCCTGCCTTCCTGCCTTGATTTTTAAAAATTAATTCAGCACTTTTCTAGACCGGTATCAGTGAATCTATAATTGTTTCCTAATTGTTGGTTGTGCAGTCCCTTCAGAACAGCTAACACCACTGCTCTGGATTAACACTTTTCTTAATCAAATACTATTTATGACTCTGTAACATAAAATCCCAGTTCTTTATACTGGGAAGTGGAAACAGAGCAAGGTGCTGGAAAAGAAAAAGGAGGTTCACCTTCCTGACATACCTGTTTTGCATAACACAAAAGGGCATTACTTTAGCAATTGACTTTTTTTTTCCTTTGCTCTCTCTAATGACTGCTAGAGATACTGATTTAATCAACCAACCATGCAAGTGCAATGATTGTGAACCAGATCGTTGTGAAGCAAACAAATGTTTCACAGTAAATTGCCAAGGGATACCAGCTACTCTGCTCTGTTTGTGCTCAAATAGATTGTCTTTTAAGCAGCTGCCTCATAAAAAGCCTTTGTTATGTATGGACCTTTAATCAAAATGTCACTAAATCCTGCATTCTGGGATGCTTCATTTGAAACACATCCAATGCTCTTATTTATTGAATTGTCCGGTGTCGACTCCAGCCACCATTATCCCTGGTAAGCAAAGATGGATGAGGGAGTGACAAAAAGCTTGTGTCACAGCTGAGATCAGTTGTGTGTGCGTGATGTCTTGATCTGTTTGTACAACCCTCTTGGGGACCATCGGGCAATTAAGTTCACCCATTTCAAACACGGCCCTTTCTGTACACTCTGATTTGATAGGAGAATGGGCAATTCCCAGTAATGACTACTACATCAATTACATTGCATTGTATTGATGCTTAATTAGAGAATGTGTTGAAACTGGGGAAGGGGACAACTGGAAGAGGGGAGGGTTGGCTCCCAAGTAAATGTCAGAGACCTTTCCTTAATAGCCTGTCTTTTTAATGTGCATTGAATGCACTGACAAGCACTGTGGCCTGCTGACCTTCAAGCATTTACCCCAGCCTGAGAAAGGAGAGCGAAGCCTCTTTGAGAAGGAATTGTTTTAGAGCTGAATTACATTTAGTGTCATTCTTGTTCAGCTTTACTGTGAAGTGACCCTTACAGCCCTTTAGCCCGGCGTGCACAGTTGGAAACCATTTCTGTGCCTGAGCTTTCTGAATCAAACACTTGCAGCCTCTTCAAACAGCCTTTCAAAAGTGAAACCCAAACATCATGAACATGAACTCTTATTTTACTAAGGTTTATGTAAGTAATACGTGAGCTATCTATAAGAGTTCCTTAAAAGAAAAAGAATGGAGCCAAGGCTTTCGTATCGCTCAAATAATGACATTAAACACTATCCTTCAGTCTCCAGTTTCTTCACATTTAAGAAAAGTACTATAAATCACAAATGGAGGATTACAACAGAAATCTAAGACCTGCACAGTTGTTTATGACTGAACTGGCCTGCGAAGTCTGACACCAGCCATTTCTAAAGGCTAATTTTCTAAAGTGGAAGATTGCAATATGGTTTTGGTTGCTGCTGGTTCTTTACAGGGTAATTGCATTGAGTTTTTCTGGTGGTTTACAGTATGCTAGCACTTCTGATGCACAGCTGCTCTGTCTAACACCCTGGAGAAACAGCCATGGGTTTAATTCATCTAAGGTTCTCCTGCACCAGCCTGTGCAGGCATTGTCCTGATCCTGTGCTCAGGAGTCCTGACCTCCTGTTCCCAAGACAGCAAACCGCAGTGTGTGTGGGGAACACACTGACAACCTCTTGAACAGAGGAAAAGAATGCATTGATTATTTCTCATATACTATTATCCTTTTCAAACAGCCATTAATATGCATCTGCATCCCAGGAACAACAACGCACCAGCTGCGCCTTTAGCAAAAACTCCATGTAATTCAGCACGACTTTGTGAAATGGAAAGAATTTAAAGACATCGTGGCTATGCTAATTTTGATGTTAATTTCTGTAGAAACTTAATATTCTGTGCCACTCTTTTGCCTGTGCAATAATTTCTGCTTTACATCTTCTGTTGTGATATTTTACTTTTTATTTTAAATGGCAGCACTGAATGCAGATTGTGCCTATCTTTCAGAATATGGAGTCAGTTTAGGCCTTCCCCCCACAAAAAAGTCTATTACTCTAAATGCTATTACTACACATGCCATAGCAGTGGCACATTAGGGTGGTGACAGCTTTGCACATTGGAAGTCAGGCTTTGAAAGAAAGAATATATTTGCAAAGGAAACAGCTGATTAATTTGGATATTCAGAGCTTTCAAGTAATATGGTTTGGAGAACACTGTAAAACAATTTAAAAAAATATATAATAATTTATAAAAATATAATAAATTAGAAGAAGAGCAGCTTTACAATTATGGAATATATTTGGAGTCAGGTGGGTTTTTTTCTTAGACCACATAGTTTTATCAGAGGGTGACATTCTGATATCTGATATAATAGACATTTTATTTATGAAGCCTTGACATTATTAAAAAAGAGGGATCAACACCACAGAAAAATGAATTTGAAAGGAGGTTATAAAATTTGAAGCTTGGTAACAAACAGCTCATTGTTGTGTAAAAAACCCCTACACTTTTTTTATCAACCTTTGTTCCTTTTTTCAGTGCTGAAATGAGGATAGAATAGTCTCAGTATGAATTTCTTATGAAATAACTGTTATAAATAATATATCTTTTTATAATTTTAATAATTTCATAGAGACTTATAAGGAAGATTCTCCACATACAATCAAGGCCTCTCTTCCAGAGCAAATACCTGCTTGTCTTTAGGCATTTCTCAATTTTTATATTTAGCTTTCACATTAAGGCAAGTAGCAAACCCAGAAAAGGTAGACTTGCTGTCCAGGATCTGTGTGCAGCCTCCCAGTTCTGCTGTGTAATTAAATTGTGTGACTAGTGTGACTTGCATAGGGGGAATTACTCACCTGCTCCTGCACCTTGCTGCAGCAAAGCCCAGGCTGGGTACTTCAGATTTGCTGGTGCCAGTGACAGTCCTGGGTGTTGGACTTCTGCTGCTACCACCAAAACCTACATCAGACAATCAGATAAAAATAGAGAAGTGAGTAACTCGGTTCCTGGTGGTGCTGTCATTGCCTTTAGATGCACTTGCCTAATGCATTCTATGAGAGGCAAAGTACTTTAACACTACTTTTTTCTCATTAAAACAAAAAATAATTAAAAAAAAAAAAAAAAGACAAAACCCAGTTCATTTTAAATAAGGATGCTGATTTACACCTCAGTTCCCTAAAAGTCAGTGAGAAACACTGACTGAAGAACTCATCCATGTGTTATTAAACTCAAGGTGAGCTTTGCTGTTCACTTCCTCAGCATAGGTAATGACATAATGAGGTGAACATGTGGTCATTTCTCTCAAAACTCATCTTGGCATTCCTGTAAGTATAGTTTAAACCAAAATACCAGATCAAATGAACTGTATGTTTTAAGGAGATAAATGTATGTGTCTTCCTATGATGGCCCAAATATTTATTCACTAGGAAGAACAGACAAGTGCAGTCCATATGTGCAGATTTTGCATTATATATGTGTGAAAAAAATATGCTGAAGTGGTTAGGGCATAAATTGGGTGGTGTAGAGGAAATACTCAGTTGAATTGGTGCACATACGTGAGTATGAATATGTTCCTGGTTTGTATGAATCTCAGTTTTTCCTGTAATCTCTTCTTTACTGGTATCAAATGTACCATATTTTAATTTCTGGGGTTTTTTTTTTTTTATGTTAAAGGAAATTATTATTAGTGTGGGGAAGAAGAAATTTCAGTATAAATTATGGTTAAAGTATGAGTGTGATATGTTAAACACAACTGATAAAGTAATTCTTTGCCTGAATGTCTTAGCAAAATTGTGCTGTTAAGCACTTTGTAAAATTCCATTACAATTGAGATTTATTTTTCAATCATTTTTTAAGACATGCTTTTTTATTCTCCAAAGGCATTATGCTATTAACAGATTTGCCGTATAATACAGAACCATCAAAAATAGCAGCGTTTACATCTTAATTTGCATAAGGACCAGCTTCTAATCCAGGCTCCATTGTTACAGTACTGGAATAACTGCATGATGTATGTGAGATTCAGTTTCAGTCTCCTTTTTATCACATTCCCTGTATAATTTTAGTGGGGTATCTGTGTTTTTACTGGAGAAATTTAACTTAGACGAGATTGCGTTAAAGAGTGTCCAGTTTCCTGCTCCTCCATGAGATCTATATCCTAGGCTGTATATTAGATCATTGCAATGTAAAACAAAATGATTGCTTTTAGTCTGGTACAGATTGGAAAACAAATAGGGATTCTTCATTCTGAATTTATATTTCTCAGTCACAAAAATGGTAACTAGATTTGGAAAGTTTGATGGCTTTTTCAGTGCTGAGCAATGAATGGTACTACATGTATATGTTATTGCAAAAGCCTTTAATGGATTATATCTGAGCTCTACTGGTAGTCATTTGAGCTGAAAATTTGTTATCTTTTCTCTGTTGAACTGTTTTAGCAGTATAATCTTTAATAATTAAAACATGATCATTTTTAAAGAGTCCTTTTTACAGGTTATAGCAATTTTGTGCTGACTGTGTCAGGCTTACCTTAAAGATAGAGCTTAAATTATTAAATGATATTTTGTGCAACAGCAATTTCCATGAGAGGATATTTTTCATGTTATTTGCTAGGAAGCTTTAGACTGCAAAAGAACACTTTTGGCAAAGTAAAGGGAAATATTTGTGAAGCAGAAGCTGTAATTATGAACACATGTAGTTAAACACCTCATGCACTCGGCTCATACTGAACGAGGTTATAAAAGAATAGGACCATGCTCTTGAAAGTGGCCACCATATTGAAGGAATTACTTGATTGCTTCTGCTTAACATCTGGCTGCTGTGAAGGATCTGCTGCACACTTGTTAAAATAAAGTGCAGTTACAGATAAAGAGCTGAAATGTGAGGAGAGGTTATTTCAGTGGGGAAGAGCAGCAGTCAGTGGGTCCAGCCTCTGGGTCAGCGGGTACTGTTCCCAGATCCATCTGTGAAGACTTCTCATGGGGGTATTTAGCCAAGGTTTTGTTGGAAGGTGAGACCAAAACAGCCATTCAAGCTGTACTCCAAAAGAGACGTTGGGGTGAAGGAGTTAGTTTGGCCTAGAAGTTCTGGGTGAGAATGGAGAAAGGTTTCTGCTTCTCTGGACACTGGGGCAAAGGCTAAGCAGCCCGTGGTGCCATTTTCAGTTGATAATTTCCATCCTGGAACCTGCCACTGGGACTCAGTATTGAGAAGCAAACTGTGTGTTGGGACACAGAAAAGGGTATGTGATGGATCTGCCCTTTGTGTGCCATGAGCCATTGACTTGGCACTGACTTTCTCACGGAATTCCGTGGTGGAACTTAAATCTCCTGAGCTGCTGGCCCAGTGAAAGGGCCATTCCTCCTCCTTCTGTCTGTATCAATGCTGCATCTCTGGATCCCTTGTTCACAGTTTTATCTGTGGTACAGGGAGAGTCCTTGAAAGCGTGGTTGGTAGATCAGTCATTCCTGAATGCTCCTGAGAGCTTCTTCTGTGAAGACTATGATGGAGATGAACTATGTTCATATGGAGAAGGAGTGTTTGGAGGAAAGAAATGGAAAATTTTTATACTTTCTGCAACTGGATGGCCTAACCATGTAAATTAAAAGCTAAAAATACCCATAATCTGAACATTAAGATGTCTGCTACTAAGAATCAGGTGTATCCTGAAGAGATTTCCATCTACATTGAATTTTTCTGTCTACAGAATGACAATATAGCACAGAAATTATGTCTTGCTTCCCTAATGTTTCCATTTGGGAAATGTGAAATAACTATTCCAAGCAAGAGTTTTACCATTTGAAAACAGGGAAGAACAAAAGGGGCCATCTGTCCTTGACCACTGGGGATATCTTCTCTCTGGAAGGTCCTTGCAAACTACATGGCCAGCAGCTTGTCACATTTGGGAAGATAAGACAGTCAAAGAGAGCAGAGAAACAAAGTACTATCTTTTCTTCTTCCTGGAAGAGGAAATATCTTTGCCTGTAGAGCACAAGATGCAGAAGATTTTGTTCATCCATTTTTATGGACAGAAATCACATAGCTTCCCTGTTTTCCTCACTCAATGCAGCCAAATGTCATGAATTAATCTTTGCTTTGCTTTTATCACACAAACATCCTTCCAAACATTGATACAAAATTGTGTGATATGTTTTTAACAGATAGTTACCACTTGATAAACATTCCTCTGTCATTATTACACTGGAATAAAAGGGGCTCTCCAACACTTGCAGAACATACCCCTTTTCACTTAGATTTCTGAAGCCTTACCTTCCTTTCAAACTGGTATTTACTATATATAGTACTTATACTATGGTTTTTAGTAACTCACATAGTGCATTGGCAAATTTTCAGACAACAGAAAAAGGAGTATTGGAGCACTGTACATCACCCTGGGGCATTCATAACCATGGAAGTCATAGAATGAGGTGAGCCTGTCTTTAGATGATGACATTAAATCCCCTCTGTGGAATTTAATTGGACTACTACAAATAATATAGTAAGATCTTGAAAATTCACAGAAGTTTAGATGGACTACTTTGCCTTCATTTGTTTTTATGTCACATCTAAATAATATAACCCTCTTTTATTCATTTTCTGGCTATGGAGGCAGTGGACATTTGAGAGCGTGATCTGATAACAATGGGATTTTAGTGATCTTTGCATCAATTTCCCCATGTCTGGTCCCTTTCTTTCCATTTTAGAATCAGTTGAATTTTGGCACATTTTGAAAATTTCTTCAGTATTTCACAAAACCTACCTTTAATACTGCTTCAAAAGCCTGGTTCTCTATTAATCTATCCACCTGTCCCCATGCCTGAAAGATGACTACTGTCAGCTTACAGGTAATCAAAATATATAGTGGTATTGAAAATCACTAGTTGTGCAGTAAGAGGTGTAAATGCAGCAGCACGAGTAATTTCTTTGTAGAAGGCTAGCAATTCTGTTGTAACTTCCATTGTTCTTCTTTCTCATGCCTTCTATAAATTACAATAACAATTTCTGTTTGCCCTTTGGTGTTGCCTAGAAGGGACAAAGAATGGTTGTGAAGCCTGCTGCTATGATAGTTTTTTAACCTTTTTCCCCTCCTTCAGTAATAGCAAATCATCTAAAAAACATCTAAACCTGAAAGTTTTCTTCTGAGCAAGAAAATAATGTGAGGTTAGCCTGAAAAAATATAGCAAGGCTTACTCTCTCAGCTTCCTAAACTAATCTCATTTATCTTCATTTTCCCAACACCACTTTTAAATTGAATCAGGAGCAGTGTGTTATGTATTTTTTTCCGTTTTGATAATCAGAAAAATATTGACCTATTTTGAAAACACTTCTTCCTCTCACTACTGACAGCTTTCATTACTTCAATTGTTGCTATTTTTATATACGAGAACTATTCAGAAACTTGAGCTGAATGTAATCTTAACTGTAGAGAACTGAATGTGGATCTCCAACATACCAAGTGGCTCCAATTGTCAGAGCTAAGGTTTATCCCTGCCTCTTCAAATTGTAAGACATTATCCAAGCAGAAGTCAGCTAATGGACCTTAAATTAGTGTGAGTGGTCTACAAAGATATGGCATATCATTACATGAATCTACTTTCCTTGAAGTTAGCAGAAAAAATATTGCATCAGTTTCAGCAGGAAAAAAGAGGTTGTATCCAGGTTACTTCTGCATCAAGATGTCTTGGTTTCTTTTACCCTTGTAATTGAGCAGTGCTCTGTTCTGCAAGTGTAGTTTGGTGTACAGGTTTAACATAAAAATAGGTTTTAATGAAAGGAAAGGAAAGATTTCTTAGTCTAGCACCTGCTATATTTAGTTCTGCTTGGAGTGTTGCTAGGGGTGTGCCTGTGAAAATCCTTTGACTTTAGGAAATATAATAGTCCTGCTTTTAAAAAATGAGAAAAAATACAATAAGAAAGGGAAGAAGAAAAGAATCTTCCTGTGCTGTCAAAAGAGCAGTTTTGCTAGGTTGGCTAATAACATAATGTGGATGGATGGCTCTGTAGTGTTTTGGCTATTTCTTCATCAATCTGATCCCAGCCCAGGTGACAGGAGCAGGGTTGTACCTTCTAATCCCCCAGTAAATGACCCATGTCTGTCTGTCCTTAATCAGACAGCTCCCTCCATCATTCAGACCACTTGGAAGCTGCTGTGGGAAGGCATGTGCACACTCCTTTTGTCTCGTCACTGCTTCACACAGGGACAACCTGTGGGTGGGAGAAGGGGCTTAAAATCAATTGTCCTGCAGAACATAATCACCTTTCAGTAGAACATCCATTGCAATGTTTGTGCCAAACTAGTAACGATAGGAACAAACCAGCCTTTTGTGCAGCCTTCCTGTCGGTGCCCTTTGAAGAAAAAAAATGACTGCTGCTTCTTTAAGTCATGGGAGCTCCTGTTTGCTGTGACAGCTTTCCAATTGTTAAATAAACTCTGACCATGAGCAGCTGTCAGACAGATATTGCACTGCAGGCCTCAGTTAAAAGGAGCACCAGACAAGCATTTCTGTGCCTAAAGGCCCTTATTTATTTATTTTTTAAAGACACACTTAAAAAAACCCCCAAAACACAGTGAGATAATGTGAGTTTTTAACTGGGGAAAAAAAAGTTTTATTTTGTATACTCTGTGCATTTTTCCTGTGAAATTTATAGAATGTGTGTATGGCCATTTCTGACAAAAAAAGCCTATGTGGAGCATGAAATTTATCAAATGTACGCTTTTGTCTGGTAGCAAGGTAGGAAACCGAGATGTAGAAATTCTGACATTAGACTCTATAAATAATACTAATCATATTCAAGTTCTTGTGGGAAGGCAAGAAGAATTATACTGAGCTTTCTCAAAGTCATAGAATGTCATTTTATCATTTGTACTTTTGATAGTAATCTAGCACAACACTTCTGATGTTGTTATGTTTTACTGTCTGAGCAACTTGAGTTGGTTGAAGATATCCTTGCTCATTATAGGGGATTGGACTGGGTGACCTTTAAATGTCCTTTCCAACCCAAACTATACTATGATTCCATAATTCTGTGATGATTTTGGACCCTGGTGTACAGGAAAGAAAAAAAAGGACAGTTTTCACTACAGAAGGTCTAACAGACTAACACTAATATGCAAGAAAATTATTTCAAATTAAATCTATAATATATTGGAAGCATATTGGAAGAAGCCTTGTTATTTACATTGTAATTACCATTGGGGAAGGAGATTGCCATTAAATTAGGAAGAAGGTGGACTTGCTCCTATTCCAGTTTAGAAACTGACACTCTCTACACTTACCTGCCTAAAAGTCAAGTTGGAGAACTTGGACTAGGAATCAAAGTTGTCCAGAGCTCCACTAGAGGCTATGTAAAAGATAGAGAGATTCACCTCACCTGAAGAGAAGAGTGGGTCAGCTCTGGAAATGCTTTTTCCCACTGACTGAAGCAGAAGCCTTGCTCAAACACAAATTAAAACCAAACCAAACCCAAAATAAAACAAAAACTAGTCATGACTACTAATTCCAAAAGGCAAGGTGTGGGCTAATTGTGTGGAGGCAGGAATTCTAGAGAATATATAAGAAGTATTTTTTGAAAAAGCAATATTTTTTACATGTTAAAGAGAAAAAAAGAATCATATTTAATTTACAAGTAATAGTCTTAGTAAGTAATTACTGGTTTGAAGTGCGACTTCTTCCAAAATTTCAAATTTAAGTAATTAACTAGCTAACTAACTAACTAACTAGTTAACTAATATGTGTTTTCACCATGCCAGTTTTCTTTAAGGACAGAGAGGAATATATCTAGTAAAAATATAAAGCAGTAGGAAATGGAAAAAGTCAATTTAAAAATCAATCCTCCCTGATTTTTTCTATCGACTCCTGTTAGAAATAACATCCACAATTTTTATAACTGAAATGGATCATAAAAAATTCTCAGGGTGTTCAATTATTTATTTTATGCTTTTGAAAAAACACTTTTGGGTAATGGGTTTCACTTTTTCACCTTTCATATACCTCATTCTTTCACACAGAAGAAGAGAAACCATTCAAAAATGGAAAGTGATAGCATTTTCTTGTTTGTGCTCATACTTGTGCTTGTGAGCCAATACTCTTCACACAGATACAAATGATGGTCTAAAAGCCATGTTAAACATAATGCACCATGGTTTTAAACAAATTAATCTCTATACAGAACTAAATGATTGCATAATATTGGGCTTTGTGGAGACTTGAACCAGGAAATTAATTTATTTTATCTCAGTTTTTGGAAAGCAGAGTGTAGAAGGGAAGGTTTGGGAGCACTACACCAACCATGGAATCAATTGCTATAGTCAATGCAAATGTGATTTTCATAGGTGAAGGAAGCATGAGGAAGGGTCCTTTAATAAAAATAGTCAACTTGCAACTCCATAATTGAGATGGTACTATCTGAAAGTATTGGTTGTGGATTAACAGAAAATGTATTTATTAATGGCCATGGAAAGAAGGAGTAAAATTAGTCTTCCATCTTCTTTCTTTGTCTTTCAAATTTTCCATATTGAACCAAAAATCTCCCTTTTTCTTCTCTTTATTAATGAATAGTCTAAGCAGTTATCCCCTGGGTATCAGATTAAGGCTGGGAAATGGCTAAGACAAATATGTTTATCTGTTCCAGCTTTCAGAGCAGAAAGCTGGCATAATGGCAGGGATAATGTGAGAGATGAGTTGGAGCTGAAACCTTCTGGCTAGGCAAGCAACACAACCTTCTTCTGAGCATGGACCTTACTGGAATAAACTTTCATCATGGCTCCTTTCCTGCTATGGAGCGTGACATGGCACAGAAACTGTGTTGGATCCATTGCTTTTCCAGACAGACAGGTTTACTGGGCACAGGGAGCAGAGCAGGCACAGCAGCAAATCACTTGCTCCCTGGTGACAGCAGCCAGGAGCAAATGTGCCTTTCCAAAACAGCTCGTGGCCACTGCTGTCTGTCCTGCTGTTGCTTCCTTGAAGAGAGGCTGCAGGCCAGAAAATTCAGTGTGGTTTGTAAACCTGCTACCAGCTGCTGTTTTTCTCTGCCTGCATTCTCTGTTGGGAGAAGGACTTTGGGCCCTCAGGAGAGGCATTTTGAGGAGTGAGCTGCAGGTCAGGCAGGTTGTCCTGGCAGGTACTGTACCAGCTCTGTTGAGGGGATCTTTGCTGCAGCTTGGCTTTGTAGATACTATGGCACTCTTGGGTTTATGTCGCTGTTGAGCCGCTAGCTGAGGAATGACCCAAGTTCTCAGACAAGGAAAGTGAGAAGAGAGCTTTATTGTTTTGATTTCCATATATATAGAGTTTACAGAGGTCACCCAGATTGGTCAGCCCGAGACCTCCCCCTAGGCCCAATTGGCCAAGCCCGAACTGACCCAATCCGGAGACGTTGTTTGCAAAACATCCAAACTTTATCTTTGTTTATGAAATATAGCAAAATGTTCTCACGAGAAAGACCTGTGCTAGTCACAGGTTTACAGCTGGCATGGTGTGGTGGCCACCACAGAAAACTGTATGCACAGATTCAGGCTGGGTAGAGGATCTGTTGAAGAAAAACCTCAAACACAAGTCTTCTGTTTTGTATTCAACTTTATTCCTTTTACCCTTTCCTGTGCTATATGCTTGTTTGCCATTTCCACTTGTCTGTGATCTGATTGGATGCCTCTGTTTTCTTTTTTTGGTTTCTGCAGGATAAAAGCATGGGTGGATAAGATGCAAGAAGATCTAGTAACTCTAGCAAGAACTGCAAGTGGAGTGGACCGGCTTGCTGACGTAAGATCCTCCCTAGACTGCTGTAACTAGAAAGTGAAGGGAAGGGTGTGCATCTTCTAGGCATTTACAATCATTTCATCCCAACATATGAAAATGATTTTGTGGAATTAAACTGCACTGCTTGCTGAGAGAGAAATGAATAACAGGCATCCATCAATTCACTCTCAGTGTTGCAGCACTTGCTCATTGACAATATTTAATCAGTTTTGCAGTATAAGACATAAGGCTTGCCATTGTTGCAACACTTCCACCTGAAGCAAGCACTTTTGTGCTCTGTGTTTGTCAAATACAGTATCCAGGAAGCAGCCATTCACAGTGGTGGAGAATTCTGCTCTCTGTCAGCAAGGGAACCTATCTTTCTGACACATATTTCCTGCAATGAGGCAGCTTTTGGTTAGCATAAATGTGGATGAGAATGAAAACTACTTTTATTCAGCTGTTCAAATTTATTGCAAAGTTTGTTTTAGAGAAGAATTTGCAAATCTTTCATTGAGATTTTTGTTTGCGTCATTGTTTTATTCATAGATGGTGACAGCACACCTGACATTGCAGAAAAATAAAGGCACAATTCAGAAAATGTCAGGATTACACTGCCTATACAATTTTGTGTGTATACATCACAGTCTAGTATACATCACAATCCAGTATACAACCACATGATCATACATTTCCCTATCCCTATCCCTACACAAGTGCCTTGGCTCTTCCTGTGAACTGATGGATGTCTAAGCTGATGTGAGGGAAATTTTGCTGCTGCATCAGGAAACTCAGTTATTGTCAGCCAACAAATGCCTCTGGTGTTGGGGGACTGAATGTAAATCCTTGAGATTTGGTTTTCAGAAGTCATGATTTCCCCAAATGATCCAGGGGGTCGACTTCAGGTTTCAAAGGTTTTGAAGCTGTTAAGAAACACACAGAAAAAATAATGTGTGAAATTCTCAGATTTAAGATTGTGTATTAATGTATTCCTTTGACCTTAATGACCTTTTGCCAAGACATTCATGTCTCATGTGAATCCTGTCCCAGAAGGACATTTTGTCTTTACTGACTGTAAGAGGAGGTTGGATGATTAGCTCAGATGTCCATTAGCTCAGATGAGATCACAACTGTCCTATAAAAGGAACATAAATGAAGATCACAGGGTTTACTTTAGTTCTGGCCTTTCCTAATATTTGAGCACTTCATATTGCAAAACAATTGAAGGCAGATGCTTTAGATGCACATTTTATTTTTTGAAAACACTAAACAAACTGAAAACAAAATCATGAAATCCTAACACAAATCATCAGATTTGCACAAGCATGAGTTTCCAACACAGAAATGTCTAGCATTTGAGCTTCCTGAGGAAATGTAAGGTTTGGAAGCATGGAACACTGATGGGAGTTTTTGTAGGTGGATTTCCCATGTATTTGCTGACAGAGAACAAGAAGACTTGCAAATCATCAGTCTCCAGGTTCTGGTGGGGAGTTTCTGCTATGAGTCCTTTTGCCTTATCTAATTTAGGTGTGATCTGGTCTATTTTGCACTTGCTGTGTTTCTTTTTTGCTACTATCTCTCATTCAGCATTAAGATTCACCACACATTGATTCACCATTCAACTTTCCATTCCATTCCTGCTGTGTTGCTTGGCTGTCTTTCATCTCTCCTCAACCTGTGCTGTTTCTGTCTCAGTTCCTGCCTCGGCTGCTTGGCCAGTGTGCCTTTCTTTTTTGCACTGGTTTCTTTTCTCTATTTTAAGATGTCTCTCCTCAGCTTTTTCCAGATCAGCACCTCTCTCTGAACTCCTTAGTTTTTCTTAGCATTTCCAAAACATTCTGTCCAGGTGTGTGTGGCCAGCCAGTCACAATACTCTTACCTCTTCCACAGGAATTTCTCTTCCCCTTTTTTGCATTTCCCTCCATCACTAATTCTCATTCCAAGGCCTGCAGTTTTCTCAGGTATGATTTTTCTATTTCTCCTTCCCTTCCAGTCTCTTATCTCCTTATTCTTTGCTTGCCATGTTCCAGTCTGTTATGTCCTGTTTCCATACCTCAATCTGTTGCCCTTTGTTCTTCATTTTCTCCCACTGTGACACCTGAGACACCACAACAAGTCCTGTCTTTAACTGCAGAGGAGGTGGGACATTCTCTAGGAGTGATGTTCTCTGGGTTGGAATACCTGTGTTGGAATTCCTGTGTTCTCAGAAATTTACCTGATGAAATCTCTGCAATGATCTGCAGGTCCTTTTCAGGCTAAAATTGTTTCAACACTCTTTAGGGTGTACCAAAATGTATCTTTGACTACCCAGTGATGAGATTTTACTCTACAAAGAAGGGGCAATAGGAAAATGAGATACAGAGGATTTCTAACTTGAGCAAAACACTGAGTTAATGTCTCAACCATTTTGCTACACCTTCCCATGCAAAGACCACGCAGTAAAATAGATAACAAAAAGCCAAGTGATTGATGCTGTCACTCTTTTTTTCCCTGAGGAAAATGTTAGTTTATGTAGTTAATATTTGGCAAATTTACAAGCTACTAAAACAGTCTTATAATGAAAACTGCTGGGCAAATCTAATAATCTGTAGTGCTACCAGCTTTGCCACAGTGACATTCATGTGGATAAGAACAAAAACATGAGTGTGTGGATACTATAGGTAAGTTTCTTTTGAAAAGCCAGAATTTGTAACAGACTTCAAGCAAATAACGTTATCTCAGAGGATAACCACAAGATGGTCAATATGTGCTTGTAATCCTAGGATTAAAAGCATGAAAGGGGGATGTGTTCATGTAAAATACCCCACTCTATCAAAGCCATTTGTTTGACCTAAGTTGCACGATGTCTTTCTCCAGACATGAGGTTTTAATTAGCTCTCTTGGCTGCAAGGGAGGATGCAAAGCACTGCAAGGTGTAAGCCCTGCAGTCTCCTACTCTCTTCTTGTTTACAGGCTATTGTCACTTTCCCATTTCTGAATGACATTTTTTTTTTTTTTTTCTGCTCACTGCCTATTAACATTTAGTCAGATCTCTTCTGAAATGAACTACAGTCTTGGAAAAATGGAGACTACAAGACATGAAAAGCAGCATGCCTGCATGCTTGTCACTTTTATTTACAGAACTTGCCTTTATTTGCTCAAGCTTTAAAAATGCTTACAGTCAGATTGAATTTTCAGCTTTTTTTCTGATTTATTTCCTCTTCCAACTCCAGAATTGGTTGTACCAAGCCTGTAGTCTTCATGTAAACTTCAAAAAGAAGTAATTTGTTTGGGATTTCTGCCCCTTCTCTCTCTAAAATCAGAATGCTTAATACAAAAAGAAGGAGCAGAATGCTCTTATTACAAGACAGTAAACCCGACTTTCTGTCAAAAGCTGTAATAATCAGATTGGCACAAGAAATGTCTTTCCTTGTTCTAGGGAAAATTAATTTTAATTTGGCCAAGTGTGAGGTTAAAGCTTTTAGCAAGAATATGTAACAGATTATACCATTTCACAGCCTGGTCAGCCTCTCCTTGGACTCAGGGGGAGAATTCCCACTGATTCAGCTGAAGTTACAATCTGTGTCTACTCTGTGCAACAAAGTCTTCTATGAAGATCTCCAAAGTGACCAAGATAGCCCTCAAAGCAGGACAATTAATATGTTCTCACCTAGAGTGAGTTAATTCTTCATTAACCAGGGCTTTTTCAAATTAGCTGCTGTGCTGTGCAAGTTTATGGTGCTCCCATAACTCGCTGAAGGTTTCTCAGGGTTCATCAGTGCTATTTGTGCTTGGACTGCCTTGGATGTCTGGGCGTTTTTGTGCTGCAGGGAATTACACTACACGATGGTCTCTTCTGGAGAACTATAAAATATTTTCTTCTGACTGTGAAGGAGAGGGATGGGAGCACTGCTTTAATTCTCAATTAATTTGATTTTTGACTGAGAGAGCTTTTGATGAGAGAGAATGCAAAATTGTAATCTGTACTTATAAAAGAAAAGAAATAAAATGCAGGCAACCATTAAAGTCAAGTGAGGGATGTGTTAGGTAAATAGCTGGGCTGTTGAGATCAGTACCTAGGTAAAAGTCTAATTTATACTGCAGTGTGGACATAGATAACCAGGGAAAGCACTTTTTGTATTTAAGGTGTTTGCATTCAACATGTACGAAATTCCATGGAATCATATTTAAGGAGAAGAATCTCCTCAGAAGAGAATTCCCTTTTCTTTGTTCATTGACAAATTTCTTACAGTGATTTGGAATCACATTCTTATCCTAGTGACTACCCACTATTTTTCTTGCTTTTGCATATATGCTAGAGCCATTGTAAACCATTGTAACTCTTATTAATCACAACTTTTGAAAATATCTTTATAGTGAGGATACACAATAATAATGAATATTCCACATAGGGTTTAAAAAGACTAAATATTTGGGAGCTTATTTAATGAATTACTTCATTAGTGATTTTGCCTCTAAAAATATGAATATGCTTATGCTGATGCACATTTCATACACCTTTTCTCTTGTTATCAGGGATGACAGCAATATAATGCCTATAGTAAGAAAAATTGCAAAAGAAAGCTTGGATACCATTAAAATTCAGAGTTTTACATTGAGGCTATGCTTATCCATAGCCTTAACCAGGCAAACCAGTATACTGGGATAGAAGAAACAAGGAGGTGGAGAGGCAGGTGAGAGCTGTTTGTTGTGATGCCCAAAGGAGACACAGTGGGATTGGGGTGTTCAGCTCAGGGCCAGGAGTTGGACTCAGTGATCCCCGTGGATCTCTTCCAAGTCAGCACATTCTCTGGTTCTGTGATACTCTCTGGGAATGGTCTCAAAATAGTCTTCCAAAAATAGTTTTAAAGCACGTATTTCAGTCCTGCTTTTTTGGACATTACTAGGAGTTTAGGTGAGATCTGGGAGAACTCCAATTTGGATGGAATGCCAATGTAATATTCCCATTACAGAAATGCAGAGATTGCTTCAACAAGGCAGGAAGTTGAGACCGAAGATGCCAAAATTCTCAACTGGTTGAAAACTGGCAGAGCTCCACTGACTGCAGTGGATTACACTAATTTACATTTGCTAAGAATCATGCCTAACAACATTTAATTTACAAGTCAAGCAGGTAAAAAGTATTTTGAAAAAAATCAGATTTTTACAGAAAAGCAGATGCTATGTTTTAACCCAATTGCTGCTGTAGTTGCCCAGCTGAAGAAGGTACTGTTTAGTCCTTTCTAAGGAATTTTTTTTCCCCTAGAAGAGCAAAGGGAATGCTTATAAGGAGGGTTGGGTGTACAACTTGAGACTGGAAAGCAGGAATACAGAATACACAGGAAGATCTTGTCCTGTGTGCTTCTTTACCTGTCTC
This sequence comes from Entomyzon cyanotis, assembly GCA_024500445.1. Taxonomy (NCBI): domain Eukaryota; kingdom Metazoa; phylum Chordata; class Aves; order Passeriformes; family Meliphagidae; genus Entomyzon; species Entomyzon cyanotis. Next base: position 48,258,614 of record JAKEPQ010001018.1, on the reverse strand, counting down.
TCAACAAAGCACAACTTAGTATATTCTTTTTAGTGTTATAAGTATTATGTTAAAAAACCCAAAACAGTTAAAAGAACAACAACAAATAGTCATGTAATTGTCATTTCAACTTCAGAAGGTTGCTGTAACTTTGTCTTACCATTGAACTCTGTGCAGTCAGGCATTATAAAGCTGCTCTGGTGTGAATGATACATGGTTTCTACAGAGCAAATAGACTGTTAGAAAAAATAATAAGAAGGAATAGACAGCCACTTAATATAATTTTAAAATCCATGTAGCAAAATAAATATTGAGGCTGATCTCTCTAGCTGCATTTCTCAGCAGGCATTTTGTCTTTGAAAAGACAAAAATATGTGCAAAGTTCAAAGTCACATTCTGGTCTAAAACCAGATACCTCAGCTTAGAGGAAGAAAAAGAGGTGAAGAGCCTACTGAACTACAGAATTAAACAAATAAATAGTTCCATCTTGATGGAAGTATGCACAGCTTCCATTTTTACATAGACTGTTCACAGCAAAGACTCATGACTAAGCTAATTGACAGCTCATTTAATCTAATAAACTACAACAAGTATGCTTCTGGATTCCAGCTCCTAAAATACCTCCAGGGACTGGAGAGAGAGAAGGAGGGGAACCCTGCAGTACCCAGAAAGGAAGACCTTGGAGTAGAGAATATGCCTTATAGCAGTGCACAAGCTTGTCTGCTCCAAACAGGTTGAAGAGAATCCTCTTTTACAGAAGCACTGCATTAAAAAATGTGGGTCTGTGTAAAGAGCTTTGATGTGACAAACACACTGGAGCTTCACTATGGCTGTTACAGCAAAAAATTGCCATCTTGTGCAGTGTAACCTTTTCAGGCAACAGCATAATTGAACGAAGCAGCAGATAGAGAGGCAGTTCCAAGGAACTCTACTCTCTGAATCTGTTTCCTTTTTGATACATCCCTGCAAAAACAATCCATGCATGATGTTCATAAGGCATGCTGTTATTACAGTTCCAGGAGCTGTAGAGTGAACCCATATAGGCTGACTTGGCCTTTAAATTATATTTCTACTGAGATAAAAATACTATTTCTTCCTACAAAATAAAAGGAGAGCCAGCTGTGTATGTGTATATGGTATGTGGTGATGAGTTCCATTCGCAAAACAAGTCCACCAGCAATTGTTAGAAGATTTTTATTTATTTTGTCTTTTGAATGCTGTTTTATAATAATTAGCTCTTCCTTACTGAACAGACCAGCCGAGATTCTGCAGGAGCACATTTCATCCCTTGCTCAGTGTGTGTCTGACTGCCTAATGCACAGATGGTGTGAGTCTGCTCAAGCACTCGCATTGGCAGCAGCTTCCCAGGCCATGCTTTTAGCTTTCCAGGTCTTGGATCACTCTCTAGAGTTTAACTGAGATGAGTGACTTGTGAGAGAGACTGCTCTCTGATTTGAGCTGCCCTGGAGCAGGGATGTTCAGGAAAGCTTCTTCTGCCAGAAAGAATTATAACCCCGAGTAACTTTCTGTTGGGTTCTACAGATTTTAGCTGAGTTAGAAGCTCTGTTCTAGAAGCTCTACAGACAGAGACACCACTGACTTAGACCTGTAGATGCTGTCATATAGTGCTTGCCTTGTTCTCCTCGTTATCTGTGAAGAGATCTGTGCAGGGGGAGACTTTAACAGCTTACTTAACGTTCATGTAAGGCTTGTATTTGGATGATCACCCCTATTGTCATAGGAGCCTGTCGCTGTTGAGCGGCTAGCTGAGGACTGACCCAAGTTCTCAGACAAGCGAAGAGAGGAGAAAAGGAACTTTATTGTTTTGAATTCCATATATATAGAGTCTACAGAAGTGCCCCAGATTGGTCAGCCCGAGACCTCCCCCTAGGCACAATTGGCCAAGCCCGAACTGACTCAATCCGGAGAAATTGTTTGCAAAACATCCAAACTTTATCTTGTTTATGAAATATAGCAAAATGTTCCCACGGGAAGAACCTGTGCTAGCCACAGGAGCCTGCAATGCCTGCTTAAAAAGGTGATTTGGCAGGCAATTTAGCAGTAAACATTTTCATTCTTACTATTTTTCTCAATGATTGGCATGATATTTTTGTGGCTCTTTCATTACAATCATAAAGTAAATAGAATGAAATTAGAAAAGGCTTTTTGGAAATTTGAAATTAGTTATTGAAAACATTAAACAGATACATGGAGTTGAAACTTCTATTTATTTTTACCAGCTACATTATTTATTTATTTATTTATTTATTTATTGAAAAACACTGTATGTATCAAGTTGGATACAGTTAGTATATGCTTTAGCCAAGGGCAAAGAATTTTGTACCTGATGCTATTTTCTGATGAACTAGCAGATGGACCTAGGGGATAGATGGACACATTCCAAAATATGCTACATTCACCCTTTGTTAAGGTTGAATTAGTGGAGAGTTTTATGATTAAGAAAAATATTAAAAAGAAATGCAAGAACTGGATTTTTTAAAAAACATATTTAAGAATAGCAATCCAAGTGAACACATTTGGTGGACATTTCTCAGGAGGTTCTGTTTGTGGACTTTAGAAGTCTGAATTTCATTTAAATGTTCTGATTGCCATAAGTTCTGAGGAGTTTGTCACTATTTTGACCCTGCATTTCAAGGCTCTTCTGACATATAGAATAATAATATATTGGAGAGCAGTCTCCATCCTTCTTCAGCCCTGAAAATGGAAAATGTAACTAATGCCACAACACCTCTAGACACAACTGGTGTAACTATGAAGCTGTTTCCTGTATGTCGTGGGAGTATTCTCCAGTGCTCTAAGAAAGGAAAGCAAGTTTTTAAATGAGTTAAATTTGGGAAATAAGGAAAATTTTCTATTCATTCAAAGTGTGCCACTCAGTGAGGATCACTATGACTGATCTAAAAACTTAGAAATGTATTGTATTCCTTCTTCTCTCCATTTGTCTCTTTTTGTTGTCCTTAATGAAACAAAATACTAAGCAGCTTTTTTTTTTAAACATAAAATGGGGAAGACTTTTTACCCATATGAAACAAATAAAACTAAATTTTGATATCATCTTGAAATGAAAATTTAGACAAATCAATTGTTGTTAAGTTGTTGAAGCACTTTTATCCTTACTGGGTTGCCAGATTTATATTTGCTGAAACTTTCTTGAGTTCAGATCGTATTTGTGGATGGTTCTGGTATTCTGCAATTGCAGTTTTCCACAAAGGTGCAGTTTTGTTATGTTGTTTTTTTAAGGAAAAGCAGGAGAAAAATTTGAAAACAAGGAAGCCACTCTATTTAATTTTTTTTAAATTCCCTCAGTAACGTGTAATAAAATAGATATCAGAAAGTCTGGCTGAGTGGGAGTATATGAGGCCAGCTTCTGAAACACTTGAATTTTTTCTGAGCATAAATAGGCTATTGCATACTATTCACACTTGTCTTTTTCCTCATTCCTAAGGCGAGGACACCAGTCTGCTGTGTCTGAGCAGGGTGTGGTGAAGGGAAGGGAGGTCAGGATTACTTTTAGAACAGAATTATGAAGGGGTTGGTACAGTGACACATGGCCACTTCAGGTAATTATTGAGGAGTCGGAGTCCATTTACCAGAATTAAATAATGTATGAGATGGGTTAGTCTGGTTAGGGATTCCCAAAGTTATTAACAGTTTTTTAAAAAATGCAATATTTATAAAGCTCTGTCCTATTTGGGGTATATCACTGCCACTGCTGTGTTCTGTGTGCAACCAAATACCAAAGCTGCAGGCATTAAAAATAGAATTCTCCAAACTAAATTCTGTTGAGTTTACACATTGCTGACCAATGCTGAGATGCCAGGAAAATGAAATCACTTTTAAAAAATGCCGGCTGGGAAATCTGAATACATATCTGCAGGTTTTCTTTGTAATCCAAATGGAAATTAAGAGATTATCTAAACACAGGGAGCCTCATTTCCTATTTGCAGATGCCACTCTCCCTCTGCTCCCTTAGCAATAAACTGGCATTTTGAAGTGTTCTTTCTTCCAGCAAACAAAACCAGCTGTAAGTCACTAAGAATAGGTGGCTGCATTAACAAAGCTTGCTGAAGCTCAAGGGAAGAGATGGCCTAATATTACCATAGCTTTAATTACTATTTGATGATCTGGATAATCTTTGATCAAAACACTGTTCTTGCTTCATTTGTAATGTTCCATTGGATTTAACAATGATAAATTCTGTCCTGTTGGTACTTATATTTGGATGGTTTTTGTAGAAGCTGAACAAAAATTAAACATTTTCCTTAAAAAAAAATCACACACTAAACCTAGCAAAATCTCAAATGTTAGAGCTAATCAATTTACAAGTCCTGTGTTTAGTAAAATGCAAAAAAAACCTGTTTGAGTTCCCTGAGATTTAAAATTACTTTTGGGGAAAAAGTCAGTAGATGATAAATTGCATTAGGAGCAGCTAAGGCAGGCCAAAATTTCCTATGAAAAGCTGAGTTTGAGAAATTACATAAATGCTCATCTCCAAATATACCAGAAGTGCAGAAGAAATGTGAAAGACTTTCTTCCTATTGTTCTTCTGTTACAAGAAAGATCCACTTGTACTCACGAATTGGGATTTTTGGGTTCTTAGTCCGTCTCAGCAAAAAGCCTGAGTTAAAACTGCTGTGAAACCAATAAATGATGTAATCTTGTAATTTAATACTGTATTTCTAGCACTAGGAAACAAAACTGAATATCTTAAAATACATTTTTCTTAACAAAGGGGGCTTTAAAATCTGCTCTTCATGTTTGTACAGTAGCAGAAGTACAAAGCTGAACTCCTGCTTTATCAAGGTTTAAATATAAAGTGGCAATTACGAAAATTACTTCTTAATTTGAAAGTCCTCTGGACTACTCTGTTAATTATCAGCAGTCAAAAGGGGCTGATGATTCCTACCAAGTGCTCCTGATTATGTGCTTCCCTTCGAGGAGGCACCTGAGTGAGCCCATTGACTGTGGCACTGTGTATCCCCTCTGATGTTAACTGAGGCGTAAATGTTACCAGCATCTTGCAGAATTCAGTCTGAGTGTTTTACTTAAGAATGAACTAGCTCTGTTATTTTTTTTTCGTAACGTGCACATCACTACTATGATATGTCATGGTTTTCAACACATCAGCTGCCCTGTCACTTGTCATTCCAGACCTTCAGAGCAGTCAGTGATCAGGCAAGTGATTCTGAAAAGCAGCAGCTACAGTAAACTACTAGGGTGGTTTCTTCTTTGTGTTGTTGCCATGAATTTCAAGAATGAAGGCATCTGTGAGTTGCTAGGGAGCAGCTGTAATCTTATTTATACATTATATGGAGCAGAGAGTAAGACACATAAAATACTCAGACTGATTTCTTTGAACATACAGAATGCTTCTTAGAAATGAGCATTTTTCAGTGTGTTTCACAATGAATTGCTTCAGATTCAGAGAAAAGAAGTGTCTTCTGAGAAAGAAAAATTGTCTGGCATGTATTAGAAATAGAAAGTATTAATAAAATTATGGAAATAGGATACATGAGTAAGAAGATAGAATTTTCTTACTCTGGGCTGATTATATTGTTTGTGTCTACCAAAAATTTCAGTTAAAGGAGAATATCTACAGTAATAAAAGGTTAGATATATCATATCATATATCATAGCATATTGTATCATACCAACACAATACAATATAATAAATTAGCAAGTGGTTATTTCTGTATTCTGTCTTTTCCTTCTCCCAGGATCTCATCATATGTTTGATGTCTGTCAAATGACCTCTCCTCTCTGCTTTTCTCTCAGAAAGGAGATAATGACATGTAACTTCATGGCATTTGTAAAAACCAAAACTAAAATTAGCAAATAGATGTGTGTTATTAGGTGATATTTTCTTAGCTAAACAAAGTTATTAAACAGAAACTGTGATTCTGTGAAAAATTGAATATTATTAATAAAACTTATCATTTCATTGATTTTTTTTTTTTTTTAATTTTATCCTTACCTAAAATTTCACTAAGAAATGAACTTTTTTTCAGCTGAGGACTGGGCTGAAATGGAGCTGATGGCCCAGGGTACCGGCAGAGGTTCCTGGTGAGGCAGGTCTTGAGGCCTCTTAGAGCCACAAAGTGATAGAAAGCAAGAAATTGGAAAGACCAGGGGAAATTGGCTGTGGGAGGCCCTTTCCAAACATGGGGAGTTGTCAGAAAGACAATACTTTACAAAAACCTTTATTTAAGTTTCACTCTGTTCTGAAGGATTTTTAAAATTTATTGAATAAATTAATTACTTTGGTATAAAAGCTTGTAAAACCTTGGTCAAGATTCCACAAGTACTCTTACTAGTTTGGTGTGGATGTTTTCAGAAAAGATGGAGGAAAACCCACCCCAAAGTTTTGGTTGATTTTACTGCCAGCTCAGCAGTATCTTTGGGCACTAGTTTTGCCATCATGATAGTCTCCAGCTGGTCTAGACTGACAGTAAAGCATTTGGTGATAAAACATTGATTGTTGACAGAGATGTCTCATCAACCTAGCTAAGCTAAGTGATCTGGAAAGGACTTTTGAAATAATAAAAACATCCATAGATTTACCTTGTACAGCTAAATATTACTGGAATTGTTGAGCTATTTTATTTCTCTTTTTTCAAAGCAGAAATAATTACAGTGATTTTGGTTAACTTCTGAAATTCTGGGTTTGAACTTCTGAAGATGTTGACTTGTATGATCTCTGTGTCCATGGAAGTATTTGGTGATGGAAATGAGATTGGCATGTTCATGTCCTATATTTGGGAACTCAGCCAAGTTACCACTGCCTGAAGGAAAGGCTCTGTTGTTTGTTAAACTGGGAGACTTACACATTCAAAGCAAACAAACAGGCAAAGGAGTTCTACTGCAGTTGAGAATAATTCTTTTTCTGAGTGTGATACAGCATGATGGCCATTTAAATAAATTTTCAATGCTAGGGCCAGCCCCAGTGCCTGCCACAATATAGCAAGAGCCATGTAATAACATCTTTCATTCTCTCTCAATTTGTGCAGAAGTGTTTGACTTGCCCTTGCAAGCTTTATAGGAAGCAAGGATAAAGTCTCTTTGTGAGAGATTTATAAACATGTCCTTGAAGACTGAACGGAGAGGGGCACGTTCTGCTGAGGAGCTGGCAGTTTTTCTAATCTTTGTCACATTCAACTATGGTTGTGTTGTTTCACCTTAATGTGACTCTCTTCATCATGTTCTCTCCCCTAAAACCTCTCAGTTCATTATGTGCAATTTTAATACAGTTTTTCCTGAATAAAGAAGTGCATGCCTATGGCCTTCAGAAAAGAATTAAAGTATTTTTGTTCTATGACCTTACAGGTTTTGCTTAGTCATGCAATGAGGCTTTATTCTGTGAGAAGTGACAGGGTTTTACTGATGATTTGGAGAGCTTTTAGCAAAATGTTGGTGATTAAAGTACTAAAAAAGATGTTAGATATAAAGCCAATAGAAACTTGTATTAATTTAGTTAAAGCAATTTAATGAATTGTATTCAAATTAACTCTTCTTAGCAAGACATGGAGCCTGACAGCTTGTATTTTGTAAGACAAATGAGCACACCTTTGCCAATACAACCCTTTATGACTATTTGAGATGAGCATGTGCTAATTGTGTTAGACTGCTAGGTGGGAGGCTTGGAGAGGGAAAAGTTTGTCTCTGGGTGCCAAATCCTGAGGTGTGTATTATTTCCCTGTGGAGTGTTGTGCTGAACTGCTGCAGTGCTACAGTGAACTAAAGAAAAGGGTAGTAGGCAACAAATAAATTATGTACACACCTCCTAAATAATTAATGAATATTAGACTGTTCCTTGGTAGTTGAGACAGGTCTCACACTTCAGGAAAAGAAAGAAGTGTGTGAAGTTCCAAGTAATTTCTGATGCTGCTTGTTTAGGAGCTTGTGGGAGAAATCTTCCTCTCTCAGTAGAAGCAAGGGAGATCAATGCTCTGAGCCCTGCCATGGGGTAAAACAAGAAGGGGAGAAAGGAAGTCACTGACTCAGATCTATATGAGATCTTGTGCAAATCTCAAAGGGGTATTTTCTTGGGTGGGAGTTGTTCTGAATTTTCTTATTTTGAAATTACTGACAAATAGAACTTGTGAAGCCAGCCTCAGAGTCAGGCTTTCTTGGTGGTAGGACCTACAATGCCTGTTATAAAGGTTTTAGTAGCACTCCTGTCTCTTGTGGTGATCTCCTTGTTATGTGATTCAGGCTTTTGAACTTTTCTGATAGCTGGCCCTGGAGAAGAAAAATGAAAATGTTTGTTTTTTTCCTACAAATGTCCCACTGTACAACACTTTCATAGTCTGCAGCTTTCAAACTGTTCACGCTTAGGGATATGGGAATAACTTCCATATAGGAATTGGGTATGGGAAAAATGTCAAATGAGTGCTTTCAAATTCGGATTAATAGGATCATATGTTTTCTGGAAGAACAAATTAGATACAGAGACAAACGTGCAAATTTTCCATCCAGATTCTCCATCCCTTACCAGTATGGCTTACTGTAACTTTGCTCTACATTGAGCACAGCACAAGAAGGACATAGACCTGCTGGAGAGAGTCCAGCACGACACAAATATGATTAGAGAGATGGAACATCTCTTCTGTGAGGAAAGACTGTGACAATTAAGTTTGTTCATCTTTGGGGAGACCTTATGGCAGCCTTACAGTGCCTAAAAATAGCTATAAGAGAGTTGGAGGGGAACTTTTTACAAGGGCATGTAAAAAGGACAAGGTGAAATGGCTTTAAACTGAAAATCAATAGGTTTAGATTGGGTATTAAGAAGAAATGTTTTACTGTGAGAGTGGTGAGACACTTGCAAAGGCTGCTCACAGGAACTGTGGATGCTTCATTCCTGGAGTGCTCAAGAAAAGCTTGGATGGGCTCTGAGCAGCCTGGTCTAGTGAGAGGTGTCTCTGCCCATGGCTGTGGGGTTGGCACCAGATGATCATTAAGGTCTCTTCAGGTCATTCTGTGATTCTGTGATTAAGTCATATTCATATAGCCTTTCTAGCTGGTGCAAAAGTCATGGTTGTGTAAATGCAGTGCTTCATGACCTTCTACTGAGGCTGTTCCATCACAGCCTGTTAGAAACTGTATTTCACCAACTGCTTAAAAATATCAGAGAATCAGCACCATAGCACTCGCCCTTATATATCTGGTCAGTGCAGTCTCCAAGTCATCCCTGTCATCCAGCTGCTCCAAACCTGCATTATTCGAGGAGACACTTCACTGTGCCTCTATGTGAATTTGCTTTTCTTGTTCTCTTAGTGTTTGTTTATAATGTTAAATGAAAAGAATATTTACTACGAAATGATGTTTTTGCAATGAGCTACTGCTTTCTCCAAATTTTAGATTTTTTGCCTAATTGAAACTCCAAATGAAAAGGGTTTATACTATTTTTTCTCATTGCTTTCACCATTGACTAGCAAATGAAAAGCAATTGTGTAAAAAAATCTGGAAAAAAAGAAACCAGAAATAATTGAACAAAGCAAACAAACATTCAAACATTTTCACGAGTAAAATCGATGAGTGCTTTAAAATTACATTTAAAACTATTGCTATAAAACTACTGTGAAAGTTATTTTACATTTTTTAGCCTATTTGCAAAATCTTGTCTCCATTCTTTTATAAATTTAGTAACTTTTGGTTAAGGTGTACTTCATGCAGTCACAAATGAAGTTTAAAGAATTTGGCATTGCATTTCATTTCTCTTTGAAGACCAAGATGTCAACACCTGGTATATTGCAGGGTTTGTTCTTTGTGTGAACAGGTTGAATATTTGCTGATGATGTGAAAACATGAGTATTTTACAAGATTTGATGGTCATTCCAATATAGATGTTCCCCTGAAATTTCCAGTCTTGTTTCAAACCATCTGGATCTATGAAACTGATTTCTACTCTTGCCTTGTCTGGAGTACTGGTCACTACAGTAAATTTAACTCTAAATGCCACTGCTGACTGCAAATTAATTGTGTTTCAGAGAAAAATGAAAGAAATTCTGTAGTGATCAGTTGTAGAATAAAAAGCCTTTATTTCCAAATTTGTTTGATTAATAATTAGCTTATAGGCCAGTTCTACTATTAAGATATGTCCTAACCCTCCCACCAAAATCCACTGCCCCCCCCCCCAAAAAAACCCCAAAAACCCACAAACCCCTCAAAAAGAGATTTTTTAGTTTAATCAGAGATAAACTTTCTTTTTAACCCAAGATAAACTTTTAAAAATCAAGCACCTTAAAAGTATCCAAACTTCTGATACCTCAAAAGTATCAAAAGTATCTGAGTTGATTAGAAACTGTCATCTTTTGTAGTAGTTTTCTGCTCATGGTGCACTGATTTTTTTAAAATAATCATTAGCACATGAGGAATAAAGCTTATTCCAATTGCTCAGTTACTGGAGGAAAGGAAATTCTGTACTTCTGAAGAAAAATAAACAATAAACCAAGACCCAACATAAGTTTTGTAAAATTTATAAGTGATGAAAAGCTATGGTGCCTTATGGGGCATACCTGATAAAAAATTGCAGCTATAACTGTGGTGGTCAGGAAAGTTTCTGTGGTACTTATCAGCTCCAAGCACTAGGAATGTATTGGGGTGAGTTTCTTTAAGGTCTCAGTAGCTTTAACCCGAGAAGCTGGCGGGGCTGGTCGCTCAGCGTGCTCGGCAGTTTCTGGTGCTGGATGGCAGCCAGAGCATTAGTGCTGGACCTGTTCCTGCCCGTGCCTGGAATGACTCCCCAGGAGACAGCCCAGCCCCACCAGGCAGTGCTACAGAGGCAAAGGACTTGAGTAAACTCAGGCCATCTGTTGGCTGCATAAATTAGTTTTCCCTGTTTGCCCATCTAGCCATAAGGTATCCACCGTTTTTTTTCTTCTTTTTTTTTCCTTCCCTTTTTTTTTCCTCGAAATAATGTATTTTTTCTCTATCTAGTTTTTGTAAGACAGGGATGGACAAATGTATTTTTTGGATCTTTTGCATCCATTATTTGTATCGTTATTCTTCCTTTTTGTAGTTACGTGCATTTCACTGTAGCGTCTTTCATTGACAAATCAAATTATCTCCTTCATATACATGTTCTGCTTTGGAAACAGTTAATGGCTTCTCAGAGATAATCTTTATTCAGGATGGAGGAGAAAAACATTTGTATTTCCCCGCTTCCTCTTCATCTTTTTTCCCCATTTCCCCTTTTTGTATTTTTTACTTTTCCCTTTTCCCCCTCTTATTTGTTCCTCCTTCTCTTTCTTTGTGAATACTAATACTATCATATGAATAAATAGATAAGGGACTAAACTGATTAAATTAGCATAATTTAAATGAATTAATTCAATTGGTATGTTTGTATTTCAGCTTTCGAGGAAGAATTAAATTCAGCAATAACTATTTTATTTGAAAGTCATTTTAAAGGAGCTCCATTATCTTATACTTCTGTGGGAATCAGATTTCTTGAGCATTTTGCAGTTGGTTAATTTATCACTAAAACCAGTCCATTTTGAAGATTTATTAAATGATTTTTAGTGTCAGCTTCTACTTCTCAGACCAAAAGGTGAAGTACTTTTTCACAGGGCCCATTTGGATTTTCCTAGCAGTAGTCTTTCTGAAGCTCTCCAGTAAGAACAGAGGACATCTTGGTGCCTCTTCTGTCAAGTCATTTGGCTTATTTTCAATGTCTACTGTCATTTTGATTTAATTTCTTTTTTTTCTTTTGCAGATTTATATGAAAAACACAGATTTGTATACTGTAGAAGCAAACAACCCTCGTCAGCTAGTGGAAATTGCAGCCAGAGACATTGAAAAGCTTTTAAGTAACAGGTCTAAAGCCTTGGTGGTGAGTACTAATGTGTTAAGCTTTCTACTTACTCTTTAAAAACAATCTTTATTTACTATTAAAAAATGCTTTCATTGTTATTTTTACTGCCTGTACACTTAGAGGCAGTGTCAGTGTGATGTGTGTAAGACATGACATGTAGAAAGATGGCTCCTGACTTCATGGTAAAAATGAACTCATTTGTTGGCGTAGGGCAGATGTTTATAATATTGGCCAACAGATAGGAACCATGGCCAAGTAAGAAATCAAGTTATTAATAGATTGGAAAATATTCCTCTAGGTGATGCACATGAATGTTTATGACTTGAAAATCACTGTATTGTACTCTGTAGTCAGTCATGAGCTTGGGGAAACAAAAAGCTGGGCTTTTTTTTCTGATTTGCTAATTTAACTTTTGTTTTAGTCATATTTTCTGTGAAGGCCATGCTTGATTGTGACCTCACAATTCTTTATGCTTTAAAGAAGACGTATCTGTTTCTTTAAAGAGCTTTTGCCAGCAGTCTCTTTGTCTTCTATCCTGTAAGACAGCAGACCTGGGTAATTGCTCTGTATGGTTCCTACTGACATCACTCTCACTAGTGTAAGAGTCTAAAGTGCTTTTCAGAAGATATTGACCAAACATGCATGGGGGGATCTGGATGAATTAATATACATACTTGATTCAGAGTAGAGCTATTAGAAATATGTTTAAAGGATGGGAAGGCAGACTGGATTTCCTTGAGCAATTACATATCCACATAGGCTTGCAGATGAGTTTGGATGTGTCATTTAAAGTGAAAGAGAGAAGAGAGAGGGATTAATTCACCTAACTGTAGACAGCTACTCAGCTGGTTGCCCTAAGCTTTTTTGTTCAGTGGAATAAAACAAGCACTTCTCAGTCAGGACTGACCCAACATTTTCTGAATAAAACTTTGTAATGGGATGAACTATAGCCAAACAGTATTTCTCTCTTTCTCAGCAGGAGAAGCCTCAAATGTAAATGTCTATATTGTAAGTGTGTAGAGTTGGGGAAGATGAGTCCCACCCAGACTGTCCTTTTATCAGTACAGTTTCATGCATCTGAAGAATCCGTGTGATAGTGAAACTGCTGCTGCTGCCCTGAGGTCTCACCTTCTTGTAGGCAATTAAATTTTGCACAGTCTGTTGTCTGTGCATAGGTACCACAAGAGGTACTCGTTGTGCTGCCTTTGGTTCTTAGCAGTTCATTCTTCCAGTTTCCATTATTTACCTAATATGCAATGTACATCAGTGTTATCTGGGCCAAAGCTCCTCTAAATTCATACAAATGACTGGAAAATAGCTTTGATTTTTTTGCTTGTTTTCCTGTTTTACCTCAGTGGGCACGTTTATGTGATATTCTGTGGACTTCAGTATTACCGTTACAAAATTCTATAAGTCATTTGCAGCCCTTTGTGAATAACAAGTTTTCCCACCATTTTCCTTTCAACTCATATCAGATTGATGCTTCTAAGTTATCACAGCCAAATCTTGCATTTTCTCAAGACTCGAGATTAATGTAGGGGGTTTTATATGTGTCTGTCGTAGTTTGATCTTAAAATTTTAAGAAAATTGAATAAGTATATCATGCTTATTTTAAAAAATATTCCAGAACAGTTTTTCTGTGAATGTGGAAGAAGGGTGCTACCTCATTTTAGGCAAGCACATGGTCACATTTTGAAAAGGACAGTATGATTCAGTTTGCTGAGGTAAAAGAAGATTAAATTAGAAGGATGGTCCTTTGGTCCAGTAGCTCCTAATAGCTCAGATATTTATACTGACTTTTCTATTTGCAGTTATCCCAGATGTATACCAGAACTTTCAATGACTTCTGGTTTTAAACCTTCCTGTACATTTTTTTATACACAGGAGACATTAATCTCCTGCACCTGATCTATTGATTTCTACTAAGGGGGTTTCTTCACCTTCCATATGTATTTATTGTTCTGCATTTTTCAAGGACTACCTTTACGCTGTCAGTTTGTAAACTTTATGTAATGAAGCTGAATTATTTATCTGAAATTTCAGTCTTCTTGAGTCTGATGGGTCACATTTTCTCTGAAATCAGGAGTGGAATTGAACGGAACTGTGTCTAATGACTGCATAGAGGGTTTTACCATTGGGGCTAATATGACTCAAAGTGTTAATTAAGACCTGAATCCTGAGAAGACGATGATGCAAGAGCATCAGACATCCCCCAGTGATGCCAGGAGGAAGGTGCCAGTGAATTACAACAGTGTCATTGTTCAGAGACTAGCATACCTCGGGGATGCCATGGTTTCCTCTAGGCATGAGACACAAACAATCTTTGGGCAAGGTTATAATGAGCAAATGCTGGTGATGACTCTTCTAATAATAAGTTGCCTTCCCTTGAGCCATAAGAGCACTTTTAAATGAGAAATATCTCTTGCATTCCATTTGGTTTTTTTGTATTTTTATGTAACTTAATGCTAGAAAACTCTCTTGCTATGAGAGCAAAATTACCAGGTAACGTCTGTGAGTTTCTGCTTGACAGAAACTTAAAACTGGTGGTTGAAGTAGGTACCTAGCTGAGGAAGGAGAAAGGGGAAAGCCCTGATCTGAACTCACAGGGCTGTCCTAGATTATTAATACTATGAAATGCTATCCATAGAAGAAAAGGTTAGGATGAAAAGGAAGTGGAAAATTTTCTAGCAAAGTGCAGTGGAGGAAGAGAGTAGTATGAATAGTGAGGAGGGAGACAGGCAACAGTGTCTAGTCGAGGATGTCAAGGACTGTCCTGCAGTAGAGCCTGTTGTTCAAATAGTGAATGTTTCTTTTATAGCTTACTGTTGTTTACTGTTGTGTATTTACCTGGCCTAACCCTACTGAACACCCCTATTTCATAATAATGGAATTCCCATATGTATTTGGTCCTGCAAGGAGCAGAGAGTTGGTCTCAATGATGCCTGTGGGTCCTTTCAAACTCAAGGTCCACCATGTTTCTGCCAATTCATGGTACTCTGGACAAGTTAATATTCTGTCTCTGTGTATCTTGCTAAAAGGTGGGGCACAGATGAGGTTTGCTACCCTTGCAACCTGCATCGCCCCCCAGGTGTCTGCTGGCAGATGGGTGGAGGTTTCACTGACAATGTATTCTGAAATAACTACTGGCAAAACTCACGAAGCTTTTCCAAGGATACCAGCAAACAGTATGCCTAGCCCATTGGGCTGTCTGGCACCCAAATTGTTCATTTTTGCTAGATTAGCCTCTGCTTTAGCATTCCTACCCCATATATGAATGCAATAGATTTCTGGAGTTATGTAGATCATACTAATAGAACATAATCTTTCCATTCAAATGGAAAATCTGGAAGATACTAATACTTATTTGATGAGCATCATTAGAAATACTAAATAGAGTACCTGACATTGTACAATATTTATAAAATATGGTTTGAGGATTTCCGTATATTTTCTCATTAACTATATAAAACTAAGCCCTTTTAAAGTCATTAATATAGGAGATGGGCTAATAATACTTTTTTTTTATTAGTCATGTACAATGCTGTAGAAATCTTAAGATTTACAAAGATCCTAATTTGGTTTTTTTGTCATCCTTTAAAATTAGAAAAGCATATTTTAAAACGCAGTGTTTGCCAAAGCACTGTTCTGGGGTTTTGTTTTCTGTTTATGCATTTTGTCACGAGGGGAATGACGTATAATTTTGTTTATGTAACATATTCAACATATAAAAATTAATATTTGGTCCAGTGCTGCACACCAAATTTAAACAGCAACTTCACTCCTGTGTGATGTGTAGTGAGTAGCTGTGCAGCCCTTGGTCTTCCTCTCCCCATGGCTCAGTACATGTTGGGGAGCACCCTGAATCTTCTACAGCAGGCAAATCTACAGTGGTACCACTTCTCCTTTTTGCTCATAGATTTGTATTGAAGATAGTAAGCAATTTGTTTCTCTTAGGTAGAAGAAAATCAAACAAACAAAATTAAGAATAAAGGACATCTACTAACAGTCTTTTCAAGCCCATACTGCAGATCTTTTGAGAAAAGGATCAAAACATCCTATTTCTTGTTTAGCTAAGATCCCTTTCTGCATTCCAAAATCAATTAATGTTTGGCTATTTGTGTAACAGTTTGAGATTAATCCTAATTATCCTCCTATCCAAATTTAAAATATATGTATATTCCCCTGCAAGTCTTCTCCACAATAAAATACCTCTTGCTGGAAAGCTTCAGTGTCAGGATCTTATTGTCAACACTATGCTGTACACTCACAGTGCATTTATTAATGCACTTTCTTTCCA
Organism: Entomyzon cyanotis; assembly: GCA_024500445.1. Classification (NCBI taxonomy): domain Eukaryota; kingdom Metazoa; phylum Chordata; class Aves; order Passeriformes; family Meliphagidae; genus Entomyzon; species Entomyzon cyanotis. The sequence continues at coordinate 48,242,505 of JAKEPQ010001018.1, read as the reverse complement.
TTACTGCCCACACTGTAAGGCAACAGCATAACCATTTGTGTACAGCAAACACTCAAGCTCCACTAAAGTGCATTTCACTGGAGAATGAGAGACAGTCATATTTTCACTGCCAAAATCCTGCCTATGATTTATTTGTTTTGCTTTGGGGTCATTTGGGTTTGCTTTTAACCAACTCATGTTAAGGTAGCTCAAGGCAAGTCTCTAGTCAGTACCCTTGGCTTCCTGAGCTGTGTGTAGATAAAGATGAATCACATGCACATTTGCACCTTATTGCCTAGATTCCTTCAGACATCTCAATCAGAGGCATAATATCTTCATTCTAGCCTCCTTGCCTTGATTTCTTAAGGAAACTGAGTTTCCATGGAAACTGAGGCACAGACTGTGTGCTAGGAGACAGGTTCCCTCTCCGTGCTGTTGGGAAATGTCCAAGGTGCACAACTGTGTCTCTGAATGAGGAGCTCAGAATGTTTATCTGCTGATTTAGATGCAATTTCAACACAGCTGTGCAAGTGTGTCCAGATCCCTCAGTATTTCCCTGCCCACCTCAAATAAGTCTTCAGTGGCTCACAGTAAGACTGGGAAGCTTAAATAAACATGTGTTGTAGCATGTTTTGAGATTCCCAGGCAGAGATCCTGTGCACTTTAAATAGGGTTGGGAATTTTTGTGTAACCTGAAAGACCTATAAAATTAAAATAAATTTTTTAGGTGTGCTTGATACTTGTTTTCTGAAAGGTATCCTTACTCTAGCTTGACTTTTGTTTTGATATCTAAAACCAACCTAACATTCTCAGTACCACTCTGGGACACCTACCTTCTGATCTGCTAATCTTAGATTGCCTATAGTAACAAGATAGCTTTCCATTCTTTAAAAATACTCTCTAGGTAAATTGGAGTTGTTCACTCATTTAGCAGAATTTTGACTGGACGCCATCTCTTGCTTTTGGGCCCTGTTACAAATCAGACATCACTTGCTTTTGGGCCCTGTTACTAATCAGACATCAGTCTTCTGAGCTCCTCAAGGAATTCCAAGAGGCCTAAATAGTCACATCTCATAGCTGAGTCCACAAATCCTACATGCTAATTGAAAGTTTGGAGCTAATTGCTCTGAGAGGCCTTGGGCCAGGTCTCCAAACTGAAAATACCTACGAATACATGTGGGTACATATCTGGATATGGACACACTTTTACAGGTGTGTTGAAATTGCTTCCAAATTATGTTCCAGTATCCCTTCAATTCCAAATGGCAAATCCATTTACTCTTAGGCTGTGAGGGTTAAAGTCCATTTCTCTGTATAAGGACTGTAAGATCACGCATGCATGCTGTATGGTTTCACATGACAATATGTCTTGGTTCTATAACTCTTTTCTGTTACATATTTGGTAGAATTTGACAGTGTTAGGACTCCAGGTATATTCATGTTTACTTTTTATATCTCCATCAATTCTCTACATACTAACTCACTGAGGTGGAAGATTCTTAAATTTTATTTCTGGATGCTTCCTGTGAGTATTCAGAATAGGCATTGTCGTCTCCTTCTTACAGCATTAGATTTAGATTTCAGTCCATGGCTGGAGTTGGTCTAAATTGCTTCTTCAGATATGGCAGGGACTTTGCAGGTGAGTTTAAGACTAATGCTTCACTGGTTTTGAAACCACCTTCACTGAAAATTTGCACACTAGCAGAAAAAGTTTTACATGTGCTCATTTGGACTACAGTATTGAGTCTGCTAGCCTGTATGAACATTGTTTAAATCTCCAGATGTAAATGCAGTCTATTTTGAAAGTCAGCTGTAGCTGCTGAAGCAAATGTGTTTTGGAATGACAGCTAGTGAGACACAACACTTGTGAAGTCAAACATTTGTCAACTTGTCCACATGTCAGATGTTTGAATTTGTTTTCACTTGTCTTGCCTAGAGTCTTATTTTATTAACCGACATCCAGGTTGTGAGGATGCAACATTATGCCTCAGAGGATAGATTCACATAACTCACATACCTTGCAAGGCATCATAAAAATCTGGAAAAATAAATCAGAGGGCTTGCAGTGAAGGTTCTTACGAATATTGCCTGTTTTCCCTGCTTTTCTTCTCATGGTTGACGTGATTTGCCTTCTGCAGATCTTGTATTCTTGTTGACAGATAAAGAGGAGGTCATCCTTCCAACTTCCCATGTCCTTATAGATAGCCACAGTCATAATTCAGATTTTTGTGGCCCTGAACTTTACATTGTGCTGCAATGGCATCAAGTCTGTGAGCTTAGAGAGACACCTGCTGAATCTCCATCCTGCCAGCACAGTGCATTGTACTTGGAGTTTAAACTGGGGCTGAGACAAAGAAAGCTGAAAAGAGCTCGTGACAAATAATATTATTTGATTATCAGCTTCACAATTTGACATTTCTTTCTCCTTACAGAGTAAGTTGTCACTGTTAGCATAGTTTTGTTGCATTCACATTTCATAAGCAGAAAAATAAGGAGCACTGATAGTTGTAGCAGTTCTTTCCCATTTAGACTCCTTTATATATTCATTTGAGCAAATTCACTTACAAAATAAATGGCCATGGTTAATTTTGCAGAAGTTTTGTTCCAGGTTTTTTTTTACTCCCTGTGAGAGATTCTTCATGGATTTATTACAAGGAGATTTCTTTGTCTAGGTTTATGGATACTGAAATTTCATTTGTGAAAGATGTTCTGCAGGTGCACAGCCTCATTAATGACAGCATCACCCTAAATTGGGGGTTTGACTTAGCAGCTGTGAAAGGGGAAATAATGGTCAAATAAGTCTTGGTTTCTTTTGGTTTTAAAGTTACTTCTTCAGCTTCGGAACCTCAGAATTTGAAGTAAAACAATGCTGCCTAACATCTGTAGTTGTTTTTGTTAGATTTGTTCCAGTTTTTGTCTCAAGGGCATTGGTAGCCTTCCTACCCTCAGGCAGCTTCTTCTCCTGGAGTTATTTTTGTTTTCCTTGTGTGAGCTTCTGCCTGATAGGCGAAGAGAACTATTTTCTTCCTTATTTTTCGGTCTGATGACTTCCATTCAGATCATGCCCAAGAAACTTGTTGATGCCTTTTTTTTTTAAACTGTTTTTCTCTGTGGCTAGTTGAAAATTTTACAGAAAAATGATTTTCCATGGTAAACCACATTTAAAAAACAACAATATTTCATAGTAGTAGTTTAATTTGAATTTTTTCCATACCCTTGTGCTGTCTTGTCAACTCTCTCATGACTCCTTAATTTTTCTTCAGTCACTACTACATTTACATTTTCAACGGCAACAAAAAGAAATTCAAAAAATTTAAAATCCTCTGTGAAATGAAAATTCCACTTATTTGCTGAAATCTCTGTTAAACATTATGGAGAAGAACAAAGTGTAAGTGTTGTTTTCAGAGATGCAAACTTGCACATGCACATTATACATAAACTGTGGTACGATAGTTGTGTATTGTACACAACCCCAAGCCTGCATACTGCCTTTGTGAAGCCTTTTTTTCCCCCAAGACTGGGTTAAATTTGGGACTCTTATCTTCTGAAGAGGAAGAGGGAGAGGGCGAGGAAGAGGAAGAGGAAGAAGAAGAGGAAGAGGAAGAGGAAGAGGAGACATTCATCTTTCAGAAGATGATTTCCCTAATTTCATTTTTACCTTCAGGCATAATTCTTTGACAGGTCTAAGATCTTTGACTGATCTATCAGAAGATCATGATCAAATGCTCAGATACTGCCTCTACATGTGTCGTGGCAGGTTCTTAGACAAGCATTTCCCAACGTGAAAAATCAACAGTAGGTCACTGCCAGCCAGACATAATATTTTAAATAAATAAATAAATAAAAAACAATTATAAAAATTATCCGGATCCAGAATGTTTTAGTTATTGATGGTATATTTTTTACTTTGGAAGATAAGTGTAATTAAATCTCCTTTTTCCATAGTGAGACATTACAGTACTTTGCTACAATTAAACCATTTGTTTATGCCAGATGTTTTTTCCCACCTTTTCTTGGTCAAATTTTCAGTGAGATTGAGCTCAGTGCAATAATTGTTACTGTGGTGCCAGAGTAAGGTTAAATTTAGAAATGCCAGTTTTGACTGATGAAGTGTGTAAAAGCGTCAGATTTTCAACTTCAGTAGAACTCTTGCTGCAATAAAAAGTAATTGAATTGCATAATGGACATCAGAATCTGTCCTTTGCACAAGCAAAAGATAACCCCCACTTTTGGGCTGGTTGCTGGTAATACGATTTAATAAATTAGCATTCAAGAATGAGTAGTTGAGCAGTATGTTCTTTCAAACAGGTTTCCTATTTTTTTTTCCCTTTCTGTGAAGGGTTGTGTTTTCTGAGTGTTATGGTACCTATCTACAGCATGGCCATAATGCTTATTCTATAGCTGCAGTATCCTTAAATGCACTGTTAGGTCTGGATAACCGTCTGTGTTCAGCAGTGTAACAAATTTCCTGGAATATTTGAGCTTTTCTTCAAGCATTTTGGTAGCACACTTTGTGCCAGTGTTTCGGGAGCATGGGTAATTGGACCCTTCAGGAAAGAATGCAGGTAAATCTGGGGCTCTTGCCCAAGTAAGCTTTAAAGAGATCAGATCAGCTGTTTCCAATCTTTGGACACAGCTTGCTGCGGAGTTAGTTAAGAAGAAATACTGAACTTCATGAGACTATGAAGCAGTTTCAGGGAGTGTGTTCACCTGGTATCTTTCTTTCATGTTTTTCTTCCTTACCAGTTTAAGGTGTCCACCTGCCACCTTTGTCACACCTTTTGGGCTTTGTAGTGAAATTTCCATGTTAAGACTTTCCTTAAGAGAGCTCCTGTCAGCTTTCTTTGCAACACTGACTTTTGATGTACTTGTTAGTACAAAAGGCAGAATTCCACGGAACCCAGCAAGTTCTTTGTACCAGAAGTCTCAGTGGCAAAACTCAGAAAGCAGAATATGCTGAAGGAAAGCATAAACTGTTTTTTGCTATTTTCTCAAAGTCTAACTTTCTGTGATCCAACTGTGAATTTCCTGATAAACAAATGTTCACCTTCAAAAAGCTTTATTAATCAGTAGAAGCTGAGGTACTCCACATGTGTTTTATGTTAATTCTTTTGTTGGATTAATAGATTCCCTTTGATGGGGAAGCTTCAAGAAACAAGGTGATGACACATTTATTGATGTGTCAGTGTGATGAAGATATGGTTTCTTCAAAGTCCAAAGACTATCCAGGAATATTTTTCACCCCCTTTTATGAAGCTGCTTAACAGATACAAATTGATGCTCTTCAACAAGATTCCTGAAGGGATCAGATTTATTATGTATTGGGATCTAATTTAAGAATTCACGTGGAGGTGGAAGGTGGGCTCAGTTGCCTCTCCATAAATGTGTTTAACTTGTCTGTTCCTACTGCACAGTGGGATAGGAGACTCTGCATGAGCTCCAACAACTGAAAAGTCTCCCATGTATGCTTGATTTTAACACAGCTGACTGTCCTCATGGAGTCACTTAGGTCCAAATTCCACCTTTGGCACTTGGACATATGAGGAGCACAGCTGAGGGACAGATATATATGTGCTAAGCACAAGATGTCTTAAATAGATGAAACTGAAATCCTCTGTCTGGAGCATTGCATTTGGGTCAGTGTTGCAAGATGACACTTTAATTTCTTTAGGATCTGAGACTGAAATCTTCTGCTTGGGATTGGTAGCTACAGAGATCTTGTGCCTTTTTGTTGTTGTTTGGTTGGGGGTTTTTTTGTTTGTTTTTGTTTTATTTTGTTTTGTTGTTGCTTTGGTTGGCATCTCTTCCTCTTCCTCTTGTCAATTTCATTGCTTACAAGCTGAAAGAAATACACTGTCTGAGGTTTTGTCACCTTGCCTGTGTTTATTTAACAATGACATCATTAACCTATTTCAAGCTTTTCTAATAACAAGAGTTCTGCCAGTCTTTAGGTTCAGTATACCCTGAGACAAATACTGTTTTTTTATAGAATTGTTTGGGGATTTAATTTATTTCCAATTCACTATTTCTTATTAAAACTTCAATCACTCTCCACTTGATTGTAATTAAAACTGCCCCTAGGCAATAAATTTTGTTCTATGCAAATATGACAGGTATAATTATGGAAAATCTAATTGTTTCTATATTGCTCCTTTTCATGTGGCATTAAAATAAGTGATGAAGTAATAAGATTTTTTTCTGTTTAAATATTAGAGCAAAAAAGAACAACAGAGTTTGTACTTTTCCTTGAGCCTAGATCCATAATGCATACTCCTGACTCTATGAACTCTGAAATTGTCTTCAGACCAAATAAAGGAAGTTCTGGATTTTTGTCCTCTTGAATTAATACAGGGAAAATTATTCTGTGCAGTGATGGGCTCACAAGAGTAGTGTGAAGAAGAGTGAGGGCACCTGGGTTCAGTCCTGGAGTTGGGCAGGTCCTGTAAGGATGGGACAGTGGTGCTCACCTCTAGATTCTTCCATTACCATCTTCATTACATCTGGCTCTGACATTTCAGTGGAAAAATATATCTTCCTTTACATTTAGTTAGCAAGCCTGGAATTCATCAGTTGTTACGTTTGAAGGATATTCTCTTTATTTTTGTGGTGCAACCTGTTACAGATGCCAGCAGGTTGCACTTCATTATAAAGGGGATTTTTTCCCCCACCAAGAAGTTCGCAGGGAACACATTGCCAAAACAGAAAAGGTCACGAAGATTCTTGAGGTCTTGCCCTCTTGTATAGAAAACCCTTACATAATGCTTCAGCTTCAGTTGCTGCTTGCATGCCGGCAATGGCCGTGTTCCCGCTCCTCTCTCTTTCTGCCATCTCCAAGTTGGTTTGTGTTACAGCAGCAGTGACTCACTAATGCTCAGTCCACTGGAAAGTACTAAACAGACAGGCTCTGCTGCTAAATTCAGCGGCTATTCCCCGAGTACCTTGTCTGAGTCAGAGAGCGAGGAGCAGTGATTTTGTTTTTGCTGGATGTGTTTGGGCGGATGGTGCAGGAGTGGGCGGCTGTAATGCTCTCAGTGCTGAGCAGGCAGTGAGCAATCCCCCTTGATGTTTGTTGCACAGCTTTTTTTTCCTCGCCCTCTTCTTTTTTTTTTTTTTTTTTTTTTTTTTTTTTGGTAAAGGTTTACATGTATTCTGGAGTTGTCAGGATGTATTTATGTTTAGCCAGGTCTTTAAAAAAATTAATGTGAATGAACAGGAAATGCTAGAGGAGCATGTTTACCTGTTCCCAAGGTGATAAAAGCAGATTGAGTTGAAATCCTAGGGGTGAGTATTTTCAGGTCGATTTCAAATAGAATCAGCCTTTAGCAACAGAGAATATACTGACGTGTGTAAACCATGTGGTCCCACCAGGCATTTCCTCAGCATTTCCAATCCCTCTTCTCTTCCACAGCATTTAATGACATGCCAGACTTCCCACTGGGTCAGCAGAGCTGTCCTTCCCTTCTGGCCCCTCAACCATCCTTCCTCCCCCCGCTTACCTCCCCAAAGCCTGCATGCATCTTAAGGATATTCCTTTCATAACCAGTGGAGGGTAATGGAAGTCTAAGGACTAGTGCATGGCATCTTGCAAGTCTAGGAACAGAATTTCATCTCATGACACATTTCATGGGCTTCTGTTCCATGTAAAAAGATGGTATCGTATCTAAATGTAATGTAAAATTAGGTATAAATATGTGCATGTAATGAAGATAAAATAACTTCAAATTTAAAGTTACAATCTGAAAAATTTTTCATTAAGAATGTATTGCTATTTTTTCTCCCGAAGTAAATATCCAGATCGTGTAATTTTACCCTCAGTTATTGTTTTCTATATCTTCTGGTTTTCAGTATATTTTTCCTGTACTCCTATTACAACCTCGACTCTTCATTTTCAATATGCATCTTGTTTTTAGGCTTTCATTTTCTAAAGCCAGTGCTTGCTACAGCCAGACTTTTAATTTACTAAGAATATAGTGAAGAGGTGACTACAGAGGATGAAAATGAGGAAAAATTGATGTTGCAAAGTACAAACTGTCTTGTAATCCAACTATAATCATGTGCCTTTATAGTTGGGAGAACGGAGCATAGGTACTACTATAAGGTGTTTTAGCTTTTTAATTTCATGATTTCAACCTTTTAATGAAGCACGTTTTTCTTTAAATTGTTCTTATACTGTTCTAGTATTTCATAAAAGGGCTTTCTGTATTTGCAATAGATTCACCTAAGACACATGTTTGCATAGGTAATTATTGCTGTATTGTAGGCAGAGTTTATGGCTTCAGGCTATGTTCCTGATTTTGTTCTGAATAAAGTATGAATTTAATGTTAAACATGTAATAGTATTACTGACATTCTATTCCTTGAGTCAAAGTCTATGGTATGACTTGAATTGAAAAAAAAATTGTAATAGTGAGTATAATAACAACCATAATGGAAGCACGAAACACAATTAGTTCATGTGCAAGGAAGTAGTCCATTCTCTGGTTTATCCTCGACGTAGAGCTTCTGTTAGTTTCTCACTGAAATCTTCTGTTAAATGGGCACAATATTTCTAAAAATGTATGTCCTCACATGAATTGAGTCTTTCCTCCTTAAGGTTACTTTATGCATATTCACCTTGTTTAGCTACAGTTATGAAATTTCCTTTAAGCTTCTGCAAAATCTCTTCGTGTAGGAGACCCCTTTGGTCTTAATGTTAAGGGTTTGGAAATTTTCAGCTTGGTGGTCTTGAAAGCAGCTGGGGATGTTTTTATCTAAATACTGGTCCTATTCAGAATTCCCTTCCCCATCAGTTTAAAATTTCACTCTCAGGATAAAATTTCACTCACACTCATATTTCCTTGACACAGTCAGGCTTTCTACAGTGACATCAAAGGAGTTTATTTGGAATGGAACTGGTGCTGCTATAGTCTTGTCAGATTGTGTGGATCTAAACTGAACAAGTGATTCAGAATTTTTATATATATATCACAGAATCAGCTGAGTTGGAAGGATCCCACAAGGATCATCGAGTCCAGCTCCCAGCCCTGCACAGGACTATCCCCAAGAGTCACACCATGTGCCTTAGAATATTCAAATGCTGCTTGAACTCTGCCGGGCTTGAGGTGTGACACACTCACATTCTTTAGAGCAGGTGTGAGCTTTGGTGGCTTGCAAAAGTTGCTATGAAGAAGCTCATCAATTTTGTGCCTCTCTTAGTTTCATCACAACACAATACTGTGCTTGGTTTTTTCTGGTTGGTGAGTTTGTTGCTTTTTTGGGGGGGTTTTGTCTCATTATTTAGTAACACTGTGCACAGTTTCATGAATTATTAGTAAAATTCTTGGTTATGCTGCTTAATTGAAATACTTCTGTTAAGACATCCTCATTGTGGTCTGAGCTGCAGCTACATCTGTGTCAACTACTGGCCATGGATTGGAATTTCCAGGAAGGACACAAAGGAGCAGAGATGTGGGAACAAGATGTGCTTTTGCAGAATGCTTGTCTACATGCTCTGATTTATTATTTAGCTGTGAGCTATGTTCAGTTCAGCAGGGGAGCTTTTCTTCCTGCAGTTCCATTGAGATCCCTGTGTGTCAAGTTACTCTTGTGCAGTGACTTGGACATTGTTCCTACTAGTATGCTGCTACTGCTTTCAAGAGAATGTGTTTTCAGTGGCCTCAATGCCTAGAAAAGACTGTTTTACATTTGCTTCTACACTCTCTGATGCCCAGTATGTTCACACAAACATTATACTGCTGATTTTTTTCTTTGCTGACAATCATTGGTCAGCTAAAAACTACAGAATTCCATTCTGTTGTACAGAATTAGATTAATGATGGTAAATAACTGCATAATTAGAAGCTCTTTTACCACGTCAGGCCAAACTCCTGTCCTTTCAAATTGTATCTAGTCTCAGGAAAGTTTTCTGGTGCATTTTTGATGTAATTCTGTAAGGGTCAGGCAGGTTAGTGGAGAAGGTAATAGATGTTGATGGAAGCAAGTTTTCATTTGTTTGCTGTAAGCAGAGTGTTTGCATGGAGTGATGATATATATCAACATATACTAGAGGGATTTCTGCATCTGTGGAAGTCTCCTATTTCATGAATTATAAAATTTAATAGTAATCTTGCTAACTTCGTAAGTCACTTAATGCAAGGGAAAATGCTAGTAAAAAGGATTTACATATAAATGCAAAATTTAAGAAGTATTGAAGTTAAGCTCTTTTTGATCTGCAGTGAGAATCATTACAACACTACATAAAAATCTGTCTCTGATATTTTCCCAACCTGTTCTTTTATCTGTAGTTGTAATGAGTGTGGTAAAAATGGAGCACTACAGTAAAAGACATTGGAAAACTTTTGTGATCAGCAAAAAAATTCCATTGACAAGGGCTTGGCAACTGCTTAGAAACTGTCTCTAGCTGCTTTCACAGCCCCATGAGCAGTTTTGCCTGGAAGCATTTCACAGCAGCTCATAGCATATTGAAGGCAGGGGACTCAGATAACCTGACAGAGAGGAAGATTACAAATACTTTTCAATTTCTCACATTTTTCAAAATGAATCCTGATATGCCACCTCTGTCAGTGTTTGTGCTCCTCCTGAACCATTGCTATGTTGTGGAGTCTAAGTGTGATGTAGCAGCTGCCTCTGCAATACATTTTAGAGCAGCATGCAGAAAAGTATAAAGCCCTGACACAGGACATGCCAATAACAGGTTCATTTCTACATCACTGCCCATAAGCTATCCTTGAGGTCACTATGTTTTTGCTATCTCTTACATGCTAAATACAAAATTATAAAAAAGCATGTTGCGTGATTCATTTTGCTTACATTAAGCTTCATAATAGGAAGTTGTGTAGTCTAATCTAGGAGTGTAGGCTTTTTCTTTGCCTATTGGAAAATAAGCTCTGCCACAGTGGAATGGAGGATTCATTTCACTCTCAGTCCCTTTGGTGCTATTTCTACATTTGCAGCATGATCCTTTTGCAGTATGATCCTTTTAAATTTCTTCACAGTTTGGCTCCTTCTTGTTCATCTACCTTGTGAATTATTTTTTTTAATGCCCACTGTGACCTGCGACCCTTTTCCACTCCTTGCAAACCCTTACACTCTTGAAAAGTGCAAACTCGTATGTTCAAGTATAAATACAAATTCTTTCATCTATTTGACAGATTTTCCAAATTGTCAAACATTTATAACTGAAGCAGACAGAAATAGCAGGCTTCTGTCTGACCTGCAAAATCCAATATTAGTTTTCATTTGCATCTTTGTATGTAGAAGGCATTATTTACATCTGTGACTCTCCCCATGCTTAATAGGTTTTCTAGAGTTATGTTTTTCCCTATCAATTAAGAATCAAAGCAGCAAAGTCCTGCCCGTCAGAGATCAATTCTGTCACTGGCAGAGTCAAAGGAAGTATTCTCTCGTGTCCTTGCCTGTTGACTAACAAAGGTGGTGCCAATTACAACAGATTAGGTTTTCATCTGTTACTTGCTCAACCTGAATATGCTTTTTATGTGTAGGTCTGGCTCAAGGCACTTTGATGACAACATCTTTGGTCTTCTTGGGAGTTTTTTTTTTTGGTATGTGTTTATATGAAATCAACCATTTGAGGTGAATTCAGAAGACTGAAAAAGTGCAGATATCTTCTTTGTAAGCTGCCAAAATCATACAATAGGTCATGGAATGGTTTGGGTTGATCCACTAGATCAGCTAATACAGATTTTATGTGACAATCCCATACACAATATTTTCAGGAGGTTTTCATGGAAGACATTTCACCTGCAGAGGCTAAAAAGAAGGGCCAAAAATCTTTTACCAAGATGAAACAGTCACATATGCAAGAAGTTACAGAATAGGATTTTTAAAGCACTGAAGACAATTAGACCCTGAATGTCTTCCTTTTAATTTTGAGAATGGCATCCAAGCTCTTCTAACACTTGTGTATGTATCACACATTCTTCAGAATCACAAATCTTGGAAATCCAACCCAAGCTACTTCCCTGGAAGAACCTCCAGTCACAAAACAAGAAGAGCTTATTCCCATTTCAAAAATAATAGCGATTCGCAGCAATTTGCAGTTGCATGTTAATTAAGTGTGTGGAGCCACTGGATGTATCATAATCCTCTGGTACTACCTGTGGCGTGTGTTACCATTTGAGAGGCAGGGTTACCTCCTGGTGAGGATTTTGGTTTTCAGTCCCTCCTGAAACATGGAATCCACCATGTGGATGATGCAGGAAAACATCTTGAACAGAAGTTTTGGTCTGAAAAGGCAGCAAATGCACACAGAAACACAAACAAGGAGTGTTCAGTGAAGATTCAGCTATTTGAATTGGAATGGGTGAAAACATCCATGGGACAAACATGGTAACAACTTCTTCATATTGAAGGGAAAAAAAAAATTGTCTGGATCTGCCTGCTTTATAAGAATTTAGCTAATAGCAAATTAGGCTCTTTAAATGTACCATGGACAATCTATCTATGGCAGGGATGCAGGAAATCAGAGAAGGCTGGACAGGCATACAGTAATTGATGTGCACATCAGACCCTGGGGACTTGCTCTTGAGGCCACATTCTGGAAGCTGAAAGATGTATCCGTGCTTATTGTGGGTGTCCTCAGATGAAGGTGGTATTTTAGTGAAAACCAAAAAAACATAGTGTGTAAAGGACAGGCTTAGTAAGTAGCAAATGATTTGTAAATTAGTTGACATTTTGATGTTTTTGCCCTTCTCCCTGTTAGCCAGGCTGTCACTGCTAGGTCCCTGTGCAGCCCTGCGAGCTGGATGTGCTGTGCTGTGCTGTGCTGTGCTGTGCTGTGCCGTGCTGTGCTGTGCTGTGCCACTTGTAGGTTGGTCAGATTGCCCCAAATTAGCCTAGGGGACATCATGCCATCCTTGTTTGCAGGGAGCAGAAGTAGGATTAATCCACATGTTCAAAACCAGAGCACAGCAAGTATTTCTAGTAATTTTTCCCCCTTGTTCCTTTTCTCTCTTTTTCTTTCCTTTCCTTCTCTGTTTTGGTGGGGGGGTTTGGGTGTTTTTTTCTCCTCTGGTGGCTCTGACAACACTCAAATGGATATTATCCAGCCTGAGGTCTGTATTTCTGTCCTGCACCATTTGTATTTTTCAGATTGCTCAAAATAATGTTACAGAGTGGATATGGGAAAATTAGCTAATATTGTCACTTGGATGTTTCTCTTTATTTTAGGGAATAGAAAGGAAAAATGGCATGTTCCGCTAAATGCACACATGGATTATATATTTTTGTGTGTGTGCGCTTGTAAAATGAGGTATTGTTGATGAGGAACAACACTTTGCATTCCTGTAAATAATTTCTGTGGTTTCTGAAAGCCCCTAATACCACAAACTGCTAATTGATTAAAAAAATCAAAATTGTTTTCACTGCAGCAATTCATGCTCACTTTTCACAATCTTATATAAAAGTAAAAACCTTGAATGTTGCTTAATTGAAGCAAAGATCTGGATTCTGGGAATAAAACAGACCTTTACACCAGAGACCTTCAGGTAATTTGTTTACCTTCTGTTCATGGAAGTCAAGGACCAGCATTGTCATTAAAAGGATGAAGTGCATTCAGACAACTGAAACAACAATAAGATGCTAATTAAAGAAATTACAGAAAAATATCATGCTGTGTTCTTCTATAGAGGAATTCAACTTGTAGTCTTTGTTTTTTTTTCAAAAGTAGAAGTCATATAATAAATTTATTTTATTAACACAGGAGTTAAGTAAATAGAGAATCTTGTGGCAGAATGGCAGAACACCTGACTCTTACACAACAGTGGTTTTATATATCAATCTCAAATTAAATATAATTAAAATTTGTCTCAAGGGTCTGCAAACTACCAGAAAAGTAGAGAAAATAAGCAGAAGAGAAGCCAGAAACGTTGGCTGAAAACAAAGAAGGAACTACAAAAGGAGGTAGATAGCAGTGCTGGATTTGGGTAGCAACATCAGTTAATTGGTGTGCAAGTAGAGCAAGATGAGACTTGAAATAGGAAAGATCAATCCAAAAACATGAAAGAAAAAGAAAAAAAAACACATAGAAATTGATTATTTTGTCCATGTTCGTAGTTCTCTTGATCCTCTTGTTCTGTCTTTTATACCTGATCAGTAAATGATTCTATATTAACTTTTGATTGCAGGCTTAAAGACTTTATGCTTAGCTTTGGGATCTTGAACTTAGAAAGAAAGCAGACTTGGGGCTGTGTACACAAACCTCAGTGGGATGGGCTTGAGATGGGTGAGCACAGACTATAAAGGGATTTCTGGTGGCATGGGGCAGGGGACTTGGTGGTGGTTCACCTGCAGATTAGCGACTAAAGGATTTCTAAAGACTGCAGATCAGAGAATGCAGATCAGCAAACAGTGGAAAATCTGGTATTGACAAACTGGTGCCTGAATAAGCTATGCTTTGCACACCAGAAAGACACGGAGCCCCGTGACACACTGGTTGACTTGACTGATGTAGTCTTCATGGAGGAACACAAGCAATGAATTGGGGAATTACGTGGTTTCTTGTTGGCACGGAGTAGATAGTCTCTGTATTGGCATTTCTCAGTTAGAATTTGAGGTAGAAATCCAGTTTTATATCCTGGAGGTTATGGATTTTTTATTTAGTTCACCATAATTTGGCAAGACTAAACACTAAATCTAGCTGAGTATATTCCGAATACAGACCAAAACCTTAATCTGTCTTGCAGAATAAGTGGCATGGCAGTACTTAGTTGATGGAACAGTAAATCTCATTAACTTTAACAGTGAGTGAGCCTTTAGCACATTAATTAGTTTTTGATCCCTTTAACAACAGACATCAAACACCCAGCAAGCTTTTTCTTTCAGTAAACATATTTTGAAGAGGAAGGATATTTTGAAGAGGTAAGAACTGGAAGTCTTTTTTGTCATCTTCTAGGCAGGACTTTGATAGATTCTTCTCTACTGCAGCTTATATGAAGGCTGTGGTAGCAGACCAAAATAATGCTTTAAATCCTGTCTTGGCTTATCTGGATTTTGTGATTTACAAAAAGCTAGTAACTCATTCAAACCTGAGAAAGTCACTACTAGAAAAAGCAATAAAATATTAAACATCATAGTTTCTTAGTGATTTCTGAAGCGAGGACCGATGCTGTAAGACTTCAGTTCCTACAGATAAATGTTACTGTGATTTGATATTTCATAAGAGTTGGCATATTGGTCCCTCAAGGGAGAATGTATTGTAGGGAAACATAATTACCCCAGCTCATTTCTTGCGTTCACTTTTTTTTGTTTTGTTTCTGAATTCAGGGAAACAAAAGGTCTTGTTCTGTTCAGAGCTGAAATTAAAAATCTGTCAGAAAACTTAAAATATAGAAGCACAGAAATATGTTAACAGTATTACGGAGACACAAACCATCAAAGGTTGTTAGTGGAAACTCCAGCAATGAGTTTATATATATATGTCCTATATTAATGTCCATTTAATGCTCACACAGTGGGATTTGTGCTTCAGTGTTTTCCTTATGGTTAACTGAATGACCCTTCTTGATGTGGTCCAGGATTTAAGAGCGCATATGCCAGTGCAGAACCTCATTTTGTAGGGAGATTAGGGCTGTTTGCTCACACTTGCTTGTGAATAAATTCTGGTTTCTATTATATAATTGTATACACAAACTTTGCAAGCAGTAGAGAGAGATAGCCTTTTCTAGAACATGATTAATTTGGTCCCGTTTAGGTACTTATCTGTAGATGAGATAAAGTCAGGACTGCCTCTAGTGTAGATCCCTGGTCAGATGAATATCACTTTCTCTTTTTGTCTCCTCCCTTTATCCATTCTTTCCTCTACTAGCAGACTGTAAATCAGGAAGATGGGGAGGTATTGATGGGACACTACTGCAGCCCAAAAGTTTAGGAACTGACTCTAGTTTCTGCTCCTTGACTGCTGCTCTAGTTTCTCCCTTGGTTGCTGGCCACACTGCTTTTTCCTTCTCTTATTCTACCCTAAATAATGTCATCATAATGTACCATGGTATGGCCGTAGGGCTCAAAATATTTTCTGCTGCTGGAGTAGCTCTTTTTCAACAGTCTCTAAACCATTTTTGTTGTTCTCACAGTGAAAGACCTATAAGCCTGATCCAACCTATTTTGCATCATAAGACAGAGAATGTACTGTTGTGTGTTCCTGGAATTAGTATTGCAATTTTTTATTAATAAGGATGATCCTGAGAAATATTAATCTCCTTCTGTAGACTTCACCTTTCATCTACAGTTCCCACTGCTGATGGTAGGAACAGTCTGATGGGTCTGGATCAGTAAAGGTTCCTACAGCTTTATGAGAAAATAGTCAGACTTGCCTTGGACATTTAGCTGTATATTAAAAAAGTGAGTAGACTAGGACTGATTAAATAAGTGAAATTCGTGTACAGAGCCTGAGTCGCAGAAGAGCATTAAACTTCAGTCCTGTGCAAACGTCATTAAATGCTGTGTCTTTATGTGAATCAGTGCTGATGAGATACTCCCTTTGCTGTCTGTGACTTGTCACTTTGTGCCATTGAGAGTCTTTGTCCTTTCATCAGTTAAACAGTCTGAAGTGTCGCCTTTGGAAGATAATTACAGGTTCTCAACAAAAATGGCAGAGTTAAACCCTGCTGGATGGTACTTGTCTCGCTGGAGAGAGCACAAAAAACACACACAGGCCATGGTGTTCTTGGCACAAGGGCCCCTTCCTGGGATAATGATACAGCTCCATGTGGGATTGATGGATCTGGTTAGGAACCTGGTGTGGGATCTGCAGGTTTACCCTGTGTGACTGGCTGTGTGAGCCTTTCCAGGCAGCAGCAGGATTGAAAAGCAAATGTGGAACAACAGGCAGTCTGTACGAGCTCCTTGGTTTGGGGGGCATTTTCGCATCCCAAATAATTCTGATGTAAAGGGATTTGTTGACTTGGAGATATTCTGGGAAGTATCCAAAAGTGTTACAATCTCTGCTACTCTTTCAGAAAGCTGCTCTGAGAGATACAATTCTCTTCCTGGAAGTTCTTTGTAAATTCTCATGTTTAATTAACGTGGTAAGGTTTACATTGCCTCTTAATTGGCCTTGCCATTGAGAGATGTCTGCTTGGTGGCCAGAACAGTGTGTAGTGCTTGTGTCTGAGTATATGACTTTTTTAAAGCCTGATTTGTTATTGTTAGTGTGATCACACTGCAGGGATATGGTTACTGAGCCAAATTTCAGTTGGTGAATATCAGGATAAGTTCAATTAAATTAATGCAAATTTCTGGACTTGACCCATAAATTGCAGGGGATATTAGAGTCCATGTGCAGAGGACTTTCTACTTTCAAAATTGCATGAAAGTTTTTCTGTATTTATTATTATCACATCAGGAATTGGATCCTCAAATCAAAAAAAGCTGCATTTTTTTTTTAATGTAAGAAAAATCTTCATTTTATGCTTTCAGTATTTCTTACAATTTTCTGAGTAGAAGATACAGAATAGTGTTGAAAACCTGTTGCTGTCACAAATGCAGAGAGTTAGAAAAATTGTCAAGCTGCAAGTGCATAGCTTTCATTCTGTAAAATTCTCTTTAGGATTGAGCGTTTGTCTACAGATTAGTACATATCAATCATACCAGCTCTCTTTGCTTTCAGAAAGCATACATGAGTTTAATATGGAAGAGGAATGAATCAGTAGAGAAATTATGAGTATACAAATAGAGAATTTGAGAGCCAGTGTTAGTATTTTTTTTCAAATAATCTGTTACAATGCAGGAAAGACAAGGGAAAAAAAATAGCAAAAACCTGAGAAATGAAATAAAAAGAATTACTGCCAGGTTGAGTTGGTTGCACATTTCTGTTATGAATGCTGGCGAAAGACTTCTCATTTCTGGAGAGACAGACGAGAGATTCCCATTGTGAAAATACATCAGATGGCAGCAAAATCAGAAGCAATCTTTTTAGTTCGACAAGTTGTCAATTTTGGCAGACTCTCTCTTCAGGCAGGGAGCATTGATGGGTTTTGTGTGTGGAAGACAGATGTTCTATTTACAGTCTGTACACAAGATAATAAAAGGTCCCTGTCTTGCCAACCTGCGTTTGAGCAAATCCAAAGAGAGATAATAATGCATTGCTGCTGCCCCTGCTTCTGCTGCTTTTGTACCACACGTGGGAAGGCACAAGAAAGAGGAATCTAATAACAGTTGCAAAGGTCTTTGTGTTTGGGCTACAGAAACCTTGGCTTCTCTTGTTTATTTTGTGATATCTATCTCACTAAAGCTTATTTTGAAGGAAGTGTGATAAAATTCGTTATGGACAATGATAGGGGAGTATGTGTCAGGAGAAGAAGACTGGGCAGTAAGAACAATCTCTACCCTAATCTTCTCACGAATCGTTTAGCAAGGTTTTTCAACTGACAAGATGTCAGGTCAACTGAAATAACAAAAGTGCATGTGGTGAGAGGAGGGGAGAGAACAGGCAGCATTTAGAGCCAGACAGTGCTAATTGGTTTGAAATGGCAATGGAATATTTGTATTCAGTAAAGAATCAATGCCATTGCAGATCCATACCTAATGCTAGCTCAGTTTGACCCTTGAATCTAATTACCTTAGAATATTTTTGGTTGAATTCATATCTGATCCTCCAGCATTAGGATATATTTCTGTAGATTTACATTTTAGTTGGAACCGAAACAACAGGGAATATATGGTCCTGGCTCTCATGTGGATGCACACTGCAGCTCCCAAGAGCATCTGTTTTGCAAGATGTACATCTCAGGTTTTTAACACTGTTGTGTAAAGATGTGATTGTATGCAGTAATTGTTGTTTGGGGCTGAAATGTTAATATTAAATAGGTTCTTAAATTAGCAAAAAGTTTGAGATTCCTTAATTCGGTACTAGTTTAAGCTTCTTGTCAAAAAAGGAATAGGCACCAGAGCACTGCTCCAAGCAGTGTGAAAAAAGCCCATCAGAATTGAAGAATAAAATTAATTGGAAATCACTGGACATATGAGAGGTCATCTGATGGTAATTCAGGCCTTTGTATCTCTTGCCTCTTGTGTAGCTGCTCTAGACTTCAGACTGTCACAACAGCTCAAGGACACAGGAGGTGGATAGAAAAGATGATTGAAAAGTTGCAGACACAATGCTCTGCTGCTGGAATTCCTATGAGGCTAAAGGAATCCAACAAAAGGAAAAAGAAAAGCCAAATCTGTAGGGTTTATTTCATCACAGCAGAAGAATAGGAAAAAAAAAAAGAAAGGAGAAAGAGGTCTCCAACACCATATTGCCAAAGACCTTCACAATACATTAGCACTTGGCACTGTGCCCCTGAAAATAGCAAAGACACTTTTGAGGACATTCTGTGGTAAATTTCTCAACACTACTTAAATCTTGTCTGTCAAAAGCAGTTTGTGAAGCTGAAGTTTGTCAGCTGGCTATGTGACTTCAGACTCTGTAGTGAAAAAAAGTAATGCAGAATTTCTGCAAACCTTACTTGGTCTTAAAAAAATGTATTTAGTAAAATCACAGTAAAAAGCCACTCCTTTGTCATATTGATTAAGTCAATCTTCTTTCAGAATTAAAAAAAAAAAATCAGTTCCATACATAGATTTAGATTTATATGCACCCTAAAATCTCTTATATGCAAAGCATTCAGTGGGAAAGATTAGATCCTGTGGCCTTTCCTAGAGGCATGATTTTAATAGTCAAAATAATTTTTTTCTCTTTGATTAACTTACTTAGAAATTCTGACTGATCAGGTTGGAGTTTAGGAAGAAGCAATTTAACAGTCAGCAGTAGCTCTTAATTAATTCTGCATCAGTGTGTGTTGATTTATTTTACTAACAAAATGTGAAAATTGTTTCTCAATATCTGCTTTGACACATTAATTATGTGTTGGCTTCTTTTGGGTTTTTTTTGTTTATTTTGAGCTTTTTCTGAAAGCTATTGATTCATTGATCATGACCAGAGTAGCATTTAAGGTGAACAAACAAATCCCGTCTTTAAACATCAGCTTCCATCTGTGTCTTGCCATATAAATTTTTTCTCTATGCCAGGCACTCTCCTAAACCAATTCTCTCAGTTCTCTGGAAATCACTCACAGATTTCACTCTCCAAGTTAGCTACTTTACTTCACACAAATCCTTGCTCACAGCAGATCAGTGAAACTTGTGAATCTTGAACTCTCTGTAGGGCTCTGTAGGGAAATGTGTTACTTCAGGTAGAATGTCTTTTGCCTAATTACCGCCAGATATAATTGGCACTTACCTTCCTCTGCTTGTCCTTATTTATTTTTTTCTCTCTCCCCCTTAACCTGCCTCCTCATTATATTTCTGTTTCCCAGCATAGAAAATCCTGCCTTTCTCTTTTATGCTGCTTATCCTAGCCTGAGTCCTCATGATCAGAAGGAATCTCCAGAGGTTTCCCTCCATCTGCCTCCATCAGCAGTTCCAAATCTTCCGTCTGGCTTACCTTCTTATCTTTTCCCTTTTTTCCTGGACTTCTGTTTCTCTATTTCTTCTAGAGATTTCTGTCCTTTGTACTCACATGGTCTGAATCATTACTCCCATGGCACTGTTGCCCCTTCAGTCCTACTTTTTTCTCTGTGCCCCTCCCAGGTGGCAGCTCAAGAGTGAAGATGCTACATATTTCTCTAAATGTTGCTTTGAAATATAGACCTCATTGGCTCCTTTCCCTTGGGGTGAATAATTCATAGATTAAATATTTCTGCCATATGCCAGCATGTCTGTGTTGCAGTGACTATCAAATCACTGAAATGTTAGTAGGAAGGGACCTCTGGAAGTCATCTAATCCAAAGTAGGATTGTTGCCAGTACTACAAACAGATCAGCAATGTCTCAAAAACCTCCAAGGATGGAGATTCAGTATCTTTGAGTGACTAGACTCAGAGCTGCACTGCTCTCTCTTAATGACCTGCTTCCCCCTAATGTTTATCTTGACCTTACCAAGCTGCAGTTTGTGTTCACTGGCCTCTGTTGTATTTGCCAATATGGCATTTGGTTATAAGATTTTGCTAGACCACTCCTTAGCCTCTGCTTTACTGGGCTGAAAAATCTCACTGCCTCCTTCTAGGTCATGTGCTCTGGGCCTGTGATCATCCTAGTAGCCCTCTTTTGAACAATTTCTCATTAGAAAAAACATCCCTATTTAAATGTGCAGATGGACACAGTACTTCAGAGGCAGCCTCACCTTTGCTGAGCAGATGAGAATAAAAGCTTCCTTACAGCTACTGTCCACATTGCTCCTGGTGCAGTTGACAGCCAGGCTAGGCTGCTTTCCATGCAATGAGATCCAAGTGCCAGAGTGTTTTTGGTGTGTCCTCTGCCCAAAGTTCTTTACTGCAGCGTGCTTATAGGTAGTAACTTCCCACCTGGTGCTGCTGCACAGGATCATCCCATTTTAGGCACAGACCTTGGACCTTCTCCTTGTTGATTCAGAGGAAGTTTCTTTTTATTTAATTCTCAAGTTTCTTTGACTTAAAGTTCTGACATTCAGCATTTCAACCACTCTGCCTAATTTAGTGCCACCTTTGAATTTGCTGAGGATGTACTCTGTCTCGTCATCCAGTCTGTCAGTGAAGACACTGAACAACATTGGGCTCACTATTGACCACCTATGTGCTCTGCTTGTTACCAGCCATCAGTTACATGGCAAACATTGATTCTTGCCTTTCAGCATTGCAGCCCCTCTTTTTACTGCCCAGCATCATACTACAATCATTTTTCTTGTCTTCACTCTCATTTTTTGTTTTTAGGAAGGAAAAAGTTCAAAATCCCCATGGAGAAGGGAAGTCTGGAGAAGCTTTGAAGAGAAGTTGGGAGAGAGAGAAAACAGAGTCCCAAATCTTGTCTTTCAACCTATAATAAGAGCAAAGAGTGGACATTTTTTTTTGCCCCAAGGAGCTTGTAACTACACAGTTTTGTTTTGTTTTTGGTTTTTTATTGATCTAGAGACATTTTTCAAGGTAGCACAGCCTTCATTTCCACAGCAGATCAAGCTGTTATTCGCCCGAAACACTGTAAAACTCTTGCTCAGTTTCAATTGTTTTTTGACAGAATATTAAAGTAAATAAAAACCTCAAAGGGGTGTGCCTTAGGTTGCATTTCAGTAGATATGTGGGAATTCATAGAGAATTGAACATGAAGTGTTTGATCTTCTTCATTCATAATCACTAATTTATAGTTTTTGGTTATATCACTGGGTCAAGTAACAACCTTTGTAACAAAAGGACCCTGTCTGCTTTCTCTGTCTCTGGAAAAGCAAACTAGACTAGAATTAATTGCTTTTATTCCTGCATCCAAATGATTCTCCACTTTTGGTTTCAGTTCTTAAGCTTTAGATTGCAAAACCTCTCTCTTGTGAATTCATCAAGAATGTACTTTTCTTGTTCACAGTCCACTTTTTTTCCTTGTAATTAACAAAACTTTCAGTCCTTGACTTTTTTCTGGGATATGTGTGCTGTGAATTGTTTAATGCCTTATAAGTCCTTTCACAAATTTGAGTTGTTCAGTGTGTCACATTCCTCAGGTGTAAAGGGATTGTTCTGCTAGGCAAGGCTGCTCATTCTGGAGAGCACATTGGGTCAAATTCTGTGATTTTTTTGTGTGTCTCTCATGAAGGGTTTGATGGGAACAGAATTATTCTTGTTTCATAATGGTCTGTGGTCTCACAGGGTTGTGATCTGACAGCCTTGCACAGAGAAGGTGAGCTGTATTCTTTGGAACACCTTTATTTCTAGGGCCTCGTAGAGCAAGCTAATATCTCACACTTAAAACAAAGCCACAGTAATACAGTAGAATGGGATCCTCTCACTAATATAGTGTCAATCAATTTTGCTAAGCTTCAGTGCTTGTTTACTCTTCCAGTTGTAAGCTAATACCCAGCAGACTTTGTTTCTTTAATTATTGATATAGCATTTTGTTCCATGTAGGAATGCAAACCCAATTTTGAATTGCAAAGGTAAGAGAATACCTTGTGCTCATTTCCAAGGTGTTGCTGTGACTATGTAGCCTGGAACCTAATAACAAAATACAATTGCTTTTACTTCGGCTTTGCAAAAAATTATTAATGAATGAGATCATTAAATATTAAGTTAACGGAAGCTTTTATTTTGCACCTTACTCAAAAGCCTTTCTGTCCATGGTTTATGACAGCCAGCCATGCTGCAGCAGGAGCAATTAGTTTTCAAGACGAAAAGTACAGCATCTCACAAGCTCTACTTTGTAAATTCAGCCCAATAGTCCTTTTTGTTTCAGTACAATTCAGAGTTGCATTTATCATCACTTCCAAACAGCAAAGAAGAATAAATTTTACATTTGATTTCACCCTGAAAAGGCAGAACTCACTGGTTTTGAGTCTAAATCAGACCTTTATGATGGCATGGTCCCAGCCCAGCTCATAACAGAAGCTTTAGGGTATCCCTTAATGTTTTTCAAATGAAGTTCACAGCCAGAGGCCAAGAGTATCCTCTGGAATATGTCCCAGCTGCAGGCTATGCTGCAGAATTATGCAAAAAGAATAAACATGAGTCTCATGCTAGAGCTTCTGGAACTGAATTAAAGTGAATGAGAAATAAAGAAACTGGATTTGTTTTTACATATAATTCAGAAGTAATTACTACAGCTATTTTACAGGAAGTAGTTCTTGTGAAATAATTTTCAAATTTGGCACCTTTTGGTGTGTGGTCTGTATTTTCTTGAGAATATGTATATTTGTCATTCCCAGCCTAAATGGGGACTATGAGAGTTCATGAGAATAAGGTCTTGCAAGGTGTTTGTTTACTGAAGCAATAGATGGAGAAAAAGAGAAGGGTGGTAGAAATCTGTAAAAATTGTAATCTTTATCTAAAATACACTGAGACCCTTAATCTTGTAGGTGAACTCAGGGATCTGTTCATGCGGCTCTTTCAGATACATTCACTTCCAGTACCACGGGGAGGGCAGTGCACTGTGTGCCAGGACTGTGCCCTGGCAGTGCTGTGGTCAAGCAGCTCCTGACGCCAGAGACAGCAGCCAAAGGGTTCATCTGCTGGGGGATTAATGCTCCCAGATTGATGTGAGGAAAGTGACTGTGCTGCCCTTGGATGATGGGTGAGAGCAGAAAGCAGGAGACAGTTTTATGAGACTGTG
Organism: Entomyzon cyanotis; assembly: GCA_024500445.1. Lineage (NCBI taxonomy): Eukaryota > Metazoa > Chordata > Aves > Passeriformes > Meliphagidae > Entomyzon > Entomyzon cyanotis. The sequence goes on along the minus strand of JAKEPQ010001018.1, from coordinate 48,218,410 downwards.
GTCACCATATGAGATCTGAAATGTCAGAAAACATGAAGGCTGTCCTAGCAGGCGAAGGCAGCCATGCACTTGGTTTGCTCATCTCTTCTTCTTGTAGGCTGAGCTGTTCAGACATCAATTAGATAATGGAGCAAAAGGAAACCTTTTTTCCTTCTAAGTGCTAATGCCTGGGGAACTTGTCAGAAAGGGCTCTGACTGATGGCACAGGATTCACCCAGATGGGCAGTGTGGTTGTGGATTTCAGATGAAGTCATTCATTTATTTGCTTGCTTTAGAAGATGTATTTACAATTCCAAATATATTTTTTTGTCTTAGGCACATGAAAAGTTGTAAAGAATTATCTTCTTCCCACTAAATTACAATAGCTTCTTTGTGAGTATACATAGTTTTGTGCTGTTTTCTTCAGTTTGCATGTCCACCTAAAACCAGAGTTGATGCACCAAATACTTAGCAGCTCTCCCTGTGTCAACACAGACCACTCTGACCACCTGTGTTGGAACATTCCAGAACTTGCAGGTAGGAAACTTTGAACAGTTTGCAGAGATGAAATCCCTCTGAAGTGTGAGTCCTGCAAGAGCATTGACTGTGGTGCAAACCCCTACTCTGAAGCTCATAGCTCAGAAATAACTCTGTGACTGCTGCAGAACTCCTTTCTTACGTATTGATCTAATTAATTTGTACACATTTTATTATGGGCTGTCCTCATAATCATCTTGCTACTCTACATATAATACTCAGTATTGAATGGGGACTGAAATGTCTGATCTTTGTGTTGTGGCTGTTTTGTTCTCTGCTTTTGGGGCTGTTATTTCAGGAGGGCAAAGAAGCTCAAATAACCACTTAAAGAGGGCTCCTGTTTAAATGTTTTTGTTTTACCTGTTGCATATTTTACATTAAAAAGTCATTAAAACAATTTTAAGTTCATCTGCTTAATTCTGCTTTTTCTCTCTAATTGTGATGTATTTTATTCCATTTTCCAATATGTTTATTAGCAAAATGCTCTTTTTTTTTTTTTTGAGGCAAACATTCTAGGTAAATACTGACATCATTTTAAACGTTTGCATTACCATGAGATATGATCTGAGTTTCATTTTTTTAATGCTTTAAATGCCTTTTAGCTTTTTTGAAACTGGTAAGCCTTGATGAGGCGTAGCAGTAGCCAAGTCTGTTTGTGACAGGTGATTTCTGGGCTTGCTGTCATTCTTGGTGTCATTCTGTGGTGGGTAAACCGTGGGAGATTGAGAAGGTTATCACCAGGAATCCCTGTGTTCTCACTAGTGGGGGAATACACTCTTTCCCAGGCTTATGTTTTATAGGGGTAATTACCTTAAAAGACACACAAAGTAAATAATAACAATAATAAAAAATAAAAAAAGCCATGCCTACTTTAATTCTCTCTGGACGGACGTTATGCATAATCTAACTTACCCACATTAAAAGTACCCTGGAGTCAAGTTTCCTTTCTGTGTCTGTGTAAACAAGCTCTAGATCTGTCTTTACAATTCTGGTTTCACCTTAGCTCCAAAAGTGAACAAGATTTTTTTGGGGAGAGAGAGGAGTTGATTTAGGTACATGCCTACAGGGGGCTGCACTCTCCATCCCCATCTGAAAAGTTAAAAATGTAAAGTTTTTGCCATTCAAGGCTGGTATTTTCTGAACAGATGGTGAGACTTCAGCCCTGGGTAACCCTGACCCACGTGGAAAATCAAAAATTCAAATGCTGGATCTGAAGCTTGCTGGGGAAGTTCACATATACAAAGGAGGACACACATGGAGTTCACCATACTCTCCTTATATGACTTATACAGCAGTCTTGGGTATTCTCATATTTTAATAACAAGATGAGAGGAACTTTTTCAGGAACGTGAATAGCAGCCACCTGGTATTTATATTCTGGTTTAGCCACTGAGCTTTGTAGCAAGCACTTCCAGAGTGCAAAGTTTATATTTGCTTGCACAGCAGTAAAGGATTAATGTTTGTAATGAACTTTCACGACTGATTCACTAAGCCAGCTCACAAAAACACAGAGAGTTTATCTGATGGGAATTTATTGAAAAAAAAAAATTGTGTCAGGTCAAGTCCACAAATGTACATTAAAAAGCATCTATTCTCCTCCATGAGGATTTTTTGGTGAGTTTTGTTGGTGCTTTTGTATTTTGTTTGGGTTTTTTCCCTTGGTTTAAGGTTTTTTTTTTTTTTAATTTTTTTTTTTTTTTTTTTAATCAAGAGAGATTGAGGGATTGAAGATTTGAAGTTTATACAGGAAATATTAATTCCTTTGCTGTTCAGAATAGATCTTTCTGTTAGTGATAAGAGCAAACTTGGTTAGACGGTACCATGCAATGGAAGAACAATATTAGAAAAATGAGGTGCCTCCAGTGGCATTCATTCAGTTCTGTTTGAAATTTAGAATTAAGAAGGTGTGGTTTTTTGTAAGGGAGGGTTGTGCCAAGTCTTAAGACAACATGAGATTTGTGCAAACTCTCAAAAACATACATTCATTGGTTTGGGGCATTACCAGTGCACAAACCATGCAAAACACTAATTGAGCTTATGGGGATGCTCTCATTTTTAGTTAATTCTTCAAGAATGCAGCACTGAGTGGTTAGGAGCATTTAGTATGTGTCTCTGTGAAGAATCTAGCCCAGGAGAAACCATCTGACACACATGGTATTTATAGCCATGGTTTTAACATAATCTAAGGAATTTTTAAATTAAATATTTATAATTTTACAGCTTTTTTCTTTCTGTTGGCTTTCACTTGGGTCCTGGACTTGAATAGAAACAACTGTACTTTATGCTAATTTTATGCTTATGAGCAGTTGTAACAAATTCTATGTGAAATTGTAATAACACAAAAAATGGAAGCACATATTTGTACATGAGCTTTTGTTGGATGGGAACCTGTGTGAGAAAATGGAACAATGGCCCCATGTTTAGAGTTTTAGTCTCAGACTCTTTGCCTGTGTGTGCTGTTGTCTTTCCCAGGAGTCTGCAGGTGATGAAATGGCAACATAGGTGTAGCTCTGGCTCCAGGACAGGTTGGGACATGGACCAAAGCAGTTGTAAATGTTCCTTGTCAGCAGCTTAACTACAGCTTCAATTTCATGATGATGGGCCATGTATATCACAAGGTTCAGCAAGACCAAAGATGACTGACCTGTGTATTTTTCTGGCTTTTATTAGTACAGTGTTTGGATGTAAAACAAACTGGAGAAGTCAAAATAGGTGGTCTCAGATGAACTGTGCTTCCTAAATAAAATGCAGTGCCTTCTGTAACACAAACCATTCCCATGACCTTCTGATTAATAAAGAATTATTAAAATTGCAGCAATTTATCATCATCTTATATAAAATACCATTGCAGCAACTTTGACACAATGAACTTCGGCTGTGTAACAGTGTTGGCTGAATTCTCTAACCTGAATTCTAAAATCAGAATTGTGGAAATCCACGAGCTCTGTATTTGGTAGCAATATTCAATATTGTTTCAGGAAGGAATCAAGACAAACCAAATAGCTGCCACTCAAAGTAAATCTTGGTAATTTTGGACAAAATCCACAGTGAGTTTGGATGGCTCATTTTTTCAAGGAAGTTTTAGAAAAATGCATTAATATGCACAATATAAATCCAACCCCACAGGTCACAGAGAGTTTGCAATTTGCAAGTGTTTTTAGGAATAGTTGTTAAAGATGGGAGAGGAGGAGGGGTAGGAAGTGTCAGTAGGAGAAATAGTGCTGTAGTGCTAATGAGCAGATGCTCTGCTGTGTATTGAGAGACCTCTTTGCAATTAAAAAATAGTTGTAGGTAGGAGGAGATCATTCAGCTGTCTGTGTGCTGTCAGTTGTACCTTGACCAGCTTTTTGTATGTCAGATGCATTTTGATTGAAGCAAGAAAAGAGTTTTGGCAGCAATGTTTTCTGCAGTGAAAAAGTGAGACTGGGGTGCAAAGGGAACTGCAGAACTTCTCTGTGGGGAGAAGGCAGGTGTCATTCATGTGCTGCTAATGGTTTCCTCCCAAAGTCCTGCATCATGTGTGCCTAGGGGAGGATGAATGTTCCCTGGAAGAGGGCAGAGTTTCTGTCTCACCTCTTCAGAAAATGAGTTGTAGGGGCAAACGGAGTAGCCAATATTGGATTTCCTAGATAGGGGAAATAAGGAGCAAGAATCGAGAGCAGAGGTTCTCGTGTGGCTGGTTTACTCTCCTCCAGTGTGGTCAGGGCAGTGTGCAGGGGCAGCAGGTTGGTCCCACCAGCACAGGAAGGGTCAGCATGCTCAATTCACCCAGAGCAGGAGCATCTCTCGAGCATGTGTGTACCTTGTGGAACAGGGAAAGTGAGGGAAAAGAAGCAGATTCCAGAATTATTGTTTTAAACTCCAACTTTGTATGTAATCCTGTCATGTTTATTTGAGAATCACTTCAGGGTTTAGGCAGGAGGTGCATTCTGCATGGACAGAACAAGTAAGAGTAGCTCAGTTGCTGCAGGCATTGTTTGATCCAACATGCACACTATTCCTCTCCCTTTCCCTTACCTTTCTACCTTTCTTTTTTCTTCTCCAGGTTAGGGGGCTTATAGCATAATTAGAAAATGAATTATTTATGAGAAGTCATTAAAATGGGTGGCTTGCAGATTAATCAAAGACAGGAGACATATGATATGAAACTGCCTTTCCCTCTGCTGCTTTCACTCCCAGTGGCTGCAGGGAAATAAAATGCTATATAAAGCATCCCTAGTTCTGTAACAAAAAATTGAATGCTCTGCATTATTACCTCTGTGTGTGAGTGTGTAAATATCCATACGAGTGTTAGGGGAAAATTGAAAATATGGGGTAGATTATCCAAGAGAAGGGTATTTTGAGGAGACAAAGGGAAGGGATAGGTCATGACTCATTATGCAGCTTTGGAAACCAGAAAATGTGATTTCTCTGCCAACTGGAGGAGTTTATGAGCCTAATGAAATTTAAAATCAGTGGGAGCTCACTGAATAGCAGTAAGACATATAGTATTCTACTAATGTTATGAGGAGTATGTCTAAAAATAACATAGGAGGCCTTTATTTATATCCTGCTGTAATACTAAGGGCATATCTCTGAGTAGATAAGATCTATCCCTCTAATAAATGTGATTCAAGACAAACCAAGTTAAGTCTTGAATCTTGCCCTCCTATTTTTGTCTTATAAAACTTACTTATCTGAAGGTGTTCTGAGAAATACATGTTCATGCCATTGAAGTAGTCTGTTTAATGCTGGCTTCTTGCTTGGTTTTGGGTGCAATTTGGCTGTTGGAATTAGTCTTTTCAAAGCTTGTTCTTAAAAGTGTGAGAAATCATGGGGGTTTTGCCATGATCACTGGGGCTCCTTGCTGTTATTGGAGGTGCTTGTGGCCTTAATCATAGCTTTACTGGATTTGGGTATATGGTGAAAGGATGAAAAGGAAGCAAGAATGAGCTTTTTCCTCCTAAATTCTGAAGTAAATAGCTTTCCATAGTTTTTTTTGTTGTTCATTTTAATACTCTGAGCCTGTTGAAGGAGAGTTCATTATTATAAAAATAGTAATAATAATCACAAATGTACTTTAAAAAGAGCCTAGGGAGGAGCTGGGGTCCTGTCCATAAGGCTCTCCCTCTTGCTTGGGTGGTACACTGTAAGTTTGGTCATCCTGGCAAGTAGTTACAGTCAATCCCCTATGGGAACAAGCAGGCTGTACACCTGCCAGCTTGGTGTTTGGAGTCAGCGTGAAAATGGACCGTGCATGGTGTCATCTAGAAGTGACATAATTCAGTTAATACTTTGCTTCAATGCTTGTAATTCAGGCTTCCTTCATTCCTCTTTAAATGTGTATGGGTCCATATGCATGTGTAGGCTGGCCAGAAGGTACAGAACCACCCCTGTTCCTTTAATCAGTTTTTAAATTCCTCATTCAGCCGTGATTGATACAGGCTGTAAACCTCTTAATATCCCTTTCAAATGTACTTTTGTTACTACACTGGCAGAAATATATGAATTTATATGAAGAAATTCCAACATGGGGCTTTAAGTCCATGCTAGCTGAGAGGTAGTATTAATCTGTACAACAAGAATAGAGAAAAATCATCACATTAATCTGAATTGTTAAAATTCAAGATTAGGATGCACAAGTGAAATAATTTATGATTGTCTTTCCTTGCATGCTCATGGTTTACAGTGAATGGTCCCCTGATAATTAATGTTTTAGTTTTTATTAATGAATAATTGCCACAGTGAACTCCTAAAAGGTCACTTTGTGCTCAGGTGGTGTAGTAGTCAATGTTCATCTGTGAGATGTTCCCATAGTATTCATAAGCTGTTTCCAGCTAATCAACATTTTCAACAAAGGCTTGTGCTTTGGAGTGTTTATGATCTTTGGGTGTCTCACAGCATTAAAGCAACTTGATTTTCAAAAAGCGTTGAAGAATCCTATTGACAGCCACATACCTGCACAAGGTGTATCTCTTTGGTTATCCCTAAACCAGAGTTCTTTGAATAACCACTTTAAAATGCAAAACTAGACAAACTAACTAGAGCCTCTTCTGTTTACCTATTATTTAGCTGGCACCAGCTCAGACCACAGCTATCCTCTGGGGTCACTAATATCCATTTAATGTATTAATGTTGTAAAAATATAATTGTGTTATTTCCATCTGTAAAGATATTGGGCCCCATTATATTTAGGCAAGGTGTTTGTTTTGCACCTTTCTTGATATTTTTTCCCCCAAGATTTTACATTTATGTTCTTGAAATGACATACTGTATGGTACTTTTTTCAAGAAAAAGCTGGTAAAGAAATTGTGGTCCCTATTTCTAGTTCAATAGTGATAAAAGATGAAGTTGTTACAGAAGGAAAAGGTATCAGGAAACAGAAGAAGAGAAGTACAAGGAAAACCAGTAGGATAGTCTAAAAATTGGTTGGCAAATTGGGGGTGGTTGTTAAAGGTGCTTTGGGGTTCTTTTGAACAAAAATTCATAACCTATTTAGCATATTTTCTGTGTCTTTATTCTAGTACCCTTCTGGTTTTGGTGCTGAGCTGTGTAAAGTATCTTGTCCAAACTAGCAAGCCTTTAAATACGTCACCCTTGCTAGTAAGCAAAGTAATAAATTTATAGATGTTAAAAAAAGGCTTTCCAGCTTTTGTTTATGAGCTAGTTCATCCTTTCCAGGCTTTGTGCCAGAACTGTGCCAGTAACAAGTGGATGACTAGCAGTGGATATTAGGAAAGATACTTAGTGCTTCTTAATGGGATGCAATGCCTGGAGTCCTCAGGGACAGCCCCAGCATGAATTGCATTGCTCTTTCACAGTTTGGGATATGGCCTACAATGTCTTTTGCCATATCTCCTCCTAGTTATGTGCTGGTTTTCCATGTGAGACAAAACCAGCTGCTTCTTTGCCCTGTTTCATGCTCAGAATCATTTTTTTGGATAGGGAGCTTAGGGGTTTACAAATGAAAAGGCATTTACTGAATACAAAGCAAGAGGACTGTGTCACTTTACTGCTGAGTAAATGGAAGGACCTGAACATCTCTTGTACTTATTCTTGTTTTTCTGATCTAGCAATAGTATATAATTCATGAATTCTTGTCCTCATTACAGATAATGCCAGCATTTCCATGTTACACTCTTATATTTTTAAATTTTTCTTACAATCTGTCAAATCCATTTAGGTACATTTGCTTTTATTTATCTGCAAAGTGCAGCCTCCTTATCCATTACAGTTTGTCTGCCAGCATGGATGGAAACCATCCCAAGACGTATATGAATTTAAATGGCAACAGAATGACTGTCACTAGATATGTGTTTTTAGTGTCAAGGCTATGGTAATGTATATCATTAGTTGTTAAACATAGTCTGCTGTGGGCTCGGTGCCAGAGCGTTCTTGTGTGCAGTGCCAAACCTTGCTGGGAGCCTACCATGTTCTCTAGTTCAGTTGCATATTTTCTCCGTTGTAGCTGCAGAAAAGAGACACCAAATGTAGTGACACAAAATAGCTTCTGAACCATGGAAATGCTGTATTCCACTGTGGCATGGAAACCAGTCTTGTTTTGGGCTGCTTTGTTTTTGTCTTCCTTCACCTGTTATTACTCACCTATCCTCAGTAATTAAATGGGAGTAAAATCATCCCTGAGTATTTTTCTCAGGTCCTTGCTGATTTTACATCTCTGTGATGGTGGCTTCTTGACAGTTATATTTACCCAATTTTATTTGTCAGATTGGAGTATTTAGATTTGATTCATTCTACAGACAACTGATCATCCCTATCTCCTGTTTCTGTAGAATTATTTTTGTCTAAGTCCGTGATCTTAGAGCAGACAGAAAATAAAAAGAATAATTGCTAGTTGGCATAAGTGAAATTTACTTGCTTTGTTGGTTATTTCTTAATAACTCTTTTTAATTATAGGTTGCCTTTATTATATGGTTTGCTCAGAGAACTCCAAAATAATTCTGTATTTTTCATTCCATTTCATTCCAAGCAGTTTTAATAATGATTAATTTTCAATTGTAAATTGGACAACATTGCTTGTGGGGGTTGTTTCGTTAGTCTTCATTGTGGTTTCTGGTTCTCTGTTTGGGTTTTTTTTCCCCGTCTCTATAAAAAGAACCGTATTTTTTCTGAGGGTATGTTGGACATTCATTCTGGAAAATTGAAAAGAGATGCTATAAATTCCATAGCCCTCGCAATTAAGTGTGCAAGGCTGAGTGTCTAATGGCATTAGAATTTTCATTAGTAATCTCTGCAAAATGGCCATAGATTGTTTGGTGACAAGGGAGAACTTCACACAAAAATAATCCCTGAAACAGTTAAAATAAAGCCTAACAGTTTTTATAGGTTAGTTTTGATTTCCAAATGCCTGAAATGGAAATAAATATTTTCTGATGTTATGAACAACAACAAAAAAAAAAAGTAAAAAATTTGCTTATAACTCAGTGAACTCAGATTTAGGCTCCAGACTGAAACTTCAAGAACTCCAAGAAGATAGCACAGGTGTCTCTTGGGAAAATGCCTGTGGTTTGTCGATGCAGATTTTACAGGGCTGTCCCACAGCAGCTCTCTTCTCCAGACACAGCAGCTTTGCTGCTTTGGTTCATTTGGTTCCTCAATTTAATTTATATTGATCAAAAAAGGGTTTTGCTTTTAAGAGAAAAGGTTGAGCTCATCACAAACTATTCCAGTGCACCATTGCACCTCTTGTGCTGAGTGCTGGTGTGATGCTGTCCTTCAGGGAAAGCCCTTTCCATGCAGTCCCTGAGTCTGGGCACAGGGAGGAGGTGAGTGCAGTGCAGAGCTGAGAGCAGGGCTGGAGTCAGAGATGGCCCTGATAGGGCTACAAGGGCAAAGAAGAGTTTCTTTGGAGAAGAGAGGGAGTGGCCATGAGGATATGAAGCCCAGCTGCAAACATCTCTCCCTGCTTTTGCCTCAGTGTATTAGTTTGAAAACAAACCAGTGGGAGATTGCTAGTCAGGATTAAAATTTAATAGGAAAATTTAAAAATAAGTGCAATAATACAAGGAAAAGCACTGACAAAGTCAGATACAACCTGACACCCTGTTAGGGTGGTGGTAGCAGTCCAAATGAAGTAGCTCAGTTGAAGCAGTGATCCTGTGAAGGTCTGGTCTCCACCTGAAGGTCCAGTGGTAGCTCTTGTCCTTGGGGAACCCAGTAGACAGGGCTGGCTCAGGCTGTTCCAAGGCCAGGTTATATCAGGTGGGAATGCTTGGCTCCTCCCTCCTGGGTGGAGCATCTCACAATAGGATGAGATAATTCCATGAGTCATGCTGTGGTTTCTTGATAGCCATTAACTGTTATCAGGGGTGAGTCACAGCAGGAGATAACAACCACTGCCCCACAGCTAGTGGTAATAGAATATTGAAATACATCTGCACTGTAACCTAGGACACTCAGTACTTCCCGCACGGCAGTCAGTGCTCAGAAGGTTCATGTAATGACTGTCCCTGCACCCTCAGTGGCAGTGCTGTCAGAGGTTAAAAAAAGCTTGCTCATGCATGGTGACAGAAAACTTTGTGTTTATTTGTTTCCCCTCAGCAGACTTGAAAACTCCTCACTCTTCCAGAGGTTTCCTGTTTGACTTTGGGCAAGTCCTTTTCATTTGCTCTGTGTTTGGAATTTCATAAGCTTGAAGAATAATGATATTTTCGTGCCTCCCGGGATAGGTTAGTGGGGCATTGCTGCTGACTAGTCCGTGTTAATACTTACAGGAATGCCCAATATATTTTGGAATTATGCCAAAGTTTAATTCAATGTTAATTTGGTGCAATGAGTTCCAACAGCTAATTATGTGTTGAGTGAAAATGTATTATGCATCAGAGGTATTCACTGGGGGAGGTTGCAGAGTGACACACTTAGGTTTGCTTTTTAGGGCTTTTGAGTATTTGCCTGTGGAGCCTTAATTTTGCAGTGACATCTGTTTTGCTGTGTTTTGTTTTCAAATTATCAGCTTTAATATTTTATTGAAGCCTCTGTCATTTTTCAGAATGAAAAGAGTAAAGTAACATGCTATTGCCTCTCACTAAGCATCTCATTTTTACAGAGGATTTTTTTCCCAGGAAATACATTTTTTATTTCCTAAGGTATTCCTAAACTACCTGAAGGCATCTGGACCTTGCATGATGACTCCTCACCATGACTTTGCTAAGGAGTTTGCTATTCATGAACTAAATTTTGTCTCTTTCAATGTGGTCAAAATTAATAAGTGTGATGGACATGTGAATCCAGAGGGGTTTCACAGAAGCACAGAATGGCTGAGACTGGAAGTGACCTCTTTAAATCACCTGGTCTGACCTCCCTGACCAAGCAGGGTCACCTAGAGCCAGTTTACTGGAACCATGGCCAGATGGTTTCTGAATATTTCCAACAATGGAGACTCCACAACCTTTTAAAATGGTTATTTTCAACAATCAAACAAAAGCAAGTGATTAAAGGCTGTTGAGAAGGTCTTGTGTCTCTTGTCAGGCCAGATAATAAACCAAAAAAGTGTGGAATGCTTTCTGGTCCAAAGCTTTGTCTTTTCACCTGTATGTTCAATATAATTCCTAGGTTAAAAATGGGTTTTAGTTTGGCTTCTTGGGGCCCATACCTCCTGGATATGTTCCTGTGACGGTTCCCATCCACACAAGGAGGACTAGAAAGCGCCTTTATTTGAGGTAGACCTTAGCCAGCAGTGTGGAGCAGTCATGGGACGTGTGGCTTTGTCTTTCTAAGGATTGCTGAGCAAGCTGGATCCCAGGTGAGCAGGGAGGCAAACTCTCAGAGCATGCAAGCACAGTTCATACAGGTAAAATGTTCAGCTCTCTAGAGATGACAGTGCAGCCAATGTAACAAGGAAATGTTATTGCATAGGGTGGATTTCCTTCAGGAGCTCTTTGGTTGCCCTTCTCTTTTTGTTTGTTTGTGTGGAATGACCTCTGGCAGAACTGTTGGGTAGGGCAGATCTACTGTCCCTTTCTCATAGGTCAGATTTACAAAGTTACAATGAAGCAGGACATGAATCATGCATGGCTTGTGTTTCGTCCAGGAGTTTTTTATAGATTTATAGATATATGCATAGAACTAAAACCTTCCAAGTTTAAAATAAACAAATAAATTTTAAAAATCCCCAGTTTCTTCTTTCTTACACTGTTTTTTGCTGAGTACAGGCCGATTTAGCTATAACACATAAATAATAAACCATATATCAGGAAAGACTTCTTTTCTAAGCAAAAAATAAAACTGAGAAAGAAGATTTGTGCTCTTTGATTTTTATTTTAATTTGTCAGGGAAAGGATGAATGACATGGCATAAACAGCTTTAAATGAATCAAAGCGAAACATAGATTACATTTTCATCACTCAACAATTGTTTTGCTGCACTTCGTATCCTCTCTGATGCATGCACATCAGTTTACGTTGTAAATTCTGTAGGGTGTGTGACTCCATCATCTCTCTTGATACATGTCCTTAAACAAATCAAATTACATTGCCAACTTGGCATAGTCAGAGAAAGAACAGCCAAATACAGATCCATTTTTCCTGGAGGAAGAGAGGGAGAAAACTGTAAAGTTGACTGTCACCTAACTATGTCTATGGCCTATATCCTAGTTGAAGTTGATAGGAAGTCAAGATCTTTATTTGTATATTTAACTCACAAGTTTTCTGAACCTTTAGAAGTTTCTGGGAATGAAAATTGAAGAAAGTTTCAGAACCACAAATGTATTTTATATATTTGGTGTTAAAAGTCAAAATAAAATAGAATTAAACTTTTATAAGGCAATAAAAGAAGGCAGTACAAGGGAATTGAATCACTTTGATATTTCCCTATTTTCACTAGAACAAAATCTCCACTTACAAAAAAGCTCAACCCTCCATAAAACCCCCAACACCAAGAAACAAATCAACCAACAAACAAACAAAAAAACCCAAACCCCCAACCAGTTTTTATCAACTGTATTTTTTTTTTTCCACTGGGAAATACCTTGGTCAAAGTTCTGCACCATCCTCACCGTGATGGGCTCACTCAGACCATTGAAGTGGCAAAGTGGAGTTCACTGCAGAGGAAATCAAAGACTTTTTCTTATCCTCAACTAGATATGAAAGCAGAATGAAAAATAGATTCTCAAAATTGAAAATAGTTTTAAAAATCCTAGGTTTTATATTGAATTCACAGACCTGATTTCAGATTCAACAGTCTGATTTCACAGACCTGTTGTTTGACTTACAAGCTTCAGATTTTATTCTTTCATTCTAGGATGTATTTAAATATGATGTTGGTTGCCAGACATACAATATTAAGGATATTTACTTCTCAAAAGAAGTAAATTCATTTACACTTCACGTTACTTAATGAAGTGGCTGAAAGGAAAAAGATATGACATCCAGTAATTTATCATATAGGTAATAACATTTGTATTGCATTTTACTGTGGTTATGGTGTTAATTTCTGTAGCAGCTAACTGTCACTATTAGTTCTTGAAAGTAAATTAGTAATTGGAGCCTAGAAAACCTTTTTGGGCATATAATATATTTTCCAGATTTCAAAATATTAGGGCAAAGCCCAGTAATCAGCTAAAACCATTCTATGGAATTCTTATGTTTTTAAATCATTATTTCATTTTATTTTCAATTACTTTTAGCTAGGATTCTTTCATGACTTTTATTGAAAGTCTGATTTAAAAAGTGAAATTACGTTAAATTTTATTACTGGGAAGGTTTGAAAGATTCTTCTGTCCTAGGAAAAACTAATATTTCACTATTTCACTGAAAGAAAAAAAAAACTACAGCAAGAGCTAAAAGGCCTCTGACTTAGAATTTAACTAGAGAGGAACAATTTCACATTGGAGAAACACATCTAAAATGTACTAACAGCAAGAGCTTCACAGAAACTAGAGGTGTCTCCTCTTGAAATAGACTTTAAAATTTCACAGTGAAAGATGCCTGGCTACATTTTAGACTTATTTAAAAGTGTTATGGGGTCTCTAAGGTCTGGCATGTTCCTTTTTTCACTTGTATGAAGCCTAAGTGCAGACACTGTTAAAGGTGCTTAAATTTCATAGTTTTGTTTAGCCTTTGAAAGCCCAGTACTAGTAGAAATATTTGTGTAGAAGCTATCAAACTAGCAATTAAAGCCTTTTTCCTTCTTACTAGATCATTTGATTTGAGCCTTGAAGTCTTTGCAATTCAAATGCTGCAGCAGCCTGCAGAGGAGCTGAGAAATGAAAGGCACTGCAAAAAGACTCAGGTAGTCTGACTGACTTGCAGAGTAGTTGAACAGGAAAAAAAAAATCCCACCCAGCAACTGGAGCCATCCACACGTACAAAGTTAGCATTTGTTTAGATTTAACTACAGCAGTTTTAACTATACTGTCCAGTTTTATATTTGAGAATAAATAGCTTCCAACCAATTTAATTTGAGCGAAGAATTATATGGACACATCGACAGTTCAGAGAAAAACTGACAGCCAGAAGTGACCTATCTGAAATTAATTAGTACTCTCGTTCTGTCTCACAGTAGATATGTGTCCATCAACAAAAATTTTGCCAGGTCCAATTATCACTAATGGGCAATTAATCTGACAGGGAATACAGGATGAAGTATTTAGCAGCCAACCGTTCACTCATTGACGCAGAGGACAAAAATACTAAAAATACTAGAAATGAGATAGAAAAGTAATATAAACTTTATATATTCTCTATATAATAGAGATTATATATATACATATATATATATATAAACTCTTTATAAAATATATAATATAAACTCTATATAATCTCTGTATTGGCTCCAAGCAATCAGTTGTGGATTGTGGATGAAATAAGTGTTACTGTGCTACTAACAGGCCAGGCCCAAAATTGATGTGCAGGAAATTGAAGACCTGTAGCATTGTAGTTATGTGTGAAACTCCTTGGGAAATGGGTTAACAAAAGGAATTTACTTTGTTTGGCACTTAAAGCTTCCTTTAGTGATACCATTTGTAAACTGTTAAAAAAGATATGCAGTTCCAATGGTGTGTACAGAAAAAATACAGGCTTTGTGAAAGGGGATAAGAAATACCTTTTATTTTTTTCACCCTACAAGAAATCTATCACTTGTTGTATTTAGCAACAGAAGCCACAAAATAATTGCAAATGGGCTGGACAGTGGCTTTGCACTGAGATAGATCTCCTTTTATTGTACAAGAAATGAATGTTTCTGTGTAACAAAGAGCGTGGATAATGTTTTATATTTCACTCCTCATTTTCCTTTTTGCTCTGGCAGAACTATTTAATTGGGGGTTAGTGAAACCCTCTGCACTTTAGAACTTCACATCTTTAAATTGAAACAGATTCTGTGACTGCTCAGAACTACAGCTGGTTCTGTCTGCAAATCTAGTCTGTGTTTCATTTTATACTGGGTAACCATTTTCCCTTCTTATCATCAACATGAAAAAAAAATTACTCGTTTCTGTAAAAGCTGCATTTACTGCTCCTGATTTGTGCATTACCATGTTGACAATGGGCAAAATGCTTTTCTTGAAGGAAAAGAACTATTTTGTTGTCTTTTATTCTCTGGACACTACTGGTCTTTAGTATTTAGCCTAGAGTACATCTTTTAGAGGCACTGAAGAAGTAAAGTAAAAAGCAGTACATGGATAGAAGTGAGGAGGGTAATTGTGAATAGTGGAATGGTTTGGGTGGGAAGTGACTTCAACGTTCAAGTAGTTCCAATCCCTCTGCCATGGCAGGGACATCTTTCACTAGAGCACATTGCTCAAAGCCCCATCCTGTACTTAAAGGGAATTCCAAACTTGCAAGCTATTTGGTCCGTAGAGTCAATTGTCTTCATAATAATAATACTGATAAGTGGATAAAATGACATGTTTTTTGTTGGTTTGGGGTTTTTTTGTGTATTGTTTTGGGTTAGTTTGAAGGTTTTTTCTGGATTTAAAATACGTGGTTTATAACAAGAGTAAATCTGACCAGGTATGTTAAACTGTGAATAAGTGTCTAATGAAGTATCACTGGACAGTTTTTAAGTTTGGCCTGGATTAACATCATCTTTAATGATCTGGAAGAAGGAGACAGTCTGCATGTTCATTAAATTTGCATCTGATACAAAGGTTGTCACTGGGCACTACTGAATAGTCTGGAGCCATCCTCTTGACAGCCCTTCACCTCTTTTCAGCCCTTTGTTCCACTTCAGGTAGTCTCTTCTGGATTCAAACTCTGTAGTAAGAGTAGAAGGAAGGATTATTATCAATCTGCTCATCTGTACAAAGTGCTTTTGTCTTTTGTTTATACAAGGTGCCTGTTTATCAGCACTTCTAAATACTTGTGCCTAGCTCTAACTGTGGACACACGAAGCATCTCAGCACAGAAACTGCTTGAGGTCAGCTCTGAAATGAAATCTACGATGACAGTGAACTCTTTAAAATAGTTACTCTATCAGTTACTTCATATGCCTGCTGTGAAGTGACAGTGATGTTGGGAGCAGGCACAGGGACAAAAATGTATCTACAAAAAGTTTATTGAGTCTATCAGGAAAGGAAAGCCTGTATGTCAATAATAAAATAAGCAGAAAATAAGCATTCCAAACAAATCACATTATGGTATGTCCATAATATAATTAGCCTGTGCTTCAGGATTAATGCTTTAATTTTATACTGAAATATAAAGTCAGAGTTTTCATTCTAAATTCAAGGCATTTGGAAATATCTTCTCTGCCTTTTTGATATGTATTCATTTGACGTTTTTTCTTTTAAAACAAGTAACTTGATCTCTGGGAAGTTAATAATCCTGAAAGTAGATTATATACTTGTGATAACACTTCACTGTATCTATCCTAGCAAGCAAGACTTCATGCTTGAATAAGTTGTCTTCCATAGATCTGTAATGGGTATTTTCAGAAATAGTATTGAGTGGTCATTAGAAGACATGAATTCTCTGCAATGGAAATTTCCACTTACTTAATTTCTAAATAAATAACTCTGGTGTTAATTACTTTTAATTGAACACCAGAAGATTCTCATTTTTCCAAGGAAAATAGTGTATTTAAACAAAACTGTTATTTGTGATGGGAAGCATCTCCTGTCTACTAGCTCCGTGATCGTTGCTTATGTAGGCATGGTTTTCATAGTGAATAGTGCTGTTACATGTTTAAAAAACACATCTGTCACGGGCTGTCTAAGCTAGATCATAAACAAAATGGGTTACATATTATAGGCACAATTTTTTCATGAGAAGAAGAGGTTTTAATCTGCAAGTACAGCACAGTACCTATTCCCAGGTCAATTTCTGCTTTGCTCACTAAGGCAAATGGTGTAAATTGGTTTAAATAGGTGCTGGAATTGAACTGACAGGAGTAATTTATACTACCTGAGGTTCTGCTCCTTTAAAAGATGAGACACTGTGTTAAAGCCTATGCAGACTGCTCTAATTGGTCAGGCTGGAGGGGATGTTCAGTCAGTTTCCCTGGGTCCTGCAGCTCATTTTGAAGAGTCTGCAGGCAGAGTTCTGCAGGACACCTGGGATACCGTTTGCCTTCCACCAGGGTCTCTGTACCTAATTCCATTCTGGATCTCCCACAGGGTTCAGACTGGTTTTGTTTCTACCACTGTATTATTAAACACTGAATGTGCTCTTTGCACTCTCAACTCATCTTTAGTGCTCAGAAGTGTGTGAACAATTTGAGATATAGCAGTATCTACCTTAAATCCTTTTTATAGATAATGTTCACTGGTCCTGAAACATGCACAATTTGCACAAACTGCAGATAACAATATTTGATCCACGAGCTGTGTTTGTAGCAAAGTATACCTCAGTCTCAAACAGGGGATGAGTGCTAAATGAATATGAGTTTATATGACCCTCACTATTCCAGCAAATATTTTACAGAAATGCAGATTTTTCTACTGTAGAATTCTTAGAGGAAGAAGTGTGGCCAAGGAAATTACAAACCCCAATTTGTTCTTCTTTTTATTCTTGAAAGAGGAGCAGCAATGTGTCACTTGAGCACTCTTCCCTCCAGTGTCTTTCCCAGTAAATTACATAGTTTCTCTTGCATGCCACATGCATCATTAAACATTCTGTGTATCTCCCAGTCTTCTCCATCCTAGCATGGAGGAAGCCAGGAATAAGATTACTCTTTGTCACTAAGAATTACTTGCATAGCTATAAGGGAGGAACATTAAATGTGTACCTGCACAACAGGAGCCAAAGGATAAGCTGAGCACTGCTGAATTAAGGGCATCTATCACTACATGCAATTCTCTCATACCTTTTCATATATTCCTGCAATGCTGTTATATTCAGGAGTTTAAATGCCAATCCAGGGATCAAAAGAATTGTAGTTAATATTCAGCACTTAATACAAAAAACAATAGCAATGACAATGATGGCTGTGTAATTGGCACTTAGAGGACTTTCTTCACACATCCTTGAGGAGACAATGCTTTATCTTCTGAGGTACCCCTAGCTCTTAACCAGAGCTGAGAGTTAGAGAAAGTAGCTGGCTGGACTTGCCTGAGTACATCAGGATGTGATTGATCCTGCAGACAAGCACAACCTTGAATGGCTGTACTCAGGGAGGAGGAGTGAGTGTTGCTGTGTTTTGGAGTCACATGCCAAAGGAGTGTCCTGTAGCTCCCATGGAGACTTTCTCCTCACAACTCTGTTCTTCTGTGTTGCTGAATCCTTCCACTGTTATGACCTGTAGGAGTTCTGTGCTGGTGACAGCCCATAGTTTGTGTATACATTGCCAAAAGCAAAATACAAGATGGTTTAAAGAGGCAAGTGCAGTTGGGTGAGAAGGAGGCTGCAGTCTGGATTCATTTTTCTTGCACTGCACCACGTATTTCTTTATAAGTAGTACCACAGAACTCTGTAGGTACACAGGAACGACACATGATGCCACTCATATGTTAGCAATCAGTTAATTATTTTACTTCATTATGTGTTTCTAGACATTAGAAAAGAATTAAAGTTTTGGCAGACAAAATAGTGAGCACTTACTTTATAGTGACCTAGATAAGTAAGATATGTCTGGAAAATGCTAATAAGCATTTTACCACTCTGCTCTCTTTCTGCATGGCTGATTTATCATTTAATACATCACATTGCTATGCAACTATCCTTTCTTTTCATCATCCTGGATTCCACCTAATAAGCCCTGCCTTTCAGCTGGGCTTGTTAACACAAGCAGTGTGTAGCATTAATAGCTGTTCCTGTGTTCAGTTCATCCCTTGGCTTGGGCACCGCTGATAGGGACAACATCTATTCTGAGTCTGAGCTGTGTCCTCTGAAAGAAAGACCCACAGCCCAGAAAACCAGATTTGGAAATAAAACAAGCTTCTTGATCTTGACAAACCAGTGTCAAGGTTCCAGGTGCTAGAGATGCAATTTTCAGACCCCCTAATAAACCAAGGTGCTAAAACAGTGAGAGATGCTGTTAGGGATGAGCAGAGAAGGGATCTACAGTTCTTAAGTTTATGCTGCACTTTAGGAATTCTCCAGCTTGCAAAATGTGTAAAAATGAACATGTGGAGTTTATTTTCCCCTCTATTCAAGTCTTAATGTTAACCAGCTGATAAGGAAATTCAGCCCTCAAGTACATTCACAGTCTCTCAACTATATTAAGTTTTTTTACTGGGTGAAATATTTTGAGAACATAGGCATGTCTAAAACCTTTTCCTCTTTACTATTCAAGTAAAGCCATCTACAGAGAAAAGCTACTGCTGAAGGAAGTTTTCTAGATTTATATCAGAAAAAACCCCCATTTTTGTCTATTTACTGCTAAGAAAAATAGCTTGAAAGAGAAAGTATCTTTCATATAAAATAAAATCATAGGACACTTTCCACAGAGGTGCAAGATAAGGTGTGAGTTTTCTCTCATGCTGAGAAAAGATGGAGCTTGGCTTCACGTTCTGTGTAAGCATTTAATTCCTAGTACCAAGTGATGCTGTGTGTTTAAAAAGAGTGGGAAGGATACCCCTGCACCTTGCTCTGGACTTCTAGGTCATTTTTGGGCTCCCTTTGGGAATGCAAATGGGTGAAAGCACTTGTGAGGATGATGAGGAAGTATTTAGTGTCTGGATTTTACTTGGGCTTATGTGTAAGGTCAGTGTCAAGCTACTTACTATTGCCAAAAGCAAGGCATGTCCTAGCATGTCCAGAAGGTAAACTTGAAAAGCATCTGGATTTCATACATCTGTAAAAGCAAGGTGGCAACAAGAAATAGATATCAGGAGCCTGAGGCTTCATTTCAGTCCTTTCCTAGGTACTCCCCTCTTCCTTGACTGTGTTTCCTTCTCTGTTAAATTTGACTGTTAGTATCTACGTCATGAAGGATTTCCAAGCCCAAAGTAATTAAGTCTGAAAAGCATGTTGAGACATTCAGATGGAAAGCACTGTCTAACTGCACTGGCAAAATTATACACTGCATAACTGATCCAAGTACCAAAGAAAAGTGGAACACGAAAGAACAGCTAAATTTATCCTAGAAAATGGGTTCAGCAGTTCAGCATTCAGATTTAGATCAGTAGAGCAGCCTCACTGCTGTTTAAAGCCACACCATCAGCTAATTTTGGCTGATGTACGATCAGTTGTTGTGAAGTGCCTTTTAATATGTGTTGATTTAGCTATTAATTAAGAGGATTTTTATCATACAATTAACATATACTTTTGTTTTCAAAATGTTCTCCGGATAAAACATTTATTGCTTGAATTTAATTCCTAAATATTTTCTTTCCATTACATTTACAGTACTTCTATATTTTACAACACATAGAGAGATCGTAGCATTGATGAAGTATTTTTAGGATATCGAAATGAATAATTTTGCACAAATCTTTCACTCTGAAAAGGAAAACTTAAAAATTGCTGTCAAATAAAATCTGCACTGAGACTCTGGTAGTAATAAAGCCTCCGAGGGAAGAGAAAAATTCACAGACTATAAGAATAATAAAATTGAAAATAAAATTATCGTAGGATTTTTAAGTTGCTCCTGGTGCTACTTAATAGAAAGGGAACTTAAAGATTTTAATTTCTGTATAAAAAAAAGGAAATAATTCTAAATTATATTTTCATTTATGGCATCATTCATATAATAAATTGTATTGCCATTTTGAATTACAATTTAATGTCTAAAATTGAAAATTACATTTTACTTTTCAAGATAAAGGCATTACAGCTGAATTGCTCTGGTTTTGAATGAAAAGTTCTAACTGAAAATATATATTTGAACAGTTTGTAAGGCCATATTTCAATTAGAGCACATTGGTAAGCAGACTTAAAATCATTTTGAAAAATCAAACACACAGCAATGATTTGGCTTGATTTCACTGCTTATGGAGTGACTGTGTGTGCATATGATACTTTGCTAATGTTATTTTGCTAAGTTACTGCTTGTTTGCTTATTTATTATAGTGTTTTATTTATTAGTGATTTGGTTATTTTATTATAGTGATTTGCTTATTTATTTATTAGTGATTTTCTTAGCGATTTTAATCACTCCATTTTTGGTCTTTGTTTCTCCCTCTCCAGTGGCAGAGTCCAGGCTGCTTTCCCGCCCTGCTCCCACACCAGGAGAGGCAGCTGGCTCTCTGCTGGCTGTGACAGTGTGACAGTGGGGGGTTTTTACCACAGATTTTCATACAAACATAAAATGGTTTGGGTTTGGAGGGACTTTATACATCTGAGAACTTCGACTAGACCAGGTTGTTCAGAGCTTCATCCAACTTGGCTTTGAACACTTGCAGGGATGGAGGATCCACTGTCAGCATCCTGTTTCAGTGTCTCATCAGCCTGAGGGTTTGTTGAAACAGCCTGGAACAGAGCTGTTATTTTACCTTTAAAAACTGCTTGATGCAGAGATTTTGGCTTGAGGGGACAGTAAGAGACTTTGTGATTCAGTCTGGTTCCATTGGTGAGAGAAAAGTCGGCAGTGGATGTGATCGCCCTGGCATTCCTGGGCACGGGGGCACGCAGGGGCCGGGGCAGGGCACGGGGCACGGACATGCAGTTCTTGCTGAGGTCTGGTGCCTGGTATTTCTATCCTTGTAAACATTATTTTATAATTGCATTTCTTTTTTTATTTTAATATATTTGCATCATTATTATTATTATTTTTTTATTTGTTTTCAATGCCTCTGGCAGTTCTGAGAGTGTCGGGGGCTCCGCGGGGGCTCTGCCGGCAGGTGGCGCTGGCGGAGCGCGACTCCGAGAGTCCTGACGATCCCCGCATCCCTGCCCCATCCCCCGCATCCCTGCCCATCCCCGCATCCCTGCCCATCCCCGCATCCCTGCTCATCCCAGCCCATCCCTGCCCCGCATCCCTGCCCATCCCCGCATCCCTGCCCATCCCCGCTTCCCTGCCCGGCCCCGCATCCCTGCCCATCCCCGCTTCCCTGCCCGGCCCCGCATCCCTGCCCATCCCCGCATCCCTGCCCGGCCCCGCATCCCTGCCCATCCCCGCATCCCTGCCCATCCCCGCATCCCTGCTCATCCCAGCCCATCCCTGCCCCGCATCCCTGCCCATCCCCGCATCCCTGCCCAGCCCCGCATCCCTGCCCATCCCCGCATCCCTGCCCATCCCCGCTTCCCTGCTCAGCCCAGCCCATCCCTGCCCAGCCCCGCATCCCAGCCCAGGCTCCGCATCCCTACCCATCCCAGCCCATCCCTGCCCAGCCCCGCATCCCTGCCCGGCCCCGCATCCCTGCCCATCCCCGCTTCCCTGCCCAGCCCCGCATCCCTGCCCATCCCCGCTTCCCTGCCCGGCCCCGCATCCCTGCCCGGCCCCGCATCCCTGCCCGGCCCCGCATCCCTGCCCATCCCCGCATCCCTGCCCATCCCCGCATCCCTGCCCATCCCTGCCCTATCCCCGCATCCCCGCTCATCTCCGCATCCCTGCCCATCCCTGCCCATCCCTGCCTATCCCTGCCCGTCCCTGCCCTTCTCTGCATCCCCGCTCATCCCCGCATCCCCGACCGTCCCCGCATCCCCGCCCATCCCTGCCCTATCCCCCATCCCCGCCTGTCCCCGCATCCCTGCGCATCCCCGTCCATCCCCACATCCGCGCCTGTCCCTGCATTCGTGCCTCGCTCTCTGCTTCCCGGAGCGGCATTCCCGGCGTGAGTGAGCGCCGTAGAGCGGTGTCAGCTCAGAGCTGGGATGTGTTTTCCCTGGAGGAGCAGTCCCTGCGAGCCCGCGGTGCTGGTCTGTGTGTGTGGTACCCACCGCCCCTGCCAAGAGCTCTGGAGGCTGAATGATCCCTGTCTGGTGATGCATCACACCCCGTGCTGGGGCAGGAGCTGTGCAAACAGCTCAAATGAAAATGTTTGCCCAGTTGCTTAAACTAAAGATAGCAGATGTTGTACAAGGGATGAATAAACCAGGGTCACTGCGGACAGTGGGAAGTTGCCTCAGGATACTGCCTGAGCCTGGCTTTTGTCAGGGTTTGGGCTTTTTTCTTTTGTTTTATCGGGAAGCAGGAAGTTTGAGTTTGATTTTAGGTACTGACATCGAGCCAGTTGTCAATCACCCACAAAAAGTTTGGCCAAGTTACAGGTTTGTGACTAACACATGAGATTGTGAATAGTCAGTGGTAGCTGGTGAATCACAGTGGAATGTGCAGCTATGAATAATGGAACCTGCAGATAAAATGTAGAGGGGAATAATAATTAAAAGACTGTAGTCAAAGCTCTACAAAACTGCAAAAGTCCTGCAGAAGAAATGACAGCTTGACATAGCAAAGATCAGAGCAGTGTGGGGAGAACTAGGAAAGGATGATATCAGAGAAACTGGTAAAAAATTACTCTCTGGAGACCCTTTGTGCTGCAAGTGATGCATTTGAAAGATGACGTCTGAAGATGGATTCTTGAGACTGTCTAGTAAGAAATTATTAGAAGAATTAAAGATGCTATTGTGAGCATGTTGCAAGGAGCAAATTTGATTACAGCTGGCTGGTCACCTCATTAATGAACTGCACTAAGCTCCCATGATGTGTTTTCTTTTTATGTTCAAAACTGAGTGTCCAGAACCTTTAAAGCACCTTCCTGCAGCCCACATCCTTGATAACTGTGGCAAGGTTAGACAAGAAGAAATTTATTCATAAATGTCAGAGACAGTTAGGAAACTAGACAATGCTTAGGATGTTATTGCCAGTCACAGACCCTGAAAAGATTGGCATATGATAATGCCATGAGACAGCCACGTTGGGAGTTGCACTGGTTTGAGGTCAGGCCTCTCTGCTGGTGAGAGGTGACTCTTCCTCTAGCTTTGTCCTTCAGAATGAGAGTAATGTTTTCCTCTGGGCTTTGTTTCCATTCTTTAGGTACAAACATGTATTTCTAGGTGTGAGCCTATCTAGCAAAGACAGTTCTGAAAGCAGTAGTTTGATCCAAAAGTATATTATGGAGAAAAAGCTATGATGAAGAAACTCCTCAGAAACTATATATTTTTTTTATTATTATTTTATTGCAACTGGAAAATAAGGACAGAATAATACTAAACATGTTATATCCTTGCATTTGAGGGATAGGGGTATTAAACATGTGCATGTGTTCCAAAACACTGTTACCATTTCATAAATTGCCATGATATTCTAAATTTTGTATTTCGTCTACATATTTACTGAACCCCATACATTTAGCTCTGTGTGTGCTACAGATTGTGCTACAGACTGTACAATAACATCTGTTATTGTACAGATAGCTCTTGAATTAATTTGTTTTCTGGTTCATGTAATAAGAGGTGTTTGGCCTTCACTGTGAGTCCTCTTTCAACTTGCCATCTAAATTCTCACATAAATTGGAAAGCAGTGACTAAGTGTGTCTCAAAAATAAGCCTTTTCCTGGGAAATTCGTGAATAGCATGGAGTGGAAGGTTTTATATTTCAATGAGATGAGTCAGAAACATTTCATTAAGAATCTCTTGTGAAGCATGTTTTGGATAGGAAATTGTCCAAATAATATAAACAGATTTCACTTTGCATTTGAGATATTTCTATCTCTGATATCACGCAAGTGTAATGTTGAAAACTGGACTAAGTATTCTACTGCTGAATCAATGATTGGTCTTAAAAGACACAGTGTGACAAATGGCAGGAAGGATAAAGTTGGCAAAATCAGCATCTGTTATCTGTTAGCTAATCTCAAGATTTATAAAAACAAGCAGCTAGTTAAGTCTTCAATAGAAATGTTTAAAACCCCTATTAATTAACAGAGACACATTGTGGATTGAGGCAAATTTCTCTCATTGTTAGCATACTGTGTGAGAACCTGACAGAGCAGAGCAGCCCCTCTGTTGGTGGGAAATAACATATATAATGAAAATCAGCCTTAGCAGAGAGCCTTAAACAGCAAGATGAGTCCTAAAGGAGGAGCTAACAGAGAGAATGCTATCCAGAGGCTACCAGGGGTATTATACACAATATTGAGCATGCTGAGAATTAATGGAAAATGCATATAGGCTGGCTGAAATACTAATTATTATCTTGTATGTATATTTACATTTCATTCCCACTCTGCAGTACTGTGACTCTGAGATGACTGAGGATGTCAGTGCAGTTCCAAAACAATGATTTTCTTGTTTCACCACAGAGATCTGACTAGTAAAGACAGGCAGTTTAAACCATGGACATTGAAAAGGCCAGTGGATTTTCCAGCCCCATTGCCACAATGCAGGCTCAGGTCTTTGACTCTTCCCTCTTCCTTACTGCATCCTTTTTGAGCTTCATGAGTCCATACCTGCTGGAGAAATGCTTCTCTGCACATTTGCTTCCCTGTCTTTTAGGTTTCTGAGAACTCTGGGGAGAATGTCTCATACCATGGAGCAACAGGTATCTATATTTGATTTCAAAGGTGCTTGCACTTGAGAAGAGGATAAAGGGTTGGAGGCGAGAATAATCAATTTACTGTGTAAAAAACTAAGGGATCCATGTTTTAAGAAAAATAGTGATGTGCTGATTACAGGATTTCATTGCTCCCAAACCAAACACACTGTGTAGCTTAGCATCATGTTCCCACTAGAGCTGTACTAGTCAATTGTTTTCAGAATCTCTGACAAAATGCTCTGTAAAAGCAAGAGGAAGGCAAAGCAAAGACCAAAGAGTTAAATTTGGAATGCAGACTTAGCAGAGCTTAATGGGAAGGGTCTGACAGCTTTTTGTTGTCCTGAACTTACCCCATTCATCTTGACTTTGAATTAATCTTTTTTTGATCTGTGTCAAAAACCCTCAGTGAATAAAGCAGGAGGCATTTATTGTTTTGCTGTTACTCATATTTTTCTCAATTTTTCTCATACTAGTCTTCAGGCTTGTGGCAATGATTTAGGAATGCTAAGGTCTGAATCTATTTATGTGACATCACACTTTTGTATTGCTAGTTATTATGTCCCTAGAAATGAGGCAAGAAGACAGAATATGGGTCTTGTTTTGCTGTCAGTGCATTTATTTTGCCTGGTCCTACCTGCATTCACAGAAGATACAACCAATTCCTGCTGGAAAAGAGCTGACCAGAGCCTAAGTTCTTCATTGTAAGACAGGATTGCCCCATGTCTTCCAAGCTAAGGTCTGCAGAGAAGAGATTTGTTTCATCTGGGCTTTTTGTGTGTGTGGAATGCTGTGCTTTGAAGAGATTTTGAGGGCATGAAGACAGATACTTTTTGGCACACATAATTTTTATCAGAATTGTTTTACTACATTTTGCCCCGCTGAAGGATGGGTATACAGATTGTGTCTGTTTGATTCCCTCAGTACAAAATGCTGGAGCAGTACAAAATCCTGGAGCAGTCCCACAGCCCATCCCTCGACAGCCTCTCTCCAAGGGTCAAAAGCAGATATGCCAGAAAGGGTGCAGAACCAGGAGAGACATAGTGGTACTTCCTCAAAACGCTCTCCTCGCCTCCAGCAATTTGCAGTCCAGGAATTTCTCTGATCACAGATGGTTTTAATTGTATTAATAACCCTCAGAAGATTTTCTTCCTATGTCTGGTCTGTTCTAAACAGATGTAAACTTTTCACTGTCTCAGTAATCTGTGCAAGTTTTGCAGCCAGTCTGGTGTGTGAAGCATCTCCTCCTCTTCCTTTCAAATCATCCCCATTTAAGCTTGTCTCTGGTCCTTCTCTCTGTTCCAGTCATGTTATTATGGGCTTTGATCATAAGTTTAGCAAGCTGCCTTTTCCAGGTTGATAACAATACATAAAAAAATAATTTTATAACAGCATCCATAAAGTTATCTTCTGCAATGTGACAGCTTACAGTTGTTGATTAGACTTTCCTTGGTTTCTGTTCATAAGCACAGTTTACCTGGTGCTAAAGCTCACTGAAGTGTCAGGTGATGTCCAGTTTTAGTTTAAGCCAGGCTTATGTGCATGTCTTTATGAAATATTACATTTTGTCTGTAAGCAATATTGTAAATCACTGTAAAATTAAATTATAGCATGAGCTGTGCAATCCATATTAAAATAAACAAGATGTTTCAATAATAAATATCTCTTTAAAATTAGATTGGAGAGATTATTTGGGAGATGCTTAATGATAGAGTGGGTTTCAGGGGAAATGGACAGATATGAAAATGAGACTTGTTAAGCAAGCCAAGTCCCCAAACAGCTTCTCATTCAACATGGTCACTAATTCATGGGCTGAGTTGTAATTAACAGTCCAGGATTCTTCATCTGCTGAAAAGTGATGCTTCTCTGTTTGAATATATCTTTGGATAACTGTACAAGTAATGATTAACTCTGAAAATGCGTGAGTGAGGGAAAAATAATCATATAAAATTGGGATAGAAGGCAGCTGAAACTAAAAGCCATGATGCAGGATTTTGAAAACTAATCTACAGACTCACGACAGTGTTTGGTTTAGTGGGGATGAGGGTTGCAGTTAAAGCATGTTCTCAGATCTCCTCACAACTGTGTGAGGAGAATTATTACAGAATCACCAGGATTCTGTAATATGCTTTAGGACACAGCCTGATATAAGGACCAAAAACTTACCAATTCTGTTTATTTCTCTGCAGGTTATTACCACTTTTTACAATAAGTTCAATACAGTCTTGTCCTTATTTAAAACCTTGTAACCAACAACCTTTCCAAAGGACACACTGAACCTGAACAATGCTAGAAACACACTGGATATTTGTGCTCCCCATGATTGTGGTTGAATATTCATGCTGATCACCACAATACATGCCACAAGCTAAATTTTTTAAGTTTTGGGATTTTCTCCAATTTAATATGTGATAGCCCAAAGACAGAAAAACAGTTCTAGGATGGTGATATCCCTAGACACACCTCTGGAAGTGGTAATAAGCCTTGCTACGAGTTTAGTATTCTCTCCCTGCTATGGTGCTGTTGATGATGTTGTAGTCTAAGGTTGCCCATAATACTCTCAGGGAGCTGGATTTGTTGCATGCAGTGTGCTTGTCTGCCCCTTGGAAACAGGAGGGAGTTTGCAGTGAAAATAAGCTGTTACTGTCAGCAAAAAATCTCTGTGTGAGCATTACAGAGCACCTAAGGAATGTTTAATGACTTGGCAGTTCTAAGCTTTGTGTCATTGTCAAGGAGAATGAGAAAATTAATTTAATTGGGACAATCTTTCATTTAGAGTTAAGCTTAATGGGCAATTTCTTGTCACTATGAGCATATGTTATTTACTGGGCTTGTGCTTTCAGTGTTTTATCAGCCTCACATCAGCTGACCTTACTGAGAAGAAACTAAATTTAAGTTCTATCTACTTAGCTTAGATTTGTCTACCAAATTTATTAAGAAATAATTATAAAAGACTGAAGAGTGGAAAGGCTAATTAAAAGTCAGACTTTTTTTTTTTTTTTAATCAGCGAGAAATATAATTAATAATAGGTAAATTTGTTATATTAATATACCTTGGTCATAAAGGTAACAACATGGAAAATCTTGTCTTCTATAAAGAAAGTGAATGAGCAATGTATCCCATTACAACAGGCTGTGAAGAGCGTCAAATGCTGGAGGAAGATTAGTAATAAATTAAGGAGAATTGAAATTTTTAAATAGGATAATAAAGGAATAGAAAGGAATAAATTTGAGACAAAAGTGCGGAAAACAAATTTGATTTTTCAGAAAATTAAGGCTCTTCCTTTTGGTTTTTAATTATCACAGATAAGTAGTGCATCTGCTTTTATCATATCTGAGTAAAAATCCTGTGGTGAGGGGAAATTTTATTTATAATGAGTGCTTTAGTTCCTAAGCCATGATATCAATTTATGCTTGGTTCTGTTTGCCTAATATTTTATGAGTGTCTGATTAAGCCTTTATTAAGCCTATTTCATGAGCCTTAATACATCTGCAGTGTAGGTTCTGCCTCTAAATTGAAGCTATTGTCGCAGCAGCTATCCTCATTTTCATGAGATTAATTTCATTTGATAAGTAATGTTGGCAGACCAATATATGTATGTTTGAACTGCATAAATAAATCTTTCTAAACATTTAAAAAATTGCTTTTGTACAAGGTGATTTTAATCTTACTCCAGTTTTTTGGATGGGAAGAAGTCAGTATTAAAGTCTTCCTTTCTCCTCAAAGTCCATAGAAGTGGAATAAAGAAAATGCACAGAAAATGCCAAACCTGATTCTTCAACAGAGTTGCTTCACAGCAGCTTTTCCACAGTTAACACAAACCACATTCCCCAGTTACACCTTTGGGAAAATTGGTTGTTCAGAGAAGCTTTTCATTCTGTTCTTGTCCTGTATTGATGGAAGAATAAAAGTAAACTAGACAATAAAATCATGGAAGTAGTGGGATTCTACATTACAGTGACTTTGCAGGTGCAGGTGCTCACCCTGGTCCTCTTTATTTGATCATGTAGCCTAAAGGCTGAACAAGATCATCCCTAGTATCTTATCAAGGGCAGGGTTTGAAACAAGGGAGCTGCTCTTCTGCTGGCAGCTGGGCTCAGAGATGGATTATTCATGGCAATTGGTTTTATTTTATAAAAATAAAATACAGAAAGAAAAGCTTGGTTGGCTTGCCTCTTAACAAATCTCTCCACCACAAGGTTTTCTACTTGGATACTTTCAAAATTAAGGGAATACATGGGACTCACCTGTAGAATAAAGCACCTTCTACACTAACAAAGTATTGCCAATTTCTCTACTCTTCAATGCTGCTGGGAAGCAATTATTTAAAAGAATAATTCTACCATAAAACTTGCTGTTAAAGCAACAATTCTATTTACTTTTCCCAAAGCTGGCAGGTTGCCAATGGAGCTAGGTATGTATGAAAAAGGAAAACATGAACAGGAAAGTACATGGTGGATAAAACAGGTTTTGCTGAAAGCCACTTCATCTCCATGTTTCTTGAGTTCTGGAACAATGTCATTAATTATCTTGGCTAATTTCCTCCCCCAGTATTTCAGTTTGGTATTTTGTGCATCATGAACCATGCTGAATGTTCCTATTGTATTTATACACTGTCAGCTTAATTTTATGTTCAGAGTTACTCTCCTATGCATTGCCAAGGTCTGGCTCCGAGTAGCTGTCTAATTAAAATATTTGTGTGTCAAACATGTATAACATGTATTTTTTGATGCTGACCCTCTCCTGGTCTGACTTGTATGGAAAATAAGGAACTGTGGCATTCAGTGGAATACTTAGTACAATATTTTGGTGTCAGTTGTGACACTTGAAAATGGGAGAATAGATGCTCATAGGCAAGTCAGAAGATATGGCTGTTATGGCTTAATGCACGACACTGTGACACTGCTGTAAAAAAAGGGTTTGTAAGTCTGAAGAAAACACACTCCTATGCTGATTTAACCTGGACTGCCTCAGAATAAGGTTATTACCCTTATATGGAATAAATTATACTGAATAAAATTGTAAATGTGATAAAGTTGGAAGCTGCACCATTTTCATTTAGCCATCAGATGAAGAACTGTTGTAAAAATCGAAATTATTTTGGCTCTAGCAAGTATATGCTTAAAAACTCTTATTGATTTTATATAAACTAGATATGGATTTGCAGATGGTTTGTACAATATATTCTGGCTTCCTTTACTCATATATTTTTCCTCTGTTTTTAAAACTGTTTTCCTTAACATCTCTCTTAACAGAAAAAAGGAATGCTCAACACAAAAAATATGAAAACCTGAAAATTATTTGCCATGTGGTTTTTTTTTTGCTTTTTTTTTAAAGTGTGAAGCACCAGTATTTATTAGGACTGATGATCTACCTGGAAGTCAGACTGAGGAAGGATTTCTTGGCTCTAACATTACACAGGTGTCAGTGTTTATGTAAATTTGGTGAATATTACTATTTTATATGTCCCAGAGAGAAGACTTCATTGATTTCATATGACACATAGTTAAGATAGAATATCAATGAATGATATATGGAGATCTCGCTATATATATTTAATAGGCAATATCTTTGCTGATGAGTTTTGACTTTAATTTTACTCAAAAGCTTTAGACATTTAAAGTTATATTAGTCAAATACATCTTTGCCTTTCTAGGAAACATGGAATAATTTAGGACACATGGAATTCATGAAGATATCTGATCCAGTCTTCCCTAACCCAGGAGTTATGAATATGAAATAGAGATATGGCTAAATAAAGAATTTAGCATTAACTTACCGTTTTTTCCTGTCAATCAGAATCCTAGTCCATTGTCAGGTGATAATGGATGAAGAATGAAGTGTTAATCTCTTAACAGTTAGATAAATTTATTTGATTCCCAGTGAGTCACATGTTTATGTTCAGAAGTACAGTTTGAAAGGAGATGTAAATGAGGCAGTGACTTGTTGAAATGGGAGGAGTTATAAATCTTTATCTTCCTCTGTGTTCATCTCTGTTTTCTGTCCCTGTGCCCTTGCTACTATTGTATCAAATTAGAAAATTTGGCATGGAATATTGTGATCCAAATGTAATTACAGCATTTGAAAGTATTTTAAGGTTTATTTCAACTTTGTGAGGACTCTTTAGTTTAAAATAATATTATAGGAATAATTATTATATTAATATTAGAATAGTTTATTCTTTGGATAACTGCTGCACAAATATCTGCAATTACTAGCAATTAAATAAATCAACAGAACTTTCATTTTAAATTTGGGGGTTTTTTTATTAGTTGTTTTTCTGATAGTTATATAATAAGACATTATGGATGATTGTATTTTGAAACACAAAATGATTAAATAATGAGATCGTGTATTAACAACTTTTAGAGTGACTGGGAAAATCTCATTGCCTAAATAATGTATCACAATATCAAGTCCAAGGGCAATATGAAGTGACATGTTTTGAAGTTAATATTGTAACTAAGAGGTTATGTTATTATCTTTTATAACACATTTGTTATTCCTTCACAAAAAACATGTAGACATACATATTTGAAAGTAACTTTTATTCCTAACATTTTTATGTATTAGTGTACCTGTATTATGTTTACTTCACTAGCAACCAGTTTGTTTTTTTCCTTTGGTATCAATATCTCCATGTCTAAGAACAAGTAAAAATCAGAGTGAAAGAAGCCAAGGTTGTGACAGAATCGTGTGATAGAATAAATTTCAATTCCAGATTGAAATCAGAGTTTACACCTGGCACTGCTTTAGTGAGACAGAAAGAATCTTCCAGAAGTGAATAATCAGATATAACCATTGCTTGCTTTCCCTTATTAATTTGCCTACAATATTGTACAGTAGAAGTGTGCTCCCCCTTCCCCCCAAAAAATCCTTAATATGCAAACCTAACATAGTGAAAAATAAATGTATGTAAGATAAAAAACTTCAGTGGAAGATACAGAAATTTGTATGTGAACATGCAATTTGTTCGTATCTGGTGTTTGCTGAGATATTTCTTTTGTGATCAGTACAGTTTTTGAATGTTTAGTGCTAGTCCAGGAAAATGAGGTTGTTTAAGCATATAACTAATGCTACTCATCTCAACAGAACTAGTCATATTAGACAATGAAATATGACATAAAGGGGTTTTTTTTCCATCAAGAGCCAGAGAACAGAGATCTTTGTATTTGGTGCTGGCTGGTATGGTAGCAGTGCCCATCTACCAGGTTACCCTCACATTGTACCTACACTTTGTAAATACCTTCCATTGAATACAATACCAGTGCAACCACAAAGCTTTGATTTCTGCTCTGCTCCCTGGGAATTCTAAATTTTCACAGTATATCTCTGGAGTGGTAATGGGTCTCATTTGTCATTGTAAATCATGGATAATTTTGTCACATTGATGATGCAGAGCAGTGAGTAGAGCAGATGGCCTTATGATAAATAAATAGTAACAACATGATGGATAACAAGTTGCTCTAAGATGGAGACAGTTTCAGATCTATGTAAAATATTGTCTGGGGACCTGGGTTCAGGTAGGTCCAGTTTTATGGTTCTTTTCCTCCCAAACTGGATTATAACTTCCTCCATGAATTGCAAAAAAACCAAAAAACAAAAAAACCTACCCAAAACCAAAACCAAACCAAACCAAACCAACCAACCAACCAACCAAAAAAAAAAAAAAAAAAAAAAAAAAAAGAATAATGAAAAAAGAAAATATATATTTTCAACCAGTTAGTAGCTACAAACACTTTCTTAATGCCATATCCTTTGCTGCTTCAGGATTTGGATCATAGGTAGGGATTTTCAGACTAAACTGTGATGTCCTTTCAAAGGTTCTGCTCATGCAGGATTCCTTGTCTACTGGTTTTTTTTTTTTTTAAGGAAAAAGGTGTGAAAAGATAGAGGCAGTATCAGTTTATTGAGGGGTTTTCTGTCAATGCCGTTTATAGATAAAATTTTTGCAACTGCCTAATGCAAGAATCTGTTGTTAACTGCAATGTTAATCTTTAATTCCTTCTGTACACTCTTTCAAAAAATCCAAAAGGCTTTGACATTTGAAAAAGTCAGACTTCATACGTGTAAATGCTGAAAAAATAACTTTTTTTTCAGTAAGACTAACAAGGTTGTCAAACAGCTCCTGCCCTGCCTGTTTTGGTTATACAGTCAATTCCTTGCTTCCATGCTTGGTTGCAATTCCCTTGGCATCTCTGTGGTTTGTTGATGCTCTGTGGGTCCCTTCTGGTTCCTAAGGAGTGTGTTCTGTCTCAGAGGCCTGGCAGGCTGCTCCCTGCTCCCCAGTGAAGTTTCTCAGTCTTTTCTGGAGCCTTCATGACCACCATTTAATGCTGTTTCTGTCTTGCCTGCTTCACTTGATGGTTTGCCATTGCAGAGTGCTCACTTTGAGCATCTTCCCCCTGAGCCTGCTCAGCTGATCCAGAAGAAATGGAGCAGTCTCCATCCTGTTTGGAGGTTGCATCTCACCTCATCTTGTCAGAGCAGATAAAGGCACAAACCCAAGAGTTTTGTGACAGCTGAAGGTGTTACACTGAAGTGCTTCTGGAGTTTGTTATTTTGATGCAGATGGAAAGCAATGAGGTGTTGGATTTGGGGATGACAAGGCTTGCTGCTTGCTCTGGGGACTGCAGAAGCTTCAGAGATACAACCATTCTCCATTTTCTCTCCCTTTTTCTTTCTCATGCCTTCTTGAAGATACTTGCTCTTGGAGCAACCATATTTTTTTAAAAGCAGTGCAAATCTGATTGTGACTTTAGGTCCACCAGTGCATATCCGTGGTGTCCAAAGAAAGCCAATATTTTCAGCAGTGCAGAACCCAAGTAGGTCTAACTCTCATTTTTAGGCATACAGGACAAGACCTGTAGATGATACCAAATGGTTCAGCGCTATTGACTGCAGTGAATGTCAGAGTCCATAAACTCCTAAGTGAAATCAATGGAGCCATAGTAGTTTATACACAGGGGAATTCACTCAGCAAGTTTAAATGTACTCAGTAGCCTTTTACTGCTGAATGTTTAAACTTCCTGTGTGAATTTGTTATCAGACTCCTGCCTCATGCATTTTTCTAAAATGCTTACTGATACAAATGAGGATGCAGTGAGGTTATTGCAGAAATGGGTTTTATTTTCTGGTGTGTGCTAACTGCTATGTGAATATTGTATATGCAGCATTACATTTATGTAGAAAATGCAGTTATTTTATTGACTGAAATCAGCTCTAGAATAATTAAATCCTATTTATTTCCTTTCCTTATTTCCCGAGGTACTAATTTTGCCCCACATATAAAATTAGTGAGAACTGAAAATTGCCAGTATATTATTTGAAAACCTTCCTCCTCTTTTTCTCCTTCAGTTTGGTCAATTAACTTTTTAAACTTTTCCTGCATTTCTGTCTGCAGTGTTGAATTATATCTATCCATCCATCCATCCAACCTTCCTGAACTCTTTCTTGCTACCTCAATACTTCAATTGTTTATTGCTGAAATTTTGTTCTTGCTCTCATTTGGCCTTGCTCACTTTTGAACTTTCTCTATCATTCACTTTGCTTTTCTTCTCTCAAACAGAAGTGCTTTTGTCAGTTTGAGGTACAAGGAAGTATAAAATCCTTCCTTTTTTGCTTTTTTTGTGATATTTTTTTACCAAAACAGAAATGGGGAAGGAAGGCAAGAAAAAGGATTGTCATGATCCCATTTCAAATGGGACATCTGCAGACCTTAGCTAGAACAATAACAAAGGAATACTGTGCTCCAAAAGGATTTCAGAAAATTAGTTTCTTCATGGAGCAAAAAGACATGAACCTAAGAGTGAGGCTCTTCTCAGAATAATGAACTTAAGCAATTTGAGTAAATATAGTAGAATATGTTCTTATCAGATCATTGACCTTCACAGGTTTTTCAAAAATGTCATTAGCTTAGAGGAGAAAAAAGAAGACATGGTTTACAAAATATCTCCAATCAGAATATTTCTTTGTAGTCCTGTCTTTGACATTCTTAAACCTTGACAGCTCCTTTAAGAGTATTTTCTATCAACACTGTGAGAGTGACTTGGGGAAATTTTTATGACAGTTTGAAATGGGACATTTGGGGCTAAATGAAGTCAGAATGTTTCAGTAAATCTGTCTGACACTTCTGACATTGAGGTTGTCAGTAAGTGGTAATTATGGGATCCTTTTCTGCTTATGAAATAGCAAAAGAATTCTTTCAGTGTTTCTATAAAAATGTCAGGTAATGCACTTATAAATTTAAACTCAATTTACACAAGATGTATTTTCCTTTTGCATTTCACTCTGTTATGTCTACATTCAGCTAGAGAATCCCTAGAGGATTTCATCCCTAGAGGATGAAAACTTTTTTATAACCATTGGGAATGAGCCCAAAATGCTTTACTAAATTCTGAGTAGAGCATAGTACCTGTTCAAAGTTTTTGCAATTTAATAAAATAAACAAATTTGAGAATATTACAAGTCCATAATACCATCAATTCCAAAACTTAGGAAACAATGAAGACTAAATGTAGACTGTGGATTACTCTGTTAAAAACAAGTCTTTTGTTTGAATCCACCAGAGTACTTCTACTGAGAATGGAGTAAGGTAAAGCATGTTTTAATTACAACTATAAGTTGCATTTAAATTTTTCATGTGGAGAAAATGTTGTAAGCCATTATTTGAAATATTTAAAATATTTATTTCAAGAGGAGGGGGATATGCTCAAAATTAATGCTGCTTTCATGGTACAACTATATACACATGTGCAACTTCATTGAACTCTGTCATCCTCTGCTGTTTTGCTGAAGCTCTCTGTGACACAATGAATTTCACAAAGGAACATCTTACCAGGGAGAAAGACTGAAGATGTTGGAGGAGAAAATGGGAATGATGCTGATAAAATCTGAGAGAAGTCAGGTTTTGATTGTTCAGTATGCCATAAGATGTGACTGATAAGGCAAATACTAAACTCAAAGAAACTCCTATTCATCTAGATGAAATCTGTAGATCTCAGAATTTTTTTAATTTTGCAAATGGTAGTCAGGTGACAAGCAAAGGTTACAGGTTTTGTTGAAAAGTCAAAGCATGACTAGTTCAGAGAAATCAGTGAATTAAAGACTAGTTAAATTAATAGCAAAAATAATAAGAATGAACTAAATTAATCCATAAAGATGAACTCCTATTTAAAGGGATATTATCAGAAAGATAATGCACCTATCTAGCCCTTCACACTTTTTTTTTTTTTTTTAATATTTTGAGTGGAAGAGGTAAATGAATGACCAAAATACTGAGCCTTTAAAGTCACCTATGCATTAGGATGTTGTCAGTTACAAAAAGAAGTGAAAGCATGAATATTTCATATCTCTTTGGCATTCAACCTGTTTTGCATAGATGGCAGCTGGAGGTTCAAAAGAGAGCATTATTGCTTCACCACTGTCACCATGGTTTAGCAGGTAAATAATGCATGAGCTAAGGAGAGTTGACAAGGCAGATGGTAATGATATATTGGTTCAAGAGTCTGTCACCTCAAAAAGCACCTAGAAATGATTCACATCAGAGTTACTATGTATTTCATATGACTGTTATAAGAATATTCATAGATACAGTCTGCAATTAACCTAAAGAATTAACAGCTGAAGGATATGGAAGGCAAGGAGCCTAGCAAAGTTTCAAAAGAACCCTAGTGTTAGTACATATGCAGCAACACTTGTAAACTTTCCAGATTAAAATTGTGATAAGGATTAATCTGCACCCTTTGGGGTGCCAAATCCTGGATTAATCTCTAGGATAACAAAAGCTCCTTCTTATCAGTTAGGCAGTGCCTAACTAAGCAGGGAATATCTTGACATGTGTTATGCAAAAGCACCAGCATTTTT
Organism: Entomyzon cyanotis; assembly: GCA_024500445.1. NCBI lineage: Eukaryota > Metazoa > Chordata > Aves > Passeriformes > Meliphagidae > Entomyzon > Entomyzon cyanotis. The sequence continues at coordinate 48,181,239 of JAKEPQ010001018.1, read as the reverse complement.
TGCATTACCTGGCATCTGATTAAAATGCTGACAAAAAGTAATAATTCTACATAGTGCAGTACTAAACATAAGTTTTTCAGTAAGAATGTCCAGTCCTCATCTACAGAAATGAGGATAATGGCTGCTGTACAGTGGCTGTGGAGCAGTCAGGGGTCACAAGCTCTAATGACAAGCTCATGTTCATACTGTTTGTCAAAAGTATTAAGACCTTTTTGTGACTTAATTAAAAAACCCAAACAACACACGCACATCCTATCCTGTTCATTGCTCACAGGCTGCTTAACCCATAAAGGTTAATTTGTCACGCTAGTGCTTTGTTTCCCATTTTGTTTATGAGATCACTCTCTGTAGTGACATCTGCATACATTAACTAGCCCAACACATTTTGTGTTATCTGGCAGCTTCTTTAATTACTGGTCAGGCATCACTTTTTAATATTGCAGCCAAGCAGAAATGTATTTGTTCCAGTAGCATTTTTAACAGGAGTCTGTAATATCAGGGTCTCCCTGGAGAGCTCTCCCAGCCAGGGTTTGCCAATAAACCGCAGTCACTTCGCTGCAGCCCGAGGTATCGACAGATGCTTCGAACTGGATGCATAATAGGTGGTACCTGCTGTGAATAGAAAATGGCTAAGGGCTGGTGGGACATTCTTTAGGCACAAATAAGCTGGGCTGATTTCCTTCACATCTTGTAATGGGAGATTCGTGATGTGATTTTTCCCTATCTGCCTCAGTGATGGTTTTTAAACTTGTTTTCCTCAAGATGTGCAGCATACAGCAATGGCTTACCAGGATCACAGTAGTAAGCATGTTCAGTGCAATTAATTCATTACACTGATAGCAATTTCCAGCTAAATCATGTCCTTAATGCAAAGAAACAGCAAGTTTCAATAGTGCCAGTAGGAATGTGTCACTGTTGAGCGGCTAGCTGAGGAATGACCCAAGTTCTCAGACAAGGAAAGAGAGGAGAAGGAAGCTTTATTGTTTTGAATTCCATATATATAGAGTCTACAGAAGTGCCCCAGATTGGTCAGCCCGAGACCTCCCCCTAGGCCCAATTGGCCAAGCCCGAACTGACCCAATCCAGAGAAGTTGTTTGCAAAACATCCAAACTTTATCTTGTTTATGAAATATAGCAAAATGTTCCCACGGGAAGAACCTGTGCTAGCCACAGGAATGTGGCAGGGCCAAACAAGGTGTGAGCAACACAGCAGAGTGGATTGAACCAGTCATGCTTATAGTAAACACTGTATGCAGTAGTTGGAATAAAATAACACAGTAGGCTATCATGCAGCCAATGGATATGTGAAATTGTTCTTTATGATTATAAAACTCCACTGTTGAATATCCAGGGGACTGGAGGTCAGCATATACTATAGATACAGGACAAACATACCTTGTCAGAAGAACTGACATTATAGCACTAAATATGGTATCTCATCCTGATGTCAGAACCTGTTTCCTAGGAAGCAATGGGTTTCTGCTTAAGTGTTATCCTTAAACCCTATTGACTACATCTGGAAAATCAGAAACATAGACTTTGCTAAATAGTGGTGCATTTAAAAGAAAGGGGAAAAAAAAAAACCCAAAATGTTTCAGCCATGAAGAATTTGGCATAGGAGCTTCAGACTATGGAAATATATTCAGGTATGGGGCTGTGTCCTCTCCACTTTTCTCTTCCAATGTATTTTGCCAACTCTTTTTATTTATTGCCTGAGTTAGAAAGAGACTTAGCTCTGTTCCTTTCCCTATTATTGAAAAAAAGCATCTGTCCTGTCAAAGTTGAGGTGCTCAGGCTAGTCTGGCAGAGGTTGGTCCCCCTCAATTGTATGAGTTAATATCACTGTGCATCCTAAATAACTTGTGGCCATGTTGGCACGCTCTGAAAGTCAGTTGCAGCTGCTTTTTACTGTGATGAGTACACGATGCCATTGTCAAGACACTGATTTATTATCCAGCCTAATGGCTATTTCTAGTGGGACTTCCAGTTTGCTGCCAGAAGTTATGGAATCAATATATTCCAACAGAACAAAAGGTTAAAATTAGGTTCAGATATATATTTAGTTAAAAAAATGAGCATGAGTCTTCTGAACCTTGTAAAAGATATAATAAACAGAACTAGATCCATTTTTGTAATATGGATTGATTCTGGTTTGTATGTGGAAGCATGTAGAAACTGCTCTGTTTGAGGCATTGAGATAATGATTAATTTCCTGAAGTATTTGTTTTATGTGTGTGCATTATAAAGAAGATTTGGAATAGGTTAAATGCAGAATGCAGAGTCCACATAGTACTTAATAATTCAGTCGACTGTAGTCATATCATGTTTTAGTTGCTGTTTCTAATAAATCAGCCTTTGACTTGTGCTTTACTTGTGAAACAATCTTTTATTTTCTGGCTTCCAAATCAGATGCTTCTAAAGCAGAACTGTTAGATGAATAAACAATGACAGGATAAGAATAGACTGTGTTAGAGAGCCTGTTAAAGCAAAGATTAGTATATAGAAGACACATAAAGGCGTTGTTGTTGTTAGATCTGAGGCTTATTTTATGTGCACAACACTCTGCTGTACCAGATGGACGTAAAAATTAAATTCTTCAGTTGAAAAAAAAAAAGCTTGAGGAAAGAAAACAGTAAATAAAATTCTGTGTGAAATATCATAATTATAATATTGATAAATAACAGCATGTATAGCTATGATAGATATTCTTTGCTTCCAAACAAAGATGAACTCAGCTTCTCTCAGCTGAAATTTTTGCAGGCATTCTCAAGTGACAGGTAACTCCATTCTCTTTTTCTTTTCTTATATTTCTCAGGGACATTATTCTGTAGTGATTTTTTTCCATTACAAATAATTGCAGCAAAATCATGCAACTGGGTCTTTTTTGACTACATTACATTTAGAATGGAAATATTTTTTTCAGTGGCCAAATCTAATTTTTTGCAGTCTCTTCTGTGTTGACTCCTACTAGGAAGATTTTTAACACAATGAGGATTTGGCAGGAGTCAGATTGACTTGGTATCTTTTCTGAGGTTCAAAGGAGGAACAGCTTCCTTTACCTGAAGAATTAGTAGTGCAATTAATCAGAAGGATTATTAATGCAAAGACTAATATTAGTGCAGGGCTGGGATATTTCTCCTCTGGAATGTTTGTGAAGGTTTAGAAAGGGGAAACTTATTTTCTAGACGCATTTCAGCATCAGCTAATTTGCATAATTTGACAATGCCGTGAGTGAAGAGGTTTGTGAATACTGCAGTTTTCACAGGTGCCAAGAGTCTTCTGCTTTGCTTTGATTTGGAGCCCTTCTGTCTTTAAAGGTTCAGTTTGGGTGGATGGCAGATGACTGCCACTGAGGTTCTTTTAGAGGAATTAGAAATGCAAAACTTGAACAGAAGCCTCACAGGTCTAAATCTGACAGGCTGGTGATTGGGTTACAAGAGCTCTGACCAATGCGTTGGTATTTCCATTTTGCCTGGTATTACTGCAAATCAAGTGAGGGACAGAGAAGCACAATTGGTAGGGCTCTGACTAGCAGCTGCAGCAGCAGTGCTGCCCGTTAGAGCTTCATGAACATAAACCAGAGCAACAAAAGAGAACACCAAGGTTCTTGCAATAAGAAAACAATGTGGTAGAAGTAAGATTTCACTGACAATGTGTGCAGCCATTAAGGAAAAGTGAATATTTAGTTGCTCGTCAGGGAAATGAATATTCCTTTGCTATGATGAACTGGGAGATTTATCCTAATAGGGGAGCTCTTGTGGAGATCTCTGACTGCCACTCTAAGACAAGTCTGAACCATAATGCAGCAGTCACTATTCTTGGGTGAGGCCAGTGGTTGTTCTCTGTGTGATCCTGCCTCTGACTGTGACTGATACTATTTTTTTCAGAGCAAAACTCATAGCCAGTTATGGGATGTTCAGATGATAAGGTAATTTTTGTTGCAGACTTGTACCATGAGTGGGAGAATGTTTAAAAAGCTAAATTTCTCAGAAGACTTGAACATATCTATCAGATCAACTGTTAAATGGACAGGTCTCCTTAAAAGCAGACTTTTTTCTGGAGTAATATCTTCCTTTGGAAGTTACCTTTTATCATGGTTGTTGTTTCAAAAACATCACAGTATACCAGGTTGGAAGGGGATCTCAGGGATCTTTTGGTAAAGAAGAAGGACTTCTGTATCCAGAGGGAGAGAAGATTCACAGGAATGTCTCTCTTCTTGCAGTTGAGTGGCATGGCCTGGCATTAAGAGGCCACTGTGTCAGTTCAGCCTGCAAGCAGCATCCAGAAATGAAGAATTTCCTCCCCAGAGGGATGCTTTTGACTACCTGCATGCAGATGATGGCTGCTCACTAGCTGAACAACCACACAGTGGAGGTGCCCTGGGTGGCTGTGAGACATGCCACGTTAAAAGCAGCAAGTTCTTCAATCACTTTCCCTTTAAAGTGTCAAATACTTTAACATATTAATAGTTAAGCACTGATTAGAGGCCGTGATTGAATGTCCTGAGCAGCTGGAAGTCCCAAGGCAAAGTAAAAAAAAATTGTTTAACTGTACTGTTGAGGTCAATTATTAGGTAAAACTTACTCCTGAGCAGTTTACTGTCATTAAATATTTCAAATAGATCCACAGAGTCTGTTTGAAAGGCCACTGCTGCCAGTCAGTAGTTGCACACACAAAGCTGAGAACAGACTGGAAGGGTGAAATAACCTAATGCAGTCAGATGAAGAGGAAAAAGCTGGATTGCCCAGATAAGACAAACCAGATGAGAAAACTGTCATGTAAAGAAAAGCCTTTACTTTTCTCCCTTTATAGAAGTTTCACAATGTGCTACAGATAATTTGCATTTTCCTGGGGATGAATATGATGAATATTTTCAGCAATGCTTTTCATGAATATGGAAAACTGGCTGTACTTTTATTGCTATATTCATAAAATATGCATCTGGTGAGTTCCTGTTTTCACAGTAAGAAATATGGAGTGGAATTTTTAATTTCTTCACTTATTTTCTAGAGGTTTTTTACTTTTAATAAGGTGTTTTAATGTAATGATTTAGAATGTGAATCCTGTAATGGTTAGTTATGTAATAAGTTGCCTTTGGAAGAAACATTAGCTTCTTTTAGAGCCTCACTGCCAGTTCTCGTAGAAATGAGAGTAAAATGCTTGAACTCTCATGCAGGCTGGGGAGTTGAGCTGTTGAATCCCTCTTTTCTCATAGCATGATATTTTCCCATCTCCTAGAAAACATTTTGCAGACTGCTAGATTTTCAAAATCCTAGGTAAATGTAAGCCTTGGGACACAGAAGAGAGAATTCTTTGATGAAACAATAAGGGAAAGTGGTTGTCTTTTGAAATGCCACGAAGTTTGTATGCATCAAGAGATCAGTTTTCCCCCAGCGCTACTCCTGACCTTCATTTCTTAGGGCTTTACAGGAAATCTACCTGTAAGACAGGAACAACAATTGCATTCATTTTGTTACCTAGAAAAAAATGGAGCAGGTGAAAAGATCACTTAAGTATCATTGACAGTAAGATTTGTCTGATCTCATATAAAAACACAGCTATGTACCTGAAAGGTAATAAAAACATTTTTTATTGCTTAGCATTTTACTAATATATTGATATATATTGATATATCACCAACTGTATTACATGATAGAACAGTTCTATTAAATCAGAAAAGGTGCATACTCAGAATAACATTTGCTGGGAAGATTTCTTCATTCCCTTTTAAAAATCCTTGCTTTTAAAGAAACAAGCTTGTTGAAAGGTGTGTGTCTTTCTAAATGCTACAGTGCCTGTTTCCCTTTGGTGTGTGGTTGGAGCCACACTCAGGTATGCAAACTACTTACGTCTATTCATTGTGATTTTGAAATTAACTGATGAAACTGACTCAAATAAATTACAAATACGAATTCTACAGAAAATTCAAGGAATTTGTCCATAAAATTTTAATTGGGATAAACAGCTGTCACATATCTGTTCCTACAATGGAGAGATGGCCACAGACATACTCTGAAAACGTTTTTCTGGAAACTTCACATTTTCCTTTTGATTATTCATTTTCTCGTATCAAATTTATCTTAATTTGGTTGAAATTTTTCAGAGGAAGGTATTGCCATTATGGAAACTTAACTAGTAAATCTGCATATGCTTCTTCCACAGTGTTGGTTTTTTGATAGTGTATGTAATTAAACTGTCTCCTTAAAGGGTCCAGAATCAAATAACCTTAATTTAATAAAATGGGATATTTTGATATTGAGGGTAAGAAGAAAGTGATTTTCTAAAATGCTGCTATGGTATAGTAGTATAGTGAGTACCAAAATACTCATTATAGTAGTATTGTGAGTACCATATATTGTGAGTACCACAATATAGTAGTATTGTGAGTACCATTGAAGGTACTCACAAAGTGTCAAGATTGCTTTTTTTGAGGCTTCTTGCTGAATTTGAATTTTGAACAAATTCATGGTGTTTATTGAAATGCAAATTCTTTCATTTTCAGTATTCAAAAATTTTCACAGAAAAAGTACAAGGAGCAATGAATAAGATTTCCACTATGAGAAACTGTGTTTAGATATTGGGAAAAATAACTTTACAATGAAGGATGGTCAACAGGAACAGGTTGCCCAGACATATTTTGGAATCTCCATCCCAGATGTTAAACAAAAAACAACTGGCTATAAGCCCAAGCCACCTGATCTAACTCTGAAGTGACCCTGCTTAGAGGGAGCACTGCTATTTTGTGACTGCTGAAATCAGTCTGAAATTGGCTGAGTGCAATGTGCCTCTCTGTTACCAAAAATTGTATTAAAACAAAAAAAATAGCATCCTCAGAAGAAATAGTTCTAACTCCTGAAAAAATATGTGGAAAAAGATGTCAAAACACACAGACAGGAATAAGATAATAAATAAATGCTATTGTTATCACAACAGGCTTTTGCCTTTCAGAATTAAGCACAAGGTAGACTGCTGCTTTCTTAGATGGAAGTTTAAGACAAAAGTGAGGAAGGATAAAGTCTATAGATTCTATTAACAGAGAAGATACAATGTGTTGACAATAAATCAATAGTTATATTAGACCTTAAAAACAACAAAGGAAATGTTCAGAGGATGACTCACTTTAGTGAAAGAAAGTGACAAATGGTCTCAGCTTAATGACTAATATCAAACATTGTTAGGGAAGGTAAATTCTAAAGGCTCAGATCAATATTACCTCTTAGAGTCACAAGCAGAAAATACATAATCGAAGTTAAACTGTCAGAAGAATCCAAATCTCTCAAAATACAGACAATTCACAAAAGAAGATAAAAACCTATTTCTCCCCTAGAACTATAATCTTAAAAATTCCAAACCAAGCCAAACAGAAACCTCCCTACCAGAGTTCATGTTCTTATTCAATCTAACTCCCTAGCAGGCATCTTTGTCATCTGATGTTCCTCCCTTTAAAGTACAAAATTAGGGATCTACATATGGAATACAAATGGGATTTAAGTTATCCATTTTGCCAGAGTGCATTTCGTCAGAATCCAGGCTGGAGTATTTCCTGACGGTTACATGTGATCAGATCATTACATCAGGCTGCCAGAAACCAGAAATAGCTACAGTCTTACATTACCTTCACCTGGTTGGGGTGAAGTTTAAACCAACTTCCAATCCTCTAATTCAGGTTTCTTCCTATTTCTCTTGCCCCCCTTGTTAATATCAATGCACATGAAAGAGAGAGTAAAGGTAAATTTAGGTGTGACATTGCTTGATTTTGAGGGGACCCTTAACATCACTTATTTTGTTGTGGTGTTATACATGCTGCCGGGAAAACTGTAATTTATTAATATCTCATCTGAGTGGATTCACAATTTTTTTCATAGTGTTTGTTGTATTAATCTTCTTTAGAGATTCTTGTGGTCACAGTATTGACAACTTTTTGCACATAAAAATGCAAACTCTTACTTTGTATAAAGTTAGAGAATTTTTCAATTGTTTATGCAGCCATTGCTATTGTAAACATGCCTTTTTATAAAGGATATTTTAAAAATAATCTGCATTAAAATTTCCTTTCTTTTCCTGCAGGAACATTGTACTATATTTCAGGCATATACATTCTTGTTATGTCTTTTCCTGACTTACACTCCAACCTGCAATTACTCGTATATATATATATTTATATGCATGCTTGAATGTAGGCTCACCATTCATCAAATGAATTTCAGCTGGAAGTGGCTGCTTCACTTACATTTCAAAAATGTAAATAATTAATAACTAAGATTCGTAGAACTAACTAAAAATAACATAAAATTATGTTAGTTATTATATTCCACATGCATATATGTTTAATATTTATCACTCTGGTGTCACTAAAATCAAATGATACATAGAAATATCTCCGTAATGATAGAAAACTTGTTTTTTGTAGACCAAATAAACAATGAAAAATATATTAAACATACCACTACTATAGAAAACAGCATGCTGCCCTTTTTTAAGCAACAATTCCACAGTTTGTTGTTCAAACTTTTGGTTGTTAGCTTGGTTTAACTGAGGTAGTTGCTTATGTGAAAGCAAGTAACTTTTAATTGACATTTCTGAAAATTCTGGATTGTCCTTTCTGGTTTTGTGGGACTGGATAACCAAGCAGAGAGATTGTAAATTATCAGAGACACTTAAAACTAATTTGATCAAATACTTTGTCAAGGTAGAGAGTGAACTTCAAAATTACACCAAGTTCCATAGCATCAAATACAGTACTGAAGAAGCAGATTTATATATGAAAGTACATTTTTCAGTATTTTTTCTTCTTGAGTGCCTGTATACACATTGTAATTTTTCATAAATATCTACTTTTATTGCTATAAGGAGAAAAATATGCTTTTATGGTATTCTCCTGATCTTTAGTACTTGACTGGGAAACCTAAATATTAATGCTATTCTAGTTCTGTTGGTCATAAGCAATTGATATTCGGAGCTGAAGCTCTGTAAATATGATATGTCTTTAGAACAATATTGGGCTAAATTAACAAACAGTAGAGAAAGAAGTGGGAAAGGAAACAAAGTGATGTTTGGGAGTACCTCTAGTGTTTTTGAGCATCTGATGGGCATGAATTTCACACGTCTATTGCTTGTCCAGAGTCAGCTCACTGAGGTGTGTCCTGGGGATGCAGGATCTCAGCACCAACTTCACTCTACAGATGGAGTTTCTTTCCCTGTCCCACTGTCAAATGCTAGGTGCTAATACAGCTACAGTGATAAAGGACTAGATACGTTGATAAGTATAAACATTTTTGAGAGGGAGGTTATCCACAAAACAATAGCCATATAAACCACGTAAAAAAAATGCTGCTCCATTGTCCTTTCAGTAAAAATATTAAACTATTCATGGTATTCACTCATACTTGAGTTCTAAAATTCCACTGTAATTACACTTATAAATGATAAGAATTCAATAAGAAAAAGTGAAAAGACAAAAAACAATTTACTTTTTTCAGATAGGCAAAGCTTTATTGAATTTTTCATGATATCTGAGGATGAGATGTTTTCAAGTGTGCAAAGGGGGAAATTTGGAATCCTAAATTAAGCCCCTTGAGAAAAAGATATCAAGGTATAATTTATATAACTGACTTTCTGAACACTGGGCATGGTGCATGATGACTACTGGTTACTCAGGATAGTTAGAGTTCTTGTGTCTTAAACTGAGACTTGTGAGTGATTGAAAAGTTAAAAACAATGTGTTTGTCTGTGAAAAGGAGCAGGTTGGCTCTGCTAGAGGCTGAAGTAGGAAGGACTGGAAGCTGTGCAGACTGCTGAAAGAGATCTTCAGACAAGAAGCAGATTGAGGAGGTGGGCTTTGGTATGAGACTGATATAAAAGAAAATTTGAAGGCAAGTTAACTTCAGAAACTATAGCTGGAAGCTCTTTTACCAGCTTTGATTCATACTGAATTATTTTTAAATTGCAGTACCTTTGAAGACAGGAATAACACACAGTCACACCTACCTGGCTGGTTGATCCAGTGACTTACACAAGAGCAGGAGAAACAAGGCATTTTGAGAATACAATTCAGGATTGTACTATACTATACTATACTATGCTATACTATACTATACTCATTATACTAACAGAAGATTCTTTTTTATGTGCATTTTCTCTATCAGTAAATGGCCCCACCTGGAGCACTCCATCCAGCTCTGAGGCCTCCAACATAAGAAGGAAACAGACCTACTGGAGTGAGTCCAGAGGAGGCCATGGGAACAGTCAGAGGGCTGGGGCATCTCTCCCATGACAAAAGGCTGAGACAGTTGGATGTGTTTAGCCTGGAAAGGAGAAGGCTCCAAGGAGCCTTTAGTGCACCTTCCAGAGTCTGAAGGTGCTACAAGAGCTGGAGAGGGACTTCTTACAAGGGCATGTAGTGACAAGACAACAGGGAATGGCTTTGAACTGAAAGAGGATAGGTATAAATTAGATATTAGAAAAAAATCTTTACAGTGAGGGTGGTGAGGAACTTGAATACGTTGCCCCAAGAAGCTGTGGATGCCCAGTCTCTGGAAGGCTGGGACTGGATGATCCTTTAGTTCCCTTCCAATCCAATCCAAACCATTCTGTGATTCTATGAAATGCGGTATTGATTCTAAATATAAAATTAGTGAAATACATAAGTGGATGAAATGAGATGACAGGGACAAAACAACAGATGGAACCTGCAAGCACTTGTACATAGTGTTTGCAATGCTTTCTTTATTCATGTTTTTGTTTGTGGGAGAAAGCAAGCTAGGTAAAGAAGATCTTTGTTATTGGACAAAAGCACCTGAAAGGGAGGAGTGCACTGAATGTGGTGTATAACAGTAGTAGGAGTACTAGTGCACCAGTAGTTTGTTACAGTTACGAGTGGAATAACATTAATGGTCTTCCTATGTGAATTGACCACTTTTGTGAAATGTCCTTCTCACTGGAACACCAAGAATTTTGTCAAATTGAGACAAAATTTTCGCTTCACTTCTGCTTCTTTGACAGGTGCTATTCGATTATTCTTTTTTGATAAATACTTCAGGGTCAATTGTAGTTCTAGTTTTATAGGTTTGTAGTAACAAAACAAGTAATAAAGCATATGTCATGTTAATTTGCTTTGATTTAAGATGCTCCTTTTTACTGAAACATAGTTCTCGTAACTATGTTGGGAGTGGAAATCCACAGAAATAAACCACATTGTCACTAGCAAAAGAAAACCCCACACTTGGCCTTATTCATCCATAACTGGAACTTTTACAGGAACTTTTTTACTCTCTGAGTCAGAGCTGTAGCAGCCACTGTGGAGTGCATTGGCTCACAGCATGGATGTGCTCATTAGCTCCAGCATCTTTTCTCTGAGCTGTTAGGAACAAGGAAACAAAAGCCAATCTGTTTGTTTGCTATTTCATATTCATGTACCCTCTCCTCTTTAATGCCCTGACTGACAGCCTGGGTGTACATTGTCCGATGTCTTCACGTCAAGCCTGTGACCTCAATTCACCTATCATTCACTTCCATCATGTCAGCTGAGCCTTTTGTGGATGTCCATTATTCACACACTGTATTGTGTTATGATGAATTACCCTCTTGGGAATTTTAGGACATCTTAATCCCAGTCTGACAGAACTCTCTGCGATAAATAATTGACAAGTCCCTATGCTAAATACAAGTATATCAGAGGATGTGGATTTCTGACAGCTTTTACTGAATAAAAAGAAACAAGAGAGCATGGCTTCAGCAGTGTTGAGCAGCTTCCATCTCTCATTTTCATGTTCATTGGATGCTTTTCTACCAAGAGATTGCATGCAGCAGGGGAGGGAGGTTTATTTTTATCCATAGTTGTTTTCCTGATAAACAAAATATTTCATTTGAAGAAACAATTATGGGGAATTTATTATAATTTAATCTCACATTAAATCTGGCCTCTTTCTCCATCCATGCATGTTAGGGAAAGAGAACTTTGTTTCAGAAAACCCAGTAGCATTTAAATGTGCATTTCCAGTGACAGCCATGTGTGCCTCTGTGCTGCCTGGCATTTAAAGGAGGGTGAATTCCTGGTGCTCATCAGGCTGTGCAGGGGTGGAGCATGAAGAAACTGATGGACTTTTTGCCTTCTTGTCCTGACAGCCTCGGCCTGGCTGGAATTGCAGTGAACAGGGAGATGACAACTTGCTGCCAATTATTTTCTTGTGGAAGGGAATGGAATGAGCAGAGTCAAAGCCTTGTTCACTATGTCTGTGCTCTGCCAGGCAGCATTAGAGAGGTGATAAAATGCAGTCTTGGTGATATTTCCACCTTTCACACTTCGCTGGAGTTTGCCAGGTGTTTTTGCACTTCTTACAGCCCTGAGATAACTATCAAGACTTGACAAGAACCACAGGTCTGTTCCTGTGGGTCTCTGAGTTACAGGGCTGGCAGGTACCCCAAGGGATTTGGCTGTAGCATTTTTCTGTTTGTTGTTTCTGGAAAAGAGAACTGTGTGCCTTGTGCTTGCTGGAGATCCAGAAGTCATTCCTCAACAGCTGGCAAGCTCAGAGTGAGCACATGCTTAGTCTAGAAAATTGCAGAATTTGGAAAACCTAAATAGGTAAAATATCAAAACTGCTTTGAGAACAGATATAACAGGTAACCTTACCTTTTTTTTTTCCTTCCTTTTTCCCCCCCCAGTGTTGCAGTGTGTCAGGTAGCTGGAGGAGAAAAGAAAATTAATATAATTAATTATGTGTTCTGGAGGATAGCTAGTACATATTATTCTTTTAAGTCAATTGGAAGCAAATGCCATTATTGCTGCCAGAGTGTATCCTTAAGGTATTCTTAGCCACACCTGAAAGGACTAAAACCTCAGACACACATGTTCTTCCTGTGGAAGCTGGTGAAGAATGTCTCTTCTCATTTAATATAAACTGGGGTGAATAGAAGTTCATATTTATTTCTGTCACACACGCCAGAGGGAAGGAAGCAGTGGTTTAGCTGAATTACACTGAAGGGTGTAGAAGCATCCATGTGAAATACATTGTATTGCTTAATCTGCCCAACACACAAAACAGCTTTCAGAGGTAGGTGAATCTTGCTGTCAGATCCATAGTTGTCACTTCTTCCTTTTCCTTGCTATAATGCCTGTTTGGACCAATAATTGTACTATGGATGTGAGGAACTATTTTTTAACAACACTGTTGCCCTTTTCAATGAAAATTTCTCCTTCAGAAGAATGTCTTGTTTTGAATTAAAACAACAACAGCAAAACAAACAACCAACCAAACAACAGAAACACAAACAAACAAAAGCTCCTACAAAGAATCATTGAGAAAATTCCTGATCCCATTGGATTATAGCTGATATTTAATTGTAAATATGTAAAATACATCTAAAGTACAGTCTGTTATTATATTGATACCAAAAAGATTTTTGCTTTTTACACATTTTTCATATATTCATATCTCTGTAAACTACTATTATATAGTTATATATCTCCCTAATTTACTCCACTACATTTCCTACCCTTTCTCTTAGATTTTAGAGCAATAACCTAACCTTCTAAACATGTTCCTGAAATAGTTTATAGTTTTACTGTCAGGAAGAGTATCTACAAGAAGAACATTTTGTTTTCTTACCAGAATCTGAGAAGTTACAACAAAAAGTGGGGAGCTTGGTCCAACTACAGGGGCTTGACCCAGGGGTAGGTTACTGGGGCAGCTGAATCTCCCATTGGATGAACCTGCTAAGTATCCTAATTAATCAACCTTGTAAAATTGTGGAAATTTGGTGATGGGTGTGTCCCATCACCACTTCAACACCTGGAAACTTCCAAATAAAGGTCTACTTTTTACTTTACTATTCTAACACTGTTGTAAGCTTTTTTCTCTTTTGATTATAGGCAACTATATGAAAATAATTATTTTGATGTTTGCTAATAGTTATAAAGCTCCTTATGGGCTTTCTTTTAAAATATATTAAAATTTCAGTTAAAAGATCCTAGACGCATATACTTGCTAAGCAGGCAGTTGTATTTCTATTAAGTAAATTAGTGGAAATAAATAAAAGATAAAATCATTAAAGCTGATTTTTTTAAAGCTAGAGACCAAGGTTTGATGTCATATTTCACTATTTCTTGCATAAGATGCATTTTCACATTTTAGCTAAGGATGTTGTCAAACCTTCAGGAGAAGCAAATTCCCATTTTCTGACCTGTCAGACAGTCCTTTAATTAAGCTACAAAGCAACTCATCTCCAAATAGAAACATGTTAGGTTGCTCTTTTCCCATTTGAGATCTAAGGTTCCAACTGACAATATAAAGGAAGGAGGTTGCCAGGTTCTGTATGATTTGGCTTTGTAGGTTAGACAATTTCAGGTGACAATTTCTGAGTGTTTGTGTGAAAGAAAGAGTCAGAGAGTAGTTTGAGTAATAAATGAGAGTAGTTCGAGTAATAAATGAGAATGGGTTCAAGAAGCGCTTTGTTTTCAGGGTGTCCTTAATTAGGAAGCTAAGTAAGAATAGTGATATTAGGAATAATGTTACTGATGCATTCCTTCTATTTCTTTGAAATAATAATCAGTTTTATCAGAAAATGTGACTCATTTAAAAATGTGGCTCATATTTCAGAAAGAGCTTTTCATTACTAGATTAAGTAATTAATAGATTAATTTTCATTAATAGATTTGAAAAATCTAGAAGAGAGTAGGAATAGAACAGAAAAGTTTTGGAACTGTGTACTATTTGCAGAACTCTATACATGGCATTGTTCAAGAATGTGAAAATATGTGTCTTAATTTGCTTTTTGAAACTGGTCTTTTGAAGGATAAAACACTACTTTAAAAATTACAGGCAAAAGTAAGAAGAAAACAGATTGAGGATGATATGGTTCCGGTCAGAGTAACACAAGATCAGAAATCTTTCTGTGGTAACAAGTTTAGATTTGAAACTATATAATAGAAACTAATTAAAATACTAATTCCATGTTACTTACATCTATTATCTTCTCAGAAAGATCATTACCTGAAAACTGTTGGGCCAAAAAGAGCTTCAGCTCCAAATGTGTGAATATGCACTGTAAGATCTATACAGTAGAACTAAATCATATTACAGGAGATGATTTTAATATTCAGTTATTGCCTCCGACATGTCTGAGCACACAGATCTGCTCATGGAAAGCACTGCTGCGTTAATCTACTTTCCTGCTATCCCCTGCAACCTTCCCCATGACATCTGAGTGAAGTATGACTTTACTGTTGTATTGTGAGGTGGCATTTAAGTCTTCACTTTATAATTAAAAAAGAGTGGTTAATAATCATAATGAGATTTATTTTAATTTTCAGTTCTGGAAAGTTGCATTATATGATTAAGAATACATAATTTAGGTTTTATTATTTTAATTGCAATTTCAACAAAACTGAAAAGTACAGAAACCTTTATTGAGAGCATAAAATCAAAGCAACAGAAATCTAAGGGCCTCTTTGTAAGCACTTTTCATTGTAGGAAAAAAAAAACCTTTCAAAATCTCATTGTCTCTCCATAACAAACAGAGAAACAAAAAGGCAGCTTCAAGATAGAAACAAAGATGTCTTTAAAAAAAGAGAGGTTTAGAATATGTTTGCGTTTCAAATTTTAGCTTTTAATTAGCTTGTATGTTTTTTCACACTAAATTATTTAGAGGTTGTTTTATATTTCGTATCAATTTAAGTGGAGAAGGAATTAAATAGAGCATATATAACGAGATTTAAATAACTGAAGGAAATCAATTCAGCTCAGTCGGTGCTATTAGCTGAGCTACACTTCAGGATGTGCTCTAATCTTGTGTTTGAACACTTATTCTTTAGGGATTCCTATTCTGTTCTGGTATCCAAAGGCTTTGGCTGCATAAAAAGTTTGCTTTGTGTTGCTCCATGCCAATTCTGCAGTGATTGCTGTGGTGCCTGCACAGAAATGGGTCCCTGACTGATAATGAGGCTGAGCACACGTGCTGGAGTAGCAAATAATAGGTTTCTTTATAGCACAGAATGGTTTTGTTAACATACACTAATAAGGAGTATTTCTAATATGTATAAAAGTACTTACTTGTTTGTAAGGCAATACTGGATTTCATAAAGCTGTTTAAGTACTGAATGTGGGTACTTTGGAGAGCTGTTAAGCTCTCAAACACAGATAAATTAGCATACATATATTGTCTGAGATAGAAATGGCATTGTGTGCACATGAACACATATGGTTTATTGAGTCTTTGTGACAGACATTAAATTCTGGTATGTTGAGGGATGATAGAGTTCTATATGCAGAATATGGAATTCCAGTTGACAAGGGAGTAAAACTGCATAATAACAGTGTAAATGAGATGGCACTGAGACCCCCATGTACCTTGTCTTCCATTGTAAGTTGTTAAATGTTGTGGATTTACCCCTAGAAGACTAATGCAGTATTTTGCATAGAAGATCAGTAAAATTATGCTATTTGAGAATCTGATCATTTTTCCTGGCCATAAATTAGGCTGCTTTGTCTCAGGCAAGAGAGAAGACAGTGTTGCAAGAGGATAATGCAGAGAAATTAATTTTGATCATAATTATATCAAGGAATAGTTCTGTAGGAATAAATTTCTAGGGTCTCTTCTGCCACAGACCACCTTAGGTCAGGCTCTTAAATGAAGTTTCAGTGGACATTCATCTGGGCTCTTCCCATCTATTTTAAGGTAGTAAGAAATGCTGTATCCCTGATTAAAACTATGGAGATGCTGCTTAGGCCAGATTCTTGTTAAAGAGTATTTTTGGACCAGAATTAAACTGTCTGTAGATGCCATATAGTTCTAATAAATCTCACTGAAAGCTGCCTGGATCTCTAGGACAAGTAGAGCATGACTGTCTTGTGCTGAAGCTTTCTCAGATATGCCTTTCATCCTCCTCCCAGACAATCTACCTAGGAATTGCACCAGTAACACACTTTGCTTAGCATTCATGGTATCATCTGAGCAGTACTATTTTCATAAATTAAAGACCAAAACAAAGAAAACAACCAATAAACAACAGGAAAACCCAAACAAACCTAAATCTGTTTAATAAGCTGCTACTGACTGAGCAGATTTTGGTACAATGTTGTGGATTCCACTTAAAACAAATCTGACAACTTGATTGTTCAAAAATAAGGAAGAACAGTATTTTTGTGACATTGTCAAATGTGCTATACCTAGAAACTGCATATTTGAAAAACAAACATTTCAAGTATTTTTAGGAAACATAACTTCCTATTCCAAACTGGAACATGTTTTCTTTCTGACACTTTTGACTAGGTTTATAGTAAGAGAGGGAGGGTGACACTAAAACATGTATTGATGATCCAAGTATATATTGAAGATTTAGCTCTTAGCCCACTGCAAATGTTATTGCTCAAGGAAAGGATGAATAGTTCTTTGTATGTAAAACCAAGCACATAAATATCCATCCAGTACAAATTCCTTTCTGGTTGCACATGAACTACGTGAGATGATTAGCCAGAAGTCCTTCCAGTGAAATAAGCTTGATTGTTGCGAAACTTTGTATCAACCTTGGAAAGCATTTGGTTTAACAAGGCTTTTATTTTATTTATATGTTGTGAAGTAAAATCCTTGTTGGTATATTCACTGTTCTGGATTGAGTGGAACTGTTAGGAAGCCTTCTGCAAGCATTGCAAGGTATTGCCCAAAGTGGGAGGAAAGTGCTTCTTTAACTTCTGCTTAAAAAACCTGCTTAACCAGCTTTGCTCATACTTGATTAAAAAATAGGCACAGCTGTGTCTGGGAAACACTGGTGCAAACCACAGAAGAGGCTAGGAGGGCCTTAAGAGGAAATTTTTATTCAACACTAAAACCTCATTTTCTCAGCTTTTTCATGAAATGTCTCATCCTTTATATTGTTCAAAGTGTAAAGGAATTCTAAATCCAGATGTCAGAAGGTTGTTGGTTTGTTTTTGTTTTATTTTTTTTTCTCTGTAAGTAAGGTGTAAAAATTTTTGCTGTAAGTAGGGTAAGCAGTTCTACCATCTTGACAACCATAGCTATAATGACTGCAGTCAGCTCACCTTGGAATGCTCCATCACCCTATACACAAATGTATATAAGCCTATATGGTAATAGTGGGCTAAAAACTGCCCAAAATTACCTGTGCAAGGAAATCACAATAGACAATGACTAATGATTCAGGAATAAAGAGAATACTCTTAAAATATCATGATCTTTTGAAGATAGGAAGTCAGTGGGATCAATTTAAGCAGTCTTCAAATTCCTTTTCTTTAGATACTGAGATACAGTGGGCTTTTTTTCTTTTTTTTTTTTTTTTAGTTTGGTTGGTTTTTTTGGGGTTGTTTTGGTGGGTTTTTTGTGGGGTTTTTTGTTTTGTTTGTTTAATTTGTCATCTTTACTTTTGCAATTTTTTATTGACCCTTCTGTCTCTTTCCTTTATGTTTTGTTGAAGCTAAAGGCACAGGAATTAAAAATGGTGCAAAATAATAAAGTATTTAATCAGCTGAACAGTTCAACAACTAAAAAGTCTCCAAAAGCCAGCCCCCATTATACTACTGTAAAAAAGCATAATATGTCTGGATTTTATACCCTGACCCAAAATAATACGTCAAACTATTTATATGTAAATGTTTTTGGTTTTTTTCATTAGTTAGTATATATATTTTTACGTGAAGAAGCATTTGGAGCAAGATATGTGTACTTTACATATACATTTCAGAAAATGAGCATATGTTTTATGATGCATTTCTTACTTTATTATGTAAATACAATATAAGAATGTTTTCTACAAACTCAGCAGAACATAGGTAATATAATTCAGTGCTACATTCTGCAGTTTATTGAGCATATAGTACCTGTAAAACTCCAGGACAGAGTGTGCAAGTAAATCTTCCTTACACAGTATTTTTACACTGCACAGAACATCAGTGACTTTGTTTCTGGTTAAATTGCTAATCAAAGCTGTGATCCGTACAGCAACTGAGTACTTATAGGAGCAACCTATTAGCTTTTTGTTGGATAAAAGCATACTTGATGAATTGAGATCCACAGCAGCTTTGCATTTAAGTAGCTTCTCTTTGAATTGTAATTATAAAAAACCATGAGCTGGCAGAAGTTGCCACTTTCTTCTTTTTTACCTTTCTGGGCACTCCAGAGGTTGGCTGCCTGCTTTCCCATGAAGAGTGTTTGTTGGAGCATCAGCAGCTTAGCTGCTGCCACCCCAGCTGGGATAACAAAGATGGGATGGGTGGGAATCCAGAAGCCAGGCAGTGTTTGCTGTATTGTCCTGTAGCTTCTTATATGCCATCATCACACATCTGCCTGTGCCTGCTAATATTTCCAGCTCCAAAGAAAATTTTAATTTTATCTTTCAAGTAAAAAGGCATATCCCTCAAAATTATCCTATGATCTTGGTAACCTTGGGATTAAAAAAAAAAAAAAAGAAATTTTGTTGTAATTTTTTTCTTTGTGATTTTGCTTTTTGGGGGCTTTTTTTTTGTTTGTTTGTTTGTTTGTTTTTGTTTGTTTGTCTGTTTTTTTAATGCCCCACATGGTATTAGCTAGGTTATATATTGGGGGGTCGGGGTGATTTAAGGTGCTTTTCTGGTGTTTTTGGGTTTTTTCTGTGATGTAGGAGGATGGGTGACACAGATAAAAATAAGTTCAAGATTTAAAATTTGGAGAAAGGTATTGTGAGACTTTGCTTAAGATGTATCTTGGCAAGGGACTAATGATAGAAACACAAAAAAAACCCTCTTGAAAATGCAGTTTACAGTTCTAATTTATTAAATAGAGTTAATTTTCCTTATTTTTCATCTTCTATTTCACCTGACACAACTGAGCCATGCAACTGTTCAGTCAACAAGGAGTGTCAGGCTGTTTGGTTTTGTAAATCAGAGCTCTAAGTAGTGATATTATCATCAGGTAGCATGGTGGAAGGGATTCCTGTTGTCTCTTCTCATCTGGGTCTCCAAGCTTCTGCACTGTAACCATTTTTTACATCCTTTGTTCAACTTTGCTAAAACCACCTGGCCACAGGATACAGGTGAAGAGTTCACTTTACAGTTGAACTTAGCTGTAATCTAATTTAATTAGGCTTTAAGGTTGTGGTTTATATGCTTGAAACTTCTGTTGTATATGCAAGTTTGTTTTACTGTCACTTATGTCATTTGTCATACTGATCAATGATAACTCAAAAGTCATTGATGCAACATGAAGCTGCATTTTTAGTCTTCACTAATGCAGTGTACACACCAAAATCTAGAGGCTGGTTTCATGTAGAAGATTTTTTTTTTCCTTAGCATTGAGTCAATTTTCAGCTCAGATAGTAGAGATTCAGCATTTCAATGCTGCCAGTGACCTGAATGAGGGCACAAAGTGTCTGACTTCTCAAATCTTACCATTTCATGTGACAGGGAAGTGCCCAGAAGAATCTGCCTTTCCACTTACAAAATTTATCTGTTTTCCAGTATTCCTTATGAATTTAGCCCAAATGCATTACAATGAAATCCTACAAGAACGTCTTGCAGTGTTTAAAAAAACTCTAAACGTTTAGCAATCTGCCAGTCCCTTAAGTATCAGCTCAGGTATCTCAAGTTAAGATTCAGACTGATTTCTGAAAATCATCTCTTCTACCTAATGTGCCAATTTAACAGGACTGTGGAAGAAACTCTTCCCTGTGGGCAGAATTTTTAAGTGCAACTCAGATCAACTGCAGTCACCTGCATCATAGTGAGTTAGCAACATCAAACCTCCAGTCTGGCAAGGTACTGGCAGATTTTGCTTTACTTGTACTGTGACTTTGTTAACATGAGTGTTTCGTTTATCTTGGTTTTTTTTAATTATGTCTTAGCTGTTTCCTATTTCTTTCTGCTATTCACAGTTTAATTCTGATGATGATTTTCAGTAAGTAGCTATAGCTGGAATAAAAGAAGTCACATTTTTTGGAGGGTACTAAATTTGTTGGCATGGTCCAGTTTACTACTTTTATAGAAAAGAAGCATGCAGGACTGAAAAATAAAATAACAGCAGATGTAAAAGTGACATGAGGAAGACGCTTAGACAGTTTGGAGATGGGATAATGCTTTTTGATTGTGTTCTTTGAGCTAGAAGGTGGCAATTAGATTTTCATACAGAGAAAAGTGTGAGACATCTTAATTAAACACCTTTTGGTGGAAGTCATCATACATAAACCCAAACCTCTTGTAGTAGTTCTCAAATGTGTCACCTGTGAGGGTAACACTAAAACCAATCTTTTTCTCTTTTTTTTTTTCTTTGTAAAAATTGGAAGAAAACTATAGTTTGAATGCTGATTTAAATATGTACATTAGTCATTAAGACAGCCAGTCAAATACCTTTCTTAAGCATAACTATAGATCATGTACATAATCATAGAAAAAGGAAAATAACTGAAGGGAGAATACAATGGATTCACCCAGGGGATAGATCTTATGGACTTAGATGTTTCTAGCACCTAACACTAATGTTTTGTTTGAGTTTGGTCACATTACATCACCCTTCTGCTTTACTTTCCTTTATATGTTAATTACAATTGATAATACTTACTTCACAGTGGATGTGAAAAGTTATTAAATACTTCTGTAGCCATGACAATGTGCATTAGTTTTAAAACTGGAGTTTTTACAATGAAAAAAAATCACATATAATTACATTTTAAAGGTCTAACAGTGCAGAAATATGATGTTAATGGTATACCTTAAACAGGTTGTATTTCCTTTACAATCGCAAGAATGCCCTGAAAGAGTCTGTGCTGCCTGGAACAAAGAGGTCATAAATTGTCCAATATGTGACATATACGTGACAAAAAGTGCTGAAGATAAACCATGACCGACACATTGCATGGCAATGTAAAATATACAATTTTCAGCATTCTCACCTTACAATTTTGTCTACTCAATTTTAAGGTGTTTTTACATTACAATCTGAAAGAATGTTCTGTTGGAGGGGAATAACTTAGTAAATCCCATGAAGTCCTTTATAGAAAAGTTTTGACTAACAAAGGACCTGAATTGTTTTTAAAAAGTTGACGTGGCTACACCTGAATGTTAAAACTTGAGCCTGTCCAGTAGAGGGAGAATGCTGGGAGTGAAACACTTTTTTAAGATATATTTGGGAAAGTTTAGAGGCAGCATGTGTGTGATGAGAAGGAAATGAAGGGGCTCTGGTGTCCTGTTACCCAGGGGTCAAAGCCAGGCGTGGCAGCAGGGCTGTGTTTCCAGCATTGCTGTCGTGACTGACACAGCCTCTCTGGGAAAATCAAAATTGCTGATATGGTTTGCCAGGGAAAGGGCATTTTCCTTTGTACTCAGTTTTCTCCAGGACTCACAGTTAAACACTTTCTATTTCTTTTGACTAGAATGACTTCCATTAGGGAAATGTTGCCTGAAAATAGCATGCAGTATTAATGTATCATTTGTTTCTGCTGTTGCCAACAGTAACGTGTTTCCTTGGCTCTCACCCTCTGACTGCTGATGAGATCAAGCTGATTATTCAGCAGCTATAACCCACCACCTGCTCTATTTTTTTCCCTGACATGCAAAGCTGTTGAGACACTATCTTGCCTTGTTAAAGCTACATTTGTTATTCAACTGTACTTTTAAACATATATATATATATGCATGTATAGGTATTTAAGAAGTGGATTCATTTTTCAACAGACTTGTAATAAGTCAAATTCATTATTTTATAAATCTGAAAACTGAGGTGAACATGCTGATTTTTCTCTAAAATTCACACTTTAGTTCCACCATTCAACTCTTCATTTTATTATTAATAAAGTTGCATTGTTCATGGGGCTATTTCTGGAAATGCTGCTGCAGACATCAGTGCTATCTTGATTTTATTGTAAATCATTAACTACTCGGGAATTTATAGTTTAGGTTATGAAAGTGTCTTAATGAAACAAAACATTTCAGTCCTGTTCTGCAGAGGAAGAGATGATAATGAGCTCTGTCCACTCCTGTTATTTCTGGAAATTCTGGATTTTGCTCTTCTTTCTATAAATACCCATCCAACTCTGAGAGAGCTTAAAGCTGTTTCTGGTGACATGGCCAAAAGAGATATTTGCCTATCAATTCAGCAGAGATTTTAAATCTCCAGCTTTATGATCTTCTTTTGGGATTACAGCAGCATTACATCTAAATGTCCTTTGTAGCCCACAAAGTGTGAATAAATCTAGAACTCACTACACTTCTCTATATTTAGTGTTTCTTACTTAGCTCAACTCCACTTCTGTGATTGTAGCAGAAGCTATAATTTTAAACCCAAGCAATGTTTCAAACAGTGTTTTGAATATTTGATAAATACTTAATGTTTTTATTGAGTTGTACTGAAAGTAAATTAATATTATTTGATATATTGTTATTCAACTCATATGAAACTTTAGCATTCTGTGAAATCTGTTGGGTTTTTTTTGATTATATAATTCAGACAAGATGCAACTGCTGATGCATCCCCTATTTGAATAAAGGTAACTGACTTCTTTTGTGTTTTTCTTGCATAAGTGATGCCAGTCTGTATCAATGTTTTCTTTGCCTAGTATGTTGCAAGGAGGAATTTACTTGATTTGTTCTTTTTTCCTACTTTTCCCTTTAAAATGAGGCATGTGCATATTTCAGTTGTGTCTGTTTCCGGTTGGATATTAGTCAGATTTCAATGAATCTGCTAAAATGTGTAAATTGAAGGGTTGTATTTTCTGGTTGTTTGGGTTTTTTAGTGGGGTTTTTTTTTTCTGTTTTCTGGGGTTTTTTTGTTGGGTTTTTTTTTCCTATTTGTTTGTTTGCTTTAACTGGATACTTAAGAGGTATTAAAGGAGTTGTAAAGCAAGCTGAACTGAGTCAATTTTATTTTTTTAAGTTAGAAGAAAATTACCTTTTTGACATTTTAGAATACTTTTTTTGAAGTGAGGTAATTTTGTTATTTCCAAAAATAAATGTATGTAGTTCTGATTTCTCCTTCAGTTGCCAGAAACGATGTGAAAAAAGCCAGGGTAACAAGGCACGCCTACTCAATATACATGTCATCTTCTAATCACGCCTGTGAAGTTACTAGCTCAGCTGTGAAGCTCAGAAGAGTTTCCTAAGGCAGGCAGTGAGTTGGAGCTGGTGGTTATGCAATTTGAGATTTGTTGGAGCAGTTGGCAATTTCAGTCTAATGGTTTCAGCCTGTGTCCTTCACTTTGAGCCTGTTTAAAAATGTAGCACTAATGTGACTTACATTTAAGGCATATGAATTATTAGAGTGCAAATGGAATAAGCTCTAAGGGGTTTAAAACTCTGCAAATGAGAAGGATAAATTATATTTTAAAAGAAGTGGTCTTTCGCTATTTTTATACATCACTCTAGTAAGATTTCACTGCTAGATGTCAAGATGCATTTGACAGACTATCTTACTCTTCTAATAGTTTTTCTTCATGCCTTTATCTACAGTTCTCTCTGTCATACTGCCTTGTCTACTGAAACATTTTTGGCAGTATCAAGCTGTCATAATATTGCCCAGCTTCTCAAATCTCCTGATTGCACACATCCTAGAGAGATACTCTGGCTTGGGAACTGAACTTCCTTCCTTCCTCCTTCCCTCTCCCCACAAATGTGGAAATGCTGCTTCACTACCTTGTGATGAGAATTTACAACGTTCCTTTCTGCTGCTTAATAATAGTTGAACATAATCAATTTTTACACCCATACTGCACCATATTAAGCGTGTAAAATATTTCACACAAATAATTTCTCATGCCTCATGGACTGACCTTAGTGCTCTAGTCACAAAGACAATTTTATGCTCCCTCCATTCTTCACTGTGGCTGTATTTGATCTGCTCTGTTCTCTGGTACTCAGGTGTCCTCCAGCAATGACTAGACCTGTGGTTCATTTTTCCCTTTAATTGTTCATGTAAGGTAGGTTTTTTTTCATCTAGTACCAATGGTGTTACTAGTTCTAGTTAGGATTATGGACATTAGAGACAAAGCTGACATCAAACCAGTAAGTTTTCAGAAGCTACAAACTCATACTTGACATTATTCCCCCTGCAACTTCTGCAGGCTGTGCATATCCTCAGTGCATATCCAGCTCTACCACTTTTCCAGAAGTGTAAATCTATGGAGTTTAGCTTATTTAGTTATTTACTTATTTAGTTCCTCATTCTCCAGTGATGACTTTCAGTGGGATATATAGCTCCAGCTCTTCTGGGATTTGTTTTCAGGATGGAAACAAAAACTGTTTGACAATATCTGTACACTTGACTACTTCTGAAGGATTTTAGATTCTTACTAAAAACTGAGAATCCTAGTATAATGTGTAATATATTTGAAAGACTCTTTCAGCACCCTTTGAGGACAAGAAGTACTGCCACTATGCTACTTTTGTCTTCACTTTTTGTTAATTCACTAGCGTTAGCGAAATTCTTAAATACAATAAAAGAAAGGAACAAATAGAAGAGAAGAGCTATTTCTAGTTCATGTTTTAGAGAAGGGCTGCCTTTATGTAATGGAGAAGTGTTACTGTGACAAATGTTCTTTTGGTTTATCCTTTTTTACCTTTCTTATATGACACTTTTTCAGTGACAGGTGACTGCACGTGACATTTTAGATGTCAAAAGCACATGTGGGATTTATTCATGTAGGGCATCCCTATTTCAGTTTTCTCTGTTAAAATAAATGTGTTTAGTTATGTCAGAAAGTACTGCGATACTTTCTTTTTGCATTATTGTAATCTCAAGTACTCTTGTTCAGATTTGATTTCCCATTGATTTCTGACTGGTGGCTTGATTTGCTTTGGAACTAGAAAACCATGAGAAGAGTAAAAGTTCTCTGTATAGAATCAGCCTTAATTTTGCTTCTTTCATTTAAGTAAACAATAGGAATAAAGATTGTCTTGAATCATAAAGAATGATTTTCACTATAGCTATTAACAGATACTGAAATCCTTTAAAGACCTGTCTTCTAAATTTGTGGAAGGTGATAATAACTTTTTTTTCCATTAGGTTTCTTTTTAGCCAACATGACAGCCTTGTTTTGGATATGAGGTCATCTTGTTAGAAAAACTGATTAAGAAGGTTTGAAATAGAATTACTCTTCATATGAATAAAGCAAAAATGGCTTGAAATGCATTAGAAAAGCACACAAATTATGAAAAGTAATTTTGTGCTTACTGCTTAATTAAAGCTGAGTTTTGTAATCTACAGCTGAATTAGAAAAAAAATAAATTTAGCATTTTTGGTTGCTGTTAATTGTTTCTAAAGTGGAAGACAAGGATTGAGGTGTTACTTTGAACTGTTGTCCAGAGTATAATAACATTAGCTTCTCAAAAAGTTGTGCTAAGTCCTGATTATCTTAAATCATATATACATTTAGGCCAGTAATTTTATCTGAAGAGTGCTCTGCTAAGTATCACAATGTCAGCAGACCCCTAGTAGACCCTTTTTCCATATGAATATCATTCAAATGCTGCCTTAGATGACAAAGATGAAACTGTCCGCAGAGAGCAGCTGAGGAGTACAACATACAAATTCTGTATAGAATATAGGAGACCAATTATAACCATAGTCTTTCTGTGACCTTATATGCTTCAGATATCCTCATTAACAGAGCACAGATCACATTACCATCATGTGGCACAGCAGATGTCAGAGTAAAGAGAAGCTGTGACTCTGTAGTGTAAATACCTAAAATATAACCAAGCTGCAGATCAGCAAAAAACAAAAACCTGTGGTTAGTCACAATATGTTTAAAAAAAAGTTTAAAATTCTGGTAACACTTATGCAGAAGATTATGGCATTTACATAATGGAATGCAGCAAAGCTTAGGAAAAAATGTCCTTATTTGACATAGGGAAATATGAATTATCATGAGAACTTTTGTCCCTCAGTGTTAACAATCCCAATATTTTTAAAAGCAAACAAATTTACTTGAAAGAGGAAATATCGAAACTTGTGGTTACAATTTACATCAGCAAAATTAGACATATCTTTGGTTCAGTACAAGATATTGTTTTATGGTTTGAACTATCTTATCCAAACTGACATCCCTTCATCAAATCTAGATCAGCTTTTGTGGTGATAATTATTATCAGTGCCTACTTCTAAGAAAGATCATATAGGAAATATATTTATAAATAACATGTAAAAGTGTAGTCAGCCCCTCTTAACTCTTCCTATGCTGTGCTGGAAGTATGGAAATAAGACAAAGAAAATAAATCCAGATGTATTTATGTGAGGGTTATGGTCTTGCTATCATTAGCACATCTACGCTCACTTTTGAGTTACTGACCTTCCAGTTCACAGTCGTTTGTTGAAATCACACTCTCTGTGTGACAGACTGGGTGATCTTTTTATACAATAGGGTAAAAATATTGATTAGGGTAATTCAGGGATATTTGGATTACTCGTTACACAGAATTCATAATCAACTATGGAAGAAATCTATTTGTATTTCAGATACATATATGAAAACTATGTGTGAAACCACTTTTACTCATACTCCTTGTGGCTTTTGCATTGTTCATGCAAGAACGGGTTTGAGTATTTGGATAATATTTTACAATCAGTACTTGAAAATCGTTGTGTGTTCTACATTGTTCTTTTTAGCTTGATATTGATATATTTTTCCCTGGGTATTTATTTTCTTAAGATAACCTAAAAAATCCATGGATTTTGTGTTTTAGAAAGTTTGTGAGCTAGTGATAGCTATTAACTCTAAGCTTACACATTTTATAATAGCTTAATATAACAAGAAGTAGATGAATATTTTCAAATAAAATACTTAGAGTGTGAAGCACAGAGAAAAGGTTTATTTCATTGTACTGAATATAATTTTAATTGGGCCATTTGCTGACAGAAACCTGTGCTGGCTAGGAGGAGATAAAAATATGACATATACGCAAAAAATGAAGGCTGGAAGATGAATAGACCTTCTGGGGAGTTGATCTTTACAGATCAGATAAAGATTCTTCAGACTGTGCTGCATCAAAGGCTGCCTTTCAGAGATGATAATGTGGACGTGGAAGCTGGGGACAGGACCTTGGAAAATGGAGGGCTTGGAGATTGACAAGCAGCTGTGCTTTGGGTCTTTTTTTGTTGATGTTTTGCTTTTCTATTATTTGTGTGTTTGTTTATGTGTATATAATCTTTTATAATCCCTCTAAAAGTTTGAGAATAGTTTGTAGGCTGGAGGACTGAATAACACACCTTATCTAGCTTTTCGATAGCTGTTTTCCTTTAAATGTAACCTTTCTCTTTGAAAGATACAATGATATCTAGAGGAAGGTAACTCTTGACTCCTTTCAAAGTGTGATTAAAACTACTTACTTGTGGGCAGTGACTGTTTTTCAAGGGATTTTTTTTTTCTTAATTGATGAGCTAACTATTCTGAAAATTCCTGAAAATAATGCACACTGCAGCCTACTTAGGAAAAAAAGAGAGAACACTTCTCATTATTAATAAAAAAAAACCAAACCAACCAACAAAACAAAGAGCTAGAAGTAATTGTTTAATCTAGGAAAATTTATTAAACAAATTGCTTGTTTAATCACAGTGCTTCCAAGCACCTTAATTTTGACATCAGCTACTGTGTCAATCACACTGGCTAAATCTGGCATCAGCTGTTTTGATCCCTCGACTTAGAAACTCCATCTCACAGCTGTCTGGCATCCTCCAAAAGCACGTGAATAGATGCTACAGCATTCTGTTAGCCTTTGCAGCCCTCTCTCCCTGGTCATGGTTTCTCAATTTATTTACTACTTCAAAGTAAATCTGTGTTCTCCAGCAGACTGCACAATGTAGGGTTCTTTAAAAATATTGAAGTAAGCCAGAACATTTCTGTTACGTTAGCTTTTTTTTCTTTTTCCCTTTTTAGTGTTGTTCTGTTTTTCATACTTTGTATCCAAAAAGATAATGTTAGATAGAGCTTTGTTCAAGGCAGTAAAACGTCTTACAGCTTTCATCTTCACAGCACACAATACCGAGGCACAGAGGAAGAAAGTATTAAATGCTAATATACAGGAATACTGTTTTAAACCATTTCTTCTTATTTTCTTACACATAAAAATTTTAATCTTGGGATTTTGGTATTTGCTGGAGAAATCTGTAGGGAGCTGCAGTGGGCCATGGTGTTAAAGAAGCTGTTGCCATATTAAACCATCATTGTAATGAGAGGGAAAATGGGAAGCGCCAGGTGTCAGCAAGGCTGCTGTGCAGCTTCTCTGTCTGCATTCTCCAGAGACTCTTCCATCAAAACAGGGAAGGCCAGACCTGACATATGCATGCCTCAAAAGGAAGCAGGCATGGTTCCTTTGAGAGATGAAAAATTGGTCTCTCCTTGTGTCACAATAAAAGGCACAGGTAATTTGAGTTTGCTTAACTGGCTGGCGATTTTTGGCCAAGGAGTGTTGACATAGGGTACTAGGAAGTACATTTTAAATATACATTCCAGCTAAAATATTGGATACATGGCAGATAATTTTTTTAAAAATTGATCAAATAACTGGAACAACAAAAAAATACTGATTTTCAGTCAGTAGAGCAAAATGCAGAGACTCTTCAGCTAAGCAGTGTTGAAGAAATCAAAAAGGTATCTCAGCCTGTTGCTGGAGCCTCTATGCATGGTCCTGCCTTGTTGTCATGTGTACTTCCTTTATGGTGCTGAGTTTGGCTTTTAGGAGTCAGGGAACAGTTGCTTTCTCATTGGTTATTACTGTTTCTAAACAGTTTGCTTGTACTTTTGTATGAGCTTGATTACCTTTAGCAGAGCTCTGTACACATGTCCCAAATGGCAGCTTCTCATTTTGGAGGCTATTTTAAGGTATAAAGCATTGTAGATATTGCATGTAGGGTTATTTTAGAAGGTTGCTTGGGCAGTTAGAATGGGTTTTAACTGAAACCTGACAAAAAAATTCTAAAGGAGAATAAGAATATAATATCTATTTTATGAGAGATATTTTTTCCCTTCATTTGAGACAAGAAAAAACAACTCAAAACTATTTTTTTTTTAATGTGCTTTAAGCATTTTTACTTCATAGTGCAGGTTAGCTGAGAAATCTACCAGTGGAGCTGAGGAATTTCAAGCATGGCTGCAGTTCTTTCCATGGAAAATTCTTAGTAGTCCTAATGCTCAGTATATATTTCTCTCCATAATCCATCTTTCAGTTTGTGCGTTTGGGTTCTACTGTCTCTTATGATTCTGAGTACCTTAAGGCAATGGAGCAGAGTGTGAAGGAAATCTGAGGGCAGTGTTAACTGCAGCTATTTACACATGTAGTAAGTGTTATATCTTGCTTTGCTACAATCTGGTGAAATATGACTTAATCAGCTTGAATTTATCAGAGGATAGACAAATTTAGATGTGGAACTGGCTAGATTGAGTGAATGAATTAGATGGACAAAGTTGTCCTAGTATCATACCAAAAAAATTAAAAAATTAAAATACTGTAGGTGTTTGTTCAGCGCAGTCGAGAGTTGAACTGTGCTTTTTCCCAGTATAATGCATGAAATTATACCATAGATTTCCTTTGGTTAATGTGGTACTTGGTTATTGTGGAGGTACTTCCAGTGGGCAATGCCTGTAAGGTGCTGGTAGCTTTCTGTTAGCTAAGAATCATTTGAATTGACCATAAAACAACTGAGTGGGGACACATTTTGTGGCAGTAGAGTACACAGGTTTGTTGAGGTGTTTTCTGGTTTTACAGAATGATTAGAAACCTAAAAATAAGGAAAATACCCTAGGTTTTGCCTTTTGAAATGGGTCATCCTGGTGGTTGTTTGAGTGGGGAGGGGGATTGCACTCGGGATGAAGTAGCTCAGGCAGCTGCAGTCTGGGACTGGTCTGAGGTGAGGTTCTGACAGCACCATCTCTGCCATTCCAGCTTACATGGGCTTTCTGGTCATATTCCTTTTGGTTGTTAGCAAAAACTGACAAGGTGACTCAACTGAAAAAGTGGCTTAGACCTGCTGTTCATTTTGTGTAGGGATTGGTCTGAATGTTAAAAAATGATCAGACTTATTGTTTCACAGTAAGCATTTTCATCCCTGCTTATCTGGTGGATATAGTCAGGCAGTGTCTGTTAGACAGGGACCATGACTCCCTAAATATAATTGCTATAATTTTTTATTGGGCCATGAAATAATTTAGTTCTGAAAGTAAGTCACTCAACAATCAGGACATGGCTGAGTCCACATGAAATACATGCACATCAGGTAGCTACTTCAGAGTGAGTTGGCTTGCTTTAGGGATGAGGGAATCCGTGTGCAGCTCAGCTGGAGAACTTGCATTACCTTGGCAACTTTTATGTGCAAAATTGTAGGAAATTTCTAAGGAGTGTGTCCAAACAGCTTTTTTTTCAAAGACTTCAAATTTTGTATGAGGAGGAACATATCACCCAATCTAATGGATGTGTCTGTATAATAGATTGAT
This sequence comes from Entomyzon cyanotis, assembly GCA_024500445.1. Taxonomy (NCBI): domain Eukaryota; kingdom Metazoa; phylum Chordata; class Aves; order Passeriformes; family Meliphagidae; genus Entomyzon; species Entomyzon cyanotis. The sequence continues at coordinate 48,149,843 of JAKEPQ010001018.1, read as the reverse complement.
TTGAAAGAGTAAATTCCTGTACACTGTGTTTTGCTTCCTGTGGGGCTAAGTGGAAAGTGGATTTTTTTCAAAGTAATAAATATGGGGAAAATGTCCTCTAGGAACATGCCTGTTACTGTCCAGCTGCTAATTCAATCCATGAGATTGGACTCCAGCTAGTCCCAAATTACTGACTTTTTATGTGTCCCTAATAATCACAGGGCTGTTAGTAGTTTCTGTAATGGAAGCTAAATGATATAATGGAGAAATAAATGTCCATAACATGGTGTTTTAATATTCTAATATGTACTTGTTACAGGGTGGTAGTTTAAATTAATGCACATAAGACAAGGTAGTATGTGTAAGGAGAAAATATTTTCAGCAGGATGTTGATGAATTTTGAACTTGACTAGAGCTTCTTAAATTATATTGGAGTGAGGGTTAAGTTTTCTAATGCATTACAGTACTTAAATATCCAATAATACAGAAAATAACATTTTTTAGATGAGATGGTTCACCTTTACTCAAATTTACATAATTTTCAAGTACGTGCAAAAAAACATAGATATATAAAATTTATAGAGAGAAAACATGCATATGAAAAAAAGTAAAAAAGAAAGACTTTTCTATGTAAAGAATCAGTAAAGACTAAAATTTATTTCTTCTCTCTGTTCTTCAGCGCCTTGCTAAAGAAGCAGAGAAGTACCAAGCATCACATCAGTGGAGAGATGAGTTTGGGGTAAGTTTCAGTTTTTCTCATTTTGACCTTCTTGAACTTTTCTTCTTTGAAATGTTAACTGTAGTCTTTCAAATATGTTGTTTATACATCCACTACAGAAGGAGTCATTGACTGTGAATGGGCATTTGATTTAATTCAGTAAACAGTCTCAGTCATTGTGTCTAGAGAATAAAGTGAACTTTTCCCTTCAGAAGCTGATAGGGACCTACACAGACCCAGGGATGTAGCTCTGAGTTGTACACAAGACATCTGTTTGTTTTGACAGACAAGGAATGATAACAGAGAGGACATCTAAGTTATGGTTGCTATCAGTTAAAAGTGTGCTTATTCCAAACACTGAAGCAGAATCATAGAAAAGATTTTTACAAGTTGTCTTTTCCATATTTTAATAACTGAATCTCTTCTCTTCAACATTCTAGTACTGCTGAAAGAGGCCTTAACCTGATCAAACATTAATATATCTTCTTTAGTAATTTCAGACTTTACTGAAAAATAAGTGACATGATTGTATAATGTACAATATTGATTTTTTATTACCAATCAAGCCAAATGAATATTGTGCTGCGTGATTATAAACCTCTTAATTTTAAGCTATAGTTCCCGCCTGAGAGTCAAAGTTATTTATTATGCCTTTATTACATGTTCCTACAGAAATAAAAGCAAATGATACATTTACATGGTGCTCCTAGAAACATTGACTGTGTTTGCACATCCAAGAGAACCACAGTGGCACACAGTTAAATGCACAATGGTTTTCTAAGAATGTTGTGGTTTAACCCCAGCTGACAAGAAAGCACGGCACAGTCACCTGCTCACTCCCACTTCATTGGGATGGGGGAGAGAATTGCAAGAGGAAAAATGAGAAAACTCATGGGATGAGATAAAGACAGTTTCATAAGTAAAGCAAAACTGTGTGCAGAAGCAAAGCAAAACAAGGAATTCCCTCGCCACTTCCCATGGGCAGGCAGAGCTTCATCCATCCCCAGGAAAGCAGGGTCCTTTGCCCTAAATGATAACTTGTGAAGAGGAACACCATCACTTCAAAAGTCCACCCCTTTCCTTCTTTTTCCCCCAGCATTATATGCTAAGCTTGATGCCATATGGTATGGAATATCCCTTGGGTCAGTTGGGGTCAGCTGTGCACCCCCAGCCTCCTCACTGCTGGGGCAGAGTGAGAAGCTGAAAAGGCCTTGGCTGTGCAAAAGCACTGCTCAGCAGTTAAAAAAGAAACAAAACACACCAGAATTACCAACAGTGTTTCTAGCACAAATCCAAAATATAGCCCATGCTAGCTACAATGAAGAAAATTAATTCTAACCCAGCCAAATTCAAAACCAGCCTAAACATTCATTCTGATCCAGTCTTACTCAGGCACATGGAGATCTGAAAACAGACAAAAAACCCTGAGGTCAGGCTGTATAATTCAGACAGGAGTGACTGGCTTTAGGAGTACAGAGAGCCTGGACTCAGCCTGAATGCTTTGAAGTGTGCTCTCTGCACAGGCACAGCTTCTAATACACTGTGAAACACAGAATGCATATTCCATGGAGATGCTATAACAAGAATGCTGCAGCGACCTTTTCAGCTAATCTGTCTCTCTTGTGAATAGGAAACAAAACTTGCAGCTTGATGGACTCAGTGCAGAACTGTGTAAATACAGTCAGAATCTCATTCTAATCCTTTTGCCTCTGCAGTATATTTAGGCATCATGTCAATACTGCCCCAGCTTTTGTTTTTCTTTTTACCATTTTTTTTGCACTAGAAGTCAGTCATACCAAAGAGGCTTCAGGTTTTATCAGAATTCATTGCCAAGGAGACATCTCAAAATAATTTGGAAATGTGATTTTATATTAATATTATGTATGGATCAAGCAAAGACTATGGTCAGTATTGAAAAAAAAGATGTGGTTGAATTTATAATAAAGTAACTTCAAACTGAGATTGTACTTTACTGTTTTGAATTTGGATCAGAACAGTGTGCACCATAAAATAACCTTGACATTAGGTTATGCAATTAAATTTCAAATAAATGTATTAAGCCTCTTATAATTTAATTTGTTCCATTTTTGCCAGAAGTAATCTTTCTTCTCTTCTGGCCTACTTTTAAGAAAATGCCTGCTCAAATTAGTCTGCACACAGATCTTCCTGATAAACTTAATTTTCACTGGAAGATTCATTCTCCTAATGGCTGTGATGGAAAACAGAAGATAGACTGTAAAGCTATTCTGCAGTTTAGGGTTCTGAAAGTACTTCTGAGAGCATTATGAATGGTCTGCATCGTGCTGCATGAAGTTCATTTCTCAGCCGGGATTTGGTTTTGGGTGATGAAAGCCCTTCCAGCAGCAATGCACATGAGTCACTGTAAAAGGAAACTCATGGGACAAGCTATTTCTGCTTCTAATGAGCTTGTGATCAGCAATGTCCTTGACAGTCAGATTTCAGCAGAATAATAGCCTGTGGAGTTTTAAGGAGAAAATGTCACGAGCATTCTTTCTGGGGAAGGGTATATGGGCTGACTTGAGTGGAACATATGCAAAGAAAGAAGGGCAAAGAAGGCTGACCATGAGACCAAGGTCTGTCCAGAGCTACAAGGGATGTGTCACTCAGAAGACTGCCAGAGTCCCTGTTCTAACACCTTATTCTAAATATGAGTGGGGTTTGCACAATTCATGGCAAAAGAAACATGCAAGCATTAAAGATTTTGTTTTCAGGTTAATGTCACAGTATAATAAAAGTTCAGCATCATAGATATGGTCTTTTGAAATAAGCTAGCACAGGGAAAAAACACAGATTTACTCCCACGGATTCTTTTTTTTTTTTTTTTTGAAATTTCACCTAATGATTTAGTGGAAAGACTGTCCAAATTGTCTAAAGAACAAAATTTGCTTGTCCTTTAGAAGAAAAGGTAGGAGACTAAACTATTTACAGACATACAAATCGACATCTAGTAAAATCCCTTTTAGGTACTATTTCTAATTGAATGAGAGTATAATTTCTTCTAATATTTTAACTACTACAATATATTAAATTCCAACTACTTCAAGGAGACCAAACAATGAAGAACAAAACTAAAAACTTAAGTTTTGGGTTTTGGATAAATGACAGAATCACAGCATGGTTTGGATTGGAAGGGACCTGAAAGCTCATCTTGTTTTGACCCCCCTGCCATGGGCAGGGACACCTTCCACTAAACCAGGTTGCTCAGAGCCTCATCCAACCTGGCCTTGAACACTTCCAGGGAACCACTCTGGGAAACCTGTGGCGGTGCCTCACCACATTCACTGGAAATAATTTCTTCCTAATGACTAATCTAAACCTGCCTTCTTTCACTTTCATGGAATCATAGACTATGGTGAGTTTGAAGGGACCCACCAGGGTCATCAAGTCCAACTCCTGGCCCTGCACAGGATACCCCAAGGTTCACATCATGGGCCTGAGAGTATTGTCCAAATGCTTCTTGAACTCTGCAGGCTTGGTGCTGTGAGCACTGCCCTGGGGAGCCTGTTCCAGTGCCCAAACACCCAATGGATGAAAATCCTTTCCCTAAAATCCAACCTAAATCTCCTCCACCTCAGCTTCAGGCTGTTTCCTCGGGTCCTGTCACTGGTCATGAGAGTGAAGAGATCAGTGTCTGCCCCTCTGCTGCCCCTCGTGAGGTTGTTGAAGACCACAAATTTTGGATTGTGACATGTTAGTTCCTGATTAATTGGAAAGTTGGTTAAAATAGTTGAACTGCAGTTTACATCTATGGCCCAAAAATAATACTTACCTGTTCGAAAGCTATTAGGTCTTAAGAGAATATTTGTGAAGTTTATGAAGGCAAATCAAAAGGATTAGCTTCAGGCAAATAAAGAAATTCCATTCTGTGTTTCCTACTCCGTGGGTACTGCCCAATTCCCCAGGTGCCTGTACAGCTGGAGAAATTAAGCCTGCTTGAATGTTTTAGATTAAAGCAGTTACAACTCAGAGGTACAAACCAATAAATCTAAATGAAACAGCCTTGTCAGTTTGAAATTTCTTGTACACTACAGATTGAAAAGGGAGTGGTTTTGACACTTGTGATGGTCCAATTATTTTTCTGGCATAGAGACTCATGAAAAAAATATATGCAAACTGGAAGAAGGAATGGAGAATTCTGTATGAAGTAATTGCTGTTATTCCCCAAATGAATCTTCTACAATTACATTTGATATCACGTTTGATTGACTTGCAGTGGTTGGTTAACTAAAGCAATTTTGTTTCCAGTTGGGTTGCTGTCTTAATTGTACTTACACATGTATAAACATAAGGGATATCTCATTGGTATTTTAAAAGGGGAGTCTGTATGGATGGCCTATTAACATTCAATTACTTATATGGAGGCTGAAACTCAGACTTATAAGAACTAATTATCACATAAAAATGCCACATGAAAAATTCTATCAATATGCCTTATCTTTTAACCAGTAGTGTCATTTTATATTCCTCTGTGCAAATGATGTTTTTCTGCATCTTGGTAATTTTGAGACAGCATTTGCTCTGATGATAATATGTAGCCTGATGTTCATGAACCAGCTGGGCTTAAAAATAATGATAGAAGGTCATAGGAATATTACTTTGGCATTATGTTTTTTTTATTTTTTTCTACTATAAATTTTGGCTGCATAAAACTGTAGTGAAAAGTTTCTCAGCAAAGAAACAGAAGATGAAAAAAGTAACTAAGGTAAAACAACTCTCCTATCACCAGAGTTGATCCAAGCAGTGACCTGCAAGAGCAGAGCAGTAGTAGGCATCTCTGTTGTATCTTGCAGTTTGAAGATTTTCAGGACTCTCTAATTTATTGTGGAGGTTACAACAATGCTAAAACATTGTATCTTAAAAGCCTCAGCTGGAAAACAAACAGACAAGACATGAAACTTTCAGCTTTGACACAATTTCATTATAAGGAGGGAGTTTACTAAATGTATTTTGTCTCTTGAAAGAAGGAAAATTTCTCATCTCTTCAGAGAGAGGATACAGCTCTCTTATGGCTTGTACCTCTCTGATAATCCTCTTTTGTGCAAAGAGCATCTGTGAGAAATGACACAGTTGAGATTTGGCACCAGACTTGTGGCTCAGGGTTCCCACAGGCACGGAGTAGGTGTGGGATCTTTTCCTAGTAAGTAATATATACTTTATAATTTTTTTGAAGTTGTAATAACACTAAACACAGGCAAAGTGTCAAAGCTGTTTGTATCTTCGCATAATGCTTTGATCCAAAACTCTGTGAAATAAATCTTCCATTAATTTTGGTTCATTTTGGATAATGCCTCCCACTTCTAAAGGTTCTGCTACTTGAAAAAAACATCCAAATTATCGACTTAAATTGACAGATGGTCAAGGTTTTAGGGAGGATAATATTTTATTCTCTGAAGGGCTGTGTGCCACCTCTTCTGTGACCTGTAGCCTTCATTTGTATATAATTTAAATTAAATATGCCCTATCTCACTGGAAGGAATTAAATATTATTTTTTCTGCCAAGTGATTGCACTTGGATGTCTTTCTACTCAGGGGATGAAGCTCTGTGTGTGCACTGGGAGTAGTAGGAAGGTGAGGTGAAAAGGAAATAAGGATAAATCATATTTACTGAAATTGGGTGGCTTTAAGGTTGTTCTGATGTTTATTTGATGTTTATCAAATCCCACCTTTTTGAGTAATAGAAGTTCACTCTGAAGGTTGCAGGAACAAGCATTTCTGCACAGTTTTCTATAGTGTTTGTCAAAGTGAAACAGGAGATACTGTCATTAGAACCTTTGGAAAACACTCACCTCAGCTTCCCAGGATCTCCATCATTAGTAAGGAGAGTTTCATCTTCATGTAGAAATCCACTGTGAACATGTCCATGCTGAAGCCTGTTTGGAGACATGGCATGAGCACCACCAGATTAGTGCAGAGCTTGTCTGGCATTTCCTCCTGGGAACAAGATTGCACTGTTTGCTTGTCTGTCCCAATTGTCCTGCCCCTAAACTTGAATTCTTATTTCAAAAAATCTAATGTGCCTTCTGATTTACAAATATATAGCAGGCACTAGTTAGATAAAAGAAAAACATCTTAAAGGCAATTAAAAAAAAAAAAATCCAGTTCATTAGAAGTCTTTTTAAGAGTACTGTTGCTTGCTACCTGCCCGGAGTTTTATAACTTCCTAGACTCTCTCAGGTGAGTCTTTCAGTCAAGAAATGATTGATTCTCCTTTAAAATCCGGCCTGCCATAGGAGAGCTCTTCCATGCTTTTGTTCCATTATATATCTGATATGATCCTGTGTGAGAATTACACCAATATGAGTGTTAGTGTGATTAATCATACTGGCAATCCTTGATTTTACTTTTTCTTTTTACACTTTAAACTTTTTTAAACCGATTAGGAAGTTGATGAGGAAGATAGTGGTAGCAGTACAGTAAGAATTAAGATTATATTTAAGCAGGGATTTTAAATGTGTAGCTCTAGAGGAGCTTGCTTTCAGTCTTTAGATACTGGTTATTTACCATCTCTAATATGCTTACCTTCAGTAAAGGAGTGCAACTTTATAATATAAATCATTGCAAGGATCTCATCTGTGCAGTGAAGTGCTTCACTGGTTGGAAACTTGCCAAAAAAGCTTTTAGATTGAAGCAAAGAAAAACCTTCAATCATTGTTGAGGGCTTTCAAGCATTCCATTTTATCTGAAAAAATCAAATATGTTAAAGACTTCTAATACACTTTTTACTTATTGACCAGACAACCCATTTAAAAAATGTGCAGCTTCTGAAAAAGAGGTGGAGGGAAGGATCTGGATAAGAAGAAAAGAAAGAAAGGTGTGATTTCTATTACTAAGCCACCATACATATGCATTATCGCCTTCCTTTTGAATGAGGCTTTAATGTGCTTTCAGAACAAACATCTTATTAAAAGCAAGAATTGCTATTGTACTCCATTTATTAGCACCCTGTAGGTTCTTCAGTTTAAAATCGAGAAGTGCAATATGCTAAGAAAGCCTTCTGCAGGCTGCTATTGTGCACATTTTCTATGAGTTTATTGAATTAGTGGCACAGATGAAGCTGACTGGTTTTTTGACTTTTACCTTTCACCCTCAAATTCAGTTGCTCAAGTAAATCTGAGATAAGTAATTCACAGCACTGCTTTGCTACCTTTGGTGAATCAGTAAAATCAATTAGAAATGGACTTCAAGGGTGCTGTGTATTTTGCCTGTAAGCCTTTTTGTCAAATATTTTCATTTCAAAACTAACAATATCTTTCTCTGTGATTTATTCTTGCCAAAATAACTAGCTTCTGACTAGTTTCCTCATTTTCCTAGGAAAACTCATTTCCCTGTTGCCCTTCAGATATTATTCTAACCCTTTTTACACTGAATTTAGGAAATGCACCAGTGTTTTGGAAAAAAAGGAGTATTAACCAACTTAACTTTGCTGTCAATATTTATTAATTGGAAGAGAGAGTTGTTTTTTTTTTTTTTTGTTTTAATTAAAGCTGAAAAAACCTGATATAATTGAATATGCACAAAAAGTTAATCAATTATATGACTCAAAGATAGCTTTTTGTAATGGACACAGACTTCTAAGTTAGAGAAATTTAGAAAAAAAATACAAAAGTTTGATTCTTAACTCAGAGAAGGAATGTGATTCATAATAGCAAACCATAGAGATTTTTTTAAAGGCAATTAGACAAAAAAAATTTAAAATAATATTTTAAATTGATATTTCCTGCCAGAAAGAGCAAATATTGTGAATATACCGGTATGGACTTCTACATGTATTATTTCATATTAAAAATAGAGCTTTTCTGAAATTCTGAGGTGAATGGGTTGGATTTTTGGAGGTGGAGATATTTGTGGGTTTCTTCACTCCATTTACTTCTATTTTTTAAAACTGACAAAACCACAGGTGTCATGCAGTCCTGGTATCTTACCTTCTTCTTTTGTCCTGGAATTCCTGTAAGAAACTAGATGAAAATTTGGCTTGTCTTTGTCAAAACTCATTACTTTTAGAAAAGGACCTAACAGGGGAGTTGGAAAGTTTCCATATTTAAAAGTTTGCAGAGCTCTGCACTCCCAAGTCATGTTCCGACAACATAGCCTTGTGCAATAGATGAGAACAGAAAATGATTGATGTAAATGATTGTATTTCAACTCTTTTGCAGTTGAAATACAGTAGAAATTTTTATAGGTGTTTCATTTTGCATAGACTTTCAAATGCTCTGGGAGTGCAAGACAATCTTAAGAGCTGCATTTTTCTCAAGGGATTTGGGAATTCTTAGCTTTCCATCTCTTGCGTACAGTGTAATTCTCATTAGAATTTAAACAAAAGGTGAAAATGTGTCTCTCCTATGTCCTGCAAATAATGATGTGTGATTGAAATAGTGTCAGATATTTCTGCAGACTTGGCCACAAAGCAAGAGATATGCATAACACAGAGCAGAGAAATTCTTCAAAATTATCAATATCCTTACATCATGGAAAGAAATGCTTTAAAATTCTACCTGATTTGACCAGAAATGTAGCTGTTAAGCATTTGCTTTCTTTTTTCCCAGTTAATTTTTGCTATCAGCTATGAGCAAATCAGAGCTCTGTAAATAACTACACAAAAAACTCCAGGTCTCATTGAAGGAACATTAGGAGTTAGCAAGTCTTGAGAACTCTGGTCCAGCTCTATGACTGATTCATGTGTTTATAGAACATACTATCATTCTGTTTTTATTTCCCTATTTGTTAGTCACAAATTATATTGCTCTGAAATACTGTGAATTGTAGCATTCTTGAAAATGTGAGAATAAATATAAAGATGACCAGACCAGCTCCTTGCTTTTAAAAATGTGTGAATAATCACTGATGAATTATTAATTCAGGTAGGATTGTCTTAGTCCTTTGGGCATTACCACTTCTCAAGAGAGTAGCTTCAGTTTTGCATTTCTTAAGAACTACCCACAAGTACAGTAAAACTAAGGTTGGCTCTATTGAAATTTTTCTGTGCTTGCACAAAATTCTGCTGTTTTCACCTGATAACAATTTTTCTGCTTTGTCTGTGAGTTTTCCTTCTGCATAAAAAGTTAAAGAAAACTTCCAGCAAAAGTTTTCTGCCAGACTGAATGTTCTCCATATAGGCAAGTTTAATTTAATCTAATTTGCTATGATCATAGTTTAAATGACCTCTAGACTTAAAGTATTCTAAAATGCTCGTAGAGGAAATCTTGCCATAGCACTTCCCCGCCTTTTGGATAGAAAATTTCAGTTTTATTTTAACAGTATTTGCAGATATTTTGTGCTAAACTTGTGTTGCTGCAGCAAAGGGTGGTTTTTTTTGGTTTTTTTGTTTTTTTTTTTACTTTTGGTGAGAGAGACCAGCAAAAAAACCCAAAAGCTGGTTTAAGACTGATTTTTTTTTCAAAAACATATTATCAATATATTTACTGATATAAACCCAAGTGATGGTTGTTGCCATTTTTCGTGCTTACAGGTGATGTGAATTACTTTCCTCATTATGCAAATCACACCAATTGGAGATTTAATTCCAAATCCTTCCAGTCTGTCTCTCATGTTTTGGGTCTACATTGATTACTTCAGGGCATGTAAGAGTATGTGAGCATATAAAACCTGTTGATATAACCTGGACACATGTGGAAAGCAAGGCAGGTATTACCTCCTAGAGACCTGCCAGCACGGCTGAGAAGAGCTCCTGGTGCATGCTGAGCCACAGAAAGTGTTTGGACATCACTGAGGTGTCGTGGGGGCAGCTGTAACAAGCACAAGATGGATGAAAGCAGAGTTGTTCAGGATTGATCTGTGGTTTATTTTGAAACATGGACATCATGCTCTCTGTGTAGAATAAAGCATTCTCTATCCTAAAAATCCTGTGGTTACACATCAGTAAGCATCCTGTGTCAAGAATAAGCACCAAGAGGAAATACTGTTCAGGAGAAAACAAGTTTTCCTTACAGCAGTAAATACGTAGCAGCTGCAGATAAATTAACCTTGAAAATTGGAAGGAAAAATCCATCAGTTCTGTAAGTTCTTCAGGCATTGAACCAAGAGCAGTAGGGAAAATATCCCACTATTTCCGTGAAAATATTTACAATATTATGAAATGTGCCATGACTGTGTACTATGAATGCTGCTTTTATGAAAAATAACTATGACATGAACAAGACAGCATTTCCTTTACAGATTCACATCAGTAGGTCTTGCTGACATGGGAACAGCTCACTGAAGTACTTTCATATACTAGTTAAAAGTAGAGCAGTGCAAATCCATATATCTAACTGAACTTGTGTATGTTTGTCAAGAATAGGATGCACTTAATTCATTCACCTCCTCATGTCATCTCTATATTGATAAGAAAATATAAAAATACATACAACTGAATTAATCAAATCCTTTCATCTCTGCATGAGCTCTGCAATACTATATTTTCAAGAGCTTTAAATGTTTTAATATGAAAAAGAGCAAATAGTTTTCTTTATTGCTTCAAGATAATTAATTAAAGCTTAAAGATTTCTGAGATATTAGATATGCTTTTTCCTATTGCTCAGTGTTCAGAAACAACATTTAGGTGGTATTTTAAGACTCAGACAAATTTTAAGCTTTTGCTGGTCCTACTTAAATAGGTGGGAGTTATGCATATACATGCACTTATCAATTGTATACAATTTTCTCTGTGTTTATACTTACACATGTATTTCTATATGTATCTACATGCCTATATGCTCAGAGATCATCTAATAGTGTTTGTGTTCTTATGTCTGTGAATAGGTACACACTTCTAGCTGAGTCTCTTGTTTCAAAGGTGTACAAGGGACTAAAGCTGCTGGGCTCATACACTTTGAGAACACAAGCTGTTAAACTAAAATATGCCCATAATTTTGAAATTTTACCTCCTTCATGTTTTAAAAAACAGGAATATTTCATATTCAGTGTGAACAGCATCTTTGTAGCTTACTTCAGGAAAGACGTCCTGGTCCTTGGGCTCAGTTTACCCAGTTGGCTAATGTTCACTCTGTGCAGGAATCCATGGTTTGCTTTTGCCTTTTGTTTTTAATTCATTGTGTCCAAATAGCACACAGACTGTGCTGGTCTCATCAGGATAGTGGGCTTTAGCTGATAAAATGTCTAAGATATGGTTCAAGTGTTTGGAAATATTTGTAGTACAATACCTGCTGAAATAGTTTTGGAGGACTTTTCTAGGCAAGGAGTAGCCAAGTTAGGATGATTTCTGCTCATATAGTTATCTGGAGCTGTAAAAGTTGTCAGCCCATCATGTTTAGTAAACTTCCCAAAGTGAAACCAAAAGAAAACCATTTCTGGCAGGGTGGATTGCAAAGTTTGTAACCTGAGCTGTGTAAAATGAGAAGGCAGGGAAGGGAGGGGAAAGAGGCCCAGGAAGTTTTGGCTGTCACCAAAGACATCACGGATGGGAAAAGTTTGGTGTTGCTTTGCTGCAATTTTCTTCTGCCTTTCTCCCCAGTTTTCACTGCTGTGTCTTCTCTGGGTGTGAACATGGCATCATCCTTGACAAGACACTTCATCCTTTTCTTCAGCATTCCTTCTTCTGTCCACTTCAGCCTAAATTTCCCATCTTCCATTATCCCTTTCTAAACACTTGTAGTTTCTCCCTCTTGTGCTTTCTGCAATCTCATTTTGTGCTTCTGCAATACTGTGTAATGGTGCTCTGGAGAGCTGAGCTGAAAAGGTCTCAAGCAACACAGCATAAATTTTGAGGACCAAAATGATGCATTTCTTCAAACTAATATCAGTTTAATATATACTTCACGATCTACTTCATACTCTGTTCTTCGCTATGATCTTCCAGTGCTGAGCTCTTTTTTCAGTAACCTTCTTGGCTAGGTTTGCAGGAGCCTTTCCCACTGTCTAACAAATACCTGCCTTAATTTCATCTTTTTTACAAGAGAGAGTTATTTTGCTTGTTCGAAATTTCTCACACTGGCTCTTTCTTCATGTCTCCACACTTCTGTTATATAGCTGTCTGTCCACCCTGAATTTTACAAAAGAGAGGAATTTCAAAGAAGTGCTGATTTGTACAAGAATTTGAAAGTGAATAGTACAGTGTAAGGGCCCAAACTTACATGTGTTACCACAGGTTCTGATGAGAATGCTAAAATGCTGTGAACTTCAGTGAGTCTCTGACTAGAATAAGATTCACATATATAAAATTTAAAATATTTTTTAAATTGGGTGCAGTTTTTGAACTAGAAGGATGTGCAAATGCATAACTGGATGATTGCAGATGCTGGGTCCTGCCTGCTCTTATCATTGCATGGTGTATATAGGATATAATGATCTCTTATTCCTGTTTTACTCAAAGAGAAAATACTAAAAAAAAAAAAAAATATATATATATATATACATATATGTTTCTCAAACATGAAAGGAAACGCATACAGCCATGTTTAAAAAGATACTGTCTTTTCTAGACACAATTCCAGATGAATTGCCAAACAAAACTATTAAATAAGCCATTGTGTTTTAGCAACATCAATATCTAATCTTGCTTATTTTTATTTGTATAATCTGGTGTTTGTTAGAGCATCTTGTTTTTTACCATTACTACTTCTGCTATTTATTTCTCAGTTTATACTCCTGGAAATTAATTTCATTAAATTATGTGAAAACATGACAATTAAAGAAGAAGGTGGTTTTGGTTTTGTTTGTGTTTTTGGTTTTTTCCTCCTACTACTTGTATGTTGGACTGTTCTGTTTTATTTAGTACTGAAATATTAACATCTTCCACCAAAGCACTGAAGGATGTAGCTAGTGCCTGACTTCTTTTATTTTTGTTTGTTCCCTGCTTTCAATCGACATTTATTTTAGTAGTATTTACCTCTGCTTCATAAGCGCTCAGGAAAAAGGCGAATCCAAGAAACAAACCTTCTACTATCTCTATAAAAAGGACAATATTGGGTGGTGAAGAGAAGGCACATCATTCTACTAATTACAAAGGAAAAAAAAAAAGAAAAAGGAAATGAAGTCTTTCTAAATTGCAGTTTGCTGTCCAGAGCTGTACGGGACTCCCTGTAATTAAGCAGCTTCTGATTGTGATAATGCAAATGCTCATCTAAGTGCCTTACTCAGCTCTGAAATCCCAGTCAGAGCTTTTTGTGCCTCTGTATTTCTTTGCAGTTTGTGGCAGAACCACGAATACCAGATGAGTGAGAAAACCTTGTTTTGCTCCACTAAGAAACCCCAAATCCCCTTTCATTTAGTGCGGTTGTGAAGAGAATGAGAAACATAATAGCAAGATGTTGATACAACTCTTACATCTTAGTTCTCTGCTGCATGACTTCCAGCATACCAGTGTAACGTCAATAATTAAAAGTAATTTTGTTCTAATTATTTTTGATACGAGCTTTTTGCTTGCAATGATTAAATGGAAAAGTCTTCATCATTTTATGATAAATAGTAAAATGAATATTTTCCAGCCGCTGGCTTGTCTCATGCTACTGAACTACTTCTGAAATAATGTGTGCTCCTGAAGCTTTGCTTTATTGCAGTGATTGAGTGCAAGACGTGCACAAAACAGCTGCCAAAGCTGAATAATTAAATTATGATTCCTTCTGTTCTTTATTAATTAGGTGAGCATGGGATATTTCTTAGAGCCTGGTAATTGCTGTCCAGAGTTGCTTTCCTTCTAAGACATCAGAAGAAGAGAAAAATAATTTGAAGTCTTAAGAAAGATTTGTCTTTATAAGAAGCCCATTAAAACAATTAACAGTCAACATGCCAGACATTTGTTACGTGTGTAAGCCAAAGCAATCTGAAAAGAAAACATGGCCTGATGTGTTTTGAACTTTATTACCTTTTGTAAAGGTACTTTTCAGATTTAGGAGGAAATTGAGAGTTTTGGTTGGGTTTTTTCCTAATATGCATGCAAATTGTGTAAGGTAAACTATAGGAATTGCTTTTGGGTTTTTGGGGGGTTTGTGGGCACAGTTTAAGTGAACAAATAAACTCAGTGAAAAATTGACCCAGACAGGGAAAGAAATCAGTGCTTTTAAAAATATGTATTAGAGATCATAAACCTTATAGGTTAGTGTCACCATTGTAAAATGTGATCCAAAGTTTGGATCAAACTTTCATACTTTATATGTGAAAATGCGTTTTTTCTGTGCTGTACAGTATGGTAATACCCTGTAGAAATATCTTAAAATCTTCCTATATTTTAGTTTTTTCATGTGGATAAAAGAGTAAGGAAAAAGCTGGGTAAGACTCTCTGCTGATGCAGTTTAAGGAAAATTATGCAAAACGTTGGCATTTTTATATTCCAGTGAGATTCTTAAAAGACATTAATGTTATCTTGATATTCTTGCTTAGAATGCAGTTACAGTGACTTTGTGTGATATATTTCCTGTGATTTCTTTTTTTTAAGATAATCCTTGAAATATACATACTTCAGCCACTCTTACGGATCATCAAGAAGCTGCCCTCTTGAGTTTTTATTCCACTGTGGTGTCATATGCCTAAAATTGTATTCCTTTTTGTAACAAGTGATTGCAGCGTTGTTAGACATGGTCTGTGTTCTGTCTGTAATAGATAGAACACAGAGGCAATGTAAGAAATGCACATGCAATTTTTGGGGACAAATTCTACTAAATGTTTGCCTGTTGATTGGTTGAAAAGAGTTTTCTCAAGGGCTTTTGCAGATTTGTTGGAGTTGGACAACTGGCATCTTTTCTGTGTTCAGCTATGATAGTGCCAGAGGTTCGTTACATCCCAGCACCTACATAAGTATGAATTCAGAATGCCAGTTTCCTTTGGATCTGAAATAAACCTAAGTCCAAATTGTTTAACTAGGCTCCTGTACTGTAGTGGTCACAGTATTTACAATCTAGATAATATGCAATCAGTTTAAACTTTTTTTTAATTTATTATTATTTGTTTTATTTTTATGTTCTTTCATCAACTAAAGAAAGTAATGCTGAATAAATTATAATAAACATGCTTTGGTGCTTTAATTAAACTGATCAGATAGTGTGATACAGAGGTTAATTAGCTGCTAACAAATTAATTTCATTTTCCCACCTGGAAATCTGCTTTGTAATCACTTGCATTCTGCCTTATAAAAAGAAGCCATTCGCAGTTGCTTATACTTTGAGGAAGTTACTGTGATGAGAAGATTAGCAGTTTCCTGAACCTTTTGGAAGAACATGTTTGCCAAAATTAAAATGGATTTAATATTTTTGTTTCTCAGTGTTTCTCTGTCTTCCTTGCTATGGAGTTAGAGAACTGGGGGAAGAATAGAGAGGAAGGTTATTTCTATCTCTTGACATATGTAGCCAATTCTTTTAAATTTGGTAACTCCAGAAGAGTCCCCTTATGATTTCCTTTCCTGGTCATTTTTGACACATGCAAGTACCTAAACTCCTAGGTTTTACTGCAGGTCAAAATATCATCCTTGAATTTAATTTTGCAGCTTGACTAACTAAAATGATAGTCAGCCTGTGATGTAGCCAACTTTACCAGAGAATAATGTCAAAGTGGTTTTGCATCTTTAAATTTTCAGTCACTAACTTTTCATGCCTGCATGAAGTATTTGGCCTTTGATGCTTTGCAACAAAGAATGCTTAATTGTTTGCCACGTTTGATTTGCTTAGTTCACCAGTTGCCCTAAAAACTTAAAGTAAATTTTAAAATCCCCAAATTTAAAAACAATTAATAAAAAAATAGACTATCTTTACCAGTAGGCAAATTACCAGAATTCCATTTTTATATTAGCAAATATCTGCATGTCCAACAGAGGTTGTTATTTGACTGCAGGCCACTGAGCTATAGGATGTCTTTATGTAGAACTTATTAATGGAGTTTGTTGTATTCTTTCAGAACAACAGACAGCTCTGTAGATTTTGATTTGGGTGTGTTTGTTGACATGTATTTCTCATCACCTTTTGGGCTCTATACGTTTCACCTCACACATTCAAATACTTTTGTCTTTTAATTCTACAAAGTGCAATTAGTACTTGAAATGTATTCTTAACTTTTTTCATGAAGTTAGGTATCATCCTGGCAGCTTAAGTAGTCCAAAGATAGTTTAAAAAATAATTCTTTCAGTGAAAAATATCTGAAAAATGGGGAATTTTGTTTGACATGGAGAAATTTTTCCTATTCTTTAGAGTTTCTATGATGAATTCCAGAGATCTGAAGAGACATAAGTACTCTTCCTATTGTTGGTTATGCTTCTTTTTGAGGTTGTGCATGCAATCGTAATACTCTTCAATACTTCCTTTTTTTCTAAGTAAATGTATAATGAAGCATTATATGTGCACTGAGGGAAAAATACAAAAAAATCCTAACTTATTGTGTCCTGTGAAAAATAGCACGGTTTCCTCCTGAGATTTGAACATGAATTAAAAAACTTCTTACTCAGCTTTGCAAATTATAATTTGCACAAGACAAATTAAATCAAGCGTGGTTAAATTCAGCAAAATTAAATTTTAATGGTCAAAATCAGATATTGTGAGGAGAGGGACACAAGGAAACATCCCTGTGAAGGTCAGGTGGACCAAGGAGTGGATGAGCTGTGGCAGCACCATCTCTGCACACACAGTCCCTGTGCACAAAGTGAGACCTGACCTGGTCACAGAGCTGCTGAGCTGGCAGAGCAGCCTGGGGCATGTGGGATGTGAGATACCTAGAGAATATTTACATTAGAATCTCAGATATTTCCAAAGTTTTAGATTCTTCCAAGTTTAGACTTCAATGAACTCTTTGAAGATCTCGGTTTTTAACTCAAATGCCTAAAATGTGACCACTGTCAGCACTGCAGTCTTTGGTTTGAGTCTCAGATCAAAACTCCTCAGAATCAATGTCAAGGGCTTGAAAGTTTATCTTTCATATAGTGTATTTTTATCTGGATTCTGTATGTGTGCATTAAATTTGTCTGATAAATTGCCTTTTTATATGAGACTTGTATTTTTTGGTCCCTCTGTCAAGCATGCGGATTATTGATAAATGACTCATTTTATTAATCACTCTGATGCATCTGAGAATGGACAAGTGACCATCTCACGAAAACTGGATAAATTTGAAGGTTTCTGGATTGGTAATTTCAGTGAAGGAAAAACCTGTAAATGAATGTTGAAAAAGTTGATCTTTCTCACCATTTAAAAGAAAGAATATTCAATGACAAAGAGTATGAAGCACCTCTAATGCTCCGTTATGTTATTTCCTCTAATCTTCACCTTCATCTTTTCATTTCAATTATTAGTCTCAGTGGAATCTTGAGAAAAGCCCTTTACACAAATCTGATGAAAAAGTCTTATCATAAATTATTGTGCAGACCTGGAAGGTTTTAATTAGTATATGAAATTTAATGTTCTGACAAAACAGTTATTTAATCAAATTATGCTTGGGAGAAAAATGTCTAAACCAAGTGACTCATTTGTCCATATTATGGACAATATAGGGACATATTTCTTGATGGAATAGTATTTCACTGTTTGATTTTTTTCTTTTAATATTTTGATTTTTAAAATATCTTGTTTCTATGTCCAGTTTCAAGATTATATTTTAAATGCACTTTCTAACCAATTTGTTACAGCCCATGTTGAGACACTGTAATTGCATACATACACTGTAATTGTAATTTCAACTGGTTTACTAAATTGCCTGATATTTTGTTCATTTTAAAGACGAGTGATAAATCAGTGGTTTTACACAAGGATACTGAAGGGAAGAAAAGTTATTAGCTGCTAATTCCCTTTTTTTATCTGTGTCATTTCACTTGTATAAAATCACAAAACTATAACAAAAGAGATTATAGTAATTGACATTCTTTCCCTTTTTTTGCCGATTTGCAGACTTTAATTCCCTAACATTATCCTCTTTAAAAATGGATGTAATTTTTTATGTGTGGTAGGCCATATTTAGCTTTCTTTTCTGAAGGGACTAATTGTGCCTTAAACTGCATGTCAGACTGTATAAAGAATTAAACTAAAACTGCCTGGCTTGTTTGTCATAGGATTTATTAGGATGGGTTGAAACCTTAATTACCCCAAAGGTATTAGAGTGAACCTTTTTTAATGCACTTCTTTATCCATGGGGATACGAGGAATTTTTTTTCTTTTCATTAAAGTGGATGTTTTACCACCACTTAATGACATGCTTTGTAGCATTTGTAGGTGTTTGGTGTGCCTATAAAGAGTGAAATGGACCAGTACTATTAATATTTTTGTTTCTCCATGCTAAGCAAAAAGACTCCTGGTTCTTTCACTAATGTCAATGTCTTTTTCAAGTGTGGGGGATTAACATGATTTTAAAATGTTCTCCAAATTTATATCTGTAATTCTAAGAACTTATTTTTAAACTGAAGAGTCAAGATCAGACATGCATTTGCAGTACAGTTTGGTTTCTCTTGGATTTTGATTTCTTACTCTACCTCTTATCTGCAAACTAAAAGAATCCTCACTACTTGCAGATGACATGCAATATAGAGCAACTTTTATACACTGACTCACTTTGGGTGCTTTAGCACTTCTTGGGTAAAATACTCAGAAGTCATGGAAGTATCCTGTTTTAAAACAAAATCCAAATAATCACATTTGGCATTAATTACAGATTTTAAAACATGCACTAATAATTTTGCAGTAATATATAACTGCAATATAGTCTATTACACTAATTTTAGGTTTGCCTCCAGTGGTTTACTGAAGAAAATCTTTGAGTTGTAGAGACCTCTAACAGGCACTCTTCTGTTTTCTTTTCTGAAGCAGTTCATTATCTTCTAGCATCTCTGTAAAGGCTGAAAATGTAATTTTTTTTACTTTCACATTTTACCTACAATTGTTTTGGAAACTCAGCTTTTAGGGGAAAAAAGGATAATTGTGATATCTGTCAAAATTAATATATTATATTAATTTCTTGCTGCATGAAAAGCTGCAGGAAACCTTTTTTTCTTCTCCTCCCCCTTTATTTTATTTTGTCAAATAATCTATTTATTTCCTTGTAGTTCATTATAGAGTCTCATAAAGTTCTAGAATTCATTTCAGACCAATCTCCCCTGTAGGCCTTTCAGCATTTTAGGCTGCATCACAGGATTTGGGTTCTGCAGCGTCTCTAGGAAGCTCATGGGTAGACCTGAGGGTTTGTGTAATCTTAACCACAGTTTCAGTGAAAGCAACATTTCTGAATAGATTGCAGTGGATGTCTGTTGAAAAAGATACTTTAACAGCAATCTTTCATTGGTGGAGCACATATTGCATGAAAAGTTATTGGAATTCTAGCACAAGGTTTAGAGAGGAGTTTTTCCTGCAGACACCACTACATGGCAGCAGTGACCAGGAGCTTTCACTCTGGCACTTGGCAAAGGAGGATGTATATCTCTTAGCAGCAAAATGACACAGATGTACTATTACAATTTTTGCTTTACATAATCATCTGCAATGTCCAATATGTTTTGTTGCAGTATAATCCCTTTTTGTTGTTCCTGAAAGAACTTGATTGAAAAAAAGTGTAATTTCCTGAGATGCAAAGCCAACTTTAGCTTTATTCATGTGATCCTGAAAGGAGTTTAGGCATTTAATTGTTGAATCAATAGACTGTGTCTGTAAACTTGCTCTGTAGAGAAGCAAAATATGAGTGTGAGTTAGTTTTGGTGTGAGCTCAAATGTCATCAGTTGATATTTTGAAAAATTGTGTTTTCCCATGCTTTTCTTGTATGTGTCTCTTAAAATCTGTAGACCCAGAGATTATAGAGACCATAAACTTTGGATTTTGCATGGTGAAATTTAAGAACTTATTAATAGTACTCAGTATGTAATGTTTCCCATTGCAATTGTTTTATACCCTGAGCTGGAAAACAGAGAGCTATTGAAATGAAAAGCAATGTAAAAACAGTGGAATAATCTCAGTTCAGAAGATACTATCAGTAGAAGTGTGGAACTTTTTGTTTTGAAAGTGGAATTAAAGATGGTGAAAACTACCCTTCTCCTTCCCAACTGTGGAGATTTTTAAGCTCATATACTGATACTACACTAAAGTTTTTAATTTATACATATGGTCTCCTAGAGTCATTCTTTCCTAAACTCAGCCTCAGGACTGTTTTACCAAATCCCTTCATTGGTGAACAGAAGCAAAAGTGACACTTTACCCACTCTCTCTCATGGCATTACTGGATAAAGAACAACAAAAAAAATATATCTAGGATATCTACACTGTACCTTAGGTTTGCTGACCAAGTGTGCAGTATTACTTGGTGGCAAAAGTGAACAACAGTGGGAAGATTCAAATTCTTTGTGTCAAGAAGTTAATAAATAACTAAACTACTCACTTGAGAGCCAGCAACAAAGCAATTTGTTCTTGTCAACTAGAAGTGGTTAAATTATGAAAAATTGTCCTCTAAAGATGTGGGTGATCCATCAATCTAATTTGTGAACCATACAGCATTCAGTGTGTTGTAGCACTGGATATCTCTAGATTCAGAGTAGTGAGATATAGCCAATGTCATTGTCAGTTTATGCATTATTTAGGTAATATCTCCAGGCAGGGTAATGGACTACAAGATATGAATAGCCTAACAAAAAACATCTAAGTCATTTGGGCAGGGAGTGTTTATTTTCATTAACTTGTAAATATACCATGTCCCTGAAATACAATTCTTTAGCAGGGGATTAAAGAAATACTCTTCAGTCCACTAGAGATAAATAGTAAAGCTATGCCAGCTTTGAGAAATTTAAATAAATAAATAAAAATAAAAAAGGCATGGAAAGTATAATTGTGAAAATAAAGAATCATTTTGTTTAAGTTGATAAACAGAGTTATGTCTGTTGATGACAGTGCTAAAAATGCAATACAATAATGATTTGATGGCAGGGTAAACAAGAGCAGTGGGGAGGGGCTCAGGAAATAAACTCATATCTAGATGACAGTCAATACAAGAGAGAGCCCAATAGAAATTGTGTTTCATGAAATGTTCCTTTTAAAAATGAAAGCAGTAAACAAAAACAATATATCCAGTTAAGAATGTCTGTATTGTTTCTCCTGCTTTCATTTTTCCTGAACAAAACGTTGTAGGGATGAGATTGCAAGGGAACTGCTCTAATACAACCTGACGAAAGGAGTTCTGGTAAAACAACAAAATGTAAAATTTTTTCTTTTTTTTTTTTTTTTTTTCCTGTTTATTTTTACTAAACAGGCCACCTGGTGATGAAAACACTTGTGTTAACATTTCTTGTGATGAAAACACTTGTGTTAACATTTCTGGCTGGTACCACTCAGAGTTGGATCATTTGCAGTTTCAAATGTTTCCTGCTGAAGAATAAGATAGGCTTTTGAACTGATCACATTATTTACAGAACAGTTATTTTGTACACAGCCATTTACAAAGTGAAGAGGAACCAAAGAAAACAGAATCTTTTGCCTCTTCTGGCTTACTCAAAACTTCCATAAGCATTATATGGTCTCTTTTTTTACACTAATCAAGTGAATAAGCAGTTAGCTTCAGTCTTTAATGATGAAAAGAATTTCCACCTGTGCCTGTCATGCCCTGAGATCTGGCTCTGTTATCCAGACACTGATCCAAAACCACCTGAACTATGGATATAAGAGTATCTTGGCAGAAAAGGGGGAAATTTCATTTTGAGGGAAAAGGGAAAAGGATGAGTTGATGTTAATAGCATTTACCTCAAAATGGCATATAGCTCATCTGTAATATATTTCATGTTTGACTCTCTAAAAGGTCACAAAGGAGAATAAATGATGTCATTATTTATGGAGTGAGTAAAATTATAGTTTGTAAAGATGAACTGCATTACCTTGTAGTACATGTCATGGTACTTTTTGAGTGCAAGTAATAATTGTCATTGGCTTACTCACTTGAAAAAATATTACTGAAAGCATTCATTCCTGATATTTCTAAAAGAAAATGCCTTGTTGTGTTCAACTTTTCATTTAGATACATAAATCCAAAGATATTACCATAAACAGAGCTAAAAAAATAAATTGAGACAATTTTTGGAGGTCAACAGCAATTACCTATTTGTATATACATTGCTGGACACGAAAAACTGTCACTTACTCTCTCTTTTTCTTATTCAAAATCTGTAAAGGGACTTAAAACTACTATGTTCATATATGTCTCTATTTCACACAGAAATGCTCATAACATTGATTTTATTCAAAAAGCTTTGGGCACATTGCAACAATTCTGTTTAGTGGAAAGCTACACCAGTGAACCTAAATCTTCAAGGCTTTTAAATGGTTAAAAAATATTTAAGGAGAGAACAAAACGGTATTCCATAGGAATACCCCAATTGTCAAACTGCTATAGATGTTAATGCTGAATGTAATTTCTGACTAATTTTGGAATGGGAACTAGCAATCTTCTCCTTCTTTACTTTGCTTGAATTACATGGTGCAGTGTTCCCACAGAGCTGCCAGGATCTGCTCTACACTCCAACAGCCAGACTCTCCTGTGATGTATTTTCACAGATTTTGTTTTCGCAGTGGGAGGTGAATAAAACAATAAACATGTCTTCAACAAAGACTTCCCCCACTTAGCAAAGCCTGTGCCTTGCTCTATCTATTGCCTGTTGGATGCCATGGTGCATAAATCCCCTAATTGCACAGGGAAAGTCACATGTCTGTGAAAGAAACAGCTTATGGAAGCCTTTTTATGAGCTCTGGAGTTTGTCAAGTGTTATCTGTATTTTTCTAGCTGTTTTGAGTGACTCATGTAGCTTCCCACGGAAGAAGCATTGAATGAATGAAGTTAAGCACGAGCTTGGGAAATTGTGCATGGAACAGAGAGCAAGCGAAGATCAGAGTCTGTCATATTTCAAAGGGAATACATAAAGCATTGTGGGTTTATTTAAAAGTGTATTTTATGATAGAGATTATTGCCACATAAATTTATTCTGTGCTTTCAAACTAACAAAATTCCTTTTCTTTTTCTTACAGAATAATGATATCATCTATTACAATGCAAAAGATGATCAGAATGATGTAAGTAATATGTTTAATTTCATTTCATTGCCTGTAATCTCAGAAAATTAGGGGATTGAAAATATTAATGAGACTCTAAGACTATCATTTAAAAATTTGGCAGAAGCAAAAAAGCAAGAAACTTAAAAATGTCTTCAAAAGTTTCCTCAAGAGCCAGACAATATTTTACATCCTAATTCTCAAAGTCTGTCTCCTCTCATACAGTTTGAATTACTGGTCAGGCAGAGAATGTGCTGGGAGAATGAAGATCCTGACAGCAGTATAATTCACTTTTTGAAATGTAATAAAATCGTAATTATAGGATTGCAGAACCAAAATGATAAATGTAGATAATTCACTTTTCTCTGAATGAACCATTTTCTGTCCTTATTTTCCAAGATCATATTATGTTGTTCTGTATTCTTTGTAATAAATTTTTTACATGAGGAGAAAGATATAAGATGTTACTGAATAATTATTTTCATTCACTTAGTGATCATTTATGTGACTGTAACAAGATTTGGGAAAATTGAAAATCCAATCACAAGATTTAGACTAAATGTATGATACTTCAATTCCTGGTTTACTAAAACTCTTGCTTTAAAATGTTTGAAGTCTCCTCTCTGCCATTAACTGTTAAAAATACTAATGTGTTCTGGAGAGAATACAAGTTACCCTCACCTTCACTGGTGATAATACAACTGCTTGTCTTCATTATAGATTTAATTTATAAAACCATAGAAAAATGTTGTAAATGTATTAATCAGAATTGCCAGCATGCTTCATTTGCACTTTTTAATCAAGTGTACTTTAGAGATTGATGGCATCACTATTGTAATTGATGCTTCTGCTGCAAGGCAATTAAAGAAGGTTCATAGATCATGTCAAGCAGAACTATTTTATATGGTTATATAGAGTTATGAGTACTTGAATTCAGATGCAGCTAACTACTGTCCTAAGTTTTAAAGTTTGCATGATACAAGTAAAATTCATTAAAAGCAGCCTAAATTTGAAATATATTGTTCTGTTCTCATTACATTCACTGGGATGGCAGGTGTTGATGTTCTCTGGAAACAGAATTACAAAGCTTAAATACTGGATTTTTAATCTAAATATACCAAACAGTGAAGGTAGATTGTGGTGTGAAATAAAAGACTGTGATGTATCTGTTATGATTACTTAATCATAACTGGGAAAGATTTTGAGATTACTACTTCTGCAACCTAAATCCAAATATGTTAGGCAAGGCAAGAAAGGAAATACTATTCCAGAGGTCATTTTTTTTTCTTTATTTTGCCTTCCTCAGAACAATTTTTCCTTCCAAGAAAAAAATACACACAGACAGACACCAAAACAAACAAATTTTGTTTGACCAGATATCCTCTTTTATGTCTATTTCAGGTTTTTTTAATATCCTTTTCAGCTATTAGAATGAACTTTATAATAACCTTTATTGTTGAGAAGTGATAAGTATACAATAGTCAGTGATCTGATAGTGATTTTTTTTGAGATGGCCTTCATCTAGATCTAAACTTCGTATATAAACACCACAGACTCTTCTTCCCTGTTCCTGCCTGAAAAAAAAAATGCCTGAGACAGCTTTTTTTCTTTCAATGTGGGGAAAATTAATAGAATCATCTGTGAATCACTGGTCAGTAAAACTGTGTTTGCAATCCATTCCTTTCTCTCTCTAAGAAGTCCACATATTTTTCCTCTTCTATGCTGTGAGCCTTCATTTATTCACAGGAGATCATACTATATTTATCTTTTAATACAGTCAAGAATAATTAGTAGCAGAAATTAATTTATTAAAATTAGACATCTAAACTAATCACTGTGGGTCTCTCTAGGGAGCTGTTCTGTTTGTTTAGAGGCAGATGTCTAAGGTCACTTGAATCAGTTCTAGGTGTGTGTTTCTCTGTGTTGACCAGATTCCTTTAACAGATCCTTTTAGATCATGACTTTTGGATGTTGAAGAATTAGAAGAAATTAATCTCACAGGTTCTGCCTGCCAGTTTTTATCTGTCTCCACTCATCCTTTGCATATTACAGCTGTTTCAGAAGAGCAATCCTCTTAAATTCTGTATATTTTTCTGGTGTATGTTTATATGCTGC
Source organism: Entomyzon cyanotis (assembly GCA_024500445.1). Taxonomy (NCBI): domain Eukaryota; kingdom Metazoa; phylum Chordata; class Aves; order Passeriformes; family Meliphagidae; genus Entomyzon; species Entomyzon cyanotis. The sequence continues at coordinate 48,124,075 of JAKEPQ010001018.1, read as the reverse complement.
AATACAGTTTGCTTTCCTTCTCCCTGTTTGCATACCACATTCAGGAGATCCTTCTTTCATTTTTCACCTGCTGTCTGGATGGACCTTTTCAAATCTAATGACTGTGTTTGCTTGTACTTAAAAAAATAAAAAGCACGTGAAGGCCATTCATTCTCTGGCCTTTGGATTTCTCAGTCTCTCAGATAAAATGATCAATTTGTAACCCTGTAGTCCATCAATCAGTAATAGACCTTTTGTACTCTTTATCCTACAACAGCAATTATATTCTGCTTGCTTGTTTCTACCCTGCACCGTGTGTAATGTGTGAGCAATTGATGATAATTAATGACTTTTATCCTCACAACAAGGTAGGAGGTATTACATACCCATTTTTTATATCTCCTAGGAAGATAATGGCCAAACTTGTAATTTCATACAGGTCTCTCAGGTTTTCATTCACTGTCCTTTTCCCAAGAACCCTTTCATTTTGATATATTGCAGCCTGTTTGTGCACTTTAATTTGCAGGTGTCAAGATCTTTTCCTATTTGGACAAATGCTGCAGTGCTTTTATTGGACAACTGAGTAGTCTCACACTAAGCATGCTTTTTCCCATTAGTTTTCCTATTGCTTTCCCTGTTTTCTCATCTTGTTCTCTGTACCACCACCTTATTTATAGTAATTTTGTTTCACTGCTCAATTCTTTCCTCTTCTTCATGTTGGTCTCCATTTTATTTCCAGTGATTCCACATATTTTTTAATAGATTCTTCCTAAATCTATTTTTATTCTGTTTCCTTGTGTTCAAGTAATCCACAACTCCACTATGCACTGAATTGCTCAATTGCTTAATTTTCATTTACCCTGAATTCCTTCCTTAATGGTTCTCTCATCTCCTCTTTGCATCTTGCTCCTTTTCCAAATTTTTTAGTGTAAATTCTTGTCTTGGTATATAAACTCTTTCCTGCACAAGCTACAACAGCCTAAGGAAATGAAGATTGAAATCTTTCAATTATTTGATGGAAAGAACTAAGTATTACTAGTAAAGAAGTGTTTCTTTAACATGAAACCAGCCACACAACACTGGAAGTCTGCAGTTTCCCTGTAGTCCCTAGGCTTTAACTGGGAGCAGACAGCTGTATGTCCTGGCCAGAGCTGTGTCCCTAGTTAGCACAAGGGATTTACTGAACATTTCCTTCATGCAGTCTCATACTGGTTTGCAGTCATGACTAACAGAGCTGTGCTCCTTGTGCAATTATTGATCACCTACTAGGCAACTGTATCACTTTTTATTTTACTGAATTAACATGAAGGCTATAAAATTATGGGTTCCTTTGGGGAGCAAGGATCTGCACAAAGTGTGAATTCTCAGTGTGACTAGGGTCAATGTGTGGGTTCCACTAGAGGCAAAATCTGGAGCATCCCTAAGGTTCATTTGACCTCTTTGAGAACTTGGGCTGCATCTGTGCCAGTTACTCTGATTCTTAGAAATATGACATGGATTCTATTGAGTTTTTGGTTTGGTTTGGTTTCTCACTGCAATGGGTATTAGCTGCACAGACAATGCCTTATTCTGACCTTTTTATTGATATAGACAGAGGAGACTTTTTGACAGGGTAGTTTGCTCTTAGACTGCCTGAGACTATAAGAGCGAAAGAAATGTGTGCTAATATAAATTATATCTTTCATTATAAAAAATTGTCAGAGTAGAACTGTTGATAGACCTGTGTAGGGAACTTTTTGAGAACCTGAGAGAAGTTTTATTTAGAACACAAATTTCTAATCTGTAGTAAATGTCATATTTCTCAACTATATTTTTATTAAATATATATATTTAATATTAACCTATGTATTTTGGTACTGGAATGAATTGCTTGGAATTAATAATTGTCTATAATAAACATAATAATTTGTGAAAGTAGGAGGGAAATTTTGATAGATTCCCATTGATTTATTTCCATTTTCAGAAAGAACCTCCTAGTTGTTGTACTTTTTGGCTCCTGAGAGTATTCCAAGCCTCTTTCCTGTGCTTCTCAAATATGCAACGTATTCACAGATGTTTCTCTTACAAATTACTATATTCTAGATAGCATAGAACATACTTGCTTTGGTACATATGCTGAAAAAGTGTAACTTGAATTAACATGTTTTAAAATGACATGACATAAAAAGTTAGATCTGTATTTTATCCTTTTTTTTTTTAATGCAGCAATTTATTTGTACTTCAGGGAGTTGTTTCTTGTGCATTGCAGTGCATAATAAAAAACCAATATTTATGGCCAAAATACACACTTCTTGCTGTAGTGAGGGTTCTGTATAGAAGTGAATTCTGCTACAAGACATCACACAGTGTTTTATCTTTCATATATGGGGAGGAGTGAGTAAGAAGTAAACCATATTTTTATGTTTTTATCTTGCATCTGTTGTTCATCATTCTTTACATACAAGAGAAGTTTCTTATTTTAGGAATTCCATGTTCTTTTGACTTCCAGATCAAATTTTAGGAAAATTTGAGTGTTCTTGCTGCGTACATATCTCTCTATGTTCAGGAATCTGTGTTACCTAACAGGGTGATTTGGGTGCCATTCTTTGGAAATCACTGGAACTGATAGTGAGGGCATGATTGACATTGTTTACTTTAGTACCAAGGCTTTTTGCATTGTTTAAAAAGGAATGTGATCCTTTTACCAAGTATCACTGGGAAACATGTCAGGTCTTTCCATTTCAAGGTCTTACAGGTAAACTTGAGTACAGCCCTCAGGGAAAAAAAGGCATTCCTTTGAGCTTCCTATTGCAATTATAATGATCTACTGTCACAGGAAGCAGAGGTTCTTATTTTTTCCTTTTTTTTTTTTTTTAATAATTTAGTATTTTGATTAAAAAAGTAGGTGTCAGGTTTATATTCCCTCATTCAAATTTGTGCAAGTCTTCCCTTCTCCCAAATGAATATATGTTCGAGCTTGAAATGAAAAATACATGATAATTAAATAAATGACTGCCCCAAAGCTATCTCCTACCTGTGAAACAGAGTTATGAAATAATAATGGCAAGAGTGATAACTGTAGTTGCCAGTGTCCTAAAAAAGATGAGACTGTTCTTGATGCAGAGAATCCTACCTTGAAGGCAAATTTGCACAAAAGAGCAGTGCTTGAAGTCTCTCCATGGAGGCTGAGTTTATGCCACATCAAAGATCAGATTTCAGCCCTAAAGCTAGTGATTCATCAGTTTAATGGGAAATTTCTTGCTTCAGGATATTTCCTACTAATATCACATGCATGAGTGATAACAATTGCAGTGAATGAAGTGTAATTGTTTATTGGTAAATAAAAGCAGCACCAAAAGCTGAACTTGTCATAGGAAGTTTATAGCATTTGAAGCAGTGATTTTTAGAGAGCACTTTGTTGCTGATTACAGACAGCAATGTTGTACAAGTGCTCTGATATGTCACTTTGAAATGTGTGGGTCACATTGAGGCTTTGACGTTGTACAAAACAAAACAAGTTACTCAATCTGATGTTTTCATATGACTGATCGAAGATGGAAGTAGGCTTTGAAAATTCCAAGTCAGATCAAGAATCCTGGAAAGGAGCACTTACAATATTTTAATATTTAAAGGGAGTTCTCAGTGGTGATGTGATGTGTAGTGTAGTGTAGGTGATGAAATGCAGGTCCTCACCTGTTCCTGCCCTGCCCCTGACTGCAAATAGGATCATTTCTGAATCAGCTGATGCAATCTGCAAAGGACTAGATCACATTCTCTGGTCTTTCCATATGGTCATTCTCAAGGTGTTCTGTCCCTGTTGTTTTTTGGAGAATAGATGGGAAAAAAAGTAGACTGAGGAAGACAATCTTATCTAATGTTTAATCTAACAGAGTTGAAATCTTCAAGAGCTTCTAGTGTTGGTGGGTAAAAAGGTGCATTAAAAATATTCTTGCAGCTGGCTTTTTTCTTCTTCCTTTTTCTCATACTTTGTATTTGTTTGTGTGTGCAGAAGTTTTGGGAGGACTGCTGCTCGTGAGCAACCCACATCCACAGCTCTTGTGGCTAGCACAGGTCCTTCCCGTGGGAACATTTTGCTATGTTTCATAAACAAGATAAAGTTTGGATGTTTTGCAAACAACTTCTCTGGATTAGGTCAGTTCGGGCTTGGCCAATTGGGCCTAGGGGGAGGTCTCGGGCTGACCAATCTGGGGCACCTCTATAAACTCTATATATATGGAATTCAAAACAATAAAGTTCTCTTCTCTCTTTCCTTGTCTGAGACCTTGGGTCATTCCTCAGCTAGCCGCTCAACAGCGACAAGCTCTCAGTGTAAAAACACTGAGGACTAGAGAGAGGTGGTCATGTCCCCAGAGTGCAGCCTCAAGTGGGGCTGAGCAAGGAGAATGTGAGCCCTTATTCCTCCCACGGGCAGACAGTCCTCCTAAAACTTCTGCAGCGTGGATCACTGTTCCATGGCTTGCAGACCTCCAAGGCCAGGCTGCTTCAGCCTGGAAGCAGAGCCTTCTCTCCCAACTCGGTCTCCTGCTGGATCATAGCCTCCTCCAGGCATCCACCTGCTCTGGTGTGAGCACCTCCCACAGGCTGTGGGTGGATCTCTGCATCCCCTGTGGATGCCATGGGCTGCAGGGGCACAGCTGCTCCACCATTGTCCTCACCATGGTCTGCAGAGCAATCTTGGCTCCAGCATCTGGAACACCTCCTGCCCCTCCTTCTTCACTGACCTTGGTGTCTCCATGTTGTTTCCTTCATATGTTCTCACCTCCTCCTTTTCTCTAGCTGGAATTAAAACTGTGCCACTACTTTTGGTTTGATTTCTTCTTAAACGTGTTATCAGAGAGGCATTACCACTATCTCTAATTGGCCCAGCTTTGGCCAGCAGTAGGTCTGTCTTCAGAGCCATCAGGGATTGGCTCTGTTGCACATGGTAGGAGCTTCCAGCAGCTTCTCACAGAAGCCACCTCTGTGCCCCCACTGCTGCCAAAAACCAGGCCAAGCAAAACCAACGTCATGTGTTTCTTTTCTCTCACATGCTTCTTTTCTTGGGCAGATTGTCTTTCTCAAATTTCCTTTAGTTCCTGTGAATGCTATTATTCTAAGTTATTTCAGTGTTAGTATTTCCCCATAGTAGCATTTTTTAAAACCATATAAGTAGTCTTACACAGTGTTAGGGGAGTTTACTTAAATTATCATGTGGTATTTAGTCAGCAGGGAAAGTCTGGTCTGAAGGTCAGTGCATGGTTTAGTGTTACCTACAGCCTTTATCTACATAGAGACAGCTGTCATTTAATCAGTGAAAAGCTGCCTTAAGTTTATGTGAGCATGAATTAGCAAGTGATGCTTTTATAGTGTTTTGAGCCCCATTAGTCAGGAAAAAAATAAATTAGGAGGGCTTCTGGAGGTCATGTAGTGCAACTTCCTTCTCAAAGCTGTTATTAATGGTGTTATTGACACAGAACATGGTACAAATTAAGAAGAAGGAGCAATAACAAATTAGTGTGCTGCATGATGTACAAAATCTGGTCCTAACCAGTATGACTGAAGAATGCACTGTGAAACAGGATCAGTTGATGGCTTAGCAAAGCATGGCAAAGACAACTGCATCAGATGAAAAAAAATCAAATTAATTAAATGTTCACATTCAGTTGGTATTATAAATAATTCCCAATGAAGCATTAAGATGATTTAACAGTTCTTGTTCTACAGGGATATGATCTTTAATCAGATGTGGGGATGGTAAAAGGTAGACAGGGTAATTTATTCCAATAAGAGTGGAACAGTTCCTAGTCTGAAATTTAATTGGGTGATGTATGAAAAATCTAAATTCTCTAGAGTGCATTTTGGTCTTGAAATTTAGATGACTAAGTTTTTTGTGGGACTTTTGTCAACAATGGATATTTTTATTTTATTTTATTACATATGTTTGAGTACTCTAATGGGATGTGAAAGATCAGTGAAGGAGGCTGTGAATTTTAAAGGATTTTTTTTGTTTGTTTGCTGAATAATTTACTGGGTTTTTCTGAACTCCTAGTAGCATTTCAATCAGTTAAAGTGAGATTTGCTTTCCTTCTGATATGACCCTCTACTCCTACTGCTGTCTAATGATATTATCCAGTCAAGCCACTGTTATAGTCAGTGCTGAAGTAGGTGATCCTATGCAACACCTGATATTTTAAGAACAGGTAGGAAAATCACTCTGAGTGAACACCTTGGTCATAAATCCCTGAATTTTCCCAGACCATCACCCCATTTAGAAGAGGACTGAGATGGGACATTCAGATGGGATTACATGTCATGATTCTTGATCTCATGACCTGAATGTATAACTCAGGAGGGATATGGAGATTTTGCCTGAACCTTCAGGAATGGAATGGATGGAATTAGGGACCTCTGAGGCTGGTCAGACATATATGTGTCCATGGGACCAGATGAGACAGATCCAGGGGTGCTGATGTCATTATCAGGCAGCTCTCCATCATCCCTGAAACACTGTGGGGACTGGAGAGGTTTTTGATGACTTCAGCGAGAGGAAGTGTCACATTTATCTTTAGGAAGGTAAATAAGTCTTATATTTCTCATGTGCTTAAATATTTAAATACACATTTAATTTTACATGTCATTGTAGTTCAAGAGAAAATAGGACAGGACAGAAATTAATTTTTGCGTACTGATATTACTACAGCAGACTTTGCAGAGTTGCAGTGGAGGTCAGATATAATCTCATAATGAAAAAAGAAATTTTCACTAATTCCTTTATTACTGTCTTTTAGTCTTAATGGGGTTTTTTTTTAGCTTATTGAGAAATGATACTTAAGAATGTTCCTTTTTGTCAGAAATTAAGAAAAGTATAGAAATGTATAATTACCTGTGTTTTGGTATTTAAGGCACACTCATAATGTCAACTCTTTCAAACAGAAGAGGACTACAAGAAGCTTGGATTTCTGTTTTGGAAATCATTCCACCTGAAGAAATTGGGAAAACCCAGATTTTTTCATCTGTTTCTGTAGAACATAATTAACTGAAATGCTACAAGATTTCCACAGGATCATGGAATAGTTCTGAATAGAAGAAACTTTTAAAGTTCATCTACTCCAAGCCCATGCAATAAACAGGGATATCTTCAACTAGACCAGGTTGCTCAGAGCCCAAATCAGCCTGACCATGAATGTTTCCAGGGCTGGGGAATAGCATCTACCACCTCTGTGGGCACTCTGTGCCCATGGCTCACCACCCTCATCTCTAAATACTTCTTCCTTATATATAGCCTGAATCTACCCTCTTTTACCTTTCAGTCACTACCCTTTGTCTTCTCTCAAGAGGCCCTGCTAAAAAGCCTGTCCCCACATTCCCAGTTCCTTACATTTGACAAATTGATTACATCAAGGATTCATTTATTCATGAATCCAAAGTCATGATGCAATGAATTGTGGGAATAGGTCAGGATGCCAATAAAAAGAAAACACTATTGTGTTTGAGATACGTAATAATTTTGTGCATATCTTAAAGTTCTCATCAGAAGCTGTGAACCGTAAAGGTCAGATAAATGAGTGCATAACCTCCCCAAATGGTTTTGCACCATCCATAAAATATCATATAGTCTTGCATACAGCAGACAAGGACAAGCCTGTAAGTAGCTGCATAGAAGTTATCATAGCCAAAAGATAGTTGCCTTCAAAAAAATAGCCTAAGAGCAAATAAATACTTCTAAATTATTTTGACTCTATATTTGGTACATACTGACATTACTTAGTTGGTAGAACACTGGAAATAAAATGGCTCCTATAAGAGAATTTATTCTTTTTTTAAATATTAATACTCAGTCCAGAGTTCCATTTGTTTTATCACTGACTTACAGTAACCAATTGATGCATTAGGAGCATATGGAAACACTGAAAGCACTGAAAGCAACTCTTATCTATATTAAATATGATGGCCTTAGAGAATGACACATTGACAGATGTAAATATAAAACTATACCCCTACTAAATTCTCTCCTATTTCCCTTTCTGAAGCTACCCAGGCCCTATTTATATATTTTTGAAATATATATATTTTTTCCTATGTTTACATACATGAATATGTGTATGTATGTATTCTCATGTTTAATACCTCCCTCTTCTGTAACAGAAAAATCAGAATATTTTGGTTCTGAGCCAAGTGTTTTCTTTTTTTAATTCCAACTCTTTAAATTGTTTTGTTCCTCAAAGTAGACAGAAGGATGTCACTTAAAATCATCACATTGCAAAGTGAAGACCACAGTCCCCCCCAACACAGAGTGAAAACAAACTCTTCACAGTTCTGTCACAACCATCTGAATGCACTCAGCAGTCTTCCCACAGCTGGAAAATCACATCATTTGAAAAAGAAATAAAAAATGTTATAAGAATGCAATACACTCATTACATTATCTAAAATGCAGTGGAAGTGCTGTGACTATTAGAAATGCATTTTAACTGCTCTCCAAAATTAATTCCTCATCCTTAGCTGAGCTGTTCCCATCCCTTGTTTGCCGCAGGCATTTGCTGAACTGGGTGCTTCAAGGAATATCCCATTTTATTCTCTCTGTCAGGTCCAGATACAACTTTTTAATGGGGCTACAAGCATTTTTGGAGGGGTTGTTTATGTAGTTCTACTGGATTACTTTCCTCGGGGAGGAAAAAACCCAAGAAAACAGCGAAACTGACTAAAACAGGAAAAGAAAATAAAAGAGCATGGAACTGAGTATAGGAGAAATTCTGTGCTTATTTTGTATGTGACAGTGTTCGTTTATACAGAGTAGATCTGAAAGACAATTAAAAGAAGCATCATCAGTGAGCCTCCATTGTCGAAAAATTTACATTTAGAAATTTCAGCAGATATTCAGAAATAAAAACTGGGCTGAAACCTAGAGATGATAATATAAAACTTTCGGAATTCTGGAAGGAAAGACAAGAAGGAGTCACAGGACAAGAATTTTGATGTCCCTAAAACCACAGTGATTATAATTCCATCTCTACATTCATTCTTTAAATTGGCATTGGTAGGGACATTGAGGTTTTATGCAAAACACAGTCCCTGGATATGAAGCCAATGGAAAATACTAGCAACCAGTTCCTGGCTGTTTTACATAAGTGTGAAAGCAGGCAGGTGGCATTGTTTCTGGCTGGATATTAGATCAGGAGTTGAAAGAAAGCTACTTTTTTTCTTTCATCATGATGCTAAATCTGTTATGATGCTTTGAGCAACTTCTGCATTGTTCCTGAAAAGAGTCTGCTTTCTGAAAACAACTGAAGATTGCTTCACTTTGGTGGTGTTATTTTATAGTGTTTCACTGATTATATTAAAAAAAAATAATACCAGCTTTCTGGTCATGTATTTTCAACGTCTGCAAAAAGCAAAAGGAAGTTTTATATTTGGGGAAAAAACCTTCTCATTTCCACAATAACCAGTATTTTCCAACTAAATAAAAATTTATTAATAGAGATAGAAAATCCAGTCATCTTCTTACAGCTGTGATAATGGAAAGGAACTGAATGCTGCAGAAAGGAATTGGAATAAGTTTGGCTGCAGTGAAATGGGCAGCTAAACTATGCCACAATTTCTTGAAATGATCTTTATCAATTTTGTTTTAATGGATGTTTTCTTTTCTAGACACATCTTTCAGTGATGCTTGGCATAAAGTTTCCAGTTACCTCATGTAAATACATTAATTTATGTTCAGAAAGCCATTTAGAGAGAAATTGCACTACTTCTGCTATGTATTTGGCTTATAAAAAAGATGCAGAAGGTACCCTCCAGTTTATTGTAGATCATGCCAAAAGTGATTTAGAACTGATCACAAAGAAGAATTGCAAAAAACCCTTTTTTTCTGGAGTTTTAGCTGTTAAATCAATTTCCTTTTACTCTGATGGTGAACAGTAGACACATAAAAAAACCCCAACTTTATTTATTAACAAAACAAAAAAAACCTCAAAACGGCACAAATGTGAGCTGAAAAGAGAAATTAATTTTATCTACCTCTCAAGGGAGGAAGAAATTGGTCTGGAAATTCATTGCAGCAAAATGAGTGAGTTATTTTGCTGACTGTCAGTGGAAGGTAACAATGTAATGCAGTAAGTGAAGGCCAGGTTTCAATAGATAGAAAATTAATCTTCAGCCATTATCTCCTGTGGGATTTTTCTGTGCCAGTATTGATTGCATTTCAGCTCCTGACTTGAGAGAGGAATTGGTTTGAGCTGGATTTTAATTATATTCACATGCTGGATCACTTTCCTTCAAAATATGTGTTTTGCTACTTTTCTGAAAACAAAGTTTAACTGGGTATAAAACTGTACCAACTGACACCGCAATCTGTCAGGCTTTTCATAGAAATGCAGATTGAAATAATTAATAACATTGAGGTTTTCCTTTTTAATCATTCCTTTTTTCTCTATTTTTTCTAACTTAGATGTGAGCTACTTGAAATTCATAAATTTGACAAATGAGAACCAAGTAGATTTATTTTCTATAGAAGGATTCACTATCAATTTGGATTTTTAAGACCTGGCACAGCATCCATTATTGGTCTTGCTGGTCCAGAGGTAGAGGCCCAAGTGAGTTCAGCAGTAATTTACCAGTAATGGTTCTGATATTTACCTTTTGTGTACAGAATTAGTTCAGACACCTTTTGATTTACAGAAAAAAATTGTTCCCCTGTAAGGGTAACCTTGAAATTTTTGAAGGATTTTGTCATTTGTTGTCTTTGGTTTTTGGGGCAGAATAAAGTGTTGTTTCAGTATCAGAGCTACAGAGTACATCACAAAATACTCCTGGGAAAGTTAGCAGGAGCAGTGTGAAAGCATTTACATTACTTTATGTAGTTGTAGATCCACTGTCCGGCATTAGTGAATTAGAGAATAGTTTTTAGGTTAATGTTTCTAGGTGTCATGGAATATTGGTAGGAAAAATAACAGACAGGGTCACAATTGTTTTCAGGGAGACCTGTGTGTGTGTGCTATTAGAAATGTAAGAAGTAGATGTCATGTTGAAATTTTAAGGCATTCAGTCTTAATTAATTAAACGTTTTCAATTTCAACAATGTTTAATCAAATTTTGGCAGTAGACAGCAATCTTCTTTCATAGCATATGAGTAAATGGAAAGACTGAAAGGTTGTATTTATTAATTGGAATCAAATTGAAATATCAAGCAGAAGAACCTTGATCATTCTATGCTTCGATGCTTCAGGAATTAAAAAATATACATATATATATTGTAATATGAAAACTTCTGTGTAAGACATGCTAGGATGGACATTATGGCACATTTTGTGATTCTTGGGATTGTTTTGTGTAGGGCTGGAATTTGGACTTTGATGATCCCAGTCAGTCCCTTCCAACTCAGGATATTCTGTGATTATATGTTCACCCCCTTTTCTCTTTTATCATACCCATTCCCTCTCAAGTATTTCTTGTAGAAATTTAGTTGAAAGAAATCTTTTGACATTCACTCATTCTGGTATTTAAGTGCAGTGATGTGTCCTGATGATTCCCAGTTCTTTTCTGAAGTCTACTGTGACAGCATTTGTAGTCATTGCTACTAGTTTCAAAAATAAGAGTGTTAGGATTTTTTTTTAATCAAATGACTTTCCAACAGAAGGAAAATTTGGTCACATGAATTATTGACTGTTGAGATTGCATTTGCAGAATTAGACAAACTCGTTACTTTGAACATGAAGCTAAAAGATAACTTGTGAAAAAAACTCCAGAACTTGCTTAATGTTTCCCATTCTAGTTCTGGGGGAAGGAAAAAAAATCCTGTGTGATAATACAGAAGCTAAAAAAACCCCAAGCAAACAACACAACAAAAACCTATATAAAAATTTAACCAAATTACACTGTCTGAAGCTGTCATAATGCAGTGTCATTTCAAATCATACAATGCATAAACTGCTAACTGATCCTGGCTCCAGTTTGCACCTTTCAAACTAAGTTACAATGGTTGTGAGGGCTGACCTTGTCTGGCTGCCAGTTCCCCTCCAAGTTGTCTATCACATTCCCCTCTGTCACCACTACCCTCCAGCAGTGGAGGGGTGAGAAAATAAGACCATAAAAGACTTGTGGATCGAGATAAAGACAGTTCAAGAAAGAAAAGCAAAGGCAATGGCAATCAAAAGGCTTTACTCTTTACTTCCCATCAGCAGCCAATGTCCAAACACTTTCGGGGAAGTAGGATCTTAGGACACAAAGCAGTTGCTCCACAAATACTTCACCTTAATGATGAATGGCCCTTCTGTCCTCATTTCTCTGAGCTTGTAATGCTGAGCAGAATGTCATTAGAAAGGAATATCTGTGATCAGCTTGGGTCAGCTGTCCTGCCTATGTCCCCTTCCAAACTCTTGCTCATCCCCAGAGTGGGGTTAATTATTAAGCAGCAAGTTGAACTTCTTAGCATAAGATACAGTAGCTTTGCTGAATAAAAATAGTCAAAATGAGCACTCACCTTCTTTTCTTCTGGAAATTTAGTAGAATCGTGAGATTCACCTCACCTAATTCCAGACAGCTCTATTGCTGACTTCTACATCTAGGTGATTTGCCCTAGTGCTGCTTTTACAATCAATCAGAAGTAGGAGGCATTCCTAAAGCATGATTCATGTCATGGGAAAATAGGTGTCTAATTAAGAGAAGATGAATTGCACTCCAAACATGCCCATTTCTCTTCATTGACTCTGAAGGCAGCATTCTGTGATGAGCACAGCACTCCTGGGTTGTTGATGGTTAGATGAGTTCTGCCCTTTGTATTTCCAGAGGAAACCACTTCCTTAAAACCCATCCAAGACTGCTGCTTACTTCAGGCAACATTTGAACCTGTACTTAGTATAATGTTTGTCTGTACCCATGTGATGAAGCAGATGAGAAAACATCGTTAGATGACATTGTGGATAAGCTAAAATTTATCTGTCTATAATTTGATAGAGGATAATAAACAGAATGGCCTCAGCACACACATGCCTGACTGACCAGCAGGTGCTTCATTGTCAGCACTATTTATCAAGGAAAGCACATTTTCAAAAACTGGTGACTTTGTAGTATTTAAAATATATTTATAATTGCCTGCAGTTGCTGACCTGAGTAATCATTCAGTATCATAGTTGGTATATTATTGCTTTAAGTGGCAGTTGACACATGCCCTGGGGCCTCCTGTTGCAGCTGCAACAGGAACTATTAGATACATTATGTACATTTAAGATTTGGTGCAAATTATTACACATAATAGGTAATGTATTTGCCTTGTGTTCTGGGTGTACAAATTGCATGCACTTATCAAATTTAGGTGTGTAAGGTGTTAAGCTCTTAGTTTTCTTTCGCAGGTCTTCATTTCACTGAATTGCACTGGATAGCTCTAAATTAAAAGCAAACTATACACAAATATTCTTTGACCTGGAGCAACTGATTGTGTTTGTACACAAATGCAAAATGTTAGCAATGAGGGAAAAGCTATGAACTTTCTAGGTAAAAAGAGCAAATGGGAGTGGAATTGTTTTTAGCACACTTTGTAATATTTTGCCTTTTCCTGTTTTTTTTGTTTTGTTTCGTTTTTTTGTTTTTGGTTTTTGGTTTTTGGGTTTTTTTGGGTTTTTTTGGTTTTTTTTTTAAAAGCCCGAGAAGAATGACACTGAATCTGGCAGCCAGAGAATCAGACCGGTATTTGAAGATGATCCTGTTTTCCGGCGGCAAACGTCTTACCAACATGCAGCAGTCCACATACCAACAGATATTTATGAAGGCTGTAAGTAACACATGAACAAAGTGATTTTGTACTTTAATACTAAGCTCATTATTTGTCTCTCATCCTTACAAACAATTTTTGCCTCTGTTTTTAGTACAGGTTTGCTGTTATTGTCACTTTTACTTCTTTCAGTAGTACTTCAGAGATGTGGTGTATTAAGGATATGATTAATTCAATGAATTGGTAGGTTCCATAGTTAAAGAGATCCATTAGGATTGGATCTGAGTTTTACAAATGTAACTGGAGGTGAAACAAAACTCTCACATATTCTAATTTTCTGATCCATTCTTTCTCCATGCTGTTCACATTTAATACAAACAATTCTCGACAGCTCTTCTTTACATGCAGTTTGGCCTCAGGCAGAGGTGAGTTCTGAAAACATTTTTGAGATTTCCAGAAGCAGGTGCAGTTCAGGGAAACAACACGCTGTGTGAGCTGATAGTACGAATATTGCATGCAATGCATTTCTAGAATTGCACTACCAGACTTTAGCAGAGAATTTGCATAAAGTCTTTCTAAACTATGCAAAAAATAATGTATATGCATATACTTCTGAGGATTCTTTAATTGTATTTCAAAATTCAGTATTTATCTTTCAAGATGGAAATAAGTTTCTGTGCTCATCATCAAGCAAAAACCATTAAAAAAATAAAAAGACATTTCAGCATTCAAAGTGGCTGCTTATTTTTAAAAAGGGTAAGAAAAAATTAAATACTATTTGTATTTTTAAGTTTTGATTTTTTTTATTTAGGGTCCTACTTTCAAGTATGCAGTCTTTTTCCTCTTTTAAAGTCTCACCAAGAGGAAAGAGACCCTAGTGTGACCTAAGCTTTTTAAAATTCATGGCCACAGTTGCATGCAGCTTCCATAAATGGCACAGGGATGAAAATGGAAATGTCAGTATGATGGGGGAAAGAATCATAGTAGCTCGTATTCTTATATGGTGTGCTTGACTGACAGACCTAGAGGATTATTCTGGGATTTTGGCTTTAATAAATACTAAAGTGCACCTTAATTACAGGATTACAGAGAAGTGACAGGCCATTTCCTTTGCTTTTCTTGAAAATAATTGATACTTCACTGTTAAAATAATACCTCTCTCCAATCATTAGGATATTTGTAAACACCGTGTGAACTTTGATATAAGATTGTCATCAGAACAGTACCTAAAATGCTTTCTTATTGTTTTGAATTTAGAATTTTAAATGGAATTCCTAAGGACATTTATATCCCTTAAAACTGTATGCTATGTAATGTTACTGTACAGCCCATAAACCTGAAAAGGAACACAGATTATGATTTCCATAGGAAAGTTACAACTTTCGTATCTAATGAAATTATAGTAACAGGCAGAAATGCACATTTCTGGACAGAGGCAACTGCATGTGCAACATGCATGGTTCATGATTCTTTTGGTCTGGCTTTTATATTAATTACCAGAGAAGTGGAAGCCTAGAAAATTACCAGGAAGACTGTAATTCTGTGTCAGAAAAATCATGTTGTTGTGTGCCTGGGTATCTTTTGGTTACAGATGAAATTTTCAGAGAGAGCAGCTTGAAAATACCTAAAAGTGACAGATTTCATATCAATAAACACAAAATGTTCACCAGGTTTTATTTTATAGTTACAAAGTTGTATACATCATTTGGGACACAGTGAGCAATTGTGATGTAGTCATTCACCAACAGATTTCCCAAAGTAGGATTTAGTGTTGTTCTTTTCACATTATGATCTACAAGCAATTTTTATAGCCCTAGAAAGACTGATAACATATCTTAAACACTGTTGTCATTTTTCTGCCTGTTCATGGGACCTAACTTGTCATTTCTTAGTAGAGATTTCAGTGTCTACTATAACAGGAGCAGCTACACATTTGAAAATAGTGTCTGTAGGTCCTTGCCTATATCCCAGTCTGCTAGGAAGCATTTGCAATGCTGGTACTACAGCAAATCCTTCTGAGAAACAGTGGATGAGACACAGTTTACAAGTTTTACTGCTTGGAAGCCAATTTTTTTGACTGAATTACATCTTGGAAAGCAGATTTCAATTTTTCTGCTTTATTGCATATGCTTTGCAGGATGCCAAGAGAAACAAAGAATTGCTCTGGGTCTCACAGAACAGTTTTCAATGACTAGATATTTGACTTGCCTATTCCTTCTTGAGATTGGTTTTCACTTCTCTTGCCTCTTACAGGAGCAGATTGCTGTCTCTAGGGAAGAGGGGCAATTACTGTTAGAGCCATATGTGATCTGAATTTTCACTTGGGCCTGTCGGTCATGCTTTTTCATGTTAATTAATTATTTTCTGTATGAAACTGGGAATTTGACTCTAAACCATAGAATCATGGAATTGTTAAGGTTGGAAAAGACCTTTAAGATAAGTAATATGTTATCCATTTAAATCTTTCCTATTTGGGTTTCATTTTTATTGTAGTTACTATTTATGATTGTTTATTATTTCTAAAATTGAATCAAATAATGAATTTCTGTCCACTTAGATTTTTGAAAATGGGAGCCTATTTTGTCTAGTAATTCTGTAATGGTGCACAACCTATTTAAACCACAGTGTGTGCTATAAAATAATATCCTTTGTCTTCCTGCATTTATAGTGATTTGCTTTGTTTGACATACAGTGATGATTATCTTCTGAAGTAATTCCTTATATTTCACCATAAAAATATATGATCCATCATTACAAAATATCCATTTACTACATCCAGGATATTACTTTGTGACTTATTTGATTGTAGAAAGAGATATTCTAAAACTTGGTGGTTTTGTTTATTTTTTTTCATTCCTTGGATCTGGTGCCAAAACCTGTGCAGAGACAGAGTAAAGTCTAGGGAGTTAATATACTTCCCTTTTTCTTAGGATTGCAGAGAGAGGGCAAACCCAATAAAATAGACCCAAATCAGGCTTTTAATTCAGTATTTTTCAAGAGTCTCATTTAGGTTTTGAAATAAAATCAATCTGCAGCTGAAAACAGAAAGACCCTCAGGTCCTCTTTCTACGACATGCACTGGGAATCAGTCATGCATCTCCTATTAGTAATAGCTGAACTCCTGTTTCTAAATCCTCATTAAAACTACCCTGCTTATCCCTAAGCAGAATATAGGAATTGCAGGCCAGAAATGAGAGGAAATCCCTGGCACAAGGAAAGTGAGGTTAATCTTCCCACTGGATAGCACCACATGCCCTCACTGTCTGAGATCCATTCTGCTCCATCTGCTGCAGTGATTCCCCTAGGTCTGTGTCTGAGCTGGTGTTGTGGTTTGAGCTAAGGCAAAGCTCACAAACCAGGTTTGCTTTTTTCTGTGTGGTTATTCCTGCTTTACTCCCTTTAAATCAGGAGTGGAAATACTGCTTCCACATGTCACCAGTTGATTAGCACGGAAGAGCTGATTAAAGTGTCAGCTTGAAAGTAATGTGTGGTGAACATGACAACATAACTTTGAATGTATTTGAACAGCAACCAGCAAGAAAAAAGAGCTTCCCTGCTCCAAAGCCATTAAACCAGACATAAATATTGAATTACAATTAATTGCTTGTTCATATACCTTAGTAATCATAAAATATAAATACTGTTCATACTTTCATGACAGTCAAAATTTTTTGCTGCTTGAATCTTGTGTTATTATATATTATTTGATAGCAAGTTTAGCAGTGGACATAAATTTTGCCTTTCTACTAGTGCATCATATATGCAAATAATAAGTTATTGACAAAGTAATTTGACATTAGAGTACTCTGGTATATGACTGGACAGCAATGAAAACTTTTAGGAATAAATCAAAAAATTTTGGTTAGATGCTATAGTGATTTTTATCTTGACCAGAATACTGTTTCCTTGGTGAATTTTTAAAATGTTGGGCAGTTTCTGCTTCTAAGAGCTTGAAAAGAGGAAATATTCTTTGGAAACAGCTGTCTAGTGAAAGGTGTTTTGCACATGGCAGGTGTGTTAGAACTAGATGATCTTTAAGGTCCTTTCCAACTCAGGCCATTCTATGATTCTGTGAATAAAAACCTTAGAAATACTAGGAAATTAATCCATGAGAGTGACAATATTCCTCCTCCAAAAAAACCCAAAAAAAAACCCCCAAAAAAACCAAAACCAAATAAACTAGGAAAAAGTGCATTATCATTTATTCACTGAAGGTCTTATGTGTGGATAATAAATAAGATTTATTAATGAATCCAGATATTGATAAAGTGTAAATACTTTGGCGTGTTATATTAGCATTCCTTAAGTGTCTAAAGATGCAATAAAACTTTTGGGTGGGGTGGTTTTTTTTTGTATTTAGTTTAAATAACAGTTACAGACGGGCAAGACACTTGTTACTTAAATTAATTCGTTCAGCATATTGTAAGATCAGTGCTCTTGATACATTTTTTGTTATAACTGAGAAGCTGAACTTGTTCAGAACTATTTTTCTCCTGGTTTAATCTAAGGGATAAATGAATAGTGTAGGTTAACTACATCAGAGATTGCAAACAATTGTTTCAAGTCTCTGATTGTGTGTGTTCACACCTTTAAATTTGGAAATAGAAATTATGTATTCCTCATCAGGTGGCATATGAGATAATTGTAACTTCTAATTTTTTTTTATAGTCTCCATTGTTTTAATCAGTGAGTTATTTGTGAAAACATGTAATGAGTGAAGTAGACATTTAAATGAATTTCAGCATCAGCCTGTTTTAAATACCAAAGACTATTGCTTGGGGTAACTATAAAGCAAATGTTAGTTGCAGCTAAATCCCTAAGTAGTGCCTGGTTGGTTCAATACTTGATTAAAAAGCTTGTTTCTGTCACAATCCAGAAGGCCAAATAACTTGAACCTCCATCACAAGAAGATACTTATATTTTGGTACTGGGATTACATTCGTTTCATTGGAGAGTTGGTCTAGCATATTCACTTGACGTCAAGGTGACCATGACTTCTGTCTAAAGTTATCAAAATTCAAGATCATGAGGTAGGATAAGGAAAGACTGTTTGGTAGACAATTTGAATTTTTCCTCCTTGAAAGACTAAATTGATTAGGTACATGCCACTTTGAAAATGCAGATGTGGCAAGAAATTATCAATGTATTTTTAGAGCAATCTGCCTAATAATGATGCATCACAGAAATGATACAATACCATACTCTCAAGCTGAGTATTTGAGAATCCATTTTGGCCTGGAAAGTTTATCCAGTACTAACTGATTGTTCAATGTGGCATAAGGTTCTTAATGGGAAAAGAAATGGTGACAAATTTGAAATAAAACATACTTCTGTTGTAAGTCCAGGTTTTCTTCTAGACTTACGTTGTCTTACCTTAAGACGTTTGAATAGAGTTTTCAGATGTTTCTGCAAAATAAAAGAGCATAATTTTCATTTTCAAAAGTAAATTTAGAACCTAAATGCCATAGGCTTTCATAGAGATGTAGTTGTCTAAACAAATTTCTACTGAAAGTAGGTCTTCTGAAATATTCTACCTCTGAACTGAAAAGTGTTTATTTGAAATGAATCAAGGGTTAACCATTTAAAATCAGTGTGATGATTTTATTTGTTATTTAGTGTGTATTAGTGTGAGAGCTGAATGAAAGGGAGTATTATGAGATTCATGATACTTACCATTCAGCATGTTTTCTGGAATATTAATTTTTTTTTTTAAATTATATTGAAAATGAATTTTTTATTTAGAAACATTGGGAGGAAATTACATAACATAATAAATTATGCCCAAAATATTTGGGCTAGCATTTTTATTACACTAAGCTTTGTTTTTTTTCTCAAGTTGGAAACAACAAATATTTATTTTTTACATTTCTATCTGTTATGTTGTGTTGAAGAGTTTTCTCAGCTATCAATTTAAGTACTTCTGCAGCTTAGAGCTATATTTTAAATATTTTACATCTATTCTAATAATTTAACCTGGGGAAATTAAATACTAAATTCAATCAGAGCAAACAGTCACAACTCACTAACAATTCATTATGAGAATTTTTTCTTTATCTTGGAGAAATCTTTTATCCTATACAGTAATTTGCTACAGGGATGAAAAGAAGTCATAGGGCTTACTTTAAGATCTCTTGGAAAGAAATTTTCTTCATATTGTTGTGGTGTTTATCTCTTACCAGGTGCTATTTTTACCACCAAAGAGTTTTATTTTGCTGTAGATGTAATTTTGGCAGAAATAATATTTTCATTTCCACTGCCAACTTTCTTTTATGAGTAATCATATTAATGCAGCATATCTGTACCCATGCAGACATCCTAGTTTTCTCTGTTTCTGTTTTAATCCCAAACTTCATGGTTACAATCTGTACTTTATTTTGGAAATGCACTGAATAGCTCTGTGTCCTGATCTTCTAGGTTCCTATTTGTCAGAGGCAGAAATTACCTTCTGATTGTTATCTTTTTCAAAATCTCTTTTTCACTCTACTTGGCCTTTATTGAATAAATATTTAAAGATATGTTTAATGACAAAAGAACTGCTATATTGTTAAAACATCACTATGTCAGAGTTTTGAACTGACTCAGAATTCCCCATAAAAACCACATTCCACAAACCCAAATCCCATTTTAGTATGTTAACCCTTACACCTTTTTAAATAAAATAAATTATATCAAGAATTTTTGGTGTTTTTTTCTATTTCATTAAGCCCAGAAATGGTTAATTTATTTCCTCTTGTTGTTGTTGTTGTTGATGCTCTTTTTTAAAAAAGAAGCAAACCTAAAAAATACTGAGTTTGGGTTTTCAGTAAAACAGCACAGGCATTAGGCATGGCCCTAAACCATAGCTGTGGGCTTTTTCCACCATGACCCTGCCGAGCATCAACTACCAAGGCTTTATATTCAGTCATTCCTTTTCCTGTAACCAGAAATTCATCTGCGTGGACCTCTGACATGGTAAAATCTTCTTAAGTACTCAAAGGATATGATCTCCTGCTTGTTCAGAATTTTTAATGTCACGGTGTGGTGTGAAAAGCCATTCCAGAAGCCAAACTCTTGATACCTGGTTGTGCTGGTCTTTATCGTGAGGCTTCAGCAAAATAGAATATCATAATTGAAGAGATTTTCCTTCCCTGGGATTTTGAAAACTCTGGAGTTTAAACAGAAAGATGCCAAAAAACACCTTTGTGTTCCTGTTTACTTTCTTTTCCCGAACTGTATAACATTAATTTGCATATTTTGTAAAAAAAAGTGGGGAAAATACTTTAGCATTCAACATAGCTGCTTCTCACTGCAGATTTCTTGACCATCAATGTGGTGTGCATCCAGAATGATCTTGGGCTTTATAACAGGTCCTGAGATTCCAGTGTCTGTTAGGCTGCTTGACTAACAAATGTTTAAGCTGTACATACTGCCAAAGTCTATTTTGGAGAACAGATGATTGCTGCTGCTCCTCAGATCCCTTTCCATTTCTTTTGCTGTATTTTTCCTCTTATGCACAGCTTGGAATAGCAATTAGTATTGAACACTCTTGTACCAAGAGGGAAAAGTTGGCTCTGCTGTCAGATTGGCAATATTCTTATGGTAAAGATAGCTAATGGTGGCCTTTGTATTTTTGCAATACAGACTGCTAAGCAGAATACCTAATATCAGTAAATCTTCATTATTTGACATATTAAAAATATAAGACAATTTTAATGACCATCAATAAATGTTTAGGTTAACAATGTTAAACAAATTGTTAAACAAGTAGATATGATGAGTTGACTACTTGAAAAAGGTGCTAAATTGCTTTATCTATAGTCATTCGTATCTAACAAGAAAATACCAATTTGTGTGAATCGTGTGAAAAT
Organism: Entomyzon cyanotis; assembly: GCA_024500445.1. NCBI lineage: Eukaryota > Metazoa > Chordata > Aves > Passeriformes > Meliphagidae > Entomyzon > Entomyzon cyanotis. The sequence continues at coordinate 48,102,568 of JAKEPQ010001018.1, read as the reverse complement.
GATAAAAGATGTTCTGTCTAAAGGACTTTAAAACCTACTTTAAATGGAAGTGAGAGAGGTTTGGAATATTCCTTGGTTGCCCTGAGAGTCTATCAATTCTTTTTTCTCCTCTTCTCAAACAAGTTTCCCATATTTTGTTCTCAGTTGTTCTTTTCAGTTCAGTGTATTGAGATGTAGAGCAAGGAAAGTGGAAGGAGAAGAGAAGGGAAGGGAAACTATGACCTTTTGTATGGAGCCATCTCTCTACTCATAAAATGTTTTTAAATGTCTTGTTGTCTTGTCTTGGCTTTAATATCTAAGAGGTTTAATATGCTTGTTATCAACAGAGTTCTTAAAGATTTCCCCCTGGAAAGAAATCTAGTTTGCAGCTTTGCAATATTGCTGAAAAAAAAGTTTTTTCTAAAACTCAGTATTAAATAATTGGTCCTCATATTTCAGGATGTCTTGTGTTTCCAGCCTGCAATATTCCAGCTGTGAATTTTGCTGTGTTTATGGCAGCCTATCTCTGAGTTATGATTTTTTTTTTTAAACTCTACTGTTTAAAAATTACATCCCTTTGTTATTGCACTTTATAAGACTTACATGATGAACACTTATAAATCTATACTCTAAAAATATTTAATTGATTTGATTCTTTCAGAAGAAAGTGAAATAAAGTTGTTAAATTTTAGGTGGACAGAACATAAAAATTAAGACTCAAAGTATTTTATTCTGAAAAATACTAACCATGATAGATGATGCATTTAAAAGAAAGGTAATATATAATAATAAATCTGGATACTGTTGGAAATATCCTTATTGATAAATTTAGCTTGGTTGATTACCAAGAAACTTCTTGTAAAATCATGATTAGATCAATGGATTGAAATATATCTTCTATACTATAGCATATGCACTATTATCCAGCGTTGCAGTTATTACTATTTTTAAAGTAGTATCACCTTCACAAACAATACATTCAGTTTTAGTTTCAAAGTGAGGAAGATAGATAATGAAAAGGAAAGACTAGAAAAAATATTATGTAGTCCAATGTAGTATTTTATCCAATGTATATGTGGATTTGAATTTACTCAGAGAGTGTCTTTTTCTGGATATGTCCAAAATTTGCAGTCTTGAAAGGTTGTAACAACATACAGAATATAATTTAAGGATATGAATACTTACTACAAACTCATTTTATTGCATACTGGATTTTCCTATTTTCTCAGCTTGCATCCCTAGCAATGTTCCATATTGTTATTGGATACTAAAGAACTTTTGCTTTCTTCTGCTTAAGATAACACATTTTGCAGCCTTGTCATCCTGTCATCTTCACCGTGTCCTTTCCTCCTGGAGTGCCCTCTTGCTTCATGCTGTCTCTTTCATATTTCTTTAGCAGTTTGTTATTTGACAGAATATAGATATTTGAAAACAAATATCAACCACTTCAAAAGCACGTTCATTTCTGCCTTTTTCTATACAAATGTTAATAATTTTATCTTATTAGGATAGTCTTAAATAGAAAACATTTACTGGGACAAAATCCTGAACAATACCCAGTGGATGATTTGCACTGAATACCGGGTTAGTTGGATGAAATTCAATAAGCTTTGTATGTGTTAAAGTGCATTAGTGCTTGAAGTACCTATTTCTTAGCAGGACTTCCAAGTTCATACAAGTCATCATTGAGACCATTACCTTTCCTTACCACTGGCACCTGTCAGACCTCCTTCAAATAAATGTTCAATTTTTCAACAAAAAGGTTTAGCCCAAGAATCTGTAGTGAAATTAGACCAGGACTTTTCCATTAATCAATATGATAACATTAGTTACTTCTAACAAGGTCACACGTCTCATTGCAAAGTTAACTTTCAGCTTACAAGTTGTTTATTTAAATTATTTTGGTTTTTACGGTTAGACACGCCACTCTCTTTAAAACAATTATCTGCACAACTGTTCAGTCTGTACAGGTATTTCATGGTAAGCTATTTACATTTTTTAACCTTTTGGCCTCTTCTTGTGAAAGGCTCTATATCCTTGGTATCCATTTATTTTCAGTAGTATTTGAAGTAATTCAGACCCATTTAGGTCAACACCTTTCTTTATTGTGTTGAAAACCCATAAATAGTTGCTGATTAGAAAAAGAATAGGAAAGAGGGGAGAAAAACAAATCTAGACTTTGGCCTTCTCAGCTGGCAGCTGAAAATCAAAAGCACACTTGGGTGGCTCAGCATGATGGTATGGCTAGTGACAGACTGTTCAGAGCTGAAGGAAAGACGATAATGAAATCTTAAATTAGAAAATCTTCCAAAACAAGCTGACAACACAGCTCAAAACAAATTAAAAAAACCAAAAAAGTGACATAAGGCTTGGCAAAGACAAAGAATAGAGATTGGGAATGCAGAAAGACAATTAGGTCTTTAGAGCCTTTCAGTTCAAGTGCTCATAGTTTACCATGTGAACTTGTTTCCAGAGAAGCCTGAAGTTTTGCTGGTTAGCTGTGGAGGTCCAAAGAGATTGCACTGCCAGTAGGGATGTTCTGTTTTCCATATACACAGCAGGATGGAATCAGATTTTTGTAGCAGCACCACGCCAGTTACAGATGTTTGCAAATGAGGTGTCCCTGCCTATGGCATTGGGGGTTGGAAATAAATAGTCTGTTATGTCCCTTCTAACCCAAACCATTCTATTATTGTGTAGTTCTGTGATGCTGTTTGTATTCCTATGACTCTTTATGGAAGAACAGTACTTACATTTCTTAGTTAGAAATTACCAAGTAGGATTGTATGACACTTGCTCTCAGTTAAAACTCCTTCTTGGGACAATGGAAATGAAATGGTGGAACAAGGGTGTAACATAAAGGCTACTGAGCTGGGAAGCTGGTGCCAGGAGATATTTTTTTTTTTAGTATTTCCTAGTAATTTTTCTTCAGTTGATGAGAGGAGGCTTAGTAGTTTGGGCTGTTATTTTGGTTTATTTAAAATGAAAATCTCAGGAATCAACAGTTTACTATGAATCTGACTTAAGTTTCAGCACAGTCAGCCTGGATATGCCAAATACATCCTTTGTACATTGCTTCAGTGTCATTTAATTGAATCCAAAGAGAAGTGCTCAATTCCTTGGAAAACATCCTGAATATCAAATACCATTGGTTTTGTTCCTGATTTGGAAAGGCTCACTAAGTGTCTCAGATTGCTGCATATCTTTCGAGATATCTAGAGAATCTTTACTGATTTTCAATTTCTAGCCCAGTGACATGTTGCTTTGCCTTCTTACATAGTAGCTGGCTTGATCTGAATTTGCATTTTGACAGGATTTTGTTCAGCAGTAATTGCAGTTCAAGGCAATAGTTGATCTTAACATGTTCTCAACCTTGATGTAACACTAAATCTGATTATTTAAGGAAAACTAAAGTTGTAGATACAGTGAGATTACTAACTACCTCAAATTTCCTTTAGATTTTTGAAACCCGTGTACTGATTTTATTTGGTTTAGTATTTCACCTGAAACTTCTAAATAATAATAAAAAATATGCTAATATTTTATACTATTTATACATATTAACTGTCGCTGTTGAGCCGCTAGCAGAGAAGGAAAGCCCGGATTCTCAGCGTGGCATAGAAAAAGCGCTTTATTGTTTGAATCCAACATATATATGGACTTTTCAGAGGTCACCCAGATTGGTCAGTCAGAAACCTCCCCCTAGGCCTGATTGGCCAGGCCTGAACTGTCCAAATCTCGAGACACTGTTTTTAATAACATCCAAACTTTGTCTTTGTTTACAAAACACAAAAGAAATTCTCATGGAAAAGACCTGTGCTAGCCACAATTAACTACTATTCCTATGAATATATAATATTCTGAGAACTTTAGGTAGTCACATTGTTAGTTAAAAGTATAGGAAAAATAAAATTAAACATCCTAAGTTAGTGTAAAAGTTACATACTGCAGTTAAGTTTTGGATGCCTTGTGATAGTGAAATAATAGGGAAATGAAGTGATTTCCTGTTCTCAACTTATATGTGAGAAGGAATTTTGTCCTGGAGATTCTATTGGTTCCAGCTTGAATGTAATATGGACAGTGAATAAATGAGATTTCATGCCTGCTCTATATCTATATGAAAAAAAATCAGCCCAGAGATAGTGTCCCTGCTTGATTAATTCTTTAGTGACCTTAAATTTAATTTCCTGCATTTCTCAGCAGCATGAGAAATGTGTATTACCTAACCAGGTAGGAAAATCTTTCTGCTTTGCAGGTCTTAATGCAATGTGAAAACCACATTTTGACATATAGTCTGGACAATTGCTACAGGTGTTGTTAGGTCAACAAATTTAGATCATTGTTGACTTGAGTTTATTCATATGGTTTGTATCTGAAATGATAAATATTTTTTGCTCACATAGAGAAAAATTGTGTGATGTTTGAAAACAAAATAGAGTTTGCCCAGATACTTAAGTTAATGTGTTTTCCAGTGAACAAAGATATGGTATATATATATATATATATATCACTTTGTTTTTCCAGCGTTGTCAAGTTTAATACATTTGAGCTCTTGCTTTTGCTGGAATCTGTTATAATTTTGTTCTTTAGAGAACAACTTCCAAAAAAAATTATTGTGATTCTTATCTTAAAGACAAGGTATTGATTAAGTTTTATGTAAGAGTGCCTATTTGTGGCATATTTATCATTTCATGAACTGTAATGTATTTTTTCCTCTTATCCACTCTCTGTATGTACCTTGGTACTTATGCTCATTTTAGCTTGTTCTCTGTGTTCTAAAAAAGGGTTCTGAAAAAAGAAAAAAATGGAAGAATGAATGGTTGATTTCAGAAGTGGGAAAGTTTTTTGCAGTTTGTTGAGTTGTTTCTCTGATCTTTTTTTAAAGCTCAACTCTTTCTAGTAGTCCTTGAGAAAAGTGAATCTTAATTATGGCTGCCCTCAACAAGCTCCATGATGCTTAGGAGTCACTGCCCATCCTTTGTTTATCTTTAAAATAATAGTGGTTTGTCTCTTATCTGCTATGAAATAAAAAAAAAGTTATCTGACATTAGGTAGCATGCTTTCTCAGATTAAATATTTGTAATACAGGAATTAATTGCTTGGTTAAGAATTTTGGTAATGCAGAAGACATCCAGGTTGTCTCCAAGCAATTGGATGTTGAGTTATTTGGGGACTACCAGGCTGACAGGTTGCAAGATTGAGTGAAGTAAAAATCTTGGTCACCAGCAAAAAAACCCTCTGTGCATGGTCTTTTGGTTGTTGGTTTGATTTTGTGTTTCTTTTTTTTTTTTTTTTTTTTTAATTTCGTTTTATTGGGGTTTTTTTGAGGACAAGCCTGGCAAATAGTGTCTAGTCTTTTAGACAGTGCTGGCTGTACATGGGTGTCTGAGATTGTGCTGGTCTAATAGAAAGTCACAGGATAATAGCCTCTTGCCACTAGCTTAAGTGAAAGGTGAAATGGAAACGTTTATTTTCCAGATGAGACATTGATTTAGTAACAGCTTTCTATTACTGCAAATTACAGATATAGAAGTTAGCACTTCCCCCTCTTTGAAGCAGCCTGGGGTGCTCAGAATGAGTTACACGCTCCAGCAGCTAAAAGCTGTTTGACTCCAATAACAAGCTTTTTATCCAGAATATGGACCACACTTGCAGGGAATATGAAATCACAGTTATTATTGTTGAAGGGCATGCTTCTTTCCTTTTTTTCCCTGTCTTTTCTTTGATATGGAGGGAACATGCACACTCTGAAAATGGTAAGAAAACAGATCTGTTTCCTTACAATTTTCTGGTATCTCATCTCTTGATATTAGTGCTTGCTTTGTCAAGAGTTTTGTTGCATGTGTAGCAAAACTTGGTTCCTTATATTAGATATGATAAAATAGTTTGTCTTCTTTTTACAATATTTATTTTAAGGTATTTTCAACTGTTCTTTCCCTGTGAACTCATTCTGTAGAAGCTGAAAAATGGGGAGAGCAGTGTCAAAATGGGACTAATTCTGAGAGACTGGCAACTTCCTGGAGTTTCTTGGATTGTTTCGAACCACAGTATTGAAGTGTGGTAAAATACACAGTGCATAAATATAATTAAATATATAATAAATGGATCTGGAATTATAAGGAATATATGAAAAATAGCACAGCATATACTGCCTGAATTTAATAATATACTATATTTAATATAATATAATGTATATTGAGTGCATATAATCCAGCAAGCAACCTCTTTAGTTCAGTCTCAGAGAAATTCCTTGCACATTTTGGAAGAAGACAGAAAATAAACCAGAGACAATAAAGGCATGTTCTGCATCATGTAAACCCTCACTTCTGTGTGCTGGTAATCAGCCTTTGTCAGATCCAGCTCAAAGTTAGAGCAGAATTCTTACATAAAATAAGAAAATGGGGGGGAGAGGGGGAATTGGGCAGATGAGTTGTGGTTGGTTTGTTTGTTTGTTTCCCTAATTCCTAAGCCAGTGTAGATTCTTGATTTAGAAGATAACATGTTTTCGTTAATTTTTTAATTTATCTAGTCTTGAAAAATTGGAAACATCATTTTTTTATCTATTCAAAGTAATACATGGAGTAGTCCATGTAGAGCCCTTTAGGGTAATTTAACACAAAGCTCTGGAAGGCTAAAAATTCACCTACTCCTTATAACAATGGCAGAGAGACTTTCTATGGTGCAAAATGCTTTATGAGAAGTTCTCCAAATATGTGTTTATGTATCTTCTATAGAGAAAATATTTTCTAAACAAAACCTTTTGGAGCATTGACATTCTGTGTGGGATTTTGGATTTTTATGTCACGGCTAGTCATCATAGAAATATTTAACTTTTAGGATTTTCTATTCTAATCATTCTCTGATACCATTCCTTGAATACATTTTCATAATGCATTTTGCTGAAACACCACGAACTTCAGTAGAACTACATAAATTAATGATAATCAGAGAATTTAAATTCTATACAAGTCAAACTTCTTGGTGCTCTTTTTAAAGAGTTCGTTTACATATTTTTGTTCAGATTTATAGAAAGTGCAGTTGTGTGCATTTTTATATATTAGTATATTTTTGTGTAGCATTTAAAAGAATAAGACAAATATAAGACCTTGGGTTTTTTAATCAGACTGAGTTTTTCATTTGGAAACAAAGCACGCCTTTTCCGTTTTTGAAGGAGTGTCTGTAGCTGACACTATCAGAAATTCTCTGCACCCACAAAAATATGTAGAGAAATTGCATCCTCCAAAAGAAAAAGCACACAATTAATCTCCCAGACCCTTAGCAATGCATTAGAAAGCATTCCTCAAGTGCACTTCAAGAGTATGGATTCGTCTCCTCTTTGTAAATTAGTAATGAGATTTGAAGTATCAGAAGTCTGTTTTCATCCTGTGGCAGGTTTTGAAGGACTTCTCTCCTAGTGTGTATTGTGTTTTTTGAGACCTGGCCTGACAAAACCTCTTTGATCTCAGCTAGATATCCCCAAGAAGGACAGGAGAACAGCCAGAGTATGGTTTTAGCTAACATATAAAATCCATTAAAAGATGAATAATTCCTGCATTAGCTACTTCTACGCTGTCACTTCTCAGTACCTCCAAATGAAGTCCTAGATTGTATCTAGGAAGAAAGTTTTTTTTTTTTATTTAGCTGCAAGATATTTTTTTAATTGGATAATAATAATAAATAGGCAATAATAGAAGGATTCCTCAAAGAAAAAGAAAATAATCAAGTACTAATTTATCTTTTCACAGTATAAGGATTCTTGAAAAGTATCATGAACCTTTTGCTTTGATGCTTAGAAAAAAATGTACTAAAATCCTGATTTAAAAGAGAAAAGAAAAAAAGCCTCCTTGATTTTCAAGAACATGTTTGTAAAGTTAATGATAAATGCATTAGTTGAGTTCTCTCAGAAGCCCTGATTAACTGTTAATTTAACTATCCATATCCCTTTCATGTCACCCATAAAAGAGTACTTCTGTAATGGTCTCTTTCTAGTCATTCTTTTGAAATATCATAGAGAACTCATTAAATATTGAAACAAAACTTGAACAATCTTTCTAAGGCAGCATAGAGTTAGAAGTTCCCTCTAGCTATATCCATATTTTAGAAAAAGTTACACCCTAATCCAGGGCAGCTTTAAATCTGACATGATGTTGCAGTGCTTTAAGAAGATTTATCACTTTACCTGTATTTTACACTCATATGGTAATACTCTATGCATGCTCTTATATATCAGTTAAGGAATATTTTACATCATGAAGAGAAGATTCAGGTTTTTGCTGATATTTATGTCGTTAAATCCATCAGAGGAGAACTTCCTGTGTATTGGGAATAGACAGGACCACAACATTTAAAAATCCCTGTGTTTATATATTTCAGAGAAATTCAGTTTTCCAGTTCCAGAGGCTGTTTCATCACTGATCATTACAGGGTGCCCATTAATTCACTTGCAGTCTATTATTGATTACTGGATAATTGCATCATGTTTTTCAAAGAACCAATTTATAGTGAGTGCTCCTTAGGAATAGAGATGTTTAGTTTCTCAAAAGGAAGAAAGAGGTTACTTTTAAATTATGCCATTTCAGCATATTCAAAAAAATCTTAATTTTGAACAGAGCAATTTGTATCACGGATCCATTGCCAGAAACTGGATGAGAATGTAGATATCACTGAGAGGATGATTGATCTCAAAGATTTCATTTTCAGGCCTCTGGAAATTTTGCTTGGGGCAATTATAGCAAGAGTTCTACAACAACAGGCAAAATCCAAAACCTGTTCAAGATACAAATAGGGGTTAATATAGGTCAAAATCTGTGCCACTACAGGGAAGAGTTCTAAAGCACTTGCAAATTATAATGTCATATATATTGCTGCAATAAACCTTTTCAAAATCAAATGAAAAAACATTAAAAATAAATCAAAGTTCAGATAATGATTTTACAATTTTGTTCATCCCAGAAAAAAACCCGAAAAAACAACAACCCCAACAGATACCGTTTTCCTGCCCCAAACCCCTTAATGGGGCTGGGTTTAGTAGTGGTAATATAATTTTTACATCTTCTGAAGTTAGTGTACTGCAATGGGTTTCAGCATATATGGGGTTTTTACCCACTTGTTCAATGCAGCTGCTTTGGTCAAAATGAGCTGTTTGCTGAGTTTCCAGGCTGGATAAGTGAAATGATCCTGGATGGGATGAGCTGCAGTGAGCTGCAGTTGCCCAATGCCACATCTCATTTAATGGGGTCAGACTCTGCCTGCTTCCATACCACTTGTATTTCTGACTTTGTGATTGCCTGCTGCTGTTGTGATGTATATTGAACTCCTTTTTCCTCCCTCTTTGCTTGTTTGTTTTGTTTGTTCGTTGTGGTTGTTTTGTGGTTTCTTTTGTAATCCTTATAGATATACTCACCAGCTCTATTTCTGGTACAAACATCATCTTTCAACATCAGTGGTTGTGCTGATGTTGAAATGACACTAATACTGAAGTACATCTGGGCCTTTCTGTTGGAAAATGCAGTTTTCCAGCAGAACTTGTGTTAAGTTAAGCAGACCATATACAGGCCGCAGCACTTTGCTTCCCTGAGAATGCTTTGTGGGAAGATGCCAAGAAGGTGCAGCTGTGCCTGTATGCTTTGAAAGTACCGTGAGAAGTATGCTGGGAGTGAATTTGTGATTAACAAAGAATGAAGGGGAGCACCCTGTACATGTGAGAACAAACTGCAGATACGTGTGTAACTATAATTAGTAACATCTGTAACAGTATATAAGTTTCTCGTTTGGTAAAATAAACCGAAGCTTACTTTATATCTCACATTGAGACTGCCGTGAGCTTCCTCTCGTCGCTACGTCACCTTTCTGCTTCTGGTTTTTTAAACTGTCAGAAGCTGTACCTTCTAAGAGAATATTCAGCTAGACGTAATCTCATTTCTACTACTCATGTCTTTGACATTAGTCTCTCCACAGATCTTTCAGACAATGGCTCTTCACGGATAGGGCTTTTTAGATTGTATGACATTAGTGTAAAGCACTAAAAATACTGAAATAATGCTTGAAACTGATGGTTTACAAGCTTCAATTGTAATATCTTCTTAACCCCATATTCACTTTACCAGTGTAGCTTCCTGATCAGTCATTATCCAGTCTACATTTGTTGAGTCCATCTACACATTTCACTTTAACTGATGGTTGTTCTACGTACATAACTTGGAATGTTTTGCTGACAACCAGATAGATTATTCGAATGGTATTCTTCTTCCCCATCCCCCAAACATCAAATAAATACATATTTAGAATTAATAGATTTCCACTTCATCTTTCTGTTTTTCCTCTTTCACTGTTTATTCTAAAAGCATGAGTTATAGGTCCCTTAATATTTGAGTCACTGTGTCCTCCTGTTTCTTCTTGAGTGTAAGTCCTGTATTCATGTAGCACTATGGTACTCTTGTTTGAAAGCTTCCCTGTAAATCCACAATTCCTTTCTTTCACAATTCAATGATAAAGATTAAACATTCCCTTGGTTGTTATGCAGTACAGTTTTACTTCTATTCAGTGTTATGTTTTCTGTTTCTGCATCATTTAGAGAAGTTGAGAGTCTGTATCAATGTGTTTCTGAGAAGGAAAAACAAAAAAAAAAAAAAGAAGTTGCTGCAGCAAATAGAGCTACTAGTAGAATGGAAAACTTCAGGTGTAATGCATTTCCCAGCTTTCATTTTTACCTTGACTTAATAGCCTTTGGCACAACGATCACACCCAACTCCTTTCTTCCCTATTCCAAGCAACTGCATTGTTTGATCTCCCTTTAGGGAGCCCTGAGAGGGCTACATCTGTACTTGCAAATAAGGGTAACACCTTTGAAACACATTTGAAAGAAGGCAGGCTCTGGTCAGAATATCAAATCCATCTATTGAATGGAGCTGTCTGAATGCATGCTCTGCACTATAAAAATAAAGTAATCCATCTGTTGAATGGAGCTGTCTGAATGCATGCTCTCCACTATAAAAATAAGGTAATCTACCTTTTGCAGGGAACACTAAGCACTGCTGCATTCACCGTAGGGAAAGATATACATAGGATATTTAGTTCGGTATATATTGCAAGTCACTTTCTGATAGCTTGTCTTTGCCAAAGTGCTAACGAAACATTGTGTTAAAGCATCAGTTTATCCATGGAGAGGCAATTTAGCATTGTGCATTTCTCAAACAGTGTATGTTTTAATATAGTATAAAGCTGCACATATACTTAGCCTATCAGTGGCTTTGTTCGTTCTGCATTCTTTGCTTTAGTATCCAGTTGGGCACTGCATAATTTCAAACTCTATTTTTTTTTTTCTTCCTTTTAGTTATCTCTCTTAATTTTTTGTTTATTTTTGGGTTGGGTTTTTGTTCATTTGTTTTTGTTTAAAAACAACAAGGCAACCAGCAGTGTTTCAGATGGCACTGACAAGAGGACATATTTGATAGTAAGTTTCACAGGATAAGCAATACATCATCCTGAGCTTTGAACTGCTTTCTGGAAGATATTAATGAGAAGACTGATGGCCATTAAAGGACAGCTGTTGTTCTCTTTAGGAGGTAGAATGCATTCTCTTTCTCAGTAAGCAGAGGGGAGTAATCTTTTATTAGCTGGATTTTTGAAAACACCTCGTTCTTTCTTGCTCAGGGATATAATTTAGATCAGGTGCAGTATCACTGTACCAAACACCACACTGCATAAAGAACTGTGCTTGATAGTACAAAATTTCTTTAACAACAGCATATTTACCATTTTGTGTATTCTACTTGGATAAGATGCATTTTCCTACAAATTAAAAAAATGAGAAAACCTGCTTGAATTTTCCTGAAGGCATTATATTTCACTGCCTACTTAAAATAATTGTTACTGGGATGGTTCATAAAACACTTAACTACCTTGTAGAAGGTCCCCATCTGAAGGTGCTGTTTTAACAGCTTTGCACATTGAACACTTATGCTGGTAATTTTTTTCTACTATTTCTACATCACAGTCAATCTAGTATTTTCATTGCTACTAGGTCAATAATTGTTGATCACTTAGTCATTCAGCATAATTTGTTAGTACTACTATGAATGATGGTACAAATAGATAATGGAGAATTATTCAATTTTATTTTAATAATTCTTCTAGGAAAGTAGAAGCAAGTACACAGTTACTTCTGAAAGTTAAGGGATTTTGATACTTAAAATGTGAAACTTTATTATAACTGTGAGTTGGCAACTTAGATTTCTTGTTTCAGAAACCAAATACTTACAGGTTCTATTAAAAAAATTGAAATTTGTGGTGCTTGCTGGTAGGGTTAATGTCTATGTACTTCATATTCCTTTTTTTTTTTTTTTTTTTTTTTTTTGCCTGTGACATTTTTAAAGCCATATTTACTCTGTCCTTTCAGAATAGGATTAGTATTTCAAAAATCAATAAACACTTTAATTTTTTGTCACTTGAGATACAATGCTGCTACATTATAACTTTATATTCTTCTGCTCCAGTCATAATTTTAGTTACACTTCATGTTCTCCATAGTGAATTACTTATCCTCTACTGAGAGCCCTACTTGTTCCAGGATTTGTTCAAAATACTGTAATTATGACACACACTTTTACATTTTCTTCCCTGTAGCCATAGCAAAATTCCTGAGTATATGACACAGCAGATGTGTTGACTATAATACTGTTGTGTTTGATATTCTGACATATTTCTTTTTAAAATTGCTTCATTTATATAATTCCTTCTCTGTGTTTTTACATGAAGTCTGGTGCACAAGTGTCTCATATTTCTTCCCTTTTGGCTGAAAAATTGTACAACTTTGACCCTACTTTTCCTCTGGATATTTTGGAAACTCTTTGAGAGCTTTACTCACCCATGTGGTTTTTATGCTTATTGTGGTTAGACATCACCAAACTGTGAAGACTCTGTTTTCTGGGCCATTGTTTTTTCCTTTGTGGGCAAGACTGCTTTCTGAGGATTACTTGAGCCTACACTTCTTTGAACATCTTTTATCAGCTGTGGCACTTGCTCCAGATCCACGTGAAGGAGGTTTAAGCTTAATTATTTATTCCAGCGTGAAAAACTGTCAGTAACCTCTGTCTTGTTGTTGTTGGGGTCTTCTCCAATTTATACATTTTAGCTCCCGGGAGATAGGATACCTGTCTCATTTCTGGAACCTATAATAAGCCTATTTTCCTTAGTACTGTTTTCTAAAGCCTTTGAGTGATGTTAGTGTGATTTTCCAGAATTTTCTCTCCCATTCTTTCAACTAAATATGTACATATATCATCCTGACATCTCTCTCAAATATTGAGGGAAGTACTGTCTTAGGCAGTCTCTGAGGAATTATAGTATCATCCATCCCTTTTGAATTAGCTGCCCATTTTTCTCCGGTTCCCTTCATTTGCTGCCGCTTGTTTTTCCTTTGTATCTTCAAAGAGATCAGATTTATACTGTTGCTTTTCACTTGCTGGGCTTTTCTCTGCTTGTTTTTGCAATTCATTTCTTCTGCTGATTGCCAATGCATCACTCAGTTCTTTGATTTAGCTGCTCCAGTACAAGCAGCTTTATGTCCAGTCTCGTTCTTCCTTCCTTCCATCACACCTTTGACTCCTGCCTGACATTAATTGCTGTTATCGCTGACATTTCCAATCTAAAGATTGGTTTTCTCAGCCAGGAGTTCTACCTTTTGCACACTTATATGCATATAGGTTACATATATGTAGGTAGCTTCAATCAGAAACAAATTCAGAAAAAATCATTTGGGTTTGAGTTCTCAGTAGTTGAAATTCTGTGAGTGTAGACAGTTGTTCTGAGAGACGATTCCTTGTTTTATTTACTCGACAGAGATGTGCACAGATAGTTTATGAAGAAAACACCACTTACAGTAACTGGAAATCCTTAGAAACACCAGCAATTTAAATTTATGAAAGAACAGAAACTACCTTTTGTGCTTTAATGTGTATGTAACAGTAATGACAGCCACACTGTAATAAATAGCATGCTTTGTTCACTGCGAGTAAGCAGAAAATTGGGTCAAATAGCCTTCTGGTGCTAACTTCAGCATAGAAATGAATGTTTTCAGGTTCCACTATAAATGGAGCATTTGAATCATACAGAGTGCTTACTAATACATCAAATCAGTGAAATGTACCTTCAAACATGATATCAGTGCTCCATTAGGAATAAAAGCAGCTGAAAATTTGTACACTGGTCTATTTATCACCTTTTTTAGAAGAAATAAAATGGAAAGGCATATTCTCTAGATCCCATTAGGCCAATTCCCTTTTATTCTTTTCTTTTTTTGTGGGCCTTTGATTCATTTTTTTCTTTTTGATAAATTTCTGATTATGTTCTGAAAGAATAGTGATTGAAGTAGCTGCATTGTTATGTTTTCTGGGAAGATATCTGTTCCTGATGTGTCTGTGCAGATACAGGATTTAGAACCTACATCCCTTCACCTAAGCCCTACTTCACTGTATAATACCAATGTGTCAGTTCTTTGTGGCACTGATAAGTAATTTATTTGCTGTTCATGCTTCAAGCTCGCTTCTCTGGAATTTGGCTTGACTTCTTAACACTAGTATTTACTACTGAAAAATAATTGAAATATCACCAATATGTGCAGATAGAGATATAGAAAAGGAAAGAAAAAGGTAATACAGTAAACTCTGCTGAACTCTCAAAAAGGGACTGATTGTCACTGAGCTAAATTTCTCTGTTATCTCTGAAGATTAGAATTGTAATAGTGCTGAGATTTCTTTGCTACTTGCTCAGATAAGTTATTTGTTTTATGGTCTCTCATGAATGATGCATTATCATTTTTCATGCATTCTGGTAGTTAAACTTTCAAAAGACAGAAATATTGCTTGAGTGGTTAATTTCAGAGCTTGGGGTCATCTTGAAGTCACTAAACTGAATGATGAGGCAGATGACTATTGTCCCATCCCTGGAAGTGTATGAGGCCAGGATGGATGGGGCTTTGAGCAACCTGGACTAGTGAAAGATGTCCCTGATGTCCCTGATGTCCCTGATGTCCCTGATGGCCCTGATGGCCCTGACCCTGGCAGGGGTTTGGAACCAGAGGATCTTCAAGGTCCCCTTCCAACCCAAACCATTCCATGATTCCATGACTACATAGCAGTCTAAAGAGCAAACCAGAGTTCCTGCATTAGAACTTTGCCCTGTTTTCCTATAAATATACTCTGCAGACCTAACAAAAAAAATTAAATGCTAACACAGTGGCTGGCACTGTTATTCAGTTTTGCTATTCACAAATGGCAGTGGGGAGAAAACCCTCCCACCTAGCATCCCTATATGCATTAATACCAGGAAGACTACTCACATCACTAAATCTGTATGTTTATGTTGCTGTTGCATCTGCTGATTCAGTTTTTACTGGGAGATCCCACTGAAGAGTGCATTATTGACAATATTTAGGGTAATACAATGCTAATTAAATCAGCAAATATAGTCACTGGATGAAATGGTGAATTATGTCCTGATCAAACCCAGAAAACTCTAAAATGTGTAATGGTAAGCCTATTTTTTTCATTTTGTTCTGAGGCTACAAAAAAACCTTCCAGTTGGTTTACCTTTTTTTTTTTTTTTTTTTTTTAATTTTTACTTTCAATTTATTTTATCCTTAGCACAGTCTTACTAGATGCAAACACTAAAGCTCTAGGCAGATGAAGCAAGATCATGAGCAAAATATAAATTGCTGGAATGGCTAATGAAAGCCTAGAGCAGGACTGAAGTAATACACAACCTGGGGCAAAATCAAGTAGCTGTTTATCTCAGCTTCTCCCCACTCCAGCGTGAGAGCTATATCTTTGGTCTCATCTATAGGTGGAACTGATTACTCACTGCTTTTGCAAACATATATGTATATGTACGCATATACAACCATATATTTACAAAATTACGTAACATAGAATTCAGAAGATATTGCATATTTAAAATTCATTCTGCTGCAAATTATGTATCTATGCATTTAAACAAATTTTTATATGTCTTTGCTTGATTGAGGATGGGAAGTAGTACAAAAAATACATTTTTTCAAAGATTTTTTGTGCATCTCCTCAAGTAGCTTAGTTTCAGTTGAACATATGGGGTTACTGTTTTATTTCCTGTTTCCTTTCGGAATAATCAGTCCTAATTTTTTAGGCAATTTCATGAAACAATTTCTGATAGTCTCCCAAACATTATTGACTTACTGTCTTGAAACTTTACATTTTTTCCTTCCAATTAATTGATGTCCCAAAAAATAAAATTTCATTTTTTGGCATCTTGCTACATATCTGCACAGAACACACCTGTTCAGCAGATTTTTCATGAATGTCTCTTCATTTCTGCACCAGATTCATTCTTGCACCACTTTTTCTTGAGCTCTTCCTTTTGTAAAGTTTCCTCCAGTTTTCAAACCTTGTCCGTAATTTTGTCTGATTTCTCTATCACAGATAACTGGGAAAGAGAAGTCAGAGGCAGAGGGATATTGAGTAGTTTTTACTTTTCCAAAATCAGGACAGCAGGCAATTGAAAGGTGTGGCAGAGCTCTGCAATAACTTCTGTTCTGCTGCTGCTAGAGTTCTTCCCTCAATCCATTCTCATGTTTGTCTTAATACATCAGGTCTTGGTTCTCATTTTAAAATTTTCAAGACATGAAAGATTTCTACTTATTTGATTAGATCATACTTAACAAAATGAAATCATAATACATTAATAATTAACTAATTAATTGTGACAAATTGCATAGCTGCAGCATTTGTCTATTCCATTCCCTTGCCTTGGGGGTTATACTCTTCTCCGCAGATGATGGATAACTTGGCTGATTTTTCAGTTTGCTGTGTGTTGTCACAAAGTGAAAACTGGATGCCTTTGACAGTATTTTATGCTTTTCTGTGGCATAAGCTGTCAAGAATGGAGGCAAGGGATAGATACCCAATGGTTATTCACTAGGTCATGCACCTGAAATCTCATTTTGGGAGAAAAATTGTCTTTGGTTATGAAAAAATTTGTCTTTGGTTAGTCCTACAATATTTCTTTAAATGTTGTCCCTGAAGTAAGTTTGTAGGAGCTTGTTACCCAGAACATTTGTTGTCTTGCCAGTTTTTTGGCTCTCTCTCATAGATAAGGAATAATACAATTTTTTGTTTGCTTCTGCAAAAATATATATGTCTTATTTAATAAAAATAAGTGGGTTTGAAATTTAATATATTTTATTTCCTCACTTCAAAAGAAATCTATTTTTTCTTTTTTCTTCTTTTTCTTTTTTTTTCTTTTTTTTTCTTTTTTTTTTTAATTCAATAATAGGAAGCCTGAAGATCTGAAATAAAAAGCTACTACATATGTTGACATCATAAAGTGAATTTTGTTTGACAGCTCTACAGGCATCTGTTGATGCTCCAATTTTTGGATTGAGGCTGTGAAAAAAAATGCATGAAGTAATTTGTTTACATGTGACATGAGTTTATAACTGCAGAATTCTAGCCAGATATTGACTCATAAACATTAGGAAAACTATGTACATCATAAAGCTGCCTTTGTGCCACAGTGCCAGATTATGTCAGGAAATCATTCAAAAGACTTTTAAGACATTAAAGACTTTTAAATTTCATTACTGAATCTGATCTGACATTGAGAATAAATAAATTGCTCCTATTCTATAGCTGAGGAAAATGTTCAGTAAGACTGTGATGTGCCAAAGATTTTCCTGAACATCAGTATTAGAATCAAAGTTAAAGCATGTACATCAAATTGACTCAGCACCAACACTTCCAATATTGGAACATCAGTTTCCAAAAGCTGTGGTTTCTTTAGTACTGGAGATGCCTCATTTTCTGAGCCTCTACTATATGCATAAAGCATTTAGAAGAACTGACTAAAGTCAAATTTAACTATTACGTGTGTTCTTGGATACTTAAAATGTCCTCATTTTGCTTTTGGCCTGCAAGTGGTAATGATGAAACAAATACTTCTCATTTTCAGCACATACTGAACAAATACTCTCATTTTCATGTTATGCACTCGAATAACATATCAGTGGCTTTAGCGAAAATATAACCATTTCCAACAGGTGGCAAGCTGGCCATTAGAGTACAGAATGTTTGCACCAAGGAGGCAGTTGGTTTTCAGATGACAAGTCCTTGTTAAAGGTGTTACAGTTTTTTTGTGTACCTCTAAGAATATGTGTTTTGTTTGGTATTTATCATGCTCAAGCCCATCTTGTTAAATGAGTTGTGAACTCTCCTTTCAGTTACTATAAAAAGTATTGCTATGTTCCAAATACATCTGCTGTTACAGATAATTGGGGTGATGAAAATTGCGAGGTGTCAATGTGCTGGAGACAGAATGACACTCTTGAGAATGAAGTTAAGTGTTGCCAGTTGACTGTGAACTTCTTTGCTGCTGGAAAGCAAGTTGCTCTCTCTCATCTACCTAATTTATTTGACCAGTACTGCTTTATGAGAGCTGGATCTGTCTACATTAGGATTGTAGTTCAGATCAGAAATGCCCTTTGGAAAAAACAGTTTGGGCCAAGTTGCTGCAGTTGCACTGCTGAGCTTTCTCAGAGAGTGGAGCTGGATTTCCCTGCCGTGCCCAAATTGCACTCTCATGGTGCCCCTGGCCCACAGGTGCTGTTAGAGCACTCAGGGCTACAGCACAGGTTAGATGTAGCAGAAAATAAAATCTCCAGATCCTGTATATGAATACCACATTCCCAGCAACAACATTTTCAATATACATACCTGCTTCCATTGCACTGCACTTCGGGCTGATACAGATGAAGCCACTGAAACCAGGATGCTGTTAGAAAAGCAAAGTAATGAGTTTCTTACAAGAACCTTTCTGTTGCTTCCTTGGTTTGTTTGGTTGTTGGTTTCATTTGGTTGTTTTTTGTGGTTTTTTTCTGAAAGTTATTTGAAAAAGAAAAAAAAATCACTGAGTCTTCACTTTTCATTTTTGAAACAATTGCTGCAATGGGCTGTTACCCGATTGGGCCATTATTTCCCTGCAGTACATCCTGAATTGATGCAGAATGTCAGAGCACAGTGGGATTTAGCAGGTGCTCAGGTGCTGGCATTCAGTTTTGCTTCTTTCATGTATCAAATATGAAAGTTATATATGTGTAAAATTGCCTGTAAGAATGAGGCTGAAGTTTGGTTTATTTCACTATGTGATATGGCTCTTCTGCTTTATTTTAAATCCAGATTCATACTTTTATATCCTCCTCCTTATCCTGGGAAATATGGAACTCAGCATCCTTACTCCTTGACTTTAGTTGAAAATAGCTGCTTAAAATACTCTGTGACTTCAGGGTTTTGTATAATATATTCTTAATTTATTCTTCTTATAATATATTCTTAACTAATTTGGTTCCATATGCATTTTTTCCACTCCATAGCAATTGCTCCAGCTGTGTCTATATTTCCTTAATACATTGTTCTCTCCCTAGTATTGGAAACAATCCATATAGAAGCCTTTAGAAACCTCAAACTCAGCAGCTTCTCTAATTTTAAAAGCTCTGTTTATGCAGTATTCACTCATTCAGGAAGGATTATGGGCCTTAGTTAAATATGGGAGGCTAAAGTAACTAATATGTAATACACTTTAGGCCATTAGGGTAGGTATTTATGGGAAGATAAAATTTCTTCTTGAACAGTAAAGTAGATGTAAGATAATTTGTCTTTCTTCATCCCATTCCAGTTTTCTGCAAATTTACTTCGTCGTCCTGTGGTTTTATATTCACAAAGTAAATGAAAAACAAGGAGACCTTCAGCAAGCATATGATTATAAAAAATTATTTTTTGTCTGGACATTGTAGAACAAAGAACTGCTCTACTGAGTGATTAAAGCAGTGAATAGAGAAAATTCAGATGAATATATACTCATGAGAGTACCCATGACATGGAAGCAGACAAAAACAACTACAAAGAATCTTAATTTTACTGTGTTCTCAAAGATCCTTTTGAGTTTTTTGTATTATTTCAAAGGCATTTGGATTCTTATGAAGTGATTTATAAGGATTTTTTTTTATTTTCATTTTCATAAAAAGTCTAAAGCAATAAGCCTGGACTCCTAAAATTGGAATCTGCTTATTGCATCAGACTGCCAGAATACTATGTTCAGAGAGAGTGGCTGAACACTGGCAGGGTTATAGTGTTCTGAGGATGAAGGATGAAGTCAGTTCCCTGGACAGTAATATTTTTGGCGTTAACTTCAGGGAGGCCAGGATTCGCTCCAAGAATGGATCTCAGCTTGGCATCTCAGAACAACAGGGCTGGGAGTCTGTGTGTCCTTCCTCCTAGAGTAAATGCTATAGATGAAATAAAATTAATGTGGTTTTCCTCTTGTAAAGGTACAGGGAAAGTCTTTGTAGCAAGAAATAGAAATGTTTTCTGAGTGAGAAGCACCTCTGTACAGGCAGCAAGCTTTCAATTTTCTGGTACTCTGTAGCCCCACGATCTTTAAGAGAGAGGAGGATTTTCATATTCCCTCTATATAATCTAGAGAACAGCACCAAACCACACTTAATTAACAGCTGAGTACAATACCTGTGATGAGGCTAGGGCAAAGAAGAGCAATTTCTATTCTGGTTTTATGTTCTGAGAATGCATAATGCAGTTGCACATGGTACAGATTTTCATCTGTTGGACAGATGGGACTTTTTCCTTGGCTAGTTGAATTTCAGAAAATATCAGTCCAGTTGTTCTTTGGACCAATAACAAGAAGAAAAACAAAAAGAATGTGTGTGGAAATTCCATTATTTTTGATTCTCAAGACTCATCCATGAGCTGGTTGGAATACTGATTAGGAGCTGTCACATCTGTACCAGCTCAGGTGATGAAACAGACCTTGTCTCATCATCATTTTTCTCACGTTTCCTGCTTGTGCATTGTATTCCCCTCACACTTGGTGTGTCTTAGATTTCTGTTGCCAGAGATGTATTTAAATAAAATAAACCAGTCTGCTATTCCTTAATATTTTATTTATATGGATTAGATTAGAACCCATTAACCAAATCCTTTGTAACACTTTAATATTTCTTAAAATATGTGTTCTCCATATATTATCTGTATAATAGAGGAAAAGAATTTTTATGATGCAAAAAATATTAATAATAATTTGAATATTTTATAATATATACAACATACAAATGTATGTACTTTATGTATAAATATATATAAAGTAAATATAAGTACCCATAGTTTATTTGCAAGTATTTAATATTAATTCATTAAATATGAATAAGTGATTTTACTTTCAATTCTTGCACTGCCATTAATTCTGTATAAAAGTGCATTTTTGTGGTTACTAAATTTAAGCTTCTAAACAGACATTTTATTTATTTGTAACAAAGGGTGACATATCAGAGTAAGGCAGGTTTTTCCTTGACAAATCCAATTCTTAATCTAGCTAGCTCATGTCATTCCCTTAATAAACTGATCAAGCTTGATCTTAAAAGATCTGGGCTCCTTGCTGGTATCTCATAGCAAAAGACGATTCTAGGACCTTCTGCTCTAAAAGAGACCTTCTAAGTGCCTGTTCTAATTTATTCTTAAGTATTTTCTACCCATTTCTTATTGGGCTAGTGCCATCCTTACTCTTACATACCTTTTTTGAGGGTGGGCTTGCTTTTTGACTCATTTTTTAGGTTGCATTACTGAACCTCTGTCTACTTTCAGAAATCAGATTTTCTGTTCTTCACAGCCCATCTTAGTGGCCATTTTCAGCATTTTGTCCACTTGCAGTTCATCTTCCTGGCATAATGGACAAAACAGACTTGTAGAATCCCAGGAAATATGATGAGTGATCTTTATTTTATTGTACTATTGTACTATTTTTGCTGGAGATACATGTGCTTTCCAATTTGCCATGGCTGGGGAGAGGATGGAAGGAAATGTTGATGGACATTATGCATGTTGTATGAAAAACTTTATGAACTTTTTAACAGGTGATCTACATAAAACCAACAGGGTATAGCATCCAGTTTGGAATTAACTGGTTCCAGACTACAATTAAAGTGAAATATGAGGGAAAACAGCAAAATAGTTTAAAAAAGCAGAAAGCTTGAGGTAAGAGAGAGCATTATTGCATGAGTAGGTCTGTTCCTAGTCCTTTTCCTTCTCACTTAACCCAGCTATTGCTTGGGATTTACTGATCTTTTAAGGTGCTTTAGTGATTAGAAAGTTATTGAAGTGGTGATACTTCGGCAGAATGAAGACAGCATTTAATAAATTATTCCAGAACAGCATTTCCAGACAGTCTTTTGATTGGTTTTATTTGGTTTTGTTAACACCTAATTAATTTTTTTTTGAGAGAGAAGTCTTCATTAAAGATCAAGCATATCTCCATAGTTACTTTAATTTGAATGTCACTATGAAATCCTTTGAAATGCTAACAAAAAATTAGAGCAAAGTGAAGAAAGAGCAGAGTTTGTATGTGAAATATGTGGGTGTTTTTTGATATTTAATCCCTTATATTTCCATAAAGATACAACATACTCATGTCTTTGTATTTTTCTTGGTTTTGGGTTTTTTGTTTTTTTAAAGAAGGAATTATTTCCAAATAGAGGGCCTGCTTTGAAGTAATCTTTAAAACCAATAGTGAATAGTATAATTATTATTTTAATAATAAAAAAATAATAATAAAGAATCAGCAGGTTCTTAGACTGTGCATTTCTCTACAAAATCTGAAAAGTCCTCTAGAACCACTCAAATCAACAGTATCTTTCATACATTTTGTCTTCTTGCCATCTTCCCAGAAAATAACCTTCCAGTACTGTATGGTTTACACAGGGTATTATTCCATTCTGGAATAGATCCTGGTATATTTTGAGATAAGAGGAAGCAAGGCAACAACATGTAAGATGCACAAATGCTGTTGTTAGCAATGCAGTTTATAATAGGGTGTCTTTTGTGTTTTGTAGAGATAAACAACTTGTTGAAAAATCCTGAGTGTGTACTAAAGAGTCACTGACTCAGCATTGTATTAACTCTTTTTTGTTGAGTTATAATAGAAGTTTAGTTCCATCCTCTGCTCTTGACATTTTTATTCTCATTTTCTTCTTGTGGGTGTTACTTATTTTAATGAGATTTTGCTGTGCTTCTCTGGCTATCAGCATGTGGTAGCTAAGCCAGGCAGCAGACAACATGCAGCATTGCCAATTAATTTACTTGATTTGACACAGACAAAACAGTATTCTAGACTTCAGTGATTTCTCCATGGAATTATTTATAGAACTGCCTGGGACATAATGTCAAATATCTAATGGGGAATGGAGAAGTTGTTCATTTAAAGAAAAAACATGACATTTTATCATTTATGCTTTTAATTGTGTGTGTAAAATATCTACTCCATAGAACCTGAAATTTTTTGATTCAATAATTGCTCCATATGCTAAAAACTGTATTTTAATACTTTGGTTTCATTCACCATTAAATGTATGTTACCTGAACAGTTCTAATCATGCAGTAATTTTAAATCATTATAGATTAGAAAATGGAAACGCTTCTTTCAAACCAAGATTTTGTAACAAATATAAGGATATGCAATACATACAAGATCCAGCAGAGCAGCACGTAAAGTAATGACCTATCCAATTGGAAATGCCACTGTATAAAAACTGTTGTTCGTTAGATTCAAAGACTTATTTTTGCTTTTCCTCCTTTTGCTTTGAGTGAAAAGAGTACATTGCCTTGGCATTTGTATAACCTTGTTTTGATAAAAGTTAAGAGTCTAAAAGAGAGGTTGGATAAAATACTACCCAGCTCCCTCATCTCTCAAAATTTTCCTATTACTGTCCTTTAACTGTTTTCTAATCAGCTATGAAGCTTTTTTTAGATTACTGTTTTCAGCTGGACATTTTCTTGTGGTTTTCTATGGAAAACCTAAATATCTGAATTCGAGTTTCTAATGCTAGTCAAAGGACCAAATACCTTGGGGAAAATGTTCACTTTGGAGTCACTATGATCTTTCCTTTGCTCTGGCCTTTTTGCTATTGCACTTCTCATGAGAGGAGACTCTGGCTTAAAACCTGCATCTGAATTTGAAGGGTTGAAGTTCAAGTTATTACTGGAATAGTTCTTCGAATTGTTATATTTGGGAATTATGTAGAATATGCATGTGTGTATGTGTGCATGTGTACATGTATATGTATATACATATAGCAATGTATATGCACATGCATAAGCCAGTGCAAAACCCTGATTAAAAGTACCTTGAAATGAAATATCCATTCCTTCCTAGTTGCATGTGAGAAAGATGGGAGTGCATCTTTCCAGGGACAGTGGAGACTGAATAAAGTTCTGTGTAATTTAACATAAACATGAAGGAATGTAATCTTTAACAAAATTACTGAAACACACAAGTCATAAAGAAAACTAGTTTATACCTTCAGTAGAGTTTCTGTATTTTCTGATTATCACGCCTACTGATGGAAGTGTCTATATCTGCACACATATTTGCAAAAATATGCACTTGAGAACGTATTGTCCTTCTGTGCCCACTTTTAAATACCATAATATCTGATTGAAAGTATATATTTAAATCATAACAATTACTACTCACTGTTGTCTTTAAAAAAAAAAAAAAAAATCAATGGGTCAACTTCATTAAGCAGGATACAGAAGGGTAATACATTGCAGACATTAAAAGAAGATTAATGAACTGCTAAGGAGCTCCCTTCTGTTCTCCCCAGTGTCTGTGTAGCTGCCACATCAGGGAACAGCAGCTCACATATTTTCAGATCTAGGAAATAGCTCTCAGGCTTTTCAAATAAAGTTGTTCTCTGTCTGCTATGCAGGCCAGGGCCTCTACATTGAATAAATCATCAGAAGCGTATTCCAGTTCTTTTAAAGAGAGCACAGCAGTGCTCTCTATTTTTTATTGATTGCATTTGTAGGGGAAAATTGAATCCACTCCTTGTCAAGGCCCCTAAACCTCGTATCATAAAGAAGAAGGAAAAAATGAAAAGATGGATCGAGTTCAGTGGAATTAGCCAGAAAGAATGATGTTTCATATTGTGTGATGATGAATTTTATTTTTTCATCTTGCTTGTATCAAGTGAAAGGTATTATCAGAAGTAGTAATCTTCAAAGATTTCTTTTAGCAGAATTGAAAATAAGCTTACTGGAGAGTTTTCTCCAACTAGATTTTCTATCAGCCAATTATCAGTAAAAAGCTCTTTCCTATATCTTAGTTAACTCAAAAGACAAGCAAATATACAGAAGTGTGACTATAACACCTCTAAACATTTTATTTTAGTACAATGCATTTTTTTAAATAACAGAAAATAAATTTTCACTATATAAATGAAGTTAATGTAAACTATCTCTCCAATTAGAGTGTTCTGACAGGTGCTATGGTCTCTACTATGAGCTAGTGAAAGTACCACTGCTTTGGTTTTTATGTGTCAGTTGAGAATCAGGATATGCTATAAGGAACTATTTGAAGAATATTCTTTTGCTGATTAGGACTGGAATTGCTTGCTTTTCTTTAGAAAGTTTCAAATCCATTGCTGCAGGCTTTAGACCAGAATTCAGAGGTATTGGTTTGAAGTTGCCTATTGCCAGTGATATTGCATTCCAAAAAAAAAAGAAAGGGGCGGGGGGGGGGAGGGGGGGAAGAGGGGGTTAAACAAAAGGAGGACTTGATTTACAGCTTGCTTTTTCAAGTGCAGGGTGTATGCTTTAGCAGAAGGAAAACATTCATAGAAGTTGTGAAAAAACACTTAGAAAAACAAATTATTCAAAATAAAATTCCCAGCACTCTTATCCTCATTTACTGATTACTGGATTCGTTAACACACATGTGGGTGCATATCTGTATACTACTCAAGTATACTTCTAGATAGAATGAAAAAACCCAACCGACCAAAAATAACCCAAAAACCAAAAACCTGAATGAAGAGAGCTAGTTTGAGCTACAAATAGCAAACTGCTCCAGAAATGATTGTTTTAATGACCATACAATCATTTATTTGCGTTATCAGTCCCACCAAATAAACCATGTCTCTGTTCCAAGCACAATTTTTTTGTCATAATGAGAAAGTGAATTAAGAGGAAGGTGATGTATGTTGAGCCTGTCGTGTGCTGTTACAGTTTATTACTGAAATGAGAGTTGGGCACTTAACTGTGAATTTCTGGAGTGCAGGAATATCTGGTTTTCAGTGCCTGAGAGCATATATATTACAAACTGTTAGTAGCCTTTTTCCAGAGTTATTTCAGTTCCCTTCTGTTGAGATGCTCTCGTCTTGTTGCTTTTTTTTTGAATTCCACATTATTTATTTTTTTTAATTCAAGCTTCCTGTCTTGGGCCATTTGAGAGTTTTAGTTTTTTCTGCTTACTGAAAATTCCTGGATTTTTTAGGCTGTTGTATTTGTCTCCAGGAGAAAATTATAGAGGAGGAGGAGGAAGGAGAAAATGGAACATAATTTATATCATAAAACTCTTAAATCTGGCTGTAAAGCATCACTTCTCGACAAATATTCCAAACAAGTTCTAGTAATCCTTATCTCTTGCTTTATAGCCTAACCTCAAGTCTAATAAAGTGCTAAAATTATTAGTTCCAGTGTATGGATTTGACACTTCAGTATTTATTTATTTTAATATTTGTAGATCGTCTCCTTTTTTTTTTGTTTGTGCGTATTTTAGCTATATATTTGCATATATATGACTGTGTATGTGCAGAGGTGTGCGTATACATATATAACTCTTTGCAACACACTTTTGGGTGATATTAAAATCATAGAATCATAAAATATGCTAAGTGGGAAGGGACCCATCATGAAGGGATCATGAAGTCCAGCTCCTAGCCCTGCACTGAACACCTTAATCACACTGTGTGCCTTTAAAGTGTTGTCCAAGCTCTTCTTGAACTGTCAGGCTCAGTGCTGTGACCACATCCATGGGGAGCCTCTTCCAGTGTTTAGCCATCCTCTGGATGAAGCACCTTTCCCTGATATCCAACCTAAACCTTCCCTTACACAACTCCCTGCTTTTTTTTTGAGTCCTGTCACAGTCACAAGAGTGAAGTGATTGGTATCCCTCCAGATAGGAAAGAGTAACATGAAAAGAAACAAAATCAAGCTAAAAATGGCTTGTATACCTAAGTGACAGTTTCTAATGACTTTATGGAGCCACTTCTGGAAGCAAGATCTCAGGATCTGACACAAAGTCAAGTTTAGAAAGTCTATACATAATGCTTAATTGCAGAAGGTCAAATGGGATCTAAAAGATGTAATTGAACAGTAAGCATTTTAAAATTAAAATCTCATGGTGCCCCAGGGAATTGTTCATTAAGTAAACATGTATTTATTTATAATTATCTACTTGACAAAGAGAGAGGTACATCATACAAGCTAGTTGCTTACAGGAAATCTCAAGAGTTGGAAATTTAATTTGATATTTCTACAAAAAGCTATCTCTTTAGAGAGCACTATCTTAAAACTACTCTGAAAAAACCAGATAAACCTTTCTGCAAAATACATGGTGGCAATTTTCTCCTTAACCTTTAAAAACAAGCCTATAAAATTTAATGTTGTGATCTCATTTCTCTAGTACCTTTTAAAAGCCTCACTTTGGAAATGGGCTGTCAGCTGTTAACTTTCAATCCATCCTTATTTTTACCTTTTTTTTTTCCATTGTAGCAGGGGGCTAGAATGTGGACCTGCATACCAAATTTTGCACTGTAATGCCACTCAGGTTCCTTAAATGAACTGCTTTTATCTCAGATTGACTTGTCCATTTGTAAGAGAAGGCAAATTTTCTTTCCTGTGTCCTATGCCATAGTGTGAGCAGGATCTCTGTGGCAATTTTCATTGGATTTCTACCTACATTTTTAGCTCTTTCCAAAAGTTTTTTTTTGTTGTTGTTGTTTTTTGGGGTTTTTTTTCCTTTTTCCCTCTAGTTCCCTTTTTACTCTTGGCTTGCTGATCTAGGTGCTTCAATTTAAGAAATATTGCTAACAATCCCATTAGGTAACACAAAGAAAGAATTAGTGACTAAACCATCAGAAAGCCTTTGCTTTTCATAATTAACTGTGCATTTGAAATTGCCTAACATTATTATGATTTGGGGGGAGGAATTGATGAAATATTTACAACTGAGTAAATGAGGTGAAACACATGATTTATCATAAGCTATATCATAAGGTGTTTTGTATCACAATAAAATTGCATTGACTACTGACTGTAGTCCATTGACTCTTCAGTGTAGCAGTGTTCATCAATTGTAATGTTCAATTTTAAATTTTCCCAATATATCTCTTCCTCAAAAAGCATAGAACACATTAATATATTTTATATTTGTTTGATTATATAAACTATTGGATTGATTAAAGCAAGCATTGGTACAGGATAACTTTATAAGTTTCTGTATAAATGGCAATGTAGCGTTTAGCTGAAATGTGAATTTTCTTGTATTTTAAGTAAATTGTGGAGTTGACCCAACTCATAAATGGTAACATTCACTTTGCTGTCTTTACTGTAAGGCCCCACATCTGTGAACATTAAGAGCTGTTTAGGGTGTGAAAATGAGCACTCCTGGTCATGCAGCCCCACATCAATACTACAATTCAAATAACTTGTCAATGTCTTTTTGCTGTATAATCCATTTTGAAAGGGACATCTTTGTTACGTTTATATATACTTTTGTTGGTGTCATTCTTCTTATTGCAGTGGGTTGTAATTAGCAAGCATCAAATGTATATACTTGCATTTATTTTTCTATAAACAACCTACGATTGGGAAGTGCAATTAGAGTGACATCTCACAAACAAAGTATTTGTAGAAGATATTGCCTCTGCAAATAAACCAAGAGTCATGGTATGAAAATAATCCAACTGGAAGAGAGCATGAGGAATTTAAAGAAAAATGCCCAAGGAAAAGAAGTGTATTTCTTAAAATTTAATTTCTGGTTTAGTTAAATATTTTTGCTTTCTCAAAATTCCAGTTGGCTTTTTGTAGTCATTGCTTCCCATGTTAGGATGTGACTTTCTAACAACAAATATGTTTTGTCTTTGACAGCAACAATAGTGTTGAATGAACTCAACTGGACTGCAGCTCTGGACGATGTGTTCAAGCGGAACAGAGAAGAGGACCCCACCTTACTGTGGCAGGTTTTTGGCAGTGCCACTGGCCTCGCAAGGTATTACCCAGGTAACTGAACTGTTCTAGACCACTGTCCTTCGCCATATGATGCATTAAAAATACTCTGAATTATCTGTGAGCAGTAAAATATAATTCAAAATTGCTTTTTTACATTGGTGCAGTTTCTTTATATCAGAATTAACTCATGGATTGTGAAATTATTCTGGCATGAAGCTAGTGCAAGGGTCAAGGAACTGGGATTGTTTTTTTCAGTAAGAGAAACAAAAGGTTATGTCCTTTGAAAAGCCGAAGTGTCTAGTTTTTTTTTTATTGCTTTCCATATCTTGTATAAATAATCACTTGAATATTTGTAAGTGACATTTCTGTACTTGTCTAGTTTTAAAGACAGTGACCTGGAAAGTAGACTTATAATCATGTTTCATGTCAGAGAAAATACAAATGCACCATGCTGTGTTCATATCCCACAGAATCCACAACCTCTGACAGGTACATCCTCACTATTAGAGCTAAGGTCAGTTCAACTTGATTCCTTCAACCAGCATCCGTTCCACCAGTTGAAGAATCCCATCACTTGATTGCACAAATTAATTTTAATAGATGTATATTTCACTGAATTTAGATAATGAGTAGTCTGAATTTGATTTTTGCTGTTTGCTGCTGCTGCTGTTAAGTGATTCTTTTATCAGTGCCTGAATAATGTGTCCACTACACACAAGGCAATCGTGAAGTGTGTTGACTCAAGCCTACAACTGCCTAAGGAAGAATTCTGAGAACCTTTCTCTTCTGTTTATACAAGATTGTTTGTGTTTCTGAGGGTGAAGGGGATAATTCTAAAGCTGTTACTGTATCACTAGCACAACTGCTAGCGCAGGCAGAGAAACTGCCTCAGGCTAGTTTACAGGAAGAATATTTCATAGCACTTGAATCCTGTTTGTTTTGTCATGCTGGATGATCATGAAGTAAATACAGGGAGATGTTGCAGAAAAAAAATTTGAAAATGCTAATTTAATATTTCTTTTGTTTTCCAATTCTTCTATTTCAATGCTTTTGGGATCTATCATTACTGTGTGTGGGGTCAGCATTTGTCATGGCTTACTATGTGATGTTTTTCAAGTACTGAAAAACAAGTGTTTCCTAAATTCATCTCTCTGCCAATCTCTAGGAAATATTCCACTTGAAAATTAATCTGATATATTGAAAAATAGATTCTTATCTGTAACTAACCTGTCTACTCCAGTTGTTCACCAGCAAAACACAGGAGCCTCAAAATATGTTTTCTTCCTTAGAACACCTCTAAAAAATGGGAGAAGCTTATTTTCTCTGTTTTAAAGATGTAAATGTTACTTGTATATACTTCTTCCAAACACTTATTTAAATTTAATATAAAACTCAGATACTCACACCTGCTATTTATTCCATAGCTAAATCTTTAATAGCTGTCAAATCCTGTCAGAACATAACTTCATAAACTCCTGGGTAATTTCCCATTTCTTAAATACCACACACACAGAGTGTGATGTACAGTCTGATACTCTGTGAGTTATAGCTGGTGTTTTGTGCATCTGCTTCCCATTGTAGCTCAGATTGGAAAGCCCTTTACCTTTTAGAGTTTTAGAATCAGTCTTTGAGCAAGGCTCTCCATCCCTCTCTTTTTGTAAGCTTTTTCTCAGTTTGCTTATGCAACAGATGTTCTGAAAATTAATTCCGGCTTCGTATGCTAAAATGGATGCTTTTCACATTTGCATTTAAAAAATTGTATAATAAATTGGTAAAACATTCCTTCATTATATTAGCCTTTGGTAAACCTGTTTCAACGTGATGAATTTTTCAATAACAATGATATTTGTGAAAGAATTTGGAAATAACAAAACCCAAAATTACAATGTATAGAGAAGTCTGCTGATTATTATCTGAAAGATATTCACCTAGTCTTTACTCCCATATAAAACCAAGAAGTTCAGAACTTCTAAACTACAAAGGGTGTTTCCAATGAGAGTTTTCATATACTAATATTTTTAT
Organism: Entomyzon cyanotis; assembly: GCA_024500445.1. Taxonomy (NCBI): domain Eukaryota; kingdom Metazoa; phylum Chordata; class Aves; order Passeriformes; family Meliphagidae; genus Entomyzon; species Entomyzon cyanotis. The sequence continues at coordinate 48,071,468 of JAKEPQ010001018.1, read as the reverse complement.
CTGATATTGTCCCACTGCTTTGAGTCATGGGCAAGGGGTAACCCAGGTTCTTGTTAATAGATCCTTTGGGGTGGTTTAGAATGAAACAACACTGAATGATCAGGGTTTGTAAATATGCACATATAGGGTTTGTTGTAGAACAATTTGGTGGCAGAGGAAAACAGGTATGTAGCCACTTTGGTTGTAATCCATAGTAATATGACAACATAAAAGCATAAAAATGTCACTTAAGAAAATGCATAAGAAAGAGAAGGAAAGGATGGGAGTAGAAAGATCTCCTTACCCCTAGGCTCTGGACAAGGCTTGACTGTTGTGGCTTCAATGTCTTTTGATCAAAGTGATGATACAGACAGGATCTGTCTGGTGGTGAGGGAAGCCCCAAACACTCCTATTTGGTTTATAATCACTCAGTTTATAATGTCCAGGCACCTCCCCTGGAGCTGGGAGTATCAACTGATGTGGATCACCTGGACACTTCAGGAGTCTTTGACACCTTCTAAGAGGATACAGCTGACCATTCTATCAGTGCAGCTGAGTCAATTGTGGCTCATCAGCAGAGATGAACACCTTCAGGCTTCATGTGAATGTCCCAGTGCTTCCCAGGCAGGGAATTACCACAGCTGAGTACACTTGGGTAAGGACAGAGACAGCCCACAGGGTTTGCCCCTTTCCTTGTCTCACTCACCATCAGCTGTAGCCTGATGTGGGCTGTGCTCACCCTCTGCCCCTGGGCAGGTACATGGCACATCAGCAGCCTGGCCTGAGTGTTTGAGCCATCAGCATCCCAGTCTTCCCCTATTCCCTATGGATCCTCTCCTCCCTCGACCTGGGATGAGTAGACCATAGTATCACCTTTATCTTATCACAAGTTCCCACTACAGTACAAATTCCATTGAATAGCCAAATTTGGGGAGGGATGGGCTTCGAAGGGTGCAGATGGACAGCTGTGCAAAGGTTCTTAGAGGATTTTAGCAATGTTTAAGCCATTACCCACTCCAGTCTCTCACATTAGTATCAATATTCTCATTAGTTTCAATGGCAGCACATTTTTGAAGAGGAATGCTAACCTCTAATACTCTACTCAATCATCCATTTTGATATGAAGATGCCAAAAGCAATTTTGAGATTTCTGTTAGCTATTCTATGAGTTCTGAACAACTCAAGAGTAAGTAAACAGTAATTCCATAAAAAACCTCAAAAAATATCAGAAGGATGTAATATATGCTCATTCTTATGTTTTAAGTCACAAATCACCAATTAGTCTTTCATCCATAGTAAAGACCAGCCCTCCATAATCACAGGCCTCTGCAATCAAAAGGAAATTCTGGAATAAGGACACCTTGTTCTGAGTGGAGGAGGGTCGAGTTAGGGAACGTTCAAACAATTGTACTCAAAAGAACACTAAGTACGTTTGCCAGAGACATTAAACTGGGAGGAGCTGTCAACTCCCTCAAGGGCAGAGAGGGCAGTTTAATATAGAATAAACACTTGCACAAAATTTGGATATTTTATTATAATTTATTTTTTTTTTACATTTAATGATTCTCAGCTATAGTAAAAATATGTTAAAATTGTTGCAACAAGTGAACAGACTGACTTGTAAAATTGTCAAGTCATTGAAAAAAAAATAGGAATATGATAAATTTATTCATTTTAAATAATATTTAAATAATTCTAATAAAATTTTAAAGTGTTAGAAATTTCCAGCCTTTGCACTGCAAGCAAACAGTTTTCCATCGTTTACGTATAACTCAAGAGTAAGACCCAGTTTTCAAAAGTGCTGTGAAAAAAAGCTGAAATGTGTTTTGTGGGGCTTTTTTAAACAAACACTATTGAAATTCAGTAGTATGGAAATAGTAAACAAAACCAGAGGAGTTTCATGGGGAAAACTGTGAGCGACCAAATTTAAAATTTGGATTCTCTGTGATAGGGCAAAAAAGCACAAATTGTTATAAATGCTGAATCACTTTCTCCTTAACACTAGTAGATGCACATCTACCTGCCTAATTATTTGACTTTATAATTCTAATTCCAGATCACTGTATTGGCTTTTAAGATGACACTTGACTAATTCTAGTCCAGACAGAGGGTTTCAGTAGTTTTTGATTCAAACTAAAAGCAGTAATATGGCAGCATTTTATCAAGACCATTGAAATAAGCAATTTATTCCAATGCAATTGAAACTTTTTTTAAAAATAAATCTTGAATCCATTGCCTGTGGGCTTGCACATGAAGAGTTTTGTTAGGTCTGTGTAGACAGAAAGGTACTTTATTATAAATCAGGCTTCAGATTTAATTTATAATTAACCACAGAGAAGTGGACAAATCTGTTGCTCAAAAATAAATTAATTTAATTAAAGTAGTTTAATATCATTTGACAGACATTAAGTTACTTACATTTTGTGGGGCATTTGTCCAGCTAATTTGACTGCTAGGTTTTAGAAAGCAGCTATCTGGAAGAACAATTTACTATCTTTTTTTTGGTGGGCTATTTGGAAGTGTACGTACAACGTAACCAGTTCCTCTTTTAATCTTACAATTCATTTTAATTATAGATGTAATTAAAATTATAATTGTTAATCAATATTTCATTAAAATACTCCAATGGGAGGCATATTATTTTCACTGTAGCAATTACTGCTTAAACAAATATTCAAAACTACTTTGTATTTATGTGCCTTTTACCAGATACCACCTCTCTCTTCATTCTTTCTTGTTGTTGTTTTGTAAAATGAGATCTTCAATAAAGGATGCATTTTGATTTTTTTTTTTTTACTGCAGGCAGCAGACATTTATTTGCAGTTAAATATGATATAGGAGGCTTTCTAGTTACAGTAATAAATACACTTAAGGATAATTGGTTGCATAGGATTACTCAAATGAAAACACAGTCTTGATTTAGATGAATGTTTAGTAAAAAACTGTTTGATCAGCAACACTGACTCAGCTCTCACAGGGAAGTACACTAAATAATAATTTTCCCAAGTGTTATACTAGAGAGGGTAGTACTGATATGGGTACTGATAGACTGATAGTTTCAGATTTCAGTAGGTGAGTTTTGTATATCCATAGCAGTGGCATGATGGTCCATGAGTAGATTCCGCATCTTTTGTGAAGAAATGGTGAACTTAGGCTCAGAGTGACAATATTTGGTCTGCAGTGACCAATGGTCTAAAGGTGGGAATATGCCACACTTGGTCAAGATCCAAAAAGTTGAGGCAATTCATAAAAAAAATAAAACTGGGAAATACTATTCTCTCCCCAGCTGTTCCAAATCTTCCCAATTCTATCTGGAAATTTAACAAGGGCTTATGGGAATGAAATGCAAACTTACATTTCAAATGAAAACTCACCTTCACAATATGGTATTTCTGGCAAAAGGTATGTCTTCCACTCTCCCAGAATTCTGCATAGATCTGTGACTTCTCTCTGTTGTCTCTGAGGAGTTTTTTTGTTGTGGGGAGCTGGGATTTCATAGAGGAGAAAGCAGCAGCTCCACAGCCCTTCTCTTATCACATACCCTAGACACAGACTTGTCGTCTTCATTTCACCTTACCTGTATTAGACTAGAATTCTTACTTTAGGTATATCTGATCACATCTTAATCATGTATACAGGTGTTTCTTATGTTCATTTGCTCCCTCAGCTTTAAGATGTATCTGTATTCTTAAACAGGATGAGTCAGAGTTTTATTGCAATCCTTTAGACAGCCCCACAGTGTGACTGAAGGGACAATATGTGCTGGCAGCTTTTCCCAATGGACAGCACTGAATGCTGTTTTGTTTCTTAAGTACTACAAAGTTCTCCAGTCTTGTTCCAGGAGACTTTATGTTCTCAGAGACACCTGGATATTTTTTGCTATACTGCATGGCATGTAAAACACACCTAAGTTTCCATCCAAAAATGCTTCTGGTTAAAAAACTAATAAAAACGTCACTGTCCTCATTTTGCATATAAAAGAAACAGATATATCGAGATAACATGGCTTCTTCAGTTTTTTTTTGGGATGGAGTGTGCTTTTATACTCATTAACTCATTTAAATTCAGTTTAAATATCAGCAGGTCTGATAATCTTCTCTGGATGTTTGTAATATCAGTATTGAAGAATACAGTGAAAAGAACTGTGATATTCTTCCCCTTCCTTACTATAGACTTGCCTTCTATTTAGTCTTCCTTTGTTTTTCTATATAATAAGTAGGTATAATATGATGGGAATTTTAACTAATTAAAGAAAAATCTCTTTGCATTGCTCATGCAAGTATTCATGCCAGATATTCCTATGTAATTTGAGTTTACAAGATATTAAGTGGAAAAAGTCACAGATAAAAAAAGGAACGCCTCAGTGCTGATTTTCGAGAAAAATAATCTTGTCCCTAAAGTCTTCAAACTTATGGATTAAAAATATGAATAGAACAGAGTTAAGATTATCTCTTATCTGTCATTAAAAAAAACCAACCAAAAACCCAAAAAACATAACCAATTTCCAGATATTAGTGAAGTAAGTTTCACTTACCTACTAGAGTGTTCCCTGCTTAGACATATTAATAATAGAAGGGCTTTAAAAATCAATTTCTAATAAAATAAAATGGTATCTCTCCAAATGAAGAACTTGCTGTGCACAGCTGCTCTTGTGTTAACAATTAATGGCAAGCAATAGTGTTGTGGCCATGATATTGAACTCTGCAGAGAAAGTAATTACTGAAGCAGATACTAAGAGACTGGAAAGCCTAAAAAATCCATACAAAATGAATCAAAAGCCTTGAAAAACTGAGAACTTCACTTTCTTTTTTTTTTTTTCTGAAAAGGTTTTACATTTTATAGCTGTTGCTGTTAACAGCTCAACATTTAAAGGAGCCTTTAAAGTAGAAAAACAAAGTAAAACCCAAAACACTTCCTAGTAATGCAGCTTATAAATTATCAATTAGTGCAATTAGCGTGTGTGAGTTGGATACTTCTACCTTTTGCATAGAAAGCCTCTTTGGGTGTTGTTCACTTCCTTTTTTTTTTTCCTTTGAAATCTGGGAGGGAGAAACAGGAGCTGACATGATTTGTATCTAACCAGACTCATCATAGAATTGAGAGGTGGAAAAGACCTTTAAGATCATCAAGTCCAGCCATCAACCCAGCACCACCACCATGTACACCACTAAGCCATGTCCTCAAGTGCCACATCCACACCTTTTTTGAACTTCCAGGGGTGGTGACTACCGTTTTCCTGGACTGCCTGTTTCAATGCTTCACAACCTTTTCTGGGAAGAAATTTTTACTAATATTCCATCTAAACCTCCCCTGGTGCAACTCGAGGCTGTTTCCTCTCATCCTGTCTCTTGTTTCTTGAGAGAAGAGATTGACATCCTCCTCACAACAGCCATGTTTCATGATATGAAAAATCTTACAGTAACCTCAGCTGTGGCTCGTTTTTCAAAGCTGATGTGCTGAATTTTGCAGTTACACAAGCAGATCCACCCAGTCACAGGAACATGTGCTGTTTCTAGTGAGTTAATGACACTGCATGTAGCAGGTCACCATGCCTTCATGTTGAAATTCATGCCACCTCTGTGTCTTTATGATACAGATTTAAATCTCCAGAATTTGCTTTTATAGGAGAAAAAGGAAAACAGAAACAGACCAACAAAACATCGTGCTTCTTCTCTTCAAGCCTTGATACTCCAGCCCTCTCTGGGGACATGGTTGCTAGGGGAGGTGAAACTAATGCAAACAACGTGTTTAGGATGAAATTCAGGTGATACATGCAGAAAGAGAAATGTTTGCCTCTGAAATAAGATAACACAGAGAGGTTGGTTTTAAGTTGCAGACTGCAGTATGTGCTGCACATTCTAATGGATTTTGAGTTTTTTGGCATATTGGGTCCAGAAATCAATAGATTTGTTTGTGTATGGATTATTCCAATATAAAATCCTTGCTTAACTGATTTGTGATAAAACTGAGTGCAGTATTGCCCATAACATAATTACCCATAACCATATGGGTAATACATTCTATAAAACTTCAAGATTATTATCCTCTCTTTTGTGTATCCTGATGATGCTATGAAAGTTACAGAAGACGTTGCACAGACCTGCCTATATTAGATAGATTTTACCTGAACACATTTTAAGGTCTTGGCAATTTTCAGTCCCTAGCAGAATAAAATAATAAAGAAACAGCTGCATTCAGTCATGACTGAACATCTAGTGTGGTAGCACAGAGTTGGTAACAATCTCTGTCTTGGCAGGATGGTACTAACCAGTTATTAATCCAAGACATCATTATGAGAAAAATATCTTAAATAATAATTCTAGAACTTGAAAACACTTCATGATGTGTAATGTTAGGGGATTTTAAAGTCATGGCTGTTTCTTATTTTTAATTACCATGTCTAACCTTTTACTGAAAAACAGCTGAGGAATTCTACAAAGGTGCTACCTTTACACTGAAATTCAACTGACTTCTTTATGAGTAGAAAATTGAGGAGTATCACATTTCTCAAATAGTCTGGGCTATCACATGTCTGAATGCAGGTTTTTTCACATAAGTTCACTAAAAGATGAAAAGAAATATGAAATTAAACTATCGGCGCAATATATGCTGTAACTTGTACTTTGCTCCATCTGAGGAAGGCTTTACTGAATTTGACTCAGAGAATTGAACAGTCTGTGGTTTTGATTGTTTTGAATACTGATATGAATGTTTATATGAGAAACAGCAAAATGGAATTTGGAGTTTGAGTCAAAATAAGTTGATGCTGTCTGGGATTTGATAATTGGCATTTGGTACGTATCTTATTATCAGCTTTTAGCCTCTTTTCTCAAATGTATTGATAATGTAAAGGGACGTAAAACTTAATAATTCATCTCTGCCTCTCTGTTCCTTGCACATGCATACCTAACCAGCAGAGCAGGGCAGAACTTTCAGGAGAGTTTCCCTCATGACACTCACCTCTGCCTCTAGAATCATCTCATGAATTCAGAAAGGGAGGTTATATTCAAGGTCTCCCTTTCCTAAGAAATATTTTCTTTTAGGTTTTACCTTGTGGCAGTCTGCATGAGATGCTTCTGCTTGTAATCAACGAAACTCAGGATTTCCACTCTACATGTGCAGATATAACAGAAAAGCATGGCTTACTCTTGCTTGAGATATAGCCAGTCCTGTATCTCAATAATGCAAACAGCAGAAGTGGGAGGGATATCTAATCCAATGAATAATTTATAAAGTATCAAATCTAGCCACATGCCAAACAAGGAAATCATCAAAAGGGAACATGACTAAAGCCTAATGTATGCACCACAGAACTGTGCAGTGTTGACATAGTTCAAAGATATTCATATACGACCATGAAATGTGGTGAGGTTGATTTTCTGAAGATGTCGGGGAGCCAGGTTCCAAACTAGCTGATAAAACCTTTTTAAACAATATCTTATATAAATAAAACCGTAAATCTCAAAATCCTTGATCAATTTTAGTTATTGAGGAAAATGTCTGATCATATCTTTTATGTATTTTGTTTTGCTTTTATCTTAGACCATGTAATAATTTTTATCAGTAAGATGTAAGTCAGTTTCCCCAAATGGCTTTATATTGTGTTCTGTATATGGACCAAAGAACAAGTCTCCTTCAGTGGTCTCCATCCCTTCTAATTATTTCCTGTATAATTATAAATGCATAATTACTTATTTTCTCAAAGAAAACATTTATAATCTTTAAAAAGAAAAAAAAAATTTAAAAAAATTAAATCAGGAAAAAATGAAATTGATCAGTAGAGATCAAATACCATAAGGGAATTTCCGTTTCCTGTTAATAATGATTTCAATAATATCCATAAATACTCAGAATGTTACTAAAAGCAGTGAATAGGTTTGAGACCATTTAAAGCCATGTAAATTTAAAAATTATTCCTGCTAGAGACTAGGATGAATGAGTAATTTAGCCATGTTAATTCTTGAAGAGAAAATTCAGCACTTCTTTGGTGTGACTGAAATTTTAGATACTAAGGGCTGAGTCCTTATTTATGTCATGCAGAGCCTTGCAGAGGCCTTTTACTAGATTATGTAAATTGTTGTAGAAACCATCAGAAAGATCAATAGAGCAAGTTTTCTCATTATACATTATATATCTTAATTAGTGTATGATCTGGCATCCATTAATATCCTATGATAAATTGTGCAGTCATGGAAACATAAGCATGCAGAAGCTTGTTATATTTGTCTGGAAAGAAAATAATATATTAATTAGGAAAAGAAAACTTACTGACATGTGGCCCAGGAAATAGTGGTTTAACAGCACAGTAATAAATAATGTTTTTAAAGACTTTCTCCAGATCTCCCTGAAGCTGCTGACAGTCATTCCAGGACTGTGTGTACTGAAAGAGCTGTGCTAATGAGCAAAAAGTAGAATTTAGGTGTTGAATTCACTGTCTATCTACCTAAAAGAAAAAACTGTGTTACAATTCACATTCATGTAATCTCCAAAAGGATCAGATAGGCTGTTAGTAGTGTGCTGAGTGGTTTCTTCAGAGTTTATTTTATTTGTAATTGGACTGTTACAGTTTTTAACCTAGTTCTGGTGAATGCCTTCCTTTCTATTTTTCTTTTTAATCTACTAGCATAGATGTAGCCAAAAAGGGACAGTTTGGGCCTCATTGCAATCCAGGCTGTTCCTGAAAAGCTGTGGTAGAACTGAGTCCAAGGCTTAGCATCTCAAGTTTTAAAAGAAGGAATTTGACTGTAGATCAGTTTGGAAAAAAATTGTCTTCACATCCTTCATTGTATTGTCTCAACTAGAAGCTTTGAGCATCCTCTCCATATTTAGAAAACAAAACCAAAGCAAATAAGGAATTATAAAAAACTCTTGTCAGAGTTTTTATTCCAGTTAAAAACCCTTCAAGTGTAGTTATACAGTCTTTTTGTGCTTTTTATGAAATAGTGGGGAAAGCTTCAGGCATTTCAAATTTTACTATTTGGTGTTTAAGTTGGTGTCAATTTTGCCTCTTCATGTTTCTGAAAGATTTGCCACACACTTTGGTCTAAAGGGCCCAGTTCAGAAGTGCTTTCTGTCTAGACAACTGGTGTTGGCCTCAAGTGATGTGCTTACCTGTCAGGTGGTATTACATTAACATGTATTTGTAGCTCTCAAATTTTACAGAAAAAAAGTAGCCAGATTATTTCTCATGGTCTTGTGTTATACAGCTAAAAGGAAATCTTAACCCATATTTCTGTAAATTTTAGTTTGGCACTTAGAAAAATTACCCTGTAGTTTAAAATAGGATGTGAAGGTTGTGATATCAGATGAATTCTAGCTAAATGACCCTATGATGATTTTCAGTAGACAATTTATGTTAGCTGAAGGGCCATTCTGTCATTCTGTGTGTCTTTAGAATATTGATTCAGCTTTAAATTATTACCTCTGTCAGTATCCCCTGTCACTGTGGTGTATGAAGATGATGTTAGAAGGACTCTTCTTCAGCTCTTGCATTCAGATTCTCTTTGAACCACCATCCTTTTGCTTTGGAGAATTCATTTAAGGAGTTGAACTTCCCTTTCATGTGAAATAAAGTAACACTACCAGTGTAAATTTAATTTTCTCTGCTGTTTTGAAATAAATCCAGATCATACATTAAGATGATTCTCTAGGAAGACTGTCCAAGATATGTGTTGATTGAGAGGGGTGTATTTGGTAGGGCATAGCCTTTTATTGGATGTCACTGGAAAGACTGAAATTTTGGCAAAGATATGGCAGTCCTAGTCAGTATCTTGATTTATATTGCTGTTTTACCTAAATCACTCATAATACAACCTGAAATGAGCACATTGCACGCAGATTTTGCAAGTCTCAGGGAATGTAGCTAAAAGATGGATTTTCAGATGGAATTCCTATAGAAAGGATAGCCTGGACAGACACAAAGTCCATCACTGAATGTGTGCTAACCTTGTAGGTTTGTAAAATACTGGTGAATTTAACCTGTGCATATCTAAGTAATGATGCTTAAGTTAGAATTTTGACATATAGCCATCTCAAAAAAATTAAAATTTCTCATTTTTGAAAATGTCAAGTACTCTTATCCTGTCAGGTCCCAAAGCATCTGTCAGGTGGTCTAGTCTGAAGTCATAGACAGTACTGGTCTAGATTTTGAGGTTCTCCTGGGGTGCAACAATACACAGTGTTTTCTGTGGCTGCTAAATGTGTACTGCTACATGTGGGTTACACTCAGCTTAAATGTTCTGTAAGTGATGGGCCAGCTCATGGTTTGCTCACTTAGGAAAGGGTTCATTTAGTAAAATCAAAAATACGCTGCTACTCAAAGCTGATGGCTTTTATATTCATGGGTGGAGGTATAATTCTTCCATTTTGTCTTAGATATATGATATTTCAGGAAGAGTCCTGGAGCTGCCTATATCTGTCTTTATTTCCTAGATAGAAAAATGATTAATGTCAGGAAATAGCTCCCCCGAGGCTGTTGGCATACAGTGAGAGAACAAATTGCAGACCATTATCTCATTCCTTGTAACTTTTCACATTTTTATTTGTGTTCGTTAAGCTGTCACATGGTTTTCAAAGGCTCCTTTTGTTTTTCAGGAACTAATTCCTTCCCTTGCTGAAAATTATGGTAAAGCCTAGATTAAACACTTGCAAAACCTCCCATTCTAAGAATTTTCTTTACAGAGACATAAATATTTACATCTCTTTCCTTTTTTTCCAGAGAATATGCTATTTTCATGTTACTTTTCTGACATGCATTTTTAGGTAATGCTCTTGAGTCAGTGTACAATTATTTAGGTTCGTAACTGAGTTTCAGATTGGTATCTCATAACTGAAATACCATTACAGTATACAGTAATAATTAACTCATACTTTTTTTTAAAATTAAGTAGGTTGTTATGTCATCTTCTGAAGTACTTTGGTCGGATTTTTGGTTCCATTGAAATCAGTTATCAATTACAGTGAGTGCCTGTTTCTTCAACACACTTGGCCACATATACATATATATATATATATATATACATATACACATACATATATAACATATATATGTGTGTGTCTATAGATACATATACATTTATGCATACATATATACACACACACATATATGTAGTTTTATTGCTTTATATTAAAAGGTAATATGTGTAAGGGTATGTAGGTATTTCAACAACATATTACACAGACTTTTTTTTTTTATCCACACCAAATGTTGATATTTACATAGTGTAAACTCTCTGATATTGATATATTAAATTGTTGTAATTGAAAAACTTGAGATAAAGCTTTTATATTATTCCATGCAATTTTTTTTCTTTTTAGCTTCCCCATGGGTAGATAACAGTCGGACTCCTAACAAAATAGATCTGTATGATGTACGCAGAAGACCATGGTAAGCTTTCTTTTTAAAGGTTTGATATATATACATAATTTACTTTCTAGATATTACTGTAAAAATATTTTTTTCTGGTTATTTGTTTCTAATAGCTTCTAATAGTATTTACTTTTAGATATTGATATTTTCTTTTTAAAACTAATTAGTTTGTCTGGATAAACAATTTTCAAATTATGCAGTATCCACTATAGTTGTACTTTTGGATTATGCAGACCTTTTCACAGGAAGATAGCTATCAAATAGGTATAAGACAATTAAAAACTCTGATTTTGTGCCAAAATCAAATATAATTCAGAGTATTAGACTGAACCATTCTTCCAGACTTTTGCAAGTGTGTAAAAATATGTCTCAGTGTCTTACACCAGCAGTAAAATCATTACATTGGTAAAAGATGGAAGAGCCATGGGATTACTTCTCATTTATTTTTTATGTAAGCCTCTCAAGACATAAAGCATATTGATACTTGGATATAGATGGTTATATTTTTTTCAGAGGACTAAGTATTTTTGCCTAAGCTGGGCTGAGTAATAATTCATCTGTCATCAAGATCTTTAGCTCTGAAATAACATTCCTGTTTTTCAGTTATGCGAAAACAGTGAATTTTGATCAGTTTATCCTACTTCCAGACTTCCCAAATGTGGTTTAGACTTAGATTTACTTAAGAGACACAGCAAGAGGAGAGATAACAATACGTGGTTTTTGTACTAGCTACAACAAGAGGATTTTGTTGCTTCAGCTAGTTTGAGTTTAGAGATCACAGAGTGTCTTCCAACACACACAGAAAAATGTGTATTCAAATTTATGTATTTCATACTATTTATTTATTTCAGGTATATCCAAGGAGCTGCATCTCCCAAAGACATGCTTATTTTAGTTGATGCGTAAGTGTTTAATGTCTGAATATTGACATCAGACGAATAAAAGTACTTTGATACAACAAACAAATCTCTGTATGCTGAAAAGTATAGGGGGAATTAAGAGGTCCTTATATGCAAGGTTCGAAAATCTTGGTATGAGCAAAGTGAATACACAGTAAAAAATAGTTCCAAAAAGCCCAAACCAAACATGCAAGTTATTTAAACTGGAGGCAAGGAAGTGGGTTTTTTTACTCACTTTAATATTTTTCTGTTTTCAACTTATTAATTACTGAAGCAGTCAATTGAATATTTGTCATGTGCATGCCAAGATTTATTTTAAGGCACAAACCTAAAACCAAAAATGACTAGAAGCATTACAATAAGTGTGATAATGATTTAATGAACCTGAAAGATAAGAATGTATGCAGACTTTGTGTGTTTTACGATACAGATTTTAAAATTGCCAAGTTTGGTTACTATAATACAATGCTAGAAAGTGAGTAAAGAAATGAATAAAAGCTCGCTCTCTGCCTCAGCAAGGCTTCCATTGTGTAGCCAATGTTGAGGGACTGAAGGACGCATTGAACCTGATGTGTCAGATTAATTTATGCTGAAAAGCTTCTCAGGCACAGAATTTGCATTTAATGCCTTTATACGTGGTGAAGTGCTTTCACATCGGCAGTGAGTTTTATCAACATTGCTTATTTCTTCACTTCAGCTTAGGTTTTGCCTTGAATCAAACAAGCTGTCATTTGCATCTCTGAAAACCCAAAGCTGTAAATCTGTGTGTAGGAGTATAAAATATTTAGATAATGCACTGGTTGAAGGTGGCAAGCTCAGATTTCTTAAAAAGAAAATGAGTAAAGGATGTAGCATTATGACCTCCTCTAAGGCACAGAAATGGGACTTTGAGTGCCAGTTTTGGACTTTAATAATTATAAATAGTTTAATAACACTGATGATGAGTTGGAGAATTCAGGAGATAAATTGAAAATTTTAGAGTGACAGTTGGTGAGAGTGCTGGTGGGTGCTCTGTATTTTCTTTGTATGTTTTACATAACATTTGCTAAGTTCAACTTTTCTACTGTGGCCTGTTTTTAGGAGTGGGAGTGTCAGTGGATTGACATTGAAGCTGATCCGCACGTCAGTCATTGAGATGTTGGAGACCTTGTCTGATGATGACTTTGTGAATGTAGTTTCAGTGAGTATCTGTTCTTTCCACTAAATATGCATTGTCAACAAAGGCATAAGCAAAATACTTTTAATATCAGATACGAGATACTTGAATGTTAGGCTTCAAAGACTTAAAATACATGGCAAAATACCACATTTAGCATTTGTTTTCTTATAAAATAAAATCAGTGGTCTAGATTTATGTTTGAGTGAAGGGCAAAAGTAATTTAAATAAACTTCTGCGTAGCCAAATTCTCCTTTCCAGTATAATGTTATGGTCTGTATAAAACATCTTCCATTAGATTGGTATATGCAAATACTCTTGAAATAACTGCTGGTTCCCAGGTTTTCTACACAGCAGATGGTTGGATTGCTCATGATTCTTGAAGCATGATGACAGAAGGTGTACAGCCATATATCTGACCTGCCCAAGAAATGGGCAAGAAATTGCTGAAATGTTCTGCAGTTAACAACTTGATGGATGGTAAAACAATTTTTCCCCATAATAAATAGTAGAATAGAAGGGAGGATCCATGAAGAAGGTACAGGAAAATTTCAGTTTTCAGGCTGATACCTTGGATGTCATGTTCTAGCCTTGGGCAAAGCTTTTTTAATTTTTTTTTTTATTAAACTGTTCAACTGTAGTGCTTTGATTCTAAGGATTTAGGATGAGAACATTGACATGTTCTTAATTACAAGAGACAACCTTAATGATAAGTAACTGGCATGATTTTGAAGATAATTTTCCACTTGTAGAGTCATGTTGTAGCCAGCCTGAGGGAGAAAGACCTGAAATACAACTAAAAGAAATCTTTTTTAAAACCATTTACTGCTTCATGGTTTGCTGACTGTCTAGCTAGAACTTTCTCTGAGGAGCAGACAAGGTCTTACTCTCAATGGTACTTCCTTTGATAAAGTTTTTAATAGTGAATAAAATCATTTTCCTTAGTCTAAATTGCGGCAAAAAAAACCCTAATGTTTTTTGTTATTATTATTATTAAAGGAAATAAGCTTTTCTGTAATAGTATTGGAGAGCTGAAATCTTCTTAGGTTCACTGATTAAAAAAAAAAAAAAGGCTTGTAATCCTAAACGGATGTAAATTGATTACTGTGTTCAGTGGAAATGTGCCAGTTTATACTGCTGGAAAACCTGGACCTCTACTACTTCTTGATGTTTTCCAAACACAGTTTTCCAATCTCTTTCGTTACAGCTGCTCCAAGATGATCAGAAATAGTGAATTCTAGTGCTAAGCCTTCCTGAGGCTCTGGATATTTTATTAGCTAAGGTTCACTATTATTCCATTGAGGCCTCAAGGTTGGGATTTGTGTCAAAAAAGGTCTAGAAATCCTTGAAAATTTTCTACTGTGTATTTTCCCAGGGGTTTGTTGCTTACAATGTATAAGGACCTTTTTGGTTCCTTTGAATGATCTTTAGAGGCTCACATTAGAAATTTGACTTCAGCACTAAAGAGGACGTTTTGGTCATGTTGTTTGCATCATCAGAGGAGGGTAACAACTCACAGAAATGCACACTACAGAACATGGCATCTCTAAATCTTTTATGAAGTGCTATTTGGTGTTGTGCACCTATAATTTAAGTCTTTATTAGATCATTTCAGTATTGTTATTACTTCTGTATAATCTATGTTTTTCATGTATTCAGGTGAGTTACAAATGAAATTGTGGATAACATGTTGTGTTATGACAGGTATATGTTTTATTTCTCTAAATAGACGGGAAATAATGTCCTATAGCTCTGAAACAAATGGTTGTACTACTATGAGGCATTCTGTAAGTGAGGGAAGTGAACAGAGAAATTTGGTCTTTTTTGAAAGTTTTTTTTAAAGATTTCTTTTGGTTTTTAAAAATTTGGCTGAATTAGTTTAACAGTTGGACGAGATAATCATAAAAAGTATTTTCCAACATAAATTATTCTATGATTCTAACATCATGATGCACAAAATAGTCTGTAATGGAGAAAGCATGCACAAAGTACAATTCCAGTGCTTTCTTAGTAAACTCAACACCCAAAATATCAACTTAAACATTTTTTTTAGGTGAAATAAATGCAGATTTTTTTCAATATTTTTGAAAATTTATTCAATATGTTGCATGTTTTTGCTTAAGAACATTTTCTCCTGAAGTGTTCCGGTATTAAACATGATTGGCTAGTGAAAAAGTCCAAAAATCTGGTGAAAATATTCAGTTAATATGAGATTAGCATATGGATATATGAACATCAACACTCACAGGAAGTTACCTACCATTTTTCTTTCCCTCATAGATCTTTTGGCCTAAAATGTGACAGTTGTTTTATGGCTTGTTAGATTTAATAAGTACAGAGACTTTAGTCTGAGGTTTTGAGTTAACTGGAGAACTGTTTTACTGCTAACCTCTGCCAAGCTGTTGTCCCACAAAGCCCATCTGTATGATGATTCATGCCCACAACTGAAAGACATGGATTTAAGCTCGTGTCAATCACTTCTTAAAAGTGACAGGATGATTTAACTAACTGTGCCTTGTATATGAGGAAATCCTAGGGAAAAAGAGCTTAAAAGTAGATGGGTTAAAAACATTTGTTCTACTGATTGAACGCTGCTCCTGCATTTATTTCCAGGGGAAAAAAGGTTGAATGAACTATTAAGTCATGTAAAGATAGCCAGGGGTTAATATATCACGGTTTCCTCTGGGATTTGCATGTTCTTTATGTGAAGTGCTGTGCTTTGTTGCAGGGAGAAAACCTGCTGTTTGAAAGAGCTTAACTGTATGAGTAATACAGCTGTTTTCTCACTAATCCGGTTATAGGCTTTGATAGCAGCAAGTGGTAGATGATAGGGGCAGCAATTCCATCCCAGCACGCTGTGATTTAGTGACTTGGTTTCAGATGTTGACACAGAGAGTGTAATTTGTTTGTGATTGTGGGTAGTGTGCAGGAGAAATGTGTTTCAAATCTGTAGAGGTGCAGAAAACCACACAAAGGAAAAACCTCCCTTACAGCAACAGATGTGTTAAAGGTCACGAGCTGTTGCACTTTTTAAATTCACTTAGCCTTTGTAAAAATCCAAACTAGTATTTACTGTTTAGGAGCTGGAAATTAAATGTCATGAACATACAAAATAGAACAGAGCCATACTCTGGGAGAATTGAAAGCTCATCTGCTCTTGTGCTGTTCTGCACATTGAGTAAACTCAGAGGGAAGCTGATTTCCGCATGAATTGGTTTTAAAGAAAAGCTATGCACCCAGCCTATGAAATTATTGTTGGGGATGAAAACAATCTGTGGATGATATACATAATTTTCCAGTGATTTTTAATAGAAGTTTTTTGTGTAATTCTACAGTTCAGTGGTTGCAAACCTGCTTACTTTGTCTCCCTTACTCCTAAGCTGATATACATTTTATGCCTTCCTAATTAAAATATTTAAATATGATAACAGAGGGAAAAGAAAGTTCTGTAAAAGTCTTTTCAACTTATCAAAAGTCTCCTTTCTCTTTCTGCTACATGATCCATCCTGTATTCTGCAGTTCATATTGCATATTGCACCTGTATTATCTTAAATATAGGGAGATGTTCTTTCCTTCTGGGAATTAGTTTCTTAAGTTTGTTTAAAAAATTAACTAACATGCCATGGGTGGAAACTTTAGCCTGAAGTCCTAGTGAAGGGAAGAGGATGCTAGATTTTACAGCCAGGTGTCATGTCATGCTTATGCCATCTTTGCTAGAAATTTTAGCTTTGTATGAGGGAGCTTCTGTTCAGTTGGCAAAAATTTGCAGAATTTTATTTAAAAATTACTTAAAATTTGTTTTCTTTATTATTTTAATATGATAATTTTAGTGGACCTGAAATTAAATTGCATACTCAAATGTTATGATAGGTTTTTTACTGTGTTTTTGAATTTTGACCCAGAAAAGTTCAGTGGTGCTTAGTTTTTCTAAACAACATCACTACTTGAGAGACAAATTAAACATCATCATGGTATCAGTGGCACTGAAGTATTTCTGTTGGTGGATCTAGAGGAAATGAAAAGAACTCCTCAATGAAGGAGTTTGCCAATGTACTTTGCTTCTTACTTTCTCATTTTCTTTAATGGTAAATACTAAGGAAAAAATATCTTCCCCTCCTGGAAGGCAAATTGTAAGTATTTGAACTTTGATTTTGGCTCTATGACTCCTTTGTTGTGGCTGAATACCATTACAAAAATGTGGAGCATATCACTAATTTAACACGAAAAGGATTGGCTCAGATTATACAAAAACAGATTTGTAGGTGTCTTCTCTGAGGTCTGAAAGTGTTTTATAGGTGATTAATTGGTTCTAGTAAGCATTTTCTCACAGACCTGAACGCACCATCTGAGAAACTGGGCTTGAGACATATTCACAAAGTCACAGAATTCGATCTTTTTTTGGCTATTCTGGGGTACAGAAGTGTCTAATGACTGATGCCCTCACTGATGAGAAGTCCTGTTGTTGTGGAAGCTCTTGTATCCGTAGGCTCTCAAACCTGTCAGGTAAAAACACTGCAAGAATCACTAGTTGAAGCCAAATAAATCTGAATGGCACATAAATAGTTAATACACCTCTAAAAATTGCAAGGAAAGATTCTTGTCGTCTTCATATCAATATTTAATTCCTTCTGGAAGATGCACTTCAGGCAAACATCTACCACTAAATGTAATGGTTATGGTTTATTGCAGAAATAGCCAAGGGAATTTTAATGACCAGTGATATGGGGATGGTGAGACAGAATGAGGGGGTCAGATTAGAATGTCTCATTGCCCCTTTAAGCCTTAAGTCAAGAATATGTGAAGATTTTGGTTTGTTGGTTGGTTTGTTTTTCTTTTTGTTTTGTCCTGCCGACTTACATGTTTTTCCCAAGTAGGTGTTCATCATCCACCTTTGTTATTTATGGGCTGGAAAGTACTTAATCAGTCTTGTGTGATTACAAACATTGTAGGTTTCATCTTTGCAAATGGGGAATATATACCAATTATTTTTTCTTTTCTCTGTATGCTTAACAGTTTTGCCATGTCTATCTAGCAGCAGATGTGTTCAGTAGTTAGGATTTCTCTTATCCCTAGTGTGAGAAAGAATTTCTTGTACACTTCATAACTTACATAAAGCAGACATACACAAAGTACTGTACAACAGAGAAGTGAAAATGAAGTGTTACTTTTCTGTCCCAGTGATAATACTCCATGTAGTACTTGCTTACATTTTTCCTGGAATATCTGGCTTAAAATAATATGTCAGTGTGTAAAAACCAATATAACATAAAAATCATGTTGATGTTTGTTCAGGGTCAATTCTTCTCTCTCTGAGAATTACGGCTCAGAGCAGGACCATGTCCAGAAGCCAAGTTGCCATGTTCACCTCAGAACTGTGCACAAGTTCCTGAGCCTTTGTAACAGTACAGCCAGACAGATCCCCCACAGACACTACTCACATTTTTATTCAAGGACCATCTGCCCATACCTGATACACAGCTACAGCATTTAGAAAGAAAGAACATGTTTCAAGAATTTTTTCCTAATTTCTCATTTAAACTGAGCTCTACATAGCTACAAATAAACTTAAGGTTGAGAAACCTTTAGAAGCTTCAGTTATTTTTCTTTTTGAATTACAAAATAATAACCAAGCCATCTAAACTTTGAGATTTATTTGTTTATACATATATTATTTTACCTGCTAGGGGAAAGCATATGCCAGATTCAACACCCCAAGAGAGCTGAGGCTGCTGCAGCTCTGTGCCACAGAACCTACCTAATGTCTTCCCAGTGGGCACATATACATGGAACACATGTATATACACATACATACATAACATGTATTCATATATATATATACACACACACACATATATATGTATATATATATATATATCAGGCGATACACACAGATAGTACAAACAAATGCAGAGCATTCATGTGAGCACACACACAAATTTCACTATTAGAGACCTCTAGGACCTGCATCTCTATTTTACCCAACCTTTTTATCTCCAAACCACCTAAATCCATCCCCCTCATTACTCTTATTTAAGGGTTTTTCCTTCAGTATTCCATACTAAGTCCTGTGCAAACCTGAAATGTGCTTTATGGTTATTAACTGTAACTTTAGCTTGCTGAGGAAGAAAGGGGTTCAAAATGTATGTAAGAGAGAAAAAAAACATGGAAATGTTTGGAAAGGGAATAGGACAAATCTTAAAAGAAGATCTGTTGCATTTTAGATCTGTCACAAAGCGTTAATTCTAGGGAATAGAGTGCTTGACTGCATGAAGAGCCAAAGGGAATGGAAATTAGAAGCTCACATTCTACATTAGGATGTCAGGAGCAGGAATGTTGCTGGAAACTGTACGTTTATTACTGTACAATATAGCTGACAGCTCCAGATGACTAGAAAAGTCACCTCCATTCCCACTTTAAGGGATTGCTTTGGGCATCAATACACATTTTTATTGTCTCCTCTTATAGCTGTCAAATGTCAGGGAGTCAGACTTCTAACAACACATGGCATAGGTGTCTCATTTTCAGAATAAATCTGAGTTCTCTAGTATATTAGTAGTATTTAAAAAGAGTAGTTTATAAAAACTAGTATATAAAAAGTAATATTTAAAATGCCTAGTTTAGTGGCATATAAAATTATTTGATAGCTTTACCTCATGGTTCCACTGGTTAATAAATCTGTTGTCTCTTTCCAGTTTCTTAATTTTCAGCAAAGCACAAATCCTACTAAAGAAGCCCCTACTTTGTCAGACAAATCTTTGATGTTGGGATGTTTTATGGCATGTCAGATGCTGGACCAAAAATGTATTGCTGAGTCATCTTTCCCACTAGGAGACTTTTTTAAAGGAACATTGTGACAATATTGTTAAAAATTTGTTGTGGGAGAATGGTTTCTTGAACAATAAACTCATTCCTGACCAGCTCAGAAGAGGCTGTGCTGAGCTTTAATGATTCCTCTGGAGAAAGACGACTCACCATGTTAGTGAAAAGGAGAAAATGTGGGCTGTCCATAAGTTTCGAGACAGGGGGGAGGCTATTTGTTCTGTGATCCCCCTTTTAAAAAGCTACTCTCTATAAAAGTCATCTGTTTGTTAGGAAATGATTGTGGCAGTGTCTTAGCCTGGAATGAATCTAAAGGATCTCCTAACTTGGGCAAAGTATGAATTAAATACTCATCGACTTCTCAAGTGTCACACTTTCAAGACTCACACTTTTCTGTCCTGCCTCTCACTTCCCTGCCTCAGCAGCAGCATCTCCTGTGTCTGCACTGTGCTGCTGCAGCTCCTCCTTGCTCTGGAGCTCCAGGCATCTGCCCAGCCAGGCACAGTGCTCTGCCCTGCGAGGAGGACAGACAGGCACGTTGGAGTCAAGATGTGACACCACAGAGGTGATATTGTGACCCCCTGCTATCCCTCTGCCATCTGGGCTGATGCCAAAATTTGTGTCTGCTTTGTAACTTCTTGCACCAACTAAACATTCATCTTGATTTTGATACCCTGAGTAGCAACCTCAAGAGAATTTATAGATCACGGTTTAATACTTTATCTCTGATGGCCAGTGAGGAATGTCAGGGAAGTTCAGTTTGGACATTAGGACAAGGTTCTTCACTGAGGGGGTGCTCTGGTCAGCAACAGGCTCCCCTGGCAATTGGTCATTACTCCAAGCCTGTCAGAGTTCAAGGAGTGTCTGGACAATGCTCTTAGTCATGTGGTTTAATTTTTAGTAGTTCTGCATGGAGCAGAGAGTTAGACTTGATGATCCTCATGGCTCCCTTCCAACTTGATTCATCTTTTTGGCAAGGGTGCTTCATGTTTTAAACAACTTGAATTTGACTGAATGAAGATTTTCCCTGTCAAGTGATAACAAAAAAAATCTACAAAAGAATTTTCTAGGAAGTCTCTTGTCATTGCAGCTCTCTTCTCCAGTGCATGTGGGGAGCAGTGCATGCAGGGCAGGCTGCAGGGCTGCAGCACTACAGCAGTGCTGTAGTTTAGATCTGCCAGCTTCCCCTGGGAGATGCGGCATTTACGGCACTGAATTTTTCAGTGGAAGTCAGAAACTCATGATTTTAAGTAAATAATACATGCTAACTTAGCCACAGCAGCATAAAAAGGCCGTAAATTTTATCTTGCTGAGAAAATTCATTTTTCAGCCTATGCTGATGTTCTGTGGTGTAACTCTGAGGTTGGCAGTGCAGCATCAGTTTATGGTCTGAACATTATTCCTGTGGTACTTAGTGGGAGCTTTGCATTGATTTACATGGAGATAATAATATTGGTTGTAAAGGTTAACAAAGCTAACTGAGAGCAGACTTTGGCCTGTTATTTGATCTTTTCCCTGATATTTATCTTTTATTATTCTGCAATATTTTTTCAACAGCTATTTAGTGAACTAACAGTTTTATTGTTGTCGAATTGTGCTAACTCTGTTCTATAATAGACAGATATATATATATATATATATATGTTTCATAGCGAAAAGAAATGTGATACATTTTAAATTTCATGAAATGCCAATAGTGTGAATTGGAATGTAATCCTAAATTTGTTTAATTCATACTTGCAATACAGTTTAAGAAATGCAGGTGTGTTCCTTCTGAGTAGTAGAACAAGTTTCTTATATTTTCTGTACAGTGTATATGTAGCATTGTACTGAAGACTCTGTACATCAGACATAGAATAGGAGAAAGAAGTTATTCTATAGCAAGGTATGAATGGTGAACTTTGATATCACATATTATTTTCTGGCATGTCAAATTACAAACTTTTATTGCTTGAACTACCTCAGATTTTCTGTGTACTGAGAATTTACATGGGAATAAAACTTCACAAATTGCTTTCATACTATTCTTTAAGTGGGTTCTGATAAATATTTATAATATCTTCTCACTGCTCAAATACAGATTCTAACTGGCCTTATTCAAGATTCAGTTATTCTTGGGATTAACCCTGAAATCCTATTACCAAGCCTAAAGCAGCAGGAAAAAAATAAAGGAAAAGAAAATGACAAAGCCGGATTTAGCTACAAAATGAAAGCCTGGTGAAATCAGATCTATTTCACTATTGCTCATTTAATACATAGAGATACAACTGGGTCAGCAAGCTGATTTAGCCACGAGGTAGAGTAGCATAGCAACAAACCTCAGCAGATAAAGTCAGCAGCAGTAATATCTGAGTAAGTCTTCAGCAAGCTCGTAATGTTTTCCTCAGTTTTCAGTTTTCCTGGAATGATATTACTGATTTATTAAGCTATCGGGATCTTGGTATTTTAAATGTGTTTTATCTCTTTAGCAAGTTTAAGTATAGAAATTACTGCCTGGTTCAAGTTTATATTATTTTCTATAAAAGATAAATATTTACAAATTTTTTAAAATCCATAACTTACAGTTTAAGTGAGGTTCTAGTTTCATGTCAGATATTTTGGAAAGGGAGTTTTTTCCTAGGTTTTTGATTTTTTTTTAATGCAATTTCAGAAGATTCTGATTAAACATGATATGTTGAATCAATAAATTTCAGTAAACTGACTGAGAGACATGGAGTGAGTAGGTAAGGTTGGTGGGAAAAGCTGAACTTTCACAAGGACCTGGTCCTACATACTACACTTCTACATATGGTCCTACATATCACTTCTACAGATTTTGGAGGCACAGAAGGACATTTAGAAAGTAGGCTGGTGTACAGCTTTTCCATAATTTTCAGCCTCCTAGAGCTGGGACCTCTTGTGTTCAAGATGTGGAAATTTTCCTTTAAGGAGGAAGTTTAGATTTTTAAATTTCTGTTTTTTCAAAAATTTGGAACGCGAATATATTTTACTGGTTTAGTTGAAATGAGAAATTTATGCTAGTCACAGAGAGCACCAATGTCCTCCACCAGAAATGTGAAATTCCACATTTCATAGTAAAACCAGTTACACTTTTTTTGTTTTAGTGCCACCTAGTGACTAAAACTTGAAAGGGTTTTTTTGATTTTTCGATTTATTGACATTTGGTTTTGCATTTTCCAGTAATGAGATGCTTAACAGAAGATTTTGTCTTTTTCAGTCTTATTCTCAGGGCTCGTTCTGATTTCCTCGATTTCTTCTCGTGAGGATTTATGTAAAGTTATTGGTATGCCTTATGAGAACTGTGGCTTTCCTTAGTGGAAAGTGGATTAATGCTTCATCCAGAAAGCATCGATAAAGGCTGACTGAAGCTTGGATCATGTCAAATAATTAAGCAAAAGATTGTATGTAGTTATATTTATATATACATATATATATAAATAGATATATTTGTATGAAGATGACAGATACAGCAGAAAAAAAATTACTGACTGTCAGAAACAGTAATAAGTACTTTCTGATAAAGATAAATTTATGCCCCAAGATACTACTCTTTAATTCTTTAAAAAATTTCTTTTTTCACTGCTGTTTTCAAAATCTGCTTCTTTTCCTAGCATTACCTTAATGTGGATTCTAAGACAGTGAAAGAAAGGGATGCTCTGGGTTTCCTCTCATAAAAGAAGCAGAATCAATTGAAATGTTTTATTTGTATTTAAATAACCTCCTACACTTGCCAACAGAATGATTGACGTTGGATTTTGGATTTATGTCCCTTATATTTATATCCCTTATATATCTCCTTGGGAGATGGAGATCTATTTAAATTTATAGAGGGGGATAGATGGGTATACAGAAGAGAATTTGAAATAT
Source organism: Entomyzon cyanotis (assembly GCA_024500445.1). Taxonomy (NCBI): domain Eukaryota; kingdom Metazoa; phylum Chordata; class Aves; order Passeriformes; family Meliphagidae; genus Entomyzon; species Entomyzon cyanotis. Next base: position 48,047,380 of record JAKEPQ010001018.1, on the reverse strand, counting down.
TCATCACTTCATACATTGCCTGTGAAATCGGGGATTTTTCTCTCACAGTGCTGTAGCCTTCAGAATAAATGGCATTAGCTGTGTGTGCATTTTGAAGGAGTTTAAGTGATAAAGTGTTTATGAGAATTCGTGCTTTAAAAACTTTTGCCCTATTTGACTATGTGGTTTAAATGGCTTTCAGCAAAATAACTAATATCAAGTTAAAAGGGAGATTTGAGGACTTGGAATTGTTTGCACAAAGGAAAGGGAAAAACCATATTCTTGTAGTAGGGAATTAAGATTAAAGCTTGTGGCCATGGCTTTGCCTTGGGTTTCCTTGTTTTACTTCCTGTTGCTTTACTTTTCTCACCAATGAAATGAGAAAAGTTCAGAGCTATTTCTCAAGGAGTCCAAGATACTCAGGAATGTTTGAAAATGATTGTTAGTTTAAAATGTGGGTGGCCCTGGGAGTTACATGCTATGTGTAACTTCCTAAAGCTTGTCAGCTGGGGAGAGGTTGTCAAGTATCTGCAAAAGGCAGATTTATTAAAAAAGTTCCCAGTAAACAGGGCAGTTTGTGTCTCCTGAGCAGGTAATGTATTAAAAAGAATGCAGTTTTGAAAAAAACCCCAAAAACCCCAGAAAACAATATATTATAAACTGTTTGGTTTGGGTTTGGTTTTTTTCCTGATCTTTTTTTTTTCCTGTTTGTTTCTTTTTCTTCCCAGGCTGCTTGATAGCTTTGATCTTTCTACTTAAATGACTCAAACGTTTTTCAGTCCCTGTATATCCCAATTCTGAATACTGATACTTTCTTCCTTAATTTAAGATGTTTTCTCCAGGGCATTTTTTCCACCTCCTTTCTTTTGCCTCTACTGCCCTCTTAATGAAAATGCCTGTCTTTAGGGTCTTGTTATTCATTTTTTCTTGTTTTCATATCCACAAAGTGCTTATAGTAGGACCAGATAAAGGGAATAAATCAATATTTCTATTTCACTTCCCTTGAATCCTCAAATCAAACATTTATGATAGCAGTTTTAATAATTTTATAAGAACAGTTTCCAGGTTGAGATTGTGGAAAAGAGAAGGCTTTTAGCAATGCATAAGGTACTATTCTGGAATTAGAAGTGGTTTTCAGAATGACAGCCTTCTATTTTCCATAAGTTCAACTTTTGGGGCACTGTGGATTGCAGAGATCCATGTGTCTGGAGGAGCCCACAGCTCCATGGAACTGCCCAAGGGAGGGGAAAGGTCTTGTGCATTTTAATATTTTACTGCAGTTCTGTATATTTTCCACTGTTTTTTTCACTTGGTTTTCACAAGTTGATCCTTTTCTGAATCAGAAGATAAAGTCCTTGTAAGACTGTCAGATTAGTATTTGTTTCTGAGCTTCTCCAAAGTGACAAAGTTCAAGCAGCATTGGACTCAAAGCCCTTCGTTCAGAGTTTCATATTAAATTGAATTGATTGTCTTATCTTTCAGGGTATTGAGTTGCCCCATAAATGGCCCAAGATTGTTCTGGTGGTTTGAGGTCAAAGAGGTGAAGTTCTCTTGACAGTTTTTGTGCCCCAATTTATATTTAACAGGCTTAAATATTCCTGCCCAAAGCTGTGAAGGAAGGGTCCTACTTTCCTCAGAATGGGGGATTGTTCTGGGACATCCCAAAGGTGGAGACTGCAAAAGGATATAAATAAATGGGGTAGTGAGAAATAATCTGGTGAAAACTGCATCTAGATCCTATACCTTGCAGGTATAATTACAAGAGAAGTTTAATTATATTAATACTTCATGATGCTTTAAAATAAAAAGCTCAAGGTTATCCAGTTTTCCATGATTTACAACTCTTTTGCTGCAAGATCCTCTTACTTTAGCTTAGAGAAGGAATAAGCTTTTCATATAGTTGAAAAAGTAGAAGCTGTCACTGGTAGTGACATACTGCATAGGGTGGCTTCACATTTTAACAATTGAATGGTTTGCCTTCAAATGTCATATATTGTTTTGTAATTCACCGAGCCCATGGCATCATAAACAAATTCTATTTATTTCCTTTTTACCAGTAGCACTTTAGTGACATATGCTTATATTTGCTGCAATAATTAGGGGGAAATGCCAGCCTGATAAATACCCAACTAACACATTTCACATAGAGCACTGAGAGTATTTTGTTCAATAAAATATGGATTGCAGTTACTTTAATTTTATTCCTTTAATGAGATCTGATTTTGTAAGAACATGGACTTGGTGAAATGGCAACTGGTTTTTGAAAGCCTTCATGTTCTTTCTTCAGTTAAACACCAAGTTATTCTGTGTATTGTTAACAGGTTTTCAAGAAACCTTGTGAACTGCAATAAGCATTACTGTGATACTTAGGAGTCAGACAATGTGACCAGTAATCAGTAAAGTCTTACAGCAGTTATTTTGGCATGTAAATTAAGATGTGAAGATTTTAATAATACAAAAATTATAGTGCCACTATTGCTATTATGTTTCACATGAGTGTAACTAAAAGCTGGCTCAGTTTGGCAAACTGGAAGTTTTGGATGGTCCTGGTGTTTGTCACATATGGAAAGGCAGTTTTAAGGATCTGCAGGCTTTTACAGTTGAAATCCTTCCATTACTTCAGTACTTTGCTGGAGTTCAAATCAATTAAATGCACCCCCAAATTTTCTTTCTCCCTTTGAGCATTTTCATCAGTCACATGTGAACCTTGCCTTCATCTCCTAGCAAAAAGGGAATGTTCATTCTGGAGGATTGTTGTTCCATCTCCTGATTCCTTCATCTAATGAAAAACTCTGCTCATCTGCTTTTCTGACTGGCATTAACATTAACGTTGACTGATATCTCTGCAAACAGCTGGCTCATATATTTGCTTAATTAAATTACAGCATTTGCAGACTTTGGTTGATGTAACTCTCCATTCTACAAATGTGTCATTTCTCTCCTTCATTTTACATCAGCATTTGTGAATCTGCAGATGCAGATGCTTTCATTTGACCCTTTGTTCACTTTACAGCATAAGTGAGTGCAGTGCAACACAGATTAATGTGTAAGTGTAGCTCAGCACAGTTTCCTTGTCAGCTGCCTCCACAGTTTGAGCTGGTATTCCAGAAAATTTTTAAAATACCATTTTTATAACCATAATTGCCAATCCATATGCTAGATACCCGACCTTCTTAGAAGTAATTATCCTGATATATTTTCAGGCCTGCTAGCAAGCAATTTGGATTGGCAGCTTAATGTTAGTGACATTCCAGGGAGAAATTTTCTCTTGTCACTAAATTTTCACTTGAATGTGTAAGCTGCTGTTTGCTATAACCAAGGCAAAGCATGCACTCGGCATAGGATTGAACTTAAAGTTACTTTTATGTTAGGTCATTAAATAATTTCTCTCTCTAATATCACTGATGAAGCAGTGCAGTGTTTTCATTTTAGTTTTTCAGATGAAATTGGCTTTTGTAGGGCAGAGCTGCCTCCTAGGTAAAGTTTTTTTTTCTATTTCCCAGGTACCAGTTCTGTACTTTTATCCCAACTCACAATTTGATTTGGTTTTCACACTTTGTAGTTATAAAATTACTTTTTATGTCTCTAATTTTCCTTTCATGGCTATAAATGTAGGTTGAAGCAAACTGAAAAAATTCCACACCACAATACTCTTTTCACTCTCACATGGTTTATGTATCCAATAATCATTAGGTGATTTACTAATTACTTCTGTAAGAAACTTTTATTGGAATCACCATTGAGTGTGTCAATGTTTTGCATCAAAGTGATCTGGTTAAAGTTGTGTGATCATCTCATGGTTTTTGCTTAAGCAGCAAAACATGTTGGGTTTTTTGGTCCCCAAAATATTCCTTTTGGGAAATATGGAACACATTAAAAGAATATTCAGTGTAATCCCCTTATAACGTGAATTGAAATACTAGGCATTATTAAAAATGGTTTAATATTATTATTCCCTTTATCCTTTTAAGTTTTGTTGTAAATGTCCTACAAGTTACAGGTCGTTTGCTGCTGACTGCACTGCTGACTGTGTACTTTGTGCCTGATACTTAGTGATTTATTTTAGACATGCAAATAGTCTGAACATTTATTGAAATCTTGATTTCATTTACCTTTTGTTCTATAGAGCACTGTAGAACTAGTTAGCTGTAGTGAGGCTTAAGCCAACGAGGCCTGATTTTTACGTTATTTTAAGCCTTTGCACCAGATTGACAGCATAAAATTACATTTACATTTACTTTCACTGAAGATCCATAATCTGGAAGAAGCATAATCATATGCTTTCAGTTGAAATATAAATTGGGAGGTCTGTGTTTTAGTATACATGAATGTATGTATATTTATACTAATCTTAAACTGAATTCCACTTGTGCAGACAACATTTTACATTTTAACATTTTTATGTGTTTGTTTTAACATAATGTCAGAATATAATATAATTTTTCAGGGAGTAGTCTTTATGGATACATGGGTAAGACCACAGAAGTATGTGTGTTCTCAATACACAAATTTGTATTGCTGTTAGTATTCTCGTATTTGCAGCTGTAGTCTCATGTGCTTCCAAGAGTGTATTTTGTTTTCCATAATGTGTGTATATATACATATATATACACTAATTGAATCTGACCTGCAAGTTACATTGCAAACCACCAAAGTAATTCAAGCAATATGGAAGTCAACTGATAACCAATATTTTTCATTGATTAAAAAAAGTAAAATACATTTGTGGGGTTTTTCTGTTTTTTTTTTAATTTCCTCAACTCTGCATCTCTGAGTTTTGTTTCTTTATGTAAGCTTGAAACAAATTTTTTGGGAATATTTCCACTATAGTGGATTTTTTTGGGGTTGCCACAGAATGAAGCACCAAATACCTGTTTTTTAAAATATAGTGTCTCATTTTGAAATCTTCAGACACTACTGGATGTTCTCAGCATAATGGAAATGAAAATTCAGATTTGATATTCTTTATCTCACAAAGACCCAGAAAACATGAATCTTTACCACTGTGATACACAGAAAAGAGAATTAACTGTCTTTTATATTATTTCTGTTTATTTTACAGTTTAATAATAATGCTCAGAATGTCAGTTGCTTTAATCATCTTGTCCAAGCTAATGTGAGGAACAAGAAGAAACTGAAAGAAGCTGTCTATAAAATCTCTGCTAAAGGAATTACAGATTACAAAAAAGGCTTTAGCTACGCTTTTGAACAGCTGCTAAATGTAAGTATTTAAGTAAGATCTTTCTGCTGTCAAGTGAAGAAGGAGAACTTGAATGTTCAGACGGCCACTGCATGCTCCTTCATTGTGTAACTAAGTGGTAGAAGAGCAAACCTTTATTTAGAAAGTAAATTTATCCCAACGATGTATTTTTCATTGCGGATTCCCCTGCAGGTTGCTAAGACTTTGGAATTCATTTGGCTTTCAATCTGTTGTACTGTTTTACTTCATTCATTCAGCTGTTTTTTTCTTTTAACATGTGATTCACAGTTGACACATGCTTGTGGTTGACTTGCAGTTAATTTTAAAATTGAAAGATCTGTGTTACTGTGCTTTTGTTTCAGTTTTACCACATCACCTCCTAGAAATGCTTAGTTAACCCACAATTTCACATTTATTGGAAGTCATAAATACTTTAACATGGTTTAAGCAAGATAGAGGGGAGGAAATGAGTTAGTTAATAGAGTAATACTAGGCATCTGATGATGTCTCTAGAGTAGTATTCACTCACTGAGAGTATTCTAATTCCTTTCTCTTTCTCATGTATAAAAAGAATAATTTACTTAAAAATTAAAGGCACTGTTTCCATGCTTTGAATACATTACACTTTTTAATTTTCACCCAGGGACTAGCTTTTTGAATAGCAATTTTTCTCATTTATCACAAATGTTTGGGGTTTATTAGTAAATTTTAAATGGTTTATGTAGTTGTTTAAAAAAATAGTTCCACTTTTCACCTTCATGGAGACTGCATATTAGATTTTAAACCTAAGTGTAAATAAAGCTGCATCATTTTACAGCAGGTAAAGATATAGCTTAACAAGTAGGAAATGTATTCTTATCTTTACTGGATTTTGGGGTTTCTGTTTGTTTGTTTGTTTGTTTGGAGGGGTTTTGGTTTTTGTTTTGTTTTGTTCTGTTTTGTGACTGTTTTTTTGTTGTGGGTTTTTTGTTTTGTTGTGTTGTGGTTTTTTTGTTTGTTTTTGTTTGGTTTTAGGTTTCTTACTTTATTTTTTCCCCTAATCTGCCAGATTCAGAACTTCAGGACACTTCCCTGGCATTGTGTATGCAGTTTAAGGCTAGGTCTGGTGTAAAAAATTCTAACCTTGTTAAATTTTGATGGAGCAAAAGAAAATATAATGCTTTTATGGGAATTTTCTCAGCAGACCACTATTCAGATTAGCAGAGGGGTTTGGTAGGGAAATGAGTGGGTGTCCTCTGCTGATGGTTATAAAAAAACTACAAACAATATTTTGAAGTCTGTTGGACATTTTTGGACCTGGATGGCATTTCCCTCTTTTCTGCATCTGTTGACATCTTACACAGGACAACAAGAAATTTTGCCAAATATGTTCCTCGTAACATTTATTTTTTGCTTAAAATTATGGATTACATTTGGTGCAGTACCAGATACATACTTTGTGTACAGGCAATGGAAATAGACACTTACGGTTTTTCAACATACTAATTCAATTTTTTAAGAATAATCTGGATTCCATAATTTTTGTGCAGCATTTTCCCATTATTAATTGTTACATTAACATGCTATTTCTTTGAAAATCATAATACTTTAGCTTCAGCAGTTCAGGACAGGTGGTTTTTTTCCCCTTGTACTGTCATAGCTATGATTTCTCAAAGAAAAAACCATGGAAAATACATTCCTAAAGTGTCATGTCACAAGGCACAATTATAACCTGGCACTTAAGGAGTAAATTTTAAAGACGTGAGACTAGTATTAAAAAAACCCAATTCTAGACACAGTAAAAAATGGATCATGTTTTGCTTGCCTGTTTGAAAGAAAAAAACAAGGCCTGTATCAAATAGAAGAGAGAGCTAAAAATTATTACATAGCTCAATTCCCCTTGTATCCTTTTGTAGTTTAAGCCAGGAAGCTGTTCCTTGTCCTGGGGAAGATCCTGTACAGACAACACATTCCCATTCAGCTGCTAAGGCAAACTGTTCAGAAAAATGATGAAATTGTCCCTTGTGAGGAACTAATGTGTTAAATTCATTCATCCAGATTCCAGTTTTTCATAGTGGGAGAATAATAGAGCCATAGAATGGCCTGAGTTGGAAGGGACCTTCAAGGTGGTCTGGTTCCAACTCCCCTGCCAGGGACAGAGACACCTTTTCTTTGCCCAGGTTGCTCAGAGCTCCATCCAGCCTGGCCTTAAACACTTCCAGGGATGGAGTAATATCATGTGATTTGATCTTATTCATGTTCAGGTTTCCAATAATGTTTGGAGGCTAAAATCTTGGATTTTTCTTCTGTGACATGACTTTAGTGTCTAAATAATGTAGTGTAAGTAAATGCCCTTCTGTAAGCATGAGGAGATAAATAAAACACTGCCTTTTTCTGGTACTGTGTAAGCATTTGCTAAGTTAGCCACTGGAAATGTCCTGATTTAATCAGTTAAAGCAAAGAGTAGCTCAAGTTCACATTGCCTTAGTACTGCTTCTTTCAAAATCACTTCAAAAGTTTTAAAACATGAGCAAGTTTTGGTCGCCTTCCTTGTCCCTCTGACCTTATTTTGTTCTATATATTAAATCACTGTAAACGTAGGTGAATTTCTTTATTTATGAGGTATCCAACTCTACTTTTATTACTTTTTTAATATCGAGAAGATTGCAGCCCAAAGCAGTATCTTCTATGTGTTATTTCACAAGCAAAAAATGGACATAAATTATTTAATTCCAACTGAAACACAGTGTGCTGATAAGGTTGAGGAGAATGCATTGATTCAGGCAGGTTTTATGTGTTTTTACATGTAAGGAAAACTTTCAGCTTTAGTTCTTTTTTTTATTTCAAATTATTAAATTTCAAAGTAGTAATAGTAAGAAAATAAGTAATTCTTCAACGAATGTTGAACTATCAATATAAATCATCTCTGAAGAATATTTCTTACCCTGTTAATTGTACTTTAAACTACCATAAAGTACAGATATTTTATTTTAGTTTTCTGGCAACATTTTAGAACTTCAGAGTTCAGAACTGCAATATTGGGAATTATTGGGTGATGTTTGAGGCTTTGGTGTTTCAGTCTCTTGATTACAGCAATGAGACCAGTGAGTAGAATGAAAAGTGACAAAGGGGAGTGGGATCAATGCACCTGACCAGTCTGGTGACAGTCACTCCTCAGCCACAAAGAGTAAAGCAAGGGGGAGCTGGGGACTTTGTAAGGATAACCCTTCTATTTATCTTCCTGACTCTAGAGTTAATTCATACAGCAAAATTCAGGCTTGTGGAAGGAGAACTTACATTTATTTCACTGGATCTCTGAAGGTTTTACATCCAACTACTCAGCAGTACCAAGATGTGCCTGACTGGGACCATTTGTATGCAACACAAAGGGCAAGGAGCAGCTGCAGAAGTGATGACCAAGTTGCTTAGACTAGATTTTTAACTTTTGGAGAATAAACACAGAAGAGCCAAAATTCATGCTCACCTCTGTTGATCTGGCTGTGGAACCATGTTTTTATTCCTTTGCAAAACACACTGCATTTTTCTCAGGGACTTAACTAGTTACTTGGATAACTTAGGAGTAAGAGGGGCTTCTTCTTAATTCCATTTCAAGCTTGCTCTCCAGAAATAATGGAATATGCTTCTTTTTTCAGCTTTGAGATGCAATATAATTGGAAAAGTAGGTGAAGGAGATAACTTAATAATATCTTGGCAACAATATACTAATTATTATATTACTATAAATCTGATTTTAAAATACTTTTCTAAAGATTAACTATTTTCTTAAGAGTATTAATAATTAAAAAAACAACATGAAAGAACTAAAGATTTGGAAGATTAAGCTCATTTTAAAAAAATAAAGGACAAAAATAGCAAATGAAAAAATATTTCAAAGCTTATACAGTGTAATATTCTATAGGATGTCTAAATTAACAGAGTTTTTATTCAAGTGGTCAATGAGCTGGAAAATTTTTGTGACTAGAAGTCCAACAGGAAAAAAAAAGCATATTCAGTAATTCATTACAGGGTAATTGTTCCCAAATTTCCACAAAGAAAGTAAGGATAAGGGAAAAAAAAAGTAAGAATGAGAAAACAGAAGAGTGAAAATGTTTAGAGAGCATCACTGCAAGTCTCATGCAGAATATCAGTCGAGGAACACTGTGGGGTTGATGGGATGGGTATGAGCTAAAGAGATCTCCTCATGTTTGTGGAGGTGAAAGGAACCCCCAAATCCCTATTCCACTGTGTGGGGCCAGATCTGAAATGACTCATATTTAAGTCTCGTTGAACAGAAAAGTGTGTTTGGTTAATTTAATTTAATTTAATTTTATTTTATTTTATTTTATTTTGTTTTGTTTTGTTTTTCATTCAGAGGGGGGTAGTGAATGAAATTCTAAGACTTTTTTTTTAAGTTTTGACATTACCATGTTTTTACATGGTAGACATTTAAGCAGGTAGCTGTAAAAGCCATCTAATCTAACAGTTGCTATTCCTTATAGCCTGAATTAGAAAAACTCTTCTGTTTGTATCTGCTACAGCACAGTGTCTCCAGAGCTAACTGCAATAAGATTATTATGTTGTTTACGGATGGTGGTGAAGAAAGAGCACAAGAAATTTTCCACAAATATAATGAAGACAAAAAAGTAAGTGATCTATCATTTTACTGTATAAAATGCAACAGCATAAAGAGGAACATTTAAACATGGAAGTGAAAGTGTATTTGCTGTATGTATAAAGTACTGTAAAAAAAAAACTTATTAGTATTGATCCTTGGGGCATTTAAAGCTTTTTCAATCTATAATATTTATTTGAAGAATCATGAAACATTTTTAATGTTTTACACCTTGTGACTAGTTAGTCTCAAGTGATGCAGAAGTATACTGTAAGCCATAAAGAATTCAACTTTCTATTGACATTTTTCCTGCATTAGTGTAATCCCTGAATTATCCAGCTGAAACAGGTAGTTAAATGATATGATATATATGTGCATCTCTATCTTCTCACTGCAAATATCTTCTATGTGCTTTTACTGTTTGCCAGGGAAAGGCAAAATGAGAACTCAAGGTTAGAATCTGAATTTGAATAGATTTGGGCTGGAACAAACCCACATTTTTCCCAGTGAGGCTAATTATACCTTTGAATGTCTTAGCAAGAAGTGGGATGGCTTTCTGCTGATGAAATTTGATCTGTGGTTCAAGCAGAATTATGGGTTTGACACGAAAATCCCTGGATGAGTTCTGTTGTTTAGATTAAATTGGATTATTAGCTGTGCTGGTTTTGGGTTTAATTTTTGAATCTAATCAAATTTCTGGTCTGGTTTTTGCATACTTAAGGATTTAAAAATGCATGAGTGTGTGCATGAAATATAGCAGCTTTTAAAGTTGTCTCCTATTAAATTTCAGTGCAAACCACTATTTATTATTACTAGAAGATTAATCACATTCTAAATAGAAATGGAATACCACTTGGATTCACACTGCACCTAGGATTTACCTTTTTGGTGCTTGGGGATGTGCCTATATCTGTGGGGTTTTGTTTGTTGTTTTTTTTTTGTTTTGTTTTGTTTTCAAAAAAACAGCTAAAAGTTGGAACATGATTCATGAAGGCACTTTAACAGTTGCCATGGATGTATATGCATAAAGCAGTGGAAGAATTTGGTTGGAAACCCTCGCATGTTTGAATTAATCCTTTCAAAAGTAGAACTAGAAATGCAATACTGAATTTGCATCTCGACCAGCGATTCAATCACTGACCTTGAATAATCATTTTGTGGCTGTTTTGCAGTAATTTTTCAGATAGAATGACGTGGTGGGGTTTAGTTAATATTTTCTGAGCTGAAAGTGCTTTTTTGGCAATTAGAAGGGAGAGTGGAAGTTGTAGCCTGGTGTGACACATGGCTGTACTCTGAAAATATATGCAGAGATTCCTCTTCAAATTTGGATGTGGTAGCTTTTCTCATGTTACAACAACAGCCATCAGCTATGGGAAATACATCGGTAAGGGGGAAGAAGATGTATGATTCATTTCTTTTTATTTTTTCATTTAATTTGCTGTGTTAGGAGGAACGTGTAGTAAAGTATTCAGTCCAAATAACAAAACAGATTTGGAGTGCCAACATTTGTGGTCTTAATCACATCATGCCTGATGGTTGATTATTCTGTGAAGTAGAATAAAGGAATTGTAGGATTTATTAATTTTAAATGGTTATTTTACTGCATCATTTAGTACTGCAAATTTGCACTGCCAAGGGTTGGTGAGGTTTTATGTATGCTGTTCTATATAAAATACAATACATACTCACTGTCTTGTTCCCTCTCGTGAAAGGAAGGTTTGAGGGTTTTATTGTCTACAGCAAACATATAATGGGGATAATGGTCACTGTATGTCAGTATCTTAGCATATAAGATTTAATGCAGGGCCAATGCAATGCAAGGCATGTTTTCTACACTTGTTTTTGGTCTATGCAGCTACAAGTTCAAATCTGAGTAAACACATTTTGTCACTTGTCTAATGAAGTACTGGGTTGCTACTTATCAGTCCTTACTGGTTTTCTCCAAGGTGACATTGGAATTGAGGTACCAAGTTGTAATTTGAAGAACCATTTGCTTTCTCCTTATCACTTTTAATCAGTAACAATCCTTGTAGTGTTGAAGGGAAGTTTACGGTTGAAGAACTTCTAATGAGATGGGTGAAGTAGTAAATTCTTTTTTAAGAGTCACAATAAAATCTCCCAATATCTTTCATAACATTCTAATACTTTTAAAAAGAAGACTTATACAAAATGTGCTTGTGATAATGGTCTCATTAGTAAGGCTGCATTTTATTCCAGATTCCACATGTGAGTTTACTTGTTGTTCCCTCTGTGTGTAACTTAATCTTAGTTCATTATCAGTAGAAAACAACATAATTGGTAGACACATTCCAACATGAAAAATACACATATCCTTTTAGTTTTGTAAAATCATAGTCACAAATATTTTGTTACCTTCTTAGATTGCAGAGTAGGCTGCTTTCTTATATTACATGATAAGGTATTAAAGGGATGTCTGTTGTCCTTATTTCAGTTAATTCATAATTTATTTCATAAATATCCAATAAATTGAACACTGTTTTTACATTTATTATTTGTAGAGGGACTATTCAATATGTGTTAAAATTTTTTCTGTGTTTTACAGTAGAAGCAGTTTGTGGTATGAATATGCATCAGCATATGTATTTTCTTGCCTGCTCTGCATTTATTTGGCCACTTGTCTTTGTGTTTTGCATAAAGCATATAAAAGCTGTATTATCTTATGTCACATTCAGTCACTTCCCACCTTAGCACACTGTGTTGTAAAGTTACTTTCTTTTTCTTGTACAAAAAAAGACCATTTATTCAAATCTATTAATCCTTGTTTTCATCTTCCTGCTGTAAAATTGCTTCAGCTCTTTAAGTATTTTCTTTTTCACACCAGTTAATTTGTAATTCGCTGCAATGAAAGAACCTTCAGTTTTGACCCATCAAATAACAACTCAGTACACTTGTTTGCAGTGCCCTTGGTGCAACCTTCAAGTTAAGTGAAAGATTGCAATAAACAATTAAAAACTACTAAAAGAGCAGCCTAGAATCTAGAAGCTGAAAAATAGTTGTTTTAAATTAGAGAATTTCTTCTGTTTGAAATAGCATACAGGTATATTTTAAATAGTTTTCTGTCTTTATAGAAATAATTCACAGTATGAATAGGAGGGTTGTTATAAAACTTACATAACACAGATTTGGAGAGGAACATTTCCTCTGTTTGAAGTGGAAAATCACAGTTGTGTTTCACCTTTGCATGCCTTTTTCCCTTTATAAAGCCAGATTTTATTGTCACATATTGCAACTACATGCTGAGCCTGATATTTAAAAACTGGCATGTTTACCTTTATGGTGACATTTGGGGCACTCACATTAAATGTGTAAAATACCACACATGCTCTAAAATTCAGGAATGAGGGTGCTAAATTTCATTTTATTTGCACTCCTCCCACAGATGGCTTCACTGAGGATAGCAATATAAATTTAATTGAAATGTATGCCCCGTAGGCGTTTATCGTGAGAATTTGGAATTCAGGTTGAAAATAGAAAGGCACAGCTCTTTGGGGCAAGTTGTCCCCTTGGAATCTGTATTTGGAAAGATTGCTCAACTTATGTGAGTACGAGAAGACCTTAAACATACCCCATGCAGTTTGAAGTTTCATCAAATGATAGAGGTTTGTGTGGGTTGGATGGACTGATCTGACACACACAGGCAGGACTGGTCTGACCCCTCAGGTAGGAGCAGAACTATAGATTGGGTCTTATATCTCATTCCCATAGAATTACATGCAATGATTAATACAACCTCATTTTGTGTAGTTTTTTCTGACAGTATCATTTGAGAGGAAATGAGGTGAAGAGAAGTTTTCCAACAACTCCATTCCATTAAGAATATCTGTATGTGGTGGGCACAGAATTGCTACAGTGGTAGAGATCCTATGGGAGAAGGCTCCAGCTTGCTGGAACTCCACTGGGAAAATTACAGCTGCCACTGACTTCTTCCGAATGGGACACATTCAGCATGTCAATAGATTGATAAAATTAAATATTTATGAGAAAGAACTTCTAAAACTTTCTTTTTAAAAAAAGACCTCCTGCTGTCATTACCAAAGCATGGAACCATTTTCTTTTTTGGTTTCAATCCTTTAGTGCATAACTGCAAGTCAATAAAACTAAAATCAAAACTATGTTAATTTAGGCAGTGGTGTATGAATTGTTTTAGATGAGTGTTGGTCCTGACAACAAATCAAAATGACCATCAAAAAAGCCTTTGACATTTCCTCTTTGGGTAGCCATGGAATTCTCATCAAGGATCAGACTGACTGAGGTTGACTTTATATGGTCACTTACAGAGCTGAAAGTAGAAACAGCATCTTTCACAACACTAGTGTCAGCTTTGAATAGAGCTGAACAGCTGTCAAAGTGCACCCCAGCAGGTTTTGCATTTCTGAGTGTGTGGTAGACTTGTGACACAGGATATTACACAAAGTAATTAAATTAAGGGTTGAACAAAGCTTCAGCTAGCTGGTAAAACTGGCTCCCTGGCCCCTTTCCTAATCACCTCTGCCTTAATGTGTCATCTTCCAGCTGTTAATTTTAGTTTATTGTATGTTCCATGATATGCACCAATGGTAAACCTGAAATATTCTGGGTGAAACTTGGGTCAGTACTTAAAAATGCCATAACCATTACTTTTTCTTTCAAAGTAAAAGTGGAAACTGTTATTAGAGTACTCACCGAAGAAGCATCTTATTCTAAAGGCAAATTACCTTTATTTTACCTCTTAGCTCCACTTATTAATTAAGAGCTTGTAACATACGCACTGTCCCAGTTTCTGTATTCCTAATATAAGTTAATTCCACTACAAAATGTATCTAAATGTTCCATATCAGCAGTCTCCCTCCTTTGACACTCATTACCCAAATATGCTTCAGTAATAATCTAGCTGCACAATTATAATTTATTTAAGTCTTGAGCCTATAAATCCATGCAATAACAATTTGGGTGAGGTTTTTTGATGTTTCTTTTTTCTTTTTCAGTGTGATATTAGGCACACATTTTTTCCCCATAAACTTAGATTTTGAACCACAATTACCTGATGCTTGTGAAGCCCTGTTTCCCCACTAGGAATCAGAGTTCAGTGATTTTTATGATACTCTTTTTCAAAAATATCTATGCACTGTTCTTTCAACAGTCGTCTTCTGAACTGACATGCTAGGTTACCATGTGTTCATGCCCTGGCAATGCTCGTGGGTTACAAGTCTGCCCATCTTTCCCACAGCATCTTTCCATGGCCCCTTTATCTTTAGACTAAATAACATCACTAAGGCTTTCTTGGAGATTTCAGTAAGGAAGTAAGATCCATTATATTTCCTCTCCTTTTTTCACTTTTCCATTCAGCCACCACATCCCCTGTAGCAGAGGGGGGGTTCTTTTAGGAAGAAGATCTGCATACAGAAGAATCTTTTCATGCCTGTGTCCACACACATATTTCTGTGTTGATGTGAGTTTCTCTTTGTGCTGCTGTTTCATTATGAACACAATTCTGGGTTGCCACGTGGTATTTTTATCTCCTGTGCAAGATAAGAATCCACGTGGAGGTGTTGAGAACTGCAGAAGACTAATGAAAGTTTTAATATAGCTTTGTTGAAAAGTAACCTTATCGGTCTTATTAAAGTCATGTGTATCTGTTACATAAAACCCAACTGGCAGCTTGTTTGCTTCAAATTTGGCATGGAGGAGGCTATTTGATACTTCTATTTTTGTTGATCTTCAATTCCAAACACTGCAGTAATAGGGATTGATTCAGTGCATCACATTGAGGTTGATGCTGCAGATGGCATAAAATGATTAATCAAGGCAGCAAGGATAGAGTATCAGTTAATATAGAAAGCACATTATGTTTGTTTTGGGACAAATGCAAGAGAGTCAGACTGCATTTTGCTTATTTATACAAACAAAATGCTCCATATGGCATAGCTGGTTGAAGCTAGACATCAGAGGGTCCATCCTGCCTCAGCCTCCCCATATATTAACTGTGCATTCATTCCTGTGAATTTGTTCATTCCTGTGAATCGCTGTGAAATGCCATGTGATTTGATTTGGTTCTTCTGTAAATCAAGAATTGGAGGGTTGGGACTTTCTGCAATGAGCCTTTTAATACCTAAGCCATGCCTAATGATGTTTATGTAACTTCTTAAAGTATCCAGTTCCACAACTTTCTTAGGTATTTACATTCTTCTCTTTCAACAACTGCCTGTTTAGAAAGCTTTCCTAGATCTCCTTAACACCAAGTAGGCTTAGAGGGTTTAGGGGTTTTGTTTTTCTTTTCATTTTACATTCTTTATTCAGAACAATTAATTCTCATCAAAATTTCCCCTTAAATTTTAGGAAACAATTTCTATGTTGAAAACTCTTTTCATTCTTTATTCTTTACACCCTTTTTGTGTGTAATGGCATTTTATCTCAACCTTTCTTAAAACATGCTATTCAACAGTAAGAGAAACCTCAGTGGTATCAAGAGAAGAGAGTATTTTTTTTTTTTTTAACTCAGGACTTAGGTAAATATATCATAGAACATAACTTATCTTTTTGGAACTGGGCTATATTATTGAACATATTTGTTTTTTGCTTTACTCTGAATCTTTTTCCTAGCTGTTTGTTTTTATTTTTTTGTGGTTTTGTGGGGTTTTTTTATTGTTGTTTTTTAACAGATTGTCTTTAGTTTCAGTATTGGTGATTGGTTTTCTAAATATTTTTAATCCTACATTACATTAAGCTGTCTCTTCTTGTATATTTAATGTTTTCTTCTTCCTGAATTGCCATTTTCCTTTTAATCCTTCATTCTTTACATTATCTTCCTACCCTACTCACTCAGCTAGCTAGTTCTGTTTGTTGGAGTCTGTCTCTTATCTTTTTTTTACTGCAATGAAACCTTCCTTTCCTTGTAATAACAATCACTTCTTGATCTTTCACTCAAAATATTTTCTTTCTCCTAGATTTATAGCCAATTCTGCCTTAAAACTCAGAAATAAATTAGCTGTTCTTGGCATCTTCAAGAATAAGAAATTTTCCTAACCTGCTAGAAGATATTCAGTCATTATCTCACATTATAAGTTTTATCTGCCTGACCTTATATATTTACAGTTATAAATAATTTTTCTATGCTTCTAGTGTCTATTAGGGGAATTGCAATAAGTAAGTAAGAACTGACTATAATGAGTACAGAGAACAAAGAGAAGATTTAAGTTTTTTGCTGTAAGGGTCACATAAGAGAAGCTCACATTTCCCATTCATCTAAAAATATAAGAGTGAAGAAAATTTAAAAGTTTCATAATTGTTTTCTGCAGATAGAGAAGCCAAAAGGGATACAAGAAAAAATTATGAATACAATTATGAGGATTAAGCGATGCTTATGTAAAACTTTCCATTATATAGTCACAATTCTGACATTTGTGTGTTCACATCACACAAAGAGTCTAGAGTTTTCCAAAAGTTAACTTTACTACATTGGTTTAAAAATGCAACTTCCGGGTAAGAAACTGCAAAATTTGTCCATGTAATAAAATATACAACATAACTAAGCTAGCATGACTAAATATATTTTTTTAAAGAATTAGCTATTACTAGGTGACTCTAAAACTTTATGGAAAGTTTAGTTTCTAGATGCTGCTTAGACCACCTCATAGATGGATGTTGAGCATTAGCTGAGCATTTGTCTGTTACTGGATGGAATACTTTCAGATGGGATGGAACACTTTCAGATGGGAAATCTGAAATGGAACATCAAATGAAAAGATTTGCCAGGTGGAAAAAGTGGACAGAAGCATGTAGAAGAGTTTATACCAGGACTCAAAAGGGAAAAGTACAGAATAGGAATCTCTTTAGGGGGCAGGAGAGAAAGGGAACAGCCGAAACAAGCAGATACATGCAGCAGCCTAAACAGATGACAGGTTAAGAAAGAAATAAAAATTTCAGAAAACCCAAAGTTACAGTCCATTTGGAAAGCAAGAAATATGTGCTTATATATGCAAGAAGCATGACAGAGGGAAGGGATATGAGATGACAAGTGAGAGTGCAAGTGCAAGTGAACTGTACCTTTCACCAGGCAAGGAGAAACCCTGTGCAACTTAATGTAAAGTATTAAAGATTGATGCAGGTGTTGTAAGGAAGAGTTGCTTTATAGAAAAGAACGTCAGCACATGAGATGGAGGAGCTCTGTTTGAGAGGTGTTATCAAGAGTAAGAGCTATTATATGTAACTTAGAAGGTCTTTTTAAAGCATTTTGAAAAAACCCCACTCTTTGTTTTAAAAAAAGGAAAGAAAATGTCTTATTTCAAGTAGAGCATGAGTATGCTGGTAAATAGAAAATACCCCAGTCTCTACTTAGAAAGTGACTTGCATTCAGAATCCTGATTAGTGTTGAAGAAAAGGCTAAAATCTGCTCTGTCATATCTCCAGGAAGTCACAGTTGCATTCTCAAATATTTTGCAGAATTCAGTGTGCTATAATAATAGGTTGTCTTTAAGAGAAGAATAAGAAACTGACTTTGCAGTCTTGTACTTGCATGTTTAGGGAAAATGACATTGAAGTATGAGCTTCTAATTGTTTTCTTTTGAGTTTTTCACAAACAGTTTTGTAGGTCTTATTCCTAAAAAAACAGAGGAAAAAAACCCCACCATAATTAAAAAGAAAAAATCTGTTATTTTTCAGAAGACCATCAGTTCCCATATGCAGTCTTTGAATTCTTATCCTATTATGTGTCTTCATTCCTCTGTTTCTATATTCAACTTCTATTTGAAGTCAGTAATTTCAGTTGAACTCATATTCATAGCCTCGTATCATATTGAATGTAATATATTCAGTGTTTGTTGAGGCTTAGATGGGAATTCTGTCCTTCATAATCTCATCCTAAATCACGTGCAAACAAAGACATCTAATCCATAATGACCACAGAATCTGGAGTTCCAGCCGCAAATGTATTTTTTTTAAATAAATCTGAATTTATTTAAATTGATTTTTTTTTACAGGAAAGAATTTGGTTTATTTGCAAATCATTTTTTGAATTCTAAAATGCAGTCTGACAATTCTGTATTTTCAATCCTACGTGCAGACAGGAGAAACAATAACCTCAATGCTTTTTGTTGCAAACTTAGTCTGTAGATGCTATTTCATTTGAAAACAAAAAACAAAGACAACAAAACCCTCTAAGGCAATGTTTTGTCTATAACAAATTTCTCTGTAAGAAGCATATTTATAATTAGGGCTGAAGACCTCTTTTTTCTTCATTTCTTTTAAAAAAAGCACTATTGTCAGAAATTATGAAAATTAATTTATATCGCACTATAGACTGAAAAACAGCTTATACCTTGTCACCTAAAGTATGATTTATTAGAGTACATTTTCTCTGCTCTTCTCTTTCAGCCATTGGGAATGCAAAATTAAGCTCTAAATTTACAAAGAACATTCTGGTACAAACTGTTCAATGCACCAAGGCTATTAACACCCCAAAAGGTTGTTTTACCTGTGAATTGCAGGGGGGAAACACTGGTATTTTTTTACTGAAAATTTAATTTATTTAGCTGATCAGAAAAGAAACGAAAATGCATATCATTCAGTGTGTGAGCAAACTGTGTCATGATTAATTTTATGTTTATTATCAGCAGCCCACGGGATAGGTGGCAAGCTGTCTGTATTTATTCACTGCTTCTCGTAGACAATCCTGAGACTTCAGGTGCAGTTTGGCAAGGAGTACAACGAGTGGGCATGAGCTGCTTGCATTAGTCATTAAGTGTGAAGGACATTCTCTATTACTGCCCAGAAGCCTGGGTCTCTCAGCCCTGCTCGGGCTCCTGCCAGCTGCTGACAGACAGCATCGTCACTGCCTGCTTGTGTCAGAGCTGCCTCGTCCTACCTGCGAGCACAGGCAAGGTCAGGCTGCCCTCAGCACATGGCACTGCTGAGTTTCCATCAGGATGCAGTAGCTATTAGGTTTTTTTCCATCTAGAAAAGGAAAGGGAACAAAACTTGCAGGATTCTCATCCCTAAATCTTCCCTTTTCTAAGGTAATCTGAAGATACCATTCTGTTCCCAGGTCAGTCTTCATGAAACAGCATGTGAGCATGGACTAAGTCCCTTCGCCTGTTTGGGTGGCATATACTTTTTAAAGCTCACTAAATCCTTTTTGTTTAGAATTTTTATCTTCCTGTGAGCATCAGCCAATTCTAAAATGAGACATGAAATTTGTGTAACTGAAAATTCCAGAGAGGAAGACTTCCTGTAAATGGATTCTGCTGGAAATGAGTGTTTCTGAGGGTCCTTCCTTCTCCCACCTGCCCTTTTCCCTCTTCTAGTACAACTGTTTGGCATTTGCAACTGTTTAGTTTGAGTCCCTTTTCCATGCTGTACAAGAACTGGAGTAAATAGGAGCAAAAAATTGAGGAAGCAACTATACAAGACTGTTTGCGTGGGAAAAAAAAAGACAGAGTATGTGATTAAAATTAGTATTTGAAATGGCATATTGAAATATTCTTTTAAATACTTGGCTGATATTTGTAATACTTCTTCCCTGGGATTTACAAGGACAATTAAAAAAAAAAAAAAAGAAAAGAGGGCTTAGTGTCACAACATGAACCGTAAATATCTCTCTAATTAATCCAGTCCTTTCCAGCTGCTCAGCTGCCTCCAAATGTTGTTTTGACTATCAAAGAAATGCCTAAAATGCTTTTAATCCAGAGTACAGTGGGAATTACTTTGTCAACTCCCTTGTCTGGTTCCTGATATGGACCACCAAACTTACAAGGAATTCTCAGAAAAAAATAAGGGTTTTCTTCAGAGAATGCTAAATGATGAGTGTCAGGGAGAAGCAGCTTAGGGAAAGGAGGAATTTAATTGTTTTTCATTTCAACAGGGAAAATTTGTTATTAACATCCCCAAAGAAGCAAACAGATCAACCAAGTAAATAGAACATGGGTAGTCAAAGTAAAACATTCAACAGATGAATTGTTAAAAAGCTGACAGTATGTTCTTTATCTGAAGTCTGGGAGACAGGATGAGGAGCTACAAAATCACCTGATGCAACTGAGTGCTGTGCTGTGATTGAGGGGGGTAGGGTGCTGAGGACAGCCCTTCTGGTGGAAATCCCTGGAGAAGCAACCAGTGTGTCCACAGCCTCTGAGATCTACAGCCACAAATCTCTGATAATTTAAAGGTTTTAACTGAGTTAAAGCTGGGAGGTTTTCAGTCTCTGGCAGCTGGCACATTCCCACACAAGGTGCTGGGATTGCTCCTGTGGCAGCAAAGAGAAGGGAAGAGGGAAGGAGCAAGGGTTTGACTTCTGTGCATTTATATGGGCTGTGCTGACACAGTTGCTCTTAGGCTTGAGAGTGGACCAAAGCCCAGTTTTTGGTAGGGTTGGCATAAGCAAATTGACTCTGAAACATAAAATTCAAGCATGTGGCTAGCACAGGCTCTTCCCGTGGGAACATTTTGCTATATTTCATAAACAAGATAAAGTTTGGATGTTTTGCAAACAACGTCTCCGGATTGGGTCAGTTCGGGCTTGGCCAATTGGGCCTAAGGGGAGGTCTCGGGCTGACCAATCTGGGTGACCTCTGTAAACTCTATATATATGGAAATCAAAACAATAAAGCTCTCTTCTCCTCTCTTTCCTTGTCTGAGAACTTGGGTCATTCCTCAGCTAGCCGCTCAACAGCGACACAAGCACATCAATGTGAAGTCCTGCTGGTGTTTTTGAGAGTACAGCCTTTCTCTTTCTTATTGCTGCTCTTAAGACTGATGTTGTACAAAGCTAATAAAACAGACCTGATTTATACCCACAGCTGGAAAATGTTGAGATCAAAAACTTCACCTTACTTGAGGAGATTGTGCAGTACAGAGGACACTGTCTCATCATCATTATGTAGTAGTCCTACATTAAGTTATTGTAGCTCGATGAAACAGTGCCTGTAGTCCTGTGATACTTATGGCCCAGCAAAGATTATGTCTAAACTAGGTAAAGAATGAAAGGATTATGTAACCAGTGGTCCATTTATCTAATTCCAATCAGTTTAGCAGAGGCAGTTATTAGCAGGTGTCAGCAGGGAATTTACACTTTCATATTTGTAGCTGTGTGGCACAGAGGAAGGAGCAGCACATGACAGCCCATCTGTGAGGACTGAGGTGCTGTGGTTCCACAAGGTGGCACTAAGAAGTTGTAAAACACTGCGACTGAACTAGTATTTTTTTTTTTTAAGTTCTGTGAAAGCGTTAGTTCTGAAATTTCTCAGTATAACTATAGTGGGTTTTTGACCATTAGTCTGCAGTAGAAAATATCCCCATTTTCATGCAGATATGTTTTCTTTGTGAGGGAACAAAACAAGCCAGGGAAAAAAACAAAAAAACCTTTTGCCATTTTTGAAACACTTTGCAGTTAGCAAAACATATTTCATGGATTCATGGCATTCACTTAAAAAGTCTTCCATCACCTTTCATTGTATGCATGTGCCATATAGACTTCAGGTATAATTCTCAGTTGTTAGTTCCTTTCCTAGAATAATTGCTTACAACTACCCCATGCATCAGTGTTTTTGATCCTATTTTCCCAATATATTAACACCATTAAATGATTTGGGTCCCATATTGTCTGTATAAAATAATATCTAAGGACAATGAGATTCTCCAATAATCTCCTGATAAGCAACAAGCACAATTTTTATTTTAAGATAGAAGAAGGATTAGTGTTAGTCTCTAATGTGAGCTAATTTTTAGAGTGTCATTATTTCTTTTTGTTATTAGGCTATAATTATACAGACTATAATTAGACTGTGAATTAATAAGCCAGCATTGCAGTTTGAAGTTTGAGGTTGAATTGTAGTGAACGAAAGACATTAATGATAGGGGAGATTGCAAATACACATGGAAAGTTTGAAAGAAATAATATTCTGTGGATAAATGTCTAAAATAGTTTTTCCAAGGACGTGCTCTATTTGTCTTTAAACACATGCCTCAATTAAAGGATTTTTCCTTTGGTTTCAAGGGGACACTTGCACAGTCAAATAGATCACTTAAAGCTGTGATTCAGCCTTGCTAAAATCAGAGTATAGAGGGTCACTTATGGAAACACTCAAGTAATGTCAAATGGATTTTCAGATCATATGGGTTAATACTTTCTTCATGTCTATAAATTCAAAGATGTCCATCCTGCACTTATCTTTGCATTTAAATATTTGAGAGCTAAATTTTCCTTATTGTTTCACATGTGGATTTTCCTTCCCAGTTACCCCAAGTCAACACATATTTTTGGGGAGTACCCACAGCAACAGACAGATCCTAATGTAGTCATAGATGTCAAAAATATCACTCAATACACTTCTGCTGGTGAATCATGCCATTCTTTTTATTTCCTAATTTGACATAAAATTGTGAATTCTGCTTTCTGAGTTCTAGACCTTTCAAACTTCACAACCTTGGCACCTGACTAGATATCATACCCTGCTGCTTAGGTCATCTCTGGTTTTTTTTTCCAACTGCTAGTGAGGGCAAAATGCATCAGCAGTCTGACAATTAAATACAAAAGCCTGAATCTCCAACTTCGGAACTTTCTTGAGCCAGATATTCAAAGCAGGGGAAGTTATGAATGTGCTCAAACTGAGGATCATGAACTCATCCCTCTTTGCGCAAGTATTGAACTGTCATTTTTAGGTTCAGAGGCATCACTATCCCAGTAATTTTGAAAAGCTGAGCCTTGCTCAGTCTGTCACAAGAAAACCAGCCTTACTTGTAGGAGTGAGCCAGACAGCTGGATCAGTACTAATAAGTGATCCAGGGCCAGGGTGCAGGCTGGAGAAAAGTCCACTGTTATCCATACGTGTAATTGTTAACATACCCAACAGTATGGTTCCTGGCCTGTGGCAGTCAGTTCTTTTAGCAATGTCAGTGTGCAGTTCAGGGGTAGCATGAGCCAGGGCTTATTCCCAGAAAATTTCATAATGAGATGACCTGCTATGGGGGGCAAGCAGGGAGAGAGGGTGTAGCCATAGAGATGGGAGCCATGCTGTGCCACTTGCCCTCATGGCCTGGGAAAGAAAATGGATTATGTCCCATTTTATGTAATGCATAAAAGATGGCTTTAGGGATCCTAAAACTGTGCTCTAGCACGTGGTTGTGAGTCTTGTCCCTGCTGTTAAACTCAGAACTTTTATTTCTCTCTGTGCTTCCTAGGGAAAAAAAATTGCTTTACATTTACAGCTGTAACCCAAATGATTCAGGACTGTGTCCCTGGAAGTCCTGAAGTGAGCAGTTCAGTATGACAGTGTATGAGTCAGAATTTAGGTGAAACTGTGTATTTGGTGTATCCTGCTGGCTAATCCTAGGTGGTTTCCTAATTAGAGTACTTTGTTCTCAGATCGTCCTCTGAACTTCTGTTCGCAGTTCAAATCAGTCATAAATGTCTTTTGGTCTCAGTTAACTCATGGCAGAATCCAAAATCATCTTCAAATTTCTGTCCACAGATTTAAAACTGTAAGGAAAAATTGCATTCACGGTTTTATCTGTGGCAGTTTGAAAAACACACAGTATCTCCCTGACCTGTGGCACAAAACACAAAAATGATTTAGTGGTTTACAAGCTAAAGTTACAAGGAATTTAGAAGACAGAATGCATAATACAAAACAGAAAAGCAGTTTTATGATTTAATCAGAATTATAGACTTCTTATGTTGTCCTTCTACTCCAGAAGTGGGCTTATTAAATAAAAACTGAAAACAATTTTTCCTCGTATCTAATAATCAATAAACACATCAGTGGGAAGAATAATTTCCTGGATCTTGCTAGTTTTACCAAGTCATTTATTCCCCTTTATCACAGCCTTTCTTGTTCTGTAGTAAAAAGGATTATCTGTGAATCTTTACCTTCAGCTATAAAGGCCAGAGTAAAATGTTCTGAAATGTTACTGTCATCCTGAAAACCAAAGGTGAATGATTTGATGAGGTCAGTTTTTTGACACGGTTTGTGTGGCTAGCACAGGTCCTTCCCGTGAGAACATTTTGCTACATTTCATAAACAAAGATAAAGTTTGGATGTTTTGCAAACAACGTCTCCAGATTAGGTCAGTTCGGGCTTGGCCAATTGGGCCTAGGGGGAGGTTTCTGGCTGACCAATCTGAAGACTCTATATATATGGAAATCAAAATAATAAAGACACCTTCTCTCTTTCCTTATCTGAGAACCTGGGTCATTTCTCAGCTAGCGGCTCAACAGTGACAGGTTTGTTTATTTAGTGGTAGAGAAAGATGCATTGTTCCTCTTTTTACATGCTAGGCATAAAATGACAGGATTCATCTTGCTGACATCCAGTTGAGTGAATTAATTGCATAGCTCTCTTTGTATCTGATACAATGGACATATATATCTCCACAGGTCAGTTAATCTTTTCCTAAACAGAAATTAAGAGTTGCATACAAATTATTATTGAGAGCTCACGTGTTCCAGTAGCACAGAATTCAAGACAAATAATTTATCTGTCAAAAAATGTGCATTTCTTCCACTCTGAGCTGAATGCAGAGTGGTTTCAGTAAGTGCTTTGTCTTTAATTACCCCTTTGAATTAACTTCTCTCAAGCCTTAATTTTCTGTAATACTCATAACATGATACACCCAAAGGAAGCATCTAATTCAATTCTTCTTAATTTTATTCCAATAGCAAAAAGTAGAAATAAAATAGTTAAAAAGCAAATGAGATCTGCAGGAAAAGCAGCCTTTTCATGGGTACCTCCTCATTTTTGTCTTCATCACAACTCTCTTGAGTGCCATTGTCCCTTAAAATCTGTAGTAGTCAGAATCTTTTTTATTCATCTTGGTGCTTAAGATCTTCTTCCACTAGAAAGAAATACAAATAAATAGCAAAATAATTCTATAATTAGGCAGTTGTATTTTCTTCAATACGGTACGTTTTCCTATACATTTGTAGCATTCTTTTCTATCACTTCCTCTGATTAGGAGTTGGATTTTTCATCTATTCCTTTAATATTCTTTACAGGATAAGACAGTTTGCAAATGACTTACAGAATTCTCTAGTCCAATATCAGGTCTAAGATCAAGCCAGGTTGCTCAGGGCCAGATTTCGTCTGGTCTTTAAAACCTCCAAGAAAGCAATTTACAGCTTCACTGGGCAGCCTGTGGCACTCACTGTCCGAATGTCCTAGACATTAATTCTGCGCTTGTTTTGTTGCTAATTGGTATATTCCTCTACAATATACTGGAAATTAATACAAAGAATAACATTTTTTTTATTTTCTCCCTTAGGTCTCAGTGAGGAAAATGCAGACAATTAGTTTTGAAAGGCCTGTGTTAAAAAAATAGGACTTCTATATTCCAGAACAGTTTCAAGACAGTACCTGAATGGGCTGGCAGAGCAGGCTGGTGCACATCTCTAGTTCTGAATTCTAAGGGTACAAGTTTTCTAGAAATTACTTTGAAAATCAGAAAGTGTGGCAACTCCTAATTTTCTGTTGGTTTTTACTGCTTTGGAAGTTATGTTTCTTTATGAAGAGAATAAATAGATCTGCCTTGAGGCAAGGTTGCCCTTTCCCTAGGAAATGGGTTGGGGAACACAAATGTCCATCCTCTGGTGAGGATGGTGGAGAGGAGCTGTCATGGCAAAACCACCCAGGAACTGCAGTTTACACAGAACCCAAAAAGCTGCAGAGAGGCAGAGAGAAAACACAACCAGGCCTCAGTGGTGATGGAAAACAACTTCTTGGGATCAAAGACTGCTTGGCAGCTTGCTTCAACTCAGAAACCCATTTAGTTGGTCGAAACCAAGCTTAAAGGACAGACAAAGGGAGAGGTGCTCATACCCATTGTGTCTGATCTAGTTGCTTCAAGTATTCTTAGTCATAAATTCCCTATTAAAAGTAATTAAAGTTTTGGTGCTTTTTTTTTTTTTTTTTTTTTTTTTTTAAAATTCAATAGCTTATTGTCTTCTTTGGAGAGATGTCTATAAGGAAAACATATAGACAAATGTATCTCAGTACTTTGGCTCACTCTGGGTCCTGCCACAGAAAGTTTTAGCACAGAGCATGGTTTTTTGGTTTTTTTTACTAAAATTAGCTTGTTTAATTTGACTTGCTGACTCATTTTTCCAGCTGGTCTGTCATTCTACTCAATTCCAGATGAGGCAATAGGAAAAAGAATACTCTTTTGAATATCCCACCCTCTTGCCAAACCAAGTAACAATTAAAAACTCCAATTTTCATTGCAGTTCTTTATCTTTGTTAATTATCCAAGGAACAGTAAATCAAATATATTGTTGCCTGCTTGTTGTCAATAATTTAAATTCTAAATTCTTTATAGATTTGTTGCAGATTTAACACACTGCTGCTTTTCCCTAAATTACATAGCATTTCGCAACTTCAATCCAATTCAGTGTTCCATTTTTACATTTGAGATCAAATGCTAGACAGTCCAGTCTAATTGACTCGTGTTTTCTACACACACAAGAAAACCCACATGACTTGGTAGATATTAATCCAAAAGAAACATCAGGTCTCTCAAGTATCTAATTAGTGGCCTTCAGTGGGGTTTTTCCATAGTTTTTGAGAATAATGTACTCTGGATCAAGTATTTAGAGGACAATAAACTGGGAGCAGTGTGAGTTCAAAAAGAATAGGAGAATAGTAGGCAGGGAGAGGTGCCAATATAAAATAACATGGTGATATTCAGATTAAAAAAATAGGGGGTAATTAAGCAGAAGCAGAAAGATCCATTGGAAGCATTGTAGCTGTAACTTTTGAAAAGAAGTCAGGAATAAAAGGGTTATGGCAAATGTGGCACAGTATTAATAAATGAGATGTAAACGTCAGGTGAAGTCATGCTTGCACTGTCAATACCAATATTTTCTGGGTAATAGAAGGTATTTTTCATCTGTCTTTCTCTATATGAACTGTGAGGAAAAAAATTACCAACATGCAGGCAAAGCCATTCCTATACCTGTCTATAACCAGAAATGTAATTGGCTTGACTAATTAGTGGGGAATGACCCTAAATAGAATAGCCTTAAACTACAAAACAAGCACTTAAATCAGTGCTCACTGCAGCAGAATAGTTGCTTTAATTCTGCCTTTAACTGCAGAAACAAAGGGCTTGTATGGATAAAGCAAACCAAAACATATTGTTAATTAAAAATGGCATCCAGCACAAAGCTTTGTTTGCCCTTCTTGCATCTAGGGGTCAACATTAATAAAGTTTCACCATTTGTTACCTGCTGATGGATGATGTGAAGCCATTCCTACAGCTCTAGGTTAATACTTAAGGTTTGATATGTCACACAAATTTTTTGTTTGTTTTTTTATTTGAGAAGTGAAGCCTTGGATACTAACTGCACATGCTAAATAATGTGATGAAAATTTGTATAAATAGTAATTGAAAAACTTAGCAATGATCAGTAGTTTACAAAGAGTCTCTGCAATTTTAGAGTGTGAATATCGTTTAATGGAAACATTACCTTATTACTTAGTTACAGCCTGCATGCAAATTAATTGTAATAAATTTTAATTTTAAACATCAAATCCATATAAAGGAATTGACATTCTGGTTCCAGAATGTTGTGGTATATGATTTGTACATTGAAGTGGTAAAGTTAAAGATCCATAAAGAAGGAGATGCTTAAAAAGGAAAAGCTGTCTGACCCTTGGACAGAAGGACATGAATATAGTGAGCAGTACATTAAAACTGTTAGGAAAATATTTTTCCCAGCTTTTAACAGAAACACTCAAATTTAGAGCAAACTATTCAGCCAGAAGATGAAGCACACTGTTTTTAACTTCTCTATGTGCCTGGTAGGATTTTTGATACTTTCACAGGATTACCAGTTTTTGGGTTTAAATTTTTCTCATTCAAATTAGAAAATTTGCATGGAAAATAATTTCAGTTGAAAAGTCTGTTTTCAGTCCAAAACTTGGAAAGGTTTTGGTGGATTCTTCTGAAGCCATGTCTCATTACAGTTGCTGAGATAGATTGGAGTAGCTTTGTGTAAAAAGAATCAAATTATGCTAATAAAACCCACATCTTAAATGAATATCAAGAGCTTAAGGTGAAAGATCAGAAGCTTAACCCTTGTATGGAAGTCTGTTGAAGTAATTCAGTGGGTTTACGTGAAGAAGACTGAGTCTGAACAAAGTGAGAATTTATTTTGTGTGGTATTTGAATTCTGCTGCCACATATATATTCTTTTTTATTTATTGCTAAGCATTTAATATTGATAGATTGTGTCAACTAACTTAACAAAAACTGGAGAATTATAATTAGCACACTAGAATAAAAATCTAAAAATTTAAATACTTCATGAATATTTCATGAAAAGTACAAAGGATGTGTGAAAAATTCTTCTTGATTCAACTTCATGGAAAAAATAATAGGAGTACATAAAATACCATAATCAATTCTGTTTTACATCTCTCATATCTATCATGGTGACAAAAACTGGAAAATTCTTAGTGTTATTTTCAGTTCAAATGTATGAAAAATCAATTGACTTGAGAGTCACAAGTAATAAAAGATTTGTAGTTGATATCTGCATTGGTTTTCAACTTTTTTTAACAGGTACGTGTGTTCACATTTTCTGTTGGTCAACATAATTATGACAAAGGACCCATACAGTGGATGGCCTGTGAAAATAAAGGTAATGTGTCTTTCCTTTAAACTAATCTGCACCAGAGCTTTGGATGAGGGGTATCTTTGTTGTTCTCTAAAAATCACAGGTTTCTCCACTTGATTTTTAGCTTTATTGTATTTGTTATTAAAAGTTCCAAAAGTCATCTTATTAAATAACTTTTACATGAAAAAAATTACATGTAATCAAAAAACTTGTATATTTATTTCTTTATTACTTTATTGAAAACTTTATATTGTAAGAAAAGTACCACAGTAGATTTTATTATAAGAAGACATTATGGTTCTGTTTTGAGAATATTTGTTGTAATAGCCATCTATGTAAAGTTGGAACTGATGACAGATAAGAAATTAAACAAAGCTGTTTTAAATTAAGCGGTCTGGACAAAAAGATTTTTGTTTGGTTAGTTGGCTGGTCATATTTCTTTCTGTTTTTCTCCCAAACTTACAAGGGACCAGATACTTAGAATTTTTTTCCTTTTTTAATGAAAATATGAAAATTATTCTCGCTGTGATTTCTTAGTTTCTGAGAGTATCTTGTATTTTATATTTTTATCCTGATTTCTTTATGTAGGAAAAAAAAGAAAAATAAAAACAGGAAAGTAAGGAAGTAAAATATTTTCTATATGAAATTTCTACATTAAAAATGTGCTCAGAACCATTTCAAAAGAGTGTGAGAAGGAGGTGTCTCAAATATCTTACAATGTAACTGTAGAACAAGGCATAAGATACAAGTGGAGATAAATAGAAAATATATAATTTATCAAATATTTTCTCATATTTTAAATAGAGCAATTTCCAATAGGAAATTTCCTGGAAGATTCCAGGCAGTATGCCTGACTGAAAATGATAAAGTATTTTACAAATCAGTGAGAAGCAGGAGGTAAGACATGAGCTAGATTACAAAGGGTCTCGAAAATTAGGACTGCCAGGGAAGGAGATAAAGATATGTTCAGGCAGAAGAATTACATAAACCAAAGATAAGAGAAAGGTCTAGATACAGGAGAAAAAAATGTAGAAGAATCCACAGCCTGGATGAATAGCACATAAGTCATAACCTCATGAAACCCTCAGCATTTGGACAAGTCAGGCAGAAAATACTACAACTTCATGAAGAGCAGATTGTATTGTCAGATAATAACAGAAAATCAATGTTTCTGTTTTGAACAGAGGTTTTTTTTTTTACTGACATCTTTGTATCTCAAAATACTGTGTGCATATGACCTCCATTGTTTTAAAACAAACAAGGACTAGCTGGTTTAAAGCATAACTACCTATGTCATCTTATTATTGAGGCAAAATGATAAAAATCTGTCCAAAATTCCTGTGATTATTTGTTTGCGTATTCAAAGAAGCCATTCTATTTCATTTTTCCTTAATTAAAAGATTTTCCTTGCAGAAAAGGAAATTATTAATCTCAATACTCTTACCTCTCTAATCCTCTACCCCTTCCTTTGAATTTGACTTAAAATTTTCTTGGACTGAAGATGGATGTCAGTGGTTGGCTTCAGTCTTATTACATGGGCAATATTTTAAATATTTTTAATTCAAAAAAATGAGCGATAAAATCAGTGCTAAATTAAGACATTTCTGATGTATATTCTCTATGTAGGAGAAATACCCATTAGCTGTTTTTCATTCCACAGAGTGCGTTATAATTTTATACTATGAATTCACTCTTGTGGCAGGCCATAGCTGTGCCTGCATTCCAATATGAATTCAGCATATCATTATTTTGCTGTCACAGCATATTGAAATAACTATTACATATACTTGCACTTCATAGTAACTGGGATTTCATGGGTACAAACTCAGTATATTATTTAGCCTTAAACAAAACAGACAGAAGAAACACATTAAAACTCTCATTGCTTAAGAGTAAACAGCTTTGTCTGAATGGCATGGTGAGCCATCATATGGCCATGCATTGTGGTGGCATATACTAAAATGTATTTCATTCATAAACAATAATTCTTATAAAACTAAAACTGGAAATTAAAAGATAAAATAAATTCCTCAAGATTAAGAGGCCAGCAATATATTGTGGTAAAATGGCATTGTTTCTGTTTCAAATTTTAGGTTATTATTATGAAATTCCATCTATTGGAGCCATAAGAATAAACACCCAGGTAAGTGTGTTGGCCAAATACAGATGCAGTTTTAACACACAGAAAGTGGAGTAATACCTGTCTTTCGATATGTTTGCTCTTCACCTCTGCTAAAATTAAATTTTAAGATACACTACATTAAGAACAGAGAAAAAAAAATAAGGCTTTATTCTACATTTAAGGGATTATTCTGTTAAAACATTCTACTTGTAAGAGGTTGCAATGACCCAGTTTAAAATGTGATGCCTGTTACCCTGGCCAGCTTTCCCACAGCAGCTTGCATGCACACTGCTCAGTTAACATCCTGCCAAGCAGGCTGACCATGTGCACTCCATGGAGTGTCTGAAGTGCTCTGTATCCTGCAGCCTTCTGCACCACGACTCTGGTTTTGGCTCAGTTTTCCTCCAGGCCCTACATGATCCCTCAAACTTTGATGCTGAGACACGACATCAATTTTGTTATAAAGTTCTATAAAGCCAGTAATTTTTTATAATGTGTCTGGGCATTCATAGTTCACCTCCTGCCACACTTTCTGCATGATGCAAAGGGTTTGTATTACGTGGAGCAGGCTGTGAATGTATGTGAGGGGATAGCCCTGCTACAGCATCTGAACTCATCTGGGCACCACACCACAACCCTGCTTGTAGGAGAGGCACCTGGATTGATCCAACCCCTCTGGGAGAGACTGTACTTTTTTCCCCTCAAAAAGGGTGCAGGAACATTTTAGCAAACTTGCATGTAGATAATGAAAGGCACAGGACTGTGGGATTATACGATGTGATCCAATCTGAAGAAGCACAGTGTAGAAGAGCAAGTATTCTTTTCATCTGTCTGCAAGTCCATGTACCCACATGTCCCAAACAGCAGAGACATATCATAGCAGTTCTTTGTCCTTCCAAGGCCAGGAATGACATTTTTTGGCAGAAAATGAGAGTCCTTTTTTGGCTCAAATAAGAGCCTTTTGATTCTGTTAAACTCTTCCAGATAGTGTCTGGCAAGAAGTATCCCCAATAACATCAGACAAGTAGAAAAAGTTGATGACTGAAAAAGGTTTGATGGCATCCACTCCCAAATCAATCCAGAAATCTGACATCCCATAAGCTCACCAGCTTTAGCTGTACTCACAAACTGAAGGAAGGCAGGAAGAATGAGGTTTTATAAGTCTGGAGGTTTTTTTTATTCCAAAGAAGTTAGCAAATTGTTGCTGTAGGAGCTTAACATACCCAGATGTTACACCACTCACCCTCCATTGTCCACTCTTTCTGCTGGGTTGAAGGTTCTGCAATCTGCTTGAAATTTCATTATGTCATTAGCAATTAATTTTGGAATAAATATAGTTGTAGTTCTCATTTTGTGGAGAGTGGTGGTTATGACCGTATAAGGTTCACATGACTAAAACTGAAATACAGGAATTACCTTGTCAGTAAATACTTCAAACTGAAGACTGAAGTATTTTGTAGTACAATTTTAAAGAGGTAATTAAATGTCCCTCCTATATTAGTGGTGAATTTTGAGTTCTTTTCATTTTCCTGATATTTTAGTTGTTATTATTTCATTATTGTTCAATATTGTTTATGCTCTTTGATCTAATAATTGCCTTCTAATGAGTTTAGTACACTTTTTGGCAGGAATATCTGGATGTTTTAGGAAGACCAATGGTTTTAGCTGGAGAGAGAGCCAAACAAGTCCAATGGACAAATGTCTATCTGGATGCTCTGGTATGATCTGTATTTATCTCTACTAAAGTAAGAATTTTAGCAAATCAGTAACTATACAGGTCTGCTTTCCCAAGGATCCAATTTCTTACAATTCCAAACATAATATTCTTGTGTTTCTAACATCTATACACTTCAATACAACAACCTCTAGGAAGAGACCTCTTCATGTGGTGCTGGTCTTACTTGCACCTAGTATCCTTCTTAGTGTCCTGAAATTTAACAGAAAAAAGCGATTTATCCTCTGCAGACTTTAACTTGTAGGTCACTGTTGTTCTCAACTAAACAAAAACAACAACAAAAAAGGAAATCGTTTTCCAGTGTTGTACCTACTGCAGTAAAGGTCATTTGTCATGTTTCTGGTGAGAAATTCTTAGTTTTTCCTCTTTTTTTTTTTTTTTTTTCCTTCCAAAGAACATTCCAGGCAGACTGAAATCTGTCAGTATTACTGGGTATTTGCACAGATTTTGAACTTGAATCTTTAAGCTATCATGGTTGTTGTAACTGCTTGCTTGTTTGAGGTAATGATTTCTTTATTCTTTAATTGGACAGAGTATATAATGGGGAAATCAACAAAAAGATATATGACACTTTTACTGCTGTATTTATCACGTTGGTCTTGTAAAACAAACATATTCAGGAAACTGCAAGAGGAAAAGTATTGTTAGCAGCAATCTAATCTCTTGCTCGGGATAGCCTTCTTCTGAGCAAACAGGGCAAAAATTACTGCAAAATGGTCATTTGGAATCACGTATTTCTCCAAGTTCAGGAGGTCATCTGATGTCATGTCAAAATGCACATCTTCCTGTCAGTCAGCATTACTGTAAAATTTTTATCTACAAATAATTTTTGTCGTTAATATGACTGAGTATGACACAGAGGAACTAGTTTTTCTCTGAAATTAAAATGCTGAGAAGTTCATTAACCGTGTTTTCTTTGTATTGCTGAGGTACTTACTGGAAACATAAAGGATGTGATGACAGAAGTTCGTATGTTCTGTTGTAAAGCCAAAGATAAATTTGTAACTAGGGATAGAGATCTGTTTAGCCATGTAAAATAAGTGACACCTGCAGGCATCTGTTGTGTTACTTCATATATTCTGTGGGTTCATTCAGTCTTTCCTTCAAGCTCTTCTCCATTCCTGTGTTATGTGTGTGCATTTGTGAATATATAATTATATGTACACATTTATTTGTGTGTGTGCATACACACACACACTCACATGTGCATAACTGTATGTAAATAAAGTAGGACAACAAAATATAAAGTATTGAGGTAAAGGCTGAAATTTGTGGACTTTCTCCTCACAGCTGAGAGTATAAAGGCACAGTTTCTCCAACCCCCTCTGAAGCCTTTTCCTGATTCTTGTTTGTGTGAGGGAGTGGGACTAAGTTGTCCCATTGGTTAGTTATCTGAATTCCCTAAAGCAATTCCCTCATGTAGGGTTTGCAGTTCTCTTGCTTGTGCCTCACTGGACATACTCCTATCCTTTGGCTCTTTTTGTGCAGCAGAGGTTTTGTGGCTAAGACTAAAGCAATGCAAAGTGTATAGCATGGGGCCACATTAGTGCATAAATTCAGGTTATGAAATTCTGAAGAGGTGCTTTCATTTCAGGCTGGTCTTCAAGGCTGTCTTTAATAATTTGGTATATTTGTAGCAGTTCACACCTCTTTTCTGGCCCTGTTCCTTCAGGTTCTATTACTAGACTCATTTTCAAGATAATCCCAGAATTTTCAAATACTTTTAGGTTTATCAGTTAGGCATAATTTATTCATAATTATTATCTTCTCTAACTTTTTCTTTTCTTTTTCTTTCCTTAGTGGGGAGATTGTATTATCCCCCATACATACCCCTTCTGTTTCATTATGTATCTTTTCAATGGTTCTTCTAAATACTGTCCTCTCTCTTTTCTACTGATTCATCCCTATTTATCCTATTTTCATACAAAATCCACTTCACTCTGCTTGTAAATTTACTAACTCTTACCTCATCACCTTTCATTTGATACACAAATGTCAGTTCATGAAGGATGGGTTAAAATTCAAAAAGGTGCTACTAGACTGGGGAAATGGAGAACAGATTTCACCAGAGTGGATAGATATAGTGTTCTGGCTTTTTTTTTTTTTTTTCCAAATGAAACAAAAGGAGAAAAGGGATATGACTCCTCAATAGAATACATAGAAGATGAGTAAGCATAAATGAAGGGAAAAAAATTGAAATAAACTCCAAACAATCACATTAAAAAAAAAAGGTAGGAATCTCCCTACGGACAATTTAGAATGGAAAACAAAAGTTTCCTGGCTATATTAACATATGGTTTTCTGGATCCTATTTTCAGTATGATTTGTGATTGTTACTAAAGGAAAAACAAATTTCTTATGTCTTCCCAAATAAATGCAAATTCCTTGCCTCAGTTGCCTCAGTGATTTGATGCACCAAGTCAGTGGAGTAGTATTATTTTATTTTTTTATTTTACAAACTGAAAGTCAGTGTTTGGCTAGACTAATTCCTTGATTGTTCTAATATATTATGGCTCAACATTTCTTTTTAACTAAAAAGTCTTCTGTCCTGTCTTTTTTTTGTTATTTTCTAGGAGCTGGGCCTTGTCATTACAGGAACTCTGCCTGTCTTCAATCTAACAAGGGAACAAAATGGGAAAATTGTAAGCTGTTCCTTCAAGGGAAAAAAAAAGTAGCAGTTGTAAAAGTTAAATTTATTGTTAGATGCCTTGAAAAATGTTTATTTACATAGTGTAATTGTCTTGTACATCATAAACAAAGGGGTAAGGTCCAGTTGCCCAATAATGTCCTGGGAACAAGAAAATGCAGTGCATTCATTTACCCTTTTTGCCATTCTGAGTTTCAGGGTGTGACATTCCACTATCTATCCCTGAGCCTTAGTCACAGTGGGAATCCATGAAGTGCTCAATAGATGAGAAGTAGATGATGATATTATTTAAACCTTTCCAAGAAAGGAATGCCCAGATAAATTTCTAAGAAATCTCAGAGGCTAGGACATTTCAGGGTAAAAGGCAGTGATGTAGAGAATTTAAATCAGTTGGTTGTATTTAGATTAAATTCTAAGTGTTAAATAAATACAATTGACCATCCCTGTTGCTTTCTGATTCTGAATCTGTTTGTGTCCTCTTCACAAAATCAAAATAATGCTTTTTTTAAAAACAGACCTAGAATATATGTAACAATATGTGGTAAAATATTTACTTTTGGTGTACTCATGTTTATTCAGGTCAAAATATACAAAAATTTAGAGATCTTCTTTGATTCAGTTTCTCAGATATTACTTAGACTCAGAATGAATAAATGAGAGTTTGATCACTGCCATTTCTTTTATTTACTTTCACAAAAGGTCACTTAGTTTCCTTTTAAAAACAAAGCAATAAACCAAAAAAGTTGCATAATCTTATCTACAAGACAATGCCTGGAATTGACTGAGTCTGGTTCAAAGTGACAGACTACTGATTATCAGAGGATGTCTTTCTGAGAAGTAAAACAGACGTGATCTAGTACAGAGGAGCAAGAAAAGAAGTTAAATCTGCTCAATTTATATCTCTACCTAAATTTATTTACGGACTGCAGATACCTGCTCCAATAAATTTTATAAATTTATTTAATATGGAGAAGGGATTCAGGTGACACCATGTAAATAACTGCCCTCCTTACCTGTAGTAGGAAAATAAATTACAAGTGAATTATATGTAGTGCCTGAGTCCCTGATTTCAAATGCTGATGATTCTTCTAGTCACTGGGGTTTTTTGTTGTGTTGGATTTATTTTTTTTTAAATTCATCATTATACTACAGCCCAAAGAGTTAATTGTTCTGAGGTCTCACCAACTGCCCAATCTAAACATGCATAGTAGCTTTGTGTTGGTGCTAGTAATTTAGTATCTACATAACTGGCATAATTATTGCATCACTTTTCCTTTCACCTGTTCTGTTCTTACATATATAGTTTATTCATCCTAGAAAGTATCCATCTTCAGAAACAATCTTCATACTCTATACTAAATTCTGGATTTATTACATTTTATTTTGGATCACTTTGACATTATTTAAAATATTTACAATAGACACATAGCCATACAGGCAACTTCTCAAATGTATCTGTCAAACAAGAGGCAAAGGCAAAAATACAAATTTACTGACTGTTGAAGTTGTTCTGCCTTGTAAACATGTCAAACATATACTAACATTTTGGAATCTTACCAGAATCAGCTGATTCTTGGAGTGATGGGGGTCGATGTCTCTTTGGAGGACATAAAAAAACTGACACCCCGATTTACGGTAAGCTGCTTGCATTGGTGGGTTCTCATTGTGTGTGATTTATGTGGGATTTCTGGGCATGCTCTGTCATAAGCCATACAGCAACTACTGGATTTGAGTCAAAATACCAGCAGGCTTCTTTTCATATATTCTTCTCTATTGTTGTCCATTTTCTGGTGGTTTTCTCTCCAGCCATATATGTGTTTCTGTGTGATTTGTCCATCAAGATGCACTCTGTAAAAGTCACCTTTTACATTGGGAGATCTATGACAAGTAATTATTTTCCTGTATCTTAAGGCACTGCTCTTTAGCTAAGTGTTTGGTTCTTAATGTAGAGTACACAATCATTTCAGCTGATAATATTTGCATTTATCCAAGAGAGTTCTTTACAGAAAATGTCTTTAATATAGGTGTCTGTCTGTACCCTACTCTGCATGACTAATTTATTTATGTAGACACCTAGCTGTGGAATTTGTATGAAAATAACTAGTACTGTGGAAAAAAACAGCTGAGGAAGAAAAGGAACATCACAAATTGGACTGAAGGCAGATACAAAATCCTACATCTGGAACGGAATAATCCCACACCACAGCTCAGGATGGGACAGACTTCCTTAAAGGGCAGGAAAGGACCTGAGAGTCATGGTGGAGGACATGTAGAACATAAATTAGCAATGTGCCCTGGCAGTAAAACCAGCTCTGCAGTGAATACCTGCATCAGGAGTACACTGCCCAAATTCAATCTCCTCAGTGTAATAAATACACTGAGGCACAGTGCAGAGCTACTAAGTTGGCCAAGGGTCTGGAGTACATGGTACACAAGGAGAAGCTGAGATGCATGGGTTTAGACTGAAGAAGGAGCCTAATGGGTTACCTAATGGGAATTATGGAGAAGATGGACCTTGAAATTGCCTCAACAAGTGGCTATCAATGGAGCTGTGGCAATGGAAATTCCAACTGGAATTAAGGAAAAAGGAGAACAGGCTGCCCAAAGAGGTTGTGGTTTTGCCACTGGAGGTATTCAAAGACCCTTTGAAACTTAGTCCAGCTTCAAAGTTGGGCTGAAAAATGAAGTCTAAAGTTAGCTTTGCTTTCAGTGAAGGTTTGGACCAGCTGACCTTCAGAGGTCCCACCAGCCTAAATTATTCTGAGTTTATGATCCTGAAAGAGTAAATATTAAGAAATTACCTTGTCTGTGTTAGTAATCTTTCATGTCATGATGCCTGAGGTATGTGCTTTCCACAATATGAACATTTCTTGAAAACCATTACTTACTCTTTCTTCATGACTTAAAACCATATAATACTAAACTTCATTTCTTTCTTTCAGCTTTGTCCAAATGGATATTATTTTGCAATTGATCCTAATGGGTATGTTCTACTGCATCCAAATCTCCAACCAAAGGTACGAAACACCTTCTAATTTACCTCTCAGCAATAAGGGGATATTGTCAGAAAAATGCAGAAAGTAGGATCTGCTGAAGGTACCAGAGAGCAATAGTGAAAAATTCTCCATTTTGTGGGTGTTAGGAAAATCTGTGGTTCATATATGGCTTCATCCAAATCAAGGATGTTGGCTTGTATTGAATTTAGTTATCAATAAAATAAAAATATTTATATGTTGAATGCAGATTTATATATGTGAAGTGTTTTAATACACATATTAATATAAAAACAACTAGTGGTAAATGTAATATCATTGTGAAAACTGTAATATCTGAAAAATCTTGCAGCAAACTTAGGAGGTTTTGTGTACCTTTTTTTGTGATGCTTTCTCATTTAAGAAATTGAAATTTCCATACTTGCAAAACCAAAGAAATCAGAGGCAAGCACAATGTATTTTCTTGTATTTCTTTATTTGCTTATTTTCTGTTTACCAGAGCTGAAACCTGATCTGCAGAGTTGGGATGGATTTAGCTGAGCACCCCTTCCCAGAAAGTTAGATTTTTAGTAGTTTAACTTGAGAACAGTCTTTCATGTTTAAACATGAAATTTTTATCTAAGTATGATTAGGACACAACTTTCCTCAAATTTCAGGAAAATAGAAACCAAATATTTCAGTTTGGCTCTTTATCCATTAACTGTAGTCCTTGCTTTGTGGAGATTCCTACATTATATGTATCTTCTTTAATAACTTGCCTCCCTGACTTTGATGAGAAATTGCAACATGAATGGATGATTTCTTTTCTTCTGAAATCAGAACTTTGATCTTGTTTTTAATGAAAGTTTCTTCCATATGAAACAATGTTCTGTTTAGTGCATTTTTTGAAAATTCTCATATTTTAATTTAATTAGAAACAGAGTTTCAGTAAACTTTGTGTCTTGAATTCATAAGGTTATATTATATAAAAGACAAAATTAAAAAAAGTTTTTTAACTGTCAAAGACAGAAGAAGAAATTAATAATTCATATACATATTTTAGTGATTAATTTAATTCTTAAGCTGGGAGAAGTCAGCTTTGTGAATATTTGAATTAATTTCCAGTTGAAGTAATTAATACATTTGAAATCTTTTGCCAAATGTCTAACACAACAAGAAAGAAAAATGTTTCTGAAGAAGAGGAAGAATAACTTGACTG
Organism: Entomyzon cyanotis; assembly: GCA_024500445.1. Taxonomy (NCBI): domain Eukaryota; kingdom Metazoa; phylum Chordata; class Aves; order Passeriformes; family Meliphagidae; genus Entomyzon; species Entomyzon cyanotis. The sequence goes on along the minus strand of JAKEPQ010001018.1, from coordinate 48,007,318 downwards.
TAACTATTAATGAGATATCCCTTTTGATTTTTTTGAAAGACCCTTAAAAAGTAAAAGGAAAACTATGGAAAAGAAGGTTTTTATATAGACTTCATAAATGAAAAGGATTTCAGTTTCTGGATATTTGCATTGGATTTTCATGTCTTAAAAATGGAAGTTTTGATTTGGCGATTTTTCTTGGTGAATTCTTCAGAGATGAATATCTGCATCATTACTGACCCACTCTTCTTAATTAGAGATTGTAGTAATTAAGTGATGGTGATTGGCCTATTTATCTTACCCTTGTATGCAAATTAAACTATCTTTTCATTAACAGGAGTAATATAAAAAGGAGCAATGCAGTAGTCTCATTTTAGGCCTAATGTTGTGAGAAACGGATAGCTATAGATTTGTTCATTTCATATGTGCTGTTATCCTGCAGGGTAGCTGTAGCCTCACAACACTGGAGAATAAAAACCTTTGTTAAAAACTCAGCTCATCCCAAGCAAACTGAGATGGATTATTAGGATAGATGTATTAGAAACACTGCCATGGTTTCTCTGTATAGTTTTTTTCTTTAAAAGGATATGGAAGTCCAGAGATGTTTTCCCATACTGCTCAAAATTGTGATTTAGAGTATGTTTAAAACAGGATGTTTTAGAAGTGTTAATTTTTATATTGTAGAATAATGTCTAAATGTAATGTTGAGCACATGCATTATTATTGTTATTGTTGTTATTAACAGTTACACAGACTAGACTTTTTCACTCCCAGTTTGTGTGGGGTGGTGCATGCTATTCAGACTGATACAAGAGCTACGGTTTAAAACTAAGGTACACTACAAAGACAGATATATTTAGAATTCATGGACTTTCTTTAACATGTCATATTAATTTTAGTTGAACCTCCTGGTAGCCATTAACTTATTAACAAACAATGTCTTAACCCTCTTTGCCAGCCATTTTTCAAAAGATGTAAATTAAAACATAATTTCATCCTTACCATGGAGGAGGTGAGGGTTTCTTAGACTTCCAATACTTCCTTCTTCTGAATGTCTTCTGCTTTCCTTCTGAAAATCTATTGCCTTGGATCACAACTGGTTCAACACAATATTTTGAGAAACTGTCTTGAAGTTTGTAAAGTTGTTTGCACAGCTGAGAAAAGTTACCAAACAAGTTCAAAAGCATATTAAAATAATTAAAAACTTTCCCATCATGTTCTTATTTGCACATGTAAACATGCTAAAGCATAACATGAGATTTTTTATTATTATTTTCAGCTTAATACAGTTTTAAACAGCTTAAACCATTTTTATGTTTGTGTAATTAGTTACATTACCTTTTTTTTAAGTGCTTAATTTTGTTTTATTGCAAATTTTCTTTGTGTATGTCTGCATTCGTGGATATATTTTTCCCACTGTTATGGGAGAGAACGGGTGGATGCACCACCAAATAAACATAGCCACTGAAGTGAGTCCATTAAGCATGTGCTAACAAGCTTAATCTTAATTAGATTTTGAAAACAGTAAATAATTCAATTTCCCAATCTGTTCTAAAGATTAGAATAATTTTCTTCATTTTTACTATAGTTCTGATCAAAATCCATTTAATGATAGTCCTAAAACACCATATGCCTTCAGTGAGGTCCAGTATTCTGTTTTACTGTTCAGGGTTATTTAAGAAATGTAAGAAAGAGGAGCTTTAAGAAATGTAAGAGGAGCTGGGTTTTAAGTGCAGATATAAAAGTAAGCAAAAAGTGAGCTATTCTCATTCTATAGTTTATTCTGTCAGAGGGACAGCTCTCCGTTAATTTGATTCCCATTAACATATATCTGATTTTTGTTTCCCTAGACAAAACCTCTGTGTAATTCTGGCAGAGAGCTCAGAACTCATGATCAGAATGAGGGTTAGTCTCTGCTCACAGTAGAGATACACTGGACAGCACAGGTGGTTGAGAACACATTTCCATTCTATAAGTAGGCTGTTTACTAATAGTGCAAAAATATAAATTACTGCTTTTTTGTTACTTCAGCAAATTGGTGTGGGCATACCAAAAGTTAAATTGAGAAAAAGGAGACCCAATGTACAGGTAACTTTGGATGGAGGTGATTAGTGCATTAGAATGCATAGACATGAAAATATAATTAGAAAGCTTCTGCCCTGCTTACTAGGAAAAATCTAACTAGAGAGCTGTTTATTGTGACAGCTTCCAAAGCATGAAGCTTGCATCCTTTCCTGTTTAAATAATAGAAAACATGCTATTGGCTGTAGTGAAAGGCATTCCATTAAATTATGGTGCTTTACTAATAGGTGCTAATTAGAGTTGTGCTGTAAAAATTCTTCTTCAGATGTTGAAATTAATTTGAAGACTGGAAATAAAAAGAGACTACTTGTGCTGGCTTTGCTTGCATAAACCCAAAGTCAAGAGAAGATCAGAAGATCATTCTTATGACTTTTTTGTCAACTTTTATTGTACAGTGTATGCTGCATAAAATTACAGAATATGAGCTGTTCAGGCTTTTTCCTGGGGAAGTCAGAGTAGGGAATATGTTCTATCTGCTATTTACATCAGGTTTCACGGTTTAGCAGACCCAACTCCACAGAATTAACTGCTTTAACCTGAACAGGGTAACTTGCCATGTTTATGTAATGCAATCCTTGAGCAGAAAACACTTAAGGAAAAGTTAAAAATCATTGAAGGAATAGATTAACTATGTAACTAGCAAAACACTAAACTTAAACACAGTATATCATGTTGATTTCTTACACATAAGGGAATCTATAATGCAAAATTTGTGGCCTGCATAGCAACACCAGTAAAACATGGTATAAAATCCTGATCTAAATCAGCAATTTCCCCAAGTGTTGTGTGGCTGTGTTACAACATGTAGAAGGCCACCTCTGGGCTGGATTTTTTTGTTTGTGCACTGGAGAAAGCAGCACTGGAACATAAAAAATGTCAGTTTTCTGATCATGCCTGGCTCCCCAGCTTGCCATGGTGTGGTGTGGCTGCTGCTGGGCTTGCCTGGCAGTGCTTGCTGCCCAGCAAGGTGCAGCACTGGAAAAGCTCTGGGCTCCCATCCTCTTCAGATGCTCCCCAGTTTACCTCTGTGGCCCAGGATTTTGCTGACTTCTTACCATCACTTCTTTTAATACTCTAACAGCCTTTGTCTTCATTAGTGCTGCAGGGATGAGTAGGAACTAAGCTCCTGCCCCACAGCAAAGAAGGCCATCCATAGAATTTGTGAGAATACTGACCTCCCAAAACACACAACATTTTATTTAACTTCATGTTCATGTTGCTGCACCAGTTCTTTCTTTCTTTGTTTCCTTCTTGAGTTGTCATTTGAATTATAGATCCTTGCCTTTATTTGTCATGCTGAAAATGGATTGCAATCCTTTTGTTTGCACGCTTCACTGCTAGTGATTTACTCTGTTCTGTTTTGTTAAGTTGTGCTGGTGAATGTGGTGGTGGTGATGTGCTTTTCCAGACATGTTACAAGCATGACTGGATAAAGAGAAGAGCAAACTGAACTGTAAGTTTGTTTGTTCGTGGCTTGGAATAAACCCCACTAAATAGCAACCTTGGAAATAAAAATTATGGAGCCCAAATACTGGTAAAAGCATTCTTGGGGGAAAGATATGTAAGGGGGAAATAGTCTTCCATTTAAAGTAAGGGTGTAGGGATTTTCTGTTCTAATTTTTAGTGGTTGTCTTTGTGCCTCTGGCACATCACAGAATGTATTTATAGATGCTTAGGTCTTTTGCCTATTAAAAGCCAATAATAAGTATCATATAAGAAATGTGCAATGGTACAATGTAAATCTTAAAAAGAAGAAGAACAAACAGTTAATGCATACTTGAATTTTCACAGAATTAAAGTTTGCTATTTTGTCTTTGGGACTCCTTGACTATGACCAGCCCAGGTTATCATTTGAAATTAATATTGATCTTGATTTGATGTGATAGCTTTTTTTTCTTTTTTTTACCATTTATTTTCTTCTCTGTTCCTTTGTGTGTTGGAATGGAATGTGAACTTCATAAATGCCTCCTCTGCCATGCCAATGCCTTCATGCATGCTGTTTGGGTTTGACCATGCTATTCATTATCCATTGCATGTAAGATATGTAAATTTTTATTTATTTTTACATTTTAGCCTTTTGTTATTTATTTTGAGAGTGTGGATTTATTGGGAGGGAAAAGCAACTGCATAGCAATAATTAAATAGTTTTGAATTGGTAGAGAGCATATGTTAGTGCTATTATATTTAAGTTGCTTGTTTTATCTATCATACATAAATAGAAACGTAAAATTTTTCTTGAAGTTTTCAGTAAATACTTTAAAGAAACACCCAAAATCTTTGCCTGCAATCTTTTCAGTGCATAGTCTCTTCCTGAGAATAAATCCATTGTTTTTTCTCTTAGCAGACTGTAAGTCTTATTTGCTAAGAACAGGAATGATTCCATATACCCAGAAAAGTACATTTTTTTCTTTAAAAAAATGAAGAAGTAATCTTTTGTTTTCTGGAACTATTCTATATTACGGTCTTGAAAATAAGGGCTACTGTTAAACTCCTAGTGCTGCTGACTATTATATGAAAGCATCTTTTACCAGCTGCTCAGGACATCACTTTCTTCCAATACATACATAAATTGTGATGAAACATGCTTGCATTCTTGGATATGTACATTTTTTGTTTAACTTTGGGGGAGAATGTTAAGGTAGAAGGAATATAATTATAATTTTGACTGAAGGGACTTTAGTCTACCCTGTAAATGTTAGTACAAGTGAATTGCTGAAATCCCTTATATTTTTTTTCATTTTCTAGTACAAATGTGAGATTTAAATGGTTAAATGATATAACCCCATACTCATTTTTCTAAAGAAATGCACTCACTTTTAGGGAGGTGCATTAAATAACTACTGAGTGATGAGGACTGATGATTTTTACAACACACACAATAGAAAGTCAATGAGGCTTAGGCAAAATTGGTGGAAAAAAGGTTGAATTCCCAGCAACTCATATGGAAGATGGCTCTGGCCAAGTAAATGCAGACTGTAACTGAGAAAGGAGCAGAGCTGGAAATCTTTTTATTTCTAGTCTTCCACCTGGAGGGTGGTCTGCTCTAGTTCAGCAGAGCTGCAGTCACCTTGCAGCACTCCTGTGGGGTTACTGCAGCTCAGGCCAGCAAAGCTCTCTGTGCTCCATACTCGAGGGTTCACATCATCTACATTCTTTAGGTCTGCAAGCTTGGCTTTCAGTATTTCTGTGCTACAGGTTTCCATCTTCTAAACTGAGATAACAGTGCTGATGTCAAGAGAAATGCTTTTGAAACTCCAAAGTGTTCAGGGAAGTCCTGTAATGCTGGCACTAAAAGTAAGCTTTATTTTTTATAAAACCCAAATAATTTGCTGCAATTACTGCCTTTTTGAATCTTGAACCATAGTCTATTCCCACCTCCTAACAGCAAGCATAGCCCCATACATAACAGGCTGTGGACAGACACTGGCAATTAGTGTTAATTTGATTTTCACTTATCCAATTAACTTATTTATCCAACAAAATAAAAGAAATGAGAAAGAGCCACTAGTAATGCTACAAGAGATTAAAATAGATGGGTAAGTAAATGCAGTTAAGTAGGTTCCTTTGAAATGAAGGGATTAGAATGATTTGTAATATGACAGTACTCTGCTTTTATTATTTGATCATTTAATATCTTCTGCTTCAGAATCCTAAATCCCAGGAGCCTGTTACGCTGGATTTTCTAGATGCTGAATTGGAAAATGATATTAAAGTTGAGGTGAGATTATCTGGTTTCTTAGTACCTGTTGCTGCTTGTATTTCACCATATTATAACTGAAGAGCAATAAAAGTTCTAGATTTTGAATGGGAATATATTTCACTATAAATTTGAATTTTAAATCTGTTAAGATGATGACTTTCTAGTGTTGAAGTTATAAATACACAAATCTCGGTATTGTTCATAGACAAGGGCAATGCATTATATTCCTCTGATTTTGAAAAATACCATGATTGCTACTTAAATTCTTCTTCATGAAGTAACAATTCCTGGGAAGGGAAGCTAAATTTTTTTTTTTTTTTCAAAACAGAACACTATTTAATAGAATATTAAAATATTTCCTGAAATATTTTTAAAGTATTTCCGTATCTGTTATTAACACAAGATTATTCCTGCAGCAGGATGGAGAACTGAGAAACAAAGTTAACTGTTGACAACAAATTAATTCCTCTGTACATTTTTCAGTTATTGATTTTGTAATATATTCATAAATGAGAATTTTATAAAATAATTTGTTAGCTTTCTGAAATAAAATGGAGGGCTTTTAAACATTTTACATTTTTAACATATTTTTTCACTTGGTTTGAAATTGTTTCATAATGACAATAAGCAGCATTGCTTGGTTTCTGTTAAATTCTGCCTTAAGTTTCTTTGAAATGGCTGATTCAGAAGGGAGTTACTGTCAAAGTGGTACAAAAATGTTTCTGTGAATCAGTGCTACTACCTGAATCATAAAGATGTGCTGGGAGGCACAAGAAATGGTAGACAAAACTCCTTCTCATGCACACAGAATTCATTCTCTCTCTGTTAGTGCCCAACATCAAGGAGCTTTACGGCATGTTCTTGCAATGCAAAGTATTCCAGAATTGTTACTTCATAACTCTACTGGTCCACTATACAGTTGGTTAAAACAATTTCTAATTGGAAAAATCTAAAAATTGTAAACAAAATTTTTTTCTAAGAGTTGTGGCCCTCACATGCATTAACATTTTCTGTATTTTAAGAAATATTTTGATCACTAAAAAGATTATTCATGTTAAATGCAACACCTACACCTTTTCTTTTTTCACTTTCTCCTTTTCTTCCTTGCCAATAGATTCGGAAAAAAATGATAGATGGAGAAAGTGGAGAAAAAACATTTGAAACACTGGTCAAGTCCCAAGATGAGGTAAGATAGGAACCCAAAGAGTTACATTTACAGGAATAAACCAAACCAGAAAAAATTATGTGAAATGGTGAAATGCTGAGTTGTTCATTTAGTAATGACAATTTGTACCATTTTTTTCCCTCCAGACTTGCTGGTTTTACAGGCTTATAGTAAAAAAAATATGTACTTAGGGAAAAAAGAATTGTTTTGTTTCTTGGTTTCTTTGGTGCGTCATTAATCAGGCAGCTGTTGATGAGGTCTTACACTCAGTTCAACAGGAAATGGACCCAGCCTACTTCTGTGCATGAATTCCAAAACAAAGTGCTTAATTTGCTTGTGGAGATGTGTGAGAATGGGTTTGGTAGCTTATGTTGTGGTTGAATGGGAAGAAAGTTATGAGAAAAAATAATAAAATAACATTTTTATGCCATAAATGAAGAGTGTTCAGGATAAGCAAATTCATCTTACAGTTATATCATATACTCCTACTTTCTGAGCAGCTTGTTGAGGTCTTTATTTTCTTCTCCAAAATATTTATTCCTGATAAACATTGCTTCTGAAACAGTAGGAAATACTCAAATATTAAATACTCAAATTTGATATGGATCATTATAGGAGTGCTCTACTTCTTGGGGACCTCAGTGAGAAGAAATCATGGCTGTTGTGCTGAAGGAGCAGCTCTGGCCAAAGGATGTCCCATAGTTACAGTTCCACAACAGCTTTTTGAAACTCTTTTGCTCTGAACACAAGTCAGCCTGAAGATGTCTAATTTAATGACTAAGCAGACACTGCACAACCCTTATAGATAAGCTCACTATAACATACTTAAAAGAATTACTTGGGACTGCACAGTTAATTTTCTATGTGTAGTATTAACTGTCCTTTCCTGTTAATCTCCTTTAACTTTGATATATGCAACAGCTCTGCTGCTTGTGCTTAAGTTTCAGAATATTTGGGAGGAATTCTTCTCCTTCTCACAAAGTATATGCTACAGAAAGAATCTAGTAAAGTTAAATTGATAGGAAATAGGCCTCAGAGATTGGAAAGGGGGAAGAGAGGAGCGTTGTTCTGTAAAAAACAGCACATTGCTTACATTCCATTCAATGCCTAATAGATGCTATTAACTTTTAAACTCTGCTTTAAATTTTGGCCAAATTACACTGAGTGACTCCCAATAATGAGCAGTCCCTATTACCACTCCTCTGACTCAATTTGCATTGAGGGAAGATTCTTATATACATTCTCACTTAGATTCTGAGAAAAGTATTTCAAATTTTTGCTTTAAGCATGGTAGAAACTCACCTGTCTTCATGGGTGACAAATCAGTGGCAACAGACATGTTGTCTTTGCTAAATGAGACTGAAAATGGAGCTGAATTTTCTGAAATATACCTCCATAATTCATCCATGCTGTGATTTCAGAATGTCAAGTTCATGGTCACTTGGTTCTACAATAGGCCTTTGGAGACAGAAGTACTGAAAGGCTGCTATAAGGTCTCCCTGGAGGCTTCTCTTCTCTGGGCTAAACAATGCCAACTCTCTAAGACTTTCTTCACAGCAGAGCTGCTCCAGCCCTCTGATAATTTTTTTTGCCCCTCCTCTGGATCTGCTCCAACAGGTCTAATCTTTCCTCATAACCATTCCCCAGCCTCTCAGTATCTGCACTGGATTTGACAATGTGCTCTGCTTCTGGAAGTGTAATTTAATAGAAGTGCAAAATAAGGACAGGAAACCATGCTCAAGTTCTTCAAAACTCTGCAAGATGATCTTAGCTGAGAGATGATTATAATGATGATCATGTAATCATGAAGGCAGAAGAACTACATTAATCTCTGAGGGAAGTCAACGTAGAGCAAGCCTTATACACTGAAATTTTCCAGATACAAAGCATGCCTGTCCTTGACCCTTTGGAGTCCAATTAACTCATTGAACATCCTCACACCCCTTTTCTATGTCCAGCTTCATACTGCTTTAACCTCTTCTCAGGTTCTTCTAAAGCAGAGGCCTGTATCAGCAGTGCCCCTACCTCCTGCCAGAACTCTGCTGTGCTTTCTCACAGTAAAATGCCAGTACCAAGCTTTATAATATTGCTTTACAATCTTAAATCAGGGTAAATCCTGGTGTGTGAAAAAATTGTGTCTTTTCCTGAATGGTTCCACTGTTGGAGGATGGTGCACAAATAGGTGTTTTCTGGGGCAGAGAGGATAAGCCCCAGGGAATGTCAGTTCTGCTCCCTCACCTGTGTCAGGAGCCCATGCTGTTTAGGATGCCACCAGTCTGTTCCCTAAAGGAAAAATGGGTCGTTCCTGACCCACTGTCTGAGAATCCAAAGTCCTGTTGGCATCTGTGATGGGGATAAACTGCTACTTAAGGGAGAGACTCCATGCTGAGACATTTTCAGATTTATGTTGATTTGTTGAAGGAGTGCCTTTCCAAGCCTATGGGTGAAACGGGCTCTGTGTAGGTGGTTAGAAGAGGGAGGGTTAGAAGGTCACAAAAATACAATAACATGATTAGGGTTGTACAAGAAATTACATGAGTGGCAAATGTGTTGAAGAGATTTCAGGGTGTTCGTACATTTCTCAGCGTCTGTGCTACAAAAGACCTGAAACAGTTGGTCCTGCAACTCTTTGCCCAAAGAGGGAGGGAGGGAAGTATTGCAAACGCTAAAGTCAGCTACAGTATCCAGGCAGGAGGGAGGAATAGAACATCCCTGGGTGCATGAGAATGTGCCAGTTCCACACGGCCCAGACCACAATCTGTGTTGGAATAAAATATCCCAAGCCTTTTGATCCCAGCTGTTTCAAGTGCCAATGAAATTAATTATCCTCACCTTCCCTTGCACCATGGCACAAGATTTCTTCCTCTACCCAGACGTCTCTGAGAGAAGAAAGGAGCAGCCAGAGCTGGCTGGCTATGATGACTGCTTCAAGCCATTGCACCCTCCCAGCTCCAGGCTGCTAGAACCAGAATAAAGCTGCTTTAAACCATGGGCCATGCATGAGCCATGCATCACTTAGCACTTGATAGCTTCATATATTTTCTTATAAAAAGGGCTGATGTGGTCGGTTGCTCTGAACTGACAGTTGCAGTCTTCGGGCTTAAAATTTATGTTCTTTTTGTTTTGCTTTTTGGTTTAAGTTTGCATTGCTTGCCTTTTGTGTTGCAGCTGGCCCCAGCAGTGTCTTGGGAGATGACTTCATCCTACAGCATAGACTGGACTTGTAGCAAATGTGGGTGGGGTGCGCTGGAGTCTCCTAAGGCCTCGGGGGCTTTCCAGCTAACAGAGGAGATGCCATAGGAACAAAAGCATTGCCACATTTGGCAGCCGGGATGGGCAGTAGTGAAAACTGAAGGGTCACAGAAGCTGCAATAACATGTGTGAGTTGTTTGGCTGGGGATGAGATGGTCTCAGGCCACCCACTAAGGAAGCAGGCGAAGGTGAACAGGAGCTGATGAGCCAGGATGTGTTGTCTGCTGGGTTATCTTTGAAGGGAGGTTGCAGCCAATTTGCTTTCAAGCACAAATGTGCTTTCAAGCACATTTGCTTTCAACAATGCTGGTTGCAACAGGATTTTATTACAGCCCAGTTCTTCTCTTCCTTCCCCTCCCACCTTGGGCACTGCTTTTCTGCTGTGGAGGTACACAGTGTGTGACCCATGACACTGTGCCCGATTTGGAGGGACTGCCAACACTAGCTTCAAGTGGCTACTTTTACCTGAAGTTTACATTAAATATAAATAGGCTTGGATAGGAATCTCTTCAACCATCTTTTAACCTTAAATACAAAATACGTCAGGGCACTAGACACCTTTATCTGCATCTTTTTTCTGTTTTTCTTTAATAATTTTTTTTCATTTTCTTTCAAAAATTATTTATACTGTCATGCCGTCCTGTCATTCAGCCAGGTAATGAGAAGGTTTCAATTTAGAAAGGTCATATAAGATACCTTTTTTCCACAGCCATGGAAATTTTCCCAGTATCCTTTTACCACAGGGAGAGAAAGAACCCAGAGGTGTACCTGTGCTACCTTTCACCATGTTGGTATTGTTGCAGTGTGACAGCTGTACAGTCTTCATGGCTGGCAGACTTACAAAAATTTGATTGTAAAATAATAATATGTTGCAGCTGGCATAATCTTACTGTTTTCAAAGTGGAAAACTGCACAAAATTGTGTCAGCCAGGTGAATTCTTGGTTAAATCTATGGGGAGCTGTGGGACTGTGCCTATCACACTATTTGTCATACCACAAGAAAACGAATGGTAAAGATTATCTTAATGTATTAAGTTATTTAAAAATAAATATTTATTTCAAAGTTAATTTTTTTCCCAAATTCAAGACCCTCCTAATAAGATTGGAAACACATGTTAAGTTTAACAGGGGATGTCTATACAATCAGGATTACCAGGCTATGCCTGTAGTTATGATTCAAATTTGAATGCATTAAGCCAGTGCTGCTGTGACCTGAAAGGAAAGGCTCTGGGTATTTTTGTTGTAAAAGACTAACCAACAAAGTCTTTTTATAACTGAAGGTTTGTTTTTTGTTTTTTTCTCATCCTTTCATAGTTTAACTGCAAAATGATCCATAAAAGAGAAAGGATTTTTTTAATCAAATTTAAATCAGGTAGACAATGCTTTGCGTAGGTCTGGCTAATGAATTTTAAAATGAAAATTATTGGTCAGATTTTTCTGGTTTTATTTAAATTGACATTTTTCTAATGTTCAATAAAAATTGTATGGTTGATTGTTTTGCAAAACTAAGTTTGAAAAATATTTAAGGAAAGGAGTTGCAGCTCAACCCATGATTTTTGCAAAATAATAAACAGAAATCCAACAGATTTGTACTTGATATAACACATTATTTCTCAAAAAAAGGACAATGTTGTTGAAGCTCCAGAGTGTAATAATTTAATTTTTCACTAATGTGTCTTTGTAGAGGTATATTGATAAAGGAAACAGAACCTATACATGGACTGCTGTGAATGGCACTGATTACAGGTAACCCATTTCTGTTCACTGATTTCCTTTGTTTATTAAAATATCCTTTTGGTTTATTTTGATTAATATTTTTAGCATTACACTTTCTATACTAGCTAAGGCAACACTGGTGTGTATATTTCTTCAAATTCATTTAAGCACACAGCTTTGTAACATTAGAAGGAATGTAGAAACATTCCTTAACATCACCCAAAACAAGTTAAAGTTTTCCAAGCCTCCGGAAAGTTAAACTACTCTAGTTCAAAACTATGTGGAACAAATATTGAGTCAAATTTTGACTAAAATGCTATTTATGTTGTGGTAAATTACAGTAGTCCTCAGCCAAGCTGGATCCTATTTTCTGTTGTCTTCTGCACAGGTGTACAGTCACTGAGAATGCAAACATTATTTTGAGTGTAAAACCAAACAATTAGGTTTTAACCACAGAATATAAACCCAGGATCTTCTATTCACCATCCCATTTTCCTGTTGAACTGCCTCTACCTTTGTGCTCTGTAAGAAAAGGAAGTTTTTATCAGACCGCCATCTAGCAATCACTAGAGAAATATGTTTGATTTACATGACTTCTTAATTCTTCCTGGCATGAGATCCAGCAATAAATCCTCAGAGTCTCCTTGCAGAAAACCTATTAAACATAAAATTATAGATTTTAATTAGCAATTTCTGCTAGCAGTAACTGTTAATGTGAGGTAAACTGCCACTGATTTCCCTAGAGGAGAATTGGTAGATGGCTATCACTAAATATTCAGCAATCTCTCTTATATTCTGTATAAATGGCAAATGTGTCATTAAAGGTCAGCTCATTTATGGCTCAGCTGTACAACATTTTTAATGTTAATTTCTGCAGCTCTTCATTAGAAACAATTGCAGTTCTACATGGATGAAATCCAAGTGCAAAACTTAACGATGCGACTCAGGAGATGACGATACCTGTTTAATGATTATTCATACCTCCTGTCCTTTACATACATGTTTAGAAATGATCTCTTCTACATATGTATTGAATTTAGCTGCAAAAAGAATTCCTCCATACCGTGAACAAAAATAAGTACAATAGAAAAGAAAACATGTTGCAAATGCACTGCAAATCTTAAAATACTATTTAACAATTATGTTCAATAGTTGTTAGTGGTGACTCCCTGAATAAAGAAAATATTTTGTTGGATCTTGCATGTAATGTGAATGCACATATTGCCAGATGCATTTCCTAAAGAATATTGATAGTTGTTTCATTAGTGAGAGTCTCCCCTTATATGATGTATTCAAATCAGCACAATACTAAGGGAAGTTTTTCCAGTCAGTGATCACTGTGACATCTTACAGTGGGATGTTAAATGTGTTAGAGGAAGATACAAAAGTAATGTATTTTTTTAATTGCAATTGCTTGGAAATTCCTTGCTTATCTGCTAAAAAGTACATTTATGCTTAAAGGTGTAAATAAGAATGAAAATAAACACAGGGACCCTCAAGACTGGCATAAACCTACTTGTTTCTATTACAAAGTGTGAGGCTGGTACATCACTGTGTGACTGTCTTATCTTGTGACAATCCAAATTCCAAACTTGTTAATTATTTTGAAAACACAGAGAAGCTGAAACTGGAAAACTGCTGCAAATAACATAATTGGTTTACTTGTCTCGTTTCTATTGCAGTTTGGCATTGGTGTTACCATCATACAGCTTTTATTACATTAGAGCCAAAATAGACGAACCACTAGTTCAAGCCAGATGTAAGTACTGTAAAGGTTCCCTGGTTTTGTCTGGTATTGCCAAGTCTCAGATTCACTCAAAAAGCAATGTTTGAAATTCATAAATTCTGTGGAATTCACTGATGTTATCATGATGTACCCAAAATCTTCAGCAATGATTCTAACCCATTGTAACATCGGCGGTGCAAGAAATATTCTATAAAAATAGAATATGTGCAGGTACCCCAGTTCCACTGACAATCCCTACCCCCTTGCTCTGTGCCTGTAGAATCATTGCTTTGTGTATCCTCTGTTGCTGTCGTTTTAAGGGTCTGGATACTATTTTTTAAATTCTGTTAGCAAAATGTAGTGATATAGACTATATGAGTAAAACCTTTTCTTTTTTAATTTTTTTTTTAGCTACAGTATAATATTTAGCAAATTATCTCTGCTGCCTGTAGGAATAGAACAATGTGAAAGCCCTGTTTGGTTTGGCTTGCAGTTAGGTTTTTATTTTGCATTTTACAAATAGTTTTAGTGGATGTTTGCACTGTATTTTTACATTAGACTAATTTCAAGCCATTTACAGATTCGGAAGTGACAGTTGGATATTATACTTGTCACTATTCCAAAGTTTTTCTTTATTAGGTGCAGCTTAACTGTAGTCTAGGTAGTACACAAAATAGAACTAATCACAGCCTTTTAACTTTATCCAGGTGTTATGATAAACTTAGAAACAAGTATGTCATTAAATAGAAAGTTAGAAAAACACAAAAAAAGTCAGACAGTCATAGATACTGTTAGTTTAGAGGAAACTTGGTTCACACTACATCACTCCCCTCTAGCATTGCTCTTGCATATGAAGTAGAATACAGGGACTTTTAATAATCAGTGATTTATTTTGTAACTTTTTCCAATAGTAAGTACTTTAAAATTAAATTTTTAGGCAGGGAGTATGATTCTCTTGATGGATTAGATCATCTGGTTTTGCACTTATATCAATATAACCTGCAAAACAGACCCTTGAAATAGCCACAGTATATAGAAGGTACTGGGAAATAATTGAGAAGGACCTATTCTTCAGTCTTCAAAGATGTTTGTCTTTTTCTTTCCAGACTACAGATGTATGTAAATTGAACCTTTGATCTATCTATGTACAATATTTTTATTCAAGGGGCTGTTTGAATAAAATATTGGTTTGTGACCCCTTGTGCTTTACCCTGTTTTTTTCTGTTTCCCTGCTTTCTCTTTCTGATGGATAGTGACATCCAAACTGGGCAAGTATATTCTTGTTGCTCGATTTCCTTCTGTTTACTGCAGTTGATATTTTTCACTTATATTTCTATTCCTACTGGATATTCTCCTCTGTATTCCTCATCTCAGGATTTTCTTCATGATCATTGGGTACCATAGCAATAGAAAGGGAAAAACAAAAGTGAAGTATTTTTCTGTTTTCATGCATATTTCAATATGTTGATAATCTCTAATCCTTCTTTATCTGGTCTGATCGGTGTTCAGTGATATCAGCTATTAAAGCCATTATTTTCAGTAGGATTTACAGTGAAGCTAATATGATTACTTTAAACTTTATTGCAGAAAATACTAGGACCATTTTTCTTCATGTTCTAGCAACTCAGTTTCCCAAATATTTATTTGTATTAGAGTTTAATGCTAGCAAAAAATCTCATATGTTTTCATGTTATTATACTAATTAAATGTCTTCCTTAAATAAATTGTTAGATATTATCATACTGCTGCCAGGTGTATGTTGTATATAATAATAAAGTAATTTCTTCTTATATTGTGAAATACTGAGAAGCTTAGAATTTATTAGTGGGAACGTGTCTCAAAATAAACATTTCTTTCTAAATTCATGAATGCATGCAAAAGTTAGCCAAATAGTTTGAGAAGAGAAATGATGGCAAAAATTCCAGTTTACTTACTTGGTGCTTACTCTTTATCTTTGTAGTTACAGAAACACTGAAGCTTGATCATTTTGATGAAGTTGGCTATACGTTTTTAGCACCAAGGTTGGTTGATTTCCCAGTAAAAAGTTTTATTTCAACACTAAATAGGCATCTGATCTGACTAATGGCACATGGAAAATACAGACTTGACCAATAAAGCTTCTTTTGGTAAAAAATTATAACTCTTTTTTCATGCTGGAATGTAAATAGCATCTTCAGGCTCTGATTTGTGTTCATATTAATTGAAGTGAGTTGTAAAAACTGATATTGCCATTTTAATGGAAAACTTATTCACATCTGTGCATTTCTTGTGGTTCTGACTTTTAAGATTTTACAACTATTTTTAAAATAGGTTTCATAATACTTACCACAACGTTTCCCAACTTCAAGACAAAGGGTTTCAAAGCTCTCTATCATTTAAGCATGAAGTAATTTTCAATTATTGAGCATAAAAATTAAGTAATTGAAAATTAATTAATTTTATTAGTTCGCTGAGGTTTGTTGTGTGAAATTGTCCAGTTCTTGTTTCCCTTTTAAAATTATGCTTGCAAGGGAAACCTGATATGATAAACAATTCATAAAAATTTAATTCCTCTAAAAGATAGTTGTGATAAATGAAGGAAATGCTGTACAGTTACTATCAGTTGAGAATTGTTGCATTTTTTTTTTAATCTGATACATTTCTGTATACTTTTAGATTTCAATGACTAGATTGATTTCAATGACTAGATCAATTTCTGTAGTCTTGTATTTTAAAATGCATCTAAGCTTACCTGTTTAATTTTTCGGAAAGGTTGAAGTTATTGAGAATCAATTGTACCAATTTGCAGCTTCCAGCAAGTCCCTACTGTCCTACATGGACAAAGTCTGTTTGATCTGTAGCTCTGTTTAAATGTGGTTATTGGTGTAGCGAGGTAAAATCTTCCTGTAGTCTTTCTGGATTATGGTAAGGTGAATAAAGAGCAAGAAGATATCTTAGTCATATGAAATACTTGGATAGACTTCTTTTGCTTGTAAAATTAATTTAATATAAAAGCTCATTTAAAAAAGAAAGCCCCCTTTTACTGCTAATAATTCTCTACATTTTAATTAAAGTTGTTTAATGCCACTTACCATATAATATTTGCTTTTGAAATGCCCAGTGACTTTTATTTTGCCTGCTTGCATTCAGTGAATTGCCCGGTGATATATTGCTTTATTACATTATATAAGCAGTTTACTGTTTATCTGTTTTGCATATGTCAAAACAAAGAGGGTTTGTTTATATGTTCATGTGGGTTGTTCCCTATTAAAATTGCTTTTAAAATTTCTGGGAGGATAGGACCTTAACATATAAATCTGGCTTTAGTTGAGTGTGGAGTGACTATACTTCACCAGCACTCCGTGTGCTTTCCAGTACAATTTGACCCAGGAGAAATTTAAAGTCACTAGGCTTTGGGTTTGTTTTTTTGGGGTTTTTTTTGGTTTTTTTTTTGTTTTTTTTTTTTTTTGTTTGTTTGTTTTTTTGTTTTTAATAGACTATGGTTTCCTAGTATTGTGACCTGCACTAGTCCTCATTTTTTCTGGGAATCTGTGCCATATTTCATACATGCAATTTTCTTATAATCCAAATCTTAACAAAAGTTTAGGCAGGTCCTTGAACACCTTATTTCCTGTAGATGTCTGAAGTAATTGATATAGTCATCATTCAGTATCAGTCATGGCAGTTAAGTGACACAGTAGCACCAACTACTTCATAATAGTTTCACAAGCCTGTGTGGAATTTAAAATTGTCTGCTCTAGTAGCACAAGAAAAAAATATGCGAAGACTGATGTTTTGGTTTTTTTCAGAGAATACTGTAATGATGTAAAAAAATCAGAAAACAACACTGAATTTCTATTAAATTTCAATGAATTTATGGACAGAAAAACTCCAAGCAGTTCGTCATGTAAGTACACTTCTCAGTTCACTGGAAATTTTCCATAGGAAAATACTTTCTCATGAATGAGAGCTCATGCTCAAATTTAGTGGATTGCTATTTTGAGTATGACTATATCTAGAGTTAGGATTTTCTATCCAAGGTTTTGAGTGTAAAATTAGTTAGCAAGTTTGTGGCTATATTTAGATCTCTCAAGCCTAACCCTAGCCTTGACCCTAACCCTAGTTAATTACCTGAGCAGAGTACCTGCCTTCTCCAGCTGAGAAAGATGGAGGTGCAGTCATGTTAGGGACTTCTGAAGAAAGTTTTCAGGGCCTTATATATCCAGTGTTTTCTGTAATTCCTCTCCACATTTTGCTCTAGTGTCAAATGACTCCTGGTTCCTTTTAATGCACTCCAAATATTTTTAATTTATATTTTTTGCTTGAGCGTATCAGCCAAGGTAAGTCTCAATCAGACCCAAGGTCTTGTCATAAAATCTTCAACCTGCTTCCTTGTTGTTTTATTCCAAAATAAGTAAAGAAAATAAGTCCATGACCAAAATAACCAAGAACCAGGACAACAGATAAGTAATTTCTTTTGCTGGTTCACAAATCGGTTAAAGAGATCTCTTGGGCTTGAATAGGTTAAGAGCACAGATCCATGTAACTCCTGCAGTGGTGATCTTGGGGCTTTGGGAAGGGTTTAATTCATGTTTTTGGATTGGGCCCTAACCTCTGTTTGGAATAAATCAAGAGTTATTACCATCAGTAAGGTATTAGAGCCTTGTTCTCATGAAAAATTTAATGTTTGGATTTGGTTTGATATGTCTACATCTGTTTAACATTATTAATATTTTATAAATATTTGGAATAAACTTTTTTTGTGTTGTTTTCCTCAAGTCTTTTTGACGTGTTGCTGTCAGGGATCACTGATAAATTCAAGAAAGAATCTCTCTGCTAGACCACGTAGCTGAAGGAACGTCCACTTAGATATGATACCTTCTCACAAAGGGCTATTTTTATGTGCATGTGTGGGTATTTGGTGTTCTTTTAATAGAGTGATCTTATTCATTGAAACATTCCTGACTGACTGATATTTTATTTGAATCCCTCGACTCAGTCTTGGAAATGAAAACACTCACCTCCAGTGATAAAAGCAATTAATGATAATTTAATAAAAGATGAAAATTCTTGTGTTATATTCACTACTTATATAAGCAAATATTGAGACACATTTAGCGATACTGTAGTATACACTAATGCTTAATAAGTAATTATTCCAAAATGTTATCTACTTGTGGCTGTATTTCATTTTGGAATATGCAGCAAAATTGTCCTTTTCTTCCTTCCTAATTAAGTTACTTTAAAAATAGTCTCATTAATAAGTAAACAGCATTAACTAAAAGAATGAATGGCTGTAGAAATTATCTCAGCTTTTCCAAAGGAATAACAAATAAAATCCCCACATTGAAATAATCTTGAGTAACTCTTCTAAAGTGTTACTGAAGAAGATGGTTGAGAAGCACTGACTTCAAACCATGTTTTCAAAGAATTTTAAGCCTGACATCTGCATATAAGCTACTGAGTCAAAATTAGTTTATTTCCCTGTACACATTTTCAGGTGAAAAATGTGTTTTATTTGAAAGCCTGGGACTTAATTGATTCAGATATGTTTATAAGGTAGCTGAATTATTCCCCTTTTGTAGCATGTAAGTATCACTAACATTTAAGTGTTTTTTCCTTGCATCAACTGAGATAAAAAGTATTTTAATGAAGCCATGCCTTAAAAAAAGGTTAGTTTCCGTATTTAAGGGCTTTACAAAGCTGCGGCTTATACCCTTATCACCTTCTTTATTCCTATGACACTAAAATAGGTTTTTAGGATACAATGATGAAAATGTTTAAGTGAACTCAGCATTGTAAGAGCATCTGTTTAAGTTCTTGGCATAATTTGAAGTTAGGCAGAATATAAACACCCAATTTTTCTAGCTGGAGCATCTTGACAACTCAGAATTTCGTTTCAGGCTTTTATCAAAACTGCATCTCATATGGTTTCACATGACTTACCTTTTAATTCTTTTGATAGGTAATACTGAGATGGTCATGAGAGTTTTGCTGGATGCAGGATTTACAAATGAACTTGTCCAAAATTATTGGAGTAAAATGTCTCTGTAAGTATACTTTTTATTGACTGTGATTTTTTTTTTATGCATTTCAAGGTTTGAAAATAAAATCTTATACATCTGTGCTTATATAGAGATATACAGCTAATGTTACACAGAATAGGTATTTAATTCACAGTTACGCACTTTAAAGGCAGCCCTTGACATAGGAATTTGTGAGAATTTCCATCAGTTTTCATTTTAAATCTTATTTTTGTTTACAGCAAAGGAGTTGTTGCACAATTTGTTGTTACAGATGGTGGAATTACTAGAGTGTTCCCCAAAAGGTAAGAGTTATTACAAAATAGTATAATAAGATAATTTTGAGACCTGAAAGGGTGGCGTGTTAAATAGTGGCTTTATTGAATGAAAAACTACAGTTTCCTATAGTCTAATCTGTACTGATAGCTATGAAATTAATGGAATGTCTTGGTTTTGTTTCATTTTTACCTGTGTCACTGCTTGAAACTGATTTGTAAAATTCTTTTCATGGCAGGCCCTTGTAATCCAAGTCTCTAATCAATGTAGAGTACCAGTGAAAGCAATGCCTTTGTAGTGGCAGTGGGGCCATGCAAATTCCTAATTAGTCCCAAGCACTCAGTTATTTGGCAGGCTGCAAATACTGGAAAGTAGTAGGTGATTTATTTTATTTTTTAGACTAAGATCAGACCAAATGGTCCAGGGACTTCAAGAGGGAAAAATGTATCATTACCAGAGGACAAAAAGGGAATGTGAAATTGGACATATAATAAACTAGACATCCTCACGAGTGACGGGGAATAGTGAGGGCACCAGTACAGATCTACTGGTAAATGAAAATTTAACTGTTTTCTTAGGTTATTCTGTGTTTCCCCAGAAGGTGAATATGGCAATGAATTTTACTCCCCAAGACAGTTTTTTTCCTATTTTGGGATTATTAATGATATTAAATCTTTTAGGATTAAGCTCAAGGCATAGCATGTGCTGTAAAGGTTCGTTTAGATTTTGTTGTAAGTAATGTTACAGTATTTGTCTCAGCATTTCTAAAAATGACGAGACTAAATTCGTGTTGTTCCAAGAGCACTATTTTCTTTTTCTCTTCCCAATGTACATTTGTTTTGGGTTTTTCTAATGATTACACCTGTCTTTTAACCAGTGAAAACTGACAGAGCCTGAGGACTCTAAGAATGAATCTCACATTTTCCAACTGTAAAACATTAAAAGAAAACAGCCTGCAGTACAGCGTTAATGAAACACTGAACTGTCTTTTTTTGATCAGTATTTTTTTTTTTAATTTAGGGCAGGAGAAGATTGGTTGGAAAATGCTGAAACTTATGAAGTCAGCTTATATAAGAGAAGTTTAGATAATGACAACTATATTTTCACAGCTCCATACTACAACAGTAAGTCATCATGGTTTGGAAATGTCAGCTCTAGCTAGTCCAATATAAGTGGAAATTTCCCATACCCCATCCACTGCACCACTACCTAATTTAAACTTTGCTTTTGAATTCTACTTAAAATTGCTCTTATTCTCCCAAACCAGTGGGCCTGAAATACTGTGACATTTTGAACCAATATAAGCACAGCACCAAGTGCTCATTAATGATGGGAGCAACATTAACCTTCTCAAGTTTGTCTAAAAGCAGATGCTACCACAAATGACACACTCCTCTCTTAAACATATGGGATCTTTTATTGCTGTTATTTCATAATTATTTCAATAATTATTTTATAATTATTTATAGCATTTTCTTTCTCAATAAAATATAAAGAAGATAATTAACTAAATTCCCTGAAGCCTTTGTTGCTCCTCAAACAGCTCCAGAGAATGTACTTTCAACTTGATTTTTCATACTAAACAGTGTTGAAAACAGGCTGAAGTCTGTCAGAGCAGTAATTGTGGGTTACTGAGTATTGTGAGTATACCCTGCACTGAAAAATGCACAGACAACAGCAGGATAAAATCTTTGGCTCTGATCCTGGTTTTAACAGAGCTGCTCACATGTGTAAAGGTATTCATGCCTCTATTTGCAGAAGAAAAAAAGGCTACAGTAACTTTATGAAACAGCCAAATGGGGTACCAAAAGAAGAGAAGTAAACACAAATATTCCTTAGTCATGGCAGTGTTAGTGATCTGAGCTATCACAGGTGATAAATGCATAGTACAGCTGGGTCAGTGCTTTTGGACAGGGATTTTTTTTTTAATCATTCTGGTATTTGAATAAGAATTAATTTAAATTTCAGAGGAAGAGGCTTTTATGTCACTAACTTTTTTTTTGTTTGCTTTTTTTTCTCTTCTGTACTGTCAGAAAGTGGTGCCAATAGTTATGAATCAGGTATTATGGTAAGCAAGGCTGTGCAAATAACGATTGGGGGGAAGCTTCTCAAGCCAGCAGGTAAGATAGTGCTGAAATTTGAACTACTTTAGTTATTTACTATTTAGTTATTTGGTGGTTGCTCAACAGTGAATTGGAAATTTAATTGAGATTTCAAAGGAACTTCACTTTATAATAACATTATTTTCTCTGAGACAGTTTTAATCTTGCTAGTGGAAATCTGTTTGTGTTTGAGTAAGAGTGTTTATTTTATTAGTCTCATGAACGGTGTTGGTGAACAAAAATCATATTTTATTCTTCTACAATTCAATTATTTAGATGATATTATAGTATCCCCCCCCTCTTTTTTAGGACTATACACTTACCTTTTTTTTTTCTTCATTATACTAAAAAAGACTTTCATGTATTTCTTATTAGTTGTTGGAATAAAAATTGACGCAACCAGCTGGATGGAAAATTTCACAAAAACCACAATCAAGAGCCTGGTAAGCAATTGACCAAATCTTTTTTGAACTTTATTTGCATTTCTCAAATCTTCAGATGCAAATAGGTTTACTGTCTCTTTGTGCCAGAGTCACACTGATCTGTAGTTGCCAAGTAGTTGTGGTATTTAAATCATCCAAATGCACGAAATAAATCTATGTTGAAATAGGCTGTATTTTGTACATGTCTTGCTTTCATCATTATGAAACATGGATAAAGACAAAGAAAAATGACATATTCTAGCAAGTAGTAAGACTATGCTGTAGCAGTGACAAAAATCTGCAAAAGAATTAGTGAATCTACTTTTGTTTAATATCAAGGATAAGTAAGCAGAGAACAGTAAGGATTTATATTGCAACCAACATCACAGCATTTTAGCAGAACTTAGTGAAATAGGTGCTTAACCATTTCATTCCATACACCTAATACTTAGGTGTAAATGGGAAGGAGGAAAGTTTAAAGGAAAGGGAAAATATGGAATTTATAGTGAATTGGGGAAGGAAAGACAGAAAATGAAGAAACTTATAGAACATAAACTTCTTCTTGGCTGAGGCAATATTGTTTGGTTGGTTGTATGCTTAGGGGATCAATAACAGAGTCTGGCTGGTTTGGGTATTGGAGCTGCAGTTCAGTGAGTAGGCAAAGGCATTGCCTAAATGTCAGAACTGGTAAGGACAAAAATACCTAATGGAAAAATGGAAAGTAAGATGAGTATTTCAGAATGAATATGAGGTTGATGACTCCAGCATTACCTGGCATTGTTTTGCTCTGGTTTGTAATGCAGGGACACAATTACATGGGTATGTGTACACATATTGCAAGAACATGAGAAAAACATGTTAGGAATTATAAAAATCATAAAAGCCAACTGGGCTGATAGGCTTCCTTTATCCCATAGGATTCCTGTGCTTTGAGATTGGTGAAGCTCAAAAAGGATACTTTTCTTACATATCCCAAACACATGGAAATGTTCTTATTCTTTCTGTTTTGCTTTATGCTCACAACACTAACATCCTGACAAGACCGCCAAGCTATTTATCGTTATTTAATCCTCTTGTAAAGGGATCTGTATCAGTGTTTGTGAAAGGCAGTTGGGATTGTGCTATTGATAATTACTGAATACAGGGTGTTCAGAGAGATATTTGTGATAAATGACACAGACTTAAAATTAATTTAAATTTATATACAGATACTGAAATTAGAATCACTGCTTCTTGCCTTGTTTGGTTACTATAACTGCAAAATACAGTTTATTTGGTAACATTTTTGTGAAGATTATCATACTTCTGTTTTTTAGTGCAACAGTGAAATCTGTGGCTGTGAAAGAAATAGCATGGTAAGAATTTTCTTCAGTTTATGAATATCTGATCGATTATGAAAATTCACTCATTCACTCTAGATTTAAGACTGATTCTATCATTATGATTTGAGTGTTAATTTTACAGAAAACAGGGCTTAGTTGTTTGTGTCTTGAGAAAGATGATGGTTAGGTGAAGAAGGGATGAAAGAGGGCATAAAAATCCAGTGAAGTGGTTGTTGTGATGAAGCTATGAGAACAAGTGTAAAGACAAAAGTACAGGAAAAGCAATAGAGAATGATGTGAAGAAAAAAGTGAGAAAAATATAACAGTAATTTGCAAAGCAAGAGACAAATCCTGAGAAAAAATAATAATTTAAATAAATCTAAAAAAAGAGAAAAAAAAAAAAAGAGTACCTCAGAGGAGGGTAAATGCAAACTTAGAAGCACCAGAGGCCATGATGTGCTTTTCCCCAGTGATTGGTTCCCAGCACAGCACATTCAGGATTAGGGTTTCCCAAAGCTCTGCTGGCACTCAGGAGAGCACAGATCCAGACACTGTCACCAGATCAGGTTCTGCCATGTGCTTAAAAGCTTTCCTCTGCTCAGGTCTTCGGAGTTCTTTTGAGGAATGTGAAGATCATTAAATGCAAGAATTACAGCAGAAAGGGTACTGTGGGAGGTTATCTATTTGACCTCAGTGCTATCTCTCCAATCTTTGGTTGCAGGGATATTTTACAAAGTGCAAAGCATCTGGAACTAGTGGGTTTCCTGTTCCTGCACCTGACACCTGGAATAGTCCCACTACAGTCTGTAGCAAATGAAAATAATCATGACTGCCAAGCTGAGAGCCTGCCCTTAACATTTTTACCATTGCAAGCTGCAAATGGAAAAGGACTTTAGGCATGGCTGAAGCACATGAGAAGTTGTAGTCCCTTATTATGAACTGAGTTCCAATTATAATCAGATTTAATAAGGATATAGCACTCTTGGAACTAACAAAGTATTGAGCAAATAGGAATTTGCAAAACAACTTTTATGAAATTAAGCCACAAATAAGCCTTTGATCTGTTCAAACTTGTGTTATACTGATAATGCTAATTATTATAACATAAAATTTGCCCTTGGCTATGGGTTTGTGATTTGAAGATACTTCTGATGTCTTGAAAAAGAAACTAGTTTCTTACAGAGCGCTCTATTGACAAATCTTTCCTGTAAAACATATTTCACTTTCTTATTTCTTAGCATGTGGACTGTGTTATCCTTGATGATGGTGGATTTCTTTTGATGTCCAATCGAGATGAATATACACAACAGGTATGTATATTTTTAAGAACAGAACCTGAAAACCAATAGGAAGAAGTTTTAAGAGAAAAAAAGCATTTCACTCTCAACTTTACCTAAAAATAACACTCTGAATCACAAAAATATTGCTGGATCAGAAATTCCATTGGTGGTAGTATTTTTTACAGTTTTCTTTATGGCTGAAGAAGCCAAACTTCTACCAATTTGCATCCTTTGCAAAAGCACAAACGGACTTAAGATGGTGAGGACAAGCAGTGTGTCATCCACACACCTTCTTTCTCATAGCCTTCTTTCTCTTCCCCTGGCAGGCTCTCACTGATACTGCATTTAGCAGTTACTAACTGGAGAATTTAGAACTGTGCACTTGGTTAGAGGTAAAATACTTGGAAATGCTCTACCTTCTCTCTATATTTTCCCCCATCAGATTGGAAGATTCTTTGGTGAAATTGATCCTGGGCTGATGCGAAACCTGATTAACATGTCCCTGTATGCCTTTAACAAGTCCTATGACTATCAGTCAGTCTGTGATCCTGAAGAAGAACCAAAGCAAGGAGCTGGACTTCGTTCTGCTTATGTGGTCAGTAGTGCCATGTGCAGTGGCTGACATTCCATTAAAAGTCTGCAGATGTTTATACAAATAAAATAATCTCTTTTGGTTTTTTTCCCAGCCTACAATAACAGATATTTTGCAACTTGGATGGTGGGCTTCAGCAGCAGCCTGGTAAGGACAGGGGTGTAGGTAATCTCTGTGTCCAAACTATAATTATTCAGTTGGTTGAAACTGTATTTGGCTTGGGTTTTTTCCCTCCATAAAAGTGCTCTGGACCCTTTGTTTCTGCAGTTTGTCATGGTGAAAATTCTTAGCTATGTCTCCAAACATGACAGTTTTGTCAACAGTTTAATTCAAAACTGCTCTTGCCAGGTTTTGTGATTGTGTGTTCCGACTGCAAAATCAGCTTCAGGAAGCAGAGTTTGAATTAATGGTCTTAGTATGATGGGCAGTTGTGAAGTCTAAATTATCACATTTCGAGTTACTGATCACTTGGTTCCCTATCTCAGAATATCAATTTTGCCTTTTTCTAGCACGAAGTCTTAAGAAGATCAATGTTTGCTTTTCAGTGAATCATTTTACAAAACACAGGAATCACAGAACAATTTGGGTTGGAAGGGATCTTTAAAGGTCATCCAGCCCAACTTCCCCTACAAAGAGCAGGCACATCTTCAACTAGATCAGGTTGCTCAGAGCCCCTTACAGCCTGACCTTGAAAGTCCCAAGGGATGAGGCATTTCCACCTCTCTGGGAAACTTGTGCCAGTGTTTCACATCCTCATTGTAAAAAATATCTTCCTTACATCTAGTCTGAATCTACCCTCTTTTAGTTTAAAACTATCACCTCTTGTCCTGTTGGAACAGGCCCTGCTATAAAGTTTGTCCTGATATTTTTTAAAGGCTCCCTTTAAATACCGAAAGGCTACAATAAGATCTCCTGGGAGCCTCCTTTTATCCAGACTGAACCCCAACTCTTTCAGCATTTCCTTATGGGCAAATTGTTCCATTCCTCTGATCATTTTTGTGATCTTTGTCTGGACCCACTTACAAGTCCATGTTTTTCTGTGCTGAGGATTCCAGAGCTGACACAGTACCATGTGGGGTATTTTACCTGCTTCAAAGCTGTGTAGATTAACACACATATCAGCTATTTCTCTCAGCACCAGATTGGGATAACTAATTGGGGTTGATGTGGTACTTTTGCATTGGTGTGAGTTGCACTCTCAGAGACTGGTCCTTATTCTAAATCTCCATGATGCTTTTTTTTTCTAGTAAGAATTACCAAGATGGAATAAATGACCTACTTTATGAAGCTAAGAGTTAAAATATGTAGCAGCTGAAAAAATGTATAGTAATTTTCTCACAGAAGCACTGTGAAGACTGTATGTTGTTTTTTATTGTTGGTTACATTTAGTTAACAGGAAGAGCAATAATCCTGGTTTTCTTGGACAACAGCAAACTTCAAAAATTGAAGATGGGCAATAATCCAGAAGAGAAACTCAAGTTCTTTGCAAACAGAGAAATTTCAGTTTATCAGTGTTCAAATCAGATTCAGTGGTCTGGATTCAATTTGGACCTGAGGTTTATTTTGTGTGGTGTTTAACTTGAAAGCACAACATTAAAGTACTTCACTATGGCCATGTTTTTAATGGAATCTAGGTCAGAAGCAGGCAGAGAAGCCCATTAAGTAAGCAAAGTGAAAAGGGATGACCAAAAAATGGATTCAGTGAGGCACCTGGCAAAAGCAAATGCAGGGAAATAAGAGACACCAGCTTATTAAAGAAAGGTATAGTGTTTCAGGCAAAAAATGTGGGATAAATGTGTGAGCGATCACTTTCAGAATTTATCTGGGATACATCAGCATTTAGTTGAGAGAGTATGTATCATTTCTCCTTCATGCTCCTTTAAGGCAGGAGAGTTAGCAGTTTTTCCCAGGCTGCCTTTTTTGTTCAGTTCCCTGTAAGTTCTATGGTAAGCCATTACAAAGGATTAGTATTTTTTGTCAGCAAATTGCATCACTATTGAATGGCATCAGGTCTCTTCTGACCCATGACTGCTGTGTGCTGTCCCCCTGATGATTCAAAGCACAAAGCTGTGGATGGGAATGCAGAACTCCTTCAGGCAATGTCTCCCTGGGAAAGGTGACAGGCATATTCAGTTTCTTTACACAGGAATCACACTGGATAAGGAGAAAAGGAGAAAAAAAAACCTTTGAGGTTGAATGAAGTTATACAGTTCCTTCTCTTTGCAGAACAAGTGTTAGAAGAGAATGAGATGAGAAGAGATTGGGTCATATTTGTGGGTAGAAGCAAGCCTAAAACTTGACAGCTGGAAAATACAACTTAGGAAGGTTAAGGACAAGAAGGGAGTCAAAGAATACACCTGCTGCAGTTCCTGTTTTAACAGGCGGCTAGAGGAGAAAGGGGCTCTGTGTGTGGCAAGCTGGTACTTGCTTGAAGTAAATAAATTTGCAAAAAATGCCATCACCAATGAAGAAAAGAAAACGAAATAAATGGAGCTCTGTAAGCTAAAGTATTCTGGCAGCATACAGGAATAAAATGTAGTCCATACCTCAAGAGCAGGAATAGAGATGATTTTAACAGTCAACTATTACAGTAATGTTTTTTTATAATATACATGTAATATTGTACTGTTGATCTCCTTCTCAACAGTTTAATGAACCTTTATCAGTGTAAGTGTCTAATTCACGAGTATTTTCCCTGAGTGTGTTAAAAAGGAGTTCCAGCAGGTTTAAGTGTTAGAGAAACACTAAGATGCCTCTTCCACCTCCCACAGTGGTATAAAAGGAGGGCATGGGATGACATCATAACATTTCTATTATGTGAGTTGTGGGCACATGTCATAGCAAATCTGACCAGTTGAATAAAAGATTAGTGTGAAAGACCTGTGAGAATGTGTGATAAGAAAACCAGAGTCAAACTGTAAGGTTTAAAGAAGCACAACTTTGATAACTGGCAAAAGCATAATTTTTTTTGTTGTTAATATCTTATATTGGAGTAGTTTTTAAGTATCCATTAAAATACAAAGAAGAAAAAGAGCCTTTAAAAAACATGTATTGTCTTTCTGTGTTCAGGTCAATCTTACAGCAGCTGTTTTTGAGCTTGACTTTTCCACGGTTCCTTGAAGCAGGTAAGTCAAGAGAATGTTAAAGAGTCAACTTTGAGTGAAGTAGAAGGTAAGAATCTAGGCCAGGGGACATATTTGGGTCTCCCCATTATGTCTGTGACTTAAAAATGTCATTGTTTGTTTCTTTGTTTATTTATTTATTTCTTTTATATCAGCTGATATGGAAGATGATGATTTCGGTGCTGCCCTGCCTAAAACAAGCTGTATCACTGAGCAAACTCAATACTTCTTTGAAAACGATGATAAATCCTTTGGTGGGATTGTAGACTGTATAAACTGCTCCAGGTAAAATTTCCTCAATATAAGTAATAACTTTGGGATTTTTATTTATTTTGCAAAAGATAATGACGCTGTTATAAGAAGCAAAAATATATTTTGGATTAATTTCACCAAACTTGCATAAGCAGGACAGAGAAGAATATAGGCAGCAAATTACATTCTCATTGTGTTTGTTAGAATTAATTTTAATTCAAATAATTAAATAATTGTAGAAATTATTTAGTAAATTTTTTTTGTTTTATAGTCTCTGCTCCATCAAATTGTAATTTATTATGTCAACTTAAGAGCATTCTGCAATATCCCAAGGGATATGATTTTCTTTAATCTCGTTATATATCAGAATTTTTGACGGTCAAGAAGATTATGCAATTTATCTTCTAATCTACCTTCTAGTTGATAGTGCTCATGATTTAAGAACCATGAGTCTTATTTAAAAAACGAAGCTGTTCTATTTTTTTATTAAAAGAATTACTCTTCAGGCACCACAAGGAGGCCTATTGAGGATGATATTTAATAATATGTGAAAAAATTGTATACTTCAGAAACACAGCAACTTGGACTTAAGTTCTCTGTTTCATGCAAGAACTTGCTGAGGTTTTGCATACATTCTGAGCTTCTGAAAATATCTTAGAAATTAGAATTGACAGCCAGATTTCTAACAAAAAAGAGAATATTTCCAGCCAGGAAAGAAAGAGAGAGAGCTCTGTAAAATGGTGAATACAGACAAAATGCGCAGACGTTTTTCCACTTCCATACTTTCTCTTCCATGTTGCTAGTATGTGTTGGGTTTATTTATAAACTTAAAATGACCTTACTAACTTAAAGACCTTTTGCAGAATTATATGGACATAAAAATACAACAAATACACACCAATACACAACGTGCATATACCCTAAGCTTCTCTCTTGCCCTTCTTACAGGCAGGTTTATGTATTGGGGTTTTGTTTGTCTGTTTTTGTGGTTGGGGTTTTTACAGGGCGAATTGATGCTGAACTGATGTAATTTCTCAGTACAGCTACTGTGGTAGCAATACAGAGCTAGCTATTAACTCAATTAAAGTAATTTTGTGCTCTTTTCCATTTTTTCTTCTAACAAGTCTAGTTGAAAGAGGGAACGATGGAAATGTCAAAAAGATTACAAAATTTGTTATAAATGTTTCTTACTGTTTGTTAATGAAAAAGATAAACAGTAGCAGGCAGACTGAATCAGTGAAGCTGGATTATTTTATTCCAATACTGTATATCCTTCTCAAATATGGATTTCTTTGCTTCATTTAAACATAGGTTTTTGTTGGCTTTTTTTCCAGACTTTATCATGCAGAGAAGATTTCAAACACCAATCTAGTGTTCATTATTAGTGACAGCCAACTGCTGTGCCGTTCCTGTGACCCAAAGCCACTGATGCAAGCAGAGAAGCCGGGTATCCTTTAAAGTAGTGTTATTTAGTAGTGTGGATTGATTTTTGGCTGTGGGATACTGGAATATATTTGGGGAGAAATGACCCACTTCTCTACATGCTATTAACATGGGTGCCACTGGAATACTTGAAGTAGGTATTTGTGGGTGATATCACAACTCATGTGAAGCAGCAATCACTGAGATAGAGAGCAAAGCTGTTATTTGTGAAAATTAGACAGAAAAGGGCTCACAGAAACTTAATGAAGTTTCAAAAAAACAAATACAAGGTCTTGGGCCCAGGACAGAATACTTGCACGCAGCTGCACAGGCTGGGGTCAGAGTGACAGAAAGAGCTTTGCAGAAAAGATCTGGAGGCTCATGGTGGACAAGAAGGTGACCATGAGTTTGCACTGCCTGGCAGAAAAGAGACCTGGTCACATCCTGGGCTGTGTTAGCAAGAGTGTAGTCAGCAGATTGGGAGAACTGATCCATCCCATCTCTTCAACACTGGTGGGACCACATCTGGAATGCTGTGTGGGGCTTCCCAGGATCCCACTGGCATACAGGAGGAAGTCCAGTGAAGGGCCAGCAAGGAGGTTGGCATCTGAGGGCATAGGCAAGGGAAATTTGAGAGTCTTGGGTTTGTCCAACCTTTAGAAAAGACAAGGGTAGGTCTGTCCAGAGAAATAAAAAAGGCCAGGATAGAAGAGTTTGGTCATGGAAAGCTGAGCTGCTGCACTGATGGTGAGCTGCTGCGGGCTGACGGCACTTTAGTGTGTGCTCAGTGCCAATGACAAGAGTTCACGTCTTGTGGAAACTGCATTAGCCATCAAAGGCTAGAGTTAATACAGCTGCACAGAATTTCCGGAGAGTTGGCTGCAGACATAGGTGGCTTACATGCTAAGCAGAGTCCTTGCAACACAAGCATTAAAGTTAAAAGCATGTGAAAGACTGTTTTAATTTACAACCACCTTCATGCCAATGTCTGTGCTTTAGTCTGCTCAATGCAGTAGAGACCTCTAGGTGATGGTGATGGAAATACATAAAGCCAACATACCCATTCTAGGGCAGGAGAAATTCACCTCAGCCATTCTTTTCTACACAGGCTTGAAGACAACATACCAGCGGTGGTAAATCAAATCATAATTTGGATTACTGTGACAGAACAGGAAAAACAATTAGTAATACCTTTGTCCATGTCAGGAAGTTAGTTGAGACAGTCTCTCCCACTTCTGAAAGAAAAGCAGATGGTTGTACAGATGACTGTGTTTCTTTGGCACAAGCAATGCATTCATGGCCACATTAATAAAACTGGAATTCCATCTACGCTCAGGCTGAAAAGGAAGTTACATTGGGGTGTCATCACAGAACTATGTAAACACAGCCCAATATTCTAATTGGCTTCAGTCCATGACAGTTTGATTAACTGTTTCCACTGTCTGGATTTATAGACAGCACTCACTATAGAAAGGGAAGCATGACTGATGGGAAAAGGGCACATGACTTCCATTTCCCTGTGGAGCCCCAAACTTCTAGACAGTAGTAAATGACCTCAAATCGCAGCCAGAGCAGCTGGGTGGGCTTATATTGACTAAATGAACTATTTTATTTTTTCTCCAACTGTATAGTACAAAAGTATTCTCTCTTTTCTGTAACTAAGGTACATAGTGAAATGCAGAAGTAGCGTAACATTAGCCAAGCAGACAAAATGGCCTTTGGGTGCTATTTAGATGATTATTATTACATTTTGCTTCCTTTTGGCTCGTACAGATTTGCTTATGCACACTGTCTCAGAATATTTTCATGTTTCAACTTTCAGTTTAGCCACAGCAGAGAAAAGGGGAGATGAGTCTGATAACATCACAATGAAGGCAGATCTGTAGAAATAAATTCCTCATTATCTTGCCTTCTCTTTCCTTTGGCCTCTCCACTTGTTGCACTGAAGCTGCTGTACTACTCCGTGGTAGCGCATGAATAAGAATGCTTCAAGTGTAAATTAGAGCTACCAAGATAAGTTCTGGCATTCAGTTCTTTTAGTGGCTTTATAATGTGTACTACCTGCAGTGGAATAAACGAAAGCTTTACATACTCGCTGGTAATATAAGCAGGTTTCATCAGAAGGCTGTTTTGCGGTTTGCCATACCCATGCCTTTCTGCTGCAGTGACTTGTGCCCCTCGTTAGCCAGTGGCACATGTGAAGTGCAGTGTTTACACTAAAACACCAGCAATTACAGATTTCTGAGATGTGAGCTAAAGCAGTAACTCCTCACATTTGCAGTTAGCTAATTAATAGCATGTCACTGCTCCCCTTTCTCTCCTGCTGTTCAGCTGCTAACATGGACAGCATTTTCTCTGTCTGCCTTCATCACTGCAATGTTAATGGGATTCATTAGCTCTCCTGTCATTTACTACAAAGCCTACAAGTGGGCTAATCTTTTCTATGGTATTTTGGGGTAATATAAGTGTACACATAACAGAACCAGTAGTTTTTATAGGCTTCTACTGCTATGTTCAACCTGCATATAGCATTACTTTTCCAAACAAGTTTCCTTGCTTTTACTGTGTATCTTCATTTTAGCAGCATAACTCAGTGGTAACATAAACTACAGCTAATCAGCACCGTTGAAAGTTCACTGCTTTATGAAATGTTTTCTGCAATATTTATGCAATGATAATAAAAGCAATACAGAAAATGTTAAAAGAACTCAGCTTTTATTTTATTTCTGTTTATGGTTCTGAAAATATTCTAAAAAGTCATGCAGGATGTTTATTTTCTTTATTATAACTTTGTAAAAAAAAGGGTATTTCATTTTGATTTATCTAAATGGTTGGGTTGGTTTTCTTTGTTTTAAACAATGAGCTGTGAATATTGATGTGTATTTCAGTATTATCTGAATTAGCATAAATCTTCTCTCCTGCAACAAAAATAAAAACAGAATGTTGATCCTGCTCATGTACAATGCATGAAAAACAGTCATACTCCTTAACCAGAGAAACAGATGAAGGGCCAAATCCCTGTGAAATGGTCAAACAACCTAGATACAGAAAGGGTCCTGATCTCTGTTTTGATGAAGCCAAACAGGTAAAATTGAAGTTGTAAGACTTTGGGATCACCTTTAAAAACAGTTGTAGAACAGCTTTAGATGATCAGTGAAAACTGTGTTTAAATGTACCTTGGTGCCTGGTAACCTTTTTATCACTAAACATACTGTTCACTCTAGACCATAGCCACTCTATTTCAATTAACCTAAAATTAACAGCTGCGCTCTTATCTGCCTTTCCTATAACCATTGTGCTTTCACACATGATTCCCACTAAAAAAATCATCAGTGAGCATAAAAGTGTTGGTCTCTGTATGGTTCTGTGAAATTCAGTTCTTCAGTGGCTTGCACAAGTATGTGATAATACTAGCTTAGAAGTAGTCCTTTTATTATAATTTTCCCAAATATTATTTAGAGTATTGCTAAACTATTAAAAATGTTATATGTGGTTTAGGGTGGTTTTTATAATTCTGCAAATTGTACTGCCCCTAGGTCATGTTCTCAGCAGGTATAAAAGTGCATTGCTTTACTGAAATCACCAAAGCTGTGCTGTTTAGCACTTCTGTATTGAATGCATTAGTTTTGAAAG
Organism: Entomyzon cyanotis; assembly: GCA_024500445.1. Classification (NCBI taxonomy): domain Eukaryota; kingdom Metazoa; phylum Chordata; class Aves; order Passeriformes; family Meliphagidae; genus Entomyzon; species Entomyzon cyanotis. The sequence continues at coordinate 47,973,273 of JAKEPQ010001018.1, read as the reverse complement.
AGAAAAATTATAGTTGTGCCATATATCTAAATTATTTTAAATATTCTCTCTATATTACCTTTCAAAGGTATGAAAGAGATTATGCTGAATTCAAGTTGTTCAGAATAAATTTCAAGACGAAAGGTGCTGAACATGGAAGTACCTGGCATTAGATACAATAAATATTTTTAAAATGCATTTTTAATGCCACATGCAATTTCTGCAGTGGAAAGATTATCCCAAACCAGTGCATTCAGTTGGCTGCTGTATACCAAAATTTGTTCCACTATGTTCTCTGCTTTTCTTGTAATGAGGCACAATTACTGAGATTTCGGTAACCTTTAAAAAGTCCAGAGAACTGGTATTCAGTGCATTTTTCTAGTAACCAAATTTTGTTTTAAGAAAGGAAGTCTTCTTACTAGCCAACAAAGAATAAATAAGATTGAAAAACCGTCCAAAAGCTATCCGGCCATTGTAAATAATCCAAACTATCCCAATATGATTGTGTGTGAAAGTACAACTCTTGCTCACTAGCTTGATGTGCTGATCAGTGTGTAAGTCATGTGTTTTGTAACAGTGAATTGTTTTGGTTAAGTTTATTTGCAAAATTTGCTGTGAATCTCTTGCTCTTGGGTGGATGCTTTCACATTAACTCTGCTAACTGCCAGCAATCTGCATGATATCTCATCTTGTATGTCTTTTTTTCTGTGTTTTCTTTCCTTTCCTCTACTTGCTACTTTGCCCGTTATTAATAGGATCAGCCTATATGCACAACGAGTCGTGCCTCTGCCATGACGTCCGCTCCTATCTTCATTTTTCTGCAAGTTTTCATGTGGTGTGGATGGTCAGTTACTTTCTCTAATTTTTTGTTTTGTTCTTGGCTTTAAAAATTAGCAGACTTTTTTACTTACTGAGCATACAAAGGAAAACAGAATGAAGCGAGTCCCAAAAGCAACAATCTGGAGCAAATTACTATTGCAATATTAAGGGAAATTAAATATGAAAAAAACCTGTCTGGAGCCTTATAAATCACAATTACTAAACACAAGGGCCTCTCCCATAGAACATTCACAGACAGGGGAACCTGTTGGATTTATATGGTTGCCTCTTTGAGATCGCACATGTACCAGCTGAGTCCACATCCTTCACTGTGGAGCATTTTTCTCTTGTACTTGTTGAAATGAACAGAAGAAGAAAGTTTTTTTCACACAGACAAATAAAGATACAAAGCTAATAGAAGAGACAGTAATACCTGTGAAAACCAAGCTTTACTTAGGGGTAGCAAGGATGAATGCTGTGTGTGAGTGCTGCTGTTGAGAATAGTAAAGAGTTTTCACTGCGTTCAAATGAACACAACAGTTAATGTTTAACAACAGTTAAACAGATGGAAGATAATAATGTGCATCAATTTGGTTAAACTGGGAATTCAGTAAAATCATACTTTTTACTTCCTAATTTTTGGCATCCTAGATGTATTAATTGCCTAATCACAGCAGAAGGTGGGTTTTTTCTTCTAATTAACTATGTAAGTAAGTTCCTGTCTGTTGACCAAGTGCAGACTCTGGGGTTTATAACTAAAGCCTTGGCAATTCGACTGTGTTGCGTTTGATGGTGTAGGACAGTGGCACGAGCTGCTATGCTAGTGACATGTAGCAAGAGAACTGCTGAGGGTAAAGAACATAAAATCCTTGACTGAAGGGGCTTCTGATCAACATTATTGTTCTGAAAGCCACTAGAGGGAGATACTCCCATGTCTATCAAAGGAAAGCAAACCGGAGGCAGAACTGGAAGCTTACAGGGCATTTTTTAGTTTGTGTAGTGAAATACTGAAAATTTTAGCAATTTAAAACTGTCATTTTCTCAGTGATTTGTAGTCTCTCTGTACTTAAGGGAAGGTTAAATTAATATTGCTTGAACATCCGTGAAAAAAAAACCCTTAAAATTCTGTTTGTTATTTTAGTAATTTTGAAGTTTCACATTCTGTATTTAAATTATCTCGTTTCCAGCAAACCTAGGAACTTGAACAGCCATGGCAGAAGGTTGTAGGGAAAGGTGAAAGGCCTTTCTTTAAGCCAGTGGTATTTCACATTAAAATCTAGATTAACATCTCATGTTCTTGCTCATGAAATTTACTCTGCATATAGCTTTCTTTTAATTAAAAAGCTACTGTCCAGTGTACATAAAGCTGCAGCAACTCACCTTGAGCTGAATTCTTTATGCCCAAAATATGTTTTCTGCCCAAGATGGGAAACCCACAGAATATAATTTTAGCTTGATAAGCTTTTGGCAGCAGAAAGTTATAAAATTAATTTTGTTCATCCATCTTGTTTTTAATAACTTTGTGATTTTGGAAATGGGCTCTCTCTGGACATTAATCTGTGTAGTTATATTAAAATCACTGAAGCCAACACAGATACAATCCAGCTGATCAGGTTCAGTAACCTGACGGGTTTTTTTTACTTTTCATCAAGGATAACAAAATAGTCATTATCACTGCCTTGAATGGCTTGCTCTTACTTTGTACATGCAGACTGGTTTTGTTTGCCATGCTGGAGAATAAAGAAAAGAACTGTACAAGTTTTTAGCTCCTACTGGGAATGTCCTATTTCCATCACCTTCCAGGGATGACACTGGGAGCTTTGAGGGTGATTAGCAGTCCAGGCAACTGGATACATCTTGATGGAATTGCCTCTGTTCCTCATCTGTGGGTAGCTGTCCACCTTTGAAAGCTTTGTGAGGTAGTCCAGACAAAGGAGGGTAACACAAAATTTATGAACGACCACGCATTGGAACTGGAAATGACTGTTCAGTGAAAGCAAAGGTGCTCTCCATGTAATATGAAACATTTAAAATACATGCCTTTAAAAGATATAACTTTGAGGTAAACAATTGATATCAAAGGCCAGATCAGAAGCTCTTTGGCAGAAGTTGTTTTACCCCTTTATGAGTCAGAGTAGCATTTTAGGTTCTGATGAATTATTGTGCTTTAAAATCAAAATTTTAATATACTAACTAGTTATAGTACACTTCTAAGGGAGTAACAAATATGTGTATAGCCTTAGCATATATGTGTGTATATGTATTTATAGTTCCACATGTATTTTTTAAATTTTGGACTGGCAGTGTCTTCAAGAAAATGTTGATACATAGCAATGAATATGTGGGTTTGATACTTAACAACGAACGTATGGTTTTATAAAAGCATTCATTTCCATTCTGAAAGTACTGAATAATTTTCATGGCGTGTGATGCTGTAAAATAATCTAGAGTTATCATAGTAAGGCATGACATGAAGGAAATGACATTTGGATTTGACACTTCTCTACCTCAAGCATGCAAGGAAATTTGACATGTGATTTATTAATGCAAGAAATTTCTCATTTGCTTCTGGTGAAATGAAAGTGGCTATCAACAATTCTTTCCAACTTCTTTTACAATTCTCCCTCTCTTCAAAGAGAATTAATATACAGACATAATTTTGAAGACAACAAAGAGAGGACATGTCCAGCTGATCTGTTATTCAGGATTTGCGTGATTAATGTAATGGGCTGGAAAATTTCAGTGAAACTGCTTAAAAATAGTTCAGTCTCTAATTGCACTAGCAGAGGTAAAGATAAGATAATGTAAAGAGAAGATAAAATGATGCTGTATATCTTTGTTATAAGATACTTTAGAAAGAAATCTCAAAAATAACATTACCATGAAACAGCTGAGAAATTTTCTTACAGCTCAGGAAGAGGGGAAGTGTTTTCAAACAAGGCATTTTGAACACCATTTAAAACTGATATTTTTCTCAATCTGGTTTTAAATTTGGGATGGGATCCCACTCATTTCTAGGGGACTGTTAATTGTTTTGATTCATGTAAATCAGCACATATTTACATATGTGAGGAGACTTTCTCCTCTTTTTTATTTTATATTTGCACATTTCTTATAGTTTTGACAACAGTTAAAATACAAAAGAAAAATACAGCGTGCAATTCTGTAGAGAAAAAAATTAATTTAGATAGGATTTAATGTACCTTGTTTGCCACCACTGTTTTTGTCTTGGCTGAGGACACAAAAGAATTAACTGATTCCAGAGACAATATTTAGAAATTGTTCTTGGCAGAACTGCTGGTTTACCACTGCAAATTGGTCTACAAACCTCAGAAATTTAATGTGGCTTTGATCAATATGAGGTTAAAATCTCACTAACTTTGAAATATGTGTATAAACCTTTCATACTTTTCTGTAGTAGAGTTTAATACTGCTGTTCATAATAAGACAATGCCTCTCCTGCATAAATCTTCGAAGATATTCTCTACTTGTGAATTGTGAATCCTTTAAAAAATTCTTTGTATAGCCTTAGGGAGAGAGAAAAAGATATTAAAATACTTCTCTTCAACCCAATAGGAATATTACATTGTATGACTGTCAAATGTAAGAGCAGTTGATAAATTGTGATGTAGTTAAAAAAAATTACATGGAGCAAATAGAAATGAACAACAGAATGGAGGGTGTTTTCAAGTACATATAGTGATAGGATTAATTTATCAACATAATTTGCAATATTTGATCTCATGCAAGATGACAAAAGCTGAGTACTGTGTAATTCTACATGTGGAGGCCTACTTGCTTGGTGTCCATACTGGATGCTCTTTTCATTATAAAGATGTTTTCCCTTCATATTATGCACTGTTTTATTGAAGACTTTCAGTTTACTTCTTGTACTCTCCAGACATCTCCCGTCTGTAGGAAATTTTAAATCTCCTACTTTGCTTTCAACTGTTTCTTCAAAGATGACTCTTCTAAGTAATTTCAGTGATAAGAATAATAAATACCAAGCGGTAACACTGAGTGCTGTTTGCTGAATTCATGTGAGAGGAAACCTTTACTGATAATTCTGTTTTTAATGGTAGTGCCTTTTAGGAAGAAGCAACAGGGTTATTTTTAGGTGCTTTGAATAGAAATAAAGCTGCATGACAAGACACAATGCAGATGCAAATAGTGACAGAGCCAAACTAAATAAACCACAAAGTTCAGTGCATCTTGAAATCTTAGCATCCTACTCCAAATGTGGTGCAACAGAGTTCACTTAGGACTTCCTTGTTGACCAGAAACCCTAGGAATTTTGAACTTGTAGAGTGCAATTAACAAAAAAAACCACCCAAACAAAACAAAAAGCCTAAGCTGAACCTGTACAACTAAATTAAAGCTAATACATGATAGGGATGTGTCTGGAAGAGGCTACTGTTAATAAAGAATGGCAGCCAACGTGAGGTATTTGCTTTTGGACAAAATGAATTTTTGTTTCTTTCTAGGGAAATGAATGCTGATTTTTTGGGCTTTTTTGGGGTTGGGGTTGTTTTGGGGTTTTTTTGCCATCCAAGTTTGTAAAGGAGACTTAGAATGCTATATTTCCTGATGAAGTACTGAGTCTACTTTGTCTGCTTTATCTGATTTTCCATATTTTTTCCAAACTGCTTTGGAAACCTACCAGCTTTAAAGAACATTGTGTGTGGAAGGAATACCATTAAAATTTTAACCCATTGAAGCTGATACAAAGAACTCATTGAAGTCCTTTGCTATGCCCTGTAATTCCCAAATTCGGTATTTACACCTCTGTTACAAAGCAGCTGCCCTAACATCATATTTGGCTTTGTGCTTTTGATTTAGTCAAAAATTTCTATTATCATTTTCAGTGTATTACTCAGGGAGGTCATAAAAAACTCTTTATCAGCCCCCTTTATTTCCTGTTTGTATCTGATCTTACATTTTTATGTACTTTCTTGTTCTTGCCCATTTGAGTAAACTTGATTTCTTAAATGCTAACCTTTTCTCTATGACAGTGCACTGAAGTCCCCTACTGATTCATGCAGGGGTGTTTCTTTTGGGATTTGGGTTTTCTTATGTGTTGTGTGGTTTTCTGGTGGAGGGTGGTGGTGGTGCATTTTCATTTTTTTGGGGGGGCGGTTTGAGTTTTTAGGTGTGGGTGGTTTATGGTTGATTTTTCTAATTTGATCTAATGCAATATTTCTAAATATTCTGAATACTTTTGAGGAACTTGCTTTTGTGTGATACTACTTGTGGGGGAAGGCCGGTTCTGTTTTCTGGTTTTAGTTTGTTTGGTTGTTAAGGGATTTTCCTTTTTCCTTGGTTTTGAGGTTGTTTGGTTGAGGGGGGTTTATCTGCTTTTGTTAATTTTCAAGCAGTTACCTTTCTTTTAATTGAAACCTTGTGGTTTGAATTTGCTTGGACTGATCTCTCACTCAATAAAGCTAAAACCTGTTGCATGGTGGTCTGTGAAGCGCCTAGAGCTATACAGAGCAACTCTACTAATAATTTTGAACAGGCCCTATGCATCGCTAAAGATTCAAAGATTGATTGATCCAAAAGTCATTTATCATATCCAGAAATGTGCTTTCTACAGCTCTCTTTGATAACACTTCCATCCAGTCTTTATGTGGCTTCTCTAGTCTCACATAACATTGTTATTGTCCCTTTGATCAGGCAGTCAGCAGTGCAATCCTTGTACTACATTTTTTTACTACAAGACTGAAATTTCTTACCCACAGAGATTCCATCACTTCCCTTTTCCTGTAATACTTTTATGCTGTTGCATTTTGTATCATCCCTTACATAGTACCCTTCTGCTGTTTATTTCCTGCACTGCCATTCTTACAAAGCTAGAAGACAAATGCCCTGTCCTTCTGATTATTCTCCTTCCACCATTTTTCTGATAAATGTATTATTTTGGGATGGTTCGTTGATGACTGGTCTTCATTCCTCCATCTTGATTTTATGAACCTGGCATTGGTGTTCTGCACTGGGAAGTTTTGCTTAATAAATGAAAGGTTGTTTAATGACTCTTTTTATTTGTCCTGATTGTACTTTTTATGCACACACCCACATACACACACCCACAAACCAGTCTTTTCTGAGACATATTAAGTATTAGTTGCATATGCCTCAGTGGCATGTCAGTCTGAAGCAAGCGTTTTCCCTGCCTGTTGGCTTTCCTTTGCTTTCTGTTTTAAAGTCTTTTTGATTTTTGTGCCAGCAGCCAGACTCTGTTACTGCTCAGATTCAGTCGTCTGTCCTTCCCTTCACATACTGCTCCTGTTCAAGAAGTTTTCCCAGTTGCCAATATACCTGAATTCCTTTCCACCTACACTGTTTCCTTGCCCTTGGGAGCTTGGGATCTCTTGGAAAATGAAAAGTGTCTTTTTATACTGTCAGTAGAGAATACAGTGAAAACAAGAGAAAAACCAAATATTTTCAGCCTTCAGAGCTACCCATGAATCTCAGACTCATCAGACAAAGCAGTGAGGGGATGGCTGGAAAATTTTCCTGGTGTTTTAGGTACTAATCAGGTTTGTATCAGTCCTGAGAAGCAAGGTCTAAGATGTTACAGGCTCCAGAACAGGTATAAAATGTATTTCAGCCGGACTAATGAATAGGTCCATCACGTGAAAGGCATTAAGCAGTACAGGCAAAGTGGGACCAAAGAACAGCAGTTAAAGGTAGAAAGGAATGAGGAAAAGTGGTGTGATTGCTGTGTGGCATATGGAATAGTTACTGCTGCATGACAGAGTGGTGCAGCTGGGAGAGCCCTCAAACTGTATCAAGCATGTACAAATAGTGCAATAGAATATTTCCTTCTCATCCATGAATAGAGCAGCACAGGCAGAGAAAGGATTTTCATTCTCTTTGATCATATCTTCACCTGCAGACCATATTCATTTTAATGTGCGATCATTTGATGAAATGGACATAAACATATTTTGGTATTTGTTTTCTAATCTTGAAAAGTTATCTGTTTTTCTGTCTTTTCTCACAATAGTCATACTCAGAATCTTAAAACTGATGTCATTTTAAGGAATATAGATGGGGGAATTTTAATTTTAATGTAATTTTAAGGAATATTTTCTGGGGCCCCCAGTTATATCCCATAGAATATCTTGATTGATGGTGTAAGTATCCCATCTAGTTCATAAGTTTCTGCAGAAAACCTGGAAAGTATTTAATCCTCCCATTTGTATAGTTAAAGTAATAATGCCACTCTTTGTATCAAAAATCAGAGGAATTTCCAGGAATTACTTTACTGTTATTTTAGTAAAATAACATATGTCAGAACTCAAAGATAGTTCAAAATGTTGAAAACTGAACGGTAGGTTATTTCTCAAGCAACATCACTGTAATTAATGCTAAATGATTTCTGTTTTTCTTGTCGACAGGAAGATTCGGCTGACTGCGGTGGTGCCTCTGGTCTGAGTCCATCACTGTGGTCTATGGTAGCAATTCAGCTGGTCCTGCTCTGGCTGTTATCTGGCAGCAGATACTGCCAGTTATGACCTTGCTAAACCAAAACCTGCATATCTTAATCAAGACCTGGCCAAAACGATAGCCTCAGTTTCATTTTCGAAAGGGTCAGCTACAGAGACAGCAGCAGAACAGCAGTGCTCGTGTCTGGTTGTCACCCGTCGTGAGACTCATCAAGGCACCGCGATGCCTGCATGTTGGAGTGTCGGATCCTTAAACGTGTGTGAATGCTGCATCATCTATGCCATCCAAACAGAATTCTGTACGTGCTCCGTTGGGGAAATCTAAAACCTTCTGTTTGTTTGTTTGTTTGTTGTTGTAATCTTGATGACTTCATGTAAAAGGGCTCCCCTAACAATAGCTTATGTATATGATTTTCATTTCTTTTAAGCTTTGGATATCTTGAAGATTTATATTCTTTTACATGAACAGTTATTTAAAAACCAAAAAAAAAAAAAAAAAAGGAAGAAAAAGAAAAGGGAAAATGTTCTCCCCAATATACATTACTAGCACCACGATGGCTGCTCTTAACATCAGTTTTGTCCAAACTAGTTAAGTAAAATGAAAATATTGGCCAGTCTTCACCAGAAGTTCAGCATGATCGGAATGCCTTATGATGAGTGGTTAATTCTTCCAAAATGAATCATGCAGCCAGCTAAGTTTTAGTAGGTTGATATTGTATGTGGAAAGAAAGGAAGGGAGAAAACTACTGTGTTTCAAAATAAAAAGGTACTGGAGAGTGTAACTAAAAAAGGATTTTCATCTTAAACTTGGTGTCATCTTCTGTCAGAAAAAGATGTTGATTTCAATGTAATATTCACCTCCTTTTCACAATGCAGTTACATACAAAGCTAGTAGAAATCCTTCAAAGGCTGAAACAAAAATGCTTGTGAATAAAAAATGTCTTTGTGATATTTGAACGTTGGTTTCCAGGGGTATTTTGCATGATGATGATGCTATGTTATTGTTTTTCAGTTTGTTTTCTTTGATGGTAGAGTATAGTTCATTGAAAAGATAACTGAGTGATTCTTGTATTGTGTGAGAAATTGAACATTGCAATGTGATGCAATCAAATCATATTAAATTATATTATGAAACAGAGCTCTGAATATACTGTGCAATGAAAAAGCTGAGAAAATAGGGTAAATATAGCTATTGTAACAAAAGGGTTGAGGTGGATTTTTTACAGAATAATGATCTCACATGAAAATCTGTGTACAGATATTTTAAGAATATAAAAATCAGATTTAACACATTTATTTTTGGAAGTATATGTTCTCTAAGGTTCATATCAGGTTCTCCCTTTGTTTCCTTCATATAAGCCCACCCATACTATTAAAGCTTATGCTGTTGCTATTTATTATTGAAAATAGCATATTTAACAGCAAAATGACCTGGTTGCTGCGATTAGAAAAAATATAAACAAATGGGGAGCCTTGAATCTGTATGTATGCACATTGATACTTGATTGTGAATAATAACTCTAGAAGTTGTTTTTATACAACCTCATTGGTGATACAGATTGGTGCAGTAAATTACAATATTACAGTGTAGCATAGTGTTGATGCAAAATATGATTCGCGCTTTTTTTTCTAGGTTTCAGAACTAAACAGTATTGCAAGACAGCTAAACCAATGAATGTGCAACTCTGCTGGTATTGTACAGTTCTGCTAACAACTGCAATATGCAAATATTAATATGGCACAATACACCTGCTCTTTAAAAAATAAAAAAAAATGCAAATCATTGGTATGTATATGCTGGCAGTTGGTTGATATCATTTTGATCATGCCAAAAGCTTAAAAAAATGATTGGGCATGCTTTAATATCCTATGAAAAGTGAAGAAGCTACTCAAAGCCGTGGCATGGCTTGAATGATCAGATATCTACTGTAGTTGTACTCATGGCTGGTTCATTGTTTCTCATGTACCTTGGCTCCAGCTGTGTATTTTCTCATGTTTGGGAATACAGTGAGTGAAAAAAAAAATCCTGAACTTTTGTTCAGTGATGAAATATAGCTTTTTAAAAAAATATATCTAGCAATGCCGTGGGGTTAAAAATACAATTAACTGTGTTGGATGACTTCAGGTCCTCCTCAGAGAAGGTGAGCTAATGTTGATAATGTGGGTTAAGATAGACTTAGAGCTCTTCCTTCCAGTCATAGTGCTGCACTTCTGTTCCCCCTACCACCAGTGACCACCTGATACAAAAATTGGTTTGAGTATTTCTAATGCCAAGACTGCATCCAGTCTTTTTCCTTAATGTGGTCAATTGACATTTTATGAGAGGAGCAAGTTTTGTAGGATTAGGCCAATATTTACTGCACTCACAGCTTTTACTCTGAGGTTATTCAAATACACATTATTTTGCGTTTTGCTCTTTTAATTTCTTTAAAGATTGTTAGTATATTAAGTTTAGTGTATTTTTCACTTAGCTTCCCAAAAGAAACCCTTCATGAAAAAGTTGCACTGTTTTACATTTTCAAACACTTTGCTTATGCTGGTAGGCCATATTTGGAGTTAGTTAATAAGCATTTCATTGGAGTTTGTCGGGAGAAAGAAAGATGGCACAAAGTCATGCTGCCACAGAAAACATCTGTGGCTTTTGCTCTCATCCCACTTCCCTTAGAGTGCTCAAATGCAAAAGGAGGAAGAAGCCCATGCCATGCAGGCACATAGCCCTCCTGCGTGATCCAAAGAGGGAAATGTCCTTTGTTCCTTTCCTTTGCCTCTCTATATGACCTGAAAAAATATGTTTCTATGTAAACATTTAGCCTTCCAGCTAACATTATAACGTTCTGTATAAACATTTAGCCAACATTTACCCATCTGATTAATAGTTTAGAAAGTACTGAGTATTTTAAATACTTTGAAAATATATATTAGAATATATTCAAGTGATGGTCAAGACTTTTTAAAATACCCCAATACCTGAAAATTGCGAAACACAGATCACAAATACAATCTAAACTTAAGCTATTTCAAAATGTGAATTCCAGTCTAATAGAAATAACTGACATGAATAAATACAAATTCTCATGCAGAAAAGTATCCTTACAGTGCATCACAGTCATCTTCTCTTGTCTTTGAAAGAAGAACCTTGATTCTAAGCTTTAAATTAAGATATTTTTAAATACAATATATTGTAAAAAAGTTATGTTTTTTAAAGTCAGATAAAAGGCTCTGTCAATGGTTGCTCAAATCCTTTAAATAGCACCAAGGGAACTGTTGGGACTGGTTCAGTTTACACAGAAGTCATGCATTATATTGTACATCAGACAAATAACCACCATTAAAGTTGTTACAGCATGGTACTGTGCAAAACATGATTCGAGGACTTAACATGAAAGGTTTCTTTCTGGTTTTTTCATTTAAACAACCAGCATTACTGCCAAAACACTGACCGTGGTCCATATTTATAACAGGTTTTTAACATGACATAGCAGATCTGATTGACAAGATTTTTAGGTCCTGTACCTTTAAGACTTTAGTATGATCTTTTTCATGTTTCTAATGCTTGAGGCTTTACTGCTTAACTTGACAAAAACAACAGTGTTGCTGCCATTTGTAAGTTTTCCTACAATATTCCTTTTATTAACTTAAAACCTGGCCTTACTGGTTTCAAATAGGCAGTATCCCTTTTAAGTGACCTTTGCAACCCAAGTGTTACTTGCTGTGGTTGAGAGCTTTTTGGTGTCACTGAAGAGACATTAAGACCTTTTTTTCCCATTAACACGTAAGCTCAGAAAACGTGCTTAGAATGACTTAATTCCAAAACACAACCTCAGTACCACTGATCCTAAAAATTCAGATGCTAGCATACTGGTCATTAAGGAATATATTAATGCCTGCAAGGCATGCAATGCACTCGGAGGTTTTTGGAATGTCGTCCTAAGGTGAAATCTTAATAATTCCTGTCTTAGGATAAATTTTGCCCTAACTTCATCAGACATCCAAGCCTTTAACAAAGGCCAGATTTATTATTATTTTGTTCATACCACAATGTTAATATTGTTAATACTCATTGTACACTATTGTAAAAAGATTAAAACAAAGTGTCTGAAAACAATTCAAGAGTTTTGAAAAGTTAGCCTCACCCTCTTCCCAGCTACTTGCATCTGTCCTGTTTATGGTTTAAAAGAAAAAACATCATCTTGAAGAAATATTTCACTGAGGCTAAAGGGATACTGTCTTGTTCAGATGCCATGAAATTGCGATTGTGATCTGACAAAGCTGTCTTCTCTTCTTGTGTTGTATGGAATGTCTGGATCATGCTTTCTGGGATATTTTTATTGAAATGCTCAGTGTGCGTTTCTGAAAAAAAAAAAAAGACTTGGTTGCTTTTACAAGGCAAGCAGGTCTTTCTCCCTTTTCTTGTGTTCTCTTGACACTTTTGTGGAACTTGACAAGCCTGGAAAAAAAATAATTTTTTGTAAAAATTTGTACAATAATGTTATAAAAAGTTTATAATCCTAGAACTGTTGTGTTAATTATTGTGCAAAAACAGTATATTCAGAATAAAAGTTTATCATTTAAAATCAACAACTATTTTATTCTTCCCTCTGTATAATAAAAACATGTAAATAAGAGCCTACATGGTTTGCTATACAATACTTCTGAGTTACATAAACTTGCACCCAAGTGTCTGAAGGGTGAAGACAAGGGTGAAGACAATGACTTAACACAGGTCTTCATGGGGTTTAGAGAAGGATGCACAGGAAAGCATTACTGTTTCATTTCTGACACTGAAAATTTAAAAAAAAAAAAAAAAAGTGGAAAAAATATAAATAATAAAAACTGAGATTCTATAAAGCTCTCAGTAAAATAAGAATCTGAGACAGCTGAAATATCCCTGTTGTCCTGAAACAACTGAAGTATCTCTGAAGTATCCCTGTTGTCCTGAAACAATTGCTTTGGGAAGGGTTGTCATTTGCTAGATTGTAAACACTGATGAAGTCCAAGAGGTCATTCACATGGAGAGGCAGAGTGAAATCAGATGAGTCCTGCCCAAGTTGTTGTTCCCACCTCTGACCAGGACTGAGGAGTGATTCAGTCAGCTTCTGTACTGATGCTGTTCTTAGCTAAGCACTGTATTTAAAGGGGGTGTATGTGCCTTAATAAGCAGGCTTGGTGTGCTCAGGAGGTGCTTTGCTGGGTTTCAGACCTCCTGCACAGGCCCTGGAAACCTCTCAGAAGTGCAGGGCAGAAGGCTGCAAGTGGCAACTGCGTTGGAAGGCTGATTTTAATCATTGACTGCAAATGTGTCACAGCCCAGAGAGAATGGCAGTCGTAAAATTCTGATGGATTTACTGAATCCCTGAGGAGCAGATAAGAGAATAAGAAATCAAATGCAGATTCTCGTGCTGCAAAGTAATAGATCACCCATGTGGAAATGCTACAAGGCAGTACATGACACTGTGCATCAACATCCAGAGATTACCAGCCTCAACTAGATTAAACATTGCTTCCTAACTACATGATTATCCCCACATGCTGAGCTCACTGTATCATGTTTTCTGTATGCTGACTGCCACTGAGATGTAGAAACAAAAAAACCCCAAAAATCTCTTTCTTGTACACATCTAGTTTCAATGCTGTATTACAATACACTTAGTCATTAAGTAAAGGAGAAGACACTCTTGGACAACACAAAGCTTTCCCCCCACACTTCTGGAGCTTACAGGCACCTTTGACTTCATCAGTTTTATATGGGAATGGCTGCACTGCAGTCAGATTTTCTATATTCATTCCTTGTGCGATCAAACCAGAATGCACTTGGCCTGTCATATTGTATTATTTTGAGAGATGACTTCACATTGTCCAGTGCAGCTCTGGTGCTGCTAACCATCTACAGAAATCAAGACATTATATAACAAGGATGTTACAAAATCCCTTCATTGTCACATCTATTACTCTAGTGCTCCTTGCAATGCTTGACTGAAAAATAATCCCCCCTCAATGGTACAACATTTTCTCTGTCTGTTGTAAGAGCCATTGAAAACAATGTCTCTTTCCAATAGTCTCTTAGGAGCTTTTGTTCCAAAGAGTATATGGTGGAGGAGGGAAGAAAAATTAGAATTTTCAGAATAATTATTTAATCTGAATTCTAACTGTATTTCTCCTAATTGTTTTAAATATATAATAATTTCCCTCTTTTTCTGATTGGAAATATCACATTCTCAGGATGTGACTTTTCCTTTTGAAACCTTTTTTGGAAACCCAGACACCTTCTAGTGAAGTGTCCCCTTTTAATAGAACACTCACACTTCTCTTTCTTTGGAGGTTTTGACTTCCTTTTTCCTGTGGATGTTACAAATATTTCCTTGACTAGATCATCAAGTGTACATCCCATATTGTGTAGAACAGGTATTTGAACTTGGAAATAAATATTTCCTGTGGGAAAATGATCAACATGTTTGTGCTTTGTCTCACCTAGTTGTAGTTGTCAGTTGCTCATGAGTTACTCTACAGTGAACAGAGTTTAGGAGCTGGTTACATATGGTACAAGGCCTAGCCAAGCTTTGACCATCTGCCTTAGTGACCGGAAGGTGAATTCTTTAAAAAGATATTTCTACTGCTATTTTAGTCATATGCATTTTCAAGGAGAGGTGTTAGTATATTAAGTAAAATCTGCATCTTCTACTTGATCCATTACTTTTTTTGGGGGGGGGGGTGTTTAATGGGTTTTTAGTGCTGCTAGTTTCTGACAGCTGTTTTGAGAATGAAATATGAAATATAGGACTTCAGTGTTGCTCACTTTTCAAGAATATCTTTCTTTTTTTCAGCCACTGAATTAGTTACTTAATAAACAAAATGAAACGTGGAGTTGGAAATGGAATCTCGCTCAGAATTTCCATTTTAACTTTTGTGGCTTTAACCGAGACTCTTCTTGTGATCCAGATTTTGTGATCTCAGCCTCTGTTCTGTGGCTTGATTATTAATAAATTTTTTGAGCATTGAAATACAGACACTATGGAAAGGTTAATTAACATGCTTGGAACACTGACTAACAGCACAATGTTTTGGTATGTGTGGTTAGCATGTATTATTCCTGTGAGATATTTTGAGGGTCCAAGTACTGCTCATTATGGTACGGATTAGTCAGTTTCTGTGTAGGCTCTGGGATCTTCAGGAATTAATTAGCTCAAAGAGAAAATTGTAGAAACTTTATGTGCCTAAAAAGATACTGTAATACCTAATTTCAAATTGGAAATTAACAGCATTGTCCTCTCCTGTTTGGCTGTAGTCTGCACAAAAGAGAAAAGACTCCATAGAATGGTGGGATTTGCTTTTGATATCTCTTGGGAGTACCAGTCTGGGAAATGACAGGTAGGGAAACTTTGAGAACCTGGGGCTAAATTGTATGCAGTGAGATTCACTAGGTGAGCACTAGATACTTGTGTTCCTGGGCTGAAGAGTGGAGATCCATGCCATACAGACATGGAACAGGGAGAATTATTCCAAGTACAAGCCACTGCATGTCTTATTGCAGTTGAATTTACACGCACATCTTTCTATTGAAATAGAGGCATGAGGGTGCTAGATCCAGAGAAAAACTAAGCACAGGAGATATATTCATTCAAAACTTGACTCTTCTGTTTTTCTGGATCAACCTAGTTCCCAGGATCAATGTCTGGGCTTAGTATATTCCCCCTAAGGCAAGGCAGGTATGAAACCTGGGCTCATAGCTGCCAGAGAAAGGCCCCCATGTGCTTTAACAGCCATGGCTATGAGACATAGAGGAAAAGATGCCAAACTTTGAGGAGCTGGTTTGGTGGCTGTGGTTGTGGAGCACAGTCTGGGCCAGCACTGGATGCCTTCCAAAGAGGAGGGGAGATGGTGGTGGTGGAGAAGATGTTGCTCATCTTTTGCATCATGTGCTTCCACATATAGTACTTGTTTCAAAAATGTAAAGTTTGGTTCTAGTCTTTCTTTAGTCTGAGAATATCCATGGGAGAGGGAATCTGAGCACTTATATTTAGAGGAAGCAGTGAAAGTTGGATGGCTACCTTAAATGCTCTTGCCATCAGGCTGCTGGAGACATGACTGCAAAAAGAAGAGTAAGCAGCTTTAAGCATTTATTTTCCTTTTTTTAATGGAATTTTATTCTAATTTTTTAGGAATCGTCATTATTTCATTAGGGAATGAGAAGAAATTAAGAGATAGGTAGAACTTGAAGATCTAGAGAGTTCTGGAAAGGTTAAGTATCTGTAACTATGTGTGCGATATCACAGTTTTTTTGTGTTTGGGGCCCCAAAGTCTGACATAATCACCTTTTAGTTCTTGAATGCCATGATTTGGGATTCTGAAATTAGACAGTGTTCCTAGGACTTTTCTGAGAAGGGTATTTATGTCATTATTCACTTGAATTTCCTTTTTCTGATTTTATATATTTATGCCCAGTTCTAATCTAACAAGTCATACAGTGTCAAGCTTTAAAATAAATCTTTACTTTTCAGCAAGTGGAAAGTCTCACCATTCACAAGGAAAGCAAATGTGCTGAAATCTAAGCATTTAGGATTAGGAATATGAAGTATTATTGACCCCAGATTTGTTTTTAGTAGACTATTTTATGGCTTGGAAAATGTGTTGCTCATTGCTTCAGACAGAAATTCCATAACCACTTGTGATGAATCCAATTTTGCAAAGCCTTGTAGCTGAGGCAGTAGCATGGAAGAACAGTGGTGACAGATTGCTTGTATTTCAGCTGGACATTGCTTTAACTTCAAATCCTGCTGCAGTTCATAAAGTTTCCTTTTCTCAAACCTGACTTGCTGTGCAACCAGAATTGTGAGGGTAATATGGCCAAGAGGAAACTAAATTATAACTAGAACATCCTGCAGTAAGTCTGGCACTAGTGGAGAGCCTCCTGCTCTCCCCAGGGTGCACCCACCAGGCTGAGGTGATTGCTGAGCAATGCCAGCACTGCCTGATAATTCTCTGGGGGTGTTGGGAGAAGCTTTGCACCTAAGTGGAGCAAACTGGTGTATCTGTTTCCCTGTAACTATTTATTAACAGCAAGAGATTCAATGAGCTACGTAATATCTAAGTTTTCAGATGCTAAAATTCCACTGAGAAAAATTCTTAGAGACAATAGCTTTCAAATGCTTCCACACTTCTTGGGGAATATGGGTGTTAAACTAAGATTTTGAGGTATTAAAATTTTCGGGGGAAGGATGCACATGGACATAAATATTTTTATGCCTTTTAGATGCTACACATGGGCTTCCAGCAACCTGCCAGTGTTCTTTGCTTTCCAAGGTCAAAGACCAACTGTGCTTTTGTCTGGCAGATGACATGAGTAAAACTGTGCTTTAAAGCAGCTTGCATGTAAGGGCTCCTTTGCAAAGTGTGAAGGAGAACCTATAGTGTGATATTTGATCTTTTAGAATCTCTAGTTGAGTGAAATGCCTTAAATAGAAAATGGGCCTGTTCTGAATGAAAACCTATCCTGGGCCCTGCACAGATAAGCACCTTTATTGCTTCCAGAAGAAGCTGTCTCATGTAAATGGATATTCTGTTACTAGAGAGCTCTTTTTTTTTTTTTTTAATACCTTTAATAGCCATTTAAAAACAACAGAATAGTGTGGAATGTTCTATTTTATAGCTTAGCTGTATTCACCCTGCTGTAACCAACCCTGGACTGCCTTCCCCATAGCTGAAGCTTTTGCCTGAGATTCAGTTGATTTACACAATCCAATGGGTCCCAAAATCAAATTCTGAAACTGAGCAGATGAGATTGACAGCAGTAGCAGTGGAATAGATTTGTTTGTTTATTTGTTTGTTTGTTTGTGGTCTTTTCCCCACTAAACCTACCCACCCAACCAGAACACACAGATTATAAACCCTTTAAAAAGTAGCAAAAAATATGCATGATTGAATTGACTGCAATTAGGAAACACAATAATTGTCATTGTTTCACATTACTATCTTTCTGCACCATGTTTTTTTTGGTTTTTTCCAAAAGTTTATGACGTGTGTGTGGTAAACCTGTATCAAAACAAAGCCTGACTCTTTCATTTCGAGGTGCAACATTAAATGAGGGCTATTCTGGACATAAGCTTTCTTAATAGTTACAGAATAGTTACAGAATCTTTTATTAAAATTCCTTTTATGGGGACTTTAATAGCTATAGCTTTATAGGTCATCAGACATATCTTTAATTCTTGGTAAAATTAAAGTCAGATTTGCTGAACCAAATAGCTATTTTAAAATCTGATCAAATCAGGAAAAGAAAGTGGCTCAACCAGTAGTATATTTCTCTCTCTGTGTATTTCAGACTCTGCAACTACCTGAAAGGAGGTTGGAGCAAGGTGGGGGTCAGTCTCCTATCTAGCAGCAAGTGACAAAAGGAGGGGAAATGGCTTCAAGTTGCACCAGAAGAGGTTTAGTTGGATATTGGGAAGAATTTCTACACCAAAAGAGTTGTCAGCCATTGGAACAGGCTGCCCAAAGAAGTTGTTGAGTCACATCCCTGGAGATATTTCAAAGACATGTGGGAGTGGCACCTGGGGCTATGGCTTAATAGTGAATATGGAGATGTTGGGTTAACAGTTAAAAATTCTATGATTCTTTATCAGGGAGGTTGTATTTAAATTGTAGGTAGAGACTCAAATTCTTCTTACAATGTTGCTCATGATAGATTAATTGTCTTCTTAAAACTTAAAGGTCTGTTTGTCCAAAGTCAAATACTTAGAATTGTCCTGTACTGATTGCTTGTTTGGGGTTTTTGGTTGCTTGGTTGGTTTGGGTTTGGGTTTGGGTTTGGGTTTTGGTTTCTTTTCTGACACTGTTGTGCATCATAATGCACTTAAGGAAGAGTTTGTCTTTTCAAGACTGCCCAACATTTCCCTCTCAAGAGCAGAAACTGAAAGAGAAGATTGAAGGATTAACCACTTCTAAAAAGCAGACATACTTAATTAAGGATAATAACCATTCTTTTGGGGAATCTTAACCAGACTAGAAAAGATAGCTGCCGTTTCACTGGGCTAATGGCATTGAGAGTCACTAAAGAATACAAAGCCATGAGATGCCAGGCTGTGTGTGGGTGATGCACAGTGTGAAGTGCACAGGCAGAGACTCTTCGAGGTTCATGCTGATACCCAGAGAGGATGGCATCCATGGGATTCATTGCATCATTTAGGACAGTGACAATGGTTGTTCTCTCTCACCTGCATGCCTGACTTGTTTCTCCTCCTCCCTGGCCCACAGAGGCTGCTCACAGACTGTCCCCTCTGCTCAGCAGTGCAGCTCCAGCAGGGCTGCTTGCAGCAACTACAGGTACCCTTCAAATATTTCTTCACTCAAACAGAGAGTTACCCTCAGCCTCTGCCTCTCGAGCCATTGCTCACCATTGGTCAGAAGAAAACCTGACAGATGAAATTCATAATTAAAGCCACAGATGATCGAATTTGAAAAGTATGTCTGGAGTGTCTGGATATAGTTTTGCATGGACCAGTGCAATCTTTGGCTGTGCCAGGCAACTGCCTTTTGGAAACATTGGGTGGCCTGGAATTGTTCTGTGTGGCTTTTGCTTATGTAAAAATTATCAACTTCATGACAGCATCTGTTACTAACCTAAAGGCTGTAGATGTCCAACTGGCATTTATATGAAATAGAACCAGATGCAGGCTATAAAATTATCTGAATATTTTAAAAGTGACTTCACTGATATTTTGACTCATATTTTCTTACAATTCATGATTAATATTTTAAAATGTGATTTATCTTTCATCTTCGGTTCCACTATTGTTGACTTAACCTTAAGAAAGCGTGATAGAGCTTGAGAATGAAGACCGTTTACTGAATGTATTTTTGAATATATTTCAATTAGTAAAACATGAATTAAAGTCTGTACAGTTATAAATTATGGATATTAGAAGAAAATTATGTGTTCTTTTTTTCTTCTTTTTTTCTCACAAGCAGGGTAAAGCTGAGGAATTTATTTTCTTTTAGTACCCTCCTGTGGCTGACAAAACTATGCCAAATAGATTAACAACTTTTGACCCAACAACTGTGATTGTTAGAGGTAGAATATATGTAGCAGGCTGTCTCTTTTTCTCTTTTGTATTAGTTACAGTAGTAAGTTGTAACTGGCTATAACAATAAAGGACAAAGTTCTCATTTTTATTTCTGGTTGCAGAAATTGTAGAAACATTTGTTCTGGAAGCAAACTGGTATTTATGGAAAAGCTTTCTGAGGTTTCTAGTGAGGCTGTCTGGTTTCTCCAGCAAACAATAGTTGCAGGCAATTATCTGAAAACCATAGAACTGAAGCTGTTGAATTAAATTTAGCACTTGTTTCACTGTATTGCTGGGGGCAACACTGCACATGCATGAAGCCAAGTATGTGTTTAAATATTTTCACTAAATAAAAGTTCTTAACGATTAATATATTGCTGTCTACAGTGGGAATCCTGTTATGCTCCTTTTCAAAGTTACTTAATGCTTGAGATATGTCTGATCATTTTGTCTTTACTACTTCTTTTAGGGTTGCATATGTTTATTCTTAAAAAAAGATAGAAAGTTAAAAAATACTGTTTTAAGAATGATACCTTATGATCTCAAGCTATTTTAAAGCTCCTAATGGGGAAAAAAAAAGGGAAAGTGTGTTGTCTACAAGAATTTTTGAAGTTATTTCAACAAATGGCAACATTATCAATAAAAACCTATTTGAATCAGTATTATACCACATCTCAGGACTTATATACTTGGTGATACATCAAAATTTAATAGGGAAATGAAATAACTACTAAACTTTTGATGAAATACTGTGAGCTTTGTTCTTTGTAAAAATTCCATATTCCTATTGCAAAGATAGTAAAGAAAGTACTCCAGTAATATTTCTATCATTTCCCAAAGCAAATTGTTTTTCTCTAAAGCATCTGATTAAATAAATATATTTTAGTTTGCATGAAGTGTAGAGGTCTGATGTAGCCCACAAATGCAAGGTGATAAATAATAAGTGAAATTAGAGTGCAGGGTAGGGAAATGATGATGTATCCAACAACTCTTCTGTCAATTTTGTGACTTGCTAGGTAAAGGCTATGAAATAATTCTTCCAATTTTCATGTTTGATAGTTTGTTTTTAGAAAAGGGACTTATAAAACTGCACAGTAAAATTCTTTGCTGTGAGGGTGGGGAGACACTGGAACAAGTTGTCCAATGAGGTTTTGGGTGTCCCATCCCTGGAAGTGTTCAAAGCCAGGTTGGGTGGGGCTCTGAGCACCTGATCCAGTGCAAGGTGGAAGGATGGATATGTGGATGCTTTTGAAGAGCATCAGTGGATACTCTTGGAGTTGCTAATACTGGTCATGCTGTCAGAGAGTTATTTCATGCCATGCCCTAAAGTGTCTGTCTGACCCTTACCAACTGACCAGAGAAGACAGTATTGGTTCTGAAATATAAACTATCAAATTCATAAATAAGAAATTTATAGTATTAAACCTCTGTTGAACCGAATCACTGCAGACTAATAACAAGCACAATTGTTTTAATGACTGTTAATCAGCTGAAAATAACCCTCATATAATAAACTTGACAACACAGACATTTATTTGAACCTTTTTTGTCTATTGTCTATGCAGATTGGTAGGTCGAGTTATCTAGGCTAAATTCATTCTCACACTGAGTGCTAGTTTAGTACTTTAGTCCAATAAATACAAAATGGTTTCTATTTATAAAAAAGTTATCAGCTAAATTTGAGATTCTCTGTTGTTCAGTAACTAAGTTTCTTAGCTTTGAAAGTCCATTTTCTTCTTATTTTTCTATGAGAATAAAAATTTGGGGGTTGGGGGCTTCTTTTTTCTCTTTTTTTTTTTTTTGTCCCTTCATGCACCTGTGCATTTTACACTGTTTTTTAAACAGCTGTGTTTGGTAGTTTAAGTGTTTTCTGTCACAAAAACAAATGCCCCAGCAATCACCAGAAACTGTACGCTGTTCGGTGACTTGTGAACCTTCTCAGAACACTTTTTTTCCAAATAAATTAATATAATTCATAACCACAGGCAGCATTTACAATCTGTGCTAGGAAGATGAATGTGGGATAATGTATGACATATGTGATTTTCTTTTTTATTGGTGACTCTTTTTACTGAGACCTGTGAAAATGGATTAATGGATACATTTTTCTTACTCATATCCCTGCTGAATGCCAATACTCATTGTTCCCTCCATGAAAAATGACAGGCATAGAGATAGAGGTTTTGTTTAAAGAGCAAGGAAGACACAAGTATGAGACGGAAACAAGAACGTCATAACAATATATAAATAAATAATGAGTATATGAGATAAGTATCTTGCAAACTTAGGGCACATGAACATCTCGTGAGCTGTCCTGCTGACTTCAGTGGAAAGATCGCGTGAGTTGTTGAATTATCTAAACAAAAATTCTTGCATTAGACACAGGAGTAGCTTTAAAGTACATAATTTGCTTCTTTCTCTTTGAGGAATGCATGTTCTTGCATAACAGACATTGAGGTCAGAGCATTCCCCTTTCTTAAAAGTTCATGCACTGAGATGATAACAATAATTTAAAGAAATTAAACTCTTATTTCTTTTATACACGTTTGAGATCATTGCTCCAAGTTCAGCATTTTATCATTCCTTTGGTAGATAATCATTTGCATTCCCTCATAAATATCAGAGCTTGGTCAAATGTGGCACCAAATACCTCATCAGTTTGGACTGATGCAGGGTTATAAACATCAGTTTGCTGATATTCTGCTTATGGTGAAGTAACAAACAAAAAGGCTCATAGTCAACATTGGAGCTCCACTGTGTCGTCTCTTCTTGCAGAGCTTATCAGAGATCAGGATGAGCTTTGCTGCGCAGTGTTTCCAACATACACACTAATGAAGGACCATTCTTGGTTAAGAACAAAAAAACCACCTTCAAAGACCCCAGAAAATAAACCAAAACTCCAACATGATATTGTATTAAAGCCAGAAAGGACTGTGGTAGGAGAGTTATGAGTTGTCCAACTTCCCTGGACATGTCTTCAGAGGGACAGCCACTGCTAACTTGTTACATGATGGTCCTGATAGAAGCAGTCTTCTTCTTTGGGAATTTGTTGATACTTTTAGCTCCCTGATTGTCTTCCCAGGCCAGGCTGTAACTTCTGCCTTTCTTCTTAAGACCTTATCCTTGTTAGATTACTCAGGGAACTGTTGTGTAGGGTCAACACTCACTCTTCTTTCCAGTCCTGTCCTGATAATTTCTCCTGTTGAGAGAGGTGAAAAGAAAAAGGCTCATGTATGTATGCGATAAAAGTGTTTATTATCCTTGTACTAGCTTAGTCCTTTTGAATGCTTTTTCAAAATAATATTGTTTAATCTAAACTGTGAAAATTGGAAATTTTATGTTTCTCTTCAATTTTGGATGAGGTCTTTAGCTCCTTTCTGGTCTACATTTGTACATAGGTTTATGACATAGCCAGTATGTTTTCCCAACTGTAACAGTGTAGACAATTGCTCCTAGAAGTGAAAAAGTACCTGCATAGAATTTAGAAATTATGGGTGTGAGATTTGGGAATGGCTAAGCTATCAGCAGCCATTACCAACAAAAAGCCAGTATTTATTGGATTTGCTTTGTCCATAACCCCAGTAAGTTCTGCAGTTTCATAAAACCAGCTTTTATCATTGCAGTTTGGGCTGGAGTGGCTGCTATAGGATGTATCAGAAGACAACTGCTTCATGCAGATTAGAAACAAGGAAAACTCTCCAACAGATAGGAGGTGAAGGTCACCTCCTGTCTTAACCAAAATGCCATCTGTGTAGAGCAGCAGAGGAGGTTCCAGTCCCTTCAGCATCCTCCTAATGTAACCCAAGGCACCACAGGGTTTCAGTAGGTCAGGAACAGTCAGTCTGGGCCTCACAACCACAAACATTTTGCTCTTTTAATTGTGGTGAATGGGAAGTAGGAATTCAATGGTGAGACTGATTCAGGCAAAAGCCTGCACAGTAAAACAAATAATAAAAAAGTCTTAGATTAGAGGCAAATTTCCCTAAGCCATTAGCTATGGCTCACCACAGGCTGCAGCCTTGGCTGAAGATACACCTCCACAGTGGGACAGCATGGATAAAGCTGTTACACCAGGCATGTATCACCAGCCAAATTCCTAATGTGGGACAATTGTCTAGTTACTCTGTGAAATTAGAATGAATTTTAAAATGAGGCTGGTGGATGGATCCAGCTGCAAATGCAAATTGCAAAGCCCTGTGGATGTGGGGTGCATCAGAGGTACTTCAACTCTCCACTTCAGAGCCTTGATCCCATTTCTAATTACAGTCAGCCTAAGGGAAGAAACAAGAAAAGCCATATAAAAAATGGGCCCAAACCCAACCATGTGAATATGCATGACCAGGTTGCACAAGTGCAAGCAGGTGACTGACCCAAAAGTTTACAATACACTTTCTGGCTTTAAAATTTATGGGTCACACTCCCAGCTCATATTCACAACTCATCTGGGATAAAATGTATCTCTCTGAGAATTTGCTGGCATTTCTACACAGATGAGTACTACTTTTTTTTATTTTCTCATATTTTGCATATGAGTGTAGTTTCTCTCCCATTTCACACTCAGTGCTGAGACAATGCCTTCCCTGCCCACAGGGCTTGCCTACTTTCATCTACGCTCAGGGCTTCCTACTTTATCTTTGTGCTGGAAGTATGTACAGCAGTGGTGAGCCACACTTGCAGGACTCTCCCTAACAGCACTGTTTGGGCCTGAGGCTGAAGTTAGTCTGCCTAAAAGACAACAAGAGCTGAGAGATGATATTAAACTATTATGGCACAAACTAAGTCCATTCACCTCCCCCAGGTACTATGAGCAGAAAAGGTTAAGCAGTCAGCTCAGCTCAGTCACTTCAGAAGTGCAGGGTAGGAATAAATACTTGTGGTGTGACACCCACACTGAAGTGTTGCTGGCTTGGAGCAAACTGCAGTGTGAGTTTATGAGAGCTGTGAGCTGCTCCAAGCCTGGTACAGCCTGAAACACTGCATGAGCACACCAGCCACATCCCAGAGTGGATGCAGACTCACAAGCAAGTTTTTCTTGTTGAAAATCACTGACTTGAGTTGCCACAAGGCAGGATTTGGAAAGTAGCATCAGTGCAATTTAGTTTCTGGAGGCAGCACTCCTGGAAGAAAATGCAAGTCACAAAATTGTGGCATCTCGTTTGCTCCAAGTCTTGATATAAAAGCCAAAAAGCCATTAATAGGTGAAATCCACACAAACAGTTTCTGTCTTAATCCTCCAGCAATGTCAGCATGGTACTGGTATCAAGAGAGGAGGAGTCAGTCATTAAAAGTGGAAACATCCCTCATCCAAAACAGTGCCCTGGTGACTCTCAGAACTCAGTGTTTATGCCAGAGGGTATAAAAGGAAAGATGGATAGGGAAAGAAAAAAATGGCTTGACAGTTTATCTGACAATGATCCAGTTAAACAGGAAGACAGCTCCTCTCGGTATAAATCTTTACAATTTTGTTGAAGTCTGTGCTTGACTGCACCAGCACTCGACTCTTACTCATGATTTTGATTTTGAAATAACAGCTCAGCAGTCCTTTGGCTTTTTCATTTCACATTACCAGGCTGCAAAGGCATTGAGACTTCCCATAAGCTCTGGGGAAAAAAAAAATCAGTTTTTAACACTAGGCCATTGGTTTTCTATGTGTTCAGATTTTTGACTGAGGAGAAGAAAGCTAAAAGGATAATTTGATTGCTTTACTGCATATTTTGAATTCAAATTGACTGTGGGCTTTTAAAATGCAAATCGAATAAACCAGTGCTTAGATACACACACTTTAGTTTGCAGCTGCTTGTAATGTTAACCATTTATTCTGTAAATAGCATGAAGATGAGAAAGGAAAATTGGGTGATGTTCAGCCATGACATATGGACAGAATTTTGGCTTCTGCTATCTTGGAAAAACATCTTTAGTTGAAAAAATTCAGGTATTCTACATCTTTGGCAAAATTGAGGTGCATAGTAGAAACTTAGCCAAAGTTTCCTTGAAGTTAGAAAGGCTGAGCATTTGGTTTGATTTGAGCTGTGAGTAAAGCTTAGCTCTGAAGCTTGTTTCTTTGCCAGGAACCACGCAGGTTTCTATTGAATTCCTTAGTTTTGGGGTTTTTTTTAAGAAAAGCATTTTTCCTAGAGTCTCCCAAAATTTAACACTCATTGGAATAAATGCTTTTTCATGTTTATTCTTCAAACTAATTACTTAATTAAAAACTAAGTGAAAGAAAACCTTGAGAATCCTGACTCTTTGGTCACTAGGACTCCCCATGTAGCTACAGTGCCCAAATGTCTGGAAGTTGCCTACAGCTCCTTTTTCACTCAGAGGCTGATATTCCATAGTCACAGCCACAGTCCACAGCTGATCTGAGTAGAGTAAAGCACTACACAGTGTCAGGCCATCAGAGAAGTCCTGGGACCTGTTTTGCAGAGCCTTCCTGCCAGCAGCCTGACAACACCTATGCCAGAACAATTCTACACAGCTAGAGACACAGTTTATGTGAAGTGCTTGGGAATTTACCTCCTTTTTTCTTGCTTTCAGCTGCTATCACAATCTATTCCTTCATGCTGGAAAAAAAGAAAAATGAAGATGGTCCAGGTAATAACACTTCTGCTGTGGGAAATCAGTCATAAAGGGGTATTCAGGAGCATCACAGCTTGTGTAAAGTAATGCTTTAATTGGATGCCATGTCCTCAACAGCCTGCAGTCCAAAGATGTCAACTTTACCTAAAGGTTTCCAAACACAGAAAAAGCGAGAGGAGAAATAGCAAGAAAAATAGCAGCTTTGTGAGGCAGAACAAGATTGTGGTTTTAGCAGGGAATTGTGGAGCCAGAGAGGGTTAAGGGTGATGGAGATGGCAGGTGTTTTGTAGGAACTGAGCCTTTTTATCTCCTAGAAGGGACTTGTTATTTAAAGGCACATATTTTACCACTGCAGAGATCTCTGAATGCCTAAAAAATATTTGAACCATGGTTGAACACTGATGCCATTACAAACATAATGCTTATTGTCCAAAGAAAGTGCAAGAAAATGGCTTCTGAGAAAGCCAAAGCCTTCTATAGAGGACTGAGGCACTGAGAATGTAGGGGTCTCTTTCTAAAAAAGGAAAAGACATGCCATGGAAAAGGTCCCAGTGCCATATAGCTAATCTGATTACTTTCTGAGATATCTAATTCTGCCTTTTCACTGCTCCATCAGGGTTCTGGATGTCATTCAAATAATTTCTTGTCTACAAAGAAGTTGCAATGACATCCATATTATTTCTTTTCTTGGCTTTGTTTTTTTTTCCTTTTCTTTGCCTCTACAATTTTTCATCTTTCAAATGGGAACTGTTCTTTTTATTTGTTTCAAAGAAGAGCTAAAGAAAAGCTGAGCAGTTTTGTAACAGAAAAGCAGGAGGTGGGATCCATTTTCCCTAGTATTTTGTCTGTATTCTAGGTGTCTGATGTTGAGCTCCATACTTGGCTTTGGGCCTGGATCAGAGTGGTGGGTTCAGACACTTTCTACCTCATGTTTAATGACTCCTTTTAGGATGGGAGGACATTCACCCCAAAAATGCCTGCTTCAGTCTTCTAATAAACAGCTGTACACTTTCACAGTAGCACAGGCTATGCTGTGTGCTCAGACTAATCCTGTGCAGTACGCCTGGTTCAGCCACAGATATCCTGTAGGATCTTTGGCAAAACATCTCATAATTTCATGTCCCTTGCCCATGAATAAACCTTTCACTGAGCACATAATAGTAGTGTTCTACTCTCCT
This sequence comes from Entomyzon cyanotis, assembly GCA_024500445.1. NCBI lineage: Eukaryota > Metazoa > Chordata > Aves > Passeriformes > Meliphagidae > Entomyzon > Entomyzon cyanotis. Next base: position 47,945,214 of record JAKEPQ010001018.1, on the reverse strand, counting down.
GACACCCAGTTAGACTGGAGGTTGACCAGGGCAGAGGATCATCTTCTGTTAAGAGGAATCACAATCCTATTTGGACCTATAAAGTGTTACACTGATTGCAGTAATTTTCAGTGCCATGCTATTTATTCATTAATATTCTTTAAAACAGCTTGAAGAGGTGAAGTGATGAGAATGAGGCAAAGTTAAAATAATGAGAAAAAACAAAACTATGAGTTGTACAGAAGACAGGGAGAGAATCCTTTCGGGGAAGTGTAGATCAGGGCTGTAGTGCAGTTGTGTAATCAAAAAAGTGTAACCTGTAGTCCAGCTTTATGGTAAATAGCTTCAGGTCTACCTAGTGCCTGACTCCTAAGAATCTTTATCCTTCCTCAGTGGAAATGACTGGGTACTTAAAAATATGAATTATTGAATTCTGTAAAGGTAGTCCAGGCAGGAAAGCTAAAACTGATTAAAACAGAAGAGCGCAGCCCTCTGTGGTTCTGACATTTCCCAAGGTTTGGAATTTATTAAGATAACAAGGCAAATCCTTCTGTTTTCCAGAAAGGAACAAATCTTCTCCCAACCAACAATAAATTAATTTTCCTGATTTTTGTGGATGGACATACAATTTCTCTTTTCCTCCTTCAAAATCCAGCATTCAAAAATTGGTTGATTTTTTAAAGATTTATTTATTTTTGGATGTGCATGAAGCACTGGCTTGCCAGGACCTGAATAATTTAGAACAGGACAAAAACACATGTGGGATTTCTCCTTTAATCAATGTCAGTTCCATATACCCTGCAAAGGGATTTTCCAAGGGTTAATATATATTATGTATTGTCATTATTAATTTCTTCTCCATATAAATAAGATAAAATTTCTACTGAAGTAAGGTCCAGATGGCACTTTAGCTTATATCTCTCGAATTCTTTTTTACCTTTAAGACTTCCTAGCACCTTTAGTAAGGGACTGTGAAGACCAGATGCAGAGTTTCTTAAAGCAACCAAAAACTTCCAAACAAAACAAAACAACACTGCACATTCCTCTTATTGTTTTCTATCAATTCAGTTATTAAGAGTTCCACTAATGGAGCTGCTGGTATATACCTCCTAGGTTATAGATCCCTCAGTTCTATGTGAGGGAGACCTTTTGGATACAGGGTTTAGGGAAGTTCACACCAGGCCATGGACCAAGGACAAACTTCAGGCAAAAGCCCCTACATCCCAATTGTTTAATACCTTTCACAATCATTCTATAGTGGCTTCTCCTATGTAGAAAGCCTGAATTTGTAACGTATTTTAAACTGCCTTCTGCCTATGCATTTGATGGTGTCAGTGTGGTCTCTGTGCTAGTCAAGTGTTAGTCTGTCACCCAGCAGTCCAGGCATTGAACACAATAAGGATGTAGTGCAAGCTCAGGATACTTTGGAACTAAGCTGGGTCCTCAGCCACCTCAAGTTTCAGCTCCCCCAGAATCAGTCAGAGTGAATAATCTTCAGTGGATGGTGGGTTTGGATTTAGGGTTTGAACTGAAATATCCAGTAACAACAAGCTGATGCTCCTAGCAGATCATGATATTCTGTAGCTTGTTGTTATCCTCAAGCTATCAGACCTACCAATATCTACTGGAGTTTAGGAATCTCTGCTTCTTCACTTGTCTTCCAAAAGTGGAACTGACACAAAGAGAATTATCTCTGGGACAAGAAAATCTCTGAAAGACTGTGCTAACATATTTTAGCCAGATGTACAAAGACTTTCCTATTCCTTTCCTATTGATTTATCTGGTTTCAGTTTTTCAGTCATTTTGCTTTGTTTTCTTTCAATAGGAATCACAATACCCACCCACTAAAAAAAAAATGGAAAAAGAATTGTAAAACGTAGGTTCATGGACATATCTTCTTGAAGCAGCTATTTTTAAGAAAAACATTGTTAGTGAAATATTTGTAGTAGCTCTACTAGTTGTATTCAGAGCATTTCATCTAGATATGTAATTGCTTTAAGAATAATGTCTTTTCTCAAAAAACATTTGGTTCCTTTCTCTGATAGTCCCTTGTGAAGTCACTGAAGAAAGAAGAAAGGAAGACATCAAAGCTCCCAAAACCAACAGATTCATCATCTTCCAGGATAAAATTTTTGTTAGAGCCAAGTCTACTGTGGAAAAGCAATATCTCAGCAGGAGGTTTCAAATTGACTCACTGTTTTGTTCCCATCCATACAAATCTTCAGAACTGGTATAATGACTGTAAGGCAAATGAACTCAGGAGGCACTTTTGTCATCTGCAGCATCAAATCTAAGAACAGATAATCTACCAAATAAGGGTCCAAGTCACAGAATAGAAGAAAGCTCTGAGCAACTAGATTTTGAAAGACTGACAGTTGGTAGAGAGGTGTTAGTGCCAATCTAACATAAAATTATGGCAATAGATTTTCAGAATCACTTGATTTTGAGATGGCAGACATGGAGTTAGGGCAATTTTGATCCATTCAGATTTTTTTCACTGATGAGTGCTGAATGTCTCTACATCAGTTTTGGACTTTGTCCCTCATTTTAATCTATATTTTGCCTCTCAAGTTGACAAGATGGGACTGATATATTTCAGAAAGACTTTGTGAAACTGATCCAGAGCCCTTGACCAAAATGATCACACATCCTTCTGCTGTGGCAACTGCAGGTTTCTATGCCAATTAAATACTCCATTAAAATGTTTGGAAAAGGAGAACTCACCTAAAACAGTGATAGGAAAGCTGCATTGCTTCAGCTCTCTAAGACAAAGCTTTTGGTTAAAGAATCACATTTCTAGACTGGATCACTTCAGCATATCCAGCCATACTTCTCACCTTGTTGGTTAAAAAGAATTATTAAAAAAAAAATTTTGGTCTCTGCCTTTTTTTTGCCTGTCATGCATTTCCATAAGTCAACACATCTCATAGCTGGACATTTGCAGTTGTTTGACCATAAGTAATTGTATTTACAGCCAAAGTACAGCTATCACATTGCTCAGGTCAAAAGCCAATTTATTTATAATACAAAACATTTGAAAACTGACATCTGTTCTTGAAATACACAGAACTTCTGAATTGACGTCAGTGATGTAACCACACAGAAGAGCATTTCCGGTGAATTTCCTTAGTGTTTTTATCTGAATGATAACTCAGCTCAATGTAGTGCAATCTGCTTGCTGTTTTTGTTTTTTCTATTTTTTTCATGCTACACAATGGTGTAAAAGGGCAAATTGAAAAAACTACCCATAATTATTATGTGAACCAAATCCAAGCTGGCAAGCATAGTTATCTTTATAACATGAGGGTCTCTTTTTTGGGACCAGATACAGGTATGATAAGCACTTCTGGGAAATTGCCCCTTTCTGTAGAAGATGAAATTTTGAAAGCTGTGATCACTTGTGAACTGGAGAGTGAACAATCAGAGGTATGCTTGCAAGTTTTCCTTTATTTTTCAAAAGGTAAACAGGCAGCAGTAGCTATTGGATTTCTCCAAGCAGATAACATTGTCTGAAAAGATTTCTGGCAATGACTTAAATGCAGAGTTTTCAGTCTTTATCATAGTGTGAAACACATATTGAGAGAATAGCATATAGCAGCTACTGATATCACCATTAAAATGCAGATTCTTTCTCCTGATTCCATATGTGCAAGACATCCCTTCCATCCTGATTTGAAAAGGAATAATTAGAAAATAGGGTTACTTTTTCTTAGCTCCTTACAGGATTTCAGCCTATAAGAAGGTCCAAAGGAAGCAAGTTTTCTGGGACTGTCAGTAATATTTCAAGGTCTACACATAAAGGGTCTTTCACCTAACTATATCATAATGACCAAAACCATTGAAAGTGGAAAAATCAAGTCTAGTTTTAAAATACCTACATGTGGCAAATTATTGAGGTGATTTGGGTTCCTGAATATATTTATAATCTGAGTAGTCTACCTCTGATGTGAGTAATTAAAAAGTTAAGTATCTCCTGAATCCTTGAGACTTTTATTTTGTCTTCTCTAGTTAAGGACAGCACCAGTGGCTAACCCAGGCCCCTACAGTCTCTTTATCTTAATCCTATTGTTTAAGAATGGGAAAAAACATTAGCTCATCTATTTAGTTGACCTAGTCTTGACCATTACTAGGAGTGGTTAATATATTTCAGAATTCATAACAGGATTCTTTTTTTGCCCATAAGCAGTAGAAGGATTTACATTCTTCCCCAGGAAAGGAATTATACCATTTATATGGAATATGAAGGCTCCAATCAGCCAAAAGGCACATGTAAGGGAGATATTCTGCCCCCAGCATGGCCTGTTCTAGACTTTCATACACAGAGGAGTTTGTCCTGACTTACAGACATGCATGTTTGGCCAGCCCAGCTGGATGACACTCTGCATCTGCAGATATACAGCTACTTCCAGAAGAGCTGGGGAACAGCTAAATTCTGTCTGCCTTTCTTTCACAAGGATTCCCTCCTTCTCTTTTGTAATGCACTCCAAATTTTCACAAAAATTCTTGAAACGTAATTAGAGTGTAATTTTTTACCCTTTGTCAAGATTGATATTAGTGTTCAGTACTTACCAGACAGATCATTTAATAGATTACCTGGTTTCAAAAATATCTTTGCTTAAGGTGATCAGAATTACTAAATAAATCATTTTATGGGAGTCATAATGCTAAATGTAATAAATCCATCAGTTCAAATGTTTTCCAAATTTCACACAAAATGTGCCATATAATACTGAATTTCTCCAGCTGTCCCTCTCCCTCTTGAATACCCAAACGGAGTATAAAGTATTTCACTGTGGAGGGTCATAAGTGTGACTTGAGTGATTATGACTCAAGTGAAATGAGCGTTTTCAAGAATCAAGTTTGCTCGTTCCCTTTAGGAATACAAAACTAGATGTTGCAATGGCCCCAAACAATGACAGAGAGCTTGCTTAATCTGCAGAATTACTAGCAATGTAGGTGATGCCTGAAGAAGGCCTTTGCTTTTTATTCCATAAGGATACTGTGCATTTAGAGGGAAGAACAAACTGGATTTTGATGAAAATAATGGAAATGGTTTTTTTGAAAAGCTTCACTCATACTCATTTTTTTTCTGGAAAACAATTTAAGCTTTCAGCTGCCATAGTGACTGTGTTTTCAACCAAGGATTGAGGTCCCTAAAATCGGTGGTTTGGATCCAATATTTTTTTCTAATTTGTCTAAAATTTCTCTTATTATATCTAAATAGATGTTCTTGTTTAACCACATCATGAGAGCAGAGACATGCTATAAAGAGGTGAACAGAACACAGAATAGGTGAATATGAAATGGTCAGGCTAGGCATAAAAAGTAAGTTTTCAACTGCTAGCATAGTGAGATTTTATGATAACTTTAATGAGACTGTGGTGACATGCAATGTGCCTATTTTTAATATGTTGATGGATAGAACTGTATGATATTCTTGCCTGTAATAAAAGAGACCAAGAAAGTAAGTGCCCTGCAACTCTATACCACATCATTTGGACATCCCACTCATATTCATTTTAATGGAAATTATGTGCCAAATTACTAAGCTAATTTTGAAAACATGTTTTGCTGTTTCAAAATTTTACAGGACCTTCAGAGAATGTGTGTTGTGTTGTCAAATAAATCTCCCTGTGAGCTAGATATCAATCAAAAGCATGACATTTTGAACCAACATTTTCAAAACCAGATGGCTAGAAGTAGATTCTGAGATTTATATTTAGGAACCCATTGAGTTTTCAGAAGCACAAGCTTTAAAAATGGAGACTTCAGTAACAATGGAAAAGCTGATAGGCGGACTTTGAAATCAAAAGCATTCAGAAGTACCTAAGTGCCTGAACTCTGAAGAGCAAGGTACTTAGTATCATAAGCAGAATTCCTTCAATTTTGTGTTACATTATATTTTTCATGGATTTTCACTCAAAATCCTCTTTTCCACTGCATTGATGGAATTGATTCACTTTCTTAACACTTATTTCATTAAGTGAAAGAATTGTTTATGAAGCTGGATGTTCCTTGTGCAGATTGAAGTGGCAAATTAGGCTGCTTACTTTTACAATTGAACCACCCATTTTTATTTTTCTTAAATTTATAAATGTTTTTTTGGCTGGCATGTCATGGACAGCCTATCTCCATCTGTTCCCCATTTCAAGAAGACATCATTAACCCCACTATTCTGGTAAAATGAATGAAATAAACCATGGCAAAGAAGAAGGTCCTTTCAAATTCTTTTAAAAATCCCCTAAGTCTGTGGAACAGACATGGTTTTTTGAACAAGTTTCAGAACAGTAACATGATTTACTGCATTTTCAACTCAAACTTCATCTACATTAAATCACCATTATATGTGATGTCAAGGTGAATGTAGAGATGGAAAGAAAAGCAGAACATATAAATATTTCAGGGATTTAAAGATAAGGGATTTAAGCATGTGCAGTGGCAAATCACCTCTAGAAATTTTGTTTGGTAGATTCCAGCTTTTGGAGTCCACAACAGGTAGACTTCCACAATAATTGAAAAAGAAAGTTTGCCTTATCCTTCAGCTAATACTGCCCTTCTAGGCAACCTGGCCATCATTTCACTAAGACCTACCACAAGAATGTGTCTGTATTCTTCTACAAGCAATTATTTTATTCAATTTCAGAGGTTACCTGGGTTTTGGTTGAACATATAGAATGTAACTCATCAGTGAATGACAGAATCACTTATGATTCATACTTACATGGCCATGGTGAATTCATCTTTGAGAATTACTTACAGATGAGAGATTAGCAAAAAAGTCCTCCTGCCTGGATAGCATATATTTCTGAGATCTGAGTCAGTAGTGAAACTGGTTTGTGAAGCAGAAAGGCAGGTTTTATATAAGAAAAGGAAAACAGGTGTGGCTAGCACAGGTTCTTCCCATGGGAACATTTTGCTATATTTCATAAACAAGATAAAGTTTGGATGTTTTGCAAACAGTTTCTCCGGATTGAGTCAGTTCGGGCTTGGCCAATTGTGCATAGGGGGAGGTCTCGGGCTGACCAATCTGGGGCACTTCTGTAGACTCTATATATATGGAATTCAAAACAATAAAGTTCCTTTTCTCCTCTCTTTCCTTATCTGAGAACTTGGATCAGTCCTCAGCTAGCCGCTCAACAGCGACAAACAGGTACATCTAGCTCTCCCTCTGTCCTCTGATTCAGGAAACAGCTGTCCTATGACTGCTTGATAGTGGCTTTTGGACACTCCTTCATGGTTTGGTTTCATTTTGTGTCATAATTACAAAGGGAATTTGGGGCAAAGTGAAGTTAAACAATGACTGCTCTTCTTCCATTTGATCAGTTATCTGGTTTTCTTGAAAGGTTTTATTCAGAAAACAGGGCCTTGGAGGAAGTGACTACATCTGTAGAATTGTTGCTGGCCAACAGTCAGGCCCACAATGCCGTTAAAGGGTTAAATCATCTTTTATAAACAGAGGGAAAAGGCACATTTCTTCTACCTGTTTTAGATATCCAATTCAGGATGAACTTAGTGACATGACTGCTGCTTTGCACCAACTGGGACAGGGGCCTTGCTAACTAGTTTAGAAGCAGTCACTGACATTTAGTCAAATCAATCCTACCTAGATTTCTTAACACATTATGTATTTCCTCGGTGCTAAAGCTGCCTCTGTACTTTATATACTCCATGAATAAAAGGACAACCAAAAAAGTGGAGATCTGTAAAACAATGACACTTGAAACAGTCTAGATACCAGAAAAATTTTCTTTTATCAGGGATGTTTACACTTCATGCTTGAAAAACAATATTTGTTAACATTGCTGTTGGATCAGTTAGACACAGAAATTAAAAACACATTGCAATTTTCTAACCAAAAGAAAAAGAAAAGGAACTAAACCCCTCAGAGAACAATGGTTGTAGTTTCTGGAGGTGATGTTGAGTCATCAACAGATTTCTGCCTCTGGAAGAATGTTTAGGAAGTGAAAGTGCAGTCTTGGGTATTGCAACCAGCCAGAATAACAACCAGACAAGATCAAGTGATATGATCTGACTATGTCTGTGTCTTCTCAGAAAAGGACTGGGTTTTTTGGCATTTTTTTTCCTCCTTATGGTGATTGTCCTTAAGAATTGATGACTGTTTAAGATGGATCTGGGAAGGAATCCCCATTACATAGCATAGGTGCAACCTCAGCTAACAATTGTACCAATTTATTCTGAACTTTCAGTGAATCTTTAAAAATAATTTTGTCTTTCAATGTTAAATCCAGAAAAAAATGCTTTTATCATTTTATCTATTCGGTGGCCAGGAATTTTCTAGGAGTCTCATAATAAAATTACTCAGAGTATGTCATTTATGCTCAATGTGTCATAAGCCAGAAAGTCATGCGAGGAGAGGAAAGCATGACAATGAGGTCATATAATTACCCAGAAGAAGAACTTATTAAATGGTCCTGGTTTTCCCTCTTTTTTTCTTCAGTTAGTCTGATTTTCCAGCAATGTGTCTATGAACTCAAGAAGCAAGCATGGGGACAGTGAATAGGGGTAGAAAAAGTGCAAGAACTTATAAGAAAATTTCAAGGAATGTACACTCTGAAAAAGAGGTTGACAATGGCTGTGTGATGTATGACTGGAAAGCAAGAAGAACTATTGGAATTATATTCTGGATGCATTTGAGGAAATTATCATTGCAGAATGTTTAGAGGGATGTGGTTGTTAAAAGAAGAAGTGTAGACAACTTGCTTTGATTATCCTGGACCTCATGGACAAATTAATCTAGATGAGATATTCTACAGGAGAAGAGTATGAATGAGATCATAATTCTGAAAGCTCTGGAGCAAAGACGTGTAAATTCTAAGTAGTTAATCTAGTCATGGCAGACAAAAATCCATATAAATAAGTAAGGAAGTAAACATGGAAAAGGGAGAGTCCTGATGTAATGGCTGATAATGAGGAAATAGAGCTGCCAGTGGGGCTGCTGACAGAGCAGTTAGAGAAATGAGCAGTGAAGAACAATCATGGGGGCCAGGGAGAAGCTGGCTGCCAAGAAGAAGGGAAATGACTAAATGCATTAAGGACAACAGGAAGATCACGTAGGCTTTGAGCCAGGCCAGAAAAAGAAATTCAAAGGGAAGCTACCATGGCTCATGTGCTGGATTGAATGGTTATTCTGCAGTGAAAGCAACAACTGAGGTGTCATAAGGACTCTAAGATTTCGAAGAAAAAACAGTGATAAGACAGATCCCATGCAACTTCTTATACAAGAAAACAGAGGTACAGTAAAGTTCAGTGGCTTTTGACAATTGTCTTTGAGAATTATTTGCAAATTTGCTTCTCCTGACCTGCACAGTGCTGATTTGGTGCACAGGGATTCTCTGTTCCAGCAGTTTCTCATCACAATGTGAAAGGCTCATCTCATTCCATGACGGTAGCTTTTTAGGCTTGTAGCAATTCCCTCTGGTTACTAATGGATCATTTACACATCTGAGAATGTTGTTAAGAAGCTCCTGAGGTGGAATGGGATTCCAGCTGTAGCAGCTACCTACTGCTCTTATTTCTTACGGCAGGCTCCTGAGAGTTGCACAACTGCCTATTAGCAAGTTGATGATGGATGGAACAGCTGTAGATTTACAAGTTATGATTAGCTTGAGACTCCTAAATTAGTTAGAAAACAGCAATTTTCAAATTTTAAGACAGACCTTGAACCAGGATCTTTTTACAGGATAATGCCACCAACAAGACAACAGGTCAGTGGTTGAAAGGTGTAAGCATTTCTCTGTCCTTTCCTGCTGTTCTCCACAATTTTTGAAAATAGCTAATAAAAATCCCAGGCCAATTTACCACAGTGGTTGAAGTAAGGGCTTTAACTTTTCCACTGATCTGCTAGATCATAATCAGAAATCTACATGTTCCTCTCCATTTCACTGGACTATGCAGCGCTATTCTTCTGCAAAATCAACTGAATTAATTTATTCTGGGAGGTAAGTGAAAAGTAAGTAATTAATATATTAAGGAGGCAAAGAAGGATAATCACTCAGGGATGGTGAGAAAGAAAGAAAGAAAGAAGAAACAACAGATTAAGGAGGAAGGACGAATAAGGCAGCTTGTTCAGCAGATGGAATGGAGAGAGCACCATAGCCCTGGTGATTCTGTGAATCTCTTAAAGACAAAATAACATTAGGAGAATGCTCTGGGAAAGTGAAAATCAGATAATGAAGAAGATGCAAACTTCATGTACAGAAATCTTGTTTTCCTTGTTGCCTTTGACAGAGAGCCAGAAATATATCTAAAAGGCCACAGAGGTTCCTATTGAAGGAGAAATGAACAACTTTTCTGGAAAGAGAAAACTCTTGTTCAGATCATATTTACAAGATTGAAAGGAACAGAATGAAAAGTGACTTTTTTCTGTTGTTTCATCTGCTTTTCCTTTAATCTCAAGGACTGATTGGTTGGCTTGACCTCACCTAAATTTAGAAGTCTCCATCTGAGTTAATTTTTAGCACATGTAGATTTAGGTGTCTCTGCATTCGTTCATTACCAGGAAAGTAATCCACAACTTATGTAGAAGGTGTCTCCTTGGCCTAAGATTTCAAATACCTCTTCCTTTTGGATTTGAAAATCCTTGAAATGATTTATTGTAATGGCAAATCAGTCTAAAAATATCAATGTCCTATGTAGTTCATGCCAGAGAGCAGAAATGAAAAAATTGAATTTTAAAATGCTCACAAAGAAAGAACACAGGGGAGAGCAATATAAATTTAGTGGTTCTATTTTCATCTTCAACAAGCATTAATACTAATTAATTGTTCCGAAGAGGCACATGATTAGTGAAGGAGTACACGGAGTACTTGTTTCACTTAATACTGGGGTTATTGGTTTTTTATAGAACTAAAGTTTATATGACAACACAGAACTTGACATAGGGGCTGAATAGTATTGGTAGGCAGTTTTAGTTAATGTCCAGAGTCTTACATATGGAGTTTAATGGTGTTACTCTATGAAAAAATGCAGCATACAGAGAGTAGGGCTTAAGAGCAAAGCTAGGTAGTGAGATCTGAGATATGTGTGCAAGTGTATAATATTGGTAGCAGATACATCCACAGGAATGGAGTTCTTAGGTCTCCAGGACTCCAGAGCCTGACTTGTCTATCCCAGTTATTCACATGACTCAAAGTAAATTTTATGGAATCGCTCATATGCTTAAACATAGGCCAAAGTTAGGCTTTTATTTAATTGCTTTTCTTTTCTATTCTATTCACCAATACTGTGTAATACATTTCTAACGCAATTCAATTGCAATAATCTCATAGTGTGCATGAAAAAGGAGAGGAAAATACCACCATGGGATATTAGAACACCAAGACACTTCTTTTCCTTTGGTACTTTTTCCTGTGAAGACAGTACTTTTATTGATGCTTTGTTGTACCACTTTATTGCTTTGTTTGGATCAGCTCTACAGTACTTTCTAAATTTAAAAATGAAATGTGTGACCTTCTTATTTTGTTGTCCCCTTTAAAAAAAAGTGACTGAACGTTCTCATCTGACATCAGCTGTGTGCCTTACAGAGATGATTCATGAGATACCAAGTCATGGGGAAAATTAAAGGGTAAAAGGGCACCCTGAATCCTATTACTTTTATTTCTCTGTTGATTTGGGCTTTTTTTTTGAAATGGGTGGCCTTTTACTGGTTCTCTATCTGCTTTTATGATTTCTGCTAGTCTTTATGCTCTCACAATGAAGTAGTGGAACAATCACTAAAAAGGGAAAAATAATCAGGAAGAAAAAAGACCACTTCAGTTTCACTCAGATATATCACAACCATGACTTTCCTGGAAGAATGAAGACTGATGGCAAACTCAAGCATCATCGCCTGTAAACAAAACACAACCAGCTGATGTGATACTTCTGCACAGCTATTGTAACTGAGGCTGATTTCAGATCAAACCAGAGAGTATACAGATGTGTTTAAACAAATATCTTGCCTAAGAAGAATTTCTCAGTTATGAAACAAACTTTAGAGTGGAAATTTACTGACAGGCTAGAACACAATGTTTAATTAGAACAGCTGACCTTCAAAGCAAATTTAAACTTCTATGCTGTTAAGAATATCTGTCCAATAGCTCAATTAATATTCAATTATAGACAGCTTTTTGATAACTCTGCCCAAAACCAGACCTATTTCCTTACAAATAGTGAAACTGTGCTCTTAAAAGTGTGAGACACCATTTTTTCTCCATAACTCCAACTCTAAATATATTCTAAAATTGAATTTTTTTTTTTAACAGACATAAATAAATTTGCACAGCATGCCCACAGTACAAATGTGTATTTTTAGTGCCATTTTAAGCTTAGTTCAAATATTGGTTATTTTACTGATCAGTTGGCTTTGTTAGTGTTGTTTATGTGGTGCTATAAGAACATGGATTTAAACTCCAATATTGAAAACAGAGATCAAAGGAAAAAAAAAAATCAATCTTCACACTCAAATATTCTTGACATGGTGAATTATTTTATTTTAAACAATGCAATTACAAATATGATTAATCACATATGCAGTAACCTCAGGAGAATATCTGTCTACCTATGTTTTTACAAATATGAGAATAAGATGTCAGTGAAATGCTGTCCATAGACTACCTCCATAATAACAATTTGCCAACTACAACCACCTCTAAATATAGATTAAAATTAAATTTTTGTTTCTTCTACCCTTGTTCAATGTTGATATAAATATTAGTGCAATTTTGTCTATCCATTTGCAAATGTTATTATCTTATTTTGAGGATTGATATTCCTCAAAATCATCATAGTTATCCTTAAGATCCAACATGTGACTACACACACATATATATATTTGTGAAGCAGAGATGTTTGAATGGACCATGATCTTGATAATGCATTATTGCACAAAGAGTTTTCCTTTATTAAATATGCCACAGTATAATGGAGGCCAGAATTTGGTCCAGTTGTTCAAAATTTGGGATGAAGCTATCAAAAAAATTCAACCATAACAATATGTCTCTTTTGGGACATAAACTGCTGACATATGTTTCTTGTTTGGCCAATCAGTGTGATAACTGAGTTGGAAAACCCTCTCTGGTAAAGTGAATGTGGTCACAAATATGTCATCTTCTCATACCTTCATGGAAAACCAGTACAGCATTCCTGTCTGTCTTCAACAAAACTAATTAGCAGGCTAATGAGGGTAGCAGATTGCACATTTTCCTTTGGGTTTTCAAAGGAGTTGAAGGAAAAGTCAGTATTATTTGAACATTGCTACCTGTTTTCCTTTTGCTCCTTTGAAAATTCCATAATAAAACATAGAAATACAGACATACATAGCAATCAAGATACAGATCATATGTAATTACATAAAAGATTTTCTTTAACAGATGCCTTGCAGACTCTTGTTTTAAGTTGCTTTTAAAAATTCCTTTTCTATAACAAAATATTTTTGCCTTTAATGCTTCTGATATTTATGCATAGGACTTTGTTATTTGTTTATTTTTCCATTCTTACTCCATTTTCATCCAGGGTTTGCAGTAATACAGAGGGAGGATTCATTGTAGAAGCTTTGTCTTTCTGACAGCAGTGTATCAGAGTGTGTCATGTGGCTGGGTCCAATTTTGCTGACTTTCCATTTGCAGGCATTTTTAATGATTTTGAATAGCATTTCTCTTAAGCACAAGAACATGCTGTAGCTGCATGTAGTTGACTGGACAGACCACAATCTTGACAGATTTTCAGATTATGAACAAGGTCTACATCTTCCTGTAGTGCACACGGGAAAAGATTCTTCAATATTAATTATTGCTTGTTCTTGTTGGATGGTTCTTCGTGTAAAATATTATCTCCCTAAAAAAAAAAAAGATATACATTTTCAGGGGAAAACAAGAACTTAATTTTAGAAACTTGAATTGTATGCAACAGATAAGAAAGACTTTAAAGATAAGGACATTTCAAACTGTATTTTATTCACTATATTGTGTAAAAAACGGACATTGCCCAATAAAAAAGTTTTAGTAGGGTCTTCACAGGGTCTTCTGTTTCCATATTCCTGAAATATAAATCTTAGTGATTAATGAATTTAGAGATAATAGTAAGATTTTCTTCCTTTGCTTACAAATTTTGTTGAAAACACACTGGTTTATTATCTCCCACATTAATTTCGTTTTGTGCAAGTATATTTAAGACTGTGTGAAATGAACTGGAGACAGAATAAAGCCCTAAACAAGTTAATTAAAAAAATTTAAAAAAAATAACATCAGTCCTAGCAGTGCTCATCAGGCGATTTTCAAATCGTGCATCTGGTTCTGTCTGGAACAAGACTGTACATTGCAGTACAGTGTCTACTAATTCCATGTCATGTTGAAACTTATAAACCCCAGCTATTTCTTGGTCTGACCCTTTTATAAAAAATACACAAGATGTGGAAATTTTTAACATGGGATAAAAAGTACATGCATATGCATTTTAATTCTAATCAATAAAATCTTGCTTTTTTGAACTCAGAACACTTACAGTTTAAGAGGTGAGAAATAATATCCAAGAGCAGGATGTTCCATTAAGCTGAGATGAACTGAACAGTAATTATCATAACTAACTTTATTTTGAAACTAATTACTTTCTTCAGTGTGTTTCAGAAAAGAAAAGAGACATCAGCTTAGGCCCATTTTTATTTGCTTTTCCAGAATAATACTTCTGGTCTACTTAAAATAAAACATAAGAAGAATCACTCATGAAGTCAGGCCATCCACAATTTGTATATGTCTCCTCGAAGTATTCTGTATCAGAAAAGGCAGCAATTTGTCTCATTTTATTTGCCAGAAACACCCTTTAGAAAAAGGCGTTTGGGGTGTAGAATAGGAATGTAGTAAAGGCTTGGTAGGAAAGTTCGTCATTCCATCTGCTAAGGTGCTGAAGATATGAATTGAAGCTTTGCTCTGGACTTTGGACTTACATCTCCGCTGTATAAGGGAAGGAATCAAAAGTGATGCCAACCACATCAATCCTTATTTTCCCATGGATCTGGTGCCCTATAATTATCTTGGTCATTCTATACCTGTTCCAGTATATAGCCTGTGTCTTCTTTCACGTAGCAAAAAGGATTTGGATTTTAATTCAAGTATGTAACATCCTCATGGGTGTTTCCTATTTCTTTGTAGATATTTGACACAGTGTAAAATAGCAAAGAGCAACATTGGCTATTTCTTGGTTTCCCAAATTCTTCATACTTCCAGAAGAAGAAAAACATACTTGAACAGCCCTGGAACTCTTCTGCTTCCAGTGTTATGGAGATATGCCAAATTTCTTCATTTAAATCCATCCCAGTAAGAAGACAGCTGCACTGCGAGCTTTCTTTTTTGTTCCTTCTTGAAAAATTCTCCCTTTTTCTCATCTGCTATGCCCTGTGTTTACAGTGAAGGAGGAAACATGAGAAAAAACTCATAACACTTGCTGGAGACAACAAAGCAAAGATAATTATGTACCTTTTGTGGAACACCTCCAAAAATTCAACCCATAGTGCCTAAGCATTTTTCATTTCCAATTGCATATGATTCTTCTTATAGGTGATAATGATTGATGGCAATGTGGTAAGCTCATGAGTTCAGGAAGGAAAAAACCAAACAGTTTGTGATGAGGAAATTGTTTAAACAATATGAAACTGCCAGCCTAAATTTAAATGTGCCCTTTAAATAAATTCATCCTCTCTACCTCTCTTTTGCAAGTGCCATAAATATGTCACTTCTGTTTTCTGTAGTTTCAGACTCTTCTTATCTCTTAATAGAGTCTGATGGAAATATCCCACTAGCTCTTTCCCCCTTTTTCAACATGCCCAATGAAGCAGGGTTACAAAAACCAGGGCAACACTGAAAAACTGCTATTTGCATGATCATATCTCTTGCCAATTTTCACTTCTGCTCTCAATTTATTCCACACAGCAGATTTTATTAGCAATAACAAAGTTTCTGATATGCACAGTATGTCTGTTTGAACCTCATTTTAAAGAAGTAGGCTAAAAATTTCCAAAGGCAGCTTTTAATTCCTGGTGTAGTGATGATTTAAGCTTCCAAATTAAGACAAGTGAGAGCCTATTTTAGAAGTGCTGAGCATCAGCAAGTCTGAGTTCTAGAGCATTAAAACTCAGCACTGTCAAAGGATCAAGCAGGCACATACAAGCACTCCAAATCAGAGACTGCTTTTGGAAAATTTAGTCTCGTTTCTTAAGGGTGAAATCTCGGCCTTTCAAAGTCAATTACAAATCTCCCAATGACTTCAATAGGCTAGAATTTCACCCTTTATATTTTATAGGAAAAAACAAGCAACATCATACAGACGTTTCTCTTTTATGATTTTCTTGATGTTTGCTCAACCCTGGCTTCCCTTTAGGTAGGAAAAATCATGGTTTTAATTTAAACTCCATAAAAACAAATAAACAGTAGCTTAATTACAAGGGTGGATGGGATGTTTCACAATGCTTAAACTAATGTAGTAAAACACCAAGTGTTTGAAAAAACATTTTTAAAACTCAGAAAACTTTAAACTGTAGTGTGTCTTCTCCTCCCTGTTCCCAACAATGCTGGAGTTGCTAATTTTACAGCACAAATGGGAAACTGATGACAATTCCTAGTAAAGTAGGTTCCATTTATTTTGACTTATGCCAACAGCAGTACTGTAAAATAACACTTTTAACTGCTTTGTCTGTAGTAGGTGCTTCAGCATGTACCTCTAAGACACACTGTGTTTCTGCTCCACCTTTATAATACTGATCTCTTCCCATTTACTTAGGTACGATAATCTCATGTTCATAAAGGTCTTATGTTTGTAAAATCATAAAACATTTCTGTGCCTAAAACAATAATTTATAAAAAAACTTTTACTGGTTTACTGTCACCCTTAAGGATGAAATCCTTACTGATGATTCAACAGGGACAGTCACAACATAAAAACTGAAGCACAAAAACCATATATGTTTTTTTAATGCATAGACAGTATGTTGGCCCTCAAATTGCTCTGGTTAGGTCAAATGGGACAAGGAAACCTTAGATCCTACAAAATCCCTGCTAAGATCTAAAGATTCTTCTGCTTTATATCAGTGACATATTAAAAAATGTTTTGGTCTGTCAGTTCAAAGACTGAATGAATCATTTATCTATTCCAGTCCTTCTACTTGCCTATTTCTCCAGGTGTTCACAAAACAAAGATTAGCCACAAGAACATAGAAAATAGAGCTCTTTGTTTTGAAAATGCACATGCCCCATCTATGTTGACTTGTTTTCCATTGGAAGATTAGATACAGAAAAGGTTTATCTGTTAACTTGTTTTCCATAGGAAGATTAGATACAGAAAGGGTTTATCTGATGACTCCCTGACCACTGCCTTAAATCAGAACCAAGAACATTGTTCTTACATGGTCCACATATGGAGGGTCTTTGCATGAAAGGTTTTGAGAAAAATTTAATCTCTTCTTTGGGGAAGCAGGATGAGGATAAAACTTTTCTTAGAAACTTATACTGCTCCTCTTCTGTTTAGAGGTCAGAGATTTGAGGACAGATTTCCTTTCCACCTGCAGGAGGTGTCAGTAGTGCTCATATTACCTTTTTTTTAGTTTCACTTGGTGCATCAGCACTAGTGGCCAGACAGCCAAGAGGCCTTATTTCCTACTCAGATTTGCTCCTTAAGCCAAGCAGCCTACTTAGAGTACAGCTAGCTCCCTTTATGGGAAATAAGCTCAAGGAAAGAAAACTTGTCCTCCCTTATTTCAGTGGTTGGTTGTTTTCAAATGGATTGGTGAAGATGTCTATTGCTTGAGGGTCTCATTTGTGGAGGCACCAGAAGACAGACAACCTTTGATCATCATGCCCAAAGCACAACACTGGATTCCACTGCAGAGTGCAAGAGTAATTTTAGAAAATTTTCCTTCAAAGGCCAGCAAAGGTAAAATAACAAGAGAATGGAAAAGACTTTTTCCTTACTGTGTGCCTAGAGGTCATATTTTCTTCTGAGCTCCCCAAAGTCACAAACTTTTCTTTTGTAAATTACACTCATTGCCATTCAATATCAATGCTAAATTTTAGTCATCCTGTTAAACTACTTTTTTACTCTGTGTTTAACCAACCAAAAAATTACTGGTTGTTTGTAAAGAGAAAAGAGAGCATTGACCCAGTGCATTTTATCTGGATCTGCTTTTGGACACTGTAAGCTTGTTTCCAGGATTTTAAAAGTCTCTTAATAGAGAGAGTGCATCCTTACCTACCCACCTATCAATTCTGTGTTTATAATGTGCTCAGAAAATGTGCTCAGAAAATAATGCTCTTCACTAGTCCACTTTACCTTTTGCCTGGCAATACTCCTGAGGCATCTGTTCTCAGATCAAGGGAACATTGAAAGGCAATAAATCTGATCTCTCAGACAGCTGTGCTAATTTAACTAAAGGGGGTACAAGAGAGGATGGAGAGAAATCTATAAAATATTTGGCTGACATTTGAAAAAAGAGATAGGATGTTTTCTTGTTAACCTTTAGAGCAGCCCATTACATAAATTGTGACAATGTTCTCAGATTAAATGAGACTGTATTCTGTCTTAGCTCTAAATTTATCACTTCAGCAAATGAATTCTACTGTAAATTCTGGCAATATATCTTTTAAAGAATGCTGTTTATCTCACTGGGGAAACAGAGTGCTGATAAATAAGGAGCACAGCCTTTTGGATGAAACATGGTAAAGATGGATTGAAAAGAAGATTCAATAGCATTGCTTTCCTGCTTCAGTGTAGGAATGTTCCATATTATATGTCTGATTAAATTACAGGTTTCTCATAGCATTTCTGTAAGTTCTGAGATGATAAGCAAAAATATCTAAGAAATGTTGCCTTCTCATAATATTTGATTATGTAAATTCTAATTACATATGAAAAGAATTTGTACAGAATTCAATGATGAATGGTTGTTCAGCAGCAGCTTCAGTTCCTACTTAGGTTGCCATTCACTCTAAATGTATAATTTTCACCAACATATGTCTCTAAGAGCAGGCTGGGAACCAACATTTTAAATAATTTAATTTTAGACTCTCCTAGTATTAAAACAACATTAATGGAATTTTTTGAGTTCCCCAAAGACTAAACCCTGCACTAGCTTCTAAGTGATTAAAATTTCTTTGTGTATATTTAAAACCTGAGTAATACAAGAAGCTGAAATATTGAGAAATTATGGAAATCTAAAAGGCCCATGTGCAACTTCAGGGAGAGAGCAGAAAAAATTTGGGAAAATTATTTTAGAATAAAATATGAAAATATTATATGAGTATGGAATTTTATCAGTGGCCGACAGTTTATAAGAAGTTCTTTCTAGAAATTATTTATTCAATTTCTGTAAAAATTATTTTAAAAGATGACTACATTAGTTATTAATAAACCAAAGGTAAAGAACATGAACCTTCATTCCATTAGGATGGATTATGAATTTCTGAAACCTAAAAATCCCCATTTTCAATATTAGTACCTAAACTGCACTGAGGAAGCAGTAATAAATTGCTGAAACTTTCCAAGGGGTTACACACACTGTAGTGCTCAGAACACTTTGATTATTCAGAGGGTAAATTGTCAGAATTGTTGTAAGCTCTGCAAGTTTCAAACTATAATTGAAAATATACTCATGAAAGTAAAGCCTACTTGCCTAAATAAAGCAAAGATGGTTCCTTATAGGGCAAAAGAATATTTTCAGTAAAACTTTTTGTTCTGAGGGAACTAAACAGAGCTGACCAGAAAGCAGAAGTGTATAATCCTACCAGTCCCAGACACTAATTTTGTTGAAGGTTGCAGTGTTTCTTTATTTTATCTTTATTTATCTTTATTTAGAAAGTTTGTTGGGTGATGGTGACTAATAGCTGAACATCTGGATGCAGTGACCTTTAAAAGCCTTTAGTCATTACTGTGCCCAATTAAACTCAATATCAACAGAAGTGCTTGCATTTTGACTGGACTAGTATAAATCACTTTCCAAATACATTGTGCAAACAGGGGGAAGTATTACCATCCTGGGCTCATTCCCCTCTAAATGACTTCAGCAGGATGGGTCAGGAGCTAAGGATTTGTTTTGGTTTTTGTTTCCAAAGTACAAACTTTGACAATTAAGAAAATTAATTAATGAAGTTAGCTGGACCAAATAGCTCAAAAACTTCACAGAGGAACAGGACTGGAATTTATCTAAGTCAAACGTGCAAAAATTATCTGGGATTCACATCTCATCTAGAGAGAAAATAACTTTTAGGAAAGCTTTTTAAAGGCCTAAGTGGATAAACAGCCATCTCATAAAAAGGGTATAAGAAGTAAACAGGGAGTCTATCTGGATGGGAAAAGGAGTGATCATTAAAGGAAGCTTTACTTTAAAGGTCAAAAAGTGCAAGAACAAAGCGACAATTTTGAAAAGCCAAGCTGCGTTCGCCTTTATGAAGGAAAATAAAATAGGTGAGAAGAAGAAACTTTTAATAATGTCTAAAATGTGGAAGTCTGACTCCTGTTCAGTGAGGGCTCAAGATAAGAGACAACCTAACATAGCACCAAACCCCAGCATTCAACAGAGCAGATGTTGGAACAGGGATATGGATGGGGCAGGGATCAGCTGAGGCACTCCCAGCCCCAGGCTTCAGGCACCTTCCTGGGGTCAAGAAGAAGCCATGTCCAGGGTGGGACTCTGGCCAGCAGGAGGGGTTAGATCCAGGCCAGCAGCATAACCAAGGTCATTCCCTGCCCAGAATGGGTGAGCAGGGCTGTGTGGATAGGGCTGGGGTGAGACTAGGCTGGGACATCAGCTCAGCAGTGCCCATGTGCAGGGCTGTAGATATATCCTCTGGCCTCTCTGGAGCAGGGACTGATGGCTCAGGGGTTGGAATGCTGTCCTACACCATGGCAGGGGGAGGCTCAGGAGCAGGGAGGGGCATTCATTTCCAAACAGCTTCCCCAGTGTTAGGATGTAAGCAGAGTAATGTACTAGTTTGAAAACAAACCAGTGGGAGATCCCAAGTCAGGATTATAATTGAATAGGAAAATTAAAAATAAATGCAATAATACAAGAAAAACACTGACAGAGTCAGATACAACCTGACACCCTGTTAGTCAGGGCAGTAGTAGCAGTCCAAGTGAGGTAGTTAGGTTGAAGCAGTGATCCTGTGGAAGGTCTGCTCTCCACCTGAAGGTGCAGTGGTAGCTCTTGTCCTCTAGGAATCCAGTATACCAGAGATCACTCACTTATGCAGTTCCAAGGCCAGGTTATATCCAGGTGGGAATGCTTGGCTCCTCCCTCCTGGGTGGAGCATCTCACAATAGGATGAGATAATTCCATGAGTCATGCAGTTGGTCCTTGATAGCTCATTAACAGTTATCAGGGCTGAGTCATAGCAGGAGATAACAACCAGTGCTCCACCTGCTTTAGCAGCTTGTGGAGGTGGTAATAGAATACTGCAACCTAGGACAAGTAATCAGAAGCCTGGTTTTCCCACACCACTTTAAAATTAATGGAAAAAAAAATCATCTATGAACAGCAGTTCAAACTCCCTAAGATCTAAATTCATGTCTGAAAATTCCTGTCTCTCCACTGACAGGTCTTCAGGTGATGTCTGTGTTCATGTGTTGTGAAGTGATATGCTGAATTTGAGAGGGCTGGAAAGCATCACTTCAGACCTTCAAGAAAACTGACTCAGAATGTAGCAAGAAATAATAAAGATTCTGTCAGGTTGAAGACTGTACTTTATAGCTAGAAGCTGTACAACACAAAATTTGTATTTTAAAGAAGAAAAATGAGATCTTGGGTGGCTGAGGAACAATTGTTTAACCTTTGTAATACAGAACACCTGGAGAAAGTGTAATTGAAGATTTCACAATAAACAGAAAATGACATAATACACAATGAGTTTATCAAAGTTAATCATGGCATGCCAACAGGAAACTTTTGATGTCACTGTTTTCTAGACAGTGTACGTATCCAAAGAGTGTTTTTATTTTATGTCATATAGGAATTTTATTACAATAAAATTATGGATTTGTGAAAGTAAGATAACAATAGATTGTGATGCAGGTAACTGTCAGGCTACAGACAGTGTAATTCATTGGAACTAATTTTCAGTATTTCTAGTTGCTGGTTACAGAATAAAAAGTAGACATTTCTGCAGAGCTTTTTAATAGTTAGAAGATGTTTTGTGTACTTAGACTGTCACTTTATACTTCATACCTACCAAAAGTCCCAGCTCCCTAACTGTTTGCATTGATGACCTACCTGGAGCATATCACAGCTCCTTCTAGTCCAGATGTTTGAGTATCTGGCAGAAGCAAGGCTGCTGTGTGTCTGGATCTTGCCCTGAGGTAATCTTAGGAGAACTCTTAACATGAAGCAGGCTAAATATAAATAATGTCAATGTAAAAATGATGACTTAGAGCACTGAAGTGTTATGGATAAAATGAAATTCAACAATACAATGTGCCCAGACTTACATGTGGCTCTCAGAAAAATATATAGTTTAACAGTCATAAATGCAGAAGCAGAGAAAGATCAGGTACTTAATTTAGGCTTTACAACCATTGCTTGAAAGAACTCAATACTTCTGTTCTGGTGAAGGACAGAGAGATATTGCTGCTCTCTGCTAGTCCATCTCTATTAGCAACAG
The DNA here is from genome assembly GCA_024500445.1 of Entomyzon cyanotis. NCBI lineage: Eukaryota > Metazoa > Chordata > Aves > Passeriformes > Meliphagidae > Entomyzon > Entomyzon cyanotis. The sequence goes on along the minus strand of JAKEPQ010001018.1, from coordinate 47,922,601 downwards.
GAAGCTGGCAAAGAAAAACTGGAGTCATTGACCACAACTTGGAAATTCTAAGGGAGCACTGATATTTTGAAGGATGCAAAGGCTTTACAATAAATATAACAGTTTTACAGGTTGTGTCTAAACTGAGCTGTATGCGTGAACACAGTGTGAGTCAAAATCTCAATTCCTGGTAATTCAGACTACGGAGCAGGGCAAAAATATTGTCTGCAAACCAGGAGCAAAGGGAAGAGGGGAATATCATTTGTACCTATCATGGAATGGATATTAATTGAACTGAAGAAGCAAAGGTTTCATTACTTGGGCAGCACCTAGTTTGATAAATTGTCTGTGAGTCCTATTTTCCCTGCTAGATTTCCCTTCCATTACACTCAAAACTGTACAAAAAACCTTGTGTTTATTTCTAATTTCTAAGATATTTAGATGGTATGTATTTGTAAGGTATGAAAACTTTTAAAGAGTAATTTTAATGTAATTTTTTAAAAAATACTTTTATGTGTTTGTTGTGTAAAGGTGCAATAAACCAAAATTTTGTACCAGGTTTTTTTTTTAATAATGAATGTTTGATGTTTACAATGGAACTCAACTATACCACCAAAGGACTTGATTCAATTGCATACCCAATTCGTGCAATCTGAAATGCTGCAGTGTCCAAAATCACTACATGGGGATTAGAAGATATCACAAAAGATTTGTGGAGATCCATACTCTAATTTATCAGCAGCTGGTTGTTAGCTACTTATGTTATACTAAGGAATAAAAACCATTGTTGATACTTCTCTGTATTTAGAAATATTATGCAATTTTTACCCTACATTTGCAGAGGATATAATAATTTAGTCACATAAAAATACTTACAAATAGACACACAAATTCATGTGTTAAATACCATGCCCAAATGAGGATTGTAATCCCACTCCCCCCAGCTGGTAAGCAGATTTGCAAAGGAAAACCTAGATGAACCTGATTCGGCAATGGGTCCTTGTGGCAAAAAAGGGAAAGGATATCCTGGACTGCATCAGAAAGTGGTGCCAGCAGGTTCAGGGAGATGATCCTTCCCCTCTACTCGGCACTTGTGAGTTCACACCTGGAGCACTTTGTCCAGTTCTGGGTTCCTAAGCACAAGAGAGAGACATGGATGTACTGGACAGACCAACAAAGGGCACAAAGATGATTAAAGGACAGGAGCAGCTCTCATATAAGGAAAGGCTGAGACAATTGGGATTGTTTAGCCTGGAGAAGGGAAGGCCCAGAGAAGATCTTACCAATCTATATATAAATGACCGAGAAGACTGAGCCACACTCTTTTCAGTGCTTCCCAGTGACCAGAAAAGAGGCAATAGACACAAACTGAAGCAGAGGGGGTTCTATCTGAATTTTAGAAAACTCTTTTTTACTGTCAGGGTCACTGACCACTGGCACAGGTTTCCCAGGCACATTATACAGACTTCATCCTTGGAGATGCTGAAAAGTTCCCTAGGCATAATTCTGGGAAGCCTAGTGGAGGAGGTGGGCTTGACCTCCACAGGTCCCTTTCAACATCAATACCTTTGTGTGATTCTCTTATTTTGCAATTTGATAATTTTCAGTTTCATAAGATCATTGGCATAGTTTCTTCCTTTAAAGAATAGTAACCAGAAGAATTAACAAAAATTTTGAGGATTAAATAAAATTTATAAAAGAGATTGAAAATCCTCTCTAAATATCACTGTTGTAAGTAGTGTATTCAAAATAGACAAATTCACAATGGTATATACTATTTAAAATTAATGCTTTGGGCTTTTTTTTTAATATTCTTGATAATATGGGTTTTGGAATTCCATAAGTAGGTTAATAATCTTACTTTTTATTTAAGATCACTAATTGAGACTTTTTGAAAAAGGTGCCTTCTAGAATGTATATTGAATAGACTATAAGTAAACCAATTAAACCCTCAAAAAAAACTTCTTGAACCCACCTTAAACATTATCAAGCCTTAATGTCTTCCATTTATAATCAAGTACTATTTAAATAATAAATATTTTAGAATTTTACCTGATGTATTTTCCTTCTGAAGGAAACAATTTTCAGGGAAATCTCTGAGGCAGAGTATAAGACAGGAATTAATTTACTGAAAACAAAACAAATCCTGAAGTTCAAAGTTAGGCTTTTCAGAATTCTTCAAGAACTCCACTTCCACCTTGAGCAGACAAATTCAGGGATTTTGGAGGAAATAAATTTTGTAGGGCCACAAATTAGGAACACATAAATAAAATATTCTGAGAATCATTAGTGAGTGGTTCAAATCAAGGAAAAAAGGCTGAAAGAAACAAAAATATAGTTAAGAAAGTAGTAATAGGAAAAGGCATGGAACTATATTCTCTCACAGGAAACAAAAATTACAAACACTTTTGAATTTAAGCCTCTAGAAAATGTTATTGCATTGTAAGGGTAAAAGTCTTCAGATTTATATCTGGTTGAAGAGTGAAAAATAAAGGAATATATTCAAACAATTCATGAAGTAGAACTGTAAGCAAAACTAAATAGGCATCTAACTTGACTTTTAAATATTCTTGACAAATACGTACATGATAATTAGACATAATTTTATCCTCTTACCTTTTCTTTTTTATAAAAGGTACCAAAAAGAAATTGGACTGCAGTGATTACTGACTTAACTATAAGTATCCACAGCCATTTTCTCAGATATTGCCTTGCTCAAACTAGAACTGGAAAGCCTTCCAGCTGACCTTTTGGCTTCAGTCTTCCTATTTTCTCTCTCCTTTCGTTTTTGTGGATTTACTCCAAAAGACAATTTGGCAGCAAATATCTTATTTCTTTTTCACCCAGTCTGTGACTTTTTAAAAATCAGATACCTGAAGCATATCTGTGGAAAAAAGAATGTGCCATTATTGAATTTTATAGTGAAAGAGCTGAACTCTCTAAGTGATCCTAAATTGATGAGAAAAATTGCACATCAAATACTGTCACAAGACAAAGTAAGAGAAACACATACTAATCAGGGTAGTTGCTGTTTTCCAATCAAGTTCCTGACAACCTGTTGCTATGTAAATCCAATCTCTGCAAAAGCTATCTCTCAATATATGTTTATGTAAGTTACATGAGTAAGGCACAGCATAAATCTGTGTTGTTGAGGACACTCAATGTCGCTGTTGAGCGGCTAGCTGAGGACTGATCCAAGTTCTCAGACAAGGAAAGAGAGGAGAAAAGGAACTTTATTGTTTTAATTCCATATATATAGAGCTTACAGAAGTGCCCCAGATTGGTCAGCCCGAGACCTCCCCCTAGGCACAATTGGCTAAGCCCAAACTCACTCAATCCGGAGAAACTGTTTGCAAAACATCCAAACTTTATCTTGTTTATGAAATATAACAAAATGTTCCCACGGAAAGAACCTGTCTAACCACAACTCAAGACCTAAGTCCTGAGACAAGACATGCAGCTCATTGGCTTGGATTCATGGTTTCAGATGTCTGGAAGGTGTCTCAGGGCAGAACTCAAAGCCTCCTGCCTCAGCACTCCCCACAAATGCAGATGATGCTGGATATGTCCAGCCAGGCCCTCCAGGAGGCAGTGCTGTGGATGGTAAGAAATATGCCATGGCTGTTCCAAGGAAAGGAAGCGCTGCTTAAGAGATTTGCAAGCATTGCTATAGACTCAGAAAGTAATTTAGGGTTTGCTGCAATGGCTGCAGGCAGTGAAACAGCATGGATCTCAGCTCACATAGGTACTCCAAGCTGTTAAAGGTGGGATTTTTACCAGCCCTTGCAACTGTTCATAATGAAATCAATTGGCAGGTTTTCCCCTAGATCCACTGAGGCAGAAGCAGGCTATCACTGAGGGGCAGTGGTAACACCACAAACCCAAACCAAATCGTTCTGGATTGGCCCTCTGTCTAAGACCAGGATTATCACAATTCCTGAAAATGTCTGTGGTAATTTGATGACTACGAGGCACTATTTTCCTATTTACTTCATGTTGCAGCAGTGGCATGCACTCAGATCCTGTGTGTTGAGTATTTGTTGTTGCCTGCCTTGCAGGTTACACTCAGAGAAAGAAAGAGCATGTCACAAGGGACTGTGCATTATCAGCGGGGATGGGAGCAAATAAAAGCTGCAAGGTGCTATGATGTATTTACCTTTGACTGTAAGATCCCCTGTTTGGATTTAACAAATTAGCTTCTCAGAAGTTTGCTCATCTGAGCAGCAGCTGTTTGCCATATGGATCAAAACTGCATTTGGCAAATGGAATCACTTCCTCATGCCCATCTGATTTTCATGTACAGTCATATATCAGAATGTTTAAGGGAGGAGTTTGCTGGTCTGCTGAGGGTGGTTCAGCTGAGAAGTGTTTATTTTGTATCCCAATTTTCTTTTTTTTCCTCTTTTTTCCCAGAAAGTTCTACTCCTGCAGAAGACTTAGAACACAGCAAAACAAAAAGTCCTAAAAGCAAAACTTACAGAGTAACATGAGGAAAACAAAAGGCAGTGGAAAAGCAAGGAAGAAATATGTTTTAATCTTAACAAAATAAGATAAATACCCTGAGTGAAATCCTGTCTCTAAGGAAGTAAGAAACACTCTATTTCTTGTATCTTCTAAATATTGGACTACTATCAACAGGTATGATAATTTAAGCAAACAATATGAAGATGATGACTGTCAGTTACAATATTAGTGCAGAAAGTATTAATAGTTTCAATATTTTAAAATGTTTACAAATAATTTCCCAGTTTAATGAATTTTGGTTTAAGTCTATGTAACAGGATTGATTACGCAAATAGACAGAAAAAAAAAAACCCCTTTCTCTCTATGTGTTACAATCCTATAAACACATAATTTCTTTTTACTTATAGACTTCTAGCAATGCTCATGCAAATCTGTCACAGCAGATTTCATGCTTTTAATGAATGAACAGAGCCTCACAACACCTTCTGGTTGTTATGGGTAAGAATTGTTGGAACCAGCAACTCAAAGGAATGAGATTAAGAAATTTATTCGTGGACATAATGCATATCCAGATTTACATATTATGTTCACATGTTCCCATATGGATTCCTACACTAACAACACAAGTCACAGAACATCAGAGAGAATATACATACATAAAAATTAGGTAATGTGTAATTGTGGATTTATTTATAACTTTGGGGTGCTGTCCTTATGACCAGATCACTAGAGTTCTTGACTCATGACTTATCTAATCAGAACCTTAGCTACACAGGAAATAACTTTTCATCATTGTAAGAATTATTTTTATTATTTTTACTTTCTAGGTTGTGGTTGTTTTTTTTTTTTTACAAATTCCTATTGATTTTTATTAATTCTAGTTAATTACTTATGAATTTCTATTGATTCCATATTACATCTTAAACATATGAACATGGTGTTTTCATGAGTTTCCACTGGCTTCAGGATGGTTTTCTAAATCACTTCTGGTGTATTAAACCAACATAATTTATGCCCTTTACCTACTTTTTACTTCACTGGATATATTTCCTTAATTCTTAGCAATTTTTCCTATGAAATTACTTATCTTCTTATAATCAAAACCAATGAGCAAATTTCAGGTAAAAAGGGTCAAGTTGAAGACACTCAGAAAGATGGACATTTGACTAAGAGGAAGTAAATACTTCCAGAATACTTTGAGGGCAATCTGAAAGTTGCCCTGAAATTTATTCTATCCAGGCTGATTGACTGAGACACCAAATGCTTATTTACTTTTAACAATGCTATGATGTAACCTAAGTGACGACCTCGGATTTAAACACCCAAACCCTGAACATATAGCATTAGATGAAATGAATACAACCCAAATTTAATTACTAGGTGCAAGTGAGAGTCCCACATAAACATTTCCATTGGAAAAATATCATTTAGTATGGAGTCATGACATATTTCACTGTTTGTTTGTGAGCAGTCAATGTGTGCATGCCATGGTACATGGCAAAACAGTGTGTTTGGTGCTCCCAGTCCATCTCTAAACCCACCCTGACAGCTGCTGGGAGATGTGACAGGAGCCTGACGACAGCTCAGGGACAAACAGCACTGCTCCCAGGAGGAGACACACACCCAGCAAGCTGGGGCTTCCTTTGGTGAGGTTGGAGGACCACAAGGCACAACCATGTAGCAATGTGGGGTATAACACAGCATAAATACAGTGTGACAAGCAGAAATATGTACTTTCCTCTCCATTTTTGAGACAATTATAGGTGTAATGATTTGCATCTCTTCTAGTAGTATTTTTTTAGGCTTCCTGGACTCTAGAATATATCTGAAAGTTTTCTTATGTTCCTTATTTTCACTTCTGGTTCTCTGGTGTATATATAAAAATGTCTTTTAAAATGGATTTGTGGGTAGGCAACCTTCCATTCCAAACACAGATGGTACATCTGCACTTATTATTTAGACATGCTAAGTGGAGCACTTTTTTACAGACTATTGTGACTATATTTCTTTTCTCACTGACTTAATATATTTGGATATAACACAGTGACTCTTTTACTTAAAACAGAATATTTGTGCTCTATTACCTACTTAATAAAATGAATAAGCAAACTGCTTTATCCCTTGGCTGCAGTTGCAGTTCCTGCTTGACTGCAGAGATTTTTACCCACTTAGAAGGTTGTGTCATTGTCTTGATACTCATCAAGTGTGTGATCAGTCTTGGCTTAAACAGTGTGATGCACCACTGAAAAATTATTTTCCTTCCTGTTGCAGCTAGGTCATATTTGATTGAATACTTGTTTCACCATGATTGTTACTTCATTGGAATTTTTGCTGGCCAGACAGCCTCTGATTTTCAGTTTGAATGTGTACTTTTCCATCCTGACCTTCTCTTCTTTGATATTCATCACAAAAGCTGGCTGTTCATTCAGACTTGATTTTACAAGGCAGATATTTATATTTTATCATTTTTTGTGAGTGTTTTGACTCAGGATAAAACTCTATGAGTTTTTTATCAGTAGTTTGTAAGCTATTTTGGAGTCAATGTCCTTTGAAAAAGTGTCTGAAAACATAAGTAGTCCCATAGATATAAATGGGAGATAACTGAGGATAACAGAATTTGTGAGCATGTTTTGTTATCTCTTTAAAAATGTGCCACACAGAACAACAGACAGTTAATGTCATTCAGATGTGATCTTGGTGAGCAGTAGAAAAGCTGATCTCTCTGTTAAGCTTGATCTTTGACCAGGCTGCTGTTTACAGTGCTGGGACTTTATCTGTACTAGGTAGATACACTGATGTGATAGAACATTTCAAGCTCTCAGTATTCTTCTACCTCCTTAAAAAGTTTCTTTGAAAATCTACCGCAGAGAAGTATCTTTGGTTCAACTGCAAATGCATTTCAGCAGTTTTTCTGGTATCAGAAAAGTCAGGAAAGACCATGGATAGGATGGCAGGCAGCATATCTCAGTGTGCCACCTAAAACATCTACTCTCCTCTCTGGGATTGTAACACCTAAATTTTGCCCCCAGAGTCAAAATTCTTTAACTTTTCTTCTTGTAAACTTCTCCTCTGGTGTTGGTTTCATAGGCCAAGGTTTAATTTGTAAATCTTAGCCCACATAACTGTATTTTTAAATTGACAATACACAGCAGGACTGTGGGGTTTTATTGAAACTTCTAAAAGAGAGACAGTAAAAAAGAGAGAAAGAAAGAAAACCAGAAAAGTAGGGAGAAAGTTAAAGGGAGATGATGATGGAGAAAGAGAGAAAAGGAAAATAGAGAGAAAGAAAGAGTGAGTAAGAGGTAGATTAGGAAGTTAAAGAGAAAAGGAGAATGAATGAGAAAGAAAGAAGAGAAAGAAAAAGGAAGAAAAGGAAAGAAATTACTGAATTCCATATACACTGTCAGCTACTGTCAATGAGGCATATAAGTAGTTTAGCACAGTAATTAGCACTCAAGGTTATTTAAAAATGTAATATATAACATTCAACATTTTGGTTAACTATGTCTCCTTTTAAAAATTGGAAAATTATTTCCAGATACAGAGACAGGTTTCTACACCAGTCCCTTCAATAGAACTATATCAAACATTCTTGTCACAAAATATAGATTAAATGTCAATAGTGTGCTTGTTATTTTAATTTTGCGAAACAAGTACCAGATTTTAATTTTTTTTTCCCTTGGAGCAGCTGTAAGAAAAATAGTTTAAATGTTGCTCATCTCAAGCTGAGTGACATACCCCTGTATTTCCTGTGGGTGCTCAATGCACATTATCAGTGGTTTATCTGAAGTGTTTCCATAACTGAAGGACATGTGTATAAAATAATCTCAGGCAAAAACAAAGATTATTGCCATTGCTCTTTATTATATGAATTGAAACCACATTGGTTTATCTACTGGGAATAAATGAAAAAATACATTGGAATGGCAAAAATATTGCAAATCAGATATGTGATATATAAATCTACATATTTTCTGTATTGATGGTTCTACTTCCTTATTAAAAATTGTTTATTCAAGGGTTACATGAATTGTTTCTTCAAGGGTTTATATGAAAAACAAGTAAAGGACAGGGGGGTTATTAGGGTTTGGTTTCTCTATTTTTCTTTTGAGGAAAAAGTAATAATATTGCAACACTGAATATTCATTTTTCCACAGTATATGAAAAAAACCTATTTTTTGTCAGGGTTTTATATGTGAAACATGTTGTACCAGAAGAAAAAAGAAACTCACAAAACTGTATATTTGAAAATCCCTTGTTCAGCTGATTTATCTCATATTTTTGCTCAGCTGTTTACATGGGAACTTTGGTAGGCTGCACAGAGAGAGAAAAAAAGTCATAAATCACTGGGAAGATAATTAATTTCATAGCACCAAAAGTTGGATGACCATCAAACGTTGGCAGGTTGGAAAACATTCTAAGGAAATATCACTGAAAACTTGGTCTGTTTTTATACTTTTCCCTAGACAACCTTCACTGATTACTGTCAAATAAAATTTCTTGTCTGTGTGGACATGTCCCTCAACCTAATCTGCAGATTCTTAAATTAAAACCCAGTGTTACTGATCTGGGGAGTTAAGATATACGGTGAGCATTAATCTGTATATCACTACTGTAAGAAAGACTCAAAAAACTTCCAGTAATAATACAAAGTCAGAAATAACATGTTTTAGTTTAGGGTAGAGCAGAACTGCTATTCAGCGGAGAAAAAAACAAGCAAATTTTTCAGTTTTTTCTATGCCATTATTGCAAATGTATTTTTTTGCTTTATGTTTACATTTACCAATCTGATTTTATTAATAAGAAAATATTATTTAATAGTCTGATAAAAATATTAAAATAGGCCATTGTATGGGATCGCTTTGCAGTAGTGTTCCAAACTCAAAAACTTTTTAATTGGTAAATTTAATTGGTAAGTTCAATTTTTTATATAAAGAATGGGATCAAAACTTCACAAAAGTTCAGCAAAGCTGCAGACAGCTTTAGAATTGTAACTTCAGCTCACAGACATCCAAGTTCTGCTTCAGCCTTATTTTTGCTGCAGAAGTTGGTAGCAAAATCCTCAGAAGAATATGCTAAGGCAAGAATATACTCTGTCATTGTTTAATGTGCAGTGAGGCCTGATCATCCATGCTCAAATTTCACCTATACAAAAAAGCTTGGCGAGAGTTTATCTCTATGAAATGTGGGGATTGGACACATTGTAAAAATAGACACCGTAGTGTTGAGGCATAGAATACTAAAAATAGCCTGGAGAAGGGAATATACTTTATTGACATAGCAGATGTAGAGTGATCACACTGTTATCAGCATCATTTCACTACAAGAATTGCAATACCTCTGGCAAGACCTTGGAGGGGAGAAAACTGGGCTGAAGAAAGGGTTTTCTTTAAGATACAAAGAAATGACACTGCAGAGAAATTTAAGTTTGCCCTAGTCTTCCTCTGAGAGTTCCTGTCCTGATTCTGCAGCCACATGTCCCTTTTCCCTACTTGACTGTTTTCCAGTAGCTGCATTACAAAGCCCATATCCCAAACAAGGAGACTTTGATTCAAACAGAGTACCCAAAGCTTGTTCTTGAAAAGAAGTCAAGCTGAGATTTCTCCTTTGATAACATCTTTTCTGATATCTTGGCAAGCTTTCTGTCTCTGGGGTTACAAACGTTAAACCAGGAAAGATCAGTACTTTATGGCCATGAATCGTGAGTTCTTTTTTGTTTGTGTTTTTTCTGAGCTGTTATTAATAGGTCCTCATGTCTGAGAGACTGCTAGGAAACTGATGAATCCCCATTTAGGCTTCTTTCTAAAATCTTTTACAGCACCCTAGGTAGAAATTCTCCTCTTTGATATGAAATCCTAGAGAATTTACTCTTGACAGCAAGTTCTGGAAGCCTTCAGCCTCTGGAATTCAAAGAGCTAATGCTTTTGTCTCTGGATTTTTGAATTGCTGGAGTTATTCTGTAGTGTACAGTCCACAGTCAAAGACCAGTTTAATTTTATTCTTTGGTACTCTAAAGTTAGTGAAAATACTTTTTAAAATTTATATCAGTCTGAGATATATTAATAGTATTTTTATAGCAATACCTCATTTTTATTTAACCATTGTATGTTACACTTTTTATTGTAGCTGATCTCTCAGCACCAATTTTGGTAGTGTTTTCTCATCTTATCTGACAATTACTTTTTTACAGATGTATCATATTGGAAGATAAAGATCCTTTGCTTTTGCCACCATCTTACCACCTCTAGGGGTAAAATGTATAATACAGAGAACTTGTTGGAAACTTTTCCCAATTTAAAACACACATTTAAGTTTAATTAACCAATATAGGGGCCTGCATTAAAATATCTGCATTGCTTTTGTAAAAATTTTCCTGGAAATTATTTTTGTTCGTTTGGATTTTTTATTGTACATTATATTTTTCTTTAATTTCAAAGTAAAAACTATGTCCTGATTTGAAATCAGAAAATTTGAAAACAAAAAATTATTATGTTTTTGTAATAAACACAATTACTGAAAATAAAAAATGCTCTAGGAAATGCAAAAAATATTCTCCAGTTTGGAATTTAACATGTAAAATGATCTTAGAAAAACTATCCTAAGTTTTATGGTTTGGACAGCTAAATGAAAAAATATTTTCAGCCAGGGATGTTCAGTGGTTTTTCTTAAGTACACTCTTGGTTTTCACTGACTTAAAAAATGCAGGAGGAGAGATAAATTATCTGTGAATATAAAAGAAATCATTAATATACTGTTCAAATGACATATATTCACACCTTACCTCAGGCACTAAAATCTGCATTAAAAGACAGATAATTCTAAAGAAAACGTGATTTGGAGATTTTCTTAGTGGTTAAATATTCTGGGTTGATATTTTCAAACTTTTCAGCAATAAAGAAATCTTAATGTACTTAAAAGTACACAAGTGTAGATTTCCTTGATCATGATTAAGCTTTGTACTTTACCTACATATGCAAAGGAATTAAGAGTTTCTGAACCAAAAAATTAAGAGTTTCAAACCATCCTCAGAAATAACTTTAACTATGGCATGTAAATTAAGGGCTTCTAGGGCTGTTGCTTCATTTCAAACATATTCAGCTTCTGTTTTTTTTCCAAAGGCCAGTACCACAACTTAATTCTTGTAGACCGAGGTCAAAGAGAGTTTCATTTTTTCTTACATTCTTGCATAAAAAAAATAAATAAAAAGCTATTTTAAAGGGTTTGCAGTTCAAATTAGGCCTTGAGTAATACAAAGTACATTAGAATCTATTTACCAGTGGCACCAATGATATTTATTCTTTCCTGATTTTCCTGGCACTGCAGAGACTAATAGCAAAGGAAAAAACCAAATATAAGCAAAAAGTTTAGCATTCTCCATCAATATACCTAAACTGTGATTACATACAAGGAATAAAATTCTTCTGAGTTGAGTGAGGGATTTTTTTGTGTTTTGAAAATAATGTAACCATAGTGCAGCACATTCCACAAAACTTCAAATGCATATTACTGGAATTTTTAATGAAAATTTTGCATGCTTAAACAGAATCTCCTTGTAGATAAAACATTTTGGTGTGGAAGTACTTAAATTTTGATCAGACAAAATTTTAACAGGCATTTTCTACTAATAACAATGTGCTTCTTCTATCCTTGCATCTTTCTTTCTTTCTTTCTTTTTCTTTTTCTTTTTCTTTTTTCTTTTTCTTTTTCTTTTTCTTTTTTCTTTTTCTTTTTCTTTTTCCTCCTCCCCAGTATCAGAAATAGTAATTTACAAAGGGCTGCATTATCATCTGCTACCCTTGGGTGTCATTCCATAGATGACTATAACAACTTTCACACTAAACTTAAATTTTTTTCTGTTATTCATTCTAACTCTTAGTTACCATATAGCATATAAGTGAAAAGCAGTTACAATATATCTCATGCAGGGAAACCACAAAGGATTTATGCTGTTAACTGCAGGGATGAATGCTGGATCACCAGGTTAGGATTTAGGAACTAGGTTCATGTGGGACTCTGGGTGTGGGAAGAGTGGTGAATTATGCATATTTGAAGATTATGAACATGTGAATTTTAATGGGTGGAACCAATCACAACCAAGTCACTCTGGAGCTCGTCTTCATTCTCTGGTTTTCCTGGTGGGGAATCCACAAGAAGCCTCATGTGAGGTGCCACACTCTCCTGCTTCACTGCTCGCAGCTCTACACGCTCAGCTGGTGTGGTGAATCTGCCCTCTGGGACCAGCAGTTCAGATCTGCAACATTTGGTATGATGACATGCAGAGTCCTTCAGACTGACTTGAGAATAGTAGACCATGACGCTTCTGAGCCTTTGCTTTCAACTGGACATTAATTCCCATGCCTGGATCTTGTTATCTGCTTCCTCCTGCTCCTCCTTTCAGTTTTCACGCCTTATTTCCCTTTTTCTTTCTGCACGAGGAAGGTATTGGGGATTAGCTTGGAAAGCACCACGTGTCCCCAGAGCTTGGGCTCTGGCTGAGGCTCTGAGGTGGCTCAGCGAGTATTGACACCTGTCACATGCTGTAATTCTGCTTAAACTCTGCCTTTCCCACCAGTGTCAAATCTTGCGGTCCACACCACAATCTTTGCTGTCCCTGATCTCAAGATCAGGTTATAAAAAAAGACAATAAAACCTAATCCTACTTGAAATGTGAAGCACAATTACTTGGTTTAAACTACTCAGGCAGCCTGAAACTTTTTCCTCCATCAGCTTTGTGTTGAACAATAATTACTGCAAGCACTTACTTATTTTATTTGGCTTATTATCCAGCAGGACTTGAACAGAGTGATACCTACACCAGATAAATCAAGAAGTAAAAGGTTTCTTTTGAGCAAAAGTGGTCAATCATATGAGAGATGCTGGTTCATTTAGAAAAGCTTTCTTTAAATCTAATTGTGACTTAATATTATTCTGTCTACATGTAAAGATTCCTGCCCAAACTGTGAATATCTAGCATTTCTGAATAGCAAGTTACATCTGAAAAACAGATTCAACTGTGGTTATGGTCAGAAAAGAGAATATAAAAATAGCAGTTTCTACATGTTTGGTCATGTCTGCTTACTTTTCCAACCAAAATAAAGTTTTTCAAACTTTTTCACTCATGTAGGCAGTCCAGAGCAAATACAACTTTGGTAAAGTGTGCAGTAACTCTTTTCTTTTTAGATAACTTTTACAGAAATATTATGCTACTTTCCTAATACAGAGCTACACTGATTTGAAAGCCAGATTATCAGGGCAAGTTTGCAAAGCTGCCAAAAAAAAAAAAAATAGAAAAAAAAGATATAATCAAAAAACCCAACAAGCCAAATATCCCCGCTCTCAGATATGCCCCAAAAACAGAAATAGAGATTTATACACTAAAAAACATGCCCTCAAAAGGTTAGAAAATATAATGTTCTTGCATAAAAATGACTACTTTTGAATATTGTATTTAAATTTATAAGACATTAAATACAATAAATATTTATTGTATTTAGATTTATAACATAGTTACTCTATGTGCAGACTGAAACAGAACATGGAATTCTTTCTGAAAACTTAAGCATGAAAATAAAATTTTTGCAGCTTTCCTTCATATTGAAATTCATTTCAAGGTAAAATTTGATTGAAATGAACTAAAATATTAGGCTTCAGTTGTAAAATATATGGGGCAAGAAGACACAGAAAGAGAATTATACTACATTTTCCAGTACATGATGTGACGCCAAAAAGCATTTTAATTTCACAGATCCTGATGCAAATCTTTGTCTTGACTGCCTACAAATAGAACAACTGAATACAGAATCTATAGAATCTTTACCTTTCTAATGTACCTTCTGTCCCTGTCCCTTTATTCCACATGCCCTGGTTTCCTCTGAGGTGAGAAATATGTGGCCTGTGTAAAAGGCAGAGGTGTCCTCCAGCAGCTCCCTAAAATTGGACAAATGGAGAAACTGGACTATAAAGTTGCACCTGCCCAAAATAATATACACAGCCAAAGAAGGTTATGACTATGGCTTGAGCTCTCACACAGAACTGAGATACATCATGAGTAATCCACAAGACTATGTATTAATAATAGGAATCCATGCAGAAAAATATTCCCTCCATTAAGGAGCACCTTAGACCTCAAGAGACACAGCAGCAATCTTCATAAAATTTAGGAGGAATCTGAATACAGGCCAAATATTCCCCCCAGGGAAGTCAGTGGTAAAAACATCTACTTGACTTTAGTGGCACATGATTCTGAGCTCTGCAAAAAAGGTCACTCAACACATGCATGGACAACAAGTCAAATACATCTGGTTAACAGAATGTGGCTGTTTTGGGCTCAGCATAGTGATGTGATTATTTTTGCTGCTTTTTGTTTATACTTATGTCTATCTTTGGCAGGGAGAAAAACAGAAAAAAACCTGAGATATCCACGTTCTATCAGTTCCAGTGGACAAGCATTCCACACCTGGTTGTTGGCCAGTGGAATACATGTTCTCTGTTTCTCAGGTTGTACATCTCCAAGAAATTCCTGAAAATTAATAATTGGAAGAAAAGCAAGGACAGAAAAGAAAAAAAAAAGAAAGTCAACTAAACCCCCTAGAAATAATGTTCATTCTGCAATAGAAAGTACTTTTTTCACGCAAATATATTTTTCCAGTCATGCCAAATGTTCAAAATATTTTCTTCACAGACTCTCAACTTCCTTTTGCCCCCTTTCATTTAGCAAGCCAGCAATTCCCAGATGGAAACTTTATCTTTTGCCACTGGGCACAAACTGGGTAAAAAATCACACTCATATATGTTGGGAATACTTGATTAAAAGTTATCTGTGGATTGGGAAACAACCTGTTTTTTAAGAAAATCTTTTTCACTCAAAGGTGCTAATCATCAATACCCATATTGATGGGTTGGAAGGCATCTGGGTTGGAAAATGAGACACATTTTTCTGCCTCACATGGCATGGGGCCACATGCAGGTCTCTGGTTTATTTGTGGAAAATGGAGGGAAACAGTTTCCGCTGTTGTCACACACTCCTTCTATAGATGGTAGGTGGGTGCATGGGAGAAAGGAACAGTTTAAATTAAAGCAAAACTTTTCCTCAAGTGTTTATTTTCGAACACTTGCGTGTCATGAAGGCCGGTCTCATGACTTTAAACAAAACCCAATGTCATTGCTTCCACGAGGTTAAAATGAAGTGCAAGAGAAGAATTACAATGACTTTGCCTGCAACAGAAGGAAGGTCAGGCATCGCTTTGGACTGAAGCCTGTCTCCATGGAGCGACGCCAGCAGCTGATACTTGACCTTTAAATTCCCCAGAGTTGCCACAATTTTGGGGAAGTGGCATTTGTCAGATGGCCAAAGAAGGTGATGGAAAGGCCAGGCTGGTGGCTGGGGGCAGCCACGGGCAGGTCGGAAGAATGGTGTTTCCTTACAGTGAAACTCTCTATGGGGTGGGAGAATCCCACTGACATTCTACGGATGAAGGTGGTGCCGGAGGCGAGGCCAAGGGGCAGGTGGAGAAAGTGGGATGTTGTGAATGGAATTGTCTGCAGGGAAGGAGAGCGCTGTTCTGGGAGCAGGTGAGATGGCACTGGGGGCTCTGGGGGAATCGTGCAGCAGGAAGACACCGGCCCGGGCAAGGGCTGAGGGACCTGGCCCTGAGGGACCCTGAGGGACCCGGCCCAGCCCAGCTCCTCCTGCCGAGCCTCTAAGGGATGGAGGGAGGGAGGCGGGGGGAAGGAACGAGGGAGGGATGAGGCGGTGGAAGCCCTCTCCCTGGGCTGGTTGAGGGGCGGGAGGGAGGGGAGGCAGCTCCTGAGGAGGGGAGGAGGAGAAGAGGCAGAGAGGGGATGTTGTTAAACAGTTTCTTACCGTAAGAGGGAGTTGGGACCCAGATCTTTCCAGTTAATCACACAACAAACTTAGATCATCGCAATAAAAAGCTCGGCTCACTCTGCCTCCTCGAGTGACCGGCGGTGCACGGGGTCCTTCCGAGGAGCCATCTCCCCTTCTCCTCCCCGCCAGCCGCCGGGGGGGCCGCCAGCACCATGCGGGCCACCCACCTCCTGCCAGCCTTGCTGCTCCACCAGCTGCTGCTGCTGCCCACCGCCATCCCCGCGGCAGGTCAGTTCTTCTATCACTTCGCTAGCGACCCCCGCCCGCCTCGCACCGCAGCCCGGCCCCCGTCCCCACTCCGCCGCGGCTGGAGGGCGCTGGGGCGGCGCGCCGGGTACAGCTCGCAGCTCGCAGCTCGCAGGTGGGGCTGGCACGGAGCCCCCGCCGCCGGCAGCGCCCCAACCTGCTGCCGGGCGGGGTTGGCAGTGCCGGTGCACCCTGCTCCCTCCGCGCCCGCGGAGCCCAGCGCAGCCCAGCGCAGCGCAGCGTGCGGCAGTCGGGACGAGCCGCGCTCAGCCGCGCAGCCCCGCGGGAGGAGGGTCCCGTCCCGTCCTGTCCCGTCCCGGGCTCTGCGGAGCGGCTCTGCTCACACCGCCTGCCCCGGGCTCGGAGGGACGCGGGGCTAGCTCAGGACGGGGACAAGCCGGGAGAAAGGGGAAGGAAACCTCATCATTGCCCAGAGGTGCTCCCGGCCGTTGTCAGGACACCATCGTGTATCTCTAATTTCCAGGGGTAGAATAAATGTTAAATAACAGAAGCTGACAAGGAATACCCGAAGCATGGGATAGTGCGTTTCAGAACGGGAATGTCCTTGCTGGAGTTCAACAGCATGAACATGCTATTTCCAGACTGAAATACTTGTAATTTCATTAGATGTTCTGCTGAAATCCGGGAGGTGGAGGGGGGGGCAAGGAACAAACAATAAGTAATCAAGTGCTGGATGCTCTTTAGCTGAATTTCTTTCCTGAAGTGTCCCCCCTGGACTGGATATCTGAAGAGCCAACTCTGTGCTTTCTATTGGTCCTCTGGGAAGACGTTTAAGGAAAAAAGTTTAAGGTTTCTACAAACCTTTCCTTCCTTCCGGCAACATTGTTAGGGTCAGACCTTTGCACAGACAGAAACAAAGGACAGGCACAATTCAGGGAAAGAATCTGCCAGGAGCGGGCAAAGCAAGGGCAGGGAACTGTGGCAGCTGGGTTCTGGGGCAATATCTGAGGGCATCAGGCAGTGTGTGGCAAGGAACGCTGATGGCTTCCAAGACATAATTATGTTTCCTAGTTAAAAAAATAAATATTTTGAAACGGGATTTCAAAGTTGAATGTTTTGTTATCTGAGTGGGCAAGTCAAAAACAGACTGACAGCATCACGTGCAGTAAAACCTGTTGTTTTCCCCCTGCAAGCAAGAGGATTCTGTAGGATGCTGAACAATCTCATTACAGCTTCTCTGCTCAGTCTGCTCACTGAAGATATTGTTTTCATAGGCATTCTTTAGCAGGTGACACAGATATACAGACACTCTGATGCTATACTTTTCTGAGGTCCTTTTCATGTACATTGGAATTTCCATTTTTGGGACATGCAGCTTCTCTGAACAGTGGCGACTAGAGCTGGTTAAGAATTTTCTTAGAATATGTTTTGGGTGTCTTTTACTGGAAAATGCTGATACATCAAAACTTTTCACAGAAATAATTCCTGTTCAAGAGAAACTTTCTTTAGTTTGTTTCCCTCAGATCAAATGACAGAAATATGCAGCAGAAGACACTGCCAATAGCTTGTGGTAACCTGCTTTAAGAAACCCTCACCTATGACAGAAACTCATAAACTGATGGGCTAGTTAGAAAAAAAGGCAAAATAAACACTGCAGACATCCCACACACCCTTTATTCCATGGGCCAAAAGTACAAAACTAGTCTATAGCTGAGCTCATAAGAAGCTAGGTCATGCTTTGCTCTCCTGATAAGTCAGGATGCTCTTCTTGAATGAGAGAAAGTCCTTATGGTCCCGGACTGTAGGCTCTTAGTGCTGATGTGTAGTTTTCCAAGTTCATTGAATGTTTGATTTATTTAATGTACCTACTGAGGAGATTGAGACACAGCTGCTGTACTGCCTGCATCAGTGGTCTGATGGATAGGGTTGTGCCCTAACCAATGGGCTCTCCAGTTCAGGAGTGAATGGTTCACCTTGAGGAGAAAAATTAGATTTCCAAAACTTCAGAGTTTTTCAGAGTGGAATGTGTTTTCTGACCAGCTCTCATGGTGACAATTTCTTGACAACCCTCCCTTTCTTAATTTTCCTCTCCTACCTGCCTTAATATTAATTAATCCTATCGTTTGCCTTATTGGCAAGAAAGATGACTCTTATCACATGATGCCATTTTGCTTACCTTGTTTTTAAAAATACATTCTCTTCAACAAAAGGCAAGGGAAAGTTGTGCTGTTTCTTTCTGAAAATACAAATTACTGGATAATTTCTGAAACTGATTGTTTTGTAAATATACATGTTATCTTTGTATGGGATGTTGAATTCTTTTTACTCAGATGTTTTTAAGAAAGATTAGGATTTGCCTACATACGATTATTTTTAGATATGAAAAACAAACAAAATGATGAAAAAAGAATTAAAATATAATAAGAGGAGCCTTTTGCTAATGCATGTCCATAGTGCTAGTGCTGTTCTATCAAACTTGGTTTCAAATGTTTCAAATGTACCTAGTGGTGAACATAGTTTCTTCTGTGGATGGATATTCTGGGTTTGTATTCCCATGCACTAAGTTCTGAGTGAAGACAATGTCCTGTGAAACAGAAGTTGCTGACTAATACAGTTGGCTTATATTAAGGGGTAAAGAAAAAGGAGGGTGAAGAAAACACAAGAAATTTAAATGTCAGCAAGTTGTCTATGCTATCAGTTTCTGAGTTTCTTTTTAATATATAAAAGATAAGACAGTGATTGATGAAAGATAAATGTGCATGGTTCCTATACAATGCTTGCCTAGTCATTATCAATGTCCTGTAAGTCTCTGTCACTTGCACAAAGAAATTAATCTGTAGCTAATAACTTTATCAAGGAGTTTTCTTTCTTGTTCAGATATTCTTATTATTCAGTATTCTTGGGAAGTATCTCTTTAATAATTTTCATCTAGTGAAACTAAAGCAACAAGTAGATTGGCATGTTTCAAAAGAGTGAATGTTAAAGATTTATTTAAATTAAAGATACATTTTTCTGTGAAAGCACTGTCAACCAAGTGTGTTTATTTAAATTTATTTAAAGCACT
This sequence comes from Entomyzon cyanotis, assembly GCA_024500445.1. Classification (NCBI taxonomy): domain Eukaryota; kingdom Metazoa; phylum Chordata; class Aves; order Passeriformes; family Meliphagidae; genus Entomyzon; species Entomyzon cyanotis. The sequence goes on along the minus strand of JAKEPQ010001018.1, from coordinate 47,903,000 downwards.
TTGTGTAGTTTGGATGATCTGAAGAAGTTGCTAATGAAGATGTGGGAGTTGCATTTAGTTCCTATATATAATTATCACTTAAAGAAAAGTAAAATCAAATCCCATAGCCATAATCGATTTATGAGTGTTGTGTATTCCTGTGGTCTGCATAGCTAAGTATATTTTTAAAAATTAATGTGATTTATACTTTCCCATCCCAGCTGTAGATAATCATTATACTATATACTGTCAACAAAGTGAAATGATACTGTGCCAGTTGGAAGAGTGTATTCCTTCTGTTTAATGGAATCCTTTTGGTGCTCAGTGCCAGGGTCTGCTTGTTTTGCTCTCACACGTAATACAGCACTTACCCTGCTTAACAGATTTTCTGTTTCTATTAATGCCATTTTCATAAGCAACATAGCAGGAGAATATGGGGTTGAAAGACATGAGATTAAAATGTTGCGTAAAACTCTGGAAAACTGACCACTGAAGTCAAGGAAAGGAAAGCCTCTTATTGGAGGAGCTCATCTGTCATTATTGTAATACTTCAACTGAGGCCAGGCTTGGAAGGGAAATGTGCAGTCTCCCTCAGAGAGCAAAATATCTCCCTTTTGGATCTTTATGCTGAACATTAGTTTGCCACTTAAGCATTTCAAACTTTTCCAAGGAGGTTGGAAACCAGGAAAACTGGGCCTCTTTTTGAGTAAAAGCATGATGTGGAGAAAAAAGCATTGCCCTGAATGTTTTGCAATTACTTGTACTGGATGAATGTTGGAATTTTACTTTCTCCCCATCAGCATGGGGAGTGGAATGGCAGAGACTGGAAGGCAGCACAGAGGTGAGAATGGATGGATCATGGAGGTGAGAAAGGATTGATCTCCATGCTTACTTTGGAAGCATGAATAGTAGGTCAATTGGCATAATGCAAGCCAAATTTGAACCTTGCAGTGGGGAAAGTATGGCAACTACAAAGAACAGGGAAGGGGTGAGGACATCCTCACTGTTACCCCATCTTTTCCTGCAGGTCTTTGTGGCAATGCCCTCAGAGGGCTGCAGAGCTGTTCCCAAATGTGTGTAGTACCTACATGCAAAGAAGTGCTGTGGCAAAGTAGAGCTGGGAACGTGTTCCAGATTAGTCAAAAATGTTGGCAAAATCCAGCTGTAGTTTTCAGTGGCTTGTGTGCCTCCACCCATGTGCTGTCTGATGAGCCCAGCCGTGCTGGCAGTCCCTGGTGCTGCAGATGGGGACTGGCTGCTCCCTCTGTCCCCTCTCCGCTCCAGCTTTTCCTATGACTCGCTGCCTTGGCCAGTGCCACTATTTTTATGAATACAACATGCAGCAAGGCTCTCATCACTTCACAGGGGCTGTTTTCTGCCCTCAGATGCTGCCCATCTGTCATTCTTTGTTTTGCCCAAATCCCTGCCCTGCCTACTTGTGCTCGTCTCCTTACCTCTTGCTCCATGTCTGGAAATCCAGTTGGCTGGGACACCATCACAAAGGAAGGGCACATCCTGCTGGGTGCCTTGAAGGAGACACCAAACGCTTGCAAAGATTGTGGAATGCAGTGGGAAATGGTGGGGATTTAAAACTTGTGCACAATGCATGAGAAGACAAATCTTACAAGGGAAAATCCTCTCAGTAATTTAGCCAGAGGTTAGATACAGCAAGTCAGAGTACAAACTGCAGCACATTTGTTTCTGCCAATGGATCCCAGCATCCTGCTGAGCAGATAACCTTTTCTTGGAAGGAAAAGAGCTGTCCATTTGCAGCTACCATCCAATTTTAGAATATACTATCAGTTGTTAGCATTATCCTTAACTCCTTGAGCTCTCATGCTGATTATACAAGTGGGTTCCAAAGGCAGGAGGACTTAGCATAAACATGAAGTTGGGTTCCCAGTAACATGGCAGTCTTTGCAGTTGCTAATAAGGGGGTGTGGGTGTGGGTGTGGGTGTGTGAATGGTAATGTAAAGCCAAAAAGAAATATCTTTTTGCATTTCCTGAATCTGCTCAACAACTAGAATGAGAGCCAATGTAGAAATAAGGAAATCATTATCTATTTTATATAGATATTATATGGATAGTTATATATATTCAAACTATCTAAAAATTGTGTGCTTTTTCCCCATGGGGCTCTTTTGCCAAGAGAATAAATTTCAGAAGTTAAAATATTCGCATCATCCTCCAGGTACTTCTGAGAAACTGTTTAGTTTTGACAAGCTAGAGATGCTTCCTTGGACAGCTGGTTTTATTTTGGTGACTTTCCATCTACACAGCTGACTGCAGATTTTATGGGTATGGTTGGTAAACTTCTTTTACGCCAAATTATTGTCTTACATAAATAACTGCATTAAACTTAATCTGGCATCTTAAGCCTATCCACTCTATAAAGTTGTTTTCTTGGGCACAACTTAGATTATTCCAGTTTCTCATTATGTTGGTATGCCTTTCTTCCATTTTTTTTTTCTTTTTTCCCCAGATGAGAAGTCATTTGGAAAAGGTGTTCACTTTTTGCATTCTAGCCAGGTGTCTGGACATTTCTGATACCAAAACAGGCAGAAGAAAATGTCAAAGTAAATTAAATTAAAAGTATTGAGCATTAACTCTTTTTGCCAGAGTAAAACTCTGTTATGACTTAATTTAAGAGACAAAATTGCCTTGAATGTATTTGTACAAAAAGTGCTTTCTAACTATTCATACATATGACAATATTGTGATGACCCTATTAATGATATTAGTATCAACATTCGTCTTTAACATGCTTTCTTTTATTTCTGTGACCACACTGTTAACTTAAGCATGTTGTATCTGAAAGCATTTAGTAACATCTACTTTCACCATCTGGTGAAGATTGGGTTTGGTTTTTCTTTGAAGACAGTATATTTATGCTATCATACTGAGGCACACACCAGTGTGCAGTTTACTCTTGATGTTTTAAATCCTTTGAAAAGCATTGTCTTGGAAATACTTGGAAATTATTGAATATAATTAAAATTATCCCTTCCATCATTTTTATAAACAAGTTAAACACTTCACTGCACTTGCATACTGGTTTTCAACCCATACACAATGAGAACTGTTGTGTTGTTAAAAACCCCACTCATTGATTTTTTCTTGTTACACAAGTTTTGCCAAATGCTATTTTATGCATATAAACATACTTTGTTTTTAATTTTTGTATTAAATTGTCAATGTTTATACTGAGATAAGCATTCTGCTTTGATGTATCTGACATGGTGATAATACACTGTTTTGCAGATTTTTGCTTTGCACATTTTTTTCCCATTCAGATACATCCTTAGGAATATAAGTTACCATGAATTTTTTGTCAAGTATGGTGTCCCCTGATAAAATGTTTGATATGTTTATTGTGTTGAACTATGCTTTCCTACATTTCTTTCAGATGTGTTTAGAGTTGGGGATTTTTCCTTTTTTTTTCCTTTTTTTTTTAAAATTGAAGGTCTTTCATATGATGGTAGATTGATTTCCCAGCCCCCTGATCCCAAATGTTACATCACATGCAATTCCTCTCTCACAATTTATTTTTTTGCCTAGCTCATTGGGAAAATCCAGTTTAGTTTAGCTTGCAGTGATGATTGTTTGCAAAATTAAATTAATAGCTAATCTCATTTTAACATTCTGACCTGGTTATCAATTATAACACAAATAATTCAATCTGTAATTAGTCCATCTGTTAACTGCTCAAGGTCAAGTGACTTCATTCCATTACAAACATGATGCAAAATATTAAACAGAGGTCTAAAATGCCAGTTGATACTAAAGAAAGAGCCAATGTCTGTTTCACATTTCTGAAATAATTTGGTCACTTTATATGACCATTTTTCTTCACTGGAATATATTTTGAATCTTCAGCTTCTCTGTGCTTCCTGCACAGCATGTGGACAATTTCCCTCTTTCAATTTTTTTTTCCCCATTCCATGTTATTTTGTTTTGCATTCTCCATTTTGAAGGACTGCAGTTGATTCCTGCAGTTCTCTGATAACATCTGCTAGCCTGAGGATTTCAGGTATCTTAATTTCCTTGATAGATTTTTTTTTTTTTTATTTTCCCATAAATTTAGTTTATCTCTGGCATCTGACAAACAAAGAACTGCAATGCTGTTACAAGACTGTTCATATTCTTCTGAAAACTGGAAGTCATAAAAGGTCTCTTTTTCATCCATGAAAACCTGTATCCAACCTGTTTTTGTAAGCAAATGTGACAACAGGAAAAAAATGAATTAATTAAACCACACCAGTGAAAGTTTAGCTCAACAAAGCAAATAACAATATAGTAAATTCTCCAGTTCTGCAAGTATGAACAGAAAAGGGAAACAAAACTCAATCACAAACCATCAAATTTTCATTAAGTATCTCAATTTAAACATAAACATTTAATTTAAATGTATTTATCTACCCATTTTGAAAACCTGGTGTTAAGTTTTGATAGTTTTCCCCTATATAAAAAAGTGGGATGCAAAACTAGAAAGAAACAAAAGGAATAAGCTTTCTTACATTATGAGGAGACTTCAAGATGTGTTTCTTTAAGAAAGTAATAGATTTTGCATAGACTGGAGTGAAATTTGGAAACCCTGTAAGCTGATATGCTGTATGCATCATAATTAGTATTTAATGAAAGATTTGCAGAGTCTGTACCAAGTCCATAGCAGTAGAGATTTTTCTAGGGGAGGCAGCCAGTATGCTGTGCTCTGTAAGACCATAACTTTGAAGCCTAAAATGCACATCTGTATTAGAAAAAGCTGGAGTGATGGTGGAAGGAGAAAGAGATTACCAATAGAGTCAGGTAATCTCCTTGTAAAATTTTTCTGCAGATAACACAAGTGATATTTTGATCTCATTATAATGGACAAAGGTGATCTTTGGGCCCTATGATAGCCCTTTATGCTCTTTTGGTTACTACAACATTGGTATTGTATTTGCTGTGTTAGGTTTTTTGCTACTAAATAGGTAATGCAAAACCAAATACTTATGTGATCAGACTAAGACCTGAGGGTGTGAAATGTGACTTGCTTGGGTATTTGAACTCTAAATAACCTGAAACTAGCTTTTTACTGAATTTATTGACTCTCATACAGCTCAGAATCAGATCAATTGTACTCTGCAAGACGTAAATTTTAATTTGAGATATGGAACATAATCAGGTAGTTTGAGGACTGAGGGATGTGGTGGAGTGGGAACCCAGAGCCCTTCTTGGTGTGGGACACAATGCCAGAAGATAAAAAAGGCTATTTTGCTGTTATTTTTCTATCAGCCCAATGATTAGAGAGTATCTGGAGAGCAGGAGAGATCAAACACAAACACCTTTGCCAATTCAAACCTGTTTCTCTTGTTAATCAAGAAAGTTTCCTTCTATGATATAGCATATTGTGGTGTCCATTACTCACAGCTCTCTGTGTTACTGGTTCTGTTTTGTATAAATATAATTAAAATTAAAGCAGGTTCTAGAATACAGACACTGCAACTTGCTGCTGAGTTTTCTAACAAAAATGCTGCAGAATGACAATTTTCTTTATCTCTGATTATTGAGATTATTTGACACAGACTGGAACTGTTCCAAGAAAAGGTATTGTTGGAAATCTTTTCCTCCAGGTGCCCTATAGTTTGAGCAGTCTCAGTCAGTGATTCTTATCTGAGAAGATTGTACAGAAACCTCATTTGAAAATGTAATAAGGGAACAGAAAGGTGAGTTCTTGTAGCTGCAAGGTAAATTTCTTGCCCTGCGAGGTACCTTTTTTCTTAAGTAAATATTTAATGCCTTTTATGCAAATGGGGGAACTCCAGCAGGGAGACTGTGGAAATCCAAAATGAGATTATGGAGCACTTGTCCAATGCTGCATCCTACTAGAGCAAATGTGTCAGTTCCCATTTCCTTGGGCATTGACTGAGCTCTTCTCTTTTCTGTTCAGATTCATGTTAAAAAATAGAAAAAGGCACCACGCTCACCTTTTTGAGGATTTGTTCTAAGTTGGCTGAGGAAATATTTTTAGTTAGTGGTTGTTTCTGTTGAAGAAAGAAATATTGGTTCATATTTGACTGGATTCCTTTGTGTTTGAATCAGCTGCTCTTATTTTAAAATTTAAGTGGAATGTCAGACTTCCTTGGTAATATGATAGGAAACTACAGGAAAAATCAGAGGACATGGCCCACAAAATGGGCAGAAGTCCTGATTAATCAAAGTTAAAAAATTGAAATGAATGGCAATCACAATTTAGTTGCATTGGTTATAGCATACTACATGCTAACCTTTAATGTGGAGCATGCCTAAGGCACTGTTTGAGTTAACATTTTATTAATAAAGGCACCTAATTTGACATAAAAAGAAGATTATTTTTATATATTTTGTTGTGAGAATTGTAGAAGTTATACTTTGCATTATTCTGATGTTTCTAACAGTCACACCACAGATGCACTTGGCTCTTTGCCTTTTGGATTATAGGCAAGACATATAATGTTGTTGTTTGAAAGCTAAAGTAAATCAGGCTGTTATGAATTGCTAAATGCAAGATCAAACCCATAATCCTCTTTGGACAACTGCTAGGAAAAGAAGGACAAAAAAAAAAAAACCAAACCAGAACTCTGTACCATATTTTTCAGGCAGAACAGAATTTCTTGATTTTTTAAATCATCTTCTTGCATGCTGGCTGGTGAGTTTAAGAAGCTGTTATCATTGGGAATTAAGATAATGACACTTATCAGTAGATGGGAAATATAAGTATCAGGAACCGAAAGAAAATACTTTGATATTTCTGTACAGATTCTTACCACCACTTGACATAAAAGTCTTGGCTGAGACAACATAAAACTAACAAGTATGTCTTGGAAGATAATAGATTGAGAAATACACCACAAAAGCTTTATAGAAGATTTGTTTTTCTGTGGTTGACTTAAGGGGTGAATGTAATCCTTTCTGCTGCACTTTGGCTCTATCACAGGTACAGCAAAAATAAAGCAGCTTCAGTGGAGACACAACTGTTTCCAGTGACAGGATGCTGATCCTTAAGATGAGAATGTTCTCATAACATTTCCCTAAGCAGTGATTCATTTTGGGTGCATGTGCACTGCACAAATAGAAGGCTGAAAATGCTTAAGAGAGCTGATATGAGTGCCTAAAAACCACCAAAATTACTAGCATTTGATTTTTTAATCAAAAGCTTCTTCATATAATAATAATTATATTTAAAAGTAAATAAATTCTTTTTCTTAAAATTTTTGGGATTGGGGTTAAAATTGTGGTCTGTTAGATTCTGGAGAGTAGCATAGTTTACTTTCATCAGTTCAAAAAGAAAGCTAGGAGGAGGGGTTGAAGATTATTTTATGGGGATGTTGCAGCAGAGATATTCTACTCCTTTGATTTTCTTTTTTTTTTTTTTTAAAGCTGGAGCTTGATGAGATCTAATTTAAATCTCTAGGTGTCTTAGGGATAACTGACCACTGAGAGGTGTGATTTAGCTGAATCCAGTGCTAATGTGAACTCAGTGATCAGGATGGAAGTTGTGCAAAGGGAACACCTCTAAGCCCTCTGGCTTTTCAGTATGTGGAGTCATCAGTAACTCCCCCAAAGCCTCAGCTATTGCAATTTACAGTTATTCTGAGCTTCTGCAGGGTGCACCAAGCAAAGCTTTACTGGCCTAAGTGCACTCTGCACCTGTGTAGGATCTATTCAGAGAGCTAGGCTGAGGTTTTACATATTTGAAAAACTCTGGCAAAATACAATAAATTGAACATGAGCATTTGTGTTCTATTATTGTTGCAGAGTCTGTAGACAAAAATGAAAGAACAGCTGTGAATACAGTTATATGGGAATAAGTTATGGAAAATACTATTATCTACTTCATAGACTAAGGAGGAATTTATTCACCTAACCTTACGTGGATAAACCATCTAATCCAAAAAGATCATCTGGGATCATTGAATGAAATAGGAGAAATAGATCCACAGGACAATTTATCCTCCCTGTGTTATTCCTCTGAGAGAATAGGGACAATTACTCTCCAGATGTACTCATCTGCCTTCACAGACAATGGAACAGCCTTCACTGGCACTCTGGTTTTCAGGGAATGCAAAGTAAAAATATAAATAAAGATTAGGAAAATTCTGGGATTTTCTTGCAGATATCAAAGACCTTTCCCCTTGCACTTTAGCCAAACATCTCTAGCCAATCCTCCTCACTCTATTTTATACCTCTTCCTCTGGGCCTTTCAATAGAGACATGGAAACCAGATCAGTGCATTCATTTTTGCAGAAATCTTTGCAACACTGCAGACTGTTTCCATGCTATGGCCTCTGTTTGACCTCATCATCTTTTCTGTGAGCTACCAACTGTAGTTCAGTCAGACTTAAACTGGACACAGCACTCACACTGAGACTTCACTGGAGCAGTGAGAGGAAAAATGATTATTTTGTGTCACTTCCAGAATACACTTCTTTTCACAATTTGTGATAAGTTTATTGTTTTAAGAACAGTTTTTCACATTCAGCAAGTGATACTGTTTTTCACTTGAGTTTTTCATGGAAATATTTACAAGATCTCAGATAATTACCAGACATATTTTGGAGGTTCTCAAAAAAGGTTTCCAAAGGGTGAGAAACTTCCCTCTTACCCTTTTACAGCATTATGCAAGTCTTTATTTGAAACTGGTTTTGCTACAATTCCTAATATTTTAGTTTTGAAAATGGAAATCACCATCTAAAATAATCAATTTACATTATATGTTTATACCGTATTTTTGTGAGATTCTCTATGCTTTAGGTGCTGAAGGTGCTATAATTCCTATAAAATGTTATCCATATCTAATGCCATCTTTAATCTCAGCATTCTTCTTTAAAATGTTTTATTTTATCACAGTTTTTTATTTCTTTACTTCCTTTTTAGAGGGTAAAGGAAAAAAGAGAAATCCTCTTCATGACTTCAAAAAAACAGGAGAGTTGATGCTCATTAAAGTAAACAAAACACTGGAAGTAAAAACGAAGCTGTTAAATACCACTGAGCAATGTGCCAAGAGATGCAGCAGGAACAAGGGCCTTTCTTTCACTTGCAAGTAAGTTATCTATCTCTTTTGTTTATTTTTTTCCCTGAGGAAACAAATATAACAGCCTTTGAGCAAAGGTCTCCCTGTAATTGTCGTCTGTGGGAGCTTGTAGTGAGAACAATCTAAAGATTGTGATTTTTGATTTCAGTGATCTTGTTCTACCTGTCCAGGAGTGTCAGTCTTTTCTGAGGCTTTATCTGAGTTGTCTGTCTTAGCTTGTCCAATCTGTAATCTTTTCCATAACATAGCTGAAAAAATGTACTCATTTTAGAAGTGGATGATTTGAACTGCACTGTAGCACTTGGTGAACATTTCTGAGATTTTTATGTCTCTTATAAAATGGCTATTGTCACACATCACAGCTGCAGTATTTCAGCACCACTTCAGACCATATTCTGACTTCATTCTTTGCACATTACTCCTGCTGAAATCAATGAGAACCTCACACATGGAGCACAGATACATGCACTGCTGAAGTTCACTGGCAAGTACTGCGAATCTGATACAATGGAATCAAACCTGGGCTGTGGATAGCTATCCTTCAGCATCTGCTGTCTCTTAGAAACACATCATGCAGCTCATTGCCTGTCTGCCTTGTACGTATTCCCTACTATTTTTTGGAACAAATCACTATTATTTTTTTGATGTGTTAGATTTATGTGATCCCCCTGGCCTCTCTTAGTCTAGACCATTAGCAATCAATGAAAGGCCATGAATGCAGAAGAATCTTGGAGAGAGCGGATGACTTCTGTACTGGTGAGTGCTGGGCTTAATGTGAGCCTGAACTTGAAACATAAAAAAGTTTTAACAATTGGTACAAGTGGAAGCTAGATCAAATGTGACAACAAAAGCTCTTCCTTGGCAAAGAAGGTTCTCAACTGTGATTTAATTCTTCCAGAAACCTTTAATTCCATTGTTACAGGGTCTTGTTTGTATCATTCTGTACTGTGACTATTTATATGTGTAAACAACAAGCAGAGTTTACTTTTTTCAGATAGAAAATATTTTCCAGGCACTAATATTTTTCACATGGCAAAAGCCTCTCCTTTCCCCACTGGCAGAGCTTCCATTGATGTCATTGCCAAGAGGATCAGGTTGTATTCAATACAGCAAGACATCCTTGATTCTGATGAGCAGCAACAAGGAGTATTGCAAAATTAAGTATCACAGTATAAAAGAAATTCTGAGTAATGCCAAGCAAACAACAATTCTGTGTTCTAGTATCAGCATAGGAAAACTTTCCCAAGCTACTTGTAGCTGCTCTGGATGCTGTCTTTTGTGTTCTGAAGATAAAAAGCAAGTTTATATATGTATCTATTCTATTTTACATTAAAATTAATCTAGAACTTATCTGAATTTTTACAATGTTCTCATGTAGATTTTTTCTTTTTATTGAGACAGCATCTGATGGATATTTTAATGAGCAAATTCTCCCTTAATGAGTCAATACAGCAACGTAGAAGAGCCATGAGGAACTTTGAGAACCCATTTCCGAAAAAGTCCTGCTCAAAAATAACAGAACGGTGATCTGTCATGCAATTAGTTTGCACTGAATATGGAAAGGGATTACAAATATGATCATTTATTCTCTGAATTCCTGTTTTCCCTGCCAGGTTTTTAGCATGGAAGGTTAACAGTAGAGGTGCAGGTGATCAGGTCTTGCCTGTGCTACCACTGTGCAGCAGAGCACATGGGATTTTCTTTTCTGGGATCTCAGAACATTCTTGTGGTTTCCCTTTTGGCCCAATATTAGTCCTGTTGTACTGTGAACTGTTCTTCGATGCTACTGTAAACACACATTTTACATGTGTTCCCTTTTAAAGGATCCAGTGATTACTAATATTTCCCTTTTATTCCTAGTATCCCAGTCTTTAACTTCATACCAGCACATGGTTACTGCAAGGTGAAATTTCTTGCCAACTTCAATGAAAACCAATTAGCTTCCTGCCTGCTGTGGGAGCATTCTAAAAAAAAGAAGTAACACAAAATGACATTTTAAATGCTTGAAATGTAAGACTTGAAATTTCCTATGTTTATTGATGTTTTCACGGCTTAATTCTCATGCTCCATATCCGTGCAGCAGTTCTCCATCACTTGGGTCACAGCAATGAAGTTTTATTTTCTGGATGCAAACTTAATGCAAGAATTAAACATGGAGTTACTTTGTAACATAATCGTGACAATTGCACTAGGAGCAGCAACATCTGGGTCTATGAGCTGTGAGATACACAAGCAGGAAGAGGGTTAGGTTTCTTTTTTGCCAGAAAGTGGTAAAGTAGCAGATTTCAGGCACTACAGGCTTGTAAAGGTTCAGGCTCTCTTTATTTTCTTGGGGGAGGGGGAAATTAAGACAACTTTCTATTTCTTCATTATAAGTTTCTGTAGCACTTGCAAGTAAAATTTGAGTATTTTACTGGTTAATCATTAATCCTTGCTGGTTTTAACTCTGACACTTTTGTTGAAGCTAATACATGTCACTTTTCAGAACAGATGTTTTCTCTATTCCCTTGCTGTCATGCTTGCACAGATCTTGTTCATTTCCAACTGAGTTACAAGATTCTTATCTAGACTTCTTTCTTTTTCATAACATTATTCCTAGAATCCTCCATCAAAGAACTCCTTAGATTCACTTATGCTGTGTTTTTGACTACATAAATCTCTGTGAATCTTTTTCTGCCTTCCCTATCAGTTTCATCAAGCTGCTGCTACTGCTGAGCTGTTCTGTTCCTTTGTTTCACTACCCTTTGCAGTCCATTACTCCCACTGCTTTCCTACAGTCACCCTTGCACTTTTTCCCACTACATTTCCTAAGGACAAGAAAAAGATACTATAGGTAGTATGTTATTGGCTGTGCAGGTGACTTTTGCAGATGAGTCCCTTCCTTAACTGCAAAGTTGTCACTGTCTTATCCTTTGTTACCTCCTTGGAGTTTCTGTATTTACACAGGAAGGGATTCCAGAATAGACAACAGAATTTCAGTACCTGATAAGAAAATCTACAGACTATCTCAGTACAAAGAGAAACAAACAAAAAAAAAAAATTGTTGTGATCTGCAGTATCAGTAGAGGAAAGTCCAAGAATTTGCTCAAATATGTTGACTTTGGAATTATAAAAACCCTCCAGATTTGGTTGGGTCCAAGAAAAGATTGTTAGAAACTTTTATGTGCAGAAATGGTTGAAGCCAAACTGGAAAGAGCCCAAAAAGCAACTGAAAGGCAAAAACTGAAAGAATTGTTTGTAAACAGTGCATTCTGCATTCCCACTTTAGGAGGGAGGAGCAGAAAGGAGAATGTAATTGGAAAGGCAGGAAAGGTCAAGGATATTTTTGTGAAGATGGAGTTAGAGGCACTTGGATCTGCTCAAATTTGAGAATCAGCCAGCGGAGAACAGAAGGCTGCACAAGGGCAGAAGGATGAAGGTTAGCAGGTTGGAAACATTTGGAGTCAACAGAGTAGAGAGAGCAGTTGGATGAAAAATCTGCTTGGTGATGGAAACGATAATGAAGAAGATGTTTGAAAGAGAGAAGACTGGGGAGATTGGATAGGATCTTGTAGTATTTTTAACTGAAGCCAGCAAGATCTCACATGGAAAGCTTGTGTGATGAATGAAATGAAGATCAAGGAGCTTTTTGTTGAGGGATGCAGTGCTGAGGAGTATAGCATAGCCAAAGGATGCGTGAAGTGTAAGAAATCTGTGTGTCTTTTGGATATTATCAAATGTTAAAATGCCTTCTCAGATCAGAACAAAATATCTCAGAAGGTATGGGATGACTGACATAAATGTAGATTTTGTGGTTGGCTAGAGGAAATAATGTCAGTGATTTGTTGTTTGGTTCAAATGAAAACTTAAGGAAAAGAAACCTGTGGTGTTTTTTCTTTTTTTCTTTTTTTTTTTTTTTAATTTACTTGTTGGAATAGCTGTTGCTTCCTCAAAGACAGTCAACTCTGTTTTTAAAATCCTTTAAAATATTTTATCTGTACATAAAGGCTACCCTTTCAAAACTGTTTCAGGAGAAAAAGGTCTGCATTTTTCATTTGAAATATAGAAAGAAAGAAAGAAATATAGAAAGAAAGAAAGAAAGAAGGAAAGAAAGAAAGAAAGAAAGAAAAAGAAAGAAAGAAAGAATGTTTTTACTCTTCAGATTCCTGTTTGTCTGTCTTGCCTTCCCCCATATCCAGTCAATTCTGCATGCATTGTACTCTATCCTAGAAAGCAATTAAAAATAAGAGAAAGAAAAGGAAAACAAAAGCAAACCAAGGGCCAACTCCAGGTACACTATCACAGATTAGTTTACTTTAAAAAATAAAACTAATCTTCATTGAGCAGTTTTTAAACAGCTCTGTTGTTCTAGGCAAGAAACAGATTCCTTGTGCTTGAATTTTCCTCAGTCTATCAGTGTGAGATACTTAACTATTTCAGAGGCATATTGTAAGTGTGGCAAAGAAGGTGTTTTAGTCTTTGTGTTTTTTTCCCAGAAAGCAGCATAACTGATGACACAAACGCTGTCTCAGTCACATTTATCTGAGTTTTAAAATAAAGATCTTTAATGACAAGGGAACTCTTAGACTAGTGTGAACAACCAAACTGGTATTTAATGTAATGACCACATCAATTTAATTTCTTTGTTTCTTTGCTCTTGTCAGCACAGTTGTGGGTTTAAATAGTAATTTGGACTGTTTCTCTGACTTTCCCAGTAAAAATAAATCTGATGTCATTGCATGCTCCTTGGCAGGCCATGTGTCATTATTATAAACCACACAGAGATTTTTTTCTCATCCAGATTTTCTTTGCAGGGCCTTTGCTTATGACAGAGTTACAAAACGGTGCCATTGGTTATCCTTCAACAGCTTGACAAATGGTGTGAGAAAGAAGCAAGACCATGCGTTTGATCTGTATGAAAAGAAGGGTAAATGATTTATTTACTGATTTTGTTTTTCCAGCTATGGAGGGGGGAAAAACCCTGAGGTCAGTCAGTGATTTTTTTTGGCTGTAGAAACATCCTGGGCATGGATGCTTTTATGCATTTTGAGAGCTGCATCCTACAGTTTTATTTACACATATCCTGAGTTTGCTGTCATGCAAGTCTACATATTTATTCTTGATCAGTTTTGCAATATACATATTTGCCTACCACCATACATACTAGTCTGAACTGCTACTTCAGTTTACTCCTGAACAGTTCAGTTGCATGAGTTATCATTTATTATTTATCATTGCTCTTATTTACCTCATTAATGAGGAGGAGACAAGTCCTCAGGCATGGAGGTTTTTTTAGTCAGATACCTTGGAATCCTTTTCAGGATGTTACTTTGGAACACACAGAGATCAATATTTTGAAAACAAAACAAACCACAGCCATGTTTGTCAACAAATAGATGTATTTTGAATAATCAAGTATTTAAAGGTTAATAAATGATATTATTTTTATATGAAAACAAATTATGAGCTTTAATTTTTCATACAGTAACCAAATACCTAATTTTCTTCTTTTTTATATCAATAGACTATGTCAGAAATTGTATCATCGGAAAAGGAGCAGACTATAAAGGAACAATATCTGTTACCAAAAGTGGTATCCAGTGTCAGGCCTGGAATTCAATGATCCCCCATGAGCACAGGTAAGAGTTCAGGAGCAGAGACAATGGGAATAGTGCCCAGTCAGCTTCCATAAAGCATAAGAATTTATGGGAAAACTAACCTTAGACAACAAAATCTCTTGGGTATATCCCTTGCCTTTCTCCATGAGATGCCATTCTCCAGATCCCAGAAAATCCTTATCTTCTTGGACTTTCTCCACAGATGTCTCTCCTAATGCCAGCCTGTGTCTGTATCCCTTCCTTTCCTGTGTTGGAGGGTTTTTTTAGCTATTTATATCCTTTTGATCTCTTAGGTACTGGCAGAAAAAACATCTGCATTACTTCAGCCCAGGGTCTGGAAGTTTAATATTGTTTTCTAATCTACTCCCAGGGAATGAGCAATTTTGAAAACTTCATTATTAGAAAGTGGGGGATATTAGACCACCTATTTGCTTAGTATATAATATTGTTAGTATATTTTGCATAGTTACTGTCAATTCTCTGTTATTTGTAGAATATATTAAACTCTATGGAGTGCTTAAGCCAAGCAACAAATCCATGGAAAGGACTGAAGAGACTTTTGAAATCCCTCCCTTCAGATCATACAAGGAAAAACTAAAGACTGAGGGAGCATGTATGGGACTTAACTTTTCAGATTAGGACCTGGTACAGTGATAAACTGAGGCCAAACCTACACCTTGAGATTACATCTAGTTCAACTCTATTGGCTAAGGAAAGAGAAAAGAAAGCCAAAACCTGAAGCCAGTAAGAGTAATGGTAAAAACAGATTCATCCCCAACAAATGTTCCCAGATACTAGTAAAAGGACTATGAAGTACTGGTCTATGCTTTAACCACTCCTCTTTCAACATTTTTGTACTGGCTTTAGCCATGTAGATAATAAAACCTTAAGAGACAAAAACAAAGTGTCCTCTCACCCATAAGCTTGTTATCCACATTGCTGCCTTTTGCTCTGGCTCCCAGCGTCAGCAGTTTGTTCAGGAGGAGCCAAACTGGACATGGCTAGTGAGGAACTGGGCTGTGCACTGCCCAGTCCTGTCCTGACCAAATCAATCCAGTGTGCAAGAGGATATCTTGGAACGACATTAAAAGGCAAAGGATACTTGAGTTCTGTCCTCTTATGATGTGTTTCAAAGCTGAGCCTCAGGCTTGGACTTACTGGACTTGGCTCTTGCAGTATGGATGGCAGTGTCTGCTGCCCAGTTTGGGGCCAGAGCTGTTCTTGACTGGGAGCATACCATAAATACCACCAGATCCCAAAGCAGTGACTTCTTGAGACTCAGCACCTTGAAGTATATAATCTTCACCTTTCAGAAGTGAAAGAATTCTTAATCATTGCATCCTAAGCAAGATTGAGCATTTTTTCTGCATAATATAGATGTGACTTTATATAATTGGAGAAAGGAAAGTGTCTGGAGACCACACATAATCACTAAATTGCATTTTAATACACAACATACACAGTTTTATCACATACACAGTTTTATCCAATGCATTTGGACAGCCACTCTTCTATGATGAATTTTATGAGAATGACTCTTCTCCTGCCTTGTGCAATAAGTTTAATTTTTAAAAGGTCACCGGATAAATGAGGTGGCTGCATGCTAATTTTGTTTTTCAACATCAGAAAATATGATTTCATCATCAGAGACATGAGGGAGATGGGAAGAAGCAGACAGTAGTGGTGTGTTTGGAACTTATTAGTACAAAAGGCTCAGATTTTTAGGTCGTTTTTTTCTCAACATCTGATTATCAAAAAGTGCCATTGGAAAATAAATCCCTTTCTCATATTTAGTGGAGAAATGCACTTTAATGATTTTAAATTCTATTTCTAGAAAGACTTTAAATAACTTCAAACGTCAAACTTGTGATTGAATCTAACAAGTCCTATTTTTATTTATTTGTATTCCTTAGAACACAGAGACTCCTGGCAAAACCCCACTTTATACTATTCTCATCTCATCTCATCCTAGTACAGACTGTAACACTGTTAGAGAGTTTTAAATTGATAAAACCAATGAAAATAGGGCTTAAAGAGAAATGGTCAAAGAGCAGACCAGTACTTCATAGGCTCTTGGCTAGTTTCCACGGCTTTTGTGTGGTTGAATGTTTTTACCGTTGCTCTTGTTGGCTTCAGTTTTTGGCTTTTTTTTCTTTTTTCCTTACCTAATGTAGATAAACTAAATCGTCAGTTTTAGGAGTGGCCCTTTCTTCCATTTCTGGGTAGGTCTTTATGCAACTCATCTTTTCCTCTCAAGAATGTTGGTTCAGTACCTGTTGAAGCCATTTGTACATCTGACCCATCTTGTGTTCCTAGTGCTACTCATTTAGACTTTTTCTTTTTTTTTTTAATGTTCTTACAGCATATCTGATGTAATTTGATATACCTTTTCCCTATATTTTCTAATGAGCAGAAAAGCTAAATAGAATATTCTAATATGCACTGACATACCACTTTAACACATATGCAGGTTGGAATGTCCCATCAGAAATGTTTGCCTGGAGCCCTTCAACTAAAAAAAGTTTAATATACTGATATTATAAGACTGCAGAGGAAAAACAGAAGCAACAATTTTATAGGCAGCAGTAATGACATAAAAATTAATCTCTTCAAGCACCAAAAATAAAAAAAATCACTTTTATGTAATGCTTCCACATTGCATTGGCTAGAACTCCAATGTGATTAACAGAGGTATTTTTCACTTCAGTTAGTCCAAGTATTTCATTAATGAGAATAAAACTTGAATAAAATGTCTCATGTAAAAATTTTCTTGTTTCTCTCTCTCAAAACACTCAAAATAAAATATTAGGTATTTTCAAAATAAAAGGTCCAGTATTTGTGATATTTCCACCAAAGCTTAAATACTGATTAAAAAAAATTGAACAAATCTTATAAATCTCAAAAATTAAGTCAGTTAATTAGGTTCAGTTACAAGTTTCATGTGATCCCTCATATAGTTAGCCCAATGTTTCAATTAACAAAAAAATCCAAATCCTTCATGGGACAGATCTCTGAATTTAGGATGGTTGCTAACTACAGAGATTTAGCTGCTGTTTAAGCATCACTGCAGTGTAACTGGCAGTGAAATTCCACTGGATTTGTCTGCAATGTGCAGCCTGAATGTGGTCATGAGCTGTTGAAGTGGCGTTGAACAGACCAACTGTGGGGTTTGGTTCCTTACTGTGGTGTTAGCTGTTCTTTGTTTTGTGGGGGAAATTAACTAGCACTACTTTTCTCTGTAAATATACATATATCTCTGTATGTCCATGTATATGCGATAGTTTCTCTAGAGTTAAGCCCATACTTTCACAGATACCTGAGAAGACAACACCTTGACCCTGGACATTTTGAGTCAGCTGAGATGCTGTTCAATGCCTGAATTTATAAGATGCAATTATGAGTGGGTCTGTAAGTAGCAGACCTTAAGGTGGCAACAGTGGGGCTTGTGGCAGAACAGGAAGCCACACAGCTAAAATGGCATCTGGGGAGATTCCTTGTTCTGAAATGCAAATCAGTCCATGGTTGCAGGCAGTGAAAGCCTCTCACCGAGGTGTAGCACACACTTGGTCACACCCATATGCTCCTGATCAGTTCTTGCTGCTGCCTGACCAGGGCTGCAGTGAGGTTTCTCTGGCTGTGGGGTTCACACAGTAGGTGCACTCTGAGCCCAGCTGGAGCTGTTTTACGTGCCAACACTCAGGAGAGACAGGCCTCACATGGCTACAGACCCAATCAACCCCTGTGCACCCAGAGCTCCTGAAGGACAATGCACTGCAGGCTGGCACAGGGAGTGTGAGACTGCCTCTGGCTCTGCCCTAGATAGTTCGTTCTGGACAGCTGAGGGATGGGAGTAAAACTCTCTAGAGCACGCTATGGGCTAGACAAATTGTCCCAGATTTAGGCCATTTAGGTTGAGTAATCCCAACTGAAGATGTGTATTTGTGTACGGGCAGATATTTGGGTGTGTGCATTTGCTTAGGCAGGGTGGAGGGAGAAGGAAGCAGAAATGTGATTGTTTCTAACTATTTGTAAAAATAGTATGATTAACCCCAAAGTTTGCATGCTCTTATACTGTAATGATTGTCATTTTAAAACTAGCTTTTTGCCTTCGAGCTATCGGGGAAAAGACCTGAGGGAAAACTACTGTCGAAACCCGCGAGGGGAAGAGGGAGGCCCGTGGTGTTTCACCACCAGCCCAGAGACACGCCATGAAGTCTGTGACATCCCCCTCTGCTCAGAAGGTAACCCAGCTCCTGCAGAGAGCTGCCTTTGCTCTGCTGACTGCAGCTGCACACAACTTGCAGTAATCACTTGCTTATGGCCCTTAGAGAAGGATTAGGTGATTTCTCAGCCAAAGTCGTATAGCAAGAAAAGAAGTTGTTAGAGGAAGAGGAGATCTTGTTATGTTCCAGCATGTTGGAAAGTTTCAGGCTCAGTGGCTTTTTTCAGGTTATGAAGGAACTCGAACAATGAAGTTGTGCTGATCACACAAATGTGACCTTTTTTTTGCTTGTCTAGTCTATAGTGAATCCATTAATATATTACTATGTGATAAAATCATCTTGTGCCATTCCATGGTAAAATCAGCTTTTCGTCTTCTTTTTGATGAAAATATAGATACTGGATTACAAGATGAAAGCTTAAGATAAGCATGTATTTTGCTTTTTGTATAAATACTGTAAATAAGTATAACTCTTTATAAATCCAACCTCATTTGACTTTCAAGTCGCAGAATTTGAAAGACACTTTATATGCACCATTGCATTTGTTGACTTTTAAGTTCTGCTAACCTCCAAACTAAGCTCTCATATCTTGCTAATCAGCCAATTCAGTTCCAGTCAATCAACCCATTTAAATCTTCAAGATAGGATGCCTTTAATTTTCCTGCTAATGTGTCACATGCAATAGCTATGCTGTCCTTAGGAAAGCAAGAGCAGAGGGAGGGAAGAAATGAGGCAGGGAGGGAGAGAGACAGAGAAGGAGGAAGAGCATAATTTACAAGGAGCTTGAAAATTTTTTAAAACCTATCATTTAAAGATAAACTTATCTGAGCTTCAAATGGGATATGACCTGGATGAAGTCTTTGGTTGCTGATGTTTTGTGATAACTGTAATTCCATAAATTAGTATTTTCTAGATGAGCCTTCCTTACAATTACTCCATTTAGGAAGTACTTGAGAGGTTTGCCTACAGTTAATTTTGGTGAATTTATTTTTTATTTTCAGATTTCTCATTCTAAACTTTGTTCAACAATGCTTTAAAATCCCTTTGGTAAATTTTGCCCACTCTCCCTCCATGCCCCCCCACCCACTTTCTCAAACCAGGACTGAAAAGGCCTTAGTTTAAGCTGCTAAAAACCGTTATCATCAAAAAGATACAGTATCATATGTATCTGAAAGTGCTGGGTATTTAAAGAGACGTACTGTACTGCACTGAAATTGGGATTCAGCCATTATTGTACATTTAAACTTGTCCTGTGATTATACTATGACTTGGAGTGATTTAGAATAACAAATGGTGCTTAATTGGATAATATCACCTTTAAAAAATACTTCTTCATAAGCTATGTGTCTCTCTCTCTGTTACTAACCATAAGTAAGGTTAGTAAAAATCTGATAAGGACATGAATGCCTCTAGCAGCTCACCAGTAACTGCTTCAAAACTGCAAGTGTCCTATAAAGTGATATAAAATTTAAGCATCTGGATTAGCTCTAACAGATTTAATTATATTCCAAAGGGCATTGCATATACCAACCCAATAAAATACCTCTTTAGGTTGGTTTCATTATTTTTTAATACCTTTTTAGGTTGGCTTCAATATATAAGAGTAGGGACATGTTGGGGGTTCTTTTTTTTGTTTTGTTTTGTTTGGGTTTTTTTTGTTGTTTAGTTTTTTTGTTTGTATTTTTGGTTTTGTTTTTGTTTTTTTTGGTTTTGATTTTTTTGTTTGTTTTTGGGTTTTTTTTTTTTTTTGGTGGCACAAATAATCAATGTGAAAAACGACTAGGGTCTATTTTTTTTTTCCTAGTTGAATGCATGACCTGCAATGGAGAGAGTTACAGAGGGCCAATGGATCACACCGAGACGGGCAAGGAGTGTCAGCGCTGGGATCTTCAGAGACCACACAAGCACAAATTTCGTCCAGAGAGGTAACCTCTCCTCCCCCCCAAGCTAGACCATGTGGTCATAATTTGAAAATTGCACACATTCTGGAACCAGTTGAGCAAAACTAGCATTAGCTCAACTGAAATTTATGGAGGTTACCAGTTTTAGATGCTTGGGCTCCTGGCCCATGGTGGAGGCTGGCTACTGTCATGATGGAGAGACAGGATGGGGAGTAGAGGCTCTTTTGTGCATTTCTGGTTTCATCCTGTGCCTGTTTAACGTAGTGATGTGCATCTACTGCTTTAGCTGATCAGAATTTCCTCTCTACCTTCATTGACAGTAAATAAATATCCTCTGAATATTTCTCTCTATATTGATGTGCAGCTGCAGTCAGCTTAAAATACCTTCAAGAAATCACATAACAAATAATAATTAAAAGTAATAATTTTTTGTTAGACTTCTTGACGCCATTAATTAATATAAACTTGCAATATTGTCAAATAACAATATCTTCCTTTTTACAACAGGGAACAGCTTTAAAGCTGTAGGTGATCTTCCATTATAATCCCATTTAAGAATCCAATTTGTTTGGCCAAAGTGTTTGTCCACTACATCTGTTTTTTTCAGCCTGGGAAAGGAGTTAACAATTCTGTTTAGCATTTTATGCACATGGATTTCTTTCTTAGACCTTTTTTGTTTTTTTAATTTAGGCACAGATACCTAGTGCCAAAAGTTGAGTCAGAAATAGCAAGACAAATTTCATCCCTGTTAGGGTTTGTCCTAGAGGGCCAAACTCACCCAACTACAAAGGGTGATCTATAATACAAACTTTTGAAAGTGTGTGGGAGGGAGGGGGTGGGCAGGGGTTAGGCCACAAAGGAGGGGCTCTCTGTGTTCATCTTAAACTGAGCTACAGTATCATTTTAGTTTTATTCCAGATTTTGGGTTAACTCAACTTATATATTGTTTTGAATGATACTTAAAATGCCAGATGAAACTGCAAGAATCAACAAAGCCAGAATGATTAAGACCTTCCACTGGAAGTATATATGTTAAAGTGTTTCACTAAATAAAGCAGTATTTTTATACTGAGAAATATGGGTACTGGTAGATTTCAGAAAGTCTGATTATTCAGCAAAATACTGAGGATCTGCAGTTTTGGAGTTATGTGGTATAATCTCTTTTATTCCCTTGGCTTGGATGATGTGCTTCATGAATAATAGCAGCCTATTCCATTGTTCTGCCACAATAAATATTTTGTATTAGCAGAGTGGGGCTGAAGATAATCTGTTTCGGAGTTTTGCCATGCACTTACTGTGCATTCTAGAATAAGTCACAGAAAGAGTTTTGTTCCTTGGAAGTGAAACATTTATAGAACTCCTGGGTACAAACAATAATAATTTTACTGTCAGGAGGAAATTTCTTTTTTTCCATTAATTGCTGATGGTTTTCAAAATGACTTTTAAGACTAACCACAGTCTTACGAACAATCATCTTTCTCTTTGAAATATTTCCTTCAGAGAACATCTTCTTGGGAGTCTTTAGACTGTAATAAAGTGCTTTTTTTTAAAATAAAAAAGCAGCCCATCCAGATTGAACTGATCTTTATGGGCTTTCAGAGGAGTAATGTAGTCCAGTGTATTTCTGATACACTGATGTTATTTAGCTCCTTGAATGGTCACTAAAGGTAGTACAAATTATATTTTGATTATACCACATTTTAAAAATGTTGTGGGCTTTAGTTTGCTTGGGGTTTTTTTAACAGTCATGAAAATTGAAAACAAGAGAAGATGTCTGGAACAAATGACCCATCAAAATACAACAATCTCCAGAGACTCTTACAGTGTATCATCCAGGTGTAATATAAATAACCTGGAAACCAGGAAGGACTATCCTGACGGATTTAAACCTATTTTCGTATATGGTTTCATCAGTTGCAATGATGAAGAAAAGGAAGTAAAGATGATAATCTTTTCAAATGCTCCAGTCTACCTGCTGTTGGACAGTGCTTTTAGCTCAGGGTGGATATAACTCACTTTTCCTTTTTGTCACCTCAATGAATTGTTCCACATTTATTCCCCTCAGAAATCAGTCACTGAGGCTGCTTACTGTTTGCTTAGATGCAATTGAAGCTAGCAGAAGGAATCCCCCCAACAGCTCCTGCATGGCCCATTTTTAGCTATCAGTGGATGCAGAATTATATTCTGAAACTCTGCTTCTCTTGTATACTCCTCACAAAAAGTTATGCCTCAGTACGGAAGGAAGACCACTGAGGATAATGTCTTGGGCATAGAGCAGCATAGGGGGGAGAAGTTTTTTCTCCTTTTTTGCTCAAACTCAAATATCCTGTAAAAATATTTATTATGTGGAGGAAAGTGGGGTGGAAGTGCAGCGTAGGAGGTGAATAACTGCAGGTATCCTTTTCGTACTCTGGTTTACATCTCTTGTATGGAAATTTACTTCATAAGAAAATCAAGTTTCCAGTCCTACATGTCTTGTAAAACAAAAGAAAGGGGAAAAGGGAATATTGGTGAAGAGCTTTAACTAGAGATCAGCATCTGTCTCTTTAAAAAGAATAAATGTTATCTCCTTGGCTAATACTCTCCTCCCTGTTCTCTAGAAACAGAGATAAAGTCTTGATTTTGACACCAGATATGCATCTTGATGCTTCGTTTCAGTTTTGGCAACGAAGTACAGCTACTGCTGTTTCAAGGGGAGACAAAAGAAAGTATGTAGAGATCTGAAAGATCTCTAAAACCTCAGACTCTTTCTTGGGTCTAAGAAACGGGTCTGTGCCCAAACGTATGGGGGAAGGATTAGTGTGCACACCAGAGAGACAAGGGAATCCTGCAGGGAATCTCAGGGAATCCTGCATAACCTCACTGTCAAGTTGTGTGGAACAGTTTGAAGCCTTGTTGTTGTTTATCTTATTGCTAATACTTGTTTCTTAAAGGTATTAGTTGGCCTTTCTAATAGGAATTGTTGTTTGCAGGGTCTGAAGGAAGGCAGAAGCCTCCCAAACTTCCCTGAACATTGAGGGAAGAACCATTGACTGGGAAGGCTGGTTTTGCTCTAGAAAAGGACAGGTAGTTAGCAGGCGAAAGATATGGCTCACAGGCACTACTCCATCCCACAAAGACACTCAGAGCTTGACCCTGGAATAACATCTCTACCTAAGTTTTAGTTTGAAAATAACACATTTTTGACATACTGTGGGAACATGCCACATAGTATTAGGAAGGATCGAGCATTCAGTGCTAAGACAGATTTGCATTCTAGAACGTGGATTCTTTACATCCCCAGTTGTTTCAAATGCTTTTTGTGAGCTATGGCTGAAGATACTTTGCCATTCCTGGACTCACCTTGGTTCTTGGGTGGTGACATGCACTCTCCATGCTGTTTGATATGGAACATGTTCCACCAGCATCACAGCTCATCACTGTGCCTCCTGGGTGGCCAAAACCATCTCGTTTTCTGCTGTATTATTAGCCCACTAGCTATTTTCTTGGGATGTCCTTGGGCACAACTTGTTCCTTTACAGTTTGTCTTATACCTAGAAGAAAAGAGGGTACTGCTGCTATATCTGAAACTACCATGTTCTTGACTGCCATTAAATCCTCAGTTTGGTGAGGTTTCTCCTTGATGGTTTTGTTGTGATTTTTTTTCCTAATTCTTCTTAAATCTTGCCCCTGTCCCTTGTATAGTTGAAGGAGTCTGAATTTTTCTATGAAATGGGAGATCAGGTAGCACATGAGTCAAAATTAGCATGATCATTTCACAGAAAAAGCATCCTAGCAAAAACATATACTTCTAAATCATATTTTCCTCTGGCTTTATGAAGCACATCTGCTTGCAGTTGTAAATGGATTCAGGTTCCCAGGTAGTTAACTTTATTGTTCTCTTACATACTTTTCATGTTTCCCTCAGGGCTGAATCTACTTTTTGTTTCTTTTGCAAACACATTTCAATAAAACTGGAAGGCCAAGGCAATTTGTATTCGCTAGAGAAAAAAAATGCAATGCATTTATCTCCTTCAAGTTTACAGATGTTAGTATCATGTATTTATACAAAAAACCCTACTTATCTTGGACATCTGTCTGATCATCAGTGATGGCTGTAGGAACATGGAAACATTTAAATAGCACAATAGTATCAAAACTTAATGAGATAAAGTGAGACAGAAGTAATTTCCTTATTGTTCTCCTTCTTTCCCCCAATACTTGAAATGAGGGCATGACCAAAAATGAGCTCTGTTACACAAATGGAGCTATCATTAGTAGCATAGCTACTCAAAATAGCTTCCAGTTTGAACCCAGGGCTGTTGCACCGAAGAACCTGCTTTCCTAATGAGTCCGGCATGGCAGGCAGTATTTAGATAATCCACTCTTAATTGGTCTTTTTCAAAAAAACGATTGGCTTAAGTGTCTGGTCATCAGTTGACAGACACAAGAGCAAAAGTTTAGTAATTAGTGGAGTTACCCCATCCGGTACCCTGTGCATTAGCCCAGCAGGGAGTCCCCTCAGTGGAGGTCTGATTCTGCTGCATATTTGGAAAGTGTTTGCATGTTATTAACTTTCTAACAGCATTAAAAGAGTATTTGCATCCATCCTACAGGATCAGACCCAAGGTTAATAGGAACTGGTTCTTGTTTGCAGAAATCTGTCCTTTAAGAAGGTAGAAGCCAATGCAGTGCTGCCAGGAAGACTTCCCTGACGCGTTTCTCATTGTGGTTTGCAGATATCCTGACAAGGGCTTTGATGATAATTACTGCCGCAATCCCGATGGCAAGCTGAGACCATGGTGCTACACTCTTGACCCTAACACCCCCTGGGAGTTCTGTGCAATTAAAACGTGTGGTGAGTTCAAGCAAAATTTATTACTTCCTTTTCCTTTCCAAAATCTGGACACAGATATTTCAAGCACTATAGGGCCACTGCTAGTTCATTCATTGCCCTTCACTGGCTTTTAAATGTAGCTTTCAAAGAGGGTCTCCTATAAACACTTAATATTTAATCTGGACAGGAAAGAAGAGTTGTGTGTTACTTACCACTGGATTATGTGGATATCTTACATACTATAAATTGCATTAAAATGTAGGAAAATCAAAAACTAAATAAGTGAGGCAACAAAATCATGAGGATCTCAAGTACAGTATTAGTTTGGCCATGCTGGACATTTGCATTATCATTTGAGAGTATCAAATAAAATTTGGTGCACACACACACCATCCCTACTCAGTGTCCTCTGCCAACAGCTCTTCACTGCTTTGCAGTTCAAGGCCTTGGGTCCTGCACATTATTCACTCTTGTGCTGAAGACAGAATTATTAATGTCCTCGTGAGTCTCTCTGTGTTATTCAGCACTCCATATCAAAGCACTACACAGGCAATTAATTTCTTTTCATCCATCAGCTATGAGATGGTGGCATTTGTTAACCACACTTTAGAGACAAGGAATTGAATCAAAGTGACATTAAGGTGCACGGTTATTGGATGCTCATTTTGAGATGCTTTAGTTTGGCATTTTAGAGCATTCTGCAGTATGTTCTGTCTTCAAAGCCCAGATCATCTTAACTTTGGTGATAGCTCTAACAGTTCTATTTTACTGATAATTAGATGTCTTAAATGAGAAGTAAAGAGACAATGAGGAAGATAAAACTCCTGGCCCTTCCTTGAAAATTTACGTAGAACAATTTTGCTAGACTTTCATGGTAATATTGGAGCTAAGGCAGATTGAAAAATTAGTTTTGTTGAGACATTAGATACTGGGGAGGGTGGCAGGAGAAGAGGTAATAGCTCTGGCATAAAGCTGTATTTGTGAGCAATTGCTGCCTAAAGGGGGAAGCGTGGCATTCTCCATCTCAACTTAGAATTTTTACCAAGCAAATTATGCTGTGTTTTCTACCTGAAATGCCAATAGTTCTGAATTTTTGCTCCTTGGTTGTTTTTAGCTTTGGCCGGTCTAATGTCTTGGAGATTCAGTGAGGTCTAATCAATTGTTCAATTTTTGAAATCCAAGGGTTGAGTAAAAATACTCTTAATGTACCTCCTGATGCCAAGTAATTTGACTTTATTTTATGTCATTGCAATTCCAGTAAAAGGCAGTCAAATTATCAACATTATTCCACTGTATAAAAGGCAAAGTTAATTTGATACTTTGGTCAATCTCTAATCAGGTTCTCCAGAGACAGAAGAAACTTATCAGGATCACTGCTTGTTTTGGGTCAGGTACCCATTAAGTCACACCCATGTCTAAAGTCTTACCTGGGAGCTACAGTACTAATTCATGTCGTGGTATCTAGACTTACTGATAATCTTTGATAAAGGGGAAAGCTCAGTCTTTCCCCTTTGCAAGCACAGACTTGTTTTGCTATGCAACTGAATAATCTTTCAATTTTTTAGTTACTCAATTAAGTAAGGAACTGTTGCTTTGGATTTTTGGCTCTTGTAGGTTTGGGTTTTGTTTTGGTTTGTGGTTTGTCTTTTTTTAAACTAAACTGTGCTTCCTACACTTCTCCACTTATTAGATAACGTATGAATCATGTGTAGCATACTAGAACTGTTCTTTTCCCCTGGTAAATATGTTTTTATTACGAAAAAAATATTCCTAAGTTACAGCTGACTGTTTCACAAATGCAACTTTTATAAACCTTTATCCTTTGGCATTTCCTGAGCTGATGTGTCAGTGTTCTGAGGATTCACATCTGGCTTTGTTGGTCACGTAAGCTTACACCCCATGCAACTTTCAGTATCTACAGTCTGGCCTCAGCCTTATAAAATAATTGGGTGGGAGATCTCCTGCAAGCTACTGGATTATCACCTTTGTCTACCAAATCATAGTAGAGTCCTGAAGGAAAGGTAAAGATCAAAAATTAAATTTAAAAAACCTCTAAAACACAGTGTAATTATTTTTATATTGTGATGAAATCCTTTTGTCTCATTTCTAAGCAAAAGTTCACTGAAGGAACTAGAAATTCTTTCCTTCAGTTAGAAAATATATTAAAATCAGTGGAAATTTCACATGTAAAACTGTATTTTCACTGCAAAAAGCTGTAGCTCTTTTGAAATTAATAAGGCAATCTATATGAGGAAAAATACAAAAGTAGTGGTCTTGAAATCTTAATCCAGCAGATATTTTCAGTGTTTCTTACAGCCATATGACATTGCCCTCTATGTAAGATGCAGCACTGCTCGATGCTTTCCTTTAGAACCCAGTGAGGGAATTTATTGCTGATGCTACTGTTAAATCACCATCTGGAAGGCCAGAATACTAACAGAAAATATCAAAACTCTGTTTTCAGTTTTCTGTCTTTCTTGAGGCTCATAAAAAAAACTGTTTTCCCACCTCCTAGCAGGGAGCCCAAAACACTTGGCTATTCTGGGTTTCGGTGGCTGGTCTGTGTTTCTGAAGCTGTGGCTGTTTGCAATCTCAGAACACTAAAAAGAGAACATCATGAGTTATAGGTCTTTATAGCTTTGTGGTTTGGATTCTCACACAGGTTTTTAATTCCTATGCTGAGGACTGTTTATTTAATTTACAAGAAATACTAATTAGAAAAAATATTTTGCAAATCCAAGTCTTTGGACCATATACAAATATGTAGGTGTCCTCTCTTTGGGGAGTGACCACGAGGCAGCATGCTGCTTGTGGCTTTTGCTACATGTCGTGAGGGCTAGTATGCTCTATAGCCAAAATGCTGACAACAGCTCATATACAAAATTTTCGGCAAAAAAGTTGGTGGAAGGAAGCGTTTAGAAAATAAATACGGTTTTAAGACTGAAGAGAGAGAGGGCATTGTAATTTTACTTCCAAGCACAGAATGCAGCATAAAACATTGTGGCTCACAGCCAGGGCTGTGAGAAAGAGATGACAGGAGCAATTAGGAATTAGAGATGGCTCAAGCTGCAAAAACTGGATTTGGATTAAGACTTTGGGGACCCCAGGACTGGTTTGAAGTTGCTCACATATGTGTCTGTGGTTTTGGCTTGAGACAATTTTTAGTTAGAAGAGAGGATAAAAGGACAAGTAACAGCAATGAAGAAGTGTAGGATGAAATGAAGAAATGGAAGCAGTGCCAGCAAACATAAAAAAGGAAAATTACTGTTATTTTGGCATGATGAGGACATTGACTACAGGGAAGACAGGAGTAGGGAACTAATACTGCTTTAAAGAAACCCCAAAAGAGTAGCAGCTCCTCTATGGATGAGCTATAGGGCAATCAGAGAGGTTCTGAGGCCATAAAAGAAGATACATATATCAGCCCAGATGCCTTTACTATGGATTTAGCTTTTGCCACCAATAATCACTGGTAATATTCAGGGGTGACCAGAGCCCAAAAAGCCTTGAGAAAATTTAATAAAGACCTCAGTTTGATGGGAAAGAACAAGTAATGAAACATCAAAATTGAGACTCCAGATCTAAAATGAACTGTTGCAGTGTGCCCATAGCTTTTGGGAAGGCAAAAACCCACCAATATTAAATTACTTTTTCTTTAGGAACAGAGATTTCAATTGCCTGTTTGCACAGTTCTGATTAAAGTTATTTGTTGAATCGTTGTATGTAAACAAATAAAAGTTACACTCATTTAAGCTTAATATTTGCATAAGATAAAGATGTTTATAGAAAGGAGGCAGTGAAAAGAGACTGATATTTAGTAGCTGGTAAAGTGTTACCTTCCATCTTGCTTCACAAGGAGACAAAGAATAGGTCCAGTGTAACTGTTTAGGCAACAGCTTAATCCACATTTCCTCCAAAAGGATCCTTCTCAAATCCTTTCCATCATTTATATGATAGTTTTGAAAGTGAGACTTAAGAACTCTAAACCTGAGAGGATCAATTTCATTTTAAGTAGAGTCAAAATAAAAATTATTTTAATTTAAAGCCTTGTTGTAGACTTTGGAAGAGCCTGGAGAGATCTCTCTATGCTCAGGGACAAATGACCTGTGTGTGAAGCTTGTAGGTAACAATGAGTTCTTCGGTACTGCAATTCTTGAGCTTGGCTGTAATTGATCACTTTCTTGTATATTTTTACTGAAAAAAGCAAAACACTAGAAATCAGCGGGTTTTTTCTTCCATTCTTGTACTGTGTCATAGTACATTGAAGAAAATGTGGAAAGGCAGAAGCTGCCACTAAACTACTGCCCAGAACTGTAAATGCCATTGCTTGAGGAAGGGATGCCTGAAGGCAGCGTGACTGAGCATGAGCAGCTTCAAAACATCACTCAGCTGTTTTACTGACATTTGCAGAATTGCATGGATCACGTTTAGAATCAGCTTTTAAAAATATTTTGTTACGAATCAGGGCACATCTTCCTTCTGTTGACTGACGGTGTAGAAAAGACATTGCATGAACAGAAGCAAGAGGAGATATTTTCCTCATGATGTAATTTAGGACTCTGCTTCTTTTACAACTGTCTTTTTCCAAAAATACATAGGTTGCATTGTCAAGAAAGAACATGAGTTCTCCAGCAAAATCTCTACCTTCTTTTAAATTAGGAGGAGTCTCACCATTGACCTAAAATTTGTGGAGGATTTTCTTCTGGGTCACAGGGCTTAAAGTCAGAAATAGTGTGTAGCTGTTTACTTCAGCTGTGGAATGACTCAAGGCTCCTGCTGATTCCCTCATGCTGGCCTTGCTGTGAGAACCAGAACTCAGAAGACTATCTGTGGCTTTACACATAAAGCTCTGGATAATGTTTCATCTTTTTACTTAAGCATCTATGAATGCATGAGCTCGCCCTTATTAATAAAGTTATGTATTTTGAAGTCTCAAAATAGTGAGGGTTTTATGAAAAAAGAAAAGATATCTTTGCATTATTGCACTTTCGTTGGGGACGTTAGAGTGAATATGTGAAGATAGAAATGCTACTAATGGGAAATCCCCTCATGTAGCTGCCTGAATTACATGTTTAATCTGAGTCATGCAGAATTTGTAAAAGAAAACAAAAACCCACAACATTCAAAAGTAGCAAAGTGCTGCTAACAATTACCAAATACTTCTGTTTATAATGAACTTTCCTGCAGGAGTAAGAAGTGAAACTTAATCAATAAATTATAAATAGTTGTCTTTTATAAGATGATATTTCGTGTGATCTTTCTTTAACAGTACTTTTAATATCAGTTCAAAACTATACAAGTTGAACTGAAGAAAAAAAATCCTGGGAACTTCTATTATAAAGTATTAGTAAGTACTGCAAAGTAAGGACTGCTTGTTGATTTTAAATTAATCTAACATAATTCATAGTGTCTTTCTCACTGGAACAAGCCCTTGGGTTTCCGGATCTTAGTTTATATTTTGGAGGAATTACTGGAATAAGGATGGGAATTCAGTTTTACAGATTTTTATCTTGATCTTGGTTTTGCCTTGTAAAAGAACTGGTGAATGTGGTCTTAGGGCTCTTTCACCAATGCTCTGCACATCTGATGTTCATGCTCAGAGTTATTAAATTTAGTTAATTAGGTACGCGGGTGATGAGTAATTAGTCTCAACAAGACCGATACTGAATGGAGATGACTGTAAGTTGTAGGCTTGGACAGCCTGGGCACTTCTTAAAGTTAGGCAAGTGCTGTACATTGTGCAGTGTCTGGTGAGGCAGGGACTGCTCCTCAAGCTCTTGCATGTTCCTGTGCACACCCAGCCCAGCTTTCATTAACAGGAACAGGGAACATGTTCCCATCATGCCTGTTTGTGGAATCGCCAGCTGAATGAAGGATTTCTCAAGCCTTTGTTGGTAAGTTTTGAGCCTTCTGTGAGACTCAATAGCCAGAATGGGAATTGGTTCTGAGGGCCCTCAGGATTTCAAATTAAATTTCAGAAATATTTTGAGTCTCATTTTTCATGTTTTAAAATGAGACATTTGTAGTATATGCAGGTGGTACAGCAAGAAGAATTTGGGGAGGGTTCTGTGGATCTTTTGGAACAATGGAACTGCTTTATTAATTAAAATAAGAATATTTTAGTGATACTTCTCATTCCTAGTATTCTTATTGAGAACTGCCACAAAGTAGTGGCAGATAACCACATTGTAGGTTTTGAAATAATTTCTCTCTTAGTCATTATAGTGCAAATCTTTCCATAAGTGGCTTGGCTGTGCAAGTATTCATGACAATGTGAAAGTTAGGTTTTTCTGGTGCCTTTACTTTGTATGTTTTCACATGGGCAAGTTATAAAATCTGATCTACAGATACACGTCACTGTCAGGACATGCAGTGTAAGGTTTAACAATGAGCTGTGCATATGCAGATGTACAAGAAGGAATGCCCTTCAAAATTACTATGGCCTTGCTTTAATCAATTGATGCATTACTTATTTCATCTCAGGCATGTGATTTAAAAAACAAACAATCACACATAATGATATACATACACCAACTTAATCACTTTTTCTTTAGCATGATTGAGGACAGAGTAGGTGCACTGTGCAATTCATCACATTTGAAATTACTTGTGTATAAATAAGGTATTTGCAACAACTTGTATTAGGTTGATTTTTTTGTGCATTAGTATCGTTTAAGACTTTCTGCTAGAGTTATGTAGCTGTAATTTATCGATTTACTTAGGAAATATTATGAAATATTAGGATGTATGCTGAAATTTATCATCTTAGGAAACTCTTCCCTCTACCCCCCAAGTTTTTCCCCAAATCTCTTTCATTTTTGTAAAAGCAGTGCACATATTTTTAAAAAAGACTCATATGTGTTTGCATGTGGCATAGCAATGTTCACTCTAATCAGCTTAGAAGCTATTTTCAAAAATAACTCCATTTGTTTTCATACATTAATTATGATGGAAAACTGAAATATTGCAGCTATTTATTACTATTAGTTGTATGAATGTATCTTTTTTTGTAGTATAATTATTTAAAAAGTAATGTATAAAGACTAAACACATATTTACTTGCTGCAAATCTGTTTGATGAGTCCACTAGAAAGAGTGCATTTGTCAGCCTGCAGAAACCTTCTTGTGATACTTGCAGTGCCATATCCTTTTGACTTTGGAATGAGCTTTGTTTTGTTTCAAAATCCCATTGAAACAGGACAACATTTGCCTTGGGAAGGAGGGACAGGAAATGAATTTGACCATGAAACACTGATTTAAAAACATCAACGAGATGAAGAGAAAAAGGGATGCATGGATATATGTATTATTCAACTGCACAACTTGATGTTATCATCTGACAGGGAAATGATCTTTAACGTCAAAGATCAGTCAGCAAATCAGCCAAAACCATCTGTTATGACATTTGGTTTCCTTAAGATCCATATTTTTTCCAAGTTCATAGAACTGGCTCAAGTTACTAGGAGTGAACTACCTTATGAGTAACACACAAATACTGTTCTATTCACTGGACCATTTGAAGAAAAGTAATTAAAGAACTTTATTTACATAATTATTGCTGGCAACTAATAGTTTTAGGATATTCAATAAAATTAGTCTTGTGAACAATAGCAATTACCAAAAGATATGCAGTTACTTATGAAATATTGTATTGGGAACTTTTGAGGATATTGCAGAAGTATTGCTCTGACTGCAGTGAATTTAGTTTTGTACTACTTTGTATATATCTGATGCAATATCTGTGCCATTAATTTGCAATTATGAAAATTGCATAAGAAATAAAAAGAGACTTTCAAGTTATGTGAATGAGTCATTTAAAAACCACTGTTTTTCTGAATTTAGTTCAAGACAGCCCACACCAGGGTGAGTGCAGAGTATATCAACATCTGTAAGAGATCTTGAGTCTGATGAATTTGTTAGTCTTTAAAACATTTTTCTCTCTGTAGAGAATACTGATCTTTGATTTCAAAAGCTGGGCCTTTTTTCCCCTCTTTTAACCATATGAGGCATAAAAAAGAAACCTTCTAGGAGAATTTAGCACATTAATTTGTAATAGGATTTATATGCTCTTTTATTATTATTTTTTATCTGCATCTTTTTTCCCTGTGACTTGATATTCTGGGAATTCTTTAAAGAAACCCAATAGTATTTTAATCCTACAAATATGTGTTACCATGTTTAACAGTATGCATGTGGGTGGTCAGTTTTTTTAAAGTTAAGGGAATGAGAAAATATTTGCTGAACTGGAAAAAGTAACCAGGAATGTCTTCTGACCTCCAGTGATACAGCATAGGCCAGGTGTCTCACGCAAGAAAATGCTGCAGATTCTTTGCATGCAAATGGACAAACTATCATAAAGTCTAGCACTTATTTTGATTTTTTTTGATGTTGTTAATGTGAAGAGGAGAAAATGATTCTGTAATCATATTGGCAATTTCACGAAAGAACTGCAATTACGATGATTTGAACATCGTGTAATCCATGACTCCATCAGTAATGTGGAGTTCCAACCTGACATCCTGAGCCATTATTGGGAGAATGAAACAGCACTTCTTGTCTGGGTCTGCAGACGAAATTGCCGTGAACAGCACAGAGGTGACAGCTGAGACGACGTCGTGTGTTCGGGGACAGGGCGAGGGTTACCGCGGCACCGCCAGCACCATATGGAGTGGGATCCAGTGCCAGAGGTGGGACTCCCAGTTTCCTCACCAGCACAACATCACTCCTGAGAACTTCAAATGCAAGTGAGTAGAGATGTGGGTATTATTACTGCAGTGGGAAAAGAGTTTTGTTTTAAAATGTTTAGCAATTCATGCCACTGGAGCAGACGATGTGGCTCCTGTCCCTGCTCCATGTCCTGATGCATCCTCTCTACCTGCTGAGGATCAAAACCATCTCAGCCTGGGAAAATCAGTCCTTCAGATCTCAAAGTAGTAGTTCTAGATGAACTTGTGTGAAATCCTAGGGATTTTTATGAACTTTTTCTTCAGTTGGTATTCACCAATTTGATTGTAAAATGCCTGGATGCATTCCAGACTGGGACCTGAATCCCAGCACTGTTTTTTGGTTTTTTCCAATCCCACTGTTTTTTGGTTTTTCTTCACGGAACTAAAATCTTCTCACTTTGATTGTTGACTTTAATTTAATATATCCTAAATATTACCTAAATATAATCTTCCTGGCAGTACTTAACATTTATAATATTTGAAAACAGTTCTTTTATCTTTAATATTTTAAATCCTTCTTCTGTCTCACTACTAAATTTAGTTGCATCAGTTGGGCTGCTTTTAAAATGGTCATTGAGCCTTTCTGTATGCTTCATAAACTCCCAAAATGGGAATAATCTACTAATCTTAGGCAGTTACCTTAGTAGTGCTCTTTCAGTCCTTTTTTAACTAAGCGTAGAGGAAACCTTGCAGACCAGAATGGAGCCACAGTCCAGTTTGTACAAAATATCTTTATTGAGGGGTAAATATCAGGAAAAATTACAGTATTAGACCCATCCTTTCCATAGTCTCTTATCAGTAAGTGCTACAGACGGAAAAAATACAGTGGAATATGGAGATGCACAGAACATGGTTACAACTGTCAGGAGACAGGGAAATAAAATTTACATTTAAGAGGTCTGACTATTTCATGCAAGCTGCAAAAGACATTTAAAGATGTTCCCTTGTGACTAACTTTTACTTTAAAGGTAACAGCTGTATAGAATTTTGACATGCATTTTTTTTTTATTATTTTCCATGATTCAGTTTCTTAAATGAGTCACTGATCATCTACAGGACTCTGTTCCTCTAAACTCAGCAGAACCATTCAAAATACAGGGAGTTTTAAGTACTTCAGTAATGTTTGTATTTAAAAGCACTTGTAGTATATTGCAGGTGTATCCAATGTCAGTTGCATGCAAATTTTGATGGAAAATCCAGAATGAAAATATTGTTAATCTTCAAATGAAATCTTATATCCTGTCAAAACATATGTCTGCTGAAAATGGATTCCCATAAACATATTCTTATTACAATTAATATATTTTCCTGGACACTGTGCTCTTACTGGCTCCTCATGTCCTTGCACTTGACACTGATCAGTAACACAGAGACCTGAAGGACCCTATATTTTTGTTAATTCTTAACAAAAAACAATGGACCACATTGGTGGGTTTAGGTTATCCCTGCTGAGAGCTAACATATTTATTTTTACAGGGATTTGAGGGAGAACTACTGCCGAAATCCAGATGGATCTGAATCACCCTGGTGTTTTACCACTGACCCAAACATCCGTATTGGTTATTGCTCCCAGATTCCTAAGTGTGATGTAGCAAATGAACAAGGTAACAGAGGAAAGGGTGATAACATGATTTTAAGTGAATGGTATACTGCTCCAAACGGCAAGTAGACAGGCTTGAAAAGAGAAGTTGTATCTGTATTACACCTATGTAGCTGTGCTTTGGCTTTATTTGCATGGTTGGGAATCATTGTAGTGTAAATGAGATTCATTTCTCAGTTTAATTTTCGATTCCAGCAGGGAAAGCTGCAGGAAAGATTTGATTTGATCTGATTTTTAGACAAGGTGAATCTATGTATCTGCTCCCCTGTCTTTACCCTTCTTAGTTTGAAAGGCCTTTTTCCACAGCTGAGATGATCTTGGTTCACAGTCTTTTTGTAATCACATAGGAAGCTACCAAAAGCAATTTTTCCCCCATTTTTTTCTTGCATATATCTCCCTGTCTAGAAGGAATTAACCCTCTGAGTTCTTACCTATATCTGCCTGTGAGGTCCATTCTGAATCTTCATGCAAATGTTTTCCCCATGAGGTCTTGATATTACTGTAAGGAGTAGTGTTGCATCCTGAGAATGGTTGTCAATCACAGCATAAACTGAGGCCAAGACCTCAGACCTATAACCCTACATCAGGCTGCATTAACGTCTCCATCTTTAAATTTTAGCCAATTTTTCTCATAAATTCAAAAAAGTTGCAGTTGCAAGACTTATTTCAAAGAAAGGATTAAACTTTTATATTCATTCTGTGTTTCTTGTTAAGTATCAATTATCAAAAAGTAAAAATACTGATGAATATGAAATTAAGTGCTTTATGCAAAATGTCTTTATAGTACTGATCATTTTAAACAATCCTCTTGAAAAGTCTCAAAACGCTTGTGATAAAAGCTTATGAATTAAACATGACTTCTGCTGGAGCGAACAGGCAAGTTTTTGAATTACATTAAAATTAAAATTAAAGTCATGTTGATTTTTTGATTTTGCTGAAGTAGTACTTAAGTCTAGAATTATATATATGTTGCCAGTATCTGGAAGCTACACAAAGCTAAACTGAGTGCCTATTTTTTGTAGAGGAAGGAATAGGGAACCATTTTTTCTTGGACTTGTATAAACTAGCTTCTGACAACTTTTAGGATATTATGTGTGACCCTTCTAAATGAATCATAAACCAACAATTTATGAAAGAAATATTCCCAGTTTATCTAAGTAAGACAAAATTTAAAATGCTACTGTGTTGAGAATGAAGGTCCCAAAAGGAGATTAAATATGCAAATTTGAAAACTATTTTCCATTTTTCTTCTGATTTGGTTTATACAATTGTCTGATTAATAGTGTGTAGCATTTGCTAAACAGAACACTTGTCTTTAATAATTTGGATTACTGATGGAAGAGTTTTCTCTATGTTGCACAATCATCCTCCACTTTTTGGTCTCAACATTCTTTTTTCAGATTGTTATCGTGGCAATGGCAAGAGTTACATGGGGAATCTATCCAAGACAAGATTTGGGCTAACTTGCTCCACATGGGACAAAAATATTGAAGACTTGCGTAGGTGTGTACATATTAAACAGAAAGAGATGGTTCAGTGAGTCCTGAATAAATACTGCCTCCAGATGGCAACTCTTTTTCATCTGCATTGATTCTAAAGTAGCCCCTTTTGCCCTGGAGCTTTTAATATCTTTGTTTTCCTAATCTTTATCTTTTTCTTTTTTTCTTCGTGTTTAAATATATTGCACAACATGACTTTGTTCAGTCTAACCACTAATTGCAGGCTTTGGGATGTTTCTTAGAGTTTAGTTTACTGACCTATTTTACCCCATCCTTGTCCTTAAAAGTTTGGTTCAATGATAGTAGGAATGAGACAGGAAATGGTTATCTCCTCACCCTCATCTCATAGCTTATGCTGCTTCAAGGAGGCGGTTGGACCTGAAACCACCTCATGTCCCTTGCAGCCTGAAATTGACTTTTGAATCTATAATCTAGTGACACAGACATCAAATGCCGTTATAAAGACCTGCAATTTCTGTTCTTTATCATTATTTTTGGCTTCATATTCAAGTAGTAGAAATGGCAAGTTACTTTAATTTATTTGTTGAAGTAAAATGAATTATCAGGACTATATATAAAATAAGGGATTCCTAGAAAGCTTTACTATATATGAGATTCCACATACATAGTGATGGAAATAGTTTCTCCTTCATTTTCCTTTGGTTTCTGAAGCTGATGCAAATATGTTAATGTTAGCTTTGCTAATTGTTGAGTCACAGTCCTGAACATATAACCATTTGTCCTCTGGAAGGACTGTGTTAAGTCAGGAACTCAGCCTTTGGGGGAAGCTGTGTTGCAAAAGGCAGACTTCAGTGCCCTGTCTGGAATCATCACCTGGACTATGTGTGCTTCTTCCCACAGTGGGTGAGAGAGAGGATACATATTCCACTGTGCTGCCCACGTAAGGAAAGCAGAGGTTCAAGCTCATGCTTTCTGAGAAGCCTGATAAGCCTTAGTTTGCTGTGAAAGAGACAGTATAAACCTACTGGATGCTTGATGCAATTGCAATTCATCACATAGAGCACAGACCAGCGTTTCTTTTCTTGCCCCCACATATTTTCCATTCGGGAGCTTCTTTGGGGAATTATCTGTCTCACTCCAATAGTTTCTCTGATTATGGGTGTGCTAGAGGCAGCATGCATGGTTTGTCATGAACTAAAGGAGCAGTACAGCTGTACCTGAGGAAACCTGTATCCTTGCAGCTGACAAGCCAAAAATAAACACCTTCCTCTGCTTCAGATTTTGACCTCAAAATTTCACCTCTAAAATCCCTCATGTAGGTTTGCAACTTAGGTGAATTATCACTGCAGTTTGTCTGAACCATTCATCTTTCTCCTTGCCTGCTGCTCATCCTTGCTAACTTTCTTAGTTTGTCTTTTTGTGTTTTTTTGTTTTTTTTTTTTTTTTTTTGCCTTTGATTCAGCTTTGTAGATTCAATGCACCCTTGTGCTGTTAACCTGCAGGAGAAGGTACCTGTGCTCCCCAGAGAGGCCTGAAGATTTGCTGAGGGCAACACAGGAAATCTTCTAATCAGTGTAACAATCCCTCCAGAGGGTATCTAGAGATTCTAGCTTGAGTGGGAGGTCTAGAAGCTTCCCAGCTGTCCAGTGCACACAGTGCTTAAGATACCAACCAGAGGAAAGTTAGACCCAGATCCAGCAAATATTTGGGTCTCATCTTCCCTTTGATTTTAACCAGCCCTAAACCCTGACCTGTAGGCTTCTCAATCAGCTAATAATACAATGTGGAGCAAAGCAACATTTAACCTTTGAAAATTTGGGCTATAGTATAAAGCTTTTCAACACTTTGAATTTTTTTTTCCCTGTAGGCATATACAAATATTCAGAGAACCAGATGTTAGTAAACTGAAGAAAAACTATTGCCGCAATCCAGATGATGATTTTCATGGTCCCTGGTGTTACACAGATGATCCTCTTGTTCCCTGGGATTACTGCCCTATTTCTCGATGTGAGTACTTGGTATGCCTCTGGCACTGTCAGCTGTGCAGTCCCAGTGAAGCCATGGTGTCACATGCATGTGCACACCTTACTATTGTTGCTCGTGGCAGCAGAAAATGTGTGATTCTATCAGGAATCAATTGTGCGTGACTGAGAAGGAGCAGACAGAAGCTGCTTGTGCAACATATGAACAAGGGGTTCTGTTCCTTGACCAGCTTGGAGATTTCAAGACTTATTTATGCAGCAGGAGCACAAAGGGGCTATTACAGATGGTCAAACATTTTCCAGCAGATCTAGCTATTGAATGAGGGCTGGATGGAGACAAAGAATTGTCTAGCGGTCAGAATGCTGCCTGTGGCCTCAAGAAACCCAAGCAGAGTTATCTTCTGGGCTACAAGCTTCAGAGTCTCTTTGTGTGATCTGTCTTTGTAATGTCAGGATAACTCACTATATATATGCTGAAGTGTATATGTGCTATAAAGATTAGATTCTGCTTTCAGATATTTATGGGATGATTTAACTCCTGGCAAGAATTAGGAAAATCATGCCTCCAAAGTTGAATGTTTAAATCTAAATAGTTTAAATAAACAGAATTAAGAATCCTAGGGAATTCAGTAATAAACTGATGACAAGTAGAAAAAGATAGTTTTATGCTGAAAAATGTGCAATTCACATTTATGTTCAAAATCTTTCTCTTCAAGTCTTATTTCTAAGTTACTCTGCTGTACGTCCTAGGAGAACACTTAAATGGTAAATCAGGCTTTTAAATGCACGTCTGTGATCTCTAGAGGTTAAGGATAATGTTACACTCATTCCTAGCGGCAATTTGCTGCATTTCCTCACAGTCTGAACTCCAGCATCTCTAAGAAGTGATATTTGAAGTCTCAGGTGATATTTTGGCATCTCTGTGAAGAGTAAACAAACTGTGCAAAAGGTTATTTGTGTCAATATAAATGAAGAAAAACAGCTGAAGAAATACACTTTTTATTCACTTACTCTGAGTTCATTATTTGGATCTGTGAATTCCTAAGGATGTATTCTCAGCAAACATTTGTAGGTTATACAGAATTGGTGAGTAGTACATTTCTGCAGCCAAACTCCAGAGTAGGGATATGCCTGCTTTACAATTGTAACTCATATGGACTAGTATTAAATACATATATATATATGTATATACACACACATACATATACATATATATATACATATATATATATATACACACACACAGATATCTATACACAGATATGTATACACATACACACACATACATACAGTTATACAGAGATGCACCTATTTGTATGCACACATATGCATATTTATATACATATATGCATATGTGTATACATGAACACAGAAATTTAACAATGTATATATAAATGTACACCTCTATATATGTGTGTGTGTGTGTGTGTATATATACATATATATATTATATATATACACATATACACACACCTATTTGCTTAATGATGGAAATCTAGTTGTACAAGACTGTTTAAATTTTCCTCATGCAAATTTTCGGTAGCTACACCTGTACCTCTAGCTCATAATGCTGGGTCACTCTGTATCTGTCACTGAAGGCAAAAATTTTGAACCAAGGTTAAGCAAACTTTTTGTAACCTTTTTTTTCACTTCAACTAGATGGAAGAACTGAACCAGATTTTGGGGAACATGTTTTGATAAGAATAAGTTTTTGCTTACAGGAACTTAAAATGACCTTTGAAGTTTTGTAAGGAATTGAGAATTTCTTTCAGTCTTATTTGTAGTCGATCACATACCTTCTATAGTTCCTGAAAAGCATAGAAAAGTAATATAGAAAAGTAATAACTTTGTTTTTCAGCATTTGCTTATTTGAATGAAACATGTAAATTGAACATGATGGGCATCCTGATGTCTTCAGGATTTAGCCAAGAAGAAAAACGCTTGATGTTCCTGTTAAAAAATGTTTATTTCTTATTTCATTCTATTGGAATAAAATTCTGCCTTCTTGTTAATCTTTACTAAATACTGCTTTTGCAGTGTATTGAACAAATCACTGAAGTTTAAAACTATGTGAGCCATTAAAGTTAACAATATGCCATTTGCTGTTGAATTTTACTCTATTCAATTTTTAGATGTATTTAAATTTTATATTATGGCTGTTTTATGTATCTGTCTAGGTGAAGGTGATACAACTCCTACTACAAGCAGCTTGGATGGTAAGTAAGTTTGTTCATGAACTGTGCAGTGCATGACTATCCTCTAAGTCTAGACATTCATTTCCAATTGGGAAACAAGATAAAGATCAGTTAAAGTTATAAAAAACCCCACCATACAGACTGAGTGAAATTAATTTTACAAGATGAAAATGGGGAATAGCTTTATTATACTCCTTTATCTATTCTCACTGTCATGTCTTGCCTGTGGTGAGATTTGGTAATTAGTTTCAATGTGTGCCTTTTAACTATGTAAATCTCAAAAGAGCTATTTAAATATATGTATTTTATATTCGTTATGGATATTTAAATAGACCTAATCAGCTTCACTGAAGTAGTTTTGATGGCCTAGAAATAAATTTCATTAGTACAGGAAAATTAATCCATAATAAATATTGACCCTCTTGTGGTCCTTATGTGCAACTGTGCAGGTTTCCTACCACTGTTTTTAGTAAAATGCAATCTCTGGACCTGCTTTCAGATACTGCCATTCCTTGTGCCTCAACAAAACATTTGAGAGTTGTAAATGGAATCCCAACACAAACTAACGAAGGATGGGTGGTTAGTTTGACATACAGGTAACTATGACTTTGATTAGAAGGGCATTACAATTACAAAGATACTTGTTTTGGAATTGTTGAAAATGTTGACTGTAGTAAGAATGCTTCTACACTGCAGTTAAGTTCTGTAAAAGCAGAGAATCAGTATTCCTCTAATGTCAGGTGATGCCACAGTATTCACTCTGCTGGTGAAATACTTTATATGTTCATTGTCACTAAATTATCCACATGGACCTGCTAAGCATTCATAGTGTTCTGCTCTTTCAATTAGCTACTGCAGACCTTTCCATAACATTGGCTTAGCATTTAGCATTAAACTGTTTATTTTAGAGACTGTTAGAAAAAAAATTTGAATTTCAGATCAATATTTTCACTTTGATGGCAGAGCATTTAGATGTGAAATGTAGGATTCAGGATTTATACCCATGTCAATTTGAGCTTTCTCCTCATGTCATTGCATGCAATTAAAATTTATTTGGTATTAAAAAGAAACTAAGTAGGAGCTATATGGAAATCCTTTTCGTTCTGTAAAACAAGACCCTGACACGTACAGCTTGTGTATAACACATGTATTACATTATGGCAGATCTTTGCTGCTGTGCAAAAGCCAGAACACAGAATGGCTGTTTCCTATGTTCTTTACTCTGGTTCATAACTCATCAGCTGGAAGTGTGAATCATTAATTTATAACAGGATATATCTCATGCATCAGCCCTGGATCTTCTATCATGAAAAAAAAGTAAAAAAACCAAACTTCTTTTGTCTGCTGGGCCAGACTTAAGTAAAACTCAACTATATTAGCTTATGATTCATCATCTCTTTTAAAACTGTGTGGTAAAAGAGGTATCAAATGAAAACTGGGAGTGATGGAAAAGATAATATATTTTCTACATTGGTTCATTGCTGGAGAAATTCTGGGGGGTCCTTCCCATCCTTTGTAATCTTTGCATTTTACGAGATCCATCAGATGTAGACCTTTCTGGGAGAGAGTCAGATGGTTCAGAAAAACATTTCTGGAGGAAGATCATTATATTCCTGGACTAAGTTACCAGATAGGTGAGCTAAATCACTCCCTGGAAAAGTCAATCTTCGCACTGTTCTAAAAGTAGCCTTGATATTTGACGAACATTTAGGCAGGTAAAGTGAATTACATCTGGGTGCCTAAAATGTAAATAGCTATTGTTAGGGTAGTTGAACCTGGATTGTATGCTATGCAAGAAAATTCCATGAAACAGATGAGTGCTTAAATGATTGCAGATCCTTTTATGAATAAGGGATTCCTGGAATACTCCAGCAGCAAAATATATCTTGAAGTATTACATGTGGGCATAAAAATGTAGTTTTATTTTGTATTGTTACCAAGGAAGCAAATAGAATCTTGTCTGAAACAAAATCCTAATCACTTCAGAACTTTCTGCAAGAAAACCTAACTGTACACTTCCAAATGGAATTGCTGTGTCTGAATGGTGAAGGCCTAGTGAAACTTAAAAACTATTCTTATTTGGTAACCAGTGAAATTTTCTTATATATCCAACCCAGATTCTGTAACCAAGTATATTCAAGTATATTTAAATGGACTTCGTTTGTTTCATGGAAGCAGCTCTAAATTTGCCCCATGGTTAAACAATGAATTAACCTTTATATGTATACTAGTCAATCTTCAAAAGCAGATGATGAAATCTTGTATAATAAGATAAGAAGTGATGCAAACATAACATGGAAGAACATAGTTATACTCCTGATTGTTATATTTTTATAATAATACAAGCTAGAACCTACATCTTAGAAAGACTCCAGCCTTTTGGACCAGATATTTCACTCCTTAACCAAAATAAAATTAAAAAATAGTCAAAGCTGTATGTTATTCTGCTTTCCTTGAACTCCATATATAGTCTGGTATCCATCCAGTAGTTCTTTGCAAAGCTTTGAACATTTGTGTGATTTGAATTTATAAATGGTGAGATTTTAAAC
This sequence comes from Entomyzon cyanotis, assembly GCA_024500445.1. Taxonomy (NCBI): domain Eukaryota; kingdom Metazoa; phylum Chordata; class Aves; order Passeriformes; family Meliphagidae; genus Entomyzon; species Entomyzon cyanotis. The sequence continues at coordinate 47,858,919 of JAKEPQ010001018.1, read as the reverse complement.
TTTTTCCCAAATTGCTGACAATTCTGATTCACTCTCCAAAGAGCTGCAGAAAATAAATGTGAGTTTGGAGGCACAAAGAAGGAAACTAATTAATCTACATTCCACAGTCTTTTTTTTTTTTTTTTTTTAAAAGAACTGTCATGCTTAATTGCTTTAATTTTACTTGATATATTATGCTTCAGGTTTTCTATAATCACATGTAGGATGTCATACACTGCAGATTGTTTCCAACTGAAGTATGTGGGGACCCAAATCTCATAGGGCTTGTAATCAAATAGGAACTCTCCACCTTGAGGTCAATGCTTTGAATAATACTTACATGAATAATGACCAAATGTTGTTTACATCTGGTGGCAGTTTGGGGACTTGCCTGAAAGTTTCAGTCCAGTTCCTGTTACAAAGAATTGCCCCTTTTTTTTTTTTTTTTTAAATTTTAATTTAGGTGTCTTATTACAAATTCAGCTTTGAAACCACTAAATGAACAGTGTAACTGAATTTGTCTTTCTTTCTGGTTTTTGCACATTGGAGTAAAGCTCTACAAAGTCATGTTACTGTAAGTGTTGAAACTGTAGAGCAAAGGGACAGAGACAAGTTTCCTCATGTTGTCAGTCTGCCACTTTTCACCAGCAAACATGTGGGGAGAAAAGCACTCTTTAGACTTTTTGACTATGTAGAAACTAATACACGTGCTTGTTTTTTGAGTTTTTTTAACCTTTATTCTTTTTTTTTTTCCCCAGGAATAAGCATATCTGTGGTGGTACTTTGATAAAGGAAGAGTGGGTTCTTACAGCAAGGCAGTGTTTCCCTTCTCGGTACAGTAGTCTGTAGCTTTGCAATATTAAAATCCATCTATTTTCAGGAGCTTATCAGCGCAGCACTTCTTCAACTTGAATGCAGCAGTTTTCCCTCCTGTTTGGCTTTAACACTGCTTTTCTGATATAAAAGGCCCGTGGGAGCTTGGTATTTTCTGTTATTATTGTTGTAAATCTAAATAGCCCTGGCTATTTTACATAGAAGCATAGATAGATTTTCTAAGTGTCATGGTTAGACAATTGCCTCTTTATGAGAATAATATCATGCTTCTACTTAACTGGAAAAAATAAAATAGAAAACTTGTGTAAATCTGAAAAAGTTCAAAGGTTCATACTGTCCAAGGATTTAAATGTTTGGACACTATTATGAAACAAAAATTAAATTTTAGTAACAGTTAAAGATGAAATTATGTAATGGCTTCAGGCCAAAAACTTACATCCAAGCATGTTGATTTTGGAATAGCAGTTGGCAGCATAAAGCCATTTTTGCTGAAGAGCGTTCGTTAAGATCTTCCAGCATAATCATAATAAGCAGAGTCTTTTTAGTTATTTTGTTATATAGTTAGCAAAATCATAACCAACTTTGTCTCATTTAGGTACAAAGATTTGAAAGACTACAAAGCGTGGCTTGGAGTCCATAATATCAAAGGAAAGGGAGAGGAGAAGCATAGGCAAGTCCGGAATATCTCCCAGTTGGTATATGGCCCTGCAGGGTCAGATTTGGTCTTACTGAAACTTAGCAGGTTAGTAGCTGTTATTGTGAATTCCTGGATTTTCATTTGATGCGTGAGATCCTTCCTAAATGAGATTTGCAAGTGCTTTGCTCCACTGTCTCCAATACTACAGATGTTCTCTGCATGGGGTAAACTTCCAACTGAAAGAAATTTTACTTGGTAAATGCAGAAGTGCAGGTCCATCTACGTTACTCAGAAAACAGATGTCACTCTGAAAAATCCTGCCTGCATTTTTTCTCCTGATAACCATGTTTAGGTTTGTTGGGAGATTTAAAGAAAGCCCACAAAGTACCCACATGGAGTATGGTTTTAATTTGTAGCATAAGCACCAGATTGTAGCTGAGATCCTTGTGTATATACAAGCTTTCAAACTTTCTCCATATTAACAAACCTATATATTCAAATGAAATGCCATCACTACTTACTTTTAAGATTAAAACCCAAGTTAAATAGCATAAAAGTGGTGACAGCATTTCAAGACTTTTTGACAGTTAGCAGCTGTAGCACAAAAAATAGGTAAAAGAATCCATCATATTCTTCAAAGACAGAAAATGAAAGGAAAACATTGGCACAGTTTTTAATTGCTGAGGTCTGTAACAGACTTAATGTAATTTTTAAAATATATTTTAGAAGGTTAAGTAAAATCCATTGTAACTATTATTTGTTTTTCATCTTTTCAGACCTGCTATATTGACAAATTTTGTAGAAATAATCCGATTGCCCATTTCTGGATGTACCATTCCAGAGAAGACCAGCTGCAGTGTTTATGGATGGGGATACACTGGATGTAAGAAACTATTTTTAAAAACTAAATGAATACGTTGACAACTTACTTCCTCTTGTCATTATAGGTGAGGCTGCTGGTATTGCCTGATGCCACAGTTGTCCAACACTTCGCGTTATAAAATAGAGTTGGGTTTTTCTTCTGATGTTGTAAATGTCTGAGCCTTTTATCCATGTTAATTTAATATTAAATACTTTCTACTAGTCTCTTCTTTTCTTGTTGCTGTTTCAGTGACAGGCAAAATGCTTCAAACATTTCAAGGAATTAATTAGAGAAAAATACTGATCTACATGTTTAAAAAACTAGCAGAATTGCTCTGCAGAATGTTAACAGGGTTTTTTGACAAATTCTTGTTCATCTGCTAGAGCAGTCTCTTTCTGTATCCCAAAGCAGACCCCTTTGGAAAAACTGGTGCAGAAACATATAATCAAAGACTTTATTAACATACACAGTGACAATGAACTAGGGATGCACAGGCAACTCTAAGTCTGGCGTTTCCTAACTTTTGAGTACTTGACTTTGCAACCTTACAAATGTTTATTAAACACAGTTTTGTGTGAAGAAAATACAAATATGTGGGAGAACAGACATTTATTTAGTCTGGTAAATGCTATATCTGGCTAATTATGTGTTGATAAAAAGTTAATAGCTGCCAGTTGACAATAATTACTCCAATATTTACTGCGCTCAAATGTTGTTTTGCCACAGACCCTGAGTAAGCAGCAGCAATATACTCATACTGTCCTGGAAGCAGAGCAGAAACTAGGCTGGGATTCTGAGGCTGTCTTCCTTGTAGCCATTACTCTGCCATTTCTTTGTGGGTGGCAATTAATCTGTACCAGCCCTCTCCCAAATGACTGCCTTTGATGTTCCCAGCATGTCCATATTAGCCATCCTCTGGGGGCATCGCTGTCTGGGGGACAGGGACATGGGGCTGGAGCACAGAACAGCATCACAGGAAAGCTCAGCTTAAGAGAACTGATAAGGAATTTGCAATGTTGTGGAGTTACGTAATAGAGTAAATACATAACATCTGTCATCTGAGGACTTTGTGCTATATTTTATGCACTACTTATTATAATCCTCACGGTCAGGGAAGGAAGAAGTGTTACATCCATTTTTTCAAGAAAACAGGATAATAAGTCAGTGGAGGGCAAGCTTGGCATTTTCTTTTGATGGCTGTGCAGAGAATGGGCAGGTCCAGACCCTTTATTTATCTTTGCAGCTTGTACAGGCTTGTCTTTCGACATGTAGAACAAGAGTGAGCTCCACAGGGCTCCTGCTTCCTGACCTTCACACTGATGAATGGAGATTGCACAAGGCTGTGGCTGTGCCCTTGCAGGCACAAAGTCATTGAGGGTAGCTGAGCCAGCACAGAGTGAGAAAAACTCCACTCTGCTGCAGTATTTTTCAAGTCACACGTCCTTGGCAGTGGCAGGCCCTGTTACACATTAACTCATGTCTGAGGCAGGGAGCAGAATCCTCCCTCCACTGATGGGAGTGATAACATTTTCAGGCTCTTTTTCTGATTTCTTTGAGGACTGGGTAAGCTGCTGGTGAGCTGTAGAGTAGGCCCAGTTACCCAGCCCTTTATTCTAATACCAAAAGCTTACCCAGATATTCTCAGAGAACTGAACAGACATGAAAACCAAAAAATATGTCTGGCAAATCCCTTTTGCAGAAAATATAAGAAATCCAAATACAAAAAGCATGATAACAGTGGGGCTGGACAAAAACGTGAGTATTGTAGAGAAAGTACAAGAACTGAAATTACAATTTATCTAGACTGTATCTTGAATTACATTTTGCCCCCTAAAATGGAATACATTTTTTATTCTCTTTTCAATTGTAGTAGTTAACTATGATGGCCTTCTACGAGTAGCAAACCTGTTTATTTTGGGAAATGAGAAATGCAACCAATATCTCAAAGGGAAGATCACTGTGAATGAGTCTGAAATCTGTGCAGTGGCTGAAACCATAGGTGCTGGGCCTTGTGAGGTAAATATTAAACTTCCTAATATTTTTTTAGTACCCTGGCTATATCTGTCCCAAAAATAATTTACTGGAGGTTTTTATAATTATTCTCATTGCACTAAACTTTTGCATTAGAAAATGATTTGTGTTACAAGTGTTCTATTTTATGTCAGAGTGCAGAAATTGCTTCAATTTCACTGTGTTACCACACCATTGAAATATTTACGTGAATCTTAAATATACTCATATGACTAAAACACTTCACTAGGCTGAAAAAAACATGTTCTGTATAATAAGAGCTAAGGTGGTTTCTGTGCTAGCAATAGATGTGTATTTTGATTGAGTAGGAAGCAAAGGCTGGACAAACTTACCTTCTTATTTAGATGAGTTATTGCATGCAAAACACATGACAGTCAGTACTCAACAGAGTTGACAAAGTTAGAAGAAAGGAGAAAAATCCAAAAATGTACTGAGGTTTTTGTTAGTAAGAAGGCTGGAGAATTTTGGTCTCCCTAATCAAGCCCAAGCAACATAATGGTGAGGACAGGAGAATTACTTCAGTGATCATATAGTTTGATACAGTTGTTTTGCTTAACGCTAGTTTTGATGACGGAGAAAAGACATCTGAGGAGAAAAGCTTTAAATAATTTATTACAGGAAGATTTTTTTTTTGGTGGAAAATCTGACTGAGGATATCTAGAAGGAGGGAAGTAATGAACATTATTAAGTATTTATTATCTGGAATAGAATTGTTTATTTCCTGATACCGATGTTAACCATGTAGTAAAATTTTCTCTACCCAATGGGTACTACCAAACCATGGGGAACAGAGGTCATTTTCATAAATCTGAGGCCTCTTCCATTCGTTATTAATATTCCATGGGATCATTTTTTGTTGCAAAGTATTTTATTCAAAATAAAATATTTAATTGTAAATGAGGTCTTAGACTTGTCAAGGCTTATAAATGAAACATCTGCATGGAAGTCTGCTGGGATCCTGCACTTTGTTTTCCCCTGCAAGAAGAAATGGACTGAATTAATATTAGCAATCAGTCTTAATCACTGAGCAGTTTCCTGCTCCCTAAGTTCTCCTTTGAAGCTACTTGCCTCAGCAGAGAACAGGCAGAGGAACAAAATCAGATTGGCAGGTGAAACTCCACTCCTGAAAGTGTTTTATGAGGCACTCTGATGGCACTGACACAGTTCATTGTTCATGAGGGAACTAGTCTGCCGTCAGTCAGAAAAAAGTCCCAAACCAAATAAAGGTCAAGCACTGTTGCTTCTCTGGTGATCCAGAGAGAATGCAATGCTAATTGTCAGCTTTCATTTTTTTGAAACGACTCTCTATCTGATATGAGCATTTGCTGTCTCATTTTGCAGTGAGTTTCCTGGGTCCAGTCTACCTTTAACCTGGGTAAAAACTGCAGTTTCTATGTTCAAGTGCCATATCTGTGTGATTGTATCTAACTCTGATCTCAGCAGGTCATACTCCAAATTTTCATAAAATGCATAAGCTGGTGTATATGTGTCTCATTCATTAAGGATAACAAAAAAATATCATTTTAACAAGTTATGTCTCAAAATAATGTCTAAAAAAACACTGCCTTTGATTGTGTTTTTTATCCCCCCTCCCAATTAGTACATCTAGATTCTCATCCTAGGGTCTTGCAAGATGATTGACTGAAAGATACTAATTTGAATTTGTCAGTAGTCTTTGATGCAAAGCCTGTCATCATAACAAAGATGTTTATCAGTCAGCTCACATTCTGCTCATCTGGTTTATATTTACATAAACAAATATTAGGCTTGCAGGTAGCTGAAAGAGGTGAATAAAATCTGAAGTCACTAGAAGATGAATCACAGAGCTCAATTTGAATGGAAAGGAACCAAAGGTCAGAGGCCAACTTTGACATTGGTTCTTATAAGTTCTGGTGATGAAAAAGATCTTGGAAGTTGGTTTAAGTCCTATGGCAAGAATAACACTATTGCCCATGCATCATGTCATCCCTGAAAGAAGCCAGTCAGTAGTAGACAGGTGGGAGCTGTGTCTTGAAGCATTTTGAAAAGTGACACTCATTCTGTTTATTTTTTCCTAGAGAGACTATGGAGGTCCCTTGGTTTGTGAACAAAACAGGCTGAAGATAGTAATTGGTGTCATTGTTCCTGGCCGTGGATGTGCCGTTCGAAATCGTCCTGGGATTTTTGTTCGCGTCTCGTATTATTCCCGGTGGATACACAAGATTATGATGACCTACAGAAAACCCTGAAAAACTCAACAACTTCAGTTGAAAGATTTTGGACACCATGTAATTAATGTGTAATGTAAAGATCAACAAGTTTTTAAGTACTTGATAGTCAAGTTTGTTGAGCTTCTTTTAATATTTATGGGTATTTTTGGTGTTTTTGTCTATCCGTGTTGTTTTATAAATGTTGGAGTGACTTACAGTATATGCAAGTATGGTGACATATCTCCTGAAGATACTTGAATGGATAAACAATTGGGCAAAGACATTATTACTAGGTGATAAATGGTTTTGTAGAAATAGATCATATGACCTCTTTCATGCTGCTTTTCAGATTATTTTAGAAGGAGAAACAAATTGTAGTTCTACTTAACACATTGTATTCTTTCTATGAGACATATATTTCTCTTCATATATGACAAACGCCCTACTGAGAGATATATGCATCTGTCAAGGACAGCATTTATGATCATATTTCTCTTCCCCCCTTATAAGAGGTCAATGATTTCAGTATTTTATTAAAAAATAATATCTTTAGTAAGTAATCTTTTCATTACTGATGGACTTTGACAAGACTGTCATAAGCAGAGTTCTCATAGAAGTCACTACCAGTTTCTTTTGCACAGTGCTTACAGACTCTAATTCTGCACTTGGTTCATTTGCTGTACATGTGGTCCTCTCACAGATATCTCAAAAGCCATTTTGGTTAACAAAATGTTGTCATTTCTTTGAAGTTTGACCCAGAAATAACTGTGGCTTTGCAATGCTAAAGACAGTGTTTTGTACAGTTTGAAATAGTAAACCTGACACCTATTGGAAGACTTTGGGCATTAAAGGAAATTTCAATCATATATGCCCAAATCTTCCTAAGCAGACAAGTATTAAAAATTCAGTTAGTTCTAGTTATTTCATGAAATTCTGCATTTACAGCAGGAAAAAGAACAGTTGAATCTGGCACCTGGCTGAGAGACTTAAGACTGGGAAAAGTAAATAATACATTTATAGTTTTTCAGCGACTTGAGAACTTAAATAAAACCTTAACTAGATTTGGACAAAATTCTATCCTTTGTATAATTCCTTTCAGGATAATAAAATTATTGCAGAGATTGATATGATCTTGTATTTAATATGGACAACATCACCAATAGTTTAGTTGCTTGTTTCCTGCCTGTATATAGGACAATCATTTTCCTTCACGCTGACAGGGAAAGGGAACAAAAAGTCATTATCTATGAAAAGGGCTTGTTCTCCTGTAGGCATTTAGTTTTATGTCTGGAGGTATTGTACAAATACGTTGTTATAGGCAGCACTGATTACCTTTTAATTTCTGGAAAGTTGATACGACATATATCCAATTGTTAGTTTTACTACTGTACATGTAATTGCATACGTAACGGCACTGTTACTTCACTTGTGACTGTGTAAATTGTAAATACTTCCAGTAGTGTTTGGTCTGTGTATCATATCTAACTGCATAGCCACGAGGCTGACACCCTGATGGAGACATACAAAAGGACATTTCACGCAGAAGATGCAGGGTTGAATTGTGCTCTGTCAGAAAGAAACCACTTCGGGGAGCTCTCTTGGTAGACAGGCCTCATCTTGACTCACCACATCTTCTTCAGCAGTGCACTTTGACTCCAGTGGGACTCAAGTATGCTTACATCTCCTGGTGAGCTGGGATGATTTCAGCCCATGCTTGCCTGGCTTGGCTTGCTGAGATTTGTGTCACACATGCAGTGGATTCTACTGGCACATGGGAAGAACTCTTTCAGCAAGCTGAGCTTCTGAAATTCCTCCTGATGTAAATAGTCTCTTTGGACAAGATGTGACTTCTCTGTACAGCAGATTCAAGGTTGTGGATGCTATGCAGACAGTCTGTTTCGATCTATTCTGGCCACATCTGAAGGCTTCATGCTCCCCTTGGCCTCTCTTACCTACCAGGCCTAAAGAGGGCAGGATTTAGCCTGTTGTATTTACACTTAATTATTGTCATGTAGGTGAAGAGTGTATTCGTACTAAGTATATACTGACCATACCTTATTGACAGGATTAAATTTTTAACAGAGACTTTTAAAAAACTCCAAGTGAGTTTTATTCTCAGCCACAAGTAGAATGTGGATAAAATATACAATTCCATGTTCACTCTTTGTATTCTAAGAATTGTTATGTGCTCACTGTATTATATTTGCAGGCATTTTGTTATGTCTATCTAAAAAAATTGAATCCTAAAATATTTTAGTTATAAGCTTCTGCTGTGCAGAAGACCGTGATTTTTATATATATATATATCACACACACACACACACATATATATATGATAAAAATACTGTTTTTTGTTAGACAATGTGTAAGGATTTTTACCTGTTTGTTCTGGGCAGTGCCTCAGTAAAATAAATTGTGCAGAGTTGATGCTCCAGAACTTAACAAGTTTGTATGCACTTGCTTACCAGGTACTTTTGCTCTCCCTATCTCAGAATGGAGGGCACCTGAGATCCTGAAGAGCAAGGGCAGAGAAGAATAATGATATGTGGTAATGAATCTGTATTTCATTTATTCCTGTGAATATTTCTTGTTGGTACCAATGGTACCGTACCAGGCAACTGTTATAACTACAGGATTCTCTTAAGAAAGGACACTATAGATATTTTTTCACTGTTGTAATATTTTTCTTTCTGTTATAACAAGGGAACCTGATCTAGTGCCCATCTAAATTGCTGGAAAGCCTCTTACTAACTTCATGGGATCTGGACTTTACTGCATTAATGTGATTTTAATCAGAATAAAGGGTACAGAACTTAAATTCTTATCTAAGGACATTCTTAAACTCCATTGAATTTCATTCTCATTCTCCTTGCTGTAACTAATCCTTGATCTCTGAAAGGTGTAATGTCTGGATATAAAATTCTGGAATTAAAACTTTAGAGCTGATTTTGTGCAACTGAAGTTAGTATAACTTAATTACTCTTTTCTTTGGGCATTGGAACTGGCTAATTCTTCTCCCTATTTTTAAAGAAAATACTTTCCCCTAAAAAAGCATTTCCCCCTATCTCTTTTTCTCTCATAAACCTCATGACCCTCAAAGAAAAATGTAGCTCTCATTGGGAATGTACTGGTCTAGATTTTTGCTGCTACTTCTGAAATCTTCTTCTCTAGTTCAAGATTAAAATTCTCTGAGGCATTCTGCAATCCCTTGCTGCAGGTAATGCCAATGTACTTGACAGAGCTACTCACTTGAATTAGAGCTTTTCAGACGAGGGTCCAAATATATTTCTAGGGTTCAAAATCTACTCAGGCAAAATGTACCATGAATTCAGTGAATGTGATTGTCAAAAGAGCAGGGCCTAAGAGTTATTCAGTGCTTTTCCCCATGGATTCTTGTGCAAAGATTCTCAGTTCCCAGGCAACTTCAGCAGTGGAGGCTTTGTCTTCATCCTTCTGGAAGGCTGGTTGTAAACCAGTCATCCCCCATGGAGGCTGTGTGTGTAAAGCCTACTGGATTGGTTTCTTAGCCTTGTCTCCTTATCAATTATTTTCTTCCTCCCTCGTGTGCACTGGTATATTACTGTTTTTGAATGTTGGGGCTGCTGGCAGGAACTGACATGGCTTTTCACCCTCAAATTTTCTGGTGTTCCTTTTTAAACATACACTTGGGCATTTATATATGGTGTTTCCTTGCATGGGATCTAACTTCAGGGAGCTGCCTGTGGAGTTTAGTGTATGATAAAAGTATTTTTTCTTATTGAAGTGGGAAAAATAATGCTCCCATTAACTACAACTTGCAGAATGCCTAATGAAAAGGGAACACTGTGGTTATAACTTGTAATAAAAATCTTCTGTAATTAACGACATCTTCATTAGTTAATAAAGTTGGTATTTTTGTAACCTTGTTTACTCTTATTATTCTTAATAAAGTATTTTATAAAAAACAACAACTTAATTAGCATTACATTTCTTATTGAAAGAAGGTCATAACCCCACTGCAAGTCCCCCAGTTCCAATTCCAGTGGGGGATTTTAATGTGCAGTATAAGGAGGACTGGTGCTCTAAAGATCCTCAAGTGTCCAAGAGCAGAATTGAAAATATAATGAAAGACAGAGCCAAAACCATGGGGATCTTGTTGAGACTTCCCAAGACCTTTCTGACTGATTTCTGTACTGAAAATGGACTAAGCCTATTAGAGTGAGAATATATTTGCAGTGGAAAGTATGTGCTCAAGCTAAACAAATATTTTCCAAGGGATTTTAGTTCCTTAAAATTTCAGTATGAGAGGCTTGGAATTTTACTTATTTATATAAATACACTTTACACTTCTGGAAAGGGCTCCCCTCACAGTATCATTTAATATGACTGATAGCACAAAAGATGGTGCAAAGGAGAGCAATAACTTGCAAAAAACCTTGGCACTGCTGCTGCATTTAATACCACAACCAGCCAGCAGCTACCAGAAAAGGAAACAAGCAACACCCTTACTAGCCCCACCAGACCAGGGCCAAGGATTGTCAAACTCCTATAACATCAGAGCATTCTGGTGAGTTCAAATAAGGGACAGTAAGTTCATTACTTCTTTGTCATTATCCAGCTGAAATTTCAAAGTTGTAAGCATTCCTGGTTACACTGTGATTTTGATGATCTAAATATATATTTGCTCCGGTTATATCAACAGTGAATCATTTTTCAAATAGAGTCATATGCAGAGTGTTTGAAATCTGATTCTCAGTTTTCTGTGGCAAACATCACTTTCTGTTTGTTTTCCAAAAAAGCGAGTTTTGTAATTGATTCACAAAATCAGTGGATTTTATCAGGAACTCTGGGAATCAGTAGGAAGCTTGTAATAACTTCAACCATGCAGGAATGCTTCCAAAGTTATAAAAATCTAGAAATAGTCCGTATGTCAAAATGATATTTTGCTACAGTTTTACATTCAAAGTGTTCAGTATGTTCAGGTGACCTGTCTGTCTTCTGGGAGCCACAAGAATTAACTGCTTGTACAGTGATTTGCACCACAAAAATCTCTAAAGGGATATCGCTTTCTATTACATTCTGTCATTATCTTTGGTAGCTGCAGGAACACTGTAATCTGCAGATGATAAATGGTGGAAACCCACATTGATGCTCACTGCTTGCATTCTGCTCGGTGTATTTTATAAGCCTCATGTAAACAGAGCAGGCCATTTAGCAGGGTTCAGTTGTGTATCCACTCTGCCTTCAAAAGCACCGACTTCTGGACAGCTATGTTCCAATAAAACCCACGTGCAATAAATAGGAAAGAAAACAGCTGGGAGGAAAAAGTCAAATCATAAAAAGATTAGTAACAAAATAAGCCCTAAAATAAAAAGATTTTTTTTTTCAAGTTGTCTCAATTTTTATAACATAGGATATATGGTGTGAAAAGCTGTAATGGAATAGCTTAATAGCTAAATCTACTTCACTTTTTTGAGAAGACTTGGGAAGATGCAATGACTTCTCCATATTTTCACAGAAGGTATAGGACAAGTTGTGCTTCTGTGTCTGATGACCTGATCCTACTTGCATTGAAATCACTGTCAAAACACTACCATTTAGTCCAATCTAGGGCTAATGGATATGTCCTAAATTTTCCTTCTGAATCCCTTGGACCTTGTCATGAGCTTGTTTCAGATCCTGACTTAAAGAAGTGCTCAGTGCATGGTCCAGATGGTTAGAGAGTGGCAGAGGGAGAAAATATACCTTTTATTTCAAAGCTGAGCATCAAAGTTCCACTTCAGACAATCAACTTTGCTCAGAGTGTAATTGAAGATGAGAATTGGTTCATTTGCTTACTATTCAAATCTTCTTCATTAAATAATAATTTTGTTATTATTATAAATTATTAAGAAGAAGAAGATCAACAACAATGGTTTTAAAACCCATGATGAATGTAGTTGCTATTAATGCAGCCTTTATACACAAAAGAATAAATTCTTTAGGGAAAAACTCCCCACCAGAGCAAAAAAATGTACCACTTCAGAGTCCGAGAGATGTCGTTTGCTTGAGATATCTCAAGTTTTGTCTGTTGAAGCTAGTGTTGACCTCAACTGGGTTATTTAATATATTATACTGGGAGAAAAAATATATAGAGGACAGTGCAATTTGTAAAAATTTATCAAAAATAAGGTAAATACATTAGAGGTGTACATTTGATTAGATGAGACTAGTGTAAAACACAAATAAGGACATAGTCCTTCTCTTTGACTGAGAGAAGTTTTGCCTTCAGCAATATGTGAGTTTATAGTATTTAATTCAGTTCATATTATACTGACTAAAAAAATTCCAGATGGTTTTCTTTTCTTGAGGATTAATGTCAGCATTATACACACAATGAGCAAATATGCATTTACATCAACATTGCTATTGCAAACCATGTCAACAACAGTCTCATGTCTTGGGCGTAAATATGCCATCTGCTGTTCAGCCTTGTGTTTAACAGTGCTCTAACTTCACAGAGCAGTTACAAAACTGCCATCACAAAGCTCCTTTTTTTATTATTTACTTTTTTTTTTTTTTTTTCACTTTTATTAAATGAAAGCTCAAAAAATTTGCTGTTCACAGCAGTGTAAGTTGTGGAAGATTTGCATTAAGCACTCACTTGAAAGCCTCTGTTTTCCATTTCTGTGCATCCTCACAGAGCCTACAAGTCCTAATTATAGCCTGATCCTGTAATTCTTTGAAGCCTGTGTTTCTGTTGGCAAAGTCCCCACATAGCCTCATTTTTTTTCTGTTGTACATATTCAGAAAAAGTCCTCAGAATACCTTTAGGAGGTGAAAACCCATTGCAGCTCAGCCTTCAGCAATCCACCCTGATGTTCTGAACCTGTCATCAAGTACATTGGCTCATGGAAAGGAATATTCTAGTGGTTAGATGGCTTCTGCACACCCCACACCAGCAAAGCCTGGGGAGGTTATCCACAGCTATCTGTACCAAACCAGCCATAATTGCCAGAGGTTTGATGAGGCTCAGCACTGGAAGCACACAAATTACACATGGACACAGAAACAAGTGCATGTCACACTCACCCAAATGCACATAGATGCTTTCACAATGGGATCTAGCTGACTAATTAACAAATTCTCGGTTTTCACACTTACATCAGGAAAGGCATTATAACCTGGGGGTTTCCTTGTCCCAGTGCTGTGATAATTCAAGTGCCTTAGTACAGGAGCAAGACAGCATGAGAAGAGAGGTCATCCTACCAGGAGCACTTAACTCACTTCCAAACTAACCAAAAATAACAAGGGGAAACTTAATGGTGACAGCCAGAAGTATAAATTTTTAATATCCTGATTTGGCACATTTGTGATGACAAACTTTTGCAGTGAGAGCCTGAGCTGGAATAAAACCTTAAATACCTCTTATCCTTTGGTTATGCTCTGGATTAGCTGGATCCAAACCAATCCACTCAGTCCAGTAATGATTGCATGTTTGCATATCACTTTATATGTGTGTGCCCACGTGTGCAGATACACATGTATCTATTCTTCCTGGAGCAATGTACAAGATCGAGGATTGCTGTTTACTGTCCTGGAAGCAGACAAAGTAGGCCTGGCTAGTTTTCAGCCATCTGTGTTATAGTTTGTACACATTGGTATAACTGTGACCTGCATGTGAAAGCCCCAAAAGTTAGAAATTAGCAGGCTCAGCCTTGGCCCTTGAGATGCTCAAATATTTTAGGGAATCAGTTCTAACTGTTTGCAACTACACTGCTAATTGAAAGAGTGCATGGCCCTTGGGAGAGCCTTCTGGATGGTTTCTTTTTCCTTTTATTCCACTTTAATTTTTGGTAGCTATCACCAGAGGCTGGCCTTTATTTTAAAGCTGTCTTAAAAGCAAATATTCTTCCTGTAGAAACCTGCTTCCTCACTGGAGCTCTCTCTGGGCTGCTATCTTAATTAATTTGGTTAAGAGTCTCTTCTAAAGTTCTGTTTTCCCAGGCTGACTTCTCACCTTATTTTATTTTAGCAGAGACTCCAGGCTGTATTTGCAAGAATTGTGTTTTTTAATCTCCTCTGATGTCACTTAGTGTTAGCAACTTTTTAGTTCATATAACTCCCTAACACTAATCCCTGAGCATTAATTCCTTCAGCTTCCTATGTAAATTTCTTTTAAGCCCTACCTTCCTGCCTGATTTATACACATGCTTGGAAAATAAAAGGAGAAAAAAAATTCAACAAAAAGGCTTTTCAGTTTTCTTTAACTGGCCTTTGCTTTAATGCTGCTACATTTTCTTATCAGTACTTTTTCCCATCATGACATGCAGATCTTACCAACTCAGTCTGCAGGAACATGTCAGTTTTATTGGTATGTTTGACAGAGACCAGGCTGGTTTCCAGCTGAAATCCATTTGTTTTCCCTCCAGCACTCTCGCTTACCTCCCCAGGCTCACACTCTGTGTGGCTTCCTCCAAAGAGGTATTTCCCTGCCTATTTGGGTATGTATTTTGCATTGCCTTTCAAAATTGGCAGCAGAGTTTCCTATCTTTCCCAATTTACTGTGAGGAGGGTGGAATTTTCTCCCCATTTCCCTGTCAATTTCTTCAAGAGAGTAAAATACTCCTCATCTTTAAAGCAATTTCCAACTAAATGCAGGAAGGAATCTGTGACACTGGTGCAATCTTGGACAGCTAAATCTTACAGGGAAACACCTCACTCGAGCATAAAACAAAAGCTCTGGATATGCTTCCCTGTTAAATATTTAAATATAGTCTTGGCATTCCCATATCCTCTGAATGGTTATTTCAGACACTTAGGAAGAGTTTATGAATCCTTTCTTGGATCAGACGTGGTGAGGCAGGGGTGTTTGCAGAGGCTGCTGCACAGAGTGATCCAAGCGACTCCTCAACACTGCTGACAGACAAGGTCTCCAAATCTTTTTCTTCTCTACTGGGTTTTCTTGCTTATTTTCTTGTTTGTCTTGTTTGTTTATCTGGTACTTTATTATTCTATTTTAATGCTGACAGGAAGAAAATAAACAGGGAAGAGTAGGGCTGGTGCAAGTGTTGTGTTTGAACTGTCTTCTGGGTAAGATTTATGGCCTGCTAAGGACAGCTTTTTGGAAAGTTCTCTTCAATCCACTCTTGGCAGTTTTTTTGGCCTCCTTTGCTGTCTGAAGACACTTCACTTTCTCTGTTTGGAAAGTGCTTTGCTCATTATCTTCTCTGTAAGGGTGGAAATGATGAAGTCACTTTGTCTCTCACCCCGTTCCCCCATCCCACGCTGCTATCTGTGTCCCTTGGTGCAGAGTCAGCAACAGCACAGAGCACTCACTGCAGGACATTTTCCTTCTGCAGAAAACAGACCGAGGGGATACTTGAGCAAACGTGTTGAAGAACAAAATTCAGCAATGGCATGGAATAGTGGCATTTCTACATTTGCCCCACTCTCTCCAGAGACCATGTCTATAAAGACAATTGTGGTGTGTGAGAGCAGACAAAGAAAACTCACTCTGGAAAAGAGAAGAATTGTTAGTAAAGAATATTACTCATACAGAAGGCTTTTGATTGCTCTTCAAGATGGGCTACTGCCTGAGTAGTGAATACATGCCTGGACTGAAACAGACACATTCTGCAGAGACAAATGTTAGGAGCTACCCTTAGGGAATTTTAGGTGTGAGAAAGCAGCACAATAATTTTTGGTCCCAGCCCATAGGAGTGGCCACTGAGGAGCTTAGGACCCACAGAGCTTCTGACCACAACTCATGAGCCATATTGTTGTCAGGTCTCCTTCTTTGAAAGATAAATCTAAGAGAAGAAACTCAACTTTGAGGGAAAAATTTCAGCAAGTTCTGCTGAAAACACTCAGCAGCACGCCACTGACTTCCCTGAGATCAGCCCTTTGCACAGGGAGCTGGTTTGGTTTGGTTTTTCTGTTTGCTATGGGCAAACTGAAAGAGTGGTCTGAACCAGTTTATGTCTGTATCTGAATTTAGCTAGTCTTTTGACTCCAGCTCAGAGGATGAAGTTCAAGGGAAGAAAAGTTTTTTTTTAAAAAAAGTGTTCTTTTTCAGGCCACATCCTTCCTATCATTTTCCTAATTTCACACATTCATTAGAAGAAGAAATTTACTCATGCAGAAAACAAACCAAGCCCTCCAAGTGAGAACATATAGCAATTTCATTCAAAAATGCTTCTTTTAAGGCACACAGTCTATAAAAACCACACCAAGAGAATACTGTACTCTGTGGTCATTTGTTAGTAAAGCTGACAGGAAATCAAAACTGAAAGGATTCTTCTGTAACTGCCAACTTGCTGTAATGGAAGCCAGGGGAAATATATTTATCTGTTTACTTGACTAAGAAGAAAGAAACCAAAACATATTTTCCTCCAATAGTAAAAGGAGATTAGACTGTTACTAGTCACTTGTGTACTAGACTTCCCTCCAGGCCTTTCCTAATGTTTTGCCTCACATTCAAAACAAATAAAATATGAGCTCTAAGGAAAAGAAAACATTTCACAGATTATAGAAACTAAAAAGATCTTTATGTACCTAACATTTCATCTTATAGTCTAAAGGATATTGCCCAGTACTACATATTATTGAGAACTATAATTCTGTAGAATTTTTTGGAAACAGAGATTTCATGCCTGTCATGTGGTACAAAACTGCATCTGCAGAGGAGGACAGGCCATTTAGAGTATGACTCACCAGGCTTGGTTTTCCCTTCAAGATTAATTTTTATTGCATTGAAATAAACAACATGAAATAGAATGGATCTGATTCTGTCACCTTGTTTAAGACTTGATGAACCTAAAAGTCTTCTTCTCTCAAAACAATTCTTGGACTTCTTGTAGGGTGATAGGTCAATTGAATCATAGGATGGGGGCTACTACCAATCTGACAATAAATGTGATCTCTACAGTTAGATTTCTGTGAGAAACAGCTTCAAGATGATGTGCAGAATAAAAATAATATGAAATATTCCAGGTCAGGCTCAGCAGTGGATTTTATCATTGTTACATGGCTCTGATGATACAGAGCTGCCATAAACATCTTCAATTAATGTATTTACAGAACTTTTCCACTGCCATGTAGCAGTCAAAACCAGATGGCAAATTTTGTCAAAGATATTTCATTTGATTAATTCTTCTGTCTGGGCAGATGCAGTGCAGTCTGTCAAACCACGAAGATAAATAAAAAATTAAGATGTTTTTCCTAGAGGCTGCTAGTTGGGTAAAGCTTTGGTAGCTGGACGAGGGCAAGAATCAATTGGATTTTTTTCCTAACCATGGATATTTATCCTAACAGGGTATCTTTGATGTGAATCTTAACATAACTCTTTTTAGGGTAGTTGCATGAGGGAAAGCAGTCAGTTTATAGTGTGAAAGATAGTTGAAGCAGATAAATAACACATTCGTTTTTTGCCCAGTTTTAAAAATCCACAGCAGGAACCATATTTGTAGCAAGAGATGAATCTGCACATGTTATCACCACATATCAAGTCAACTTATTTTGCTGTGGTTTTGTAGACTTTTCAAATTCTGTCATAATGTTCAAAGTGCTGAGAAGGAATCTCTTGCATAGACATTATTCCAAAGCATGAAATATACCTATAGAAAATCAGTGAGAATAGGTAGACTGTAACTTATGATTTATTCAGCACCATAATAGGAACATGAATGGATTATGCTGTAACAAAGCACTTAGCTTAGGTCCTCATTTGGGACCATAATTAAACATATGTTTAACTTCAAACATTAAGTTAACCCATTGACAAGTGCCTGCCTTTGAAGATGCAATAATCCAGTGAATTTATAAAGCATTGTGACTTTGGCTGAATGTGGGCAAGGATTCCAGTTAGGGATGGGACTTGTTTATACAGTGCCTAAGACAGGAACACCATAAACATAAAAAAGACTTCCAAAACTGACATAAAAAATGTTAATGGTTCCCTTTAATTCCTCTTCTCAAAGTAGAGCTTAAAATGACATTCAAAGGCTCAACAACAGCAACTGCATGGGAAAGAATACATTGAAATTTACTTCTGATTTAACCACAGTTTGTGTCACTCCTGTGAAAATAGATCTGGTGCCATGGTTTAGACTTCAGAGTCTTATTAGATGCCTTATTACTGTCTTTGTGTAGTTGTAAGGTAATGCAGGGAACATTTTAATATGGTTGCATTTTAATGGCATTCCATTCAATCACTTCAGAGTCTGTGGGGAGCACCTATAACTGGCCTGTGCTCTGGAGCTGAATTTAGATTTTATATCTCTGCAGCATCTATATTACTTGTCTAGACACATCTCTTAGGATTCAGAATTACAAATGACAGATTGTATACCAGGCCTGACATTTATGTGATTGAATATAGAGATATATTTATAACATGATGCTAACTGTATCTGATACGTGCTTCATCTAAGATCAGAATGAAGCCCAAAACATTCACAAGTGGCAGGGTCAACACCCCTTTATGATTACATTTGAGAATAAAATATATCTGCATATGTGCAAAAGCACCACATCTTGGCTTTCCAAACTTTTTTCCATAAATTAAACTATAGTCTATCCTCAGAAGGAAATCTGAAGATTAAAAAGGACTCAGAATGTATTCTTGAAACGTGTACTACAAATAACTAAGTCATGTGAATTATTTGATCAAGCCAATTGAATTGTATTCAAGAAATTATGCTAAATCATTTAGCAAAGCTCAATTCCACATTTCTACAAACAAGGCAATTGCTTCGAGATTAGCATGGAAGATTTGCGGATTAAAACCAAATGTTAATAACAAGTGAAGATTCACATGGAAAAAACTTGAGGACATGCTTCTCTCTAGAGGAAGAATAAGTTTGAAATAGTTCTTTGCAATCAATATATGCATCAATTTTATTTCCATTAAAAACGTTAAATTTATTACCATTATGTGGTAATAATAATAAAATGTTAATTTTATTACCATTAAAAATTTATTCCTTTTAATGGTCAAACTAGAACTTATTTGAGTTGTATTCAGTTTTTTCTTTGCCACTGACATTTCAAGAGTTACTTTATCTTTGAATGTCTGTTGAGAACCTGAGTGCACTCAGGGACCATAATATCCCTGCCTGTCCGTACCATTGTCCCCATCCTGCTCATAGCTCAGGACACAACTTCAGCCCCCAAACCATCAGCTCTTGTCCCAGGGAGGTTGTGAGATTGTTTCCACCTGTCATAGCTCATCCCAGCACCAGCTTGTTCCCATTCCCACAAAGGTTCCTGATGTCCAGGGCTGGGGCTGCCCTGTCTGCTCTGCTGCCTTCCCTGACCCCGACCCAGGGAACCACCAGCCCTCCCAGCACCATTTCTTATATTATATAATTATAACACCATTTCCCCCCCCCATTTCTTATTACCAAACAAAGAAAGCTTTCTGCTGTGGTCAAAGTTTTGTGTCTGTGAAGAGGAGTGTCAACCTAGATTACTTTGATATGAAAGATCCTGCACATCTTTCTTCCATTCAGTAATTTGAATTTTAAAATTCCCTTTTCATCAACTAAAGATTTAATTTCTAAAGGACTGTGTTAGTTTAAAAACAAACCAGTGGGAGATCCCAAGTCAGGATTATAATTTAATAGGACAATTAAAAAAAAAGTGCAATAATATGAGGAAAAACACCGACAAAGTCAGATACAACCTGACACCCTGTTAGGGTGGTGGTAGCAGTCCAAATGAAGTAGTTAGGTTGAAGCAGTGATCCTGTGAAGGTCTGGTCTCTAGCTAAAGGTCCAGTGGTAGCTCTTGTTCTCTGGGAGCCCAGTAGACAGAGTTACCTTATGCAGTTCAATGCCAGGTTATATCCAGGTGGGAATGCTTGGCTCCTCCCTCCTGGGTGGAGCATCTCACAATAGGATGAGATAATTCCATGAGTCATGCAGTTGGTTCTTGATTGCTCATTAACAGTTATCAGGGGTGAGTCATAGCAGGAGATAACAGCTAATGCCCCACAGCTTGTGGTAATAGAATACTAAACACATCTATATTATAACTTAGGACAAGGACTTGGTTTCAAAATGGCAATCAAAGGCTGCTCATTAGAAAGTGACAGGGAAAAAAGTTGCTTGTAAATAGAAGGTTTCATTTTAGAAATGCTCTCCTTTTACAGTTACATTTAATTCAGACACAATTTAAATTAATTCTAATAAAAACACTTCCTTTGTTGGTTTCATGACTCATAGGTAGGGGTTGAGATATTCATTATAAACTTTCATCAGGCTGAACAAAGACACTGGACACGTGTCAGGGAACTCTTATATTTTATTATATAGTTGCCATAACCCCAGGAACCAGCCCACTATTTAGACTGAAAAGATGTTGGTTAACAAGCCCTTAAATTCTTCCAATACACTTCCACAAGAGTGGAGCCAAACAATCCCTTAACTAAGTACACTTCAGTAAGTTCTCAGCTCCCACAACAAACCCCTCAAAAGATGTTCTCTCACAAGCCACAACACACCAGAATTCGAGGGCTCTGGCTAACAAGCCACAACGCCTTGCCACAGTGTCCCCACACCCACAGCAAAAGCCACCAGGGAGTTTGGGATAGAATGTGATAGCTGCACTCTGCCCAGGAAAAGCAAGGGAAGGAAACAAAGAATATGACCAGTCCTTACATCCTGCATTGGTCACACCATGAGGATGGTCTGGAGCTTGGGTTGCAAGAACAAAGGAAGAGAAAGAAGAAAAAGTCAGAGAAAAGAGAGAAAAAGAGAGAGTGAAGGGGCCTGATCTGCTCTGTTTTACAGTTAACCTGGTGCTCGACTCTTCTGTAAATTAGAGTTTTCATGCATTTTGTTCCTGCATTCACAGCCAGCCCTTCTCCAAGGAGTGAGGAGGGGGTGAGTGAACCTAGCCTGAGTCTCCAGGAGGAGCAGGAAGTTGGATGGGAACAGCATGTCCCACCTCTGCCAGACCCTCTGCTCTGGTCACACCCTCCCCATAGCAATACTCAATATTTGAGACAAAACCTGCTTGGGTCTGGTGCTTTACAGTTGGACATCAGTGTTGAGTTCAGTGACACTACTTTGTTGCAGCTCTATTATGATTAATGTCTCAAAATGCTCTACAAAATGCTGTTGCTTTCTCCTGAGTCCTTGGGACACCTTGGGAAGGTAATTAGCAGATATTTGCCTTTATTTTACTACAGAAGACAAAGGTGATTCCACGCTTCTAAGATTTGTAAGTCTTTAGTTATTCCTAGCTACTTACATAAAAAATTTTGAAAAGAACATGAGAAAAAAGAGAAAACTGGTGCAGTTTTCAAATGTGGCATATCTGAACATCAGGATCCCTAAATCCCTTACTTGGGTAAAAACACAAAATGCTTTGCCTTTGTGTTTCTTTGTATTTACTGAAGAAAATTTTACAAATTTGGTATTTATTTCCTAGGTGTGATTTTTTTTTTTTTTTTGCATTTAACTGTAATAAACTGTATATCACAGTTGTTGATAGATACATATAAAAAAAAAGAAATCTGCCTTTCCTCCACCTTAGAGATTATCAGGTATGAAGAAAATAATTTTAAACATCTTTAAAAGAAAAGCAAATATGCTATTGTTGCTTTATTTTCTTTTCATTTTATTCTTTCACTTTGAAAGTGACTACAACCCCAACTATTTGATATTAATTTGATATTGATATTAAAAATTATGATAGATATTTCCGGATCCTGTAGGATTTTAATTTCACATCAGGCTATTTTTACACATTGATTTTCAGAATATTTTCCTTATTGTTGAAGTAACAAAACATGATAGTAGCTGTATCTGCTCTAAGATGAAACACACACATTTTTTACAGCCATTATGTACAAAAGTTTGGTACATGAAGTAACATATCCAAGCTGAATCGAAAGCATGAGGGAAACTTTAAAGAGGTAGAATGCAACCAACATTGAAAGTTGGCAAAGATGTTACACAGTTTAACACAAGCTGTTCCTCTCTAATATCATAGTGACAGTTTCATATAAATGACATTTCGTGAGTAATAAAATGACAAATACATCATTAAAATTAGAGACAGATTGCTAAATGGATTAGACTGCAAGTATCTTGGTTTTTTTCTTTATTCTTCCACATGCATATTTCATTTTGCTGAAAAACTATATGCCAATGTTGTTCATATTGCCAGATCTTAAAATGAGTTTTTAAATTCATTCAGTTCTACCATGAAACAGCTCTTTGAAGAGAGGAAATTCAGCACTGATTTTTTTAGTATACTTGAACAAACCACTCCCAAGCTCTTGGATGTATGAAGTGCCAGGCACACATAGGGCCTTGTACATGTATCAAGTAATTGCAGAGCAAGCAAAGGACCTCTTTCTTTACATTATTTTTCAAAAATAAGATCTAGTTTAGTGTTCAGGTTGGAGTATCAAAAGCTGTTGTAAACTTGGTCTCAGAGTATATAAATAATTCATACATTTGGAGTCCACAATAGGAACCATTCAAAGCACCTTCACACAGGCAAATAGTATACCAGATAATAGGAAGAACACCAAATAAAATAGACTCCTTTCATAAAGAGGCTAAGAAGCTGGCAAAATCTATAGTTTTAAAAAACTAATCACAAAGCTCTCTAGGACATCTAACATACAAAGAGGTAGGCAGAGTTTTATAACAGGCTCTCAGAATCCTATAGTAAAACATATAATTTTCTTTTGGGGTTTGGCTTTATTAAGATTATTTAATGTGATATTCATTACAGAATAACTGAGGAGCACTTTCCTAGTCTTATTAAGTCTTTCAGGAGTCTACTGATTTTAAGGTCTGTTTTCATACGTCTTTGGATTGATGCCTTGAGCTACTTATCAAGTGTGGCTATAGTATGTTTGTAGCTCATACAATTTAAATAAACAAGATGATGTTCTGTTAATAGAGGAAATAAAGAAGTTTGATTTCCCATGGCTGTGTCTACCTTAAATATCTTTCTGTGTGGTAACACCAAATCTATCTCACCAAAAAAACACAGAGAAGTTATGAGAGTGGTCCAGAGCTCTGTGTGTGCTGAAACATAATTTTTTGGAGACCCCTTTACTAAAGTGAGTTTGATCAGAGGATTCAAAAGTTATTAGAGAAAGACAGACCAGAAAATGCCTGAACATTAGGGGTTGCCCACAAGGCAGCAATGCACTATCACAGCAAAGCAGACCAGCAGCTCCTGCGCTGGAAGGACACAAAAACGTTTCAGGTGTTGGAACATCTGACCAAGGAGGAGAAGCTGAGGGAGCTGGTGCTGTGCCTATGTGATGCTGTACTCCTGTTTCCTTAGGAAACTCATCTAAACATGTATATATGGAATCATCAAAATATCTGGGCAGCTGGTTCCCGTTTAGTCATTCTCATTGAACAAGTAATTTTGCTCATTGGAGGCTACTCACGCATCCTGCAAACCCCATCACTTGTAGAAAGAGAGAGGGTATAAATGGAAAAAATCTTGACAGAACACTCTGGATTTGTTAGAAGTGCCATACGTTTCTCTCACAGTGAAATATGTTAGCCAAACTCCTCTTTTATGATAACACTAAAATATCTTTTACTGGGGAAACTAATGGCCATCTTATCAGACAACCTTCTTAACAGTGTTCCAGTGGAAACAGCAGGGAGTCATTCTGGAATTACTGAGCACAAGAGAAATGAACCAAATGATCATTTTTTTTTTTTTTTTTTTTTACTTATTCTCCTGCAATATCTGCAGAATTTATAAACTCTGATGGTAATTGCAGCCCGTAGGAGTAATCTTAACTTTAAAACTCTGGCACTCTGATGAATTTGCAAGCTATTAAAAAGGAAGTGGAGATTCCACCAAATTGACCATTAAGTATGTACATCTGATACAAATCAGGGCTATTAGTGGCTTGGTAGTTTCCACTTTTTGTTAATGAACTGTGGAAATGAAAAATTGGTAGACTTGGCCAAGGCATAGTGTTTATAATAATCTTCAGGATTGCACTGGTCTTGGACCTAGCTGTACAAAACTGTACAAAACTGTCTTTGTGCCAAGGCACAAGTGAGAGAAACAGCACTGAAAAATGTTAAAGGGCCTGGAAGGTACTGAATTACTCTGGTGAAGGACTAAAGGCCCTTGGCTTCAGCTACAGTAAAGACCCATGTAGGATGAGCACCTCACTCTGTGAAATAATCTTCTGATTAAGCATGTGCTATTTTCTTCTCTCCTGAAATGAGTGTGTGCACATTAACATCTGTAAATGTCAGACAAGTGATCTGCTGTATTGAGCAGTCTCAGTTTAAACCTGTCTAATGCATGTTCTGTCTTAGTAGAGATACAGACGCTTTCTGTGGTCCTATAAAAATGTGCATTTTAATGATAAATGGGATAGTTTATAGTTCGAATTACTCTTGTCTCCTTTGAAGCAGGAAAACTGGCAATCCCTTATCTAGACTTTAGCAGGTTGAGATAAACCTCGATAGCAAAAAGTATCTGGATTGTCAGAGCTTTTAGCTACAGTAAACTACTTAAACTAAAAGCAGCTGTTAGTCAAAAAGGAACAATACCCATTCATTTGTAAGATGTTCTGTGGCTGGGATACTATTAATGAGTTTTTTCTTCAGAGGAGACTGTTGTAAAAAGTCTAAGTTACACACGCAGACACTCATATGCACAGACATGAACATACAGTGACATAAAACACATAGAGTTTGAAGAGATCTTGTTTGGCTAACACAGGGTAGTCACTTGGAAGAAATAATCCCTGGAGATCACTGTGTTCAGAAAACTATGGTTTAGTTCCAACAGCATAACAGTGAGATTTCACTCACAGTTATGAAAATGTTATTGTTGCCTCTACAGATCTATTATTCCCATTTAATGTCTGGAACAGTAAAATTATCCTCATTGAGAATTCCTCTTCTGTCTGCTTCTTATTTTTCCTCAAATATATTGGAATTACATGGGCAGTGCAGTCTTCTATCATGTCTTCTGAGTCATTAGCAATGTATTTCATTGTGTTATATAAGACAACGATTCTGAATCCCTCTGGGTTTTGTACTATGTTTCTGCCAAGTTTCTATAAAGCTTTCTGGTGTAAATTTAAGTCTGTGTTTTTGTTAATATGGCAAACAGGAAAAGATATGAATTCAACTTGTAGCATATCAAACGTGGAGCTGTTCGGTCAAGAATTAAATCTTCTGTAGTTATGAATCATGTCCCCCAGTTCTCTTAAAATGTCTATTTTATGCACCTATTTTCCCCAACCAATCTCCTGATAGGAGGAACCAAATCTACAAACCAAATCTATAACTGACAAACAGAGGCAACAGTACATATGATTTCCAAGAGGTAAAAACTTACACCAGTTAAAACCTTCCCTTCTGTCTATAAAAGTCTCAGTTCTGCTTGATTTTTTTTTTTTTTTTTTTTTTTTTTGGTGGTTTCTGTGCAAAACTAACTTCTGTACTCAACTCTTAATCAACTCTGCTGGGATTACAGCATGTTTTCCCTTGAAAACCACCTTGGACAGTCATGAAATTCATCACAAGTTCGGGCTGTACTTCCAACAGCATACACTCATACTTGACTTTGCAACGACAGGGTAATGTCAGTATTTCTTTCTGGAATTTATGCATTAGTTCACTATTGGCTATCAGACAGGGGTGAGCATCTAGTGGGAAAGGTTAGGTTGGCAAAGGAGAGGGTTTGGGTTGTTGTAGGAAATCTCCCCACAGTTTATCCCCACATATCTGCCAGTGGGTCATCAGAGCTACACAGAAGCAAAATGATCCTTCTTCTTCATTTCTGTGGAGGCATCAATACCCAGATGAAGTTTGAATCCCTGCGTTACACTCTGAAATTAAAGCCTAAATAAATAATTTCTTCTAACAGAGAATGGGGAATTGGCAGTCCATGAAAAGCTGAGGATTAGCCTTACCCTTTTCTTCATATATATTTGTGTAAAATCAGACTTGCCTAGTTGATTTCCAGACAGATTTTCCCATTTTCATATGCATATGCTTATTCTTGACATGACATGGCTTATGCCAGGACTTGGCACATTGATCCACAGTTATGAACTTCCCTCCCAGATAAGGACATTGAGCCTCCCCTGTGAACCAAAGACCACAGTTCCTTCTGTCAGCATTTCTTGTGTAATATTATAAAATAGTGGGGTCTTTATTGAGTTTAGGCCCTGGTACCTTTCCAGTTTGAAGTGTCTGATCCCAGAAAAGGGAAGAAAGATTGTCTGAGCTTCTCTGAGGTAGCTGCCTGCATTCCATTAACAGTTTTGAGAAAAAGAGAAACACTCTGGGGATCTGCAGATGGAATTCCAGGCTACTGAAATCAAATGTCAGCTGTGTGACCTGTAATCTGGGTACCACCAGAGAATAATCCAGTCTAAGGTGCAGGTTTATCGTTTTTTCCATTGAGGATACAGTAAAATACACAGGAAATATTCATCTCCATTCACTTGGGAGGTGCTCTAGTGGTTTCCTCTGAGCAGAAATTGAAATCTTCAAATCTGCAAAATGAGTAATATTTCACATGTGAAGGACTCCAGGATCTGCTCAGGATATAACCCAGTAGCCCAAAAGAGGGTTTTCCTCCCTGACACTATGGTCTGCTGGCCTGAACCCCTGTGTAGGCACTGACCTGGGCCAGTCCATGGGCATAGGAAATGTACATAATCTACATGCAGGTGTCTGTCCTCGATCAAAATTGGCTTCAATTACGACAGCAAAAAAAATTTCTGGGTTTCTCCAGAACATTTAGACAGATTTGTGGTGTGGTTGGTCATAAAACGGATTTCAGCTAAGCTTTAAATGGTATTTAAAGGACTGCCATCTCATCACAGTAAGTACTTGTGATCAATCTGAGAACTGCTTCTTCTATCCTTTCTCACCAGAATTTTGTTGTTGGCTGATACAGCAATTATTGTTAGTTAGGTACAAATGATGAGTAGAGGTGCATCAAACCATGCTGTTGAGGAAAACTGAGCTTTCTGGATTATATTCTTTCCCTAACTCAATGAAATTATTTATTTCACCCTGTTCAATAGGTCTCCATTTGCCAATGAAGTAAGACAGCCTTGTGTATCAAGTGTACCAAGTGACTGAAACCAAATTTTTAAAATATGGATAAGAAGTGTAAGGGGTAGAAAAAGATAATAAAGACAGATAGACTTTTAACATAAATATGGATTATAATACTGTGTTATAAAACTTTATTTTCATTGTTTGTATTACTATAATGCCAAATATTTTGATCCTGCCAGAGCCAATCAGATTTGATGAGAAAACTGTCTTGGCCTGGAGCCAGGAAATAGGTGTAAACATGAGACCTCGTTAGATTTTCCTGAACTGTACTGAAATTGAGGTTTATTTCATGCCATGTATGATTAGACAGCTTTTGTAATTATTCCAATTTGTTTCACATCAAGACTTTTGCATTGCACCCTTTTAAGATGAGAACTGAAACCTTCTATGCCCCAAGGCAGAGCAAAACAATATTTGTCATGTCCTATCCATCTAGAGGACAATCAACATTTGTATCTGTCCTCCAACAACAGCCAACTCCTGAAGCCTCAAAGAACGGCAGAATTTCAGCAGAACAGAGAACGCCTGTAGATGATGTGTGTATGAGAAAGGAAGAATCTGCATTTTTTATTGGGTCATTTAAACCCACAATAATTAATTCATTTCTAAATCACTTTGTAGACTGAGTCCATCTTGAAGTGTCTTATGAAAAATGATTCTGCAGAACTGACTGACTGGATTGAATGATTTGGGCGTAAATT
The DNA here is from genome assembly GCA_024500445.1 of Entomyzon cyanotis. Lineage (NCBI taxonomy): Eukaryota > Metazoa > Chordata > Aves > Passeriformes > Meliphagidae > Entomyzon > Entomyzon cyanotis. The sequence continues at coordinate 47,830,630 of JAKEPQ010001018.1, read as the reverse complement.
ATTTCATTACAGTTGAAAGCTTTTTCCATCTGCTGTCCTTGCATGCACAGCCTGTTTCTAGAAGCATTTTTGACAGATTTAAGCTGACTGGGTTTATGTATTTAATTCAGTTGTACACAGCAGGCTACAGCATCTATAGGCAGCTTCAGAACTCTGAGGCCAATGGATCAAAAAGTAATGAAAATATTTTTTTCTAAATAAAACAAGATAAGCTGAGGGAGAGCACATATATTGGAAAAGAGGATGTCATTTTTTTCATTTATGATGCTTTTTAGTGCAAATTCTTATGGTTGCAGTTCATCTTGTGCTCTTTAGGGAATTCTAGACCAAAATCTACTTCCTCCCACATTTTGACTATTGTGATCTGTCTGCATCAACCTTTTTTACCTTAGTCTCATAAGACCCTTTCCCCCTTCAGTCATTCAAAACCCTGCAATTGTTGCAGAAACATTTTATCTTTTTGGGGTCATCAGATATTTGATTTCCTGTTTCCTTTGTCTGAAATATCTTAAAGTTTTTTCAACAGAGATGTTGTTCTGATATTTGAAATAAGTTTCAATTTGGGTAGGAGGTTTCTTAAAAAAAGTTATTGTAGATCTGCACTACATTTTTAGTTTGTTGTCATAGTCCATCCACTTTATACTGTCTGGAAATTCATTGAGTAGTAAAGGGCATCTAGTGCCTCTGGAACATACTGCAAGGGAATACAACTTTCCTGAAAATTATAAAATGGGATGTTACATGATTATCTCCTTTCAATTAATAATGAGCAAACCATATAATTATCTTTAATTCTGTAATATTTACTATTTTTTACTTAATTTAGTAACAAAACTGATTGTATAATAAATATTCTGTATGCCTTGCTGATACATATTTGTCTTTTTGGGGAGAGGTTAATGGTCTTCTCATAATAGTATATCAAGTTTATCCACAAAATAATATAGAATAGTTTCAGACTAAGAGGAACACAGGATTTTTGAGAAGGGATTAGAGGAAAAAAACTAAGTATAAAGGTAGCAATGCTCAACCAGATTCATACGACTACTTCTTATGGTCATTCACTATGATAATGTGATATTGATTGTCATTACAGAAACCGATCAACAGTCATGAAATTTTAGAAGCTGCCTAACAGGAAGTACAATTTCTAAGATTAACCTATTGAATGAGATTCTGAGATCACCTTGTAGCTCTTAAAGTCTTAAAGGCTTTTAAACTCTTAAGCAAAGTCAAGTTTGACTTCATGGTCTATTGACAATAAAATTGTTATGTTGAAGTATCCTATCAAAAGGCTCTAAATGATTGCTTTGGCTGAGACCTAATTAATATCCTTCTGAAATGAGAGCACTAGTAGCATACTTGGAAAGGGCAGATGAAATTCCAGAACTCTTTCTGCACTGCTCGGATTCGGAGAACACATCCCTGTGTAAGTTTAGATACCATGAACCAACTTCAGTGGTGCAGGGAAAGGCTTTCTGGTGCAGAAGTAACGTTGGGCGCAACTGCAGCTAAATATTGTTTCACACTTGGTATTGTCCTAGGAGAATGTGTAAAAGCAGGGGTACATCAAAGAGGAGTGTGCTACAAGCAGAGAGAGAAATGCACATATCACCTAGTGCTGCTGCAAGGCTTTTGGATTGCAGTACAGACTATCCTGATCAGACAAAACATCCTCTCTCTTTCCAGCAGAGTAGGACACCTGTTAACATCCTGATGGCACAGTGAGGCCACGTGTGCTCTCTGGAACATAATTTCCTCTGTTGTGCTGACTCTGTCCACCAATGCAATAAAGAAAAGCTCATTCCTGTCTCATCTCTGTGTGCTGCCATCTTCTTAACTTTATCTTATTGCATTTTGATAATGAAGCACAACCTGCTCCAGATCACCTCTTGCTCACGGAAACGTTATCGCCAATACACCCACAGCCTTCACCACCAGTTTTGATACCCAAACAACACCGTCAGGCAGAGAAAAGTAATTTGGGTAATAGATAAGAAGACAGGAAAGCAGATCAAAATTATTAACAAATTTCATAAGCAGGAGATATGAAGGAGTGCGAAGCATCAAGCTAAGAGGAATCATGGGAGCTCCACTTTCAAGGGAGAACACGTCACTTCAGATGTAATTACCTTGTGAGAATGAGGAGAGCATATGAACTAATAGGTGTTCTGATAATTCGTGAAGTTTTCAGTCCATAACAAGACTTGAGGACAATAATGACAGCAGTCTTTCATCACAGCTCTGTTGATTATGTTAAAAAAAAAGTCAAAAGCATTGTCCTTTTCATGATGTTCTTGTCTAGTCCTTTTGTCTTTTATTAAATATAGTTAGAAGGACAATTGTATTGGATTCAGTGGCCAACATGTCTTCAGAAATTAGAAACAAAGCCATGCAAACCAGAATTGGAAAGTCATCACAGCAGTTTATCTCTTGTACAAACAATTACTGCTTTGTCCCAGTGTTCTTCCCTGAGTATCAGAACAGGATATGAACTTTCTTCAGTGAAGATCCACCATGTGTCCAGGAGAAAAATTAATGATCTGCTGAGTCATTTATCATTAACTCCAGATACCAAAGACCCAAGAGCTGATTTGGAAGGAAAATTCTGATTCCACAGTTTTTATTTTAAGTCCATTCTACTGGGGGGGGTTGGGTGGATTTGTGGGGTTTTTTGGTTGTTATTTGTTTGGGGTTTTTTTGTTATTTTTGGGGGTTTGGAGTTTTTTTGTGGAATGTCTTATAATGTGGACTTAAAAAATTGCAGGCAAAGAAACTTCTGTATATTTTCATTTCTCCTCTTTCTTTCTTTTTTTTTTTTTTTTTGACACCGTAAGTCTTCTCACAGAGCTGCTACAAAGGGAAGTAACATTTCACTCAGTGGCAACTGAAGTAAAAAGCACATCTGCCCCAAAACATGTACTTTTTATCCAAAAATCTGTCCATTTTTTTCAGTCAGTACTAATGTGACACTGTCAATTCCGTTACAGTAGCTTGCTTTTGCCATGCAAATTATGATTAGTCTTTCATTACATTTAAAACATGTTTTCACACATGTTTCTACGGCCTTCAGGGCAAAATACCCATACCTACTTCTTGGCTTACTCTTATTTCATTTTGTGAAAATTAAACTAGCTCAAGTAAAAATTGGAAGACAAGAGAAAATCTGTCTCTCTTTTTGCCCTCTTCAAAGAGGTTACTACTTAGCACATTACTAGTTCTTAGTCACAGTCCTTGGAAAGGAAGTCAGTTTAGGCTGTATCATGAGACAGTGAAATAAATTGCTGAATGTTCCATCAGCCAAACAATCAAATAGCAAAATGTTTGTGTTGAAGAAGGGCAGCACTTTGTCCCTGCACTTCCATGAAGATTTGTGTATACTCTGAAAATGATGGTCAACAGATGTCAGAGGCTGAAAAACTCCTGTTTTGTGAGTCCAAAAGGAGCAAAATATAAGATAGGCACCAAGCTAATAAATGATATTTTACCCAAAATGGGTACATGTCTTAGAGCAGAATTCTAAAGACTTCAAAAGGAAAATTCAGAAATGGAAAGATTTTTTAGGAGCTTATGTGGGGATCTTGAAAAGTGCCTAGTTCAGTCTAGACCCGTTCATTTAAACTGGTTAAAATGAGATGAGCTCAAACCACTAACAATTTTAAGTGGGAGTTGAACGTACATGCTAGTCTGTTCTGTGAGTCAGGCCAAAGTGCCTGTTATGACTAAGGGAGTTATTTGAGACTTTCTAGGGGCTAGATCACTGGGTACTTACTCAAACGGCTGAGTCCTCACATTCTCGTCTAGCTGATGTCAAAGACACTCCTGAGAAAGGTCAAATACTTGACTGACTCTTCACTTTATCAGTTCCACACCACTTTCAAATTATCGTTGTAGTACAAGAGGAGGATTCCTCATTAGTTAAACTGGCTGTCTTGGATTAAAGCTCAGTTGTGGAAGGGAAGTCCATCATCAGCTAATTTGTTTGTCTGCCTGGCAGGCTATTATTTTGCTGTGGAAAAACCTTAAGCCCACAGTATAATGGCATTACTGTCTGGTATTCGTAATTCTAGCCACACAGTCCTCTTTCTTCGAAATTCATCTGCTCATTATTTGCTGAAGCCAACTTTATTTTTTCGGCAAGATGCAACAATAAGTAAACAACATATGTTGTTGATTCAAAGAATTAACAAAAGAGTGGTTTTTTTCTGCTTGAAAATCCTGTCTGTTGAGTGTATGTAATATACTCGGTGCTTTTGCTAATTTCTCCCCCTTCTAGATGTTTGCATTCAGAAGCTGAAAAGGACTTAGATGTTAATCACACATGTGCTTTGAGTCATGAATTTATCCTTCTAAATATATCTTATATACACTTAAACAAATTCCTCTCTTTTTTCTTATTCTATCAGTCATTGTACAAACATACAAGTACAAACATTTGTCTTGATCTTTAGGAAACTCTTGGGTGAGTTGAAGTTCCTATTTTTCAGCATTGGAGTAGAGTGATTTCATCCCTGGATTAGTGACACTGTGTTTAGTGTACATGACTTATATGTGCTCTAACAGCATCCAGCATCTAAAGCCTGCTCTTATTGACATTATTTTCAGTTGTGCAGAACTGATACTCAAATGTCATCACTTTTACCTGCAAGAAGGAGTCCAGGCATATTATAAAAAACTTAGAAAGAAACTTTTGTATTATTTCCAAAACCATATTGAAAATATTATTATTAAAATCAGTAAAGAACATTTAGCTGAGAGACATTGGTGGATCTGATGGCCCTTTTCAGTCAGTGAAAGTAAAGGTGCGACTTAGAATAAAGTCCAGTCCTTCCCAGTAACCTTACCCACACACCAAGTTTGTAGGAAAGCTTCTGACTCACATTTTTCCTAACATCCTCTGGCTCTTACTTTGTCTAAATTTTTCTTTGGCTTTGAAGACTATTTATGTCAGTGTGGTGCTTGTGTATGTGTTTGTCTAAATCTCAATCACAGGAGGATTTACATAGGAAATGAACATTAAATATCAGCAAATGTAATTTGTAAAATAGTCATCTAGACAGGAGATGGAGCCATGTGAGTCTTAGCTGGCCAATCAAAAAGCATGATGTGCAATGAGTCACGTGAATATTCATACTGAGGAGCTGGCAAATGATCAGAGTCTGAGAAATCACCTAATCAAAAATAGCAAAGAACTAAAAATTGAAGAATCATACAAATATCCTATTTTGTAAAATTAACTTGGCTTTTCACAATCACTTTTCTAAAATCTTTCAGTTATTTGAACATAGAACTTCTTTTCTTACCACTCACTACTGTGCTTATTATGAGTAAAATATTGACATGGTTTTATAGAGAGTGCATTTTTTTCTTCTGCTGGCACTAGAAATCCTCCTACTGCAAAAAATCTCCTTCCAGAAACAGTTGAGAACAATGTTTATACAAGATATACTGCATAAATTCAAACCTGTATAATACAACATATAATTCACTGTATTTAGTTCTCTGTGCCTATATGGATTAGGTAGTGGTAAGAGGAGGTGATATATATTGAACATTTATTCTTCAGAGTACTGATGGAGACACATATTCATATCCAATACTCCTAAACTATCAAAATAAATTGTTAAAATTACTGAAATAGAAAAAAACTCTATTTTCCCTTTATGCAGCTCTTTTCTGTATGCAGTTTTCTTTATCAGGTGTTAAAACGTATTCTACATATGACCTATGAAATAAAAACAAGGATATATGTCAGTAATGAGTGAAAGGTTTTGCTAAGTTGCAGTAAAATTTAGAGAATGAGATAATAAATATCACAGTAAATTTATTTTTCATTTATTCAATGATTTTTAGTTTGTATTCACTGGTAGGAACATTTTAAAATGCAGCTTACAGTTTAGATTTGTTATAAGATAACTATAAGCATACAATTTTCAAAAGCATCTTCAAAGTGTATGTGTTAATAACAAATGCATAAATCCAGTGGTGGAGAATATTATTTCATATGCCAAATTTAATCAACCATTTCACATTTTCACAACATGTTTACATGTGATGTGCACACTAACTATTAAAAATTTAAATAAGAGAGAGAGTAATTATTCTTTTAATATATATTCTCCGTGAACACTGTGCATTTAAGCCATGCATACCTACCTATTTGCATAGAGTTCTGTCAATTGTTTGTACAATAATGTAGCCTGCATTTCATTGTCTCCATCTACTCAATTATTTCTAATCTTTTCTGACGTCCTGTCCGTGAAGACCTGTCTGAAATCAGGCATCTGCTTCTGATTAGAATCAGTTGTGATTTACACATATCAACTTCTAATCTTGCTTTAGTCACTGGACCTTCGTGTGGTCACTAGTCCCTACTGGCTGAATGATTTCTAATTTGATTATCCTGCATTAGTCACCATCTAGCAGATGTAGACATGAAAAATTTCCCAGTAGGTTTATAAAGTCATTTATGACAGGAAGCAATTTTTCAGTGCATTCATCACTTCTGTCTCCATCACGGCATTTCTTTCAACAAAGGGTTTTTGAAATATAATACCAAAAAAGGTGAAACCATACAGCTCCATCTACAATTGTAATGATTATGCCTTCAACTTTTCCATATAGACTAAGCTCAGTTAGGTTGTCCATTGAAAAGCTAATATTTTCTAAATAATTTATGCTATCTTCTGTATACTTCTGGTTTTATTTATAATTACCAGTCATCATTATATTTGTGAATATATTAAAATTCAGTGGTTATTCTCAAAGTCATTAATGATTTACTCTTAGTGGTATGTGATTGGTTGCCAGACATGCTGTGCTAATCGCATTGTATTAGCACTGTATTAGCTGCTAGTCTCATTACATCTCTTTTTTATTATTGAGCTAAAAATAAATGATAGACTAATGAATAACAAAACTCAGATTTTTTTAATTAGTAAATTCTTGTCCTCAGTGAGACAGACAGCTTCCTGTAAGGGAACGCCTTTGTTAGAACAGCTGAGATAGTTTGAATAAACAGGATTTTCAGCACAGAAAACTTTCCTCAGGTATGAAATGGCACAATCCTCAAAGTCAGAGAGAGATTGGTCCAAGGTTTAGTAAACATTTTATGAATTAGATCTATGGGGAGAAAAAGTAGCTTGGAACTGTGAAGCAAAGAGGAGGGAGGAGGTGTTTGCATAAGTACTAAGTTAGCTAAATTATATGGGAGTCAATAAAGAGAGGCAGGTTACTTGTTGTCTGTGGGACATGGAAAAAAATAAATATTATGGTAAGATATTAATGTGAAATACTCATTTTTCAAATAGTTATGAGAGGTAAACCCAAACATAACATAAAATTTGACAAATACAGGAATTCATGAGATGCAATGAAAGCTGAAAGATGTGGAAGAAAGGGTGTTCTTTATGTTCATTATTCAGCAGGTTTTAGTCAGCATATCATTTAAAGACTTTTGGAGCATTATTGCCCTTAGACTACAAGTAATTTTTTATTTTTTACTTTTTAATGTGGACTATACCTACAGATTATTAGAATAAAAAAAAGTTTGTTTTTTTAGAGTTTTTTTTTTGGGAGTCAGCTTAAATGTTTTTTTTGGGAGTCAGCTTAAATGTTTTTTGAGGGAGCAGTAACGTTCAAGGGGGAAATCACTCTGGGCAGAGGAGCCGCCACATGGTCTATTTGTGGTTCAGAAAGGTCTACAATTTATTTTGGAGCTGATCTCTGCATGGGAATAAATGCACTGTAATAATCTGTGGTTTATTATTGCTCGTGACATTATCATCTTGATTTCCAATTTTATATTTAAACCTTCTCCGGTTCGAATATTCCTCAGTGCATGATCCAAAAAGGATCAGTGATTGTATGTGTGTGCTTTTAAAATGCAATAAACACAATGTTTAAAAAATTAAGTAAACATTTACCTTTTAATTTAAACCAAAGATATATGGATAGAAGTGCTCGCAAATATATGTTTGTTGTAAAAAACTATAAAACAGTAAAGCTGTTATCAAATTGATCTCTTAAAGAAATGTAAAGCCATCATCATCATAAGAAAGTTCACTTTCACCATCATGAAACTATTCACAGGTATAGCCTTGCAATTAGAACAGTGAGTATTGAAGCACCACTGTATATCTATTAAATATGCAATAGTCGTTTTGCCTCATCTGACTTTTGCTCAAACTCAGTTTTTCCAGAAATTATTTTAGTTTTTTAGTTTTACAAAAAATACTATAATATAAGTATATATGGAATTATATCTTTTTTCTTTCTTTTTTTCATTTTTCCAAAGATGACCATAAATAGAATTGTTTCTACTTCTGTAACTATGCTGTGCTTGTTTTAACTGGAATGTAAGCACTACATGTGGAATAAAGTCCCTTCAGCATCCCATTCCTATTTCTTTGCAATGAAGTGTGTAGATAATGATGGTCCCATTCACAGAAGAATTCCTTATAATTTCTTTGACCACTTCAGCTGAGAAAAGAACATTTGATGACCTGGTAAATCCTGCATAATTTACTCATGACTAGGGCTTGAACTCAATGAAATGAATATTTTAGAAAAATATTAATCTTGACTTTTCATCCAAGAAGGACAAGATGTACCTTAGAGCCAGGACATTTCAAATGTCAGGACTGAAACCCTGTCAGCCATTTAAGACTTTTTTTCCTCACGTCAGGAAAGTTAGTTCACCTGTTTTTTCTGGAATACTTTATTCCCCTGTGTGTATCTAAGGAATTACACCAAAGGAGGCTGACCTGAAAACAATCATTGTGTAGATTTAGTTGAATGTCTGAGTCAAGCCAAAATCAGGTTTTATGAAATTGAGAATGGAGTATGATTAAGGGAGAGTGAAAGAAAGATAGGAGAGGTAGAAGTTATAGCATTCAGGCTCTCAGCTTTCTTCCTGGTAGATATGAATTTTTGCCCAAAATTTCTTTTTAAATACATACATTTTGGAAAATCTTTTCCTTTTGTTAAAATAATGAAGTACTAGGGGAAAAAAATCCATAAAAAAATTCCTAAGTGATTCAGTATTGCTTTTTGTGTGGATAGAGTCAATATGAGGAGGCTAAATTGAGAACTAAGCACTTAGCTTCTCTCCACATTCTACCTTATTAAAGAATGGAGAAAGCTAATCATTTGCAACTGGAGTTTTTTCTATTACTTTTTCTTCCCTATTTCCAGTTTTCCCTTTACTCCCAAAACTTATTTTTATTGCTTTTTTATTAGATAAATAGGTGTCCTCAGGAATCTGTTTAGCTCTGGCAAAGCAAATACATTATATTTTGCTGGACCTTGTAGTGAGTTTCAGGTCTTCAGGTTTTTTATATCCAGTGACAAGGAGCACCCTAATCAGCAGGGAATTCTCTATGGTTCCAGCATTCACTGGGGATGTCTGGCCTTGAATTCAACAGCTTATTTTGATGTAAGATAATAAGCATTGCTTAAGGCAAGGAGTTGTGTGCATCTCTTTTGTTTAGGGGTGCACTGGTAAAAGCATGGCATGGCTGCTCTTGGAGGGCTTTTCTGCTCATTCTCATAGTCAGCGCTGGCTCATATTTCTATTTGTTTCTCTGTGGGCCACTTGGAGTAAAGCAGATATGTATTGCCTCCATGATCTACAGCTAAGGCATATTTCCTTAGTTGGGAGCTGGCTGAACCTGAGCTGAAAGCTGACATGTGGTTTATTTTAATGGGAAATTTCTTCTGTTTCATCATGGCATTTGTCATCTCGAAGGAGCTGCAAGCTGTAGTCATATATATCTTCTCCCTTGAGTGGGATTTCCCATCTGATGGGAAAAAATAGCAGAGTGTCATGAAATCTGAGTACTGAAAGGGAACACCTTTTCTCAATCTCCAACTGTTTGAAGCACAAAGTAATAGCATCCCAGCAACAAGACAGCCAGGCTATTATCAAAGCATTCCTTTTTTTCACATTGACATAGTAGAGGCAGAATATCTCTCACAGAATCTTCCCCACCAAAAAAAAAAAAAAAAAAAAAAAAAAGTGTGATAACATTTTAACATTTTCAAAAATAGGTAATTTGATCTGTTTAGAAGCACCTAAGGTATCTTCCCCACGCTGGGCTTCAATTTTTATCTAGGCTTATTATGCAGGAACTATGATAATCAGGGAATTTTTCTGTAAATAAGTGTTTTTCACCAAAGTTTGAAATTAGAGCCATTAAGTAATTGAAGGTATTACCTAGTTTATGGGTGACAGATTTTGGGAACTGGCTTCAGAGGCCTAAAAGAGACTCTTGAAGGCCCAGGAACCAAGACATATGTAAATGGTGAATACTCAGAGTCTGTAAGAGTGACTTAATAACTTGGTGAGTTGTTTTGGATGATGCTGAAATTGCCTATGAAGTGAGTACAAAAGCACATTTTACAAAAGCTGATACCTCTCTTGCATTCTTTGACAGCAATACCATGACATAATTGTAGGTCTCTCAGTGAAGAAAATTAACATTTTCTAAAGCACTGAACAGTCATTCACCAGTTCTCTGATGAACTGAAGTTGAAATTAGAAGAGTCTTCCTGAAAATACTACCAATAAGCTAAAAGGTGTTATGATGCAGTGGAAATCTCTTTTTGACTGAAAAAATCCATACATGGAGAAAAACATATGCTTTTCTGAGCTCTTTTACAAGAGAAGGTCAGTGGTGTGTCTGGACCAAAAGGGAAAAATGGGGCTAATCACATACCAAACTGATTAGACTGTTGGCTCTTCTCTACAAAATATGAAAAAAAAGATACGAAAACACTTGATTGTGCTTTCAGTTAAGTTCCTTATAAACTGTGACTTTTTCCCCCATTTAATGGCACTCCTCTACATTCTAGTGAAAAGGAAAGGGGTTAATATATAAATAATAATTTTCAGTGTTTCATTCATGATATTGAAGCATAGAAGGAAGGAAAAAGTGAGTTAAATATAACATTAAGGACTGCAATTTTCATGTGTGGAAATATGTTATATATTTAAAAAGTGCTACATCTTGATACGGTTGACCAGTTGAAGTTTCAACAATAAAATAATTATTTTGGCTTCTTTTATAACTTAGTGTCCGTAGTTTCTTCTCTGTTTCTAGACACCTTCTCATCTTTCTTCTTACCACTTTTTTTTCTTCTTCCCTTTTTGTCCAATTTATCCCTTTCTTTGTTTTTTTGTTTGTTTTTTAATTTTAATAAAGCCAAGGGAATCTCAAACTACTCTGCCATCCAGATCTATCTATTTGTTATGATGAACCTAAGATGCCTAACTTAAAAATTTTGGTGATCAAGGGAAAGGAACATATCCTTCTGGAGGGAAAAATGTGCTCCTGGTTGATTTGCCATAAAATAAATGTTGGTTTCTCTTCATGGCTGTAGCCCTAGCATTAAAGATGAATAAAGGCATGCATGTGCAAAGCATGGGCCCTAATAAAGTGTCAGATGGAAATAGTCACTAAAGAGAGAGCACAGGGGTAATACACCTCAGGAATTTTGCTCAGGGTGAGGGAAACTCACTAGAAACTGTGACAAGAGTTAAGAATATAAAACCATCTGGTTTTAGTCAGATTTAAAACTCATCTGTGCCAACATCAAGTTGTTGATCCTGGTCAGCAAATGCTTTGGTAACTGCACAGCTGTGCAGCTTCCAGCCATCTCTTCTTGGGGCTTTCTCAAGCTGAAGATTACACCACATCATCAGGTTTATTAGTTTTTGATGGATCTTCCAGTGCTTATTTTTTTAATGTGTTTTTGAATCCATTTACACTTTTGGCATGGGAAATTATCTGTGGCAGTGAGTTCCACAATATAATGAGGTGTTGTGTGAAAAAGTACTCCAGTTTCTTCCTTCAAACCTACTGCCTGATAATTCTACCTAGTTCTTTCTCATCCTTGTGTTGTAAAATACAGAGAATGATTATTCCCCAGTGACCTTCTCAGCCTATTCATGATTTTACAGCCTGTCAAATCACTCTTGGTCCCTTCTTTTCCTGAGAAGAGTTCTCTAGGCTATTTGAAAACTTCTCAGGTGGAAAGCATTCCTCTCCTCTCACCATCCTTGTCACAGCTCTCTATATCTTTACAAGTTTTGCTACATTTATTTGAGAGGAGTGGTGAGGAGCAGTTTCAGCAGCACAGCAGGTGTGTTTGACTTTTACAGTGGTACAAGGTTTCCTATTGTGTCTTAAACAGCATTCTATTTTCCTCTGATTGTTGATATCATTGAACTGGTGATTCTAGAGAAATAAGAATTATCCAAAGATCCCTTTCCTGATTGAGAGCAGTTTATTTAAAGTCCATAATGACATATGAGTAACTAGACCTTAACTATTTTATATTTATCCATACTTAATTTTCATTTGACCTTTTAATCATCCAATATCATCGAATATACTCAGCTCTCCAAAGTCAGTTTCTGGCATTACTGTTTTGAAAAGATGTATATCAACAGTTTTTGTCTTCATTTCCACCCCAGTCCATTTATTTTTAGCCACGTGCATTGAAGTGCAGTTCTTCATGGATTAACAACAGCAGCATTTCAGATTGTTTGTTCTCATTATTTGTTTCCCAGTTTTTGACTAACCATTAATCTGAGAGAAAACTTTCCCTGTTAGGGTAAGAACTCTAATGAGGAACTTTGAAAGTTCTTTGAAAATTCAAGTGCATTACATGAAAGAGATCACCTGTATTTTTTTTTTTTTTTTTTACTCTCAATCCATACTGAAGCACAATTTCCCCCAGCAAAACTCATACTGAGTATTCTACATTAAATTGCATTTTTTCATGTGTTTTATTGTGCATTTCAGCGTCTTCATCCAAGAAAAAAGAGACTTACTAATGTGTGTTTTTCTAGATATCTCCTGTCAGATTCTTTGAAAACACACCATTTTATTCAGCATCTTCAGTCTTCCAGCATCCAAGACTGAAGAAATTCTGACCATCTCAAATATAATCTGATTTTGAGTTTTCAAGGGAAAACTATTTTGCTTTCTTAGTGTTATCAATGATGAAAAAATGATCAGAACTCTATTCTAACCAAATTTCAGTTTATTTCCTCAGATTTGTCTGCCATGAGGAAAGGCTCAGTGTCACAGCTTACCTGCATTACTCTATAGTGAACACCAATGCCAATAATTCACTTAGTATTTCTGCTAAGACTGCATCTTGTTGGAGAAATTCCCTTTTTTTATCTTTTATATCAGCTATCAACCCTGAAGTCAAACTGGCATGCTTCCTGCTTTCCGTATGTTTAAAAAAGTTTTATTCACAGTTTTTATTCTTCTTGCAATTATTAAAGAAAGTGATTTTTGGCCTATCTTATTCGAGGCTTGCCAGAATTTATGCTTAATTTCACCTCCCTTGCTTGAAAGAATTTTCTACTTCTTGAAGAAAGCCCTTCTGGTTCTAATACCCTGTGTTATTTTTCCTTGATGAGTTTCTGGGGATCTGTTAAAGTCTCTTTGGGTAGGTGGTACAAGCTTATTCTGTGTCTTTGTTGCAGTGTTTTAAAACAATTTCCTTGCCACCTGTAAGCAGTTTGCAGAATGTGCGGGAGGCAGACATCTGTTAATAACATATTTGAGGAAAAAAGAGATTTTGTGTTACAGATGCTCATGTGTTTGACGGTATTTGAGATTAGGATTCACAGCTTGAAAAACTCTTTAAGCTGTGCTTTTCAAAATTAATTAAAACAAACATTCATGGTTGGAGTCTATGATCTTAAGGTTCTTTTCCAACCAAAGCGATTCTATGATTCTGCAATTAAATAGTCATTAACAAAACAATATTTGAGATATTTTTTAATGTAGAATGAAATGTTAGATTAGTGGTTTTTTCTACTACTACAAGGGTTAACATTCTTTTTTGCAGGGAAATCTTCAATGAATGTGAAGAAAGGAATATAATTTTCCGTTCTGAACATTGGCAAAGGTTATAGATTTTACTTCCTTCTTCAGGGTTGTTTATGCTTATTATACAAGGGGGAATAATGTAAAACACAGAAATAATACTGGGAATAGAGACTCGTCTCAGGTGAGCAGTGTGGAGGAAGAGGAACAAATGGGGAGAAGGAGGTTTCCTTGCTCCAGCACCAGACAGAAGCTTTTAAAAAACTCCATAAGGAGGAGCAGGCAAGAGTTTGGTGGTTGAGGCCATCTTCCTGAAAGACGAAATGTCTCCTTTTAAGAAGCTTTGAAAGCAAGTTTCTTGCCTCTTAATATGTGCTCTGGCACAAGGACAGACCTCAAGAAAAGAACATAACTCTTTCTTCTCTGACAGATGTCCTTCTGAAAGGATGCCCATGGCATTTGTGAAGTCAGGCATTTGAGAAATCAGCACTTCTCAGTAGAATTACGTATTTTCTGAGCCCAAGAAATGGCACTTTCAGGATACAAGCTTTTACAACTTTTATGAGAAATGTTTGACATAATGTCTTTTATATCAGTTGGCACTTAAAGGTGTAAATCAAGAACATGTAATGAATGCTTGACAGTTAGGATGTGGGACAGTTCTTCCTTTTGTTAGGATATTTCCAGTGTAATGGGGAGCACAATCTGGTTCTGAGTTGCTCATCTTACTTTAGTTAAATAAAATGAAACATATTTTTGTCATAAAGATAACTGCTACAAACCACTTTTTTTCTACTGTGACTTCAGACTAACATTTCTTAGTATATTACTCATTTTCCCTAAATATCTTCTTCAGGAGAAACCTAAAAAGGTCAAATCCTGGTTTATGCAAAGCTGCTTTTGACTCAGTGGTATTGTTGAAATAGAAAACTGAACAGTGTTTAGACACATGGTAGACAGGAAATATATTTCTTCTTTGTCAAGAAATGACATAAGTTTTTCTTGTAATAATCCTTTGCATTTTATTAGGGAAAAAACATTAACCATAAGAAACATGGTTGAGGGGGAGTTGGTTTGTAATTAAAACAGGATGATTTCACCTACTTAACTGTCATGATCCAAAAACATAAGCATGTCTCAATTACTATTTTGTATGGCACATCATCATTTCAGTACAAATTGGCTTCAAAAGTCTGAAGCAGTAAAGTCCTGAAGCTAGTATGGATAGATGGAATGGAAAAATATTGATTTTAATGATGTCTTGTTCCCTATGTGGGCCTATGCCTTCAGGAAGAATGAGTTGTACAAATTTCAGCTGTTAAGTTTATGATTAACTCTTCTGTTTAAGACCTTTTCCACTCCAGTTCGCAACTAACAATCTAGATCTTCCTGTAAAAAAAGTGTTTAAAAGAGAACTAACACAAAAAATGTATTTATTAAAATGTTTATAGTTTCTGAAGTCCAATGCTCAATGAGTCAATTTTTCTTTTCTTTGATGTGCTTGGATTTCAGGTAAGACTTAGGGGTGGTTCAACTTAGCACTGCATTGCCTAAAACTTGGGCATCCTAAGTGTGAGGATTAGATCTCTGCTCTGTACCCTGTGTACTCAGATGGAGACAGACTCTGAAAATTGGCTCAGCAGCACTAAGGCAGTTCATAGGAGATGTCAAAGCAGCAGTTTTCTCCGAGATTCTTTCACAGGAGTGTTTTGGTGTACACCTCAAGGTTGTCAAGGAAGTCTATGAAGCTAAAGTTTAGTTCTGGAAATCCTTTTCAAGTCTTAGGTGCAAAGTTTTATTGGTTTTTTGTTTCTTTGTTTGTTTGTTTTTCTTAAACACAATTGGTGGACTGATTTTCTCCATTTGATATATTACTCTCTGAGTCAGGACATTCACATCCATCTTTCTATGCCTAACCTGTTTTCAGTAAAGACAGTACTGTCATGAAGGCCTAGAGAGGATCTCGTTTTCTGGTAACCTCCTCCTCAGAAGTATGAATTTCCCTCTATCTTCAAGGGGAGGAATGACTGCAATCTTACTGCTACAAACAGTTTTAGAGGATACTGCCCAATCTAATCCCAGGATTTCTTACAAAATTCTCTAACCACTGGGCTCTAGAGGAAGACCTAGGATGTGGATCTCAAAGGGAGGAATGTAAAAGTCCTGTGACTGCAGGATCTTTGCTCAGTACCCAAGCATTCACAATTATTTTTCAGAGGCATCTGGTCCCATTTGCTGGCTGTTTTTATGGATCCTGGGTCAACCTGCTCAGTGGGCAATGCAGGTTAATCAGATCTCTGAAGCTCCCCATCTCTCTCCTCTGTCTCACTTAGGATTGTTACAGGAGCACAGCTCCTGATCCAGAGGACTTCTGAAAAAGTCTTTCTTAAGAGAAAAGGTGAAAAAAAAGAGTGAAGAAAGAACATATATTGGACAAGTTGCCAGGGGTTCTGCAATCCACCACTTCTACATGTGGGCAAGTGTCTGGAGATGTCTCTCAACACCTCTTCAGCAAAAATCAAGAACTGATGTACAGGCCTCAGTTGTCTTCATTGTCTAAAGTAATTTCCAGTACTATTGGGATCCTGCTCAGTCCCTAGATTCTTTCCCAGGGTAATATCACTCCCATAGGTTCAGTGGCATTGCATTTTATTTGGTGTTAGGAGGTGCTGGCAGTGAATCCCACTGATTAGTTCTTCATGCTGATTGTTGATTTCCTTCCAGTAATGCCACATGACATATCTGTAAGTAGAATTTGTTCCACATTTAAAAGATACAGATTTTACTTTACTGAAAAATTGTTTTTATGTTCAGATCCCTGAGTTTTTATTTCACTGATTGTAAAAGAAAGACAAATTTTAATCCCTCATGGTCAAAGTAATTTTAGAAAATCAGCAATGGCACAACCCTAAAAATGACAATTCAGGCTGTGAACCAGCAGAAAGCATTTGCTGCTGTTATGATGAGTGGAAGCTGTTCACAAACTAATCTGGATTCACACTTTGAGAGGTAGCCACTGATCTTTTTCCATTTGAGCTCCTGTCACATGTTTCATGTCATATGTCTGGCAGGACTGCCCACTTTCCATTGTTGTGCACTGCTATTTTGCATCATAGGAGGAGATTGCTGAGAAATAATTAAAAGGGAAAATGTCTTTCTTATGCCAAGTAGTTAATACATTAAGCTGTTGATTTATGCTTTGAATGCTGTATGTTTATGTTTCAATATGTTTTGAGTTACTGTGGGTTGTTTTTCTTTTTTTTCTTTTACTTTTAATCTTCTGATCTTTGAGCCTGTTACATAATCATAGATTTAATTTATCAGTTGTACTGCCTGGCCTTAAAGATTTACCACACAAGAAAAGAAACACTGTGGAGAGTCAGAGTACTCACATAAAACAATTTTCCCTGAAATCCCCTGCACATAGAACATGATTAATTTCACAGCTGTGAATCAGACCTGGCCTTGCTTAGAATACACAGTCTATAAACAATGCTTGTACATATTTATACATAATGAAACAAAGAAGAGAGCACAGAGTTTACTTGGCCAAGAACAAGTATTGCATCAGTCTAATATCTGAAAATCCCCAGAGACAGGATGAATCTCACGGCTTTGTAACATGATAATTTGATGCTCTAATAGTTTTTTATATTGATGTTATAATAAATAGTAGGCAGATGTTTAATTCTCATGTAGTCCATAGTACTGAAATAATGTGTCTTTGTAATATAACTATCACCAGGATAAAATAGAACCCTGTTTTTCAATTAGGAAGCCTTCATTTCAAACACTGTGCTATTTCACCATATAATGTCTAGAACAAGAACAAAAGTTTTTTAAAGTTATCTCAATCCATTCTCTTTATTTTACAAAGAGAGGTGATAAGAATGGGAGTACACTAGTGACATACATTTTTATAAAAAATTCAAAAATTAAGAAGGGCAAATTATATTTCGGAATAAGATTTCATAAAGATTTCTGAATAAAAAGAGATCTTAGCTGTCTAAAATGATGGAGAACATATATGAACTGGAGTATGTAAACTATGAAATTTTGACTCCTGTTCCCACCTTAGTTACTATAAACTCTATTTAAATTGGTAACAAGACCTAGTGAGAGAATAATTAGCATTAGTTGATGAGGGAATTAAGTTCATACTTGAAAAATTAGTTTGATGCCAAGTTGAGGTCCTAGGTAAAATTTGCAGACATGATTTTAATTCTATAAACTACAACATTTGTTGCGTTCTAACTGATGATTGCCACTAGCTCGATATTTTGATCTTTAGTCCTTAAATGCTGCAGGTGCCACATGTTTCACTGCTGTGCTTTCACAGGCCTGCCTCAATGCCCCTGCAGAGAAACCTGACACCTGTCCTATGTTTAAATTCCACAGGGTTTTGGAAAGATCAACAGAACAACATCCATTTCATCTGTTGGTTCTTAGGGAATGAGTATTTTTAAGTGTTGAGTGAAACCTGTCTTGTATAATGCTTTCAGTTGTGAAGGACATTAGTAAACTGCCTTAAGTAGAAGTGGCTTGTCCATCTGAATCCAACAAGCAAGTGGCAGAACCAGGAAGAGCACCTAAGTGTCCAGAATCCCCAGCAAGTCCTCTTGGCTGCACCAAATCACTTTGTATGGACTGCTTTTGCTTCATGTGTCTTCAATTTCTGTGCTACATCAGGTAATTCAGTAAATTACAGAATTTATGTTCAGCATGAAATTTCATATTTTTGTTGTGAAAAATATCTAATGTCTTCCCTCTTTTTTTCCCATTCCAAGTAAATTTATGTACTATCTTGATACATTAGTATCTGGTTAATACAATTTTTTTTGTTGTTTTAATGAAACCCATAGCTATTACTTGTTTGGATTATCATAGAAAAAAAAAAGATGAAACTAAAAATTACTGTTTGTCCCTTTGGTATACTTTGGTTATCAGTTCAGAAGATCTTGAGTTGTTCATGAAAAGTCTGAACTTTTGTTCAGAGGAGAAAAAAGTGATTCACTGACTGAGTCAGAGCTCCCTTTCCTCTCTCCTTTTTCCTTTCTCCCTCCCCATCACTCTCCTTCTCTCATGCACCCCTGGCCCTCCTAAATTATTTCTTTTCTTTTGAAAGTTTAAAATAAATGATAGCAGCAAGCTACTTGGCTGCTATGCCTTGGTCCTCTTTTCTTGGTAACTGAATTAATCCTGTTTTCAGCTGTTCCGAGGAAGTCTGAGACATGCATGTGTTGGTGAGTGCTGTCTGGAGCAGTCACTCTGCACCTGTGAGTTATAGTCTGGAAAAGCACAGCCAGCCTGAGGCTAAGTTGTTTCTCTCTGATGAAGAAAGTGCAGCGCCAGTCCTGGCACACTCGAGCTGTGGAATACCTGACTGCAATCATTAATATGATATCAACACAAGTGGGGTTTTGGTGAAAATGTTGTATGTAAAAATGAGTAGCAGTCTGCTGACCTCATTTGAGAGTGTGCCTGATAGCTTTTCAACAAGGCCTGAAGGGAAAATTCCCACCTTCAGGCAAGTATTTAAAGCTTTATTCACATTGTGTTACACCTTGCCCTTTGAATGGCTTCGGTGGTTTTATGGTTATCTAAGATGGACAAAGGAGAGAGAATTTGATCCTAAACAAATGTGTACATGTGCAAGAGAGAGGGAAAGACAGAGGCTGGAATAATTTTTCTGAAACTGGAGCCTTAAATTATTATATTTCAAACATTCCTACCTACAGTGGAAATCCTTTCCCCACAGTCAATCCAAAGCCTGTTCAAGTCAATGGCTTTTGGATCTCTGTCATCTGCAGCTATGGCAGACAAACAAAACAAACTGCTATCAACTGTAATATGACCTAAGTGTTTGCAGCCCCTGAGCAAAAAACAGTCTGGCTTTGGGTAATTTCAAGGAGCTGACTGAAATGTTTGTTTCAAGTGTGTTCTGTTTCTAAGCAATTTCACATAAAGGAAGCAGGAGAAAATATAAATTCTCATTCAGTTAGTCTGAGCATCTCATGCAGGAAAAGGTTTGAATACAGTTTCTAAACATTGTTTTCCTGTTCTCCTGATAATAAGAGGCTCATTTAGCTGCACTTTGAAGGCAAAAAATCACTATCTGTCCAAACACAAAAATCTAAATTATGCTTAAAAACATCCAAAAGAAATTTTACATGTTGACCTGGCCCAAGTTGTTTTGTTTCCTTGAAACACTGCTTAGGTCCTGGCCCAATGTGTTTCATTTTGTCCAAGTGCTTTATATCTGTGGCAACAAGGCCTTGAATACATCACTGATCTTGTTTATGAAAGTGTAGATATTCCGAGAATGAATAAAAAAATTTGTCTTGGAGACATAAGCACACCAGCTTCAGTTTGTTCTCTTTCTGCTGCAAATTCCTGGTGTATGTTTTCACTTTTTACTGACAGGGGCTAGGTAGTCATTCACTTTTGGAAGTTGACTTCTCTGTAGCTGGATGAGAGGAAAAATTAGAGGACATGAACATCACAACTTTGTCCCTTGTTCTCAAAAAGTGCCTAATGAGTTTGTTGAGATATACAAACTGAGTCTTTACTAGTTTTCTGAATGTAATGGCAGAGACAACAACTCTGCAAAAATAAAATTGGAAATATCCTTTCTCGTGTTGTCCTGTCATTGGAATCTTTTGGTGAAAATTGCAATCAGGATTGATGTCTTATGTACCAAGAGAAGCTATAGAAAAAATAGAACATTAAGAAGGGATTAACAATAAGGGTGTCAGGAAGAGTCACTAAGAACAGGATCAAAACTGTTGGTAAGTCTAGCTGTGGTGGCTGAAGGTAGTTTTTCCCTTACCACTTTGCTGGACAATCTGAGAATGGGTGACAAAGTGTGTTTGCACCTCTGAGGCTGGAAGGGACAGAATTGCACCAATTACTCTCTACTGAGGCCTAAGAATATTCCCTTCTATTACCCCAGTCCCACTGCATAACTTCTGGCAGAAAAAACAAGCAGAAGATGAGGAGTTTACATCTTAAACTGCTGCAGTCTGGTGCATGGGAGTCAGTGCCCAAATAAGATGTTCAGCAAAGAGACTCGAATAATGCTATAGGGAAGAACTTCTAACAGTGAAGATCAGTTCACAGTTATGTTGCAAAGATGTCATTAATTTCCTCTGCCGTTAGCAAGGTGCTCCCTTGCTCCAGTCTCTTTGTTTGTCTTGTCCTCTAAGGTTACATCTGAACTCGAATTTATCACTAACTCAGTGAATCTTGGTAAGACCAAACCCATTGCCACAGAACTAAGCCAGACTTATGATCCTATTTCTGTTGGCAGTACAAAAAACAATCTTACCAAGCTTTTGGAAACCTGCAAGAATTTATCACTGACTTGAGTGAGTTCCCAATTTTCTTTCTACTCAATCATTTAAGCACATTTTTGATTAGCATTTCACTGGACACAGATTTGAAATCAGTGTTCATTCCATGAATGTAGCTTCCAAAATAGTTTCTTTTACAAAAGACATTCCACAAGCATGATAAAATAGAACACGTTCCTATCCCGCCACAATGTATTTCAATAAAGGAGACTTTTTTTATGTATTTACACATAATTGACAGCAGAAGTAGACAGAAGTCCCTTTAAAGAGCCATAGTTGTATAAGCCCTTGACTTCCTGAATTTTCGATTTCTTAAGACATGGGGTTTCAAGATAGGCTAAAATGACAATTGGTAATTAAAAACTGATACAGAATAACCTGTGCTAGACTATGTCATTGATGCTTAATCCAAAATAACAACATGTGACTCTTTCCCTGAGAGAAAAGGGATTGCTTACCTTCTTTGTGCACCAAAAGTCTTCCTTTCATTAATACAGTGGTCTTATGCCTTATTCTGTTTTATTACATTCCACAGAAGTTGCATTTGTAAATACAAAATATCTGGCATGCATGGGAAAACCTTGTAAATATTATTTTAAAGGAAAATTATGTTTCATATCTCAAGGAAAGCACATAAATCACCTAAGTGTGTTTATCTTTTGTTTCAGTTGCTAGTGCC
Organism: Entomyzon cyanotis; assembly: GCA_024500445.1. NCBI lineage: Eukaryota > Metazoa > Chordata > Aves > Passeriformes > Meliphagidae > Entomyzon > Entomyzon cyanotis. Next base: position 47,808,749 of record JAKEPQ010001018.1, on the reverse strand, counting down.
ACTACAAATAACGATACATTCACTTCTGAAACTGGATTAAAAAGATATTAAGTAATGACTTGAAACAATTATTCCTTCATGGGGAAAGAAAACAGTTCACAATAAATATTTTTCTAGTTTGCTGAAAACCCCAGATATAACGGATTCTAAATTTATTGAAGGAGTAGGTGGATGGTGATGCTTTTTCTCCCAAATCCTTTTCTCTCTAACTGGTGAGATATAAATGACAAGAATTTTTTGAGAGAAGAGAAACCCTGCCTGCCTTTTGTCAGAGACATATATCACGTCCTTTCAAGAAATGATCAAGGGACTCTCTTAGGAAAGAGCCCTGAGAATGTTCCTAGGCAAGCTTCTTGTCATTCTTTAAGTCAGTCACAGGAAAATATTGTATTAAAATTTAGGAGCAAATAAAGCAGGATTTCCCTTGGCACACAAACACTGGCCAGGAGAGTGCTAATGAAGGTAAGTCAGGAACAGAAGTAAAAATCTGGTCATTAGTTTTGATTCAGGGGCAATTCTGCAATGTCTACAACTCTAATGAAGAATTAACACGCAATTAGAGTGTTAAAATATCATAGTCATTTTCTGTCCCACATCGCAAAGGTAACCCAGGGAGACCATTGCTCTGCACAGGAAAACTTCAGCCTCCATGAGCAGCCAGGTTTGGACTTGTCTTTGGGAATGGCCAGAAAATGTTGTCAGTGCTCATTGCAATGAAGCACATCCTCATCCACTGACATCAGAATTGGAAGAAATCACTTAGAAACTGAGATAAATTAATTATTTTTCTGTATTACTGATTTATTTTAAAATAGATTCAGATTGTTTATGCTATTGTACAGATTGAGCTTATTATTATAATAGTCCATGTGTAAGTGGAAAATCATATCAATAATTCCCTGCTCTTATTATTATCATGGAAACAGTTCAGGACAGAATTTGATAAGTGAAAATCAGTTAAAACTAAATTGAATGGAAAATAAGCCTTTTGTTCATTCTTTTTAAAGTTTAGATAAGGGTAAATTTGGACTGGCTTAAAATGAAAACCCCTTTTTTTTTAGAAAATTAAAAATACAGTGAGATTGACTACCATTAATCAACATTCACCAGCAACTAAGGTTCAAGTTGTCATGTTAAAAACAGACAGGAAAACCTTAGAGTCAGGCCTTGGCCAGTTTTAAAAATCTGTCCAGGTCAAGTTTGAAAGGATTTCCAATGTAAAAGGTTAAAATAAGTACCAGAATATTGGAAAATACTTTCCCCTTGGACTGAACTTCTGAAACATTTTTTAAAACATAGCTTTAGAGGAACAAGAAACAAGAGACAGATACAAATGTTTCTGCACTGCTCATATTTTACTGTAGTACCTATGAACAGTATTTGAAAAACAAGCCAAACTAAACCAGGTTTTAGTTTTGGTTTACAGCCAAAAGAGATATTAATGAGAATTATCCAGTTTTCACTCCATCTAAAGGCTTTTCAGTACAGCTGATGTTATTGAAAATGGTGGCATATAAATGATGCAGGGAGTAATTTATCTCTTCATTTTACATTATGTATGAAAGAGAATTGCAGTATGCAATTAGTTTTCCACCCTTTTTGAAGCACTATGGAAGTAGAGAGCAATAGAAATTTGTGGTAGGAGTGAAAAACCAGAAGCACAAACACAAAATACTCAGAATGAAACAGAATCACAGAATGGCTGAGTTTGGAAGAAACTTCTGAAGGTCGTTTTGTTCAACCTCCCTGTTCAAGCAGGACCACTAACTCTGGCTGCCCAGGGCCAAGCCCAGGAGGCTTTTGAATATCTCTGAGAAGGAAGACTCCACAGCTGCCCTGGGCAACCTCTGCCAGTGCTCAGACACCCACCTGGTAAAAAAGTGATTCCTAAAGTTCATGCAACAAACATTTCGAATTGTACTCATTGTGCCCACTCATGCCATTTAGAATAGGTTTATTCTTATAGGGAATTTATTCTTCCTTCCTCAGTGTCTTGAATTCTGAACTGTCGTTTTTGATAATGATGACTAAGAAAGGCAAAATACACAGAATAGAGATTATTTTATGTTCAAACCCAGCCCATCCTACCTGGTAAAGTTCACAGTTATCTAGTTACAAAACTTAGGTAAATAAAGCTTTGGGGAGACTTCTCCTTTGTATTCTATAAATATAACTGAAAATAAATCTGCTGGAATGAATCTACCAAGACAAAAAGGAAAAGAGAGAGAGATGAAAATAGTGTTATCACCTGTTCATTTTCTCTTCCACAGTGTTTTACTTGGATCCTAGTAAGTCCAATATTTTCCATTCCTACTTATAAATGATCAGATTTTTGTTTCTGCAGAAAAATTTTTAGATTCATAAGGTTAAAGTTCATTTAGCATTTAAGAGACAAATGAGGTCAGCATTAGTACTGCAAACGTTTTTCATTATAGAAATTTAGTCACAAGCTGGTTCAGAAGTTGAAAATACCATAAGGAGAGCACAAGACACTAATCTCCTTCGTGACAGTGACAATTCCCAGAGCTTTTTAATACCAGTAAATGCTCTCACATATTTGAAAAAGACCAGCATTTCATATGGATAGAATCCAAAATATCATGGTTCTTGAAATTTTAAAAGCATATTTTTGGGTTTATTCTTTAAACTCCATTGGGAATCTTATATTTTGTATCCAAAATAAATTTCAGGTTGATTTTGGCAGGTGTTTATTGTTGCTGAAAATCATCAGAATTAGAACAATATGAAGGAGAGCTCTGGCTGAGGAACCACCCTAGAAAGTTGCTGAAATGCCATCTCCTCTGAACAAGTTTTAAATTTATCTCTTTTCTTCATCATGATTTTTTGAAGCCCAGATGTCTTTCACTGTTTCTAAAACAGTGTTATAAGCTGCTGTTCATCCTATATGTTTTCAATCCAGCTATTCACACTTCTTACGTCACTTCTCACATGTTCATTTTAGTCTGGAAATCTTCTGCCAGCTTAAATCTCATTTTACTCCAGTGTTTTTGTATCTTCAAAATAAATGAGATTTTTATCCCAGATTCTGTAGCATTTTAGTTTTTAGATTTACAGTCTTAAAGCTTTGGCTCAATATTTTCTTGATTTTGGATCAAGGATAAAAATTATTATTTTTTGGCACATTCTTAGTTTTAAATGTGAATTTCTTCAGTTCTGAGGATTATTTACTGCTCTAATAAAATAAATTTCAGTTAAGGACTACAGTAACAAAGTAAATTTAGTACTGAAGGGAGAATTCATACTACTGTTTTCATCTGCTCACCTATTTTTGTACTTGACTGCTACTGTGTCTCACACAGATTTCACCAAAGAGAACATTGACAATATTAATGTAAATATATTTGGGGTTTATACTCTCAAATATTTAAAAAAATACATTAATGGGAAATAGCCCCCAGCAATTCCCATCACAGAAGACTTCTCAACTAGAGCCTTTGATGAATATTCAGCTTTGAGCCTGGAAATGACACAAGACAGCCACACTGACTAGAGGCTATCTGGAAATTTCTCCACTCTGAAAGAGCCTTAGTTGCCATGCTGGGTTGTGCAACACAAGGACCTGCTATATTCATTATCAATGCTTGAAATTTCTCTTTCCATATCAACATTATTGATACATTTTATTTTCAGTCTCAGCAGTTCTGATGGATTTAGACTACTGCTAAAAACCAATTCTTTAATTTCTATATTTAACATCTTCTCTTTACAAGCCACATTCTGAAATGGATTTTTTTCTTTCCATAAGGTATTCTAAACTAATATTGCTATTTTATTTTTAAAATAAGTAATAAATAAATAGTGATAGGTTGTGTTTTACAAATATTTGAGACAGTTAAAACTGCTGCCATGATAGTCACACTCAGTGGCTTCAATGAGATCTTGATAATTTTCCTTTCTTAAGAAATGAGCAAAACACGAAACAAACAGGCAAATGAAAACACACTCCAAAATACCCAGCCATGCTCCTTCAGCCTGTTTGACAGTCTTGAGAAGCCCAGAGTCAACTCCATGCCTCTAAAATGGAGAGAGGATTGCAATATCTATATTGCTTCTACAAACTAATGATATTTCTGAATAATGTGAGTATAAACCAGGGTTTTCTATGCAGGCAGGGCAGTTAGCATTGAACTTCAAGGTATATTTGGTAGAACAAAAGTGTGACAAAATCAGAAGTGCCACAAGGATGATAAAATTTCTAAAATGTAACCTTTCATAAACCTAGAGTTGCCTGTGTTATAGCCAGTAAGGCAGAAGTGACACAATCAGTAGTGGATATGGCAAGCAAATACCAGCTCCTATAGCATCCTCTATGGCAGATAAAGAAACAATGCAAGCTAATGTTACTATGCCTACTCTGTTTCATCATGACTGCTCAGCCAGTGCCTTGAGAAAAATTAGGTCTAGTCACATAAATTTGCAGTAGCTTGAAACTGTTTAGGTGGAGTGCAGAGGAACTGAGGATCTGGAAATCACCCCTGCCAAGACGAGAGTCAGAGCACATGCCTTTTGCATAACCCCTCAGTTCACAGCTGCTTTTCAAAACACAGCCTGGCTGCCTCTCCTGCAGGCTGTGCTCAGAGCCAGGGGTACTGGATATGTTTGAACAAGTGCCCTGGACGCTCTTTTTAGGTATTAAGCCAACCTTCTGTAGCAGCCAATGTAGATTTGGCTTGGAGAATATTTCTAGGGTGCAAAAAACAAGTATGCTATGCTAAACCCTTCCTATAGGCACTTGCTGGTTTATTTGCACAATTCACATTGTCTTTGGCATTTGGAGAATGTGATATTTTTCATGCACACTTTCAGCTAACTCTTTCATTCCTGTGAATGCAGGGTAGCTAGCTAAGCAGGCAGAGGTTTTAGTTAATACTGGAGAATGAATGAACACCTTATATTAAATAACACTTGACCCAGTGGACCAGAATAGCAGCGTGCCAGGTGTCCAAAGGTAAAAAAGCAATCTGAGCTATAGAGTACAGGCTAGGACAAGAAAAAAGGCTGCTGACGTGGTAAATCTCAGGGAAAAATCATAAAAAGGTTGTTCAGCATTGTAGTCAGTAGGAAAATGACTACATCAATTATTATCTAAAGGATAATTATGAAAACATAAGAATAGGATGAGCCTTCAGAGTGAACGTGCTTTTATCTAACCTGAAGAGGGTATGCAAAGAACCATTTCCTAATTTACACCAGACATCTGGAAGGTCCAGTTGAGCTCCTCATTATTGTTCTGTTCTTGACTTTGTGTTCTGAGACACATTAATGTGAAATAATTCCAGTGAAAGGCTGCACTTCAGGAATAAATACAAATCTGTACAACACCAACTTTTGCCCTCAGACTCTTAAGTGGCTCTTGATACACTCACACCTGTATATATATGGCCCTTGACAGACAATTTATGTAACTATGCTTGGGTGTTTATTAATGTTTCTTTTTGCTGTTAAATAAATTCAATGTATTTTTAAAAAGAAAGTTAATTTAATAGAAATCAACTAATGTTTTTTTTATCTTTTGTCTAAGAACTATAGATAGTGTTGACAACTTTAATGTAATGCATACTCAGATATTAATAAAATCAGACATTTTGAAAAATTAGGTAAAATTTATTCAGTCCAAGTAATTTGACTTATTTTTATTTTATGGTCTAGAAACATCAGTATAAATTCCTGAAATGTGTACTCTTTCTGTAGCTGTCTGTATAGTTCTTGCAAGAGATACATATTCTGAGGAAACTCTTGAAATAAATTATAAAACCTCCTGTAAAAAGTGTCCTACATAATCATCAGAGCTGCACCTTTCTTCATGATTTCTCATTAAAAATGCCTGAGAAAAATGATAAATGGATGAGATAGTAATCTTCTCTAGAAGGTTTTGACATTTGGACTTCTGGACGTCTGGCACATTATGTAGCCTAGGAATGGCCTTTTCCCACCATTTTCCTTGAGGAAAGCCAAAGATAAACAGAAGTCCATCTAAATCCTCGAGGAAAACAGCGAGGGGAGGATCCCTGGAAAGATGATGGAGCCATTTTGATCTGTCAAACTGAACGTGAGATCCATTGGTAGAAGCCTCATTTGAGCAGATGGATTACTGCAGAATGGCATTTAAATGGAAGCATTAGGGCGTTCACTCAGCAAGGAACACAATAACAAACTCATGTTTAAAGAGATAGAGTGTGCTTTGAGAATGGATTTTTGGCTAATTGTATATGTGGATGAGTGAAAATAATTATTTTAACTAATCTTTTGAAAAATAAGCAATTTTTTGTTTACATTTTCTCTTAAAATGCTACAATTGCTGCAATTTGGGTTTGATTGCAACTACTGGACTTCAGTAGAACTTCCGTAGGCACAAAAAGCTGCCCTACAGAAGTCACCATACAGTCAAGACCTGGGAAATTCTGCTAACATTCCTAGCTGGTATTAGTGCTCTCATGACACCAAAACAGGAAAATGCCCCTGACACATGAGAGTTTACTTTTTGGTGTTACATGTTCCTATCTCTGTTCCCTTGACCTAGTCCATCAGGGCTGAGTTGCAAAGCTCACAGTGCTCTTGTGAAATTGCTTTGGCTCACAGCAGGAGGATGGTTGATATGTCTAAGTCTAAAGATATGTTCTTGAAATGTTATTGAAAGAAATCTCAAGTAACCACGTTGGATTTTTTCCTCTGAAATCCCATAAGAAAAGAGACTGCAAAATGAAGAGACTTACATTCTCTTGTATGTGTCACTGCCTTCAGAGATTAATTTGTCTTCATTACATTAGCTTGACCAGATACCTAGGAGACTTTTGATGCTATTTGGCATCTTCTTTTTCCATGGACCTAACTTTTCAGCATGTAAAAGATCACATATCTTTATAAAGGAACTCAGTGTTTGCAGGAGCATGTTGATTGTGTATAAAGCTCTAAATCTCCAGTTCTGTCAGAGTCTATGCAAATTAAACAAATTTTCTTCCAAATAAAATATTTTTTAAAGTTTATTAGGATAAAAATAAACCTTTTTAATAATTTAGGCCCACTGCTATTTGGAGGCTTTTTTATTCTAATACAAAAAAGGCAATTGCATTTACTGTGTGTTTCTGTGCTGTATTTAAAAAGCAGCAAGCCCCTTTGCATTCAACTATAGAATGCTGGAATTTTTTGATTAGTGTTTTTATATTTTTGAGATGAGAAATCCTTGATGAATGCATTGTAGTTTCCTTTGGAAAACAATAACTTAGGTGCACAATAGAATTCTGGTCTGAACCAAAGCAAGGAATTTACACCCAAAGACAAATTGTGCCCACACTGGGAACTCAGTGGGAATTAAGGTGATTTAAATTTATGTTAAATTTGGAACACTTGATCCTCAGCATTTGAGTCTTACAATGAATTACTAGCACAAAACAGAAACAGAATGAAGTATATGGCCCATGTATATTGTAATAACATTCTTCTTCTTGTGAGCCAAGAAATTTATTTATCATTATATAGTTCAAGTAATATAGCACAGCAGATCTGCCCAACTGAGCCTGACTAGTCATACCTAAGCAAGGACATTTTCATATATTTTTGTGTTATCACATTTGTATAAGGGCAGATTTTCTTCAGCTAGCATGTAATTCCAAACAGTAGAGCATACAAATAGGAAACAGATTTTGTGGTGTATTCAGAAATCCTAAGAATACAGGGCTGTAAAGTAAACTGATTTATAGTTCTGAGAATTATCAAAAATGAATGTTACATTATAAAAATGGTTTGGATGTATAAAAATGAAAATTTAACAGAATTCACAGTCCTTCTGAAGTTTGGAACTAGATCACTAGATAGTCTTTGTTTACATGATCTCTCCTCATATGATTAATATTAGTTCACAGTATGTTATTTTTAAAAGTAATTTTTCAAAAGGCATAAGAAAAAAGTCATGTTGCTCATTTAACTCTTTGTTTTTAGTTTTTCTCTTCTGCATTCTTTAGCTAAAACAACTACATTCTTTTTAGTGGATCCAGATAATGAATGATTTACAAAACCTCTGAACCAGCTTTGAGTTATGAAACTGATCCTAAAGTAAGACTACAAAATGATCTGTAAACAGTGTTTATTCCAAAAAGATGGTCTCTTTGTTAAACTCTTCCTATTACTTTCTATTGATTTTAAGGATTAATTTTGCTTTAAGGTATGTTGTGCAATAAAGGTCCTGTGGAGAGGGGAAGAGGATTAGACAATAGGAGTGGCAAGTCTTCAGAAAAAATTTACTCCTACAATTTCCACAGCTTCTTCTTGTATATGAAATTTACTTTACAGTTAAGCTGTTAACAAGTAGAAGAATTTGATATTTATAGAAGCATGTTCTCAGTCCAAAAGTGTACACTAACATGCATTTTCACTACAAACTCTTTAAAATTGAAATTGAGAAGAGATTTTTTTGAAAAATCACAGCTTAGAATAACAAATTTAAAATACAACTCCAGTGCACATACTTGGGAGACTTTCAGTTGATTTCATTGGGATTCAAACTGAGCCACAAGACATTTAATGCCACCTCTAATTGTATTCTGTCAAAAACCTGAAGTACCAGAAGGATTATTTATTGTCTACCAGAAGCTCCTCACTGTGGCAAATACAAAATAACCCAAAATATCATGGGGAATGCAACACTGCTAGAGCCTGCAAAAACACAGGCATGGAGAAGAAAACACATGCTGGGAAACATTTAACTGAATTTATGATAATAAGATATTGATTTTTGAGCTAAATAAGCCTTATTTATATTCAATGGAGTGAAATAGACAACTGTGAGGTGTATAACCTACTTATTACATGAATCTAATTTTTGGGCTGCCTAATTCTTTTCATTAGCTGTAAAAAGAGCTTTTTTTGACCAGATAATAAATACCAATCTTCATGGAGGCATGCATGCCAGCGTATGCATGTCACACAAGTGTGTCTTGCCATGTGTCCCCTGAGGCAAAGCTGAGGATGCTTTACCTCCTGGATCTCAGTAGGCACAGGAAGGGAATAAAAGAATGGCTTACAGCTGCTCAGAGGAGAGGGGGGAAATGTAAATATTTTCTGAAAAACTGCATAAATTATCATATGGCTTTGCTGTTCTGGCTTGTATGGCTTCTTATGGGTTCAACATTAATTACTCTGGTAGCTGAGCACATTTCAGTCATGGTTTAACTAACACAACTAAAATATTCAGTGCTGGGGTTTTTTTGGTTTTTGGTGGTTTGTGGGTTTTTTTGGTTGTTCTATTTTGGGGGGGTGGGGGGGTTCATTTCTACCCAGAGGAACCAGCTATACAGGGGAATTCTTTAGACATATATGTTCCCTGAAATTTTGTGAAGGAAAATGGGCATCTGATAGGAGTTTAGAGTTTGTCCTGACTGAGACCTGGAGTATTCACATTTCCAGTATATTCCCCTCTTTAAAGCAATCTGTAACTTTCAAGTTATCACAGCAGGACCCATTTACGGACAATTTTAGTGCTGGTCTGTAAGCACAGACTCCTGACTGCACAGGTCTCTTAGTCATACCACACTTTGATAATCGAGCAGAAAAACTGAGTAGGAGCACATTTTGTAGAGCCAATACTCTGCAAAGATCACACCCAACATCCTGTTCCGTCTGTGAGTCATAGTGGAGAGAAAGAAAAAAAATCATTAAACAAATATTCCTGCAGATCTCCAGTTAAAGGTGTTCTCTGCTCTGTCTGATGTTTCCTGGAACTCTGCAGACACATCCATCTATCCATCAGCAATGTGTCACTTACACAGCCTGTGCCCTTTTAGCCTCCAAGCTTCCACTCCTATCAACTGTTTCCTCTGCTCCCCCTGCCACTTCTGTAAAGTCTCCATCCCTTTTTATGCTGCTGGTTCAACAGGTTCACCTTGGGGAATTTCCTATGGAAATGACTGCAAATACCTATCAATTACTTTATTTAAGTCCAGTCTCCTCTGTCATTGCCTTCTGTGCCTGTATGTCAGCCAGTAAGGGCAGAACCCATCAGGGAGACCAACGGTCCTTTCATATTTTGAAAAGGCAGCAGGGGAAGCCTTTGCCAGTCAAGGCTTCAGGAGCTCTGCTGGCAAAGAGGCTGCAAGAGCTTCAAAACTCTTCCAGCCAAAGGACTGGCTGTCCTTAGATGAGATTCCAAATTTGCCTGAGGGAACTTCTCCCTGGAGGCAACAAGACTCTGGACTCAAAATTCATGTTGTCTGACCAAGCTTTTATCAATCTCATGGTCATTTTCCATTGTATGGCATTGATAAGAATGTCAAATTCATAGAAAATTGCATTGTCCAAGGCATGAGGTTGCTTTGGTAACACTGCATTTTGATTTTTCTTGAATAAAAGTTCTTCACAATTCCCAGTTTCCTTATAAAAATGGAAGAAAATATTTCAGTCTGAGCTGCATGCATCCCTTGAGTTTCCTGTAAAGAGGCCTATTCTTTAATCAATTAAAGCACTCTTTTATACACAGAAGTGTTCACAGATTTATATACTAGTTTCGTGGTGATGACCAATTACAAAAACAAAAAGCAAATGACAGTTGAAAAGGGCAACTTGTATTCAAAAGCAAAGCCCACATTTGAAGAAAGATTGAAGAAGGAGTTATTGTTTCTGCATATAAATCCTATTTCTTTTATGCACTTTTAGCATTTCCAGATGGTAAGTCGCTGTGACAGACACAAAAAAAATAAAAACAAAAAAAATGCACATATAAAATTCTTATATCATGCACTGGCACAATCACAACATAAATCAAAGCAATAAATAATGAGAATCTTTTTCTTATTTTTTTTAATGCAGGTAAGTGCTTCCTGCATTGTCTTTTGGAATTACTACACTGCTACATGTTTAAGCACATAGTAAATGGCCAATGGAGTAGTGTCACTGGCATGAATACCCTGGAAAAGTTCCTTTATTCTTCTTCTCCTAATTGGTGTTGTAATAAATACAAAGCTTTAGTGCTTTTTAATTACTGTTATGACTTTTCAAATACCAAAAATCACAGTTTCCCTTATAAGTCATGTACAAATTAATATAATAATTTAATCAACATTCCTTTCGTAATGAGCACAGTATGAAAAGCTGATGTATGGGCTATCTATAATGCAGAATGACAACATCCTTTGAGGCAAATCCAAGGGATGTTAAACTTTAACATGTTTTGTCCCTTTCTTTCACACACAGATTTTAAAGGAGGATGTACTAAACATGGGAAAGAATGAGAAATAATCTGAGAGATAAAACAGAGGAGAAATATGTGAAGATATTTGAAAAGTGAAAAAGCATGAAAAAATGAGGAAAGAAACAGAATGAAAAAAGGAAAGAGAGAAGTGCAGAAAAACAAGGTGATTATGAGGCTGAGATGGAGGCACACATTTAATATTTTCACTAGGGTATTTCTAGAATATTGTCATGTATCTGCAGGAATTTATCTTGATTATTTTCATTATGGAATATAATTCCATGGTGGCTGGACTTCCATGCTTAGGTTCCAGTCTTCAGACTTTTGGCACTTTTTGGATCTTCCTTTCTATAATATTAGTCTCCAAGAAGTCATTATGTTTTGCTGAGATTAAGGTTTTTTTTTTCATATTTATCCAGCTTCCATTTAGAACCCATTTGGCTTAAAATTATTTGGTGACCTTATAATACAATTTTATTTTATAGGAAAAAAAAAATAACTTGCATAAATTCTGGCTAAGACAAAAGGATGTAGGAACAGTCCCAAAGCATATGGGTTAAATTAACGCCTGCTGAGTTGCAGTGCCAGCATTTGTCTGATTTAATGACATGATTTTAAATAATTGGAGGGGGGTCTTGAGCATCCTCCCTGTGATTTTCTGATGGATTAATTTTAAACAGAGGCACAGGGAACATTTGGGACCACTAGTGTGAATGTTTTCTGTTGGTTAACAGTGAATAATTGGCCTAGTTTCTTGTCCCATTTCTTCTCCAGAAAAACATAATTAATTCAAGTGTGCTGGCCAGTGATACACATAGCAGTGCTGCAAGCCATGCTAATAAGGCTGATCTCAGGAGTGAATAAAGAAGGTCAGATGGTCAGGAGTGGGACAGGCAACAAAACTGAATCAATAGGACACAGGGCAGACGAGTTCAATCTCTCACTACATAGGCCAGGAATATTTAAAAATATCAAGATTTATTTACAATCAAACACTAATAAGAAAGTAAAAGAAGATTAAAGGTGACATATTAGGTCCTGATCACGCTTCTGGGCTTTAGGAGTGAAAATAAAATGAGAAGGTCTGGTTTTCCTAGTTCCTGAGGAGTTCTTCCTAATAGATGAAACATAACCTCAATGCTATTTTCAACAACTGCTTCAAAAATACTCATTTCAGCATATTATTTTGCCTTCAACAACCCCTTCTTTTGTTTCACAGTGTGAGATGCTATCTGGTTTTTAAAGGGGTGCTCTTCAAGCTCTTAAGACCAATAAAAAATTGGAATTATTTTATTTTCTCTTCTGATTAGCTCAGCTGGGCAAACATGCAGATGCAGATATAAATCTGGAGTTTCAGTTAGGTAACAGAGACTAAAATCCCCCACAAAAACTGTTTTATGAAAATGCTGTAAAGAATGTATGCATATACATTTAACATACAGAGCAATTTAAGAAGAGAAAGGAAATTATAATCAGAACTAATATACAGTGTTGCATTTTGGTAAATACTGTCGCTTGCAACACACCAACAGAAGAGCGGATCTGAAGTACATAATGCTATACTTATACCAATTTGTTTTTAGGATATGGAAAAGCTGGACTAGGAAAATGAACACATTCATTGCAAATCCAAAACTGAGTGTGTAATGTGACCTGCAATTGAATCACAATGATTGTAGCTTTTTCTTAGTAGATAGCTCATTATAAAGATTTTATTTCCTATATTTCTTCAAGCTAAATGCAATATACTCCTGTACTTGAAGTTAACCAGTCTGTTATTCCTTCAAATTTTTGAGCAAGTTATCTAACTTAGCCAAACAAGAAGTATCCAGTCTTCAAAAAGAAGCCAGTTTTTAAAAAGAAATTATACAGACCTTTTCTAACATGAATCCACCCTCTTAATAGTCTTTGAAGATAAACACATCTGTGCAATGATGCTGTGTTTTAAATGAAAGCATAATCTAGAATTAAGAATTAGAGGGCCAGAAGAGTGGATAGCAACTCAATAAAACATTTAGATCATGAGCTGAGAAAAGTTTGGACCTTGAGCAGGACAGCTGGAATTTATAATTTCTGCTTTGCAAAAATGTTATATTTCCTGAAAAATATTCATTTTTTTGACTGAAAAGTCTGCATGGTATGTTCAGCAAAAAATCCCAGGTTTTTGCTTTTGGATAAATTTCCAGACTCTGAGAAACTTCTCATGTTTATACGTCTAAAATTTATTTTTCTGTACTTTTGTCTGCCTAATCAAATGAAGTAATGCAAGAAACAAAAACAAATGCAAATTTCCCATTTTCCAAGTGAAATCCCTTTATTTCAGAAATATTTTTTTCACAAAAAAACTTTCAGGAAAATGAAAATATTTCAGTACAGATAGAACAATTTTCCCTCACTCAAAATTGTTTTGGCAAAAGAATTCTGACCACTTGTATGCAATAATAATGACCTCAGGATGACCTGTCACATCCATATTGTTTACATGAACCTGGAAACTGCAGATCAGTCTATTAAGTCAAAATGTGATTTTTGTTCACACTTACTTCCACCTTGGAAAAAGTGAGTTGAGTCTTTGTGTTTTGAAGAAAAACAAAACCTAAAGAAAACAACCTGTTCGTAATAATTGTACAAGCTTTAAAACCAGAGCAGAATTCTTCAGTCAGCCAATCTTGAGTTTTCCTTTGCCACAGTGCAAACCAGCAAGGTAAGGAACTGATAGCAGCACAGACTGACCTCAGCCATCTGAACTGATTTGTAGAAGAGCTGAACAGAGTTGAAGCTGAAGCCAGCAGGCCTTGCAGCTGTGTGGTTTTCTTGCCAATCAGCTTGTTGGCCCAAAAATAAGAAAATAGCTTTAAACTGGCTAAGGACAGGGGAAGATGATCACTGGTTATCAGCAGTAATAAAGGTGTATTACTTTTATAATATCTTGACCTACTTTATTTTAAGAATATGCAATACAACCTATTTATTTTGGAATACACCATTATGAAGCTTAAGCTGAAGTTTCATTTTCTTTAAGATGATAGTATTCATTATACCATACCTGGGATAATGTTACAGAGACTTAAAAGGAAAACATTGTCCAACCTCTGAGTCACAGGGGGGATGTGTGACAGAGTCAAAATGTGCCTTTTCATTTTACTAAGCTGTTTCATATGATTGGTATTTCCAAGAGCCTGAAAGTTTATTATCTATAAACTGTGTTACAAAATCAATTATTTAAGTACTGTTTAATATTCTTAAAATATTAGAACTGGTGAAGTAATAAAAAAATATTCCCAAAAGAGGGATTCAAAACCATTTGTTTGAGAATCAAAATCTGCACTTTTTAAAATATCTACTTTCACAGTACAGTGCACATATGATCCTCTCAGTTACCCTGAATGGTGCCTAAAAGCCTGTCATAAATTCATAAAAGTGTTAGACTCATAATAAACTTAATGAAGAAATAAATTATTCCTTAGTCAGTACATTATCTCTGCTGACTTTAGTACAGGCTGAGACTGTGCTCTGCAACCCTCACCACTTCAAACTTCCAAAGGACAGATTTGAAAAAATCAAGAGCAATTTCTGGGTCATTAATGTTCTTTTTCTTCAAAATACACGCATTTAGACAAAAAGATTGAATACAAAAGTCAATTAAGACTATGATGTTTTTCATGTACTTTTTTCCTTGTTCTCTGTTCTCTTCTGGTCCTCAATGAGCAGAGCAATGTGAGCTCAAAATAGCTGCCCATGTGCAGAGCAGCCCTTCCCTAACTCCTCATTGGAGTAAAGGAAGAAATGAAGTTCTTTCCAGCAGCATCAGCCATGAGCCTGTTCCACACTTTGTCTCTACTCTCAGCTGGGAAGTTTTCTGGAAGTGCTGGGCCATGGGAAGGTGAATGCTGTGCCTAAATTTCCTCTGATGTCAGTTTTCTTCCAAGGTCTAAAGGCCAGTTTGCATGGGATCTTCACATTCCTAATTAGTCCCGGGGCCAGAGCTCAGATGTTATTTGTAACATTTTTTCTCCTTCCAGAAATTCATCTTGAGGAATTCAATAACAGTGAAATAGGTTTTATCCCATTTCAATGGTTTCTTGAGTCTAGCATTCTGCTTTATTGTCTGGCTCTGTACAAGATACCTCATATAAACTTTTCATGATGTCACCTTTAGTTTATCCATTTATTTATTTATTTATTTATTCAAAATATCTTTCACTGAGCTACTATCAGATTACAGTCTCCTTGAACTATGATGGCCTTGCTGCTCCCCACCAGCAGCCTGATGCACTGAGAGCCACAGAATGTATCTTCCCACTGCAAAAGTACCTGTTATTTCAAAGGATATAGACAACAATCTTCCCCTTCCTTTTCAGAAATTTCCTGTGTTGTGTTACCCCACAACCAGTTGAAATGTCAGGCAGACTTGATCATTACATTTTGCATTAAGTATTTTTGTGAAAATTGAAAAAAATGTAACAAAAACCCCACGATTTATCTCCAGCAGACTGAGAGACTTCACTTATTTGCAACTCACTGCAAATCAATCACAGCAGATGGAACCCATAATTCACTTGATCTGGGGTTTCCAGTAACTTGAAGTGACAGTCTTAAGCCAAATCTTCATATTTCTCTAATTGTCTGGTTAGTGTCACTGGCAAAGCAACCCACAATGAAGATTTTTCATTCTGAGCCTTGCTGCTTGCTCCTCCAGGCCATCACCACTGCTCAGTAAGGGTAGGTTCAGTTTGATGTAGTCTTTTTGAAGACAAAACCAGTTATCCATCTGGCTCTTACTCAGTCCTCCTCAGTCCTAATACCTGTTATCCTTGGGTGTAAAACATCTCTGGACAGGGCTACATTTTCAGGGATCCTTGACCATGTGTTTTGTTCTTTCTTCTTGTCTTTTCATTTCTGCTTGTTTGGCATTTTGTTATTAGGTTATTTGTTGTTGTGCTGCTCCAAATATTGTAAGCAAGTGCCCATCCTTATTTTTGGAGAAGAAGCATGTTCTATTATTTTTCCTTTATTTTTTGGGGTTTTTTGTTAGGTTTTGGGTTTTGTTTGGATTTTTGGGGGTTTTTTTGTTTGGTTGGTTGGTTTTTTGGCTTTTTGTTCTGATTGTAACAATGATACTTCTGTGTCTGGGCTCTACGATCTTCAGAAACTGAATTTATTTACAGAAATTAATTCTCAGTGCAAGTGGTAACACTGTATTAATATTATTGGTTTCTGGGTAGAAAGTGTAAAAGTTGAATTTCTGTACATTTGTTTACAAGACTGACCAATCTTACGCTGTTGATGGCTTTTGGAGTGCCTTCTTTAAGCTGATGTTGTAGACCTTCCCAGCAGTTTCTCTCAGACAACTCCTGGTTATCTTCTCAAGCAGCTGTAGAAATGGAACAGGCTATGCTAACCTTCTCACCAAAGATTTAATTCTTTGTGAGTTTTATGATTAAAAAATTGCTCTGACTTCTAATGAAATTAAAATGTTTCAGTCATAGTTCCTGATTTGTGATGACACTTTCACATAAATAAATAAAGTCTGTACTGCTTATCTTTCAGTCGTGAGAACAACTTGTGATCCACTTGGGATGCAATTCAGGGTGATGAGAGAAGTGATGGAAATACTCCATACGCTGAAAAAGGTTTGTCTAGATGGAGGAAGGGCATGCTGAGCTCTTTTAACCTCTTCAATAATCTCATGATTTCTCTTGGGAATGAGCAAGCACTTTCCTTTCAGTGGATTCCTTGGCAGTGACTGTGCATATATCCATCTTGACTTTGACCTCCAAAGCTCACAGCAGTCAATTAAGCAGCATATCTGTGAACTGTCCTACTTTAAATAATTGTCATAATGTCACACTTTGATTTTCTTGAAACTCTGCCTAAATAATAACGCATTTTTTTATATACCCTGGTATTAATAGCCGAGCAATTTTATTCTGTTTTGGACTTCCCACAGAAATTGATTTTTTTCTTATTTATAATTAAGCTCAGACCAAACTGGAATCCTAATATGGTCCTAGACCCCCATGTACCAGGCAGCATTGAGAGCACATGTTAGACTGGAAACACCTCGGACCGGTGTGTCTCTGCAAAGTATTTTAAGAATACGTCCATACTGGCAAATAAAACAGGCTCATCTACTTGCCATCTATAAAAAAGGCAAACAAAATGGTTCTTCTCTGGCCCTAAGGAAAGTTGTCTCATCATAGTTTACACCTGAGGTATGATTAAACTCATTCTCTCACACCTCCAGAACTGCAAGGCTACACCCAAACTACCTTAACCTGTGTCATTCCCAAAGTGCTTCTGAATATTGCAAAGCCCCAGCTGAGACAGGAAAAACCTATGCATCTAGCCTTTGCCCTGGATGAGTTTCATTTGCCTGTCTATTGATGGAGCCTAATTATCTGCAAGGTGCTAAATTGAAGTGCACAGTTATTTTGAATGTGTGGGAGGAACATAAAATACAGATGATGTTCTTTAACCCCTTTGTCATGGGTAAGAAATACAGGAAAATAATCTGATTTCAATTAGATTCAGAAGAAACAAAACTTCACTTCCAGGCAGGAAACTCACAGCCCATTTCCAACTTTAAGCAAAATGTCATGGCCAACATATAAACTGCTTAAAAATGGCTTTATGTAATGAAAGTGCTGACAGGTCTTTAATTCTATCCGTGAGTGTGACTATATAGCTGAATAATTTTCAATTCTTCTTTGATTCTTGAGGTTTGAAGCAATTTTAATTCACTGTGAAGTGACATCTTCCAGAGTACCAATGCAAGGCACTTTATTTTAATATTAAACATACGGAATTACAAACTGATCATTTCCTAAGTGTCCATAACTTTTGCACTGACTCCAAATTAATCCATTATTTTAAAAGTATTATCATTAATAACAAATGTGTTTCTGTAACTGTGGAAGAGGGGGAATAATAATATAATATTAATCTTACTGATTTTTTATAAACTATTCTACCTACTAATTATCATTATGACAACAGGAAAATCCATTTAACATTGCCTAATGCTTTAAAGTGTGGGAACTTTTGTCATCCTGTTATAATTTTGCCAGACTTCAGCAGTTTGCTGCAACTTGTCCCTGCCAAGCATCTGCCTAAATCTGAAAGATTTTCCCTTCTTTGCTTTCTGTCTCTTTTTATATTTCAAGTGTTATAAGTAACTCAGTTAAAGTAAGTGGAACTTTATAAAGCTGTGATGAATTAGAGGCTTATGTGTATGGTTAAGCCACAGCCCAGCAAAGAGTTTTATGTTTATCTAAATTTATGCTGTATAAATAGTCCAGATGATTCTAATGATGCACATTCAAGCCATGCAAAGTAAAGCATGTCTATATATGTCTTTGTAGAAAAAAGGACCTTACAGTGTGTATTAGTGGTGAAAGCATTTCAGTTTCATAGAATAAAAGTTCAAATAGGTGTAAGATCTTTCATGTAGGATCTGGCTGATAAAACTTAGATGCAAGGAGGAGCTTACTCTGATTGTTTTTCAAATATTTATCAGTATTTAGCCCAGCTCAAAGTCCATATTGAACACTATTCAAAATAATCTGCTAGCTCTAGATGTCTGAAAAAAATAGGAATATTTTTTATTATTGCCAAAGATCTAGTCTAAATATCTAAATTACAATTCTGCCACTTTAGCGAGGATGCAGTTTTAGCATACTCTGATGATTTATGTATCTGATGGAAAAATCCTGTGACAAGCAAAGGAGTAACTTTTGAACCTTGGAAATAATTAGACTATATAAATTGATCCGACTTGCAGCTGAAATATATGTATGTGCAAAGTGAAAATGGTCATGCAAAGTATTCATATTGTGAAAAAACATTTGAAAATTCTTATTAAAAAAAATCAACAAAACCTACTCATCCTCCCCCTCCAAAAAAGCTTTGATATTTCATACCAGATCCTCTTTGCCTTGACCAAAAATACTTTTTTCTGAAGTGTGTCAGTAAAGTAGAAAATTCAATTTCCCTGTTATAGACACATTTCTATGAGCCATCTATTCACAGATGAGCTGTACCTGATGATTGAAATACAAGATTTTTCAATAGCAAAAATGTCTGTAACTCTACTTACTTCAAAGAGGAAAACTAAGTTTGCATCTTGGCTAGAATTTCTAACACTGCTCAATCCAAGCAGGGTGATTCCAATAATGTTAATGGAAATAGGTTCATTCATTGCACCTTGATGTAAAATTAAACAGTTGTAGTTGTTAACTTACAATTCCAGAAACCCCAAAGGCCTTTTGTGTTGGTGGGGAAGAAAGATGAAAGGATAACTCATAAATTAAGCATAATATTCCTGTTCACCATCTATATAAACATTAAATTTGTCCTATCACCTTCTTTAACTTAATTTTCTTTGAGTCAAGTCATTAACTTATTTGTTTTAGGTTCTTCCTATGGGTATTTGTCCAGGAATAATACACTGTGCTGCCGTCTTCTTCACAAAAGTACCTTGTGTGTAAGGACATTATTCCCATACAGCCACACAGACATTTGCCCAAGCCATAGAAGACAATTCCTGACAACAGAGGGAAGTACTGTAAACAGCAAAATAAAAGGCAAACATTAGGGGTCAATAAAATTAGTTATCTATTTTACAGTACTGCCTGCCAGTGAACATATACATTGCTGATGTATTTTTGTACATTATTAGTACTGGGAATTTACTTTTATATTTTATAAGGAACAAAGCGTCCATTAGTCAGTTTAATGTGGTGTATTTCTACGTGGGGATTGCTTTGATTTAAGCTAGCTAAATGGATCTGGACACAGGGCAATTGTTAGAGAATTTAGGGCACTTTGGGGTCTCTTTTTGATGAGGAGTGCAGGCTGAGAGGTTACAGTGTTAAGGTCGAGCTGCCAAAACTCTGGCAGCATGAGTCTCGTTGGAATAGTGTGTCACGGAGAGCTCTGAGCTCAGCCCCGGGCTGAGGCTGAGCAGGCTCTGCAGATGTCCTGCAGAATCTCTCCCCAGGGAGCCCCACAGGCTCCTGCTGCCTGGGGAGCTGCTGAACACCCCTGTCAGGGCACGAGATGTGATGTGTTCAGAGAAATGTGTAAAAGTACACCTGGGAGCAAAAAACAGGCAGGAGATAAACAACTGTTCTCCTTCGAGGACTGCCAAGAAGGTGTAAATACAATTTTCAAAATTATTATTATCATTATTATATTTACTGTTGCTATTATTATTTCTTTATTTGTCCATCTATCAATTTTTGTCAGATTTCTTCTGTGTTTTGCTTGTCCTGTCTCCAAATATGTATAATCTTGATGTCCTAAATTGATTTGGTTTTCCACAGGTACTGACACAATTATTTGAAAGAGATTTGTGTTAATGAACAGGCTACCAGTGCTTACACATGTTTTTGACAACAGCTGCATTGAGCTCCTGTTTGGGAGACTCATATATTAAAAGTGGCCAGCTTTTTAAAACTGAACTACTACTTGTAACCATTTCAAAACCTCTAAATTTTATAGAGAGTCAGATATAGAGACAATATCCATTCTTAAAAATCTGTACAGCTTTAATTGCTAGTGTAAACTGATTACCTACTTATAGCAATAAATGATGGCTTATAAACCTGTGAAACAATTTATTCAAAGTTTCACATTATAGTTACTTTAAATGTTAGTTAAATTGGACCTTTTTTAAAAAATCCTACTCCATAATTAAAATCAGTAAAAAATGTACAGTTGCTTCCACTGCCAGGTATATATAAATAATAATTACACTGAAAAATGAAACTGAATCTCAGTATTCTCTCAGAGCTAGAGTGGTAGATTGGACTATTTTTAGTACATCTGATTCCATCAGACACCAGGCTGTCTTTGCTGTCAACACAATCAACCTTCTGATGTCAACTACCAGGTGGATAATAATAGTAATAATAACAATAATTCTAAATCTTTTACAGAAGTAAAATTAGAATGATGCAACATTGCAATTAGACATGGTGAGTATGAATATGAGCTCTTCAAGTTCTGTATTTCCATGGTTTTGTAAGGAACAGAAACACATTTTTAGCTATAGAACAACATAATAGGGAGAGACACTGATTTTTTTCTCACATATAAAGATCCATTATATGCCATTGAATGCTTAATTTTACAATTGCAAAATTCTGCAAACCATTATTGTTTTGTTCAAATGAAGAACTATGTGTGTGAAAACCACAATTGCAGTAATATGATATTGTGACATAGACTGAAAAAATATTGTGGAGGATATGTAACTCTCTTCCATTTTCTGAGCATGCAGAGGAGATAATTTCATATCTGTGCCTGTAGACATATGCAGACCCATATTACTAAGAAAGAGGTAGTAGATATAAATATATTAAGAATAGATTTACAAGTATACCATGACTATAAAACAAACTTCAGTGCTTCATTATATTAACTCTTATGCCAAAGTACTGCATAAAAAACTTTGTAAATACATTTTGCACAGTTTGTCATGAACAAAATGATTTCATCACTGTATATCATGGTTGATTAAACTCTATGAATGACCCAGATTTTGTGCTGGCTCTACTGAAGCACCTTCACTGAACTCAGAGGATTTAAGCAGCTTAACTGATGTCAGTGTCTGCCCCTGTGACTGAAAGCTGTGAAAAACAGTCCATTGTAATATAGAACTGTTTGTTTATCAGAAGCTCCCTGTGGAGAACAGCAGGATGCCAGCTTAGCTGAATGGAGGATCACAGAGGAAAAGCAAAAAAAAAAAAAAAAAGAAGTGGAGAGGGCAGGAGCAGGGAGGGTCTGCCCATAGGGAATGAAAAAGGATCCCATAGGGGTGGAACTGGAAAGACCAATCCTTGATTTGGTTTGATTTGCAACTGGTGAAGGATGCTAAAGGCAAAATAATTGCTTATCAGCTGCAAAGAGCAGAGCATGAGGGTCCATGGGTAGGTGGGGAAGAAGACTTGCTTTCTAAGCTCATGGACACAGAAAAAGAAAATATATTTCTCATGACCTGGAAGGACAAGGAGAGTCCAGGAAATTGTTGGCTGCTCAGTCAGAACTTAATCCCTGGCAAAACTGTGGTGGAAGTCCTCATGAAGACCAGTTCCTTCCAGTCTAAATATTTTTTTTATTTGCTATGATTCAGTGCTGCTTATACAAAATACCTTTTTTAAAAAAAAAAATTGTGTCAAAGGGTTAAAAATGAAAACATTACCCCATAAAAATAATTTATTTGATATGCAAGAAATCAAGCTATACTTCGTAGTTAATAGTTAATACTCTTCTTTTGGTTGCTGCTTATGAGTTTTGGTTTAATTCTGTAAAGGAAATCCTTGTTTACCATTTACTGAGTTTTGAAGTGATACTTCCTGCTGCCACCACTCCCTTTTGCTTAATATTTCTATATAATATAAACCAAGAATATTTTTAAATATAATGTCCTAGTACATTCTGAATCTACTTTTTCTTACCTTTCAGGGTAAACATTTCCATTCAATGTTTCTGCCTTGGTGCTCACCTGTCTTGTATCTGGCTTAGCTCCAACAAACCTATGTATAAAATGCATTGATAATTGCTGGCTCCACATGGAAGCTCTGATTCTTTCATCCTGAAAGAGTGAGGTGCTGCAGGAACAAAGCATTTCTTAACTCATAAAAAAACATTTAAGCTTCTGTTTTGTGTCCTTCCATTTCTGTCCTATTTCCCTTTCGCCCAAAGTAAGCAATGATAAAATAAAAATGAAAGTATTTAACAATCTTTTCTCTTGATAAAGGGGCTCATATCCATTTCCAGCTCTTCTGCCCCTCCCTCTCTCCTCCCCAAACGCATATTTAATACGCCATCAAGCTATTGCTGTATAAAACTTGTCTTATCACTCTGGGAATGCTTTGAACCTGCTGTGAGTCTAAAATGCAAAGGAGATAGAGTTTGTAGACTGATAGAGACAAATTGCTTTAGACATCTATATTAAAAGGCTTGAATAAAAAAAATTAAATCCCGCCCATGGAATGAATAAGTGGCAAGAAATTATAATTCCAGGGTTTTCAAAAAAGAAATAAAGTTCTAAGCATGAAACTACCTTGAAATGCTAGATTCTTGAAGAAACCTGGAGAAGAAGCTGACCTGGAAATATCTGCATTAGATAAAATATATTCTGCAGTGGAGAGTCAGCTGTAGTGCTGCAGAAGTGGAAGCAAAAAGTGAGCTGGATGAAGCTGGCTTTTTATCACTGCTTCTGGTCATTTAAATTAGCTTGGATATATGATTATTCTCCTCTCCTCTCCTCTCCTCTCCTCTCCTCTCCTCTCCTCTCCTCTCCTCCTCTCCTCTCCTCTCCTCTCCTCTCCTCTCCTCTCCTCTCCTCTCCTCTCCCTCTCCTCTCCTCTCCTCTCCCTCTCCTCTCCTCTCCTCTCCTCTCCTCTCCTCTCCTCTCCTCTCCTCTCCTCTCCTCTCCTCTCCTCTCCTCTCCTCTCCTCTCCTCTCCTCTCCTCTCCTCTCCTCTCCTCTCCTCTCCTTTTTCCCTGTCTTTTCCATTTAAATAATATCATTAATAAATTGTAGTTGCACAATGGCATTTGTAAATCACTACTAAAGGAGTGCTTATTGGCCTGCATGTTTCAGCATTGTAACACCGTTCTCTAACAAGATCCAGTCCTTGTTTGAATCGCAGAGTAGTAAAAATTATGGTGTCACTGTCTTGGGCACGGAGCAGATTTGTCTGGAAAATAAAATTAAAGTACCCTAAAACCACCAAAAGCTGCCGTGGAGTGGGATGTGTGACTAATAATGTGACTGTATAGCAATGCTGATGTGTATTTGTAGGAATCATTAAGAATGACATAAACCTCTGCCAGTGTAGTTCTTAATGGTGGAACTAGTAGGTTCCACTATCCCGAGATGTTTATATATTCTTAGCTTACGTCTCTTGTTAGAAGTCTCTGATCTTCTTATTTCAATTAAAAGCTTACTTCTCAAAAATAACAAAGATGGCAGAATGAAGACTAGAATTTATTTCATACCCTTCTTTGCTTGCTGAGCTATGATTCACCAGCATAAATGTTTGCTTTAGTTTGAGGCTTCCAGATGTTTACTTCCCTCTGGTGAGCTCAGCAAAACAAAGACTTGTGGCAGGAAGATTTTGTGATCTGTGAGTAGGGTTGGCCACCTGTTGTTTAATTACTGTGGTTATTTGGTCACTGTTTATAATTAAGTTCAGTTTATAAAAGGCTAATAAATTTTAAACTAAATTCTGTCAAGTCCTAGATGTCAGTAAAACAATCTATCACACTTTCTACTGCTGGGCTACTGATTATCTATATGACATAATAGCCATGTTTGAAGTCTGCATTTCCTGGTCAACTCTTTACCTTTTATCTTACTTCTCAGCAAAACTTTGATGTGATTTAAAATTTCAAATTTTGAATTTATAGCAAAATATAATTTCAATTCATTCATTTAATTTTTTGTTGATATTTATCTTCAGTTAGGCATTCAGAGTCAGTTTTTTGGTTTTTGGTTGTTTTTTGTCCAAAGGAGGGGAACAAAGAATGGCCTTGAATGGGAAGCCATGAGGAGCAGCTGAGGTCACTTGGTCTGCTCAGCCTGGAGAAGAGGAGGCTGAGGGGAGACCTCCCTGCAGTTACAGATTCCTCGCGAGGGGAAGAGGAGGGGCAGACACTGTCCTCTGCTCTGTGGTGACCAGGGACAGGACCAGAGGGAATGGCGTGGGACTGTTTCAGGGGAGGTTTAGGTTGGATATCAGGAAAAGGCTCTTCACCCCAAGGGTAGTTGGGCACTGAAAAGCTCCCCAGGGCAGTGGTCACAGCACCAAGCCAGGGAAAGCTCAAGAAGTGTTGGGGCAATGCTGTCAGGCACATGGGGTGACTCTTGGGGCTGTCCTGCACAGGGCCAGGAGCTGGACTCCATGATGCTGCTGGATCCCTTCTAACTCAGCATATTCTGTGATTCTTTTCCTTTCCTTTATTTTTCTCCTTAAAGAGAAAAATGTTATATCATGGCTTCAGAATCTTATATAGTTTTTTAGTCAATAAAGATCCTCCCAACAAGGTTTACCTCTGAAGCTTCCAATAGTTTTGCTTTTGAGTAGCCACACACTTAGATTCCATTGTGTGAGCATTCCTATGAGTAGTAGACATGCACGCTTTTAATAGAGTTTTTGTTTTGCAATTTCTGATTTTATTTAATAGACATGATTTAAAAAATATGGGTTAAGCCCATTTTATGAAGGACTACAGTACAAAAGCTGCTTTATCAGGGTCAAATAATGTAATGTGCTAGAGGTGTACATGTGAATAAAGTTGAATATCTGAAAACTAGCCAAGTACAGATCAGCACTAGGAAACTGCTTTTCTGCCATGTAGTTTTCAATTTTCAGTGAAGGGTATCTCATACATAATATATGTTTTACAATTTTGATGCTGTTACATTTGAGATAATATCATTGTTTTACTGGGTTGTGCTATCCATGACTAGCTGTAGAGATGGAAAAAACCCCAAACAACCAAAAACCACGTTTCTATTGCATTATGAACAATTTCCATATAGTTCATAAATCTTGTAGATATCTTATGATATTATAGTAGAAAAAAAGGGTTTATAAGCCTTCTTATAAATATAGTTTGTCTCTGTGATTTATCTATTCGAGTTGCCACCCAGAATACTTGAAAGCTATTGTGATGATGGAAGGACCTTTTAATGCAGACTAAGTAGGATTCAGATATGAAAATGCAATTGCTGTAAAAGAGAATTACACAATATGCCCACCCACTATTGAGAGATCCTTTAACCTCAAAGTGTTTAAAGTCTCATCCCAATCATGCAAACAGAAGTTGTTGCCAATTCATGTGTTAAACACAAAAATGACATTGAAGGATTCTGCCAGAAGCCCTTTGAGACAAGTGAAACATCGTAGACTTCCAAGAAAGCAAGTACATGTATATTTTAAAACAGGGAAAGCCAAATTAAAACTTTCCATTTAGCACTGAAGTGCTCTGTGGAAGGCTGAGCCTGAGCAAAAGAGGTGAACATGTGGAGGTCTGCACAGGCTATCCCACAGCATTTTGGAAAGTCTTGTCTCTGAACATAAGTGAAGACAAACACAAGCAAGGCTCCAGCCAACACAACATGCTGACACCAGCTTAACCTAGAGTGGAGAATTGTTTATGCTTCAGATGACTAATTATCATAGATAGAAGAGTACTTAAGTTATACAGAGGTAGCCAAGCTTTAAAAACATCACAGTGAAGCAAGAAAGTGAACCACAAGAATTTGTAAGTAATAAAGCTAAGGACTGAAGTGTCAAGGAGAACTTTGGTGAGAAATAACAAACCACAAAGCCAGCTCTAAGTATCTCTGCAGTAAATACCAAGCAGTGATACTCAGGCTTTCTTTTCAGTTCAGTTACTTTCTGTAACACTGTACAGAAAATAAGGATGGAGAAGGCACAATGGCAAAGAAGTTGTCAGATAAATTTCAGGAAAGTACAGCTAAAAAGATAATATTTCTGTCACACTTCTCACAGGTACTATGGAATATATTATTTTGGATTTTTTTTTGTGTATCTAAAATTGCCTTGATGTACGCTTAACAGAGAGAGCTTTGAACATTTCATCAATGAGATGACACTACAGCCTACCAGAGACAGAATTTTCTGCCTGATGTCCCTCAAATTTCTGAAATAATAAACTTCTCACACACACATCTAACAAAGGCACCATCCATGTTTTATTGCATGCATGATATAAAGTATTGATCTGCTTTGACCTATCCTTTTGATCCTTATTAAATACCTTTTGAACTCCTCACAGGCCACCTAATAATGCAATTGGACAGATGAAGAAAATGCTTCTAGACAGTTAACTATGAGTGGGATGGGACAAATATGTTTGCAAGAATTATCAACCCATCAGCACTTTTACAGCTGTTAACTGCTTTCATTTGGCTGATAATTGAACCCTAAAACTGATGAGGGAGGTTTTTCTGTGTCTTTCATCCTCCAGTGGAAAGAATTATGTGAAAAGAAGCCTGTGTAGATCTGAAGTCTCTGCCTGACCATGAATATAAGAACAATGACCAGAGGACTAAAATTTGATACTCAGATGAAAGGTTAATCTAAAGTACGACACTATCCTGAAAATACTAATTTTAGGATGGGAAAAATCACCCTCTGAAAGTACCTTCATACCTCAAGAAAGACTAGGCTATGAGACCCTATTGATTTCTGAATTTTAAAAAATCAAAATTAGATATCTTGAAACTTCTAAGAATAATTTTAAGTAATGCCACACTTTTGGTATCCCATTCTGAAAATAGTGGTGTGCTGCCCAGCTAGTTCAGCTCAGAATTTCTCAGCAGTGGTAAAATTAACTGATGCTCATTTTCCTCACATTAAAGTGTATTGGTGTCACTCATGGAGTTATTGAATCAAATAGCCAAGAGCAATCCTAGGAGAATTATGCACCACGGTTTTCAACGTGGATGTAAAAAAGTTTCAGTTGCAAACAATTATTTTAGCTTTATATGCTCTGTTCATATTAAACAACCTTTCAGTCAAGTTGGCATTATGTACATATTAGCCTGCCTCTCTTCTTTTTAGCCCAAATAGAGATCAGTTTCTATTATAATTATCTCAGAAACTACATTTTTTGGACCAAATACTTACCAGGCTTGCAGTGTGAATCATATGTAGTTTGAAATAGATTTCAAAGTTCTTTCACATCTGAATTTGTATATTTAAGTCAGAGAAATGCATTGACACCAGAATATGCTCTTCATATTTATTGTCAATTCTAAAAGCCATTGCATAGTAAAGATTGATTATACTGCTTTCAAATCTAGGCTTAGAAGCAGAAATGGGCAGAAACCTATAAGCAACAACAACAAAAAAGAAAGAAACAAAAAGAAACAGAAAAAGAAAAACAACCAAACAAAACCCAAAACAAACAAACGCCCTCCCCCAAAAAAAGTAAAAAAAACCCAAACAAAACACAAACAAAAAAAAAAAAATTACCAATAACAAAAAAAGAAAAACAAGACAAAACCCAAAACCAAACCAAAAGAAACAATCAAAAAATGAGAGAAAGAGGGAAAAGATATTTGTTTGGTAAAATGCAGTTTTATCTCTCAATAGCCTTTTATTCGTACCATATGTCAGAAGAAATAAACTGCTTCTGAAAACTTCTGATACATTTTAAGTTAGTGATGTGATAGAATGAAAAATGTTGGTGAGAATTAATTGAGAAGCCCAGCTTTGTATGGCATTTTCAGATCTGTATTTTGCAATTGATAAAATTAATCCAACTTCTTTTATCTGTATTGCTTGAGCTTCTTATGGCAAGGTGCCTTTTACATTTGGCATGGAAAAAGTGTAACAGACCATGTGAATCTGAGGCTAAGAAGTGCTATTTTCATTCTTCTATGCTGTGCTGGCAACTACAAAATTCAGGGCAGATTTTGCCATTTTGTTAATAGATTTCATTGCAACCATTCACTGCTTCATGGCACACCCACTGTTCTTTAGTCTACCACACCATTATTTTAAACTACATCAATCTTTATGTAAATATGGATTGAATATAATATATTTTGTTTCTAAAAGTAAAGATCACTTACCAGGAAAGAGTAGACAACTTTATTTAACTTACTAAATCATTTAATGGAGTATTTAATAAGATAAGCATTTGAAACTACTTTCCTGTTTAGACTATCACAGGGGAAGATTAACTGAGAGGTCATGATTTGATTAGTTTTTTTTAATTGGTAACAGATTATAAAGACATATGAATTCCCAGGCAAATTGACTGGCAGATTCTTTCTTCAGACCCCATTGCAATGTGTGTAGTATTAACTCTCTGCCAGGCATTAAAAGTGTGGCTGGCATGTACCTTTTGGGGCTTATCACTGGTGCTTGCCTCTGAAAGTGAATCCCAGCAATGGAAAAGTAGTAATTCACACTTTCAGCAAAGGCTTATTTTATACAAATGCTATTTTAGCCCTGTGCAATTAGATGAAATTAAATGCATAATTCAGCTCTTCCTTGGCAGAATTTGGCAAATACTCAGTAAGGTGTATTTGAGAAATTAGGCCATACATATAGAGAACAAACACAAGATGTGTTTAGCAAAATTAATGTGTTATTCTACCTGGTTATAAGAAACTCACTGAGCTGTGGCAAAGCAGAGCTCTCTGCAAGCATCATTTGGCTCACAGCTCTGGAAAATTATATACAGACCTAGGCAGCAGGAAAAGCATCCTAGAAAGAAAGGGTGGTTAACTGACTGGGGGGCAAGTTCAGCTTGGTACTGCTGAAATTGAATGTTTTGGGGCATTGCAGTGGAAAATATGGCTAAAAAAAGAGAATTCAAGATTTTCTTTTTCATGTAACATAATTTTTCATGTTTCTGCAAAACACTTCAGAAGATGCCTGCCCACTGCATTCTAGTCATTGTGGTACTATGTTAGAAAATATCAATAATCTCATCAATCATTAAGAACACTTTAGTTTCTTGTGTCTTCGAAGCTAGTGATAATTATTCACAATGCCTGAAAAGGAAAAGAACTGTTTAATCTTAGTCCAGCACTATCCTCATTGATTGACAGTTTTTCCTGAGAAGGTTTTTAGCCATCTAAAGGGTATGCGACAAAAGCAAAGTTTCCAAATGTCCTGAATTATCTGTCAAACTTTCTTCCTCAGAGGAAACTTTATGCCTGATTGCACTCACAAATTTACATCCAAAAACGCACATCTGGATTTTTTTTTAACTTTATCATGATCTGAACCTTCAGTAGTAGACCTAATAGAATGTCTCTTAGCTGGACTTTGAAGAATTATTTTGTATTTATTGTGTGAAATATAGGCAAGGCCATATTGATTTTTTTCACTGATAACATTTTTAACTTTCACCAATCTCACTGAGTTCTCCTGTAACATGTCATTGCTGGTAGTTAGCCACAGGATTTGTACTGACCTGGCCAGGCTTGAGGACTGAGGCTTTTCAGATTTGCCTGTCTAAACTTGCATTGCCCTACCTGCAGCTTTGGGTTTTTTTCTTGGTTTAGCTGAAATGGAGTTTTTTTTCATCTAATTGTGTTGCTATGGCTGGTTTGGTTCACCCTTTCTTATCACTGCCTTCTGGGGCTAAACCATGACAGTGGTGCAGTCATAGTTTCATGGAGGTTGTACTGACAAATAATCCTTTGGTGCAGAATCAGACACTTTCAATGTTAACATCATGATGTCACGTGGAGACATTCAGTCCCAGCACAATCTCAGAGAGACTGAGAGGCAGAGGGGAAGGATGCAGAGCAGAGGAGCTCAGGGCTGGTGAGAAGAGATGAGTACCAGAGATGGCTACAAGCAACTCACCAGTGGTTAGTGGAAGAAATACCAACCTGCAGCTGGCCAAAGTTTCTCTTAGGGGCAGCAAAGAGAATAAAAGAACTATGCAAATTTCAGCACATTCTGTAAATTCAGGTGTAACATGGAGTTACAGAACAATGCAGAATGGGAAGAGGTGTAGCAATCTGTCCAAGAAAATCACGGAGTGACAAAGAATAAATGATTGACACACACATAATCTTCATGCCAGTGGAAAGTCTGGACAGCTCACCATGGCTTCACCCAGCACCAGACTCAGCCACCAAGCTGGGATTCAGAAGAGAAAGGGTAGGTGAGTTGACCACCAGGAAAAGGAACAGAAACTAAGTGCTTGTGTAACAATTTAAACTATCTTACTATTATTATTATTATTATTATTATTATTATACTTTTCCACTGTAGAAGTATTAATTTCTTAGTTTTCTTTTTCTCTTGCTATAATAATTTAATCTGGGCTCATAGTGATTCTTGAATAGACTCTTGAGATTTCAATTATGTTAACAATAAATTATCTACTTTATATACGAGTCATGTTTCCTCTTTTCCCATAAACAAGATTCTGAGCACAACAGTAGAAATAAAATATGCTAGACTAATAAACAATACTTAATAAATTACAGATGTTTGCCATTAGCAGATTATAACACATGAGAAAAAGAAAGAAACAGTAATACATCAGAGGGCACAACCAGCGAAGTGTTATTATGTGAAAAACTTTTAAATATCCCTCAGTTTATCAATATTTATTAATGAACACTAGTCACCAGTCTCTGATATCAGAAGTCCAGCCTCAGACAGATGTGTAATTACTTCTCTTTTTTGAAATCATGGGAATTTGAAAGCTGCATGTGTGAATTTATCAGTGCTGATTAAAGGTTATCTAACTTTCGTTATAGGTAGCTGCATGGATTTCATTCTAAATATAAATAGTCATAACAGATATTTACTCATTTTTAATGTCAAATGATAGTAGATTGAGAATGGTTTGATGCGTTCATGCAAGTTTTTGATTTATGTAGTTTTGATTTATGTGTTTGTACAAGGGAGTTACTGGCTGTTGGAGAAGTGGAGGAATTAGTAACAGCAATTATTTTTTTGTCATTTAAGATGTGACTTATGAACCTCCTGTTTGTACTCTGGAATATAAAATAACATATATTACACAAGTTAGAGCCATTTTCTTCCTTTGAAATATTTGGATAAATATTTACTTATTCACTTCACTTATTTTATTATGAGAAATAATAGTGAAACAAATTTTTTATTGGATGTGTCTATTACTCTGGAAACCAAAAAATGAAATATTAGGATGCTATGTGTGCAGTAAATCCCTTCAGCCTAGAAACGAAGAGAACAGCATACTAAACCCCAAAAACTTGACATTTAATCTTCTGGGGTTTTTTGGTTCTTACTCTGCACCCTCATTATTTCCAGACAACACAAATAATTAATTCACACTCTTTCTCTGGCAACTTCTTAGGCTTTCCAGCAGGATGCATTTTGATCAAATCATGATATTATTACACTTACAGCCACTGATTGAAGTGATTGTTGAGTGAGCTGAGAACAAAGCTACCCAGCAAGGAAAACTACTTGTGTTTGATTCCAAAACCTACCATTCTGCTATTAATATCGTGTCTGTAACTGCCCTGAGTGATACAATCAGTGCTTGATTTCTCTTCGAAGTGATGTCAGACTTTTTCCATACTGATCAGTGGTGTATGAAAATTAATTCAGATCAGATTAGAAACTTTTTTTTTTTTTGTGAGAGCAAGTCCATTCTGTTAAACATCTGTAAAGAAATCAAAAAGCAAATTATCTTAGTTTGAATTTAATATCAAGAGACCACTTTGCTGACATAAGATCATGGTCTGACTGTGACCTCACAATAGTTTGACTAAGATTTTGTAAAAAAATAGTAAAGATATTTTGAAAGGATATATCTGCTTCACTGAGTTACAGACTTGAGAGTGATGCTTAGGGGGAAGACAACTTTCAAAATATTACAGTATTATATTTCTGTCATTTGAAATTTTTCTATGTGGATGTTTATTTTACAACACATAGTATGTAGAAAGTCTGTGACAACTAAATTCCTAATTTAGATGCTAAGCATGTTGCCTAAAATTAAGTGAGAACAATCTGGAGCAAGCTCGCTAGATTGCTATAAATGTGCTGGAAGACAATTTAAAAATTATACTTCTATAGCTTGAAACCAAGCCAGTAAGAGGAAGGATATGTTATCTCAGAGACTTTTCTGCCTTGGATAGGATAGAAACCAGGACCAGTTTTTACTTTAATGATGATATACCCATTTTTGCAAGAATTTGAAGCTTGACATCAGTATCCTTGCCAAATTTCTGTATGGATGGCTATATTCTACTTTTAGGTACTTCTCTCCAAGTACTGCTTGGCATCACACTCACCTTCCTGCTATTACTTACATTACTATGTCATAGAATACTAATATTCTATTATAAGTAGATTTGAAATTGGTTTTGAATCTTCTCATCAGCTGCCTTTGTACTTAAGAATCAACAGATAATGATAGATTCCTTTGCAGGCAATAAAGCAATTTTAATGAAACGCTTTAAACAGATTGCTGATCCCATCAGAGTAGGATAGACACATGCTGTGTCTGTGCATGTATGTAAATTGAGGTAGTCAGTTATTTTACCTGCCTCTTTCATGTCAGTCTCTCCTGGATTTTCATTGCTTTTGTGGAACTTTTCTTGTTTTGGCCTGAGTTTCCACTCTTGTTTTTTGAAAGAATTAAAGTGTGTCCATTCTTGTCTAACTAGAATACCTAAGACACCAGTTGCTCCACTTGTGGTTTTGTTTCTTTTTCAAATAATCTAATAAACAAGAAGACTAATAAACTGCCTGGGTACTCTGGTCCTTGAAATTCACCACATCTTCAAATACATTTAGCTACAGGATGGTGGTTGGAGTGGAAAGGTTTAAGGAGAGATTTTGAAGGAGCATTAATGTCTTGTTGAATTATAAAAAAAATTAGAAAACTTTACTCATTTTCTCTCTATTCTTGTACCTGGTCACTCTGGGAACATTAATGATATTTCCACCTGGAGCTTGTTCCTCAGCCTAAGTCCAGCCTAAGGCAGCCCTGATCTAGGAGACCTGTGAGCATCGAAATAGTTTAGAAAACACTTGGTAAAGAGTTTGGAAACCATAAGGGTTCAGTGCTTAATATGTGTGGGTACATGAATCACAGGTGTGCATCTATTTCTTTCAAGTAAATAATTTTTTTTTTTTATTTATTTCCAGAGAGTACTTTTCACGAGAAACACTGAAATTTCTTTACAAAAATCCAGTGAGAAAAGTGAAGTGACTGACACAGAGAGACTCACAATAGTTCAGTGGAACTGGATCAGGCCCAATCCCTTATGAAATAACCAAGTTTATTCTTTCTATATGGTATCTATTTCTGGTTATTTCCTTGAGGTACACTATTCCAAAAATGACTTTCACTTTGTTATGACCTGTCCAAATTCTAAAAATAATACAATCTGGAGTGAGATAGCCAGATAAGTAATTAACACACTAGGCCAGGAAATCAAATTAAGAAGCCACTGCCATAAGGAACTCAGAGTGTCAGGACACTTGTAGACCAGACACAACAGATGGGAACTGTCTAAACCCTTTAATTTCATTGTTCAGTGACACAATATTGAAATAAATGTCTCTCACGCATATCCCTACAGTTACAGATATCCCCAGTGTTTAAAGACATTGCTAATTCAGTCTTTCATTCCCCTTTAACCCATTATTTGAGTACTTATTTCTGATGAAATGTTACTGAAACCCTCTCTGAAATAGTCTGTGGTGGCTTGTTATAGTCACTGTAAGCAGCCCTATCTGATAATGTGTAATCAGTAGGTCATTTATTCTGAAGAAAAAGAAAGACAGAGGGGACTGAAAAAAGTTTTATGATATAAAAAGTAAAGAAGGTTTCTCACATGGCTGAAAAGCCATTGCTACAAAACTAAAAAAGAAAAAAAAAAAGAGAACAAATTTATTTGATTCCCTGGAAGAGTAAATAGAGTGGTTAGAAATGGAAAGAGAATATGTAAAAGAGCTCTGGAAGGAAATAGAGCAGTCTGATACATACAAACTGGAAAGTAAAGAGAGAAAGAAGGAAGAAAGAGTGAGACAAAAGAGAGTGGGAGAAGGAAGCAAAGGTGGAAGTGAAAGAGAAAAATGGAAAAGAGAGAAAGAAAAAGAATGACAAGTACAGGAGACAAGAAAGAACATTAAATATAAGAGAGAGAGAAAGAATTAAAAATAAAAGTTAATAGGAGGAAATAAGAGAGAATTAGAAAGAAAAAGAGTACAAGTATGACAAAGGAAAATAATGATTTTAAAAGTTTAGCAACAGCAATGATTTATTACTGAATGGAGATGACAATGATCTTCAGTGTTGCAGTTATCTTCTATAAATATTTCTGTCCTGTATTTGGAAAGTAACATGACACACTTACTAGACAAATGTGGTGCTTTCCAGATAAACCGCATTTACAGGGAGTTAACATTTTAAAAACACAGGATTAAACCATTCATTGACACCACCAGGCCTGTGGAAGATCTATTAGTGGCTGGGGTTAATTTGCACATATATTTTGCAACATCCAGAGGCATTTAGTTGGAGGACTTTACATTAGAAAGAATGTAAAAGTTAAGTCACATCTGGAAAAATGCAGGCAATCAAACCATGGTGACGCACAGGGTCACTCTAAGCAAACATCACTGCGTTTGCAGTTTGCTGCAATGAAGAAGCTTTGTTCAGAGAGATGGATAGCTCATTTTTGTGGTTTTTCAAAAGGAGAAGGATCTGCTTTAGCTTGAATCTTGTGGTGAGGATTTTGTGTGGGTTCAAGGCAACCATTCATGGTAGGTGCTCCACCAAACGGTGGAAAGGCAATTATAATAAATCTGAAGCAACTTCTAAATAAAAGTTAGGTATTTTAATTTAAAATCTGTTTAAATCAGTGATAAACAGAGAAAAACATTGAAAGTTTAGCAGCATTATTGGTAAAATTTGACTAGCCTGAAGGGAAGATTTATTTAATTTTGAAAAAAACCTGTAATTTTTTATTCTAAATCTTAGGCTTGTTAGTATGGGAAACTGAGAGGAATTCAGTGACCTTAATATCCAAAGATTTGCAGATTAATATTTTTTGGACACTTTTCCAGGACTGAAGGGTTCTCTCTTCATTTTGGGCATTACAATTCATCAAAGCAATAACCCTTGCAGCTCCTTAGTGTGTGGATTTATGGCGTTGTTGTCAAAACATTTGCAGAAGGATCACAGCAGAGCACATGGAATGGTTTCAGAACGATTTGTCAGAGCTCAGAGCAAAGCTGTCAATGTGCTGCCACCTACAGAAGCAGGAAAGCTCCTAACGAGCTCTCAGAATGATGGAGTTGACCAAGAATTCAGCACTTTCACCAATTATCTGAAATTATACATAATTAATAAAAGTTCACAGATGACACAAAGCTGACACAATAGTGGGAGCAGGAGTTGGAATAGCTGAATCCAGAGGTGTGGCTTTCCTTGCAACATCCATTCCACAAAATGCTTTGCAAGCTGTAAATATAAAGCAACACACTTGAAAAGATTGAATGTGTCTGACATTACCCATCACTGTATCCTGGTCTCTTCCAGGGAGTATCATGGAATAAAGCATAAAATCACTGCTGTTGCAGCACAAATGACTGTTACCTAAAAACTGACCTATCCTTGACTTTATTTACAGGGAAACAATCAATAAAAGTGAAGAGAGAAGTATTTTCTTTCTGTACACTTTCCAGGAATTCAGTTTCCATATTTTCATGTTTGAAGTTTTAAAAGGCTTATAAAACATGAACATAAATTAGGAAAATGGAAGAAAATTATTTCAGTGGTGGAAGAAATCCCTTAATTCAAAGATACTTAATGTGATCATTACTTAATTAAACTGCCTGCACACCTTCAAATAAAGAAATACTGAACATCATTTGGCTCTTGTTATAACCTAGAAAGGCATGAAACCCCCATAGAGTTAGAAATTGAAAACAGAACTCCTTGATTTTGATCTATGGCCAAGATAGTTTAACTGTGAGTGATTAACTACAGGTGAATAGTGCCACAAAAAGAAAAAAATCTCACATTTTTTGTTGGACTGGATGTTTCTTTAGTTGGTAGAATATAATTAAATATAATTTACTTGATTCAGACAGTGGATAATTAAATCAAACACAGAGATACCCAAAGAGTAATACTTGAAATTACCAGAAAATATTCCGGGGCTCTGTGTGTGGGTTTGGTTTGGTTTGTTCTTGGTTTGGTTTGGAGTGGTTTGATTTGGTTTGGTTTCACAAGTCTGAAAGCCTCTGTGGGGATAAGGGCAAGGAACAGTCTACAATTTACAGTCAGTTACAGAAAATACAGTGAAGATTCTTTAGAACTTTAACTTAGTAAATCAAGCATTATTTCCTTCTCAGAAATATTACAGCTGTGGGCATGGACAGTATTTGATCACAGATGTACTTCCATATTTGTAAAACATATTTGACATAGCAACTTTAATTGATTTCATATCCTATTTGTTTGTTTACTTGTTTTAAATCACAATTGTTGACCTTGTCTCTGCTCTGAAGACTGTAGTCCTCTTGAGCTTGCTTTCTGCACAACAATGTATTACATATTTATTTAAATATGTTCTTTTCTCAGATTCAGAAAAAATAATCTTCAGAATCAAAAACATATCCTGCTCCCTTTTATGCAATATTTCTGTAATCCACTTATTCAATAATATTTTGATGTTAACAAAAGAAGACCCAAATTTAATCATTAAAGTACAGACCAAAATGACCCTCCCTGCAATTTAAACTTTTAAAGTAGTATTTTCTTCTTTTAGTTGTAGCACTCCCACTCTAGAAGACTGACTAAGTTCTGAAAAAGTCTTTAAGAGTATGCTACCATCTTCTGGAAAGAGATGAAAATAGAGCTTTTAACTATTTAAGATTCAGCAGATTTGTGTTATCATCATTACTTACAGACTGTATGCTTATACTTTCCAAAGCCCGTCTGAGATTTTTCTGAACAGGGAAAAAACAAAATTTTAAGATTTAACCTTTTGTATTTAGGAAGTCTCTCCCTCAGGAGGGAGTTTTTTTCTTTCCTCCCTTTAAACAGCACTTCAAACTATGTAATTCTTGACATTTAAAGGCTCATTAAGAATTAACTTGCACAGCATGAAATCTTTAGAGATGAAGACAACTTTGCTGTAAAGGACCCTCATTTCATCAGCTGAAATACTGAATTCAGCTCTTTTCGTGTTGCCATTAACATCAGCCTAGAAAGCAAAGTTCATGTCACATCCAAAGCTGCACAGATTTCCAGTAAATGCATCCAAGCTTGTGGGTTGGCCTGTTGCAGAGATAAGGCTGTTTATGAAGGTCAGTCCTGAGAGCTGAGGGACTACATTTTAGTGAAGCAAGCCAAAAAGTAAAAAAAAAAAAAAACTGGCTCAAATAAACCAATGTAGTGGCTGCAACTGAAACCACATCATGTTTTGAAATTAAAAGTTCTGCTTTATGTTAGAAAAAACAGACATGGGCCAGTGCAGCCCTGGTATTGATGCTTCCCATATTTCACATTCTACATACTGAATATTTTATGGGACAATTTTAAGAAAAGTTTTGCTAAGGAATAGCATTCATAAAAGGCTAAAGACCTTTGACACTGAATTTAACCATTCTTTTAACTGTGATTTTCATTAGTAAATGGCCCAAACCACAGCAGTTTTAGATCTTGTTACTCTTTTAAATACAGTTCACCAAATTGTTTTTTGAGATATTTGCTGTAAGAATATACATCCTGGAATGTAATGACAGGAGTTATATTGAAAGATGGTCATAGTCATTGGAAAAGAAACTCTTCCTTTTGAAACTTCTGTGGGAACATAATATCACACTCTAAGATGTCGGATGAAATTAGACTGATTAGATTACCTTATGGGAAAACAAGACTTTAGAAAGACAGATACATGTGTAGATTTACAAGAAAGAAACAAAGATTAAAAATTAGGTGGCCATCTGTAAGATTTCTTCTTTCAGTTTTTCTTCATTTCCTGTTTGAATTGGCAAATGGGGCAGCTAGTGAGGAAGAGAAAAAAGATTTTTTTTGTAGTCTATACTTTTTAATTCGCATGTTTTGTATTTTCAAAGTAAGTCCAAAGATAATACTGAAAAAAAATAGTAACAATGCTTTCTGTAGGATGGTTACTTAAGTTTTTTTCTGTCTTTGGTGTATGAGAATAGAAGTAAATATGGTCAGATATTCTTTCTCACCTCATATTTAATGAATTTTATGCCTATGTTTTTTCATTAATAACTCAAGAACAAAATAGAAAGTCAACATCCTACCTTGATTCCTGTTGGGTGACTTTCACATGGGAGAACAGAATATTGCAATGATAATAACAATTCTATAAAAGTTAAATTGCTAAAGAGTTATCTCGATTATGATAATCTTTGGAGTTTATTAATTGAAATTTTAATCTTTTCCTTTGATTGTATGGAGTTTGTATTTGAAAAAAAAATGCTTCTCCTAGGATGAAAAATCAGGAAATATTTTCAAAACAGGAAATATTCAGGTAAGCATAATTCCAAATGTTATAGGGACTGATATATAAACTGCATGAAAAACTATTTTAGAATAGGTAGAAGATTGCTTATTTAATTCAAGAAAAATTCAGATTTTAAGCAGGTCCAGTATTTCCATTAGCTGAGCAGTGCAACTTAATAAGAAAAGTAAATCCATCCAGCTCTTTTTCCTTTTCCTGTTCTCAAATGCTTCAATGTAATGTGCTCTTGTTCATTTCACTGCAATTTGTTTATTTAGTAATTTTTCAGTGAATATTTTCAATTACAGTTATTCTCAGTGTTTTAACATTATAAATCATGTCATTCTGTCTGTTCAGTGGGACAGATTTTATCCTGAAACACTGAAGGACAATACATGTTCTAGAACAGTAATTCAGTAAGTTTTGGTTGTTATATCTTTGAGTTTATTTCTAAGACACTGACTAGTTGAGCTGAAGCTCTACTGCTTAATGTTTGGATTAACTAAACATGCAGTGATCATGAACAAACAAATGAAAATTCATTCTTGGAATCACTTGAGCACCAGCAGAAAAAGTATTCTCATTATAGCCCCAGATGTAGTGGCATTTTTCCAGGACACTTGGCTTAACAAACCAAGCCTTGCAAAAACATCAAGGGACTTTTCATGATCACATCATGGGAACTGCTGCAGGAACTAAGGTAAGATGGCTGCTTCTAGGACATGGTTGTGCAAACATTCCTTCATTTTTAAGATTGATGTGACACTTATGAAAAGAAAACCCCCATGGGTGTTTGGTTTTTTTTTTACATTATCATATATTTTTACATTACCAGGTAAATAACACTGCTGGTTTGAATATTACTTCACTGGGCTACACATCGATGCTTTCTTTCATTATTAAAGTAACAGAGTCCTGGTTTTGATATACCTGTACATCCCAGTGTGCTTTTTCCCCAAAAATAACATTTTGCTTGACTTTTCTTTACAATGTATTTCAAATTTTACAGTTAGGGGTTAGTTAGGAGGAATTCGATTTCAGGAAGTGTAAATATTGAGACTGTACTTCTAAAAGAGTAAACAAAGAATCTCATTCATCTTTTCATCAATAGATAGACCACCTGACTTTACTGAAATTATTAATGTGTTAAAATTTGTATCAAACTTAAGATAATGAACACTTTTACTGGTAAGCATATTAAGCATATTATGGACTTGGTTATGCTTTTTAGGTATTAATGAAAGGGGAACATGCACAAGTTTTTGAGTTGTTCTTTGAAAATGATGTTAAAGCTCAATTTTTCCTGGGTCAGAAACAAAGGAAAAAAATGAGGAAAAAATTGAATGACTCAGAGCAGAAAAAATAGAAAATTATTATTTTCAAGTCAAGACACAAGGGCAGGAAATAACT
This sequence comes from Entomyzon cyanotis, assembly GCA_024500445.1. Classification (NCBI taxonomy): domain Eukaryota; kingdom Metazoa; phylum Chordata; class Aves; order Passeriformes; family Meliphagidae; genus Entomyzon; species Entomyzon cyanotis. The sequence continues at coordinate 47,768,122 of JAKEPQ010001018.1, read as the reverse complement.
AGAAATGCATTAGAAGGGTCCTGAAGTAAAAATTATTTTAAAAGAAAATTTCATTTTGTAATGAAAGATGATATCATGTAGTATAAACTGTTATACCTGGTACACAGCATGGTCTTCCTTCATAACTCTTTCGGCTAAAATGACTAAATATGCACATTATGGTGTCAAAATTCCAGGAGCATATTGACCCCAGACATCATCCACCAACACATGTGCGTGATGTGTGTCAGCATTCCCCTCATTCTGAAAAAGCAGGCAGACCAGCCTGGATTGCTTTAGTACCAGCAGGGGATTTATTTATTCCAGTTCCTTTGTACGTCAGTGGTTGGGGTGTCAGCTTGGGAGACTTGGGTGTGCTCCCTGCTTGGGGATGCCAGAGCAACTGTGCCTGAGTAAAAAACAGCAACACAGCCTCTCCTTGCAGGAATGTTGTGAGGTTGAATGTGCTCAGGTTTGCTGCTGAAGGTGCTGAGACTGTGAGGCTGCAGGAGCTCCCCAGGGAGTGAGTCTGAAGGGAGTTAGACAAGGCTCATTCTGTCTGATATAATACACAGGCACACAGTGAAGGGGTACAGAGAGAAAAGGCAAAAGATAGACAAAGGCAAAGGCTGCTTCTCATTTGCTTTCAAATGTTTCAAATTTGCATCACTGAGAAACTTTTTACACAGGTGGATTTAAATAGGACAAGGGGAGATGGTTTTAAACTAAAAGAGGGGAGATTTAGATTAGACGTTAGGAAGAAATTTTTTATTCAGAGAGTGGTGAGGCTTTGGAACAGGTAGCCCAGAGGAGCTGAGGATGTTCCATCCCTGGAAGTGTCCAAGGCCAGGTTGCACAGAGCTCTGAGCAGCCTGGTCTAGTGGAAGATGTCCCTGCCCGTGGCAGGGGGTTGGAATGAGATGAAATTTTGAGGTCCCTTCCAACCCCAACAATTCTATGATTATAGTTTTATATTAGCAAGTGGGATTTTTAAAATAAATGTTTCATATTTAGTACTGAAATAGGAGTGTCCAAAACAGAGATGTTCAATAGTAACAATTGCTAAAAGTTTGTCAAATGGGTTTAGTATCTGCTAACCTTTAAAGAGAGGCAACACTGAAAAAACTGATAACTGTTATAAGAATGTCCTTTGTGTATTTATCTAAATATTCCAATTAAGATAAAGTGATTCCTTTAGACTTCGTTATTTCAATTATGATTATAAAAGGAAATATTTTGAAATATTACATTTAATGAAAAATCCTGAGTTTGTCTTCTTGTCTTGTTTGGGACACAACCAAACTTCAGAACTTCTAGAGCTTCACCAACTTGTCTAATAATGTGTGATAAAACTATTTAATACCTCCACTTTTAATGAAGCATTATAAACATAAAGGTTCAAAATGTGTTAAATCCTGTCCAGGATGCATTTGAGTGGAAAGATATCTTTTTAGCAAATAACTTGAGTGAGTAAAGGAAAAGGATTTACATATGAATGATACTGGTGTTCCCTAAAGGATGAAATACAAATCTTACATGGTTATAAAAGCCTGGCTCTTTATTGTCCACTAAATGCAATTTGTGTAGGGAAAATAGTGGGGAGTGTCCACTGTGGGAGTTTCTTGTGTTTGTGGGAAAAAATCCCTCCAAATTGGAAATAGCTGTTAAATAATTTAGTGTGAGTTATTTTTTTTTCTTACAGTCTTCAGTAATTATCATGTAGGTAAAATACAACATTAATACATCAACTTTTTATAAAGCTGATTTTTTACTGGCTTTGTCAGAGAGTCACTGAATTTCAGAAACTCGAGATATGATCTGTTTATTTTAAGCATATCTGTAAGTGAACCATTGGACATTGTTAACAGTACATGGAACAATCTTTTCCTATGGAAATGTTCCACACATCCCGTTCATGAGCATAGCTGGCCTCTTCAGTCTCTGGCTTGCTCTACCTTTCCTTGTATTTTGCATTCCCATGAATGAGAATGAAATATTATTTATTCTTGGCTCTCCCAAGAATGGAGTGAAGGAGTAACTTAACTTTTGCCCTCAGTGTCTCCACCTCCTCCAGTCAGAGCAGATGTCACAGGCATGTGCTAGCTTTCAGCCATCCTTATTGTGTCTTAATCATGTTCTGAACTTACTCATTCCCAGGAGCCAGCAAAGAGTAGTCAAGCAGTAGGAGTAGTTATGGGAAAGAAGAATAAATAGTGCAGATGTCAGGAATTAAATCTAAACCATATTTAAAATATCTCTTATCTCTCCTGGAGCCCAAATCTTGCCTGCTCTCTTCAGAGTCCCAGCCCAATGGTTTAAGTGTTCTGGCATCATCCCTGGGTGCAGTTCTGAGCCAGCAGAAGGGTTGCTCAGCTCTGGCTTTGCTCAGGTACCCCAGAGCAGCCTTCACTTCCTAATGGGAGTGTGAGGATCTCAATGAGCTGAAATCCACTGTGGACCCACAATTATCCCTGACTCCACTTTCTGCCCCTGCACAGGACAGCCCAAAACCACACACCATGAGAGTATTGTCCAAACTCTTCTTGAAACCTCCACTTGAACTCCATCAGCCTTGGTGCTGTGACAAGTTTCCCAGAGAGCCTGTTCCAGTGATGAACTCCCTCAGGGAGAAGAACCTTTTCCTGATATCTAACCCAGGTCCTCTGACACAGCTTCAGGCCATTCCCTCAGGTCCTGTCCATGGTCACCACAGAGAGGAGGTCCCTGCCTGCCCCTCCTGTTCCCCTCATGAGGAAGCTCCAAACCATGAGGAGGTTCCCCTCAATCTCCACTCCTCCAGGCTGAAAGCACCAAGTGACCTCAGCTGCTCCTCATATGGCTTCCCCTCAACACTTTTCACCATCTCTGTGGCATTCCTTTGGGCACGCTCTAATAACTATATACCTTTTTTGTATTGAGGTGCCCAAAACTGCACACAATCACCTGTCTCACGCAGTTGGAATGAAGAATAGGAAGGAACAGCCAAACCAGATGGAAAAAAAAAAAAGAAATGAGCAGTGAACCAGGGAGAGGAGGAATTCTGCCCCCCGGGGAAGCTGTGCAGGAGAGCAGGGCTCCCATCACCTGCTCTAAACCAGGCGTGCACATTCCACATGGCACACGCTGCTGGTTTGCAGTGTGGCCACCAGATGCCACCAGTGAACCAGGAATGAATTTGGCTTGGGGTTTGGTTTTTTTTGGTTTTTTTTTTTTGTTTGTTTGTTTGGGTTTTTTAATTTTTATTTATTTTTTTCTTCTTTCTTTCTTTTTTTCTTTTTCTCAGGAGGGCCCTGCCAGACTTTGGGCACATTCAATGTGGTTCATGCAGTCTTTGGTTCTTTCTGTAAACGTCACACGAGTATTCAATTTTTCAATTTCAGACACTTGAAAATCCATAAACATTGATGTAAATACAACAGACCCATTGGACCAAACCTGTGCCTTTAATTATACCAAATCTCTTCACAATACTATTATTTTAACCCTTAAGCTACTTCATTGCTCTTGCTGAGAACTGGCTAAGCAATACTGTCTGAGCAATGAACATAGTTGTTAGAACTTGCATTTTGACCCAGTGTTCGATTCAATTGCCTCTTCTCCATAATTTTTTTGCTATTTGCAAACATGGGGCAAAGAAGTTTTTCTTCTATATTATTTTTTATCTATGTGTATCATCTCATGATTGAGACTCAGTTAAGCTTAGTTTTGATGAGTTTATTGTTAAACAAATCTTTCATTAGCAACTCTTTATGGGGAATTTTAACCCATCATGACCTTTGGTTTGGTAAATGTTGTATGTGCAGCAAGAATTACACAAAACCCATTTGGAAATGTTAGCAGGATTTACTTTGAAATTGCAGATTTTTCTCACTTCAACTCTAAACAGTTAAATAAAATACAATAACAGCACAATAATTGGTAACTGAAATTAATATCTCATTTCTCTATTCTATGAATAGCTCAGTTGTTACATTATTGCTTCTTTTTGTTTTAATAACAGGTATGTAGTTGTGTCTATAACAGTAAAACTATTACAATACAAATATTGGACTATCTTACATGTTAATCATTGAAGAATATGCAACATTCATAATACAGCACCAAAGATATCCTGCTCTTGACCACTTAAGCTTGAAAATAAACTATCAATAGAAATAAAACATAAACTCTTTTTTACAGATTATACACTGACATAATTTTAACACACTGGAATGCTTTGCAACCGGACATTATTTCCAGCTTAAATAATATATTGATGTTACTATTATAAGCTGTAGATATACAAATACAATTTTGGTTCTGCAAAATTTTTCACAAAATGATCACAGTAGATCAACAGCAATGTAAACTGTCTGGTCTGCAGAACTGTGTCTCAATCTCCTTAATTAAAGAGAGAGATGCTTGATCCATCATTAGATATCCACGTTTGACACTCTCAGTTACCATTGGAATGTGATTTCTTTATTTTCCCTTCTCTTACACTGAAGCAACAAGTGTCTCTCCAAAAGTGGTTTAAGTTTTAAGGGAAGCAACTGGCCTTGGGTCAAAACCACACAAAGTTTTTGTTGGTTGTTTTCCACTGAAGCTGTTTTCCAACAGGATATTGAGTTTTCTTTAGAAAGACATTTTTTGGAAGGTGCCTGCTTTCTTTAGACAGTTTAATCTTTTATTTTTGTTGGAAAGAGAGAACACCTGACAGCTGAAAACCCTTTGGCTGAAAACAAAACAAAGCAGAGAGACTTGGAAATGCCCTGCAGTGCTTTACGTCATATATCCAAATCAGACCCTCTGCCTGTATTGCAGCCCAACAGTCTGGACTGCAGGGTGGGGAGGCAGTGGATTGCAAAAGCAGGAAAAGGGGCAATCCCCCACTTTTGTAAAACCCCCTAAGGCAAATTTTTAAGCAAATTTTTCATGTTTCAACAGAACTTTTTTATGAATGGCCTCAGAGGTATTCTACTTTTTTCAATAGAAAAAGCATGTATTTTGTAACCTTTTGTGCTGTTTTGTTTCAAGCACCCTACTTGCACAGAGCAATTCAACTGACTAGAGCCAGGCTGGGATATCATCCTGCATGTGGGGCAGGGTAAGATCTGGTGAGGGGAACTGAGCTCAGAGCCTGAAAGAAGTGGTCAGGGCTGTGGGGACAAGGACATGGCAGGGTGGCAGGTCAGTGAGCTGGGGTCCAGATGAGCAGGGCAGGTGTCCAGGGATGGACATGGCTGCAATGGTCAGTGGTTGGTGGAGCTCAGATTGCTCAGGGTAGAGCTCTGGTCTGCAGATGAAGAGATGCTGCTCTGTTGAGGGAGATTGGGACCAATATCCCAGAGAACAGCTTGGGATCCTGGTGACATGAAGGGCTACAGGAGATGAGGGCAGGGCTTTGAACTGTTTGGACAAGCAGGAATGCAACTTCTGTAACAGGAAAGTGAAGTAACTTCTGCCTGTGAAAAGCACTGAGAAGCTTCTTGCTTGTCTGTCAGTCAGGCTCAAATGTATTTTTTTCTTTGCCAGGAATTTTGCTTTTTAGCCAGCTGTGCTTATCACTTCCACAAGACTCTCCTCTTTTGTGTCTCTGATAGTCTGGATTTAATTTTAGCCCTAATTCTAACTTTTTTCCCTGCCTAAATTACAGTATTGTTCACCTAAAATCATCCACATGACAGTTATTACTAGATAAATCCTTTCCCTTCAGTCCTCCTTCAGAGCTAGTTGGATTTAACGCATTTACAGCTAACAAATGCCATCTAGTGGTTCTTATGGGCTTAATGTAGCATCTAGTATAATATAGCAGCTTGGCATTGAATGAATAAAAATCATAAGCATTTAGTACAAAAAGAGGACTACGTGCTTGGGGTGTTCTCAAGTTATCTCCACTGTTTTGTGGACTAAGATGCTAATAAATACGTATTGATCTGATTGTGTTGATGTACAATGTTTTCTTACCACCCACCCTAGTCACATAAGGATCTAATAAAATTAGTCAGCCACACTCCAATTTCTGAATAGAATTTGTATATCCACAGGGAAACTTCTACACACTTGGGACTATTTTTTTTGCTCCTGCAAACAAGTACTGTGATTCATGGAAGGCGTTTCCATTTAATTAAGCCAGCAGTCAGGCATTCAATTAATGCAAATTCATTGAACAAAAAAGATTTCCAAACCAGAGATTTGCATAAGCCATGAAGGTTTGTTACAGGTATTGGAGTCCAGAGATGAAAGTCCACCTATGAAAGCAGTGGACTGTGGAGATTACAGAGGTTTGGAAAGCCATGACCTGTACTGGGCAGTAGTTACAGGGAGAAGATATTCTTTCTCTGGATTATAATTAGAAGGTTTAAAATAAGTACATTTTCATGATGCACATAACAAAATTGTAGCATGCATTACTGTGGCATTCTGACCACAAATGCATATGAGTTTAAAAACTAGCTCTGACAAATTAATCTGGAGCAGGTCCATCCATGTACAGGTATGGATGTGTACCATGGCTGCATGTGCTGTCTAGCTCAGGATTTCCTATGGTCCTGAAAGTAGGCAGGGTCCCCATTATGAAAAATTAGCCTGTTTTTTTCTCAATTTATGTAACTTTTGCCTGAGAAATAAGTTACTGATCATCATCTGGTAAAAGGCTCTGGACTTTGCTTCAGCCCTGGATGTCAGTTCTGACAGTTTTATCTGGCTCAGGAACATTGTAATTGTTGGCTGATTAAAGAGATTTCCTAAACGAAGTGCATATAATCCTTTACTGGAAGGTATCAAATACCCACCATTTTTATGCATTATATGCATTGTATATACACTCATTCATTAAAATTCTGATCTATTTCACACTTCCCCTTTTGACTTTTATTTCTTTTTTCTTTTTCATGTCTTCATCTATCTCCTCTCCAGCTTGACTAAACAGACTAAAGTGCTCTCCCTACAGAGATAAACACCTCATTTGCCAAACTGTGGTGTATAAGTGAAATGATAAAACAATTTTGCCTGTTCCTACTTGGTGTATAACAAACTAGAGCACAAAGATTGTAAGTGGAATTACTCTGAGGTTTGCCCTTTGTGACAAGCTTAATGAATCACTTTTCACATAGCATGAAGAGCATCAGCCAGGTGAAAGATGAAGTTCATGGGCTGGTTCGTTGTAGTTCGTTGTGTGCTAAATCTAAAGGGAAATAAACTTAGAGCAGTCTTTTGGTCTCAATATATTCCAAAATATCTTACATTCCTACATAATGAGGTTAATTTCTAAACAAAAGTAAATTACTGAATGTGGAATAATAGTGCAACCACGTTACCTGTAATCTCAGCGAGGATGTAGAGCCACTCAACAGCATTACAACAGGTCATGCCTTTCCAAAGACTGGAAAAAGACACCAAACCCTGAACAGGTAACAGTTATTTGAGTTTTGTGTCACCAAATAATTGATGGTGAGTTCAATAGTCGTACTGGTTTGTGGGGATGACTCTTGTGCCTCTGACTGGGAAGTAAGGAACACCTTCATGCTGCTTTAGTTTCCACTGAGTTATCACTTATGCAGGGGGCTAACCCAGGGGGGATCAGTGATTGAAGCAGTGACCTGGCAACTTATCTTTGCTTTGGGAGAAAGCACAGGCAGCTAAACTTTAGATTGTACAAAAGCTGTGCCTGCTGTTGAATTGTTAACACTGAAACAACCAGTTAAGTTTAGAAAAAAACCCTTATTATTAAGTAATTTATAGAAAAAATGGGTAATGCTTTGAGATCACATTCAAAATTTGGGGTTTCTTTTAATTATAAAAGTCACAGGTGAGAACATTCCAGTTTAGATGGGAAAGGTTCAGATGTGATGTCATTATATCACAGAGTGTATCAAGAGAGCTCTCTATTCAGTCCTCTTCCTCTGACTGCATGCTCTGTCCCTTCTCAAAGAACATGGATGAAGGAAGGGATAGATCTGAGCTGCCAAGTTATGCCAAACCCCAGAATCCAGCAACTTTTCTCACCTACTCTGACTCTTAAATAAGTTTACTGCCTCTGCTTAGGTAAGTTTAATGCAGTATTTGCTTCCCTGCTTGACAGAAGATTTTTCTACTACACAAGTTAAAGACCATAACCAGAAGAAGAAGAGGTGGTTAAAACTCATTCTAGGCTGGGAAGGTTTAAAAGTTTAATATTCTTTCTCTTGGCAAGGTTCATGATGATGATGAGAGGTGCACAGTCTACTCCTGCTCTGGGGCACTGGGCAGATGCATTGACTTGTCCACCCAGTAATCTACCTGACCTTGATGTAGGACAACAGTAATTTACCACCTCAGGGACAATAAAAAATAGCAAAAATCCTTTTAACTAGATTTCTTTGGTTTACTTATTGATTATTTCCTCTAACTTTATTCGTGTGATTTCTCAGGAATGCAAAGCATCTATACAGAGTCTTGTCTAGAAAGACTGATTGATGCAATTCTACATTAAATATACTAAACAGTTCACGAGGTTAAAAGGATAACATAATAAACACATTTCCCAAACTCACACTTGCTCAACTGTTTACATTCAGATCTGTAGAAGAAATAAAATCTGATTAATGGAACTACCCTGGTAGTTTTCATATTAACTGATCAAATCCCCTTTTCAAGACATGAATGTCATAACATAAGTTAAATGTATATTTTACAAAGTTTTCATGATTTTTATGGTGGAATAAGGGTCACTAATGAGCTTCAGTTCCATTTGACCTACATAAGCATAGAAACAGCTTTTCACAATACTTTCTCTGTATTTGTTCCCATTTTCAGTGTGTTTAAATAAGTAGTTGAAATAGCATCCACAATGAAATAAAAAACCCAGCAGGGGTAAAAATGTATCAGATAAGTAAGCTACATTTATGGTAACTCATTTTCCATATATTCAGATGGATACACATGCTCTAAATCAAATAAGATATTTCAGGAATCTTGAAAAATTAATCAGCTTTCAGAATTTGGTTCTCAGAGGATAAATGGAAAGTTAAAAGCCTAACCACATCTGCTGATTTTGTATATGCTATCATACTGTACTGTACCTAATGAAATAAGACATGATGAGTCACTGCATCTGCTGAAAAGAATGAAAAAATATGATTCTCAGCATTATGTATAAGACACACTTTTGGAATGGAAAAATATAAAAGACCTGCAGATTACAATTTAAAAAAGAAAAGAGTGGAGATTTAGAATATTTCTGTGATTTGAATATGAAAACTGGAATGAAGTGGGAGTTTCTAGGAATGAGAGGCTTAAGTGATACTTGCTATTAAATTAAATTATATCTGACTCATTTCTCAGAGCAGGGATCAGCAGTGGAGATTCTATAGGTGGGAGGAGATGAACAATATTTTAAAAGCCTTGTAATGTGTTAATTTCTGTTCTGGTACAATGTCAACATTAAAAAAATTCTGACTGTACAAGAGGCTATAAAAAAAAATAGCAGATACCTTTTGTGCCTCTGCAAATCATGATTGGGCAAATACATTTTAGACACCAGTCCCCACGTTTCCTGCAAAAATAGGAAGGATGTAAGGTACAGTGTTTTTTATCCAAGGCTATGCTTAGGAAAAGATAGTTGTTTATAGCACTCTAAAGTGGGTTTAGATAGTGATATGAAATATTGAAATATAATAAAAAGAACAGCCTCTTCACCCTAGACAATACAAAAAATTTCAAGAACTACTGTGGAACAGGTGATTAAGCAGTCTGTATCATAAAACCTGTACAGACATGTGAAATAGGTAATTAATCCCACAAGTTCAGATAATAAATGCTTTAAAAGGTTTGAAGTTGAGAAATAAAGGAGACACAGAGACTACCGTGACATTTAAAGCATTTTAACAGACCTATTTTTAAATTGAGTTGTAAAACAGTTGATTGCAAGACAATGTATTTGCTAAGCATGAACAGGATGATGCAGATCTCACATTTCTCTAAAAACCACAAACAGTTAAGAGCAAGCTGACAAGATTTTTTTTATTTTATTTTTTTATAATAGTTGTGAGAGTTCTACAAATGTAATCTAAAAGTTGGGAGTTTTACCATCCCGCTGAAGGAGTTTGAAGGTGAATCTGTGTGCTACCTTTTGGGGATACAATGTGGTTATACATAATTTGTGAAAATGGTAATTAGTACAGACCTTTCTTATTCTCAATGACAATCTGACATGTGCTGGAGCATGGTCAAGTACACAGACACACAGCAGTTTTGGGGATTTCTGGCTAAGTGCAGAAAATGGGATGTTGGCTCAGTGCTGTCACATCTAAGGTTTGCAAAGTTGGATAACTCAGGATCCTTCCTGGCAGCTAATCCAGAGTTCTTTGTAAACTGTAAATTACTGAAGTGGGAGAGCCTCCAGAACACTCTTAGGACTCTCAATGAACATCAACAATGCTCTCTTCCTATCTTCAGCACACAGATGAAAATTAGCATTTTCTTTCATTAGTATTTTGGTTTGGTTTTTTTTAAATTTTTTTAATTTAATACTTTAAAGAGTCATTGACTGTAACGTCTTGCTTACTTTCAGGGAATAGCTATATGTGTAGTTCATAGTGAATGTTTAACAAATATATTGATAAAACGTGGCTGTGACTTATTAACAAAATAGATCTGGATCAAAATTTCAATGAGGTTATTAAACAGGAGCAGAAAACACTCAGTGAACAACTACCTAGTTACTGCATAAAGGCAAAAGTCCTCTGGAAGGCAGAGTACATGATCATGAATCATCTTACCTCTGAGTAATGACACTAAACTATTTTACTAAAGAGAATCATTCAGTATAAAAGAAACTCCAACCCATGGGGGTTGAGAAACCTGCAGTGTTAGAGATTCTATCTTTGGGTTTAAACCTAAATTCTTGCTCACTGAGGTAATTTAGACAGCATTAAAAACCTGTGCTCAAGACAAAAATGTTTTGCCTCTCTCAGGACTCCTTGACGCTTCCACTGACATCTTTCAGATCCTTTCAAGTTCTGTTCTTTAGGGGGATTTAAGGGTGCTTTGATACCAAGGGCACATGGAGGCAGAAATAAAATAAATAATAACCTAGATATTATACTTCATGTTTTTTCAATGCATATTTATCATTTTGCAAAGACATGGAGTGTTATTATTAATCAACTTTACTGGAGTTGTAAAAGCCCTGATTTTTAAAAGAGAAATTATTTGTCCTTGGCTGTACTGCTGTGGAAACCTAATGCAGAAATCCTAAATATTCATGCCAACAGCATCCCATCTCACATGCTTTTTATACCAGTTTTAAAAGTCTCCTGGCAGAAGATGAAAGGTGCTGTAAAAATATTAAACTATAAAATTAGAAGTCACTTTTTTCTAGTTCATGTACAAAATTCTAGCATGGAGGTCCCTGCCTCACACATATTCCATACTAAGGAAGCTGTCTTGAATGCTGACTTGATTATTTTCTAAAGAAATAGATTAGCACATTTCTTGATCCCACTTTTGTAGCAATAATTTCTAATATTTATTTTTAGTCAGCTAATATTGCATAACAGTTTTGCAACACAGTAAGAGAATTTGTTAGATTTTCATGTCCTTGAACTCTTGTAATTGAAAATTCAAAATGCTGCACAGTCTCCAGAAAAATCATGAGGTGAGAGTGTTGTATGAAAGCTCATAAAAGTCACATCTCATGTGAGTATATTTATTTAAACATGGTGTAAAGCTGTTGTAAACACACACAAGAAGGTGGATAATTTTTAAAAGAATAAGCTTTTTCAGATATACATTACACTAGATTTGAATGAGCCCTAGGTTAATCTCTAGACACAAGCTATTCACTCTTAGACTGGCACTTCCCAATCAGACTTCAATTGCTGTTTTCAATGTGCATGCAAGTGCCTGTGTCTTGCAGAGGTTTTGCAAGGGAAACACAAACTAAGAGAGCATCTCACCTGAGTGCTCCTGTCTCAGCACTGCAGCTCCATCCTCACCAAATCTCCACTGTTAGACAAAATCCTGATGCTCTCTTTTTATTAATTAATCTCATCAAAACTATTTCTCACTGACCTTTTGATAGCTGAGTTGCTCCAAGCTCTATAAGAATGTAATAGCACATATATTTTTTGCTGGAGAAGTGACCATTTTAAGATACTTTTGTTTGCTCATCTATGCTTATGATTTACACACCCCTCAGTCACACTGATATACTGAAATAAATACACCACAGACAAAAGTAATTTCCTATTTCACTACACAACATGGCACATAAAAGGGGCAGGGAACTGCAGCCCAAGGTAGCAGCCAGCACGTGAGAATATGCTGCAACATTGATAAAAACCTGTAACATGGAGGCAAAATATATGTAAAATTGTACCATTGAAAGAAAAAATTAGGTTGAAATAGTTGGCTGAGAAAACTTTACTGCAAGACAGGAATCCACCGGAAATGTGCTAATTCACTACTTCAGCATTTTGGGTCTAGCATAAATTTCTTTCTTATGAAAATTTATACAGCAACAGGCCACGGGATGAACTTTTATTTTGTTTCTCAGCAGATTGGTCTGAAGGTTTTCCTCAGAGGAAAAAAAAGAAAATAACAGCAAACTCACCCAAGACTTAATTTATCAGGAACAGTCCAACAAAATGGACCCTTAAAAAACAATTTAAAGAGAACAGGTCTGAGGTTGCACTCATGTACAGCCCAGCTGCTAGCATTACCAGAGGTCAAACCTAGTTTGTTTTCAGCATGTTTCCTTGCACAGATATTAGTCTTTGTCTGTAATTTTGGCTATGTCTCTATTTTCCTAGCTCAGGTTAATCTAACACATCATCTGTCTTATTGTTTCTTTAAAAAACCTCAACAACCGACATTTACAAGTCATGGTATTTGAAATACTTTTCTTTGGGTCAGTTTGTTAAATTGCTTCAGATTAAACAAACAAAATCACAGTCTGCTATGTTTTGAATAGTGTAAATTTATTTATATAGAATATCTGTTATTTTGGGGTAAAACCAGCAAACCATATCCTTAACCACCACAAAAAGGTATTAATCTACAGAAGTTACACTGGTCTCTGCTCTCTGAGGGTCTGGCATGGAAGGCTGATTACATGATCCAGACACATGTTAGATATTTCTTTTTCTAAAGACCACTGTTTTCAGATGATCAGAGTGGGAAATGCAGTGTTTTTACGAACAAAAGAGCACTTGTCCTTCTTGATGTGACCAAATCTGACTTTTGCTGTCAATTTTCAGATGATATTGGATCTGACCCTTAAGATGCTTCAGATCAGACTTAAGGCTGGGTTCGAAAAGAAATGTGGATTTAAATCACACTGTATAGTACCTTTCATAAGGCCCTAAGATAAAAATCTGTTGTGCCTGTGACCAGAATTCACTGTGAGGCCTCACCCTCTGTTTTATACAGTTCCACAACTCTTCACACGTATTATATTAAAGCAAGATTTGCCACAGCATAGTCCACACGAGTGGTCCACATGGTGCCTAAACTAGACAAAGGGAATGCTACAGAGGGCTCTATCTGACACTCTTTCTCCAAATTAGGCACTCCTGTGTTATGAAGATTCAGTCTGAAACAGATTAATGTGCTTTTATTTTATAAACATCTTATATTAAGATGTTTATATTATTTTATAAACATCTTTTATTTCTCTAAAAAAAAACCCAATTTTTTTCCCTCCCCCAACAATGATTAGAGCATCAGAGCTGTAAGATACTCTCCCTTCTCATGTCTCATTGCAATATATCCCTATGGGTACTTCTCACATATGAAGGAGGGTAGATAATGAAATAGCCATGTACACTGGCTATTCTGCTTGTCAAAGTTGAATCACTAGATATCCAGGAATGAAAAATTCACTGGCTCAGAGAGAGTGTATGGTGTACACTGGATTTCTGGCCAGTTTTTCCTGTGTTTGTTTACAGCTCTAATTTGTTAAGTGGGAGGGGAAAAACAAGTTATACCATCTTTCTTCAAGTACTTCTATAATAAGAAAGCATCCTTTAAAAGCTGGAAACTGACCTGAGTTCATGTAGTTAAGGATATGTGTTTAAATTTTTGTGCACAAATCCTCGATGTTCTTTCTGCTGTAGAATTTATAGGGATGCAATCAAGCTCTGCTCTGCATGTAACTCCTACTACTGTCAGTGGTCATCTTCTTAATGGTATCTAAAATTGGATTTGTGACTGTAGAAATGTGAGGTTTGCTGATATAAGTTTCTTAATCTCTATTTTTCAAAAAAGACTATTACGAAGAGAAAAATCCTGATTTCTTTATTTTTTTAATAACCAAAACAGAATAATGAAAATTAGCATCAGATTTTCCTAGTTATTAAATTTACCAAATCCTTAAAGAAAAAATATTTAATAAAATATATACATATAATTTCATTACAAAACACATGAAAAACAACAGATGTTGAACTGAATGTTTAAACCAACAACTCCAATAACTTTAATTACGCTTTAACATAATTTTCTGGTTAGGAGTAGATACAAAGTCCCCATAAATCACATATGTGGAATTTTATCATTTTTTCTTTACACTATAGCAGTCAGTCCCCAAAGAGTTTATTAATGTTTAAAATTAAATTAATATTTTATTTGTTTCAAAATCTTAAAAAATAGAAAGCATTTATAAACAAAACAATCGCATGAGACAATAACATTTTCTTTAACAGAGTGTTTTCCATAAAAAAGTACTTTCAAATGCTTTTTCAGTCTTTGATAACAAATTCAGAAACAAGTCCTGCTCTCATTTAAAGCTGAGAAGGGGTTGTGTTAGTATCTCTGAAAGGATTGATAGTGTTACAAATACTGTAAATGTAACCATGAAGTATTTCTTCAGGCTGTTTCCTTCTCCCCTGCTGAGTTTGTCTTAAGGTGTTGCTGAGTTTGTATTTCTGTTAAAAATGGTGTGCTCAGAAAATCAGTAATTTTGTTAGTGTGTTTCATGACCAAGGTCCTGATTGTTTGCCTGTCCTTCCTTTCTATTTGGGTCCAGAGTGTTACCAGAAGTGTAAGGCAGACCTTAATTGACCCTCTGAGTTCAATAAATTACACTTTCAGCTCCACATTGAGCATTTTCAATAGCTAGGCAGATATTTAGAAAGTTACAGTACTTTCAGGAGAACCTGCTGCTGAAATCAAATTTCAAAACAGGGTTTAGCTGAACAAAGTAGAAAAGATCATCACATGTAGCTCTAATAACAATCATTCCTATGTATGAGAATTACTTTCAAAGTACATGAAAATTTTCCTCTTAAAAAAAACCTACCATGTTCATACAGAGGAAATTCGTTTAGCAAGAACTTGGTTCATGACTCATGTGCTCCATGGTCCAACAAATACTGACACGAATTGTGAATCATTCCTGAAAACTTAGAAGTACTACAGGCAAGCCATACATTTGCAGATAAAAGAAGCAGCTGTTTTTGTAGAAATCTGGTTTTACTACCCTTCAGCAGAACAGTATGAAAAGTTTCAATAATGGAGGCAATTCAGGAATTATAGAGTTTTTGGTTTAGAGGCATTTTTCCTTTCCCAGAAACACCAAACAATTCCAGTTCAATATGAATTACAAACATAAAAGCAGGTCTACAAATGTCTCCTGTGAGCAGTTAACAAACTAGATACTTTTCAAAGTTGTCCAAGACATTGCAGTTGACAAGGAAATCAAACAAGATTGCTTTGAATCTTATATTAAGCTAGTAGCAATAAACCAATACAATTTTATAGTGATTACTCCTATGACTGCATTAAAATTATGTTTTAATTCCTGGGTATCTGAATAAAATTACTTTTTTTACCATTCAGTCACAAGTAAGTTATCTAAGCAGATGGAAATACTTTAATCTCTTCTTATTGTGTTTGTCTCATGCTGGGTACAACATATGCTGAAATCAAAAGCTCAACAGTCAAAGAGGCCAAAATTTTGATATTTAAAAAAAAAAAAATAAAGGAGTCAAAGGCCATTCACCTGGAACTTTGCTTCCCAACAGCCCTGAAAGGCAGAGCATCCTCCTGTAACCTTAATTTAAGAAATGTTGAGTATTACGTATTTGAGTCACAAGTTATTTTGAAATGTTTCAAGATGAAGAATAATTTATCTATTCCAGTCATGCAGCAACAGCACCAGCACCAAGAATGTCAGAAAGTAAGTAAACCAATAAACACTGTGAAGATCTACCCAGAACCAATCACTACCCACTACCCAAACAGGTTCTCTCCTTTGCATTACAGAAGTAGAGGAAGAAAAAACCTCAATAGGTTTGATTCTTTCTGTGTTTTCTTTTGAAGCAGGTTCAGATAAGCTGAAACACCAGCCTGTCTCCCAAGAAGAGGGTACCACTTACCCTCCTCCTGCTCTAAACACTTGCTATGCGAATTACAGCAAGTAATGCACCATATAATGGCAAAAGCAGCTAAGCACCTGAGTTTGCAACAGGCACACCTGAGTCTCTACCTCCTGATAGTGGAAATTCACCCTTGTTAAAAACACAGCAAGCAATGCCTGTGAATGACACTCTGCTTTCACAGTTTGACTCATAATCTTCTTGATGAATTCAGGAAAATAAGGTAGAAGGTGTGAGCTTCTGTAATTCACAGACTGGAATACATGTGTCAGGGAAGTTTTCAGCAGAAGTCTTTTTACAAGAAAATGCAAGAAATTTAAGAAGTTGAAACTTGGAAAGTGGGTGGGTGGTTTGTTTGTTTTTTGGGTTTTTTGTTTGTTTTTTTCTCCCAAATAATTTACTAAGAATATCTTCCTGGTATAAAGAAGAAAGTTGTGGCAGAACAAAAAAAATAGAGGGGATCCAGTTGAGCCAAGCTCTCACACACAGGAGCATTTGAGCCTGTGCCTTGCACAGCCCACACTGGTTTATCTGTTGAATCCTTCTCTTGTTCCTCCTCTAGACCAATGAATAAGCAATTATTCTCACTCATGATCTTCCTCAGAAGACAACCCTGATGTACACTGTTAACTTACTCTGGGGTAGCTTTAATGTTCACTCTGTCTGTACAAGAACCCTTGTGGAACAATCTGTCTTATACACAGAGCATTTGCTCTTTGCCACTTTCTGAGGCTCATTTTCATCAGCTAAAGTGATAGATTAATGATGTATCAACACTCCCTCTGCAGGGACCTGACTGTGTGTTTTCTCCATCCTGAGCTAGTGCCCTTGACAGCAGACACTTCTGATCCTGTCAAAGGGAGCAGAGGGGGGATAATCACAGGGAACAAAAGAAAGAGGTCAGTTTATGCTTTGAAGTAAAAGAAGGAAAGTATTTAAAAGCCTGAAAATTCCTGAAGAATAAAAAAAAAATAATTTCGTATCAGTTCAGAAAGTTAGCTGTGCAATGAATTACATAGATAGCATTTGAGTGAACCCTTTTTACTTTTTTAATATCTTATTATAATACAGTTGTACTTCAACATGACATATTATTCCAATATTGGTCCTTTTAGTCACATATATTGCAAAGGTAGCATGATTTCATTGTACTAAATACTTCTTTATTTAACATGTCAGAAGCTACCATTTACTGTCTGTATTTCACATGACATGAGTACATGTTATATTTCACCAGGAGTTACTTGCTATCTATCAATGCTTTCCCATATAGCAAATTCTCCTGTGGGCTCTTGGTTTCTCTGTACAGCCTGGAGAAGATGCCAAGCATTCAGGTGAGCTCAGCTGTCATGGGTTTCCATATTTTCTGCTCAAGTTTAAATTGTGTCACTTCTTTTATCATATTAATAAGATTTAAAGGAAAACAGGGTGATGACAGAGCTTATTTTGCTATGGGTATATAGGATATTTAAGATTAATGTTGTTCATAAATTTTATTCAATTTTTTTTTTTTTTTAAATCTCAGTTTCATACACTCAGCCTGCAGAAGTTCTAATGTAGTTGTTTTCCTCCACCCACCTCTTCACTAATTCCAATGACTGTAGTAATGCCATCTCTAAACCAGGATGAAAGAATGAATGAATCGTGCATTAAATGAAAGAACCTTTCTTTAAAACAGCACTAAATAATTTAGGATTTGGATATATATGGTGATATTCCTCTTGGCACTTATCGCAAGTAGAGTGTTAAAATTGGCATCTAAGCTGATGCTTGTACTAGCAAGCATGCCCTATGGGTAAATAAGGACAGTTTTGTTTCATGTCAATATTATGCAGAATAATAGAAGCTTCTTTGTCCTAAGACTTCCAGGAAATGTAGTTCTTATCCCCCAGAATTGCCAAGTAACTGTGTATATGTTAACTCTTTTCTATTTTAGTATCAACTAGTGTTTTCCTACAAATAAAATATACAAGGTATAATTAAAGCCTGCTGGAATTCTTCAACAGCCCATGTCCTCAATGAAACAAAGCAATCAAAGATGTGGCACATTCAAAAAAAGACTCTGCTCACCCTAGAAAAAAATCTGGTTAGTTTTCCCCAGGAAGCTAAAGATTGAAAAAATATACTGTCCCACAGCAGTAAATCTGCTTAATAAACAGCCTCTGACCAGAATAAACTCTGTTTAAAATTGCTACTATTTTTATTTTATTATGCAAGAGGAATTACATAGAAAAGTTAAGAATAGATTTGAGACAAAAGCCTGAGTTGACATGAATGCCTTGTTCAAAAACTTAATGACCTGGTTTATTATGCTTTTATTGCAGAACACAAAAACTTAGTAGTTAATTTTTTTATATTTGTTTTCTCCTGTTTATTTCTTTTTGTGTATCACTAAATTTGAACTTCCTACACTGTAATTCCAATAGTGGTTTGAAGTCTGGTGACTGTAGCTGAATGAATAATATTTGACTGACTAAAAGTGAGGCATATTCTAACCCCTAATTATTAATCATGTACAAAGAAAGTAAGGGCCATGTTAATAAATTTCATTAAGTGCAGGCTGCTTGGTCTGGGCAGTGGCATTTGCCTTTCACAAACCTGTAGAGTCACTTGGGGCAAATCAGCATTTGTCTCTCTTCCCTCACACACTGCTGCTGTCTCAGTTAAGGAGTACAATCTCCAGCCAAAGCCATTTCACTTTGTATTTTTGCAGTCACATCTTTAGTAGTACATACTCTAGCCTGGAGCTCAGAGGTAGCACAAAAAACAGTAATACTCATTTTACAGAAGGTGACTGAAACTGTGCCTGATGCATGCATTAAGTACAGGCAAGAACTCTAAATCCTTATGTAAATATATATACACTAAATGAGGACTACTACTTCTGATCCTGGCGAAGGGCATCTTACAGATATCCCATGTACAATATAGGCTCCTAGCTAGCTGGTTGCCTAGTGGGCTGCAAAATACACCAGCATGTAGCTGGAGTTACTCCAAAAAGTGTTGAAAATATTTTACAAGTCAAACCCAGTCATTTTCATACAAGTTTTCCTTTAAAAAATAAATTAGAAGAAAACTTAAGTCTGAAAAAAAGCTGGAGCTTGTCCTGGAGAGACATGAACAAGAAAGATTAGCATAGCTAAAAGCCACTCCAAACCCCTGTAAAACTAAAATAACTTAGTGCACTAGATAGTGGATCTCTTTTATATGGAAAACAGATGGGTGAAGGAAATAGAAGAAAAGTCACACTGCAGAGCACTAAAAAGAAAAGACACAAAAGATCATTTAATGAGATTAAAAAAAGTCTTCAGTTGGCACTATTTCTAACACATTCACTGCACAGAAATTTTCAAGAAAGTGCTCTATTGTCATGCCTAGAAACTGGCTTCCTAATTCTCCTGTATAAATCATATCATGATTTGGAGCTTCGTTCAGACTGCATAGAAGTTGAACTCCAGTGTCTATGCCTTTCAGAAAAGAGCCAAACTAGCATTAGGACTGGCTATGCAGACTTAGATATTTTAAAAATTATTTTGAGACACTAGGTATCTGAGTGGGATGCCATAACTTTTGAGAAAAAGAAGGCTCTTTTTCCCCTTTTTTCTTTTCCCTTTCCTTTTTTTCCCCCAGGAGCTAGAGCTTCTAAGCATTAAAGAGCAGCTCAAACAAATAAGGAAACAAAAACATGTGAGTGACAATGGTAAGGTCTTCTGCTCATCTAGAAATAGGTAATGAGATGTTACAGAAAAGCAGTGCCGTTCTAATTTTCTGGCTTTAGTGATAAAACCCAGATGCTTTAGAAAAGATGCAAAGGACACACAACAGAAATAATTCCTTCCAGAAATATTTACTTTTAATCTTTCACATAAAAGAGATTGATTTCAACTCGAAAGAGGGACTTTTCAAAGCCTTTCCAATATTCTTTATTTTAGCATTAATTATAACAGCTTTGCTTTTCTTGGGATATGTATAACAGACAAATTCTTTTAAATTTGGTAGGGAGATAATCTAAGACGTTGTTACAGAGTTGGTGAAATAATGATTTGCTGCTTATATGGAAAAGAAATGAAAGATGTTGCACACTAAGGACAAATATTAATTGAATTTATCAAAGCCTATTCAGGCTAATTTATAAGGACTGGGCCATTAAACAGCAAGAATGGAGATGGCACATAACAATATAAATCATAATTACATGTAATGATTTGCATCACTGACACATTCAGCTGCAACTAATGGGATAAGCTAGGGTCATTGTTTTGAAGAAGACTAGTTTTAAATTGTTAAACTTGTAGAAAATTTGTTCTTACTGATGGCTTAAATTGTAAATGCACTCATGATTATTAATATCTAAAAAACATATGGTGAGAAATAAAATCATTCCTATTTAGGGTGTTTCTCAAATCACTCTACACATTTATTGACTAGCATTGTGAAGTCTATCACTCAAAGAATAAGATTAAAAAAACACAAACAAACCAAAAACCTACAAATCAACAAAAGAAAGATGCTAAAATTCTTTGTGCAAAACTTCTTAGTCAATTGTTCCTATAGAAATGTGTTCTTCCTTCCCAAACAAATCCAGTCAGGTAATATATCTATACTTATCATGTTACATTCAGGAAAGAAAAACCTAGGAATGCAAGTGTTTAATTAAGGTTATGAACAAGGCTTTGAGAATATTTGATTTTTGATTCATTAAAAGAAAATAATAAAATCTGAAGGATATTCTTTTGAAATGTCCTTTTATTCTAACAGAGGTAAAAGCTGTAAATTTGTATTCAGCTCTGCCCTAAATTAAATATTTGATTAAAAATAACTTTTTTTCCTGTTCCCTCTTTCACCTCCCAGCTCAGCAGAGACTCAGCTAAAGCACAAAATTTTATAGTGTATATCTGTTTCCAAATAATGGTTCCAGGGAAGGACTGGGGAAAGAAGGTGGGAAGTGAGTTATTAAGTATCTCATCTGACTCCCAAGTGTCACAAGTATTCACATGTAATCTGTGTCTTTCCTTTAGCCTAGGAAAAAATAAAAAAGGTAATATTTTTATTTTTCACTATGTATTTATACCCCACTGGCATCAACAAAGCCAGAGGATAAATTGTAGCCTTAAGGAAGCTGAATGGTGACAGTTCTGGGATCATCTGGATATTTCCTGTAGTATGAAAAAGCAGTCGAGTTTCCCCTCAGACAATGTCTGTCTCCTGCCATTCCTCTAACATGCTCAGGGCCTAGAGGCTGAGAGCTGAGCATCCCTTACAAAGGGCAACCTCAGCCAGCTCCTCTTGACAGGACTTTGATGCAGAACAGCAACAACAAGCCAGGCTGGGGAGATCTCCTACATCTGTTTTGAGCAATTAATTCCCTAGAGGTAACTCCACTCACATGAAACTAATTTTGCAGCGTTTTAGCTAGAATGTGATTGAGTGAACAGACTGAAAATTGAAGAAACTTGGTATTTATTTTGTGAAAACAAATGAAGAGGCCATTAACCTTCCAATAGAAATTATTACCATATATGTTTTAAAATACTAGTGTTTTCTCTTCCCAGGCTTGAGAACTGTGCGACAGCTTTGGTGACAATCAAGATGATGCTACTTGTCAACACTAAGCCAAAACAGATTATTGTGATGAGGGAATCTCAACTCTCCAAACACAATCATGAAATCTGACCCCATAGACTCCTGCATAACTCTCTTGTTATCAATCAGCTGTAGGTTAAATTCTCTCAAAGAAAGCAATCAAAGTTTATTTCAGAGTGCATTAAGATAATTTCCTAGACCTTACTGAAATAAGTGAATGCCTCTCTTCCAAATTAGTGTCTGTTTGGACTTGAATAAAGAATGTTGAAGTCCTTGTATTCCTTTAATATCTGAGGTCACAAAAAAAAGTCACTTATACTGATAAATTTTCAGATTCACATAAATTCATCAGATTGTATGGAATGTGTTGTGCATACATTTTATAATTCCACTGCCAATGTACAGACATGAATGACAGATTTAGTCTAGATCTATTTGGGTATGTGTATATGTACAGATACTTAACAACACAAAGTTTCCTGCTTCCCCTGACAGTGCTTGTCTTACTTCCTGGCTGAGTACAAAGAGATTCCCAGGGGAGACACTATTTAGCCACAACCCAGTGTGAAAGGATCCCATTAGTAGCTTGGTCACCTGCAATTTCTGAGGCCAAATTGTTTTGGAAACATTAATTTCTTCTGTGTCAAAAAGTCAAACATAAATTCCGTCTCCTTCTGGCGTCCCCCCCACAAAACAACTTTAGTATGAACACCAGTCATTTATTTGAAGTTTTGTAGCACTGAGTGCAGGCAAACCTACAGGGGATATGTACTTTTTAAACTTTCTAACACATTGCCTAAGTAATAGACACAGCTCTTCACCTTCAAGCCCCATCCTCATTTACTTTGTTATTGAAAACAATGTCTTTACGAAGCTGCTTAGGCAAATGCAAACTTGTCATCCAAGCTTGTATTTTGCTCAAAGATAAATTTAACCTACTGCTTCCAAATGGCAGGTTAAACGTGGAGTCATAGGATGTTTGGGTTAGAAGGAACTTTAAAGATCATTTCATTCCAACCCAGCTGCCATGGACAGGGACACCTTCCACTAGATCAGGTTGCTCAGAGCTCCATCCAATGTGGCCTTGAACACTAAAAGAGATGGCATCATCCCCAGCTTCTCTGGGCAACTTGTTCCAGTGCCTCACTACCCTCACGGTAAAGAAAATAGTTAACTTACAGTTTAAAATTAAACTAGTATTATAAGAACAGAGTTTGTATCCTCTCATTATAAAGAAATTATGGCTGCTATGCAGATGTATGGATGAGTTCATTTGAAAGCTAAAACTATAAAAATAATTTTTGCTGCTTTTCAAAAATTTTACATGCAATAAAGAGATTGATATGAGTGTTTTGGCCTTTTTTTTTTCTAGCTGAAACCCTCAGGGATTTATAAGTCTTTGAATTTCAGAAATAACAGGATCTCTTTTTCTAAGCAGATATGTGTCTTGAGCCCTCTTTCCCTGTGGAGCTCTTTTATGGCTAAATCTGATAGGAATTAACTTCTGCAGTCATCTTTAAGACATCAGACAATTTTTTTTTTCAGCCCTCAAATCCAGGTAGATCTTCAAGTCAGGGATAAGTTTTTTATTATTTACAGAATCAAGTGATTTAGTTCCCAAAGAGCTTTTGCAGTTGGGAAATCTTTTAAGAGATACTTTATTCTGATAGCAATTCTCTACATATCCAGAAATGTTGAAATATTTAGAAAATGCTTTGCTTTGCCAGTGGATTAACTGTTCTGACTGATGTTAAAAAAGAAGACAACTATTGCTAGTACTGTCATAAATTAGTAGTCCCTTCTCCCAACACCTGAAAGACCAGGCAGAAGATCAGAGCTTAAGAATGTTTTTCTGGGTGGATCTGCTCTGAGATAAGTCTTGGACTGTTACAGCCATGCCTCAGGGCTGAATTACTTAGCTTGAAGCAAGCACAACCAGGATGATTTCTACCCTATAGAAAATATCTTTAGTTATAAAAAGTGAGTTATTATGGAAATCTACTTTCATTTAGAGAACATCACTGTTGGAAAGGGACTCCATGAAGCCAAATCCATCTTAGAAAGATGCAGATATCATGAAAAGTGAAGGGTCACACTGAAAACACAGAATTCAGAAACACATAATCAATACCAAACACTGATAAGTAGGTTAATATGCTATCTAAGGTACTATTTTTATGTTTTATAGTTTTCCTCACTTGGAATACATCATCTCACTACATGCTAGCTCACACCAATGATTATCATGCAGTGAACTGTGTGTCTTTTTGTATCAATGGACTGGAAGTTCTCATAAAAATTAAAGTATGTTGAGCTCTCAAAAAGTGAAATATAATGAAAAAGGATGAATTGGACAAAATCCAACTTGGAGATTTATTCAATTTTTTATGTGAAAAAAGTGAATATAATTTATGATCCCTTTGGGTACAACAGTTCTTAAACCTTTTGAATTTTGAGTATATGAAAGCATACAGATTTGAATAAGATTTATGAACAATGCACACTTAAAATTATTGTCTACGCATAGCAAAAATAAAAGCTCATCTCATCACTAGTTTCTTCTCACCCTGAACTTTCCCTTTAAATCTTATAAACCTGATAAAAGAAGCAAGGGGGATGTCACAAGTTTAAACTGTTTTTCTATCATCGGGTCAAGAAGGTTTCATGTATTTTCAGACAATTTTATGATTTACAGTTCTCACATTCCAGTCTGGTTATGACTATAGCAAGGTCCCAGCGACTGTCACATCCATGAGTCACATTATTAATCCACTGCCAGACTCTGAACTGCTACACTAGTAAAGGAGCCAGCATGAAACCCTTGGTTTTTGCAGACTGTCTGCTAGATCCTTAGTGAGTGAAAACTAAACTTTCATAGGCCTCAATACAATTCCAGCCAAACACAGCCACCAATAGTCCCTTGGTATTTATCTCAACTCCTATTGACTTCTTAGGTGTCTAAATAGCAGTAGCATGCAGCAATCAGAGTCACAGAAAATGTATTTTGTAGACAAGCCAGAAAAATATATGGAGATGACAGTGGCAACAGAATATTTCTAGTGCATTTTTTCATGGAGATAAATCTTACAGAATGTACTGCATTCAATAATACATTTTAGCAATCTGTTTTTTAGTTTTGTCTTATTACAACTTCTGTACATTGTTGTTAATTTTACTCATGACAGCACAGATCTAGAGATGCACAATCTACTTACATTCCTCTCATGATGAAATCTTTACTGGGCAGCTCACAAGCACAAATATTAGCT
Organism: Entomyzon cyanotis; assembly: GCA_024500445.1. Lineage (NCBI taxonomy): Eukaryota > Metazoa > Chordata > Aves > Passeriformes > Meliphagidae > Entomyzon > Entomyzon cyanotis. The sequence goes on along the minus strand of JAKEPQ010001018.1, from coordinate 47,742,951 downwards.
TAATAATGGACAAGAATGATGTTAAAACAAATGAACAGTGCAACTGTATTAAAAAAAATTAAATTTTGAACTTTTTTTCTCAATAGACTACTGAAGACTGATTCATGTTCCAAGTCATTTTGCGTGGCATTAAGAAACAGCACCAAAATTACTTCTGTGTATCAGGAGAGGTCTGACTTGATTCCAATGTTGGAAACAATAAAGGCAGTCATAAAAATCAAAGGCTGTGAGAAAATCACAAGAAAAAAGTAACCACAGCTTATCACCAATTTAGTAACTGCTGGTTTCCTTCTCTGTTATGGAAAAAGTTGATCTAACAAGTCCAATTATAAACTCAACACTGTCAAGTTCACCACTTAACCAAAGACGACTGAAAATAAATAATAAGGGAAAGAGCAGACAAGCAAATGGATGGTCACCTCAGAAGACTGAAAAGAAGGTCCCTCAAAGACAAGGAAGATAAAGAGGATAATGAATGAGAAATATCTGCACTTTTAGAAGAGGAGAAGGAGCGAGAGCTAGGTAAACACCTGTATGGAAAACTTGCTCTATCTTCTCTGTTTTCAGATATAGACAGTCAATGACAGGAGTGGGAGGCTTGAGGTGACTTAACTAAAATTGTAAACATGTTTAGGATGTCCTACTTCATTGTGGAGTTAAAGTACTCAAAATCCAGTGGAGGTTAACTGAGGCTGTTTGCATTCAGGTGCAATTCTTACCATTTGATTTGCAAGGTATGTGTCCACAGGTGAGCTGATTACCCTGGACTCCTTTCACAGCCAGTGAAGAGAAATTCACACCTGTAGGAAAAAACTTAGGCTGACTTATCTTTGACTCCCACATTTGGATTAGATTAATTGGGTTCTTATTCTATTTCTTTCCAGTCTGCAAAAGAAACACTGGGAAATTAGTTCCAACTTCAATGTCTGTCATAGAGCTCTACATTGTCTGCTTTTGGCCAACAGAATCACACCTTTTAAAAGATATTTTATAAAGATGATATGATAATGAACACCTCTTTGTTCAGAAACACTCTAAAATAATTTGACATTTGTTTTTAAATTTTTGAACAAGTCATGTAGACTGAAACCATAAGAACCAATTAGCAACATGAATTATGTCCCTCTACTGATAAAATTTTACAGTCTTGGGGATATTTATGACAGCACTGATTTAGGTCAAGAGACTCTTTTAGCCCTAATGGTCACCTTTGCATTTGATCATGCTGTGAAATCACAGGGAATTAGGGAAATATCTGTTACCATGCTAGACATCAGTAAACAGAAATTTTGCTGTAAAAGACAGTAGGTTATTCATTTTTGCTTATATATTTTTTTCTACAACTGAGAGTCACAATTCTCACATGTGTCCCCTTTCATATGTCAATGTACACATTTAAAATTCATATAAATATAAACATATATGTTTAAATACACATTCCATTTTTATTAAGGCTGATTCTCTATTCCAGTAGTGATAGCTGAACCCAAAACTCCCTTGATCATATCCCCTCTAACATCTGCTTGTTTTTTCATTCATACCCACTTGGGACAAAGTTCTTAAAACCTATTCACCTCTTTAACTACTTTAGTCAGTTCAGAGAATATAGAAAAGGGGATTTTCATGCAAGATACCTCGACTGAGATGAATTAGGTAAGCATGAATTATGACAGTTATAAAAACAGCAATATAGTCCATCCTCTCTCTTGTGTGTATTTCTCATTATTCCCTTTATATGTGTCCAAACGCAGTTTTAAAAAGAAGGTTAGAAAAGTAGATACTGATGCTCCAAATTTGTACTTGTGCTGCACCAATTACATACCAGGAAGGATGGCTCAGCATGAATGTTTGCATTGGAAAAACATACTTATGCAATTTATTTCCTTTTATGCAGGCTGAAGTGGCTCTAAGAATCCTTTAGCTCGTGCCCTGGAAGAAACGTGAATCTAGCAGTAGCTTTGGACTGCCAGACTAGCAGGCTACTGCCCTGCAATATGGTCTCCAGTTATTTGCATTGGCTCTGTGCTGCAGGGCAAGCTGTCATTTGGCCATTTCCACCACTTTTCCTTCACCAAAGAAACAGTCTAACCCTCAGCTCACAGCATTTACAAAGCACTGCTGTTTTCTATTTAGGGCTGAGGGAGAGAGTTGAAAGCTTAGCCTGGTATTCTTCACCCTTCACTATGCAGAAGCACTTCATGTCATTAGCTCAGTATCTGCCAACACACTGGCACACCGCACAGGGAATGCTCCTGACTTCCAAAAATAACAAAGCAAGAACAACAGAAAAGCCTATCTTTTATAAAAAATAAAGTAAGCTTTAGTCTGTAATGTGTATTCCCAAATGAACCCACAGAAGAATTTCCTTATGTCTCTCAAAGCAAAAAAAAAAAAAAAGAAATTATAGAAATACAATGCGCAGGAAACCTCAAAAGGGACCATAAGTGGTCCTTAGAGGTTAGACAGCACAGGACTACTGAGTCAAAGAGCAATGCTCTGACACAGAAACCAAAGCTCTATGGCAGATAAGAACTTTATAACAGCCAGAGAAGGGGAAATTGCAAGGCGGACATTTGCATAGCCATGCCTTCAAACTGAAGACCAACAGTAAAAGACCAAAAGCTACAAATTTGTCACAAGAGAAGACCAAAAGAGATTCAAGGCATCTTCCATGATCAGAATGCAACTGAGCTCATCCAACAGTCCTTACTGACATAATCACAGGGATAAAAAATTCCTCTGGAACTTGATTCTAGCAGTCACTCACTACAGAATGCTTCAACAGGACATACTAATAGCCACCAGAAATAGTTTGATTTACCAGAGGAACAAGAGTAATCTCTGCCCAAATCTTTAATCTGCTGCTCATGCTATTTCTATGATTACTTTTCACTTAACTTCCTCTCAAGCTCTTTTAATTTGTTGGTTTTTTGGGTTATTTTGAAGCAAATATTAGGCTCACAGAAACAGAAAAAAATGAGTTGGAGAGAATTGTAGGGGTTTCTAATCCAGCCTCTTACTTTGAGGATGTCTAAATTCGAGGTTAGATTAAAAAAAAAACCCATGTGTTTTGAAAGTTTCTGAGGACAGAGCTTCGACTAGGTCTCTGCCTGGATGTAGGGCTTCACATGTGCTTTTGTTGAAATTCATGCCACTTGTCTGGGTCCATCATTTTAGTCTGCCAAGGTCCCTTTCCTCTGAAGGGCAGCTCTGCCCTGCTGGGGTCTGACACTACCCCACACGGTGCCACTTGTGAAGGAGGTAAGGCAGTATTCCTGTCCCATTCTCTAGGTTTTCAGTGGATAAATTAAACAGTATAGACACTATACCAAACCCTTAGGAACATTATTTGTAGCCCAGCACCAGATTTTGAACAATAACTTTTTGTTTGATATTAAAGCACATCAACTCTTTGAAATAAGCACAGCTAAAGTGAGAGATTTCAAAGAATTGACATAATCCCAAATACAGCAACCCAAGCAGTTTTTCACCTACCCTGCAGTCCACCTGTCTAGTCCATATCCTTCTTGGCTATAATCTAACTACAGGGATTACAAATTTAGAGTTTGTGATACCCTATCAAAAACCTTACTGACGTCTGCCTCTTCCAGCTTCTTCTACTATCCCCAAGCTGTTGCAGATGTTCTCATTTGTGATTCCTGTAATCTATGCTCATACTGTGTGTGCTCCCAGGTGTATTTATGTTGATCAGAATTCAGAAATATTTATTTCATAGCACATGTAAAATCAATGGTGATGAATGTACCTACATCACCAAAAAGCTGATATCCGCACTAACAGTATTAGAGAAAGAATAAAGAATTATTCCAAGGTCACTGAGGGCTGCATGTCTGAAGCTTAGATAGACAATGCTTCCGAAATAACCCTAACTTTGGCAGCTCTTCACCAGTGTGTGCCAAAAAACATTTCCTCTTTACTTTTTACTATATAGCTGCCCAAAAGAATTACAGATCAATATTCTTTCTTCAGTCTTTGGTTGAACACTGTTTTAAACAAGCTATTCAGCATTGTTTCCATCAAAACAAAGCTTAATGAGAAAGCAAAATGGAAAATAACTTAAAAACAAGACCAAAACAACAACAAGAAGAAAAAAGCCAGCCCTCCCAAAACACATGTATGAAAAAGAGCAAGCTGTTGTTGAGCATTCAGTCCATTAGAATGTATTCAGGCAAGCCACCTCTTTAGTTTGTACCTAGCCTGATGTGGAAGGAGCATCACTTGTGGAAACTGTCAGTTAAAACCAGGAGACATAATGCAGTAAAAATTAACTCTTAGAATATCATCACAGCATATCCACCAAACTAGATGTCAGTGCTGTGGCGTGAAGAAAGTTAGTTTCACAGACAGATAAGAAAGGCTAGTAGAACATCCCTTTATGCTTTAGGAGAGCAGGAAAAATGCAGCATGGCAGAATGCAGGGAAGTTCTGATTGTTGATAGAAGTGTGAAGCATGTTGTGTATGTGCTCTGTACAGAAGAAGGGAATGCTCAGTGGAGCTCTGAATCCTCTCAGCAACAGCCCAGACACTCTGTGAAATAAAAATCCAGACATCAGTCTGGCTGAAAGCACTGAAACTAAGCTGAAAACATATGTGATTACTTGTGGAGGTGACAAGAGAAACTGGAATATAAAGTATTCTAGACAGTCAATAAACCTGTCTTACAAACTTCCCTTTGTCCTCAGTAAAAAAAACCTAACAAACAACAAACCCTTCAAAATCATCCAAAAACTTAGCCTCAAGTGTAACTAAACATGTGTCAAATATTTTAGAAAATACAAGGTTAGTAAGGTTTTCTGACTGCAAAAAGACTAGACATCCAAAATACGAAGAAAATATTCCTGGCTCTGCACAATAACTGTGTTTTCTGTATGCTTCTGCAGTTACCCCATTAAAGACTTTTTGGTGCATCATTAATATGTGTTCTGCAAACTGTGCCACAGGGTTGGAATGACCAGTGGCAACTGTGAAATCTAGCTTGTCAGTCTGGGAATAGTGTGCTTTCCTGGAAGGCTGAAACACCAGAGTAATCCTTTTGATTGCAAACATTTTGATCTCAGATACAGATGAGAGAAGTTTTGCATGAAAACGGTTTATTACTATCTGGCCAAATTTTTTCCTTTTTTTATTTTTCATCCACAGCATTCAATTGAAAAGGCTGGAAGAGGAAAGGGAAAAGAATACGAAAATTGCATTTTTTGCATTGTCAACAAGTATCCTTAGTAAGGAGTGTCACGATGTGCTGTGGAGTAGCATTTGTGATGAATACAATGAAAATAAATTGACTATTTTAAAGAAGCAGTTGATAGTGTTTTCATCATAATTGCCATGAGGATCTTTTTAAAGAGAGATGATGTAAACTTTCCACATTCTCTAAATTACAGTGATGCAGTGACTTAGAAGCCAGCATGAGTTATTTTCAACAAGTAATAATGTATTTCAAGTTCAAAAGAAGTTCCCTCAGTTTCTATAACAAAGGTCCCTGATGATCCCAGAACAAGTCTCAAAGAGACCTAGAAGGTTTTAAGACAGAGCCCAGAAACTGCTGCAAAAACTGCTGCATCTTCTAACAGCACTGTAGAAAGAAGGAGAATGAGAAACTTGGTGTGTGCTACCCTAAAATCAAGACTATCATCCCTGTAAGAGGGCTGGGGACACCTTAAACTGTAAATGAACTACTTTTAGCTGTGCTGGTTGTTGCTTCTCCAGTTGTAAAGCAACAACCACCTCTTGACACAAACCTTCTTCTTTTCAAACTAAGGACTAGCTTTTGCTAAAAGAGAGCATCTTGAAAAATTGATGCACAAATAGTGGTGTTAGTCACTCCTCAGCAGCAAAGGTAATTACACAAATTGGCATTAACAGAAGAAATAAAGCCAACCTTGTGATGAATAGATCCTCAAACAACAGGAATACATTGGAATAAGAACAATTAGGAAAGTAAATTGTGTCAGCTTTTGTCTCAGAAGTTTACAAAATATTATTTTTATACCTTCATGGTGATATTCTTCAGGTGTTGCTAGTGCTAAATACTTAGTTCCAGAAATTTAATAGGCTGCTTCAAACCACCATATGTTTGCCCAATCTTCTGACAGTTTTCCTGCTGCATGAGTAAGTTTGTGGGCTATGCTGTGAAAGCTCTGTTGTAATCACAAACCATTTTTCCACTGAGAAAAGGGAGTGTGGCAATGTACAAATATTGAATCTCAAAGACTAATCTGCCGAGCACTGAGAGATTCCACACGCCAATTATGTAGCAGCACATACATGGGGAAGGAGAAATCATCTCATTTGATTTCATGGATTCATTTTACTGTTATAACGCTGATTTGTGTGTTCAGGTCTAGTGCAGATGAGAGATGCCAAACATTGAGCTAGTCCAAGAATTGTGTACTGGGTAACATCCAGTCTCAGGTGGTTTCAGTTGTGAAAATGGTGTCAAACACCTCCAATCTGATGTGGAAGTCATAGAATCATAAAATCATCGAATCATAGAATATGCTGGGTTGGAAGGGATCCATCAGAGTGGAACCTTGTCAGGACTTCCAGGTCCCTTTCTGCAGCTGCTGATCAGTCTCTCATTCCCCAGTCCCTGCAGAGTTAGGATTGCCCCATCCAGGTGCAGAATCTGGCACTTTCATATGATTGGTGATTGCCCATCTCTCTGATTTTTTGAGGTCTTTCTGCAGGACCTCTCTTCCCTCGAGGGAGAAGAGAGCTCCTCCCAGTTTAGTGTAATTGGCAAGCTTCCCTAGTATTCCTTCGAGTCCTGTGTCCAAGAAGATAATGAAGATATTGAAGACAACTGGGCTGAGGATGGAGCCCTGTGGAGCTCCACTAGTCACAGGTCACCAGCCTGTAAGCAAGTCCTTACATATTTCTTTATTAGTTGGATTTACACTATGCTTTATTTCAAATCAAGCAGCAAAGGCACAAATGATGAGAACTGTGAATGCAGTTGAGTTTTGAGGTAAAAACTAGTCCAGAAACTAGTCCAGAAATCAAGGTAATCTACTTTAGATTTATAAAGCTCCAGATAAATTTTTACATCCCTATTAAGAGCTTCAAAATAATTGCCAGTACTGATGCTAAAATATTCTGGCAATCAGAGAGCTAGTATTAGGTATTATTAACTGCTACTGAAAGTGGCAGAAGTTGTAGGAATTCTTTCAAGAATGGGGTCCTATCTTTCCCTAGACTGCATCTATAATCTTGCAGATAGTCTGCCAGGTTTTTTTCTGATGGTTGCTAAAAACTGCAGGAAACTCTGAAAGAGACTGATTTTTTTTTTCACTAAAAATGTGCTGGAGAGTTCCAACTGACCTCAAGCTCTGTGCTGACATAATACAGCTTGTAGTTAACTGTCAAATTTTTTAGAGACTTGTATATGTTTTTAAAATGTGTTTTATGGCATAAGTGGCTAAATATATAGGTTTTTATAGGAATACATGTGTGTGTATAGCCTGGTTAGTCTATTACAGGATACACTGAACTAAAATTTTATGCTCATATATTGGCTTGGAAATACATTCAAATTTTTCTTCAGCCATTATCTCCTCCAGATGTTATTTTCTCTGACATTTTAAAATAGATTTACAGGCCATTTATAAGCTACCCCTCAATACAGTATGTTTGAACTCTTTTTCTTAATTAAAGAATTTTAAATAATTCATGTTTAAACAATCTGTATTTTCTGGATTGAGACAAAAGTTTTGAAAATCTTATCTGGGATAAATTTTATTGCAAGCTAACATGAGAACAAAGTGAGGTTCTAAAATAGTTTACTGTGGTGTATTTGGACACAATCATTGTCATTCTCCTTGATTCATCTGAATTTTCACTGGAAAAATTAATTTTCTAGGGACCTAAAATAACTGTAAGACCCCATTCTCCTTCAGCACCCTATATTCCCCTATGGATATCTTCAGGCTTTTAGACAGAGCTTCCAATGCTTTTATTCTGAACATAGATTTTCAGATTTTATTTTCTCAAAGTGACTAAGGAAGTCTCAAATCAATAAAATAATCCTGTCCACACAACACATACAAAACCAGGTTGGCTGTTTGGTGTTGGGTTTTTTTTTTTTTTTTGTTCCCCTTTTTAAATTTAAACACAATGTACATGTTAGTATGAGAACAGATAAATTGCAGACTGGCTCCAGACAGAGCTGGGCAGGGCAAAACCAGCCACATTGCTTTCTTGGCTCCACATCAGCAACACTGGCAGCAGTAGGCAGGAGCTAAGAGAGACTCGACATCCTGGAGTGAATATCAGAAGCCAAGAGCTTGGTGAAGGCAATCAGTAATCAGCCAGAGAGCCAGGAGGTTTAATTCCAGTTTTATATCTGGCTGCCATGTGCTAGGTTTGCTCAGATAAAGAGAAAGGAGCTGCTTTGATCAGTCTGTGTTAGTACAACTGTGCTGTAGGAAGGGAAGGGAAGTTTCTTTTCACTAAGTAAATATAAAGTTGAGGCAAAATTGTGTGATTCCCCAAATGTGTTGTTTCATACACTTGTATAAATCTAACTTTTGCCTTGAGAACGAGAGTTTTAACACATTTTCTCAGAATGGTTTCCAAAGTGTATGGAGATGTTGAGTTGGATGGATGTTGTAGGGTTCCAAGTGAAACAAGCATAGAAACATTATCAACAATTACACAGTAAATACAAAATCCACAAATAGCTTCATGCCCTTTGGATCTGAACTGATTCTCTTTCTCCTTTTTATAGAAACTTGAAGATATTTGTGTTGATTATTACTCTTTCAAGTTTATAGATTACAAAGAAGGATGTAAAACTTAAAAAATTAAAAGAATGACTTTGCAGACAAATGCAGTTTTATACAGAGAGGCATTGAGGTAGTGATACCATCTCTCCTTAAACAGTCCATTTACCTAAGTGAGTGGTTTTGATCCAAGGTGAGAGAACTGCCCAGAAACAAAATTCAAGATCTAATAAAATTAAGATCTAATGAATGACCCCTTTCTGACAGTTTGAAGTAAAAGGTCGAAATTTCACACAGCAGAGCAGAAGTTAATTAAATGAAACCCATAATCAACAAAGCTAATAAGGACAGAGATCCAAAGATTCTCCTGCTGTGTTCAACCATGTCAAGCAGTGTAAGGACTCAGACTCAATGTATATGTAAAAATGTAACCAGAGTTCATAACATGATAAATCACATAATTTCAGGTTTACAAAAAAGTAAAAAAACTTAAACTAAGAAAAGAAAAGGAAATAAAACCAGAAAACTTTTCTACAGAAGTCCAAATCAGACGTAAAAAAACCCCCTTTTTTAAAAGTAAACAATATAAAATAAAAATAGATTATTAGAAACATTATCTTGAGCCACCTCTGCAAGTTTCTTAGATTCCTTGGACACCTGTAACGGTCAGTTTATCTCCATTACTTGGAAAGGAAAATAGAATGTCCGAAAGGCTGTTGGGCACTGAAAAGATGAGGTGTTATAACATGGTAAGTGACAAGATGAAAGCACATCTTTGGTTTGTTTTGATATGTATTCCTGACCTGAAATGTAGTGCTTCAACAGTTAAATGAAAAATTATATTGAATTGTCATCTCACGTGTGCCCACTGGCCTCTCCAGAGCATTTGACTTTTCTGGCAAAATAGAAACTTTCCCACATCCCTTCTGTAACCTGAAAAACATAACACTAAATTGCCAGAAGCAAAACTTTTTATATTTAAGTAACCATCATAAATGGAATACACCAAGCCAGTTGAGACCTGCCTGAGAGCCAGCTGTGTTTACCAATTGACAGTAAGACTAATTTACTGTGCAGATGAATCACCCCAACATATGGTTTTTACCTTTCAAAAAAACACTGTTGGTTTAAATTTGTAATTGCATTTTTATTGAGTTTTCATTTTAGCCAGACTACTAGAGGTAACAGATAAGTTTTTGTTAGATAAATTAGATAGAAGTTTTCTTAAATACATGAAAGTGTGACCTTCAGCAGCTTGATGCTCAAAGTAGCTTAACTTCAGTGGATACCATATTAAAGGAGCAAATATCTTGCAGGCACCTTAGGGATTGAGTGGTTACATGATTTATTTTCTGGAGGACATTACAGAGACAACGAAATACCCAAGTAAACCATTCCAATTTTTTAAGTAGTGTGCAATATGTATCATAGATGAGTGAACAATCTTCATGTTATGGGAAATCAAGAGGATTGAGGTCTACTGGTATTACTGCAAATGTCAGAAGTTTACTTTTCTTTCAAAAGTTAAAAAAGAAAAGAAAAGAATGTAGCAATGTGGCTCTTTAGGATTCCATGTGGCTTCCTTTGTTCCCCTGCCCTGTATGCTATTGGTTCATTTTGAAATATGCATCTTGCTGTAGCTGAAACCTATTGGTGTGTACCCCTTGCCAGTCTTGCCTTCCTCCTCCAGGGACTGGCTCTGAGAGAGAGCCAGCCCTGCCCCTTTCCTTCCCCTTATAAGTCAGTGTCTGCGTCAGCTCGCGGTCTGGTCTCTGAGCTGGCAGCCCCTATCCTGTCCTTGCTTTCCTTCTCCCCTCATTTCCCTGCAACCCTCCTCCCTTACCCCAAGTAAACCTCCCTGGCAGAAAAGAGATGGGTCCAGTTCGTTCCTTCATCTTACTTTGTTTCCTGCAGAATTTCTGTGACTCAGAGGCCCCTGCCACGCTGAGAGCACGCCGGGAGCCGCTCGCCCCGAACTCGGTGGAGATAAGCAGCCCAGGGACCCCGTTCTGGGGGGCTGCCAGCTCCTGCAGCCCCCCCACAGCCTGCTACATCAAAAGAAAGAGCAAAAACCCAACGCAATAAAAACCAAACAGGAAAGTATTTTCTCAAGGCTTGTCTAATCAACATTTAATGATAGTAGAGATTTTACCCATCCATTTGGTTAACTATTGGTTTACATTGCAAACAACAGTTGCTGCTTGTTTAAATATGACTTTTGCAGGGGCAGGGAAATAAAACTTTAGGGATGCCATATTTCTGCTGGGGTTACAGATCTTTAAATGCTGGTGGTTGAGCTGATTAATGAACACATCTGTAAGTTAAATTCTCAGAGGCTGTTTCCATGCTGTCTGAAACCAGAAAGGGCTGGAAATCTGTGGAGAAGGTTTAAGATTCCCAGCTCAAAAATCCAAGGCACACTCATTTGCCTAAAGATCTGAATGGAGTTATTTGAAAGCAAATTGCTGCCACCAGTCTATTCATATTCTGAGCTATAGAATTTGCCAACTTGTTTATGAGATAGAGTCACATTGTGCTCTGTTCAGTCCAAACCACATGATAAGCATAAGGGATAGAGTTGTGGGGTTTTTTTCTGTAATTTGTCCTTAGTCTGCTTTCACTTTGTGTGTGGTCTCATCACTTACAACAATGAAGAAATACATGAACACTTCCAGTAGAATAAGGCAGCATGAGACCATGGCATCTGATTATATTCATGATGATTAAAGTAAAAGGAACAATAGAAGTTCCAAATGATGCCAGAATCAGAGTAGGGTTAAAAAGACTTCTCTACTACGAAGTAGGAAAATGAAAATCTAGCACAATTTCAGTAGATAAAGCCAAATTAATAGTATAACAATTTAGATTTTTTGGTAATGATTTCCTGGTCTTAATGACTTTAGAAATGTAATAGTAAACTTATTTCCTTTTCAAATAAGTGTTTGGAAAATAAGATGAAAGACTGTTCTGGTTTAATTGACCTTGTTCTCTTGTTGCACCAAATGCTTTTAGAAGGCAAAGCCAATCTGATGGGAGGGTGGCACACAGGAATTTAGGAGTATTTTCACACATTGAATGCCTTGTTAATCATAGGTTATCTTATCAAGCACAATTCTCCTTTTGAGTCCAATTTAAGATATGACTAGCTCAGGAGCCATGAAAATCATGGTGTTCCTTCCAGAAGCTGTACTGTGTTTGATTGAAACAGACCCTTTTAAGTTTCATTTGTAACTAGCTTTGTTCTGGCTACAAACATCCTGAGATACTTTCAGCTCTCAGGCGAAAGGAATTACTGAAGCAAGATTATTTCTTTCAAGTGGTTCCTAGCTTGTCCTGTGGCCAGGTAAATCCAAAAAGACTGATAAATTAACTGACCATGCACTTTCCGGTGAGAAGCACACCTTAACTTGACATTCAAAACCTTTTTCCACAGTCTCTTTCAATCTTTGATGATAATCTCTAAAACTGAAAGAAACCTATCACCCTATTTGTTATTCCCTCAGTGATTTAAAGGTGATGTTTACCTGTGCTGCCATGGCTTTAGAGAGAGACCTGAATTTATCTTAAACAAAAGATAAATTTGAGCAAAAAAATATCAATGAATTTATTGGCTAAAGTTTCACACAGGGGTTGAGCAGCAGGTTGTTGGTCTGAAAGCCTCTCTTCTAGGACATGAAATGTATAGGAAATAAGGAACAGCTATAACTACTAAAGCTTGTTCTTAGACTGAATTTCACACCTTGATCTTTGCCATTGACAAGCAATTCTACAAGCTCAATTGCCAATAATATTTCTTATTGGATTTTAATACAGGATATTTTGTGTTCATCAATACTTGACTTGAAGGTCAGGTAACTACTCACCTTGATTCACTCTCATTTTCAAAAAGTGACATTGGTTTGTTCAGAGATTAGTAATCTTGAGATTTTTGAAAGAAATTTACTATTTCAGACATTTGGGATTACCAAAAAAAAAGCCCCAGAAAACCAAATAAATATTTAGAAAAAGAAATCAATGGTCATAGCTATGTTCCTCATACATTCTGAAAAATAGTTCTGAACTCCTTAGCCTTTTTCCAGTATGGTGAAAGGTTAATAGTGAAAGAAATCCTGCAGTTAAGTCACTCACAAAAACACCTGGCTAATGCAAATGTTTCAATCAAATCATGTTTGTGTTTTGACAAGAGTTCAGATTCAGCATTGATTTATCTTCACTAGTTTCTTTGGTACTTTTGCAGAATTAAATTACTAATTTCATTTATCAAGTGGCACATTTAGTTACCATACAGCCACATCCTGAAACCATTCCAGAATCTCATAGCAGCATGCACTGAGATGCATATTCACTTTGGGGCAAATGCTGATCATTCTTGGTCCAGCTTCCATCCCTTTATTGTAGATGAGAAAAAGAAATTATTTCATAGATACAATTTCAGGCTTTTATGCTGTATCAGCCTTCAGTGTTACAAATTCCTTCCAATTCACCACACGGGGAATAGATAAGGCATCCCTTATATATGATATAAAAAGAAATTATCTTTGTTTCTTTTATTAATTTCTTTTTCAATACATAATTTGCTGAATATAAAAAAAAAGAGTAAAAGATGAGTTGGCTTTTTTATGCAGTTAATAAAATTAGTCTCCTTTCAACAATTTGTCTTTATATGTGAAATAATTTACACTTTTAATAAACACTTCCCCCACTTTGTTCACATTGCTGCTTCCAAGAGTGTTATTAGAGTTTGAGATTAGAGCAATTCTCTATAAAAGTTGATAATTGAGAGAAATCTTTAGAAAGACAATCTGGGTCTATATATATATAATGAAGTATGACAGGTTATCAAGGTAATGTGCAGCTGAGGGAAAAGCTAAGATGCAGGCAATATGATGGATTCAGAAATTGCAAGGGTCATGATAAAAGCCCAGTGTGTTCTAAAAGTATTTAACTAGAGAAAATACAGGAAAATTTTGCTTCAATAGCAATGCCTCCTATACTAAAATAATCTGGAACATAAAAACATTTTCTGGAGTTAGTTTAACAGTACAGATGATTCAGATTAAATTGGACACAAATTCTAGGTCCCAGAATGGATGTGTTAGTGTAAGGAGCAGCAAAGTGAAATACTTGGTGAAAAAACAATATTGCCAGAGAATGAGAGAAAATGAAGCTGCCTGACTCTGAGCTACTTTAGTCACCTCTTGCAGGTATGCAGTTTACTGTCTATTTGAGCCACCATTTTACGTTAAACTCAGAATAAATCATATTAAAAGCTTAGATCAAAGACTGTATAAAAGAAAATCTGTAATGTAGAGCTACTAATCAAAACTAATTCTCTTGACTCTGCCAAACCACTTTTCTTAGCTTGTCTCTTGTTTGTAAGTAAGCAAAATCTAAAACACAAGTCAGATGAGAACTAAAATGGGCAAAATGCCCACACAGAAAGGATGTATTGGGGATAACCAATTACACAATGGTTTGATGGTTTGGGGTGATAGTATCTGAATGGAGGAAGAGGATCATTTGGCCAGTGGCAAAGAAATGGAAAGGAAATTGAAAAGTATGGAAAGGTTTAGGGATGAAGGAAAGAAGAGTTAACAAAATGTGGAAACTCTGCTGAAAAATGTGGATTTAAATGATGAAGGCTCCTGGACTGGACAACCAAAGGAGGCAGAGGGGTAATAGTTAAGGCATAAAAAGCTTCAAGATGCCATTAAGAGCAATCAAAGACTTGTTTGTAGAAATAAATTTTTGTTGGATGATATTAATAAACTTTAATGTCCCAAGGAAAACCTAGCCACAAAAGGTGTTGGAGTCTGCAAATCTCCATCTGAGCCATGAACACAGGAAAACCTGATTCCTAGATTCTTTTTCACTGTCAGGACAGAGTAACGCCTGTTGCATGGTAGTATCATGTATAGTTCAATATAAACTTCTAGCTCTTTAAAATTCCTGGAAAATTTGCTCTAAACTTTCTCTGTAAGTAAGGAAATATATTTTTTTCAGATTTTTGTTGTTATTGTTTTAATTTCTTTGGCATATTTTGATGCAGGAACTTTTATTTTTTTTTTTTAGTTTTTGCTGGCTTGGTTTCTTTTATTCTCTTTTTAATTTTTTTTCTCTAACTTTATTTCATCAGCACTATGAAAGAGAACAAATCTCTTCAAATGAAGAAATCATTCTCTGAAGTGCAAAGCAAAAGTTGGCTCACTTTGGAGCTCACTATTCATGAACCATAGAGAGTTTCCAAGATACCTGCCCCAGCTGACTCCCTTTTTAAGCATTAAGCATAGTCCATAAATTCTTTTTCAAAGGTTAAATTTACAATGGACTCCATTCATAAAAATGTCATGGTAGGTTTTTTAAGAACATTTCACACTGATGTGCAAAATGCTTCCAAGCTGAGTAAAAGCTCAGTGGCTCATCCCTATCAAAGCTTTCTCCCTTATGGACAGATGGTGAACTTGCCATTGGACAGAGAGAAGGAGGGGGAGAAGTGTTAACTCAGAGTCCGGTACAATGAAACTTGTTCATAAGAGCTGATCTGTGCTCTTTGCTCCCTGCTCAGAACCCATTTTAAGAACGTGACCTAACTCCCATCGAATCCAGCCAGCTCCAGCAGGAGCTGGAACATGCTATATGTCTGAAAAGGAGCACTTCTCTGCTGTGAAGCAAAACAACTCATGAGTGGGAGTTAAGAGATGATGGCAAAAGGAAAGAAATTTCTGTCCTATTAAATTTCTGCTTTGCCATTGTATTAAAAAATGTAACTCATTTCATGCCTTGAAAAATGGTCATGTCAGACTGATTCTTAGTTGATAGAAATTGCCAAAATTGTGACTCATGTAGATCTACAGTAATTTCTGATTTACTGGTACCACGATCCTTTATATTAAGTAGAAAAGAAGATGTATTATGTATAGATTGGGTAAAGATCATCACATAAGAGCAGCATTCTAGTTCTCCTTCACTACTGAATTTCTTGGGGTTTATTGTTTAATAATTATTTTCCAGTCAGTTTTCTGCAGAAGTTTTAATACTCTTTTGTCTTTTTTTGAGAGGCAGAGGCAAAAATTTTGGAAAAAAAAACCTCTAGAAACAGAAGATACTGTACAATAGTTACAGAAATTGAAATTGAAATTGAAATAAAAGCTTGTAAATGCCTGCATTAGAACCCTGATTTTTACTCATGCAACCACAGTGGAAATACAAGACTTGTATAATGTGGTTTACCAAATACTATCAATGTAACTTTAGAAATTCTAGAATAGATCAAGGTTGCTATTTTTAATCTTCACTCTGATCAAGTAAAAATAAACTTCTTTGGTTCAGAACCAGAGCTGGGAAAAAGCTTGACTGAAACCATTTTAAATATACTATGATAAAACCCAGTAGCTTTATACATTTTGTGGGGGTTTTGTTTTTAGATACAGTCTGTGAACTATATCATTATAGTATTATGAGAATTTCATAAGTATGAGATATTCATGAACTATAGCTGTGTTAAATTATTCCAAAATAATGTGAACTTCCCAAGAATACACCTGGGAATGAGCTGTAGGACTCCATTGGGTACTGCTCACTTGCCAGGCCACTGGCATTTGAAAAACAGCACAAGGACCATCCCTTTCTAATGGGAAGATGGTCTTATGATGACTTCTTTTTTTTTTTCCACTTGTGGCTACTGAAATCCCCTCTCCTTGAACAATTCTTGACTTTTTTTGTAAAGACTGTATTAAAATCTGATTTTGTTTGGTATATAATAGACTCCTGTTTCCAATGTCAAGTGCAGGTCTTCAAGGAACACAACCTAGACAGTTCATACCAGAATGCCTAAAACTCTTATTTACACTTGTATCCCACTCACCCCCTCAGAAAACACATTCTAGATTTTTCTAAAAAGGAATTCACTTTCTCAGGGGAGGGTTTTAGTCCTTACTCTGATACATAGTGATACAGGGTTTTATTTTATATGTTAAGAAAAGCAGGATCAGTGTTCTACTCTGTCTGTTTTAAGAAAAATGTGTTTTGTTTTCCTAATCCATTTACTTTGGGTGCTTTTTGATTGATTTATAGGCTTCCTAACTGAACTTATAGCAAAGACATAGGTTATTTGATCACATCAAAGCACACAATTAAGGCCATGAAATAAAATATTCTCAAATGAGACAAAACTTCTGTATTTCTGTTTTACTTGGATCATCTGTTGTCTCTGGAGAGGCTGGTAAAAAAACAACTTAAAGCATTACTTTGACATAAACGTCGTTGTTATGCCTAGGATAGATTTTATTTTAAGTTAAACTAAAACAATTCCCCAGCTTAGTTCCTCGCAAAAAACCTGAGGTTAGTCAGTGTATTTATGTATTCATTATTTATGTTCCACCAGCACTTTGTAATATCAGAGGCTGTGAGACTCCTGTGCTTGAGAGCACAAACCCTTCAGTAGGTATGGGCTACATCCCAGCAGTCTAGCTCTTAATTTAAGTGCTAGTAGAATAAATTTAATATTTAAAGGAGACCCAACTAGTTATAAACATAAGAATAAAGTTCAAAGATTAAGGAGTGGAAGATTTTTCAAGTTCATAACACTGGATTTATTCTGTATTTACAGAACTCCACAGAAATGGAAGATACTGGCTCAGCAGGTGGCACTATTCCCTCAAAATCAATATCTAGCTTTTTCTGGACAGGTATTTTGGGTGTTGAGGTAATAAAAAATTCTGTTGAAGATGTACAAAATCGTTCACATAGTCTCTCTGGCAATTAAAGATAGTTCACTTATAGAAAAATACACATAATATTGCCTTGCCATCTAGATAACAACATTGGGGAAAATCGTAATTTTTTTCTTTTTGTACATAAGATATTAATTTTTTTCCCAAATTTTTAGGCATTCCTGCATCTTAGTGGGTTGCTTTGATTGAATGGATGAATTTTGTACAAAACACCTATTTTTTTTTTCAACTAAAACTTGATCTTTTATTTTTTGTTAAGGATAATAAAATTTATAAAATAAAGTCCCCTCTGAAGTCAGACAAAAATAAATCATTAGGAAAACCTTAAACCACCTAGTAGGATTTTTTGGAAAGGAAAAGGTTTTTTGCAATCCAACTTTTTTAAACACATCACGATAAATAGAATAAGCTCTTCCATTTCTGAATATGCAACATTCTAAAAGTTAATACTCACAAAGCACTTTAAAAAAATGAAGTGTCTAAGAAAGTTGGGTGTTAAAAACTGGTGAAAATATGGGTACTTAAACACATCACTGATAGATTCTGGTTGCTTCAGCAATGCAGACTTGGTTTTGTTAAGCTTTCTTCAGGTAGCTGCATTCAGAATTAGAATTTGACTCTAATCTGAGTCACATTGTTACAAATCAAACAGTTGGAAGCACCTTTTGTAGATTTCTTTGCAGTACCACTGTACAATACTCTTTTGTAATATATTCAATTACACCTTTTTAGTATTGAAAACAGCAATTAACTGCATGAATTTCACAATCAGTGCACAATGCAGTATAAACTAAAAAAAGAATGTTAGCTCTGTAGCTCCCAATTTCATGGGAGCTTTCCAAACTTAAAAAAACTTTAAAAATATACCTATTTTTCATTGTAATAACTCATTAAGGCTAAAATTCAGTGTGTATATTACACCTTCAGATGAAGAAAAAAATTATTAGAATGAACTAATTTATAAAAATATGATAAATTTTTATTAGAATGAACTAATTTATAATTTAACTAGGCAGATGATTTCAATAGTTAAGCTTTTATTCAAAGCTTTCAAATTACTCAGGACAGATTTCACAGAAAATGTTTTCTATAGTCAACATGTTAATGCTGATTTTTCTGAATAGAATATCCACATATCACTGATCGTCTCAGAAGAGATTAAAGGTCCTAATTTGGCAGTATATTTCTCTGAAGTGCTTTCAGGAAAATAAAATTACATGATATAATAGGAGCAATATCGGAATGCTTGATCCCTTAATTGCTGTTGTTTATTTTTCCATCTTGCAATCCAAGCATTCAGGCACTTTCCAGCTTACACGCAGATTTTGCTTGTAAAGTAAACCATCACATGTGTAACCTATCACACTTAAAGCAAATGAAGCTTTATAGTAACTTTGAGGGTCTTTTATGGCATAGAGAAAAGCCCACAGCTACCCTGGTGTTACAGATTGTTAACAGTTGCTATTTGAATTCTTCTTAATGGATAACACCCAATAATTGTTTTGCTTTTCACTGTGCCTGCAATCCGATATATGTAAGAGATCTTAAATCTGAGTCAGCTTAAAATCTTTACTAAAATATTAAAGAAGAGAATGAATAATAAAGCATCCTGTGTTTCTAAAAGCCCTATGCCCTTATTTTTAATGTCCTAAAGTTCAAGGTATCCCCAGTTTACAATAATATTAATTGCTTGGGTTCAACTTTGGCTTAACTGTATAAGCAAAGCAAAAAAAAAAAAAGAGTATCCACACACTAAAAAAGATAAAGATGGTGATGATTTCAGAAGTGGTTTCAGCTTTGAGTCTGAGAAAAATATGGGTCTGTCATTAAAAGCAATTCCTCTGCTGGCACAGAGCTCCTCATCAACTGGGTCATGGCTGGTTCTCACTGGCTGGCCCTGGCAGAGGAGAAATCTGGATCCAGTCTGCATTTCATATCCAATAGAGTACCTAGAAGTAAGTGCAGGCTCAAAAAAGACTTAATGGAGAACACTTGTTTGAAGTTAAGCACTTCCTATTGCAATTCTTTCATAGTAAATGATTCCACACATTGCAAGAAAGTAGAACAAAAATGGGTTATTTTCAAAATCATTTCACTGCATTAATTTATATTTACCTGGGGTTTCCAGAAATTGCTGAATGCAGACCATTGCACAATCCTCTTGATTTTGCAGATTTTTTTTTTTTTTTTAAATCTCATTCCTTAAAAATTTTTCTGGTGTTTCTGCATCGAAATAAAAGTAGCTTTTCTTCTACCCATGGCTGATAGAACAGATTTCTGTGTTGGCTCATCCTGTACTTAGGTAATCTATCATTATCACAGGAATCTTTTCAACACACTAATCAAGAAAGATTAATTTCACCACTTGGGTCCTGTAATTTTGCTATTTCTTCCAAATTAGAAATGAAAAACATTCACAATATGAAACACAAATAGAAGCATACTTATATGCACAATATGCATCTTGGTTTTGGTTTTGTTTGATTCTTTTTAAATTGAACAGCCATAGATATTACATATTTTATTGTTGGGAGCTAGCAAATAAACAGGTATGTGATATTCTCTATAAAACATACCTGGTTGAAAGTACATATGGCTTGCATATGATAAATACTGTCTTGTATTTAAAAGCTCTTTTAAATTTGCGACATAAGGTTAGTTTTTTATGAGGAAGAGGCAAATACAAATTTTTCCACCTGATGAAGCAATTGATCCAGCTCTTATTCTAAACCTTCACTGTCATTCAGTTTCCATTAATTTTGAAAACTAAATATTTTTTTCTTTCAGGAAAAAAAAAGGTAGTTATTTTTTATGGTGGGGGGTTTTTGGTTGGTTGGTTGGTTTTGGTTTGTACAGGGTTTTTGGGGTTTTTTTGGTTGGTTGGTTGGTTGGTTTTGGATTTGGTTTTTTTGTTTGTTTTTGTTTTTTGGGGGCTCTTTTGTGCCTGCTAGACACCTGCACTAATCTACTTAGGATTGTAAGTAGCAGGCTGCTTAATTTTTCCAATTTTCGGATATGAATATTATAAGAACTGATATGCTGCAGGACTTCAAAGAATACCTATAAAATAAGCTTCAGAAAGTATCTAAAAGCATCATTAATATGGATTAAAAATCCAGGAGGAAACTGTTTTGGTTCAAAATATCATCCTGTTGAAAACACACATCTCTTTTTATCACCGTGGATAAAGGTCTTTACTAAAGTGCAGGTAATTTATGCACTGGTTGTAACAAATAGCATGTGGAATTCCATATGCTGTGCTTCATAAAACTTAGGCAAACAGCCCCTCTATGGCAGACAGTGGAAACTCTGTTAGAATGAAACGTGCTATGAATGGAGTCCAGTGTTGGAAGGCAGTTCAAAGAAACTTTATCTAAGCAAATTGGAATGGCTGATTTCCTTGCAGTTTTGCAGTAATTATTAGGCATATGCCAAGCTTCTCAGGAAAACTTGTAGTAACTTTGAAATGAGGTAACACAAATATTGGTCTCCCCTACTCGGGAAAGTTTAGTAGTATGAAAATATTTTTTTTGCATGGTGAACCTTTCTTTAAAACCTCTTTGCACATAATTACTCTTTCCCCATAGGCAGAGGCTTTAAATATTCCTGAATTTAAACTCTTTAGCCGCCCTATTAACCAAAAAAAAAGGCTATCAAATATCCATCATTAAACATGTTAATAAATCCTATGCAATCATGTACTTCAAAGCCTTAATTCCAAGTACAAGCATGAAAAACTGCACCAATTGCATAAAGAGAAGAAAAACTAAGAAATCCTTTTCTCAACTAAACTATTATAAGCCATAATTGAATCTATATCTAGGTGCTATTTAATAGTGTTATATAATAGTTCATATTCAAATGTATTGCAAGAATTATAAATTCCCAAAACAGCTTTGCAAAGAAAAAATTCAATAGTAACATTTTAATTTCTCCACTGTGCTAATGGGAGAATGGAAATTGTTTATCCAGTCCCACTTGAGGGCGATGGCAAAGCTGTATTTAGAAGTATTGAATCTAATTCTACATTTCATCAACATGATGTAGTCTCTAAAATAAGAGCATTTTCACTATCTGCATCTCAGATCTCCATGAGACATATCACCACTTTCAGAGTGCCTGCACATCTTCCAGAGTGACTAGTGACAAATAGTGGCAATTTCAAAATTAGTTTTTCAATTTTACTGCCTGAATCAAAGAAGAACAGAACAAGGACACAGATTTTTTAAAATGTGTACAGGAATCACTAGGAACCAAGAAAAAAAACAAGTAATTTCATCCAGCCCTACTTGAAGGATTTCAGTGCTTTATCTCACCTGAGCTGGATATTCCAAGCATTTGCAAACACTGCAAAGTAGTTAGAAAAAATTATTTAAAAAGCTGTTTCCTAAGGCTAAAGCTATGGAAACAGTTACACAGATCTCAGGAACTCTCCTCCTATCTTAATTCAAAACTGTGAGGTATTTGGAGGTGTGTGAATGAGAGGGGGGAATAAAAGAAAGAAAAATATGACACCTAAGTTCCATAAATCAGTAACTAAATCTTCCAGCCTAAACAAGAGGAACTCTCTGTGAATGCCTATGGCTGAACACAAGAATTCTAAGTTACAGTAGGGTATCTTTGTCTGTAGAGGGAAGTCTGTAGAGGGAAGTGAGTGTCTTACAGTCTAATTCAAACATGTCAGATTAAAATAATTCCCTTTTTTAAGTTTGTTTTTTTTCTCCATTGACCACTTAATACACACATAATCCCCAGCTCAGACATAAGCATCTAACTTCTGGATGCTCAAGTTGATTCCTGGGCAGGTGAAACTCAACTCAAGCTGCTCATGGGTTTTTACATAACCTCACTGCTTTCTGAAGTGAATTGTTCTGTCTCTGATAGTCACTCAGCAAATGCTAGAAATAAATCTGTTTTGAATATGAAAGAGTGCCGTGAAAGAACGATTAACATCTGAAGCAGTTTGTAAACAGACCTTAAGAAACCCTTCTCCTGTAATCTTCAGTGTCACGTATTTCCAACACAAGAGGATTTTGGTGGAGGAATCTCTGTATGGCACTGTTGCAGGAAAATGTTGGTTCACCCTTCCTTTTTCACATGAAGAACTCAACTTCAGTAACCTGAAATGTTTTCCAAATGCACTCTATAGGATTTAGATTTACATATAATCCTTTCTCATGATCAAGTTATTCCAGCTTGAGTGAACTCAGCATTTCAATATACTCTATTACATTCTCCTTGCTGATACATTGGTTCACGGAAAACCTTTATTCATAGCTATACAGAATGTTTTTGTAATGGAAAGCATAAGAAATGATACAGTTTTTTTCTGCACTTTATAATATATTTTCTAATTAAGAAACACACCATGATGTTAAGAGCAAGGCAGAGCCCCTCTGAAGTCAGGAGTATCAATAATTGCTGCATAGAATTTGTCCTCACAGTCCCAACAAAAAATCTGTAAATCACAATGACCAAATCCACACTGTTTGACATGATTGTGCAGTGTCCTCTTAGCAGTTACATTTTCTTTAATGCAGGTGTCCTGACTCCTAGAATTTAATACCAACTCCAGTTTGCTCTCAGATTTATTCAGGCCCTTTAGATGTAATGCAGCACAGCCCTACTGCAAACACACACGGCTGATAGTATATAAAGCCCATTTTATTAAGTCACATAATGTTTGTAGGCAAGCACACCAGTCTCTTTAAGAGCCATGTACCTGATAATTCATGCAGTCAACACACATGCAACATCTGCTTCTATAAAGATTTAATACTTCATCCTTGTAGAATTTGGATCTCACTGTTCTTAAAAGAAGTTAAAAGCAGAGAAAGAGAAAAATGCATAAGTGCAGAAAATAAAAGCATGTGGGTTTTACAAATAACAGATCTTTGTTGGTGAACTTAACACAGACAGTCCTAATTAGACCAGGCAGACTTACAAAACCAGAATAACCTTTGTATAGAATTCTTATAGAGAAGACAAAAACTCCATGAAGTTTCTCTCTTGATGTATTCTCTAGAGGTTTTCCTTCTAGCAAAAAACATTATTTTTCTTCTAACTAGTTTTGCTTTAAAAGTTTTGCTATAAAAGACAGAGAAACCACCTATACACTGTTTACTGACAAAGTTTTTGCCACATTTATATGGTTGAAAATGTCTCTGCTGAGTGTGTGCCTCCAGAACTCTGCCTTTTAGAGATTGTTTCACATGAAGACAGATAAATTCAAAACTATATCAATTTCACAAACATCAGTTTGTATGACAGGAGAAGGTGGAAGAGTCAAGAAAGTGGTGTAAATGTTTCTTCCCAGGACAGCTCTTCCCACATTGGTTTTTCCTGAAAAGGATTTCAGAATTAAGTCAGAATAAGAGGTGTAGAATTGCTACTATATTCAAGGCCCATGTTCTGAAAGTTTTACCACCTCCCTCTGTTTTTTCTAGCTCTAGATAAAAACTGATGACAAATTTCCTTCTACTGAATCAAAATTTAAAATTAGTTTCACTGGTTCCATTTATATAAAGCCATGGGCAATCACAAAAACTGAAGACCTGTTGTTGAATTCACAGCATTACATAAGATTAAGTACACAAAACATGACACATATTTTGCTGTATTATCTCGATATAAGATTCCTCACAGCCAGAAGTTTTCAGACAGTGCAGGACATGTTTCCTCCCTAGAAAGAATTGTAATGGAAAACCAAATTCCACAATGAAATAGATCTCAGGTAGGTATTCTTCATTCTGAATTCCATGTCTTCATGTCTTCATCACCCACACCTGACAAGTTTTTGAAAGACAAGAAATCTACAATGGTGGCAGTCTAAATTTTAAGCATCCCTGAGCTCAATGTAAGCGATATGTGGTTGCTGATGAAGTGCAATGTCAGCAAACTCATTATCAGTGAATCACTAAAGGATAGAATACAACAACCTACAGTGTTGTAGAACTTGTATGAGTGAAGCCAACTGGATTTGATTCAACCTAGCTCTTATTTTTATCTACTGCTGTCTATTCAAAAATTTGCTGTGGTGCTACATTTCTGCTTTATCCATGGCACTGCTCTCTGCTATTTAAACACTACTCTGCAGTTATTCTGGATTGTACTGCAGGGGTAAGTAGTCTGACATTCTAAGACAGAACTTAATCAGAACATGTGGACTGGAGATTTCAGAAAGTATTCCAGGATCTCTGAAAAAAGAATCAGGACAAATTGTTTCTATCTTTCATCCAAAATGCAGCAAATTGAGAACATCAGCTAATGTAAACCAGGAGAACCCCACTGAATACATTAGAGCCCTTCTGGTTCACATCTGCAGACAATCTGCATAATCATGTTGTCACATGTAATGGTTATATTATATTCTCATAATTCCTCTTTAGCTGGGTAGAAATGGCTTTCCTGTCCACAAAAATGTTAATGCCTTTAGAAAATTCCCATTCCATGTTAGGGCAAGCCTAAGACTAAATTTGTATATATAATATCTTGAAGTATTTTGCTTCAGACGCAAGTGGCAAATGAACCTATTTTTGTGGTATTTTCAGACAATCATATTTATTTTTCCTTTTTAGTTGAATAAAATGTTTTCAACTTCTTGAAGAACAAATTGTTATGTTCGGTTACAAGCCATTTTCGGTTAAGGTAAATGAAAGAAAAGAGTGTGTTTTGTTAAGACATTACGGGGTTATATTCCCTATTCTCTGGCAAACAGAATAGGGAGAAGGATTTGTGTGTTCTGCATAACCCAGGGGAAAGCAAGTAATTGTTTATGATGGGTGATATTCAGCTTAACAAACAGTTTTATATAACTTAAAATGTCTTCAGAGTTGCATTGCTTTCCTCCCCCACTCCTCAAATACTTCTTAAAAAAAAAAAAAGACCTGAATTTTATCCCATACTCCAAGCTGGATAGAGACAGCAAATGAGCATATCTTTTGAGGTTTCTTACAAATTCTGAGTTCACAAAAAACTGGACAACTTGCCTGTTAATAAATTGATTATGTCTGTTAGTGTATAAGATAATTTTTTATCATTCAGAGGTGTCTTGCAGTATTTACATTTCTGACTATTTCTCCTCTGTAACAGCCATTCTCCAAGAGAAGGGAATGGCTCAGAAACTCAGTAACAAACCTTGCTTGTTAGAGAGATTCAGGTTCAGGTCTGTTTTGCTGTTTTTCTCATAGATATGGGAATAGCTCAATCAAAAGAGCCTTTTAAGACAAGCAACTTCACCAAAGTCATCTGAGTACTTCATCAAAGTTTCATCTGCCACTTGCATCATTGACTTTATTGGATAAATATACTTAGGGTCTGCTAGCACTTCCATAATTTGGAATAGGTGTTTCTTATTGCATTGATACACGTAGCTAAAAGCAGCATTGGAATATCAATACCATTCCTGCTCCACCAGACTGCTTCAAAACCCTCTGTTATTTCCTACATATTGCTTTAAATCAGTCTTGTGCAGTTGGAAACTCTTCAAGGTCTCATATGTTAGACAATACTGGCTGTCCCATGTTTTTTTTTCCAGCAGCAAAAGTAATTGCCAAGCCAGGATGGCAAACTTTCAGATCCTGACTGCTACTTCTAAAGGATCAATGATTCTCATGCCTATGCTTCCAAAGAGACAAGAAAAATTCACTTCAAAATTTCCAAAATTGGTGAATATTTTATGACAACTATCAGCCATCCCAGAGCTGTCACTTGAAATCTTCCTGTCAGTCAGCACTTGATGATCCAAGTGATATTACTGTTCCTTGTCAGTGAATTTTTATTATGTAAATCAATCCTCCAAGGTTAGCGAAGTCCAGCAAACAGTGAAAAATAATGGGTTTTTTTCTAAATCTGGTTAGTGATATTGGATTGCCTGTATAAGATTTCTTCTTTAAGAATAATTTCAGGATGACTACACCAAGCATGACAGCAAATGCATAGCATCCTGCTACAGCCATGAGAGCAAAAGAGAGCAAAAGAGAGAGAATAACATTTTTAGAGAAATTTCATTAATCTTACTGATTTCCATATATGATAATATTTTGATTAAAGTCTCACAACTATTCCTTCAATGTAATTTCCCCAGATTGATCTGATATATATATTGTCATTTCTTTGCTGACAGAGGGGTGGCTGTCCTGCTTGAAGAACTTTGTGAAACTGATTTAGTGCTAGGATAATCATAGAAACATAGAATCATGGAATAGTTTGGGCTGGAAGGGATCTTTAAAGGTCATCCAGTCCAAGCTCCCTGCAATGACCTGGGGCATCTTCAACAAGGTCAGACCACTCAGAGCCCCACCCAACCAGCCCTTGAATGTTTCCATCAATGGAGCACTTATCACCTCTCTGGACAACCCTCTGGTAAGCTCTGGAAGCTCTTTTCCCTTGTTTGGAGAAGGTTTTGTCTCTAAATCTTGATTCTCCTGTTTGCCTCTGCACTTGAAGCCTGTTGTTTTTAAGGCACAACTTGACATAGATATTTTCTAAGTTATAAAGAGAAGAAACACAGACAAGTTAATGCTAACAAGGAATGAAAAAGTGCTTTAACACTGGAGTTAGATTCTTATGACATAATTTTAGCTTTTACCTTCTAAGCTGGTGATTAGGTTTCCTGAAGAGTCAGTAGACTAAGATTTTTCTCAGTAGACCAAATTCACCACTTGCTGGGTGTGATTCATCCTTCCTGTATCACACTACTTATTTTTAGGGAACATCTCCTTACATAAGCATAGCTTAATGCTTTGTGTATTTTACCTACACTTGGAATTTTTAAAACCCATTTCTCTTAAAAGAGGCTTATAGAAGAAGCTTTTTTTTTTTCTTTAAAACTTTCTGATTTATGGAAAGATTATATTAAGAATATATTAAGAAGGCTGAAACAATGCTGTGGATGCCTGAGGTTAGTAAAATACTGTAATGAGCAATCAGCTTCTTCTAAGAATTTTATTAATATTTTTACTCTTAAAAGTGTTTTAACTTTCTGACCAGAGTTGTCATATTATACGCAAATAGAATACAAACTTCTCAGAAGTTAGTTAAGCATCAGCTGGAGGTCAGATATTATGAATGTATGTGTTTTGTCACACCTGTACCTCACTATATCCTCTCCCATCAAACACATTTCTCACATTGACAGGGAAGGATGTAGTCACCACTTTGATTTGATTTGACCTGCTGCAGAAGTTCGGAGAAAAAATTATCTTTTATTTATCTAATGTTATGATCTATCATTCTAGCTTTTTTTATTGGAAAACAGTATAATTTAATACATATCATAGATTTCCTTTGGTAGTGTTAACTTTGCCTCCCTTTGTGTAACAAGAGATTTAATTTTAAGTAATGATGTTCTAATATGTTGAGAAATGTTGTCCAGTCATACAATTTATACCCTCTTACCTGTGTTTACTTAGCTAGATGATACATAAGAAGTCTGGTTCTTGGAGAATTTTGCTAATATTACTAATTGCTACTTTTTTCATCTTTGAGAGAAATTAATTTTGACTTGGTAGTTTTGACCTGTAATTTTATATAGCCAGAACTTCTATTTATTATAACTTATTAAGTAAATTAAAGTGGCATGATTTGAAGTCTGGTTTTTAGTCATACTGTAGTCTAAGATCCCATCTTTATTGTTTTTTGAAAGTTATAACTTTGCAGTACCATTTTTCACTTTGGATATTCTTTAATAATTGACTCAGAAACTCAGCTCAGGGAATCTGCACAATGTTCACTGTGTGAGCTACGTCCCTTATCTGCTATACATATGTTCTCTTTGAAATTATTTACTACAAAACTTAGATTTTAATGTGCAGAGTGTAAGTAGAAATAAAATGAGAAGGTTTTGAATGGTAAACCATCATATTGTTGAAATATTTATTCATTGTTTCATTTTCTACAGTTTTATAGAGACCTATCTAGGATCCACACATTTCTTCCAGTTGGGTGCATTATTTTTGTTGGAGAAACAAAAAAACAAACAAACAACCAAACAAAAAATTAAAAGTACCATTCCAATTTATTTATACAATTAAAGGGTTCCCATCTGCATCCCATATTGTCTGAAAGACCTTAGTGACCAAAAGGAAAACAATTTTCTTTTTGCAATTATTTTCATTTTGCTGACATCATTGTACTAATAATATGCAGGTAGGAGGTTTTGCTGTCATTGGTGCTCACCACTGCTTTCTAACTGATTTTCCTAGACCTTTATTTTTATTTTATGTAAGTTTTCTTTTCTATATAAAACCATTGCCACCTATTCATCCCCCCTTATATTCCTATTCTAACATAATGTTTAAATAAAATAAATTGAAAAAAAAAACCCATACAAACAAAAAAGGAAATTTCTTGATCAGATATTTTTAAAGGTTAACCCACACTTTCAGTTTGTGCAGCAACCATCCACCAGCAGCATCATATCTGAAAGGAATGACCCAGTGCATCCTACATCAGATCCAACACGTTTGCTGCACAGCTGCTCTCCCTTTGCATAGTCCTTAGGTCAGCTTCAGCCACAAAGGCACAGCCAGTGTGTGCCAGGGGAAGCAGTGTTGGCAGGAATGCAGCCAACAAAGTGCTTTTGAGTTAAATAGATCTTTCATCAGCCTGCAATTATTTAATCTCATTGATTAAACACACAGCCTATGCATCCCCCATAAGATTTGTATCCTACTCTGTGCCTATTAGGATAACTGCAGTGCTGAGTGTATTAGATTATACTTTCCATAGGGCAGAAAATTTAGGTGATCATTTAAAAAGGAAAGACCAAATAAATTACTAGGCCTTCTAAACTGAAAAACATTCATCATAATTGTACAAAGACTGTGCAAAATGATGTCATGGTTTGTCATGTCAGCAAAAATTCTAGCAATCTTTAACGATGTCCCAGGGTGTATTTTCTCCAGGCACAAAGGTGGAGAATGTACCAGAAAATGATTCTGTTTAATTTAAAATACTTCAAAGCAGTATCCCATGAACTGTTGGACATATCCATATAAGTTGCAGCTCCTCTTGACCTCCTGCAGAACAGGACTGCAAACTGTAAGGAGGCTGAGCTTTCCAGCAATTTTGATGGAAGATAATTTGTCAAGGATGGAACCCAAGCACCTGTTTTGATTTCACAGCCGAGTAGGAATGCACCAGAGCACAACAGAAATGGAAGTCACTACTCACACTTACTTCTTTGTAGTTTACTATACTATGAATTGGTCACAGCATCAAGCCTGCCAGAGTTCAAGAAGTGCTTGGACAATGCTCTGAGGCCCATGGTGTGATTTTGAGGATTGTCTGGTACAGGGCCAGTAGTTTGACTTCAATGATCCTTGTGGGTTCCTTCCAACTCAGGATATTCTATGATGATTCTATAATAATTTCTTTGCCATTCTTAAATATTTTCCCTCAAGAAGTAGTAGATTTGCCCTCATCTAGGCATAGTTCCCCCAGGAGTCTGTGACCCATGTTGAAAATTATATACTAGCAAACATTCAACCCTTTTTAGTCTCTATAGTTAGAAATGCATTCTTCATAAAAGGATCTTAGTGGGGGAGGAATGCTGGAATTTTCTACTGAAGTGCTTTTAAAGCAAACATGCCTTGAGCTGTTATGGATGAAAGGTGTTTGTTAAATTGCTTGATGTTACAAATATCTGAAATTGAGTGGGTGATTGATTTAATTGCAGTTGTCAGACTGGTTTTAAAAGCGTATTTCCCTTTTTGTTCTGTTTTTCAGATCTGCAGAACAGTTGGATTCTGAACATAAAGAAAAGAAAGTGTCTGAATATACTAATCAGAAAATGTAGCTTCTGGCTAAGCCAAGGCATACTGTCAAGATGAAGTGCTGCATAATTTTTAAAGCACTCAGTCTGGCCAATGCATTCAATCTCTGAATAGCAGTGCTCCTGTTGTTCCAGTCCCTGGTGTTTTCTGAATAAAAATATCCAATACTTGTGGTACTGGGTTGCTTTCATATATACGTAAAGCTAACACAAATAGGAAAATTAGGAAATTAGGAAAATGCTGCAACTTTGAGCTCAGTATCCTCTCCCAAGTTGCCATACCTTATCAGTGACAGGGGGTCCATCAAATTCACTTCCTCACTCTTGCATCAAAGCTTGCTGTTCTAGAATAAAAGCATTTTGAGCAGCACTTGAAATGTGATTTGCTTCAGCCTGATTCTGTGTTGAAGTACACAAATAAATGCTTCTGGGTTGTTAGGGTGCTATGTTCCTGTAGTTCTGACTGTTTCAAACTTGTGGCAATCAGGGTTAGCTTCACAAGAAGGACTTTAGTTAGGTGTTACTGTTTCTCAGAATTCCACTCTGCCAAGTGTTGGTATAAAAGTTTGGCAGCTTCTCAGTCTCTTCTGTTGAAGCTGTATCATCTCTATATTTTAAACAATGATCACAGGTTTAATAGGCTAGAGTAAATTTTAGGCAATTTACCATCACAAATTTTTCATCTTTTCATCTTCCCACTTAAAGATGAATGTTGTAACATTTCAAAGAAAGCGAAGCAGTGGTAATGGGAGAAACTGTGAAAAAGCCTCCTTGGCAGCACAGGATACCCTGCAGCTTGAATCTCAGCCTCTTAGATTGTTGGAGTAGGTGAGGTGAATCCCTAGATGAAGTGTTGTGGATAAATGATCTTCCTGAGTCCATAGCAGCTAAAAAAAATATTAAATTAACATTTTCTTGTGAACTCATAAAAATCTAAGATTCTGCATGCTGTCAGTTACTATAGTTCTGCTCATGAGTGGTAACTCATTAAATAAATAATTATTTAGTTGCTTTTATTGCCTGCCTATCTCCTAAATTTCTTCTCTTGACACCTTTGAAAATACTGGCCTTGCATCCCAAATTGCCTAAAATCTGTTTTGAAACACTTACTAATACAAAAGTTCCCCATTGATTTTAATGGGCTTTGGATCAGCACCATGAATAATAGGGAAAAGCTGTAATTTCTTTCATATGGTTTATCACTGGGAAGCAAAGAAAATTACCTTCATGCACAGTGTGCTTGTATTGCTTGGTCTTTAGTTCTCAGTTAGATGATATTATTGTCTGGCATCAAAGCAAAGTTCAGAAGAAACAAAACAAAATGAAAAAGCTTGTAGGAAAACATTTATTGAAGCACAGGATAATCTCAGATCCACTTTTGTTTCACCACACACACTTGTATGTGCAGGAATGTGGGTGTCAGCAAAGTCCTGAGCAGACAGGTCTTTCAAGGTTTCACATAAAGGGACAGAGAGATGCCAGGAAGCATCAGACACCTTCACAGCTTTAGGCATCATTAACCAGCATTGTCTAAAATGTTTAGGGTTCAGAAGAGGCCTCTGGTTGGCTCTCCCAGAGGGAAAACATTTCATCTTACTTTTGAAGGGTCTGCAGCAGAGGTTACTGGGGAACTGAGGTGAGAGCTGATGGCCATCTGCTGCTTCCTCATGAGGGGAAGTGAAGGAGCAGGAACTGATCTCTCCTCTCTGGTGACCAGTGATAGGAATGGCATGGAGTTTAGTTAGGGGAGGTTTAGGTTAGGCATTATGAAAAGATTTTTCACCCAGAGGTTGGTTGGGCACTGGAACAGGCTCCCCAGTGAGGTTGTGACGGCACCAAGCCTGACAGAGTTCAAGAAGTGTTTGTCAACACTCTCAGGCACAGGGTGAGATCTTGGGGCTGTTCTGTGCAGGACCAGGAGTGGGACTCAGTGGTCCTTGGTGTTCCCTTACAACTCAGTATTCTATTATTCTGTGATTCTCTAATCTACAAACACTTTCTGCTTTCAGTGAGATCTGGGTTAAGCCTGTGAGACACAGTTTAAACTGTGCAAGAACAGCTAGAACAGATTCAGCACAAGTGTTGGAAACAGCATTATGGGTGTGCCCTGCTGTCACTCCTTAAGTGCAATTATAGCACAACAGACACAGAAATTTTCTTTGGTATTACATCAAAAAGATGTAGAGATTCCAAACTGGTGATGGTGATGTCCTATTATAATTTCTGGGTCTGTCATTTAAAAGACATGAAAAATGATGCTAATTGATAAGAAAAAGATGGTGAGTGCATGCAAAAATATGGTAATTATTTATAACACTAGAGAAGGTCCAATAGAAGGAAGAAAAAAAGGTATGTATTTCACCCAAAAGCATGCATTAACAATTCAGGCAGCACTTTATTTGCAGTAATCTTTATTTCTGTTTAAAAGCCCTCCTATCCAACACAAGTTTAAACCAGGCCTTTATGTACCTTTTGTCATAATATTGCAGTTTACTCAGCATCACAAAGTGCTATACTGTGTTTCTGGTGTCAGTGCCTATTCTTGGCTCCTATCTGGACTTTTCTAAGGTTTTCATGGAGTACCTGAATGGAAAATTCCTGTTAGGCTGCTTTTTTATTACATAAAGACATTTCAATGGGGAATTTCTCTCCAGCTCTAATAACTACACATTTATAACTGAGCAAGCATATGGTAGAATGGAAAAGCTATAGACTGTTGAGCTCTCCTGGTGGCTGTAATGCTGCCTTTCCTCCTTCCCTCTCTCCCCACACAGGTGGTTCTCTGATCCTGGACACTGACCTTGAAAGCCAAACTCTTTTGTGTAATGTGCCCATTGCTGCAGATAGGGGAGCTGGTGACTGACCTCATGAGCTGTTGGCCTGCAGGCAAACTGTGCTTTTCCTTCAAAGGTACCTGGGTGAGCATATCTGCAAAGCAATTCTGCAAACTGCCAGAAGAGAAAATTAAATCCTTCTGGCAATATTCACTTCTGGCTGCAGTAGTGCTCCTGAGGGGTTCCCCTGTGCTGGGCAATCAGGCTGCCAGGGAGGGGTAATGATGGGATTTGCTGAAATCCTGCACAAGTGGCACCATGGGGTGTGCTGAGGGCTCTCCCTGGGGACACTGGGAGGAGGGCTCAGCACCTGCCAACAGAGGATATCCCTGCCAGGGGTAAAACTGATGGTGGATGGTCCTGAGCCTGATGCAACTGCTGAGACCTGAGGTCACTCAGAGGCTGGGGGGAACTGGACATGCATGTCCTGGATGGGGACTTTCAACATTTTACTGTCTTTCCTACCCTTTGCTTTATTAGCTTTAAAGTGTGCAGGTGTTTAATGAAATGTTATTCATAAAGGCCCCAATAAAGTCCTTATCTGGACCTTTCCATGGTGTACAAATTTGGGCCCAACAGAGCAGATGCAGGTGTTGACTTTCTGAAGCTGAGTAAGAAGAATCACAGCTTCCCTTGGCTTCACTGACCCTTTCTGACACTTGTTTCTCTAGGTAGAGATTAGTTTATCCACTGTAGCACCCAGGACCCTTGACCTGCCTTACCCAGAGGGAGCACAAGCTTTCTCTATGCTTTGACCTCACGAAATATTTTTGGCTTTGCATGTAACAAGGAGGTGGGTAAAGTGATGGAGGTAAAATGACATTTTGGCTTTATTTAAATACAAAGGACCAAAGCATATGAAAGTGACCTGCCCTGGGAAAATCTAACCTTACAGATTGTTAGAAAGGTTGCAAGTACAATCATTGCCTCCAGCCTACCTTCCCAGGCAATGCTTGGGTGTGATTTAGGGGGTAGTGTTAGACAGAGACTATTCCCAGTAGTTTTTGCTTTGAGGGGCAGGGATACTCCTTTATGTGTGCAAGAATCATGTCACATCAAGTTAATGGATGTCTCACAAGATTTACTAACCTTGATGTAACCTCTAGCACATTACCTCTTCAGCTTTCTCACTTGATTTTGACACAGACAAAATTAATAGATAAATGTAGCATGTAAAAAATATAGTTAACCATAACCCTTAGGTTTTTATTTTTGAAGTTATTATTAAACTTATTTTTAATGTATCTATGTGCTGATCACCAGTATCCCAACAGATAACTACACTTGAATATATCTATGTCAGCATCCAAGTCTGTCTGTGTTATCAGTGGAGAGAGACAAATGCCTCTTGGGGACAATATTGAGATGCTGAATTAGGAGCCTCATAATTAACAAAATGAGATTAACAAAATAATTAACAAAATAATCCCCTTCTATAGAGTCTTGCAAAATCTGCTAAAAAGTAGGAATTCTTCCCCATTTTTTCAGCTGATGAGGGGCTCCTTTTTTCCCCAAATAATTTGTGATTTGAATATGTCATGTTAAATATACCTGATAAATAAGGTTTTGATTTCAGCTCCAGATCTCATTTTGACTTCCTTTGGCTCTACCCTGATTAATTTTTTAAAAATTAGATTTTGTAAACTTTTGTATACTTCTATAATTATACACAAATAAAGGCAGCAAATTTTCAGGTAAGGCAATGAACCTGAAAAGTGACAATCAATAACATTAATTAAAACATTGTCATTACATACCTAGGTAAATATTTAAAGACATCAAAAAATATAAAGAATCCCTCTAAAAAACTTCAATTTGAGTATCAGGATCTTATAATCTGCTGTGTATACTCTTAAATAACAAAGACATCTTTGTGCAGTTAAAGGTTAAACATTTTGACAGACCAAAAAATTCATGCCTGGACTAGATGTAATATAGTTTTATTGTGCCTGAATTTTCTCATGAATGGGACTGGAATATCTTATGTAATGGAAATAGAATATGAACAGAAAATGTATATTCAAAGAATACTATGAAATTTCATATTTTCCCCTTTGGGTTTTCTGGAGTGGGGCTTTATAATTCTAGCCACATATGCAAACACAGATAAAATATCTGGCTTCTTTTTTGGCCAGGGGACAGAGGTATGAGTCATGGAAAGCAAGATTTATTGGTCTACCAGAAACTTTTAGTTTAAATTTTCTCCTGTCAAATTCTTTCAAAGAAACTGAATCTGCATGTAATTGCACATAACCATGAAAAGTGCAGTTTACTCTTTGACTAATTTAATTCACTGCCTTTTTGCTGAGGTTCTGGCCTGTGGCTGCTCTAATAGACACAAATCTTGTGTTGACTTACCCAAGTCTCCTGTTTGATTTACTATTTTAATGTACCAGTGATAAACAGCTTAATATACTCCTTGCAGGACTTGAATATATTGTCCAATTATTGTCATATTGCCTAGAGGTGTGAGTTGACACATAGCCTTTTCTAAAACCTGTGCATTGAATGAGACTTTTGAACAAGATGTGTTTGAGAACTGCAGGAAAATAAGAGTTAAATAATGAGATGGGTGGCTGGTCTGTGAAATTGGCATCCAGCTCAGCAGAGCTTGAAGGGACAAAGCACCAGTGTCACAGAGCAGCAAGAGAAACTCCGAAGATCTGGCTCCCTGCTGCCAAGGGAACAACCCCACAGCCTGCTCACTTGGAGCTTTGAGAGCTCTGACACTGAGAGCTCAGCCAGGACTGGCTGGTTTGTCACAGGGGAGTCCAGCTGCAGGGCCAGGAGTTCAACCCCACCTGGAGTGAGTGAGGTTCATCCCATTCCAAGGAAAAGTCCTGAAAACCCTAGTGAGCTCTGTAGCTACAGATCTCAAAATACCTGGGCTCTGACTTCAGGGCAGATACAGTGATTATTTTGGCTAGGGACTGTCCCCATTTTCCAGGTAGATCTGCCAAAGAGAATGGATGTTTCAGTGCTATGGATTTATGGGCTATTTGCTCAATGAATGTGGCTTTGTTGACATTTTAAAGGCTGTAACAATATGGTGTCTTCTGTGGAGGTACCCAGCCTTCCAGGGACACATTCACTTCACACCCAGAAACTGGGTGAATTCAGACAGCAATATATGAGTATGAGAAGGCAGTTCAGGGAAAACTTGACTTCTTTAATTGCTCAATAAGGCCTCAGATTTCACAGGGAAAAAAAGAAAGGCTTCTTCAGCAGCCTAAAGTAATGTTAATGGATGCCCTCAGTAGTATCTTCAAGGATTTAAGAACTCACAGGTCTTTTTCCTGCCACATGCCTCACAGAATCCCTGGTGGGAGCACAGTGCTCCTGGGAACATTCAGAGCATAACACATTGGCTCTCATGTTTGCTTGCAGTGGTGACATCTGTGTGGCAGAAGATTAACTCAGAAGTAAAATACCCAAATTCAAGGATTGCCTGATCCTTTGGAGGTTTCAATCCTGTTTGTTCACATAGAAAAATGCTGTAATGGTCAGGTTACAAATTATGAGGGTCTAAGACATAATTTTCCCCTTACACCTTCAGCAAGTCCTAACCTCAGACGGAGAGAAGGCTTGAACCACACCTGGACCTCCTAGAGGGCTTAGGGCATTTTGGTGGGTGTGAAGCAGCAGAGGGCTCTGCTGTCAAGATTAGTTATGGATTTTATCCCAAAATTGTATAGAATAAAATCAATAAAATCTATAACTGACATATAAAGTAGAGTTTCTGGACTCACTAATGAGAAATGAGTATCTAAAGCCCAGTGCTAGTGATCTTGGGTTCCCTCCAGGCTACTTTTCCTCCTTCATGGTCCTAATAAAATTAAAAAAGAAAAAATGCTGTTGATTGATTATCCTAATTAGATTCAATCATATTTCAAAGGGTCTCTTCTGTTGGCATAATAGTGACTTAATTTAGGCTTTTGATGAAGATATTTAAATAAAGAGGAGATTAGAGTTCTGTCTGGTATAGTAATGTTATAAGGAAACATTATGATTTGGGGAATCTCCAAATTTTGGTGGGTTTTGGACTTCTTTTCTTTATTGACTTCTTTATTTGGGGTACTGTGTTCTCTCTCATTTGAATTCTTAACCTCAGAAGGACTATAGAAAAGACTGCTGTTCAAACATTCACACACATACCTGCTTGGATGAGTGCTCTCCACATTTTCACATTCTGGAAATGCTCTTGTGAACAAATATTTGCTTGTATAACAGTTCTCAAAAGGTGGACAAGAGAACTTAAGAACATTATCAAAGCAAATACATGTGGCGCCTGGTACATGAACATTTATGATCATATTTTTGCAGGACAGAGTCAATGCCAACAGAGTTTCAGTGCAATGTACAGAAGTGCACTCCTGCAGAATCAAAGATATCCATTACTTCAATGAAAATTAGAGGATTATTGTTCTTACAGAATTCCTTGAATAATGTTCTAGCCCTGGTAAACTGAGGGAAAACTTTCCTACTTTCTGTCATCAAAAGTAACTTCATATGTTCAGGTATTATTCCATACTTTACTTCTACCTTATTCTCAGGACATAGCATTCTCTTGTTTGCTTGGATTGTTTGTTGAAAACAAAACCCAGACATTATAAGTGAGATAAACTTTCTTTGACAGTCCAGTGCAAAAACCAGCAAGGTCCAGAGAACAACTTGTGCCTGTTCAGAGGTTTTCAGCCAGCTCTGACAGCCTGTGATATATTTGAAATAGATTAGCATTTATGGTGTAAGAACTAGGCTGGTTTTGTTTTATCTCTTTTAATAAGGTTGACTGCTCCAGAGGAAATGTTCAAATTCAGATATTGTTTCCTCCAGCCTAAAGGCAAGAGCTGAGATCTTGCCCTTGGAGACTGCACAGCTAACCAGTACGGTTAGAAATACACTTAATGGATTGTGATATCGTCTGTCCCTGGAAATGTTTGCAGCATTAGGAACAAACCTCCCACTACTGGTACTTCCCTTTGACAGCAGAGGGAGCATTTCATCCAGTAACTCATTTCTTTTCCTATGGTCTCATGAAAAGCCTGGCAATGGTTAATAAATAATCACATTACCAAACGAAATATCTCTAATCAGGCAGGTAGCCTGTCGTTGGTTAACTGCAAACCAAGCTACAGCTGCTGAAAAATCACACAATGTAGGAAAATCAGAAGGTGTTAAGAGTGGAGATCAGAAACCATTACTCTTCTTTTTTCTTGAGAGATAATTTCCTGAAGAATAAGAATCTAAATGAGTGAAAGAGAATATTTTTTCACTATTGAAAAAAAAGGACCATGTGGGATAAAGCAATTGACAAATACTAAAAAACCCTGACAACTAACAAACAAACAAAAAATCCTAAGTAAGGAAAGTCCCCAAAGCTCAAATTTGCTCTCAAATTTTATTAAGGTCTGGCTCCTCAGAGCTTCCCATGAGTTTCTTTTAGACATTTCTGTGCTGCAAACACCATTTTATTACTGAATCCAGGCCTACAGCTGCTGGAGAGGTAATGGGGAGCAGGCAACAGCATCAAACTTAAAGCACCTGTGTAACAGCTAAGAAAGGCATTGACAGAACACAAATTTTAATAGCTCTGATCAGATGATAAGCATGAAGAAGTAATTTCCTATTGTAGTAGTTATTTTTTAAGGAGATGTTTCTCTCTGTTTCAAAGATGTGCTGGCCCTGTCTCTAGTCATTTCTGGTAAGAAAAATCATTACTGAGTACATTAACAAATGTACCCTGTGCAGTGCAGCCACAGCACTGACAGTACTAGCTTTTCCATGAGCTTTCCTCACTGGAGAGTTTATTGATAGTCTGAGTAATGTTTGTTTCATTGAACAGTCTCTTTTCTTTGGCTTTTTCTCAAGCAGACTATGATACTTCAAAGAGATTTTATTAAATGAAGACCACTTGCCTCCAGGTGATACTAATAACTTTGATTCGACTACACTATGAGCTGATTAAAACCAGGCTGCATTCATATGTCAGGTTAAACCATGAGATTTAAAAGATGAACAACTGCTTCTCTAAATCAGTGGAAATTTTGCCTATTCAAGGAAAGGGTCACAAACATGAAAATAGTTTTATTTGCTCATTAACTTTGTCTTCAGCCCTGAGTCAAGGTTTGCCAACATTTTAAGCAAAACTTGTACTACAACCTGTCTTCAAGGGATACAGAATGTTTCTGATTACATAGAGAGCCATTGGAGTACAAGGTAAGATAGGTGATAAAATATATTTTTAAGGTTTGAACAACTCCACACTTGAACAGGAACAAGGTGAAAGCAATGTTTAAGCTGAAGCCTGCTCTCTAAAAGTGAAATGTTCTAGTTAGAAATTTCATTTGGGGATCAGGGAGTCTATCTGTGACTCTTTTTGTAAAAAGGCTGCTTGATCAGTAATGTCAAGGGTGATGGTTTAGGTGGTCCTGATGCATCACTGATCACAGAATCTCAGAATGGTTGAGACTGGAAGAGGTCACTGGGTGTGTTCATCTGGTCCAACCTTCCTGCTCAAGCAGGGTTATCCTAGAGCACATGGCAAAGGCTTGCATCCTAACAATGCAATATTTTAAATATCTCTATTGAAGGAGACTCCACAACCTCTCTGGGCAAGCGGTAACTCAAAATCTCTCAATTTTTATATTCCTTCTTTTCTTTATTGTATCAGATTTTTTTTTGTTATTTTAGCACCCTACTCCAAATTTTAATTGAATGTTTTCACCTCTTTTTCTGTTTGAATCAACATTTCCTAACCATTGAGGTGGTTGGCCAGGAGCACATTTGAAATGAGCATATCCCTGTAAGTACTATCAGGTGACTCAGCCAGTCTCACAAGCATGTTGTAAAGCTGGAAGAATTATGTGATTTCTGAAGGGATGACTTTTTTATCTACAAGACATAAAGCAGTTTTCTGAATTCATCAGCCTAAATACTCGTGATTTCTAGTTAAGCCTGTTTTCTAAGTGGGAATACTATGTACCTAGCAGCCACTTGTGCTAGCTGAACAAGATGAGTATTGAAAATTTCTCCCCCACAAAAAAATAAACAAACAAAAAGCAACAACAACAACCAAGAAGAAGAAAAGCTGTTTGGGTATTTGTTGCTGGAATTTTGCAGGCACTTCTTAGGACCCCTCTGGCTTGTCTTTAATTCCATATTTGTCCATCTCTACTTGAAGTGTGGAGAAGAGTTGTTTTATTTTGAGTAGGTAATATGGAGACCCTGAAATTTGTGACAGGCACATGCTGGGCTATTTTTATTAAAGAAAGTCCAGAATCCATGGCATGTTATGATAAATGCTTATCCTTGCACATTCTTAGAGCTGAATTTAAAAGAAACAGGAGAATGAAGCCAGCAGCTAAGATACCTGTCTAGAAAGGAGACTGCAACTTTCAGCAAGTGGTAGGAACAGATCCAAGTCCTGTCTTAGCTTAGGCCTATTTGAGTTGATGGATTTACATTTGTATAAATGAGAGAAGAACTTGGCTTGTAAACTTCAAAAGACTCACAATAGAAAACAGGGGAAAAAACAGAAGAAATGAAAAAGCAAACAACGCCATGTGGAATGAATCTGAGACATCCCATCCCAGTAAGAACACTCAGCAGTCCATTATATTTATTCAGATTGAATACAGGCTGTGAGAAATATGGACAATGTTAGGATAGGGTGGGAAAGCAAAAATGTTCAAATAAAAGCATTATTTTGGCACTGCTGCTGAGATTAATGTGGGTTATAAGAAGAGTTCATCTCTGCACTCTCTGCCAGAGATTGGCACTGAAACTCCTGATAACTAAGCAGGTTTACAGAGATGAACTTATTATGACAACCATAATACTGAAGGAAAGAAAATACAAAATCAGGACCTATAATTTCATATGAAATAATTACTGGTTTACTAAAAAAAAGTTTAATTTAGATGGAACAATGAGGTTTGAAATTGAACAGGAGTCCATTAAAATAAATTAATTGTTGTAATAATAACTGATTAATCAAAGCTAAAAATATAACAAGAGACAAATTTATCCTTCAATGGAGAAAATACATCATGAATACTAAGCACTGCTTTAGACCTGCATTACCTATATAGATCAGGGAAGCCTGCGTGGTCCACTCTCATGCACAAATTACCCTTTAACTATGAAAACTATGGCTATCTTAAGCTTCTTGGAGATAAGTGAATTTGTAGGTCAGTCTTGCAGAAAATCTTCTACCTGCTCAGTACGGCGCTGCTCTGTAACCACAGGGTTACTCCCTCTTTTTCTGACTGTTGAAGAACAGCTTCTACTTCTGAAAACCTCCTCAGAGGCACAATAGCTTGACTGTTTCCTTTTTCATCGCTGAAATTGTACAAATCAGTTAGGGTATGAAGAGTTCAGAGGGGGAGGAAGGTGTCCAACACAGAATTGTACTAAAGAAAGACACAGTTCTGCTGCAGGGTACAGCAGACCTATGACCAAGGGCTGTACACTCCAAATGAAGTCTTTCAATGCTCAGCTGGTTTTCAGCTGTTTCCTGCAGTGGGTTTTGTATTAACAGAGAGAAGTATCCCCTTGCAGAGAGCTAGTCATTGTATCTGTAGCAGCACCTTTATGTGTAGCTGATTCACCTTTTGAGGTTCACATTTCCTCTGTGTGGTTAAGTCAGCCTGGGGAGGTTGGTTTGGACACAGATATCTCAGACAGTTTAAGTGGGAGGAAAACACAGTTTTGAGCTGAGATACTGAGAGCTACCTCTCTGAAACATTCTTAAACTTGCTATTTTGCTTTTCTTTTTCAAGTACACAGCTTGAGTTGTTACACTGTCCTGAGTTATTATGTAGCACATGCACAGGTTTGATGGTGTTTGCCCACTTTCTATTAATTCCTAGGCCTGAAACTAATCTAGATGAAGTGGCTAATAAACACAGACCAAAAGGGAGGTGAAATTACATCATGAAGTTTATAGCAATTCCTGAAGAGAGAAGAGACTCCAAAGAGACTATATAGATAATCCTCCTTATGACTCACAAGAAAGTTGCTTAATCTGAGGAAATATATAGCACATGTAGAACCTATTTCTAATAGGATCATCCTCTAAATTTTTCGAAAGTCACTCCAGCTAACTGAACTTTAAAATGCAATGCCTCTCTGCCAAACTGGAGAGTTAGAACAAAGTTCTGTTTGTTTGAAAGGGAAAAGGAAAAAAAGAAATGTTATTTAAAAAAAAGTTATCACCCTGAATCTTAGCTCTACCAGAAGAATATAATTTTGCTAGTCCATCAAAATTAGAGCTTTGTGTTGAGAAAACACTTGAAATATGACTATCTTTCTGCAAACTGTGATTCATAATTAGAAAATCATGACATAATATGGCTTTGCTTTCACAAGTTTGTAAAGGAGAGGGAGATATAATTATTCAGTATAAAAAAAATTGCTAAAGATCTGGATAGAGATTTTTTAATGTCTGAAGGCATGCAAGCAATTTTAAAAAGTGGATATATTTTTCTTCTTTCTAAATTAGATGAATGCTGGTGGTGCCAGGTGACTATTGTTTGCTTTATACCTTAGGTTTATAAGACGAACTCTTGTTTTGGAAAACAACCTCTGTGTTTTGACAGAATTTTGCAATTCTATCAAAAATTCTCAATCCATCAGAGCATGAATTCCATTGGAATCAGTACCATCCCTTTCTTCTTGAGGGGCACTAGCTCCAAGACATGGATCACTGGGATTTTTTTGTATTATCTTAAGCTTGTACAGAAGTTTCTTTTTCAATATTTTGATTTTGAAACACATTATTCTTTATTAAACATTCTTCCAGATGGTAGTAAAAGTATTTTCCTTGATGGGTCAAACTCAAAAAACCTGTCTGTTTCTGTTACTTTAGTGAATGTATCTATCCTATAAATTAGGCAGCTACTGCACTTGACAAAACACTGATGAGGGTAACTACTTGGAAATCCTAGGTACAATTAAGTT
Organism: Entomyzon cyanotis; assembly: GCA_024500445.1. Taxonomy (NCBI): domain Eukaryota; kingdom Metazoa; phylum Chordata; class Aves; order Passeriformes; family Meliphagidae; genus Entomyzon; species Entomyzon cyanotis. The sequence goes on along the minus strand of JAKEPQ010001018.1, from coordinate 47,699,908 downwards.
GTGACATAATTAATGTTTAATAAGCTAATGTAAGTTACATTAATTTAGTTTTCCTAAATTTTTACTTCAGAATATGGGTAAAAAATTAGAGAAAATACAAAGGGAAAGAAATTTAGTGGCTGTCTGCATAATAAATTTAATTAGGAGGGAAGGTCTAGTTAAATTTAGAGTTACAATAATTCATTTAAATGTATGTTCTCTATTGAAAAAGTGAAATAAATATAATCAGTGAAATTAAATATACTTCTTACAATAATCCCAGAATTAATTAGTCTTTAGAAGATCCGTGACTGAACACACCATCCATCACCTTAGAATGAGCCTGAAGGAGATTGTTTGCAAAATATCAATTCTTCACCAATAATAAAAATAGTGCTGCTCCACAATGCTATGAGATACCTTTTCTGTAAGTCCCCTTTTTTGTATTGTTACTTAGACAAGGCATTTCTTCTGCATGATTTCATTTTTGAAGATATACCCAAAGGCTTTTTTTTTTAAATTCTTGTATACATCCTAAAGCTTAATTGATATTAACATCATAAATCTATCATTAACTCTTAATTTTCTGACTTACTAGGTTTTACTCTATTTTACATATTATTAAAAATTTTATGTGAGACATTTTTTTATCTCTTTTAAAATGAAGTCTGGCAAAGCTTTTCTGAAAGTGTGGGAGAGAAAATATGCTGAAAATATCCTTCTGTCTTGCAAGCATTAAATTTTACTGCAAGCAGTTACTTCTACATTGACATGTGTATTAACACCTACTGAGGATGTGGTTGAGGAGCAATAAACATTCCCTTATAAATAAGTTCAAACTGTCTTTGTTTCTAAGACTAAAGTAATTCTGTAGATTGCAGAATTAATTGGATTATTAAACGTAATGTCTCATCCTGAAATATACCTATTATTTATGGTTACAGCTTCATCAGGATTAAGAACAAATGAAATATATCATGTTGCCATCCTGGAAAGTACAAAATGCCCCTCCTGGCTTAAAGGATAAATGATGTAATGCTTGTTATTGCAAGCCCCATGCTAATCACTAAAGATCAAATTTCATCTTCAAGCATTTTGAAATCATTATTATGTTCATTATTATTTTTACATTTGGTCAGGTTACAACAGTGAGAAGAAGCTCGTGCTGATTTTAATAATTCCAGACTGATTTAAACACATTAGTATTCATGGTATTCCTGCATCTTTTCTTTTCCTTATTCTTTTAGCATTATAGGGGCAAAACAAATCACTGTATCTGGAAAAAAAAAAAAAACAACAAAAAACCAACATTCAAAACCAGACAAAGAAAAAAGGGTTTGATTGCTGTAAGAATCAAAACACATTTTGAACTCAGGTCTGAATGGGAAAATCCTTGAATATTCTGTAAAAGTCTAGAAAAAGAGGCACAAATATTTGAAATATTTTTGTGTCTGATATATAATGGTCTTGTCCTCCTTGAGAGCATGTAGCTTGGATAACCTACTTAATTAAGTTCAAGGAGAGTGACAAGCAGGAAAATTTCATTCATGAATGAAGTTATGTGGAAAATCTATTTTAAAATTAAATTAAAGTAGCTGAAATCATATTGTAGCAGTATTTTGAGCACCTGAGTGTCAGCAAGCACCTTACCCACCAGATGAGGCTGCTCAAGTCCTCACAAGCAGGACGTCCCTCGAGGCAGACAGGTGAGTGAGAAGGCAGAAATGTAGACAGCAGACACATTTGACACATCAACTGAAGGTGATCACAAGAAGTGGGAAAGGTGGGAGTAGAACAAAGATATCCCAGTTCTTCATCTAGGATTATATATCTGTGACTCCATAATAACTGCTTAGACTCATTCAATGTCAATGTATTACTAGACTTACATTTTAGAAAGATATTGGCACAAAATCAATGTAGATAAAAAGGTTTCCTCCTTTTTGTGCTTCTTTTTAATAGAAAAAGCTGTGACCATTTTAAAAATGTGTTGACAAATGCTATGTCAACATATGTGATACATGTGCATTTTCTGGATTTATAATCTAAATATTATTGTGACAGTAAAAAAAAAAGTAAAGAAGAAATTTATTTTATTTGTGGAGTTATATTCATGGCAGATACTTCTGTCCTGAAGTGACTGAGATCAATTCATGCTGACCTCAGAGGTCAGGTGTGGCTTTCACTTTCCTGGGTGACTTTTCTTTGGTGGCTGGGAGCTGCTGGCTGAGGACACCAAAGAATGAGCTGTAAATAACAAATGCTGCTTACATTCAAGTCATCAGATCTGGAGTTAGCACAATTCCTTTTTCTATTCATCTACTTAGCCTGATATCTGGAACACTCTCTTTAATAGCCAAAAAATGTCACAGAATGGTTTGGAAAACTACTTAAAACCTGTCAAAAGTGTATATTTTAGAAGTTATAAATTAGTCATGGAGTGCCACAGAATTTTTTTCTGAATGTTAAATAAAAAGTCATATGGGAGCAACATTTCTTCAAGGAACTAATAAAATGAACTCACCTCTCGCTGGAATGAAAAACTATAATAATATTTTTTAGGCATTTAGACACTTAAGATCAAATCTCTAAAGCACTCTGTGAATAGTACATTAATTATTGATCAAATTGAAAAAAAAAACCAAATTGTCCTTTAAAGGGGGCTAAGAACTAAGGTAGGTATAATGTCCTTCCTGTAGTATTTGTGGACTTGCCAATAAAAAAAGATACTTGTAGTTTGTAGAATTGTACATTGTAGAATTGTAGAAGGAGCTCAAGGCAACAGTCTTGGTTTTATAAATGATAGCAATGTAACTTTGGGAGTACAAACCAGGAGCTCAGGTAGCTTGGAACAAAGTTCTCTGGTGTGCATGGCTAGGGAAGGGGGAAGATGTGCCAAAAAAAGCTTTTATTTTGTCCAGTGATCTCAGTCAGACCAAAGCAGGTTGCATTCAGATTTGGTGTGGCAGTCAGATATTGGCATTTCAAAATCAAAATAAACTTCCTGATAATCCAGTGCTGGCACCAGAATAATATAATCAGGGGTCTGCTGTATGTCAAAATGGCACCATGCTTCACGAAGAAGTTAAATGTTGCACCTTCTTAAATGCTACTAAATATAATAGATTTTTTGCTGCATTAATAGTCTTTAATACTAGAGTATTTTGAAACATAGCTACAAGATTAATTTTGACCACACATCAAACAGGGCAGTAATATCAGCTATAACCTGTAAGACTGCCTGGTCTTTCTCCAGTCAAATGTGGTGCCCTGCTGTGGCAGGGAACAGCAACCCTTCTGTTTCTGTGTGCTTTTCTACCTCAGTGTTATAAATAAGATTTTTAACCACAGAAATCTACCCAAAAATCAAAAGCCCTTTTAGCAATTATAACACTGTTTTCAGTATATCCCTTTATGTATGGTGGTGTGGGCTTTATCTTAACTAAAATTTCTACTAGCTTTATTTCTTCCTTTTTTTATATATATATTTATCAGTGGAAATTATTTTTTTATTCTCCTTTTTTATTATTAAGAATCTCAACTCCTTAAGTCTGCTCATGTATCACAGAATTTCTTCCTTTCCTGTTAGTACAGTAGCCATTCTTGGCATCTCCTCTGGTTTGAATTAATTTTCTTGACCAGAGATCTCTCCACAGAGATTTTTTTGATCATCATAGTTATTCAGATTTTGGATGGTGATTCCAGTCTTCCTCTGTAATTATGTTGACTCCCAGTACCTAATGGTTTGTGATAATGTGCTCCTAATCAGGTTTGAATTTTCCTATTAGAACTTTAAATCAGATTTTTCTAAAGACTATAAACTGAGACATTCCCTTAAAAGCCTTTTTCCAGCCAGATAGTATCTTCCTCAATCACTCTTTCTTGAGCCATCCCTTTGTTCAACACTCAGTTCCTCTGCTAATCCCTGCCTCCTCCAGTTTCAGATGGAATTTCCTTTCCATCAAATCCCTTACCAAAGCAGACAAAAACAAAAGCTGCAACATTTCTTTTGGCTTGGAAAAGAATTTCCTTATCAAGGAAGTTACCTTTTCAAAGCTCTCTAAGAAGATTTGCCTTTGGGAAACACATGTTGAAATTTACATCATTTATTATTGTCTTATGTCTTTAATTATGCCCCTCATCTACAGCTCATTCTCATATCTGCATGCAATTGAGAAATATATCTAAATTGGTCTTTTTTTGTCTTTCATGACTCCCACTAGACATCCTAATTTCTATATGACTTTTTCATGAGATAGTTCTTCCTACTGGATTCTGTGATGTCACATGGAATGAGTTTATTCTGGCTTCCCATTTTAAAAACATTTTACCTGTTTAGATTTTGTTGCTGCTCAGGAGTTGTTTTCATTCTCACATTCTCATTTTCATTTGCCTTTGATTCTCTACACAAACACAATTATTCTCCCTGAAACCTGACATTAAGTACTCATTTATCTTCACGCCTGTAACTGGGTTATGCTAATATTCAAAATGAGTGTGCTGGACAGATCCTCACCCTTTCTTCTTCAATCTGTGTATAGCAGAAAAATAGAATTAGTTTTAAATTACTGTAGCAATATGGAAATTCAATGAAGTACAGGATGATCTCTGATTAGTGATGGTTATGAATGATGAGACATTTTTATTACTTCTCATTTTTTCTTCTTTGTTAATTCCACTAATTACAATCCTTTTTTGTCACACTTAACTATTCAGCCTTGTGCATCAACTTCAGACGTCCTTTCTCCTAACTCTTCCTGAGTTCTGATAGATTTATTCCTGTCTGAAAGATTTTATCCATTACTATTAAACCCTTTAATTCACAGACTCTGTCTCTACTATTTTCATCTCCTCTTCCCCAGTTATCCTGACCCGTCTCCCTGTGATCTGAATCAATCTTAGGAAGGGTGATTTCTGATCCTCTGTAGATAAATTTCACATTGTTCTTGTCTTCAGCTCTACATAAATTATCAAGCATTTTCTCTACATCTCATTTCCTTTTTTTTTTTTTTTGACATGTTCTTTCTATTTTCACTGCCCAATATATTCTCTCCTTAAATGTTAGTTTATTTTTAATGGTTATTAATTTTTCTCTACAAATCCATAGCTTTTCTTTCAGATCATGTCCTAACATTAGCTAAAAGATCTCAACTATTTTTTTTGTTATAGTACTACTAGTGAAATCACGTTAACATGAACTTCAATACAGACAAGTTGCCTTAGAGTGTGGCTGAAATCACTGCTGTGTTAAAGGGTCCTGCACTAGAATCTGTGCTTTCATACCTGATTTCAGCAACTATCTGAACAGTGAAACCTCTATGGATAAGCTTATCTTGACTACCACTGGACCAAAAATAAGTTTCTGCTTTCTAAAGTGCTCATAAATATCACTTGTCAATTACAATATTAAGTCAAATTATGTAAGATTTAAATTGAAAAAAATATTATTCATGATTGACAAACTAACCTACAGACTTCTCAAAACAAAATGTAATTCACCTAGTTCTCAAAATCTAGTTTCTGTACCTAGAATAGGTACAGAAATCAGAAGTATTACTGGAGGTACTAAAGCTTTATCTCCACTCTCCATGACATATACGAGACACTTGAACTTGAGGCACTCATAGACCAGGTGAATAAACTGTTCAGGTAACAATTAAATTTTCTTCCCTCATTGAACAATGAAGAGAAAACAAATTTTTGAATAGCATTGAATCAGTACTTCCTATTCATTAGCATAACCCAAAACACCTAATTTTCCATGGTCCAGATGAATGTCCTTATCACATGTCTATGTCTATAGAGAAAATACTCTCTCTCTCTTCTCTCTCTCTGGGAATATGAAATTATTTACTAAATATGGGGCAACACCACCAACACAAACTACTGTAAACTCACCCAATAAAAGTCCTAAATCATACTCATATGGTGATTCAAGTCCTCATTCTGAAATAGGCCAGACATGTTTCCTTGTAAGTCCTTACTCACCTAACCCCTGTCTATCCCTTCTCCTCAACATGCCTCTCCTTCCCTTCCTTTCCTTTATTAGTGTGGTACTTGCTTTGACAGAAATTAGCTCTTGGCTGATGGAAAAAATTTCATGGGGAAAAAAAAAAATTTTTTCATTATGATTCCTTGGGAAGGGTCAGTTTTAAATAATTTGTATTTTCTGTCAAAACTCTTTTGGTGGAAAATCTCCAGTTGGATATAGTATGAATAGCTGCAGAGAACTATTGCCAAGGAAATTTAATTACATTATTTAGGACCAGCAAACTTGGGCTATTGGGTGTTTGCTGACTTCAGACAATTTCTGAATAAATGTTCATAATAATTTATAAATAATCAAGTCAATTATTTAAGTGAATATAATTTTTAAAAAAATAAAGCTGTATTGTGAAGCACTCAGATTAGGAAAGATTGCAACTACAAATGTTCTTTTTAGTTTTTTCTGGTGTCCTTTATGTATTCATTACAATGTAGGCTTTAATTATGTAATCTTATATTATTTATTCCATGGGGAGAATGGGGAGTTCTCACTTGCCAGCAGCTAATCAACATTGTGTATACAGTGTGCAGTGTATACTGTGTCACCCAAGTCATGTTTACTGCCCCAAACGTAGGAGTTGCAATAGATTATTAAAATCAGCATGTGCTTTGTCATGACATTCCTCACTGTGACATCCAAGTCCTTTGCATTTGTTTACTAATTTTCACGTCTTTGATGGGATGGGTGGCTATGAGAAATGGGAGAAGGTCATAAAACTTGAAGCTGATGCACACAGTAAATCAAATGGATCTTTTAATTTGAGGCACCTATTAGCTTGATTTTTTAAGTATAAACCGTGACACAGTACTAACACTATTCAAAACACTCTAAGTGCATCTGCAAATTTCATACCAGAATATAGGGATGAGCACAGAAATAAATATAAAAAACATGGCTATTGATATCCAAGACAAATCTCACTGAAGCAGGGTTATAATATTGATGTGGTCAAGGAAAATGCAGACAAGGGGTTCTCAAGGCAAAGTTCAACAGCACTTTGTTTTCCCACAGTTAACCTTTGTCATTCAATACTCACCTTCCAAATCTGTGGGAATGTTGGGATGCAATATCCGTACAGATCACTGGCTGATTTTGTGCTGTGACTGAGCATGACAACTCTGGAAGGCTTAAGTAGGGGATTACACGTAAGATTTCGTCATACTGAGGTTTCACGGGAAATACAAATACTGGAGTTACCTTATTTGGTATTTCCTTATTTTGGAGCCCTAATTCTAGTCAGTGGGACAGAACACAAGGTATTCATATTGCTAATGAATTAGCTGGAAGATGGAAAACTAGTGGAAAAATTTCACAATAATGGGAGATAACCAGTGAAATCCTTCAAAGATCTGTGGGAAAAGCTGATGTTAACATAAATGATTTAGAATGGAGGACAAATGGCAAGCTGACAAAATTGTGTATGTTTGGGCACTTAAAGCAAAAGCTGATTTTAAAGTTTTGCAGAAAATACTTGCACACCTGGGTGTCAGGGGGGAGATTATGAGTAAAAGTGCATAAAAAAATCAGTCCTAACTTTATTTGTATCAAGAGTAGCTCTGATCTACCTGTTATGATGTTGAAATCAGATCATGAATTAGATAGGAGAGATCTTATGGTTAACAGAGGAAAATCAAAGCAAAGAACATTTTTTCATACCTCTGTAAAGGTCTCTGATGCATCAACATCACCTCTGTGTGAAAAACGAAGATGTAGTGAAACGGGGAAAAGTCGAAAAAGTAGAGAAATGTTTCTGGGTTAGGATGGTGGTAGAGACACCCATCAAAAACAAAATCAAAAGCAGACTATATAAAAGAACCCTATGTCCTTACAGGGAGATGGCTGGAGGAGGTGTGATGGAAGTATGGTAGAAATATATAAAATTATGGATGGAAGGAATGCGGGACTGGAAACATCTATTCATTGTCTATTCAAGGATAAAAAGTTCTCAGCTGAAACTGGGCTGGGCAGGGAATTCTTAGGTTCAAAATTTACTAGAGAAATATTTAGCCATGTGGCATAAATTTACATACTTCTATTTGCTGCAGAACTCTGAATGTCAAAAGCTTATAGAGCTACAATTTGCATAAATTCATGGGAGAGAAATCCCTTGAAAGCTACATCAGAGTTGAGAGCCATTGCTTTTAGCACAGAAGGTCCCCAAAGTTTATTAGAGAGTGCTGGATGGGAGTGTCATACACACTTCCTTTATTGCACTCTTTTATGCCTATGACCTGCTTTGAGTGGCAGCATACTGGGAGAGAGAAAAAGGGGAAATACTGTATTTCTTTTGTTCCTGGTATGCTTTTTTGTGTGAGTTTAGGTATATATAGAATAGAGAACAAAAAGACACATAAATATTTTATATGTCTTACATATAAGAAATGTTTAAAGTTAGGTTTTGTTTTTGTTTTTTAAGTCTTTAGGTATTAAAAATAAAATCAGTTTATTATTCTAGGTATATTTTGTAGCTGAAGCTGGCATCATTGTTCACATTAAGAGTTTCTAGACCTAACTAATTACTACTTTCCACCTGTCAAACAAGGCATTCTGTGTAGAGATATACATACTGCTACAAGTACATTATTTATATGGGATCTTTTCTCTTTTAGCTGTACTTAGGCTTTGACAAAATTTGGACGTCTCAGCTGTCTTTTTGCTCCTAAACATGTATGACTTGGCCCTCCATCTACTTGACCTGTACTCTCATGTACTCTAGGAGGGCATTCACAAATCTTAGAATAGCAAAGAAGCTGGAAGTAGCTCCCCCAGCATGACTCCTAAGATGAGCATCTGTGCCATATTCTGTTGCCTATGGAAGATATAAGATTTGGACTAGATATTTGAGTATATGTTTTAGCAAACAATTTCAGTGATCTCTTGTGATTATCCTAGCATGTGTGAAAAAAAAAAAGAAATTAATCATCCTCGAATCTTTTTCTTTGTAAAAGAAAACCCAAACAGCTAAAACAACTTTGGGACAAGAAAACCCATAGATGGGATCCTTAGTGAATGAAGGTTAATGGATATACTCTGCTGTAAGATTATCTCCAGTTCTAGCAGCTGACAAACTGACCACTTCTATTTAAAGGAACAACTTCCAGTGCTACAATAGAAATCTAATTTAATGAGGCTGAGTCTGTTTCCCTGAATCTGATTCCAGAGTCCAATGGGGAGATGAGATACTATTCTCCAGATGCTTTTAGAGAAGGCAAGAAGTAACTAGGCTAGAAGTAACTGAATCATGAACTCTAATTTTATATATTCACATCAGCAGGATCCTACCCAAGTGGAAGCTGGGACTTCCTGTCTTTAAGAGGTCCCCTTAAATACAGTCCTGAGCTGCTACAGTGAGATAGTTATTGCATAGTCTTTTAGAAAAGAATTATTATTTTACATAAAGTGATATCTTCAAAATGTAGAGACATTTAAACACATACAGATTTTGAGTTACCTAAAATCTTCCATGAAGTTCAAAGTTGAAATCCTATTTAAGGAAAAAACTTTCTGATCTTATCTGTCTTCAGGGCTGAAGAGTTTGTATCTCTGCAAAGGCACAGACTACAAAGGTTCATGATAGTATAATTAAAGAGAAAAAAGGTCTTCTAACCACTGGGAATTTTAGTTTTGATCTATATGAAAATGGTGACTTGCAAATCTTTCCTCCAAAATTCTTTTAACTCCCCTCCCTATAAAAATAGTACATATTTTACTTGTATGTTTTAATATTATTTTAAATTTCAATTCACTTTTTTTAATAAAAAGCAAAGAAAAAAGAAACTATAAAAAGTCCATTTATAATGTCAAAATTTTAAGATAGTAAGCATCTTTGATTACCTAATACTGCAATTTTTAGGCACATAAATGTACAGTATTTGAAAATGTACACTGCTATACAGTTGCTCAGTGTTCCAGGACTTCTGCACCAGTGACATAGTTTAACTGATCAGATTTAAAGGCAGATTAAACTGTCATTTGTGGTGCCTATGCCAGAAGATAATTCCTGTGTGTTACAGGCAGTAAATACACTTCCTTCTGCTGTAATCTTGTTGGCCAGTGAGTGCAGAATCCCCACTCCAGCAGAACCCTGGCTCTGCATTAAGCTGAGCTGTGCTGCAGGCCTGGGGCCATCACACGTGCTTTGTTTGGACTTGGATTGCCTTTCTGCAGCTTGTTTGGCTTTAACAGCAACTGATTAATGACAAGGTGGCTGTTACTTAATTTTAGTTTGTTTAGCATTTATGGTTGTTTGGTGAAATGCCTGTGGTTTTGCTAGAGAAGACTGAGCTACTGTAGTGTAACTGTGGAGAAGCTTAAAGGACAAAGCTGGGATGACAGCAGAGGCCTTAGGGCAGAAGATTAGGGCACAGTGTGATTCCAGTGGTACCAGGGCTAGGAATAACTCACCAGGAATCAGTTAATGAAAATATCAAATCTCAGGATCTTGGGAGGGGAAAAGAGTAAAAGGAACAAGGACCCAATGCCAAGTGACTAAAGAGCAGGGTGTAAAGGACATACAAAAACATAAAAATGTTTTTGGATTTTTACACCAAGAGGATAGGAAGCAACCATCAATATTGTGTACTCCTGTAAAAGAAAAAAATTAACCCCCATCATTAGCACCGTGGTCCTACAGCAAAGATTTCAAGGAACGCATGGATATTCATAATTATCTCTAGGCTGAACTGTTGACCTTAGGCTGAGCAGTGTAAAAGTGAAGCTAAGAACTGAGATAATAAAAGTTTGGTGGCAGAAGGTTTACTTAAATAACAACTCTTGAAATATTGTGTTTTTAACAAGAATATTTAGATTGCTTGGTTTCTATTTAGATTATATTAACATCACTGTATCTGGACTAATAGCAGTACATGTTTGCTTCATTTTGGTTATACTGCCAAAGCTTTCAATGCAGCCAACAGTAAATTAAAGGCTTCACATAGAAAGTCCCCTTTTAGCCATAACATGGTCTTGAGTGTAACACTGCTGAGATATAGGATGTTAACAGTTGGTTTTATACTGCTAGTCCCTGGCTTCTGGAAAGCCCGCTGGGAGCTCATGCAGCTGTTGCAATTCAGAATAGTTTTCATTTCCTGTGAACGGTTTATCAGACCAGACCAATACTGGTCATGGACAAATCCTGTAATCACCACACCAGGAATGATTTTGGAGCCACCTGATTGCCTCATACTGCAGACTAGGCTTCAGGCTAACCAGTCTTTTAAAATATACAAGCTGAGAGAGACACAGCATCTCTAAAGCAGGTTTTGATTAAGAATGCCTTCTTTGTTTTCCTCCCTTTTTCAAATTGCAAGCTCTAAATGAGAAAATGGTTGAAATGTTCATAACCACTCAAAACAAGAAGAACAGAAAGAAAACTTTGATGTTTAAATAAGTTCCACTGAGCCAGGTACATCAAGCAAACCTTTAAGTTTTTAATGATCCCTGTTCACCATCTCCTGTGAGACAAATGCAATTACTCCACTATACAGTCAAAGAAGTGAGATACCCATATACTCACGGGCAGCAGGAAAGTCAGCTACGGAGTTAAGATACTTTCAAGGTGATTGTGCCTGCTGTTATTTTCACTGCCCAAATAGTTTCCAGTTATCCTATATTGACTTCTGGTTTACAATACACAAGATATTCACTGTGTGAGGCATAAAATATACATAACTGATGTATACAAAACAAAAAAAAAAAGGTTAGGAAGACCATGTTTCATCCTAGGTACTTCAGTTAAATTCTTCAAGTTAGGTGGGGTGGCTTCATGATAAAATGGGGATGACAGTATTGGTCATAAATGTTATTTTCACAGTCATCATAAAATTTCCTTGGTTTAAACAATGACTTGGCATACCACTTTTTCTTCCTACCACTCCATCCAAATTTTGGTATGAATCCCCAAACACCAGCTCTTCCTCATTCTTCCTGTACTATCACAAATATTTTTGTTTGCATTATAGAAACGCGTGATTACACATGCATATTTTACATCTTGAATGTAAGTCTTAAATGTAAAATATGTGTGTGTAATGTATACAGGAACCTACTGTCGAAACAGTATTATACCTTCTTTGTAACAAATTGTACTGAATAAATACATGTGATACAGAAATACAGCCATTTCAAGAGGTGCTATAACAGTAATAGGGCACAAATAGTCACAATTAGCACTACAGCCCTGCTCTGTCGGCATCTTGGTCATTTTCTTTAAAGCAATAGCAGTTAAATTACAGTCTATGGACTTTTGTGGGAGAGTGGCTTTCCAAAGAACTTTCCATTAGAGAACTGTTTTTAAAAGCAGCAATAATGACTTCATTGGACTTTAAAAATTGTTATTGCCCATGGTATTTGATATACATCTTGCAGTGGCTTACATTGCTCTAAAGGTGTTCTCTTACTTAAACACTGATTTTTGTTGGCAATCTTATGAGATTAGTGACTTCAGCATCTTATATATTTTGACTTCATAATAAATGCTCTTAAGAGCTATATAGGCTCCCACATAAATGCAATACTTATGACCATAACCTTGCAGTGCAGGGAAATTTGCCGATTGACTTCAATGAGCTCATATTAGTCACAAAGTTCACAAGGAAGAATATATTCAGTGTGGAGATGAATGGGTTTATTCAAATGCATCTAAAATCAATATATCTGAATTTTCCCTGCATTTTACAGGAATAAAAAGGGAAAACAACATAACTGCAGAGCCAAAAAAAAAAAAAAGCACCAGAAGTGATAAATTGTAAAAATTACTCCTACTACTACCAGGATCTTAATGGGCTAAGTAGCCTTCCCTCTAAAAAGAAAAATCCTGCCATTGGTGAAATTTGTCATTACTTGCCATAATAAAAAGTAATGAGGTAAAAATAAAGAAACTGAGGCTCCACACTGAATGGCAAAAATCAAATTCTTTGACAGCAGACTTAAGGTTTGCACTATGCTGCACTAAGCGCCTTGCTTTTTAAAGTATTTTAGGACAAACTGGCAATAGGAAATTAGCTTGAGTTAAGAAAGAGCAGATTACAGCTGCCTTGGTCCACACCCTTCTTGCACGAGGGAAAAACAAATGCCAGAAAGGGTTTCCAACCTATAAGCGGCCTCTTTCTGATAAAGAAAATAGAATGGTATGTGGTTATAAGTGTTTTCAAGTGTAGTCTGTCCATTTCCCTTTTGAGATAACTTCCTCTTCCCATAGTAAGATGATTGTGTGACTCTTCTGCATAAGCAAGAAGAATATTAATAGAGCAAGTTTGAAGAATTAATACAAATTAATCATTTTGAAATCTTAATGATGACTACCAGGAGCCATTCTTTGGGATAGCTCCATTTTGAGACTACATACTTGGTGTGAGGAGAAAAACAAAATTCAGTATGTTTGAAAACAACGAGGTGAACTGATTTGTTTCGTAGTGGTTCACACAACAGAAATTCTGCTTCTTTATAAGAAAATAGTTATTGCCGTCCCTGCAACAAAAGAAAATAATCTAGTAAAAGAAGGTTTCTCTGAATCTCAAAGACATACATCCAAGATGTCCTTTTACCTTCAGTAACATTTGAGGCCATTTTTATTTTATTGATAAAAACAGTGAATACACAGCAAAATGACTGCATGTATGTTTAGGGTTAAATTTCCTAGACTGAGTGTCATCTCTCAGAAGAAGAAAAACATAAAATTATGGTTACAGTTTTAGTAATTCTTCATCCGTCCTTATTATCCACTAGAATACTTATTTATTCATTCCATTTTTAATGCACTTCTTCCTTTTTTTCCCCCCAAAGATCACGTTACTAAAACACAACTCTTGATAGGACAATCTGGAGATAAGCAAAATAAGTTGCAGAAACCACTGATTTGGAAAATGGAAAAGTAGGCAAGGATTACCTTGCATATTCAGACTAATCTGCAAAAAGGTATTCAAACCAAAATCAGGCCTTAGACTCACTGCACCTCCACATGGATCTGTGAACTCTGAATATTGAAAGTTTGCTGGAACTGGTATTAGTAGTTTATACACATTGTACAGTTCTTAAACTTCTGCTGCCTAATCAGCCCAGCCAGTGGTTGACCTGTTGAACATATATAATCTAGGCCTGTTTGATTTAGATTTGTAATATGTTTTTATTGCAATGGATTGTAAGAATATAAAATAAGAGGGGTATGTAAAATGACCTCTGTAAGGCTACTTTGTTATATTATCCTTTGAACACAGTGAAAGGTCACCCAGGAACAAGATGGAAGAGGGGCCCACACTGCACAGAGGGTGTGATTGATGTATCACGTTTAGAATGTAACCTGAAGTACAAGAGATTTAATTTAGTCCATGACACACAGCCTGAAGTTTGTTTTCAGTTTGGTCTGAAATAATGAAAATAAAGTTTCTGTTTGCAGCTGCCATTGATTACTGTAATCCACATAGAAATTAAAAGACACAGTGGATCAAATCAAGGTATTGGGAGGATGGCTCATTTACAGTGCAGAAGTGCAGGCTAGCATATGCATGAGAAATATGTTAACTATGCTAACTTTTCCCCCCATGCTGCTAGAAAGGAGAAGTTATGATTAATAGTTTAAATAGCAGCAGTTAGGCCTGCTCACCATGCTATCTTATCTCACTGTCTGAAATGGCATGCGGTGTTAATGTGTTAAATATGATATCTTATTTTTCTTGCGACCTGTTTTTTAAGAAGTGACATATGTATGCACACACATATGAAGTGTAGGCACTCTGCTATTTTCTCATACAAAGCCTAATACCTCATGTGGGTGAGGCTCTTTTCTTCCAGAACAAAGCTGGGATTGTATGCAGACTATAATTTTTCTTGTTCCTCTGGATATTTTTCCTTTAGAAGATCTCCATCTGTCTATCATTATAATAAGTTTGGACTATAAAATGCACTCTAAATCATAAGGATTTTTGGAGTTGGAAGCAATAGGAATAGGGAAAGCTCAAACAAGTTCACTCTCTGCTCTGTCCTGTGAAATGGAAGCAGGATTTCAGGTATTGGGTTAACAGAAAGAGACACAGGATTAAATGTGCTTTTAATCTGTTGAAACACAGTGTGTATTTTAAGGTATTGTATATAAAGATCAAAGCCCATAATTGCTAGCCTTTAGTGAGCCAAAACTGCCACTGAATCCTCTTTCTGTAGAGACAGAAATCCCATTTCTTTGTCAGGACTTAAATGTTGGGCCTAGAATATTATTTGTTGCTGTTCATTAAGGAATATTCTAAGAAGCTTCTTCTCCACAGCTAGCTTTGTGATAAAGATGTGTTGTTTGTGAGAAGTTGCAGGAACTAGAAAAACAGATCTTTAGGAACATGTAAACTTAGCCTAGAGTTCTTGGTGTAGTCACTGCTGTGTGATGATCCTGACACTGAGCAAGATTTGTGATTTCACTGTGCTACAGTATCACACATTTATTTAAAGACATTTAAATTTCCTGATACTTCCTTCATTAAATATTGATTGGTTACTTCACATATAGTTTCCTGAAAAATATTTTAACAAAATATTTATTGTTAGAGAATACCTGGTGAGGTTGTGGGGTTATTTTCGGGGTGGAGGGGTGGTGCCATTTGATGAACAAATTTGCTTAGAGTCTTCTATCTTGTCCACACCAAAAATGGACGAACAGAATTAATATTCTGCCTGTCTTTCCTGGGAACAACTAAATACATGAGTTTGGCATGAACTTGTTCTTCCATTTGAAGACTGGTCCATCTAACATAACATTTTTCCTCTGCAGAACTACAAAGACTTTTCTCACTTCTGTTGGTCCCCAGAAAATGCTGCTGGTCAAACATTGCTGCTCAAATGCTCAATAATCCAGTTATTCTCCCAAATCACAATCCATATTAAAACTTGTAATTTTGGATTGGAAATGAGTCCCAGAAAACTATTCTCTTAGCTTTCCTTGTGTTCATCAAACCCTTTGGAACATTTTTGCATGATCAGTTCTTCAGTATTGATAGAAATACCGACAAGATATTAAATACCAGTTAAATGGACTGCTGGGTACAAAACATCATTACCCAAAGACATGGCAGTGATGGTTAAGTGTTGATGTGTGTGCCCCAGAACTGCTACTGCAAGACACATCCTTGAACACCTTCATCAACAGCCTGGAAAATACTAAACTAAACTAAAGTTCTAGTTTCCCTACTGGAAAGTATTGACGTGTTGTGTGGAGTCCAGGTGAATGCACAAATGACAAAGAATAAACAAATCACAAGTTATGTGATTTGTATGCTGAACTCCATTAAAAGGAGTGTGGCAAGCAGATAGAAAGTACTTCTTTTGGGCATGATGCAGCTGCTGCTGGAATATGGTGCCTGGTCTGGGACCCTCTTATTCCAAAAGGATGTCCAGAAACAGGAGAGGTTTCAGTGTGGGGCTACAAAGATGTTGAGCACAAACTGCACATGACCTGCAAGGTGAGGCTGAGGGAAATCTGCTTCTATACTCCAGTGTGGAGGAAACTAAGTGGCCATTTAATGTACAGCTTTGCAGACTGTTAGAAAGATTATGGGACAAAATTTTCTCACTACTATCAAAGCCTAAAACAGGGCCCACAGACTGCAACTTGGAGGATTCAGACTGGACATCAGGGATTTTTTACTGGGAACAAATCACCCAAGGAGACTGGGAACTCTTGGAGATTTTCAAGACATGACTATATGCAAAGGCGTAGCTGACCTGCTTTAGCTTTTTTCATGACAGTCCCTCTTGAAATTCAGGTCTCCAATATTTCTATGATTTTGTAGTTTATTTTCAAGACATAGTTTGTCTTGTGCAATCCCATAAATACAGGGATGAGAGTGCTCAAAGAATTCACCCCAAAACATGATTGGAGGAAAAGGTGGCTTATAGAGTATCATATTGCTAATCAAAATTATCTAGGTGTCAAACACTTCTTGATCAGCTTTTAGTTTGACAGGTTTATTGAAGCCCATTTTTATGGATGTAATTCCTATGATTGGTCCTAACAAATCAAGACAAGCCATAGGAATTTTGGCTTGCAGAATCCAGTGAAATATGCAAAGATTTAATCTGTCCTAATGCAGCCTCACCTGACAAGCCTCTCAGGGCATTTTTCTGGGAGGCAGGAGTGAAATCAGCTCTGAACAAACTTTTAAATTCAGTCTGTTACGGTTTAGTACATCTTGCCTTCACAGATACAATTTTTGTGAGCCAAAATGCAAAAACAGAGGTGTGGTGATTACAAGAATGTCTCTCTGAGGAATTACAGAGCATAAAGTACAGCCAGAAAACATTCATCATATAATTATCTCAGTGCATTAGTTTCCATATTACTTTATAAAATGTGTTTTAAGAAAAAATGAGGTACAATTATTTTATTTTTTTTATTTCAGAGGTGATTCAGTGCTCAACTGAGAATGTTAAAGCAATAAATTCCTAGCTTCTGCCAAAGACCAGTGTTCTCTTTCAAAGATCACCAGCAAATGAAGCTTTGTCTTCATGTGAATACTTGCAACATTGGAGTCATTATTCCAATTATTAGAAGCTTGAAAATATTTTTGGATGGTTTCCTGTAAATGCCACACTCCATTTAGCCAAAGATTCTGCTCTGAACTTTTACATTTTCTTTTAATTTTATTTTTGTCAAGAGTTATCTGAAAAAAAAGTGTTTTTTCTGAAAATTAAAAAAACCCAAATAAAATGTAAGAAGTTTTCCTTCTGAAAAAATCACCATATATTGACTGCTCATATACTTTTCAGAGCCCTGATTATAAATATCAGTGGGCAGTAAATGTTAAAGGTTAATGCTGTAATTGATTGCTGTGGCTGAAAGGTGTTTAACTTTAGGAATTACTAGGGAAAAATTTATGTCTGCTGAGGTCAGATGAAAAGATCATAATGGTCCTGTCTTGTCTATAATCCTTGACTGAATCAATAGCATAAATGCCATACAAAAAAACCTAAAGGACAGAAAAACCCATTCTGAGTTGGATGAAAATGTTAATGTACACTAATTAGATACTGAGGAAAAGATTTTAAAAAATATGTAAATATAAGAATTTTATAATAAGTCATAGAATAAGATCTATAATAAAGAATTGGATTTAACATGTTTGACATACAGATCAGTCTGACTTACAATGTGCTACTTTATAAGCCACATATTCTTCCAGTCTGGGCTATTTTGGGATGATTTTTTTGATTATTAAAATATTAATTTTGCTATCTGAATTCTTCACTGACAATGCCATAATGCTTACTTCAGCTTATTTTAGAACTTCTTCAGTTTATAAACATTAAAAATAGTGACTGGTGTTGTTTATCCATATTTTATAATCAAACATCCCTGAGAGAGGTTGTGCTTTCTCAAGGCAGAGCTGATCTGAAGCTCCTCTCTCACACTCTCCTACCCACGCTGGGAGTGTCAAACATCCCATGACACATCACATGAGCATCCCATCGTCTAATGGGAACATTTCCTTTCCACAGTCCCCTTTGTTTGGGTGTATCTGTGTATGCCCAAGTTGCCCCATGTCAAGGACTGAATGATGTGTATGGACATGAGGGTGATTTCAAAATTGTGTGGACATAAGGATACTAAACACGTTTATGACCACACCATGACTGTCTCTCTGACAATTCTGTTAATATTGAGCCCAGGCATTCATATAACCACAGAATCACTTTGGTTGGAAAAAACACCTAAGGTCATAGAGTTCAATTTTTGATCAATCACCACCTTGTCAATTGGACCAGAGCACTGTGTCATGTCCAGCTGTTTCTTGAACATCTCCAGGGATGGTGACTCCACCACCTCCCTGGGCAGCTCATTCCACATAAATATATAGTGAAGTGACTTCGTATTGTAGCAAAATGTAATGCCAAACCAGGGAACTCAAAGAAGGGAGAGGAATTGAAGGTCATGTCCTAATTTTCCAAAGCAGTATTTTGGTACTCAGCAGTCAGTGCTTGACAGAGGATTTAAGAGATTTGAATTGAGAAAGATAATAATATGGAAAAGTTTCAAAAATAAGGGGGAGAGTGAAAAAAGGGAGGATTGGAAATGTTATAGGAATAGATCTAAGGTAAATATTCTGAATAGAAGAATAAAGTACTTAACTCTTTCTACAACTAAAAGAATGAATAAGACTTTGTTTCATTTGTTAACTCCAAATGTGAATGCAAAGATATACACTGGAACAGAGAGTGTGGGAAAAGCTTTATGAACATGGTAGCTACGATGATACCCTCTATGGCAGAATATTGGGCTTTTTTTGGCATATTGTATGGAAGTATATAATTACTCAGTGTGCATCACTACTGCCGCAACCCTTTCAGGAAGCACAACTTGATGTGGGAAAGCCACTTTGGGACATCAGCTGCAGTCACCTGCAAAAAGGAGTCACCCACAGGTACTGTCAGTATACCTGTAATTCTATTCTCTAGGAATTTTTTCTTTTTTTGGAACCTCCTACCTGCTCCTAACTCTTCACTAACTTGGGTTTGCAGCTTTTAGAATGGGTCAGTGGAAATGCTTTCAATTCATTGCAGCTGCGTGATGTGCTGCAATCATATTTGAAGATGACAAAGAGGGACATGCAAGACACATGGTCACAATTACACCAAAAGCCTTCCTCAGAACTGTGGAAAAATTTCCTTCATTTCTCAATTTTCTCTTAAACTGACAACATTCTTCCACTCCCAATAAGTGGTGTGTTGTTAGCTGGGGTCCAGTCACCCTTTCCAGTCACCCAAAGCTGACTCCCTTGACAAGTATTCCTGCATGTTAAGAGAGTGCTTGATTGAAGTGAAATATTTAATGCAGAGGGAGTTATTATTATGGGGTGTCTATTCTACATGTAGGAGTGACAGAATATGGAGTAAAAATAAAGCAATGTCCAAAACGAATAATTCTGTAATCCATCAAAATGAAATATAAATTAAGAAAACCCTACAATTACCGTGTTTCAGGACCCAAGCCAGTCTGAGTTTGTACTTCAAGGGAGTTCAAACAGAAGCTTTTATTTGCTGGTGATAATTCAAAGAGCCAGGTGATAGATGTTAGCCCAACTAACTTTTGGACATGATACACAAGCATGGAATTTTCCCAGGGTGTTTTTTGGCTCAGTTTTTCTGTCTTTAGTGACACGTATGTCTCCTTTCCCCACTTTAGACAAACAAAAAAAGAAAGACAAAGTCATTCTTTTTATTGACTCCTCCATCTGTTTTTTTATTTCTCTCTCGTTGGCAAAACGGTGAACCTCTTTATTTCTTTTCTTTAAGAGGCACAGGTTATTTCCCCTGTAACCTCAGAACCAGTGAACAATCAAGCTCACCCTCTAAAATCAGCTTTTCAATAGTGTAATTTACTTGCCTTTCAATGGTGTAATTCACTTCCCTTCATTCCAGAATCTGGAAGTTTGTTAACAAAACAAGAAACTGTAGAAGAGAAATTACTGACTATGGCAGACACAAAATCACAGAAGCACAGAGGGTTGAGGTTGGAAGGACCTCTGGGGGTCATAAGGTTCAGTCCATCTGTTCAAGCAGGGCCAGCTAGACCAGGTTGTCCAGAGCCATGCCCAGATGGCTTTTGAATATCAGTCCTATCTGGTTATAAATACATGTGCATTGCAGAGGGCTGGAGAAAAACACTATTTATAACAGCCAGAAAGTAGCAAAAGGTAACAAGAAAGAATATCCTAGGAAATGGTTGGGACCCATTGGAGGTTTTGAGGTTTCCACTTAAATGTGTGGAAAACTGCCTTAAGAGTTACAGAGTTAACGCTGAAGTACTTATAGACTGGAGAAGATATTTCAGAGGTCAATGGAATTGTGTTGAATTAGAGGTGGTCTTCATTCAGAACTCATTTGCAATTTAGCCTTCCTTAAAGTCTGTACATAGATATGTTTGTACATACAGCTATAAAGGACTCAGATTTTCCTGTTTAAGTTCAGTTTGCAAACAGTAGCAGGAAGTTTGACTGCAGTCAATAATCAACTCAAGGCAATGCTTCGTATTACTCACTATGAACAAAGTTACCATAAAGTAGCTATGACAAATGTAAATAAAATGTGTTCCATGTTGTGAAGAGATTGTGTGAGTGTGGATGTGAAATTACAAATGTATGTCACCTTCTCCTTCTGGGACAGCACTTGGCTAGAGCAACCAGGTTTTGAATACAATGTTCCATGAAGTATTTCTGTTTCTCTAAACCAGCAAATAGTAGATACTAGTTTAATTATTATTTTTGTACTGTATTCTTCAGATTGAAGCACATGACCAGGAAAAGGGAGATCTGAGAATTATATCCTTCCTGGTTTGAAGAAATTAAAAGTGAAATTTGTGGTTTCTCAAGGGAAGAAGTTCTCATTACCAGGGTAATGGCTTCCACGAGGATATTCAGCAGCTCTTTTGTTGAAAATGTTCTATGTCTATAATTTTTAGTGATTTGAGAGAAGGAAGAATGGTTTCCATCCCAATTCAAAAGGCTATTTTATTCAATCAGAATTTAATTAATTTCTAGGAACCAAGTATCTGGAGAATATAAATTTCAGCAGACAGTAAGTTATGTCCTTCTTGCCAGCTAACTTTCGGAATCACAAGTACCTCTTTAACAGAAGGAATCACTTTTTGCGGGTTCCCCAGGGCATCTTGGAGGAAAAGAAATGTCTAATAAGTGCTTTAGGCTGGACATGCCCTATTTAGGGTTCTCATTCAGTATATTTAGGTAGTCATCTGCTGAGCAGAAGCTTTCCCAATAAGATGCCTTTATGTCGAAATTAAATAGTCAGACACAAAAGATGTCTGTCTTGAGAGGTCTTAGGAACCTAGGTTGCACCATCTGAAATATTTTAACCACCTCAAATGATTTCAACAAAGTGCCCATGACGTGCCAAGGTGTCTAGTTCTATTTGATAAGTCTAAAGAGCAGATAATTTACAAAACCTACAAAATTAGTGTCTCTTTCTATAGATTTACTAGTCAGTACTGCTTTTGTATGGTTTTCTGATTGCCACAAAATCGTTAGAGTGCTCACATCCTACAGGCATTCTGGCTTTTCACCTCTTTTCCTTATATCCCTAAATTGTCAAGATGCGATAGACTGGGGGGATAGGGCAGGGCACCTTGGAAAGGTTGTGCTTAAGGTATTGCAGAGTTTTGAAAGGCCTGGACACCCTGGGAACATAAGCCAGCTGGACAGGAGGGATTTGTGTTCTAGAAACAGATCAGTGGCTAGAGAAACATCCAGTCCTTGAACTCAAGATGTTTTCTCAACATGCAGGATCAGTATGTAAATCCAAACACAGCTGCCTGGTGAGTGACCTGAAAAAGGGAACTTTAGTTTTCCCTATGACAGTTTGGATATTCTTCATCAGTCAAAGAGAGGTTGCTGTGAGAAACAATTTTCATAGTTTTATTTTTTAGGAAATTTTAAAGAAATATCATTATGGCTTCCTTCAAATAGATATTGTGTCAAATAAAAAAAAAAATCTATTTTTAGAAGAGTGTAGTTTCTTTCCTTCCTTCCTTCCTTCCTTCCTTCCTTCCTTCCTTCCTTCCTTCCTTCCTTCCTTCCTTCCGCATTTCTTTTTATTTTGATGTAAAATCCCAACTATGATTAAGGATGATAAGACTTTGCACAGATTAACATTCCTGAAGTAGAAGAGTTTTTCTTTGAATTACTTTTTACATTTAGGAGAGTAGAAAAGTTGTTCAGAACCACAGAGGAATTATGATAAACTGTGACGTAAGGAAAAAGCAGGGTCCAGAAAAAGATATAAAGATCTATATAATGGCTTCTTCTGATATTCTCATCCTACAGAAAGTGTAATGGCAGATAATTTTCAGGAAACATTTGGCTGAAATTTTTATAGTATGATATTGGGTACACTTAAGGAATGTGGCATACCTCTGACAGGAATTAAGAAGTAAATTACTAAACCAAACAAATGTAAATCAAATCCTGTTTATTGCTGCTTTCTAAACTTTTTTTCTTTCATGCAAAAAGTACTCAAAAATTAGGAACTGGTTTAGCCTAGCAGGTGAAAGGTATCATTGCTCCAAATGCTTCAGGTGGGATAATCTGCTGATTATATATATCTAAACCCCTCCCTTTCCTTAAGCCTTAAGAACAGGACTGAGCTTCTCACTTGCAAGATCCACACCATAAATTTTGTCTGTGTTCCCAATATCTCGTGCTGCTGGTGAAAGGCCAGACTTTGCTGTTGGGTGAGCTCATCCATCTGGGAGTGAAGGGTCAGCTCCTCGGGTCAAACGTGTCCCTTCCACTCCTCCAGAGGTTGTCTGGGTGTGACCAAGAGCAACAGCTGGACCTAGGAATTGGGCAAAGAACAGTCTCCTCTGGCCTGACACCAGTAATTGTCCTTTGCTAATAGCAAAAACATTCCCACTGCAGCCCAGCATGCATTAAGAAAATCGAGAGGCCACTGTGTGTTTTAAAAAACTCTCCCTGCAAAGACAAACATCTAAGCCCATAATGTGTAAATGCACTCAAAAACAATCAACCATTTAAAAGTCAGGTTAAGTTATTTGGCACTTTAAAATGATCACTAGATATATTAAATTTTTAATACAGGAAGATAACACATTCCCCTACCTGTACCTAAAGTTTTTCCTCATAAGGAATCATTACATTTAAATCTAGCCCTGTGAAGTAATGGGCTTCCTGATATTAAATATGATGGGATTAATTTCCAGGGACCACTAGAAAACTTCAAAGCTTGGAGTAATCAGGAATCTGATTCTATTATGATAACCCAAATCTTTTAAACTCCAGACCTTGTGTGGTCATCCAGGTGATCTTTTGATAGTGTAAGGAGCATTTACAAAGTAAAACACAATGATTTAAAGATGTGCCTTGTCCTTTATGTCCAGACCACAGCCGTGCCTGCTGTACCAAATGCAGATCTTATATAAAATAACTGCATCTTAAAAATATATTTCTATTTGTACTGGTAATTTTTGTCAGCAAAAATAACACAAGTTCTGAATAATGCCACTACAACTCAGAAATAAACAGTGACCTACATAGAAGTATCACTGCATGCACTATATTTCAAAAAAGACAAAAATTTATGTACTTATAATTCAGAAAACACAAAGTTCATCCTGCTAAATTAATTGAAAAAATAATTATAATGTTAAAGAGATTCCATTTCAAATTCCCTGCAATCACAGTTTTAGATTGGAATTTATTTAAAGATTAATTTTAATTAGTTAATTAAAGAATAATTTTGACAATCTAATGTCAAAATTAAACTGTCCTTTGCTTTTCTAATTACCACAATTTTAGTGTCTCAGAAAAGCTCACAAAATGAAAAACACAGTAACTTGCACGGTAAAAATGATTGATCTTTGTGTTATAGCATTAAAATATAAGCTAAATTTGAATTTAGAACAATATCACCCTAAAGAATTCCTTGTATGATATTTTTTAAATTACCAAACAAGCAACAGTTAATTTTCATGAAACAAATAATTTTAAATAACATTTGGGTTGATACTTGTTGACTCATTTAACCCAAGATGTCTACACCTCATTAAAATCTGAACTTGGTTCTAGTTTTCTACAGCTGCTGTACAGAAATCAACAGTTTCAGGGGACAATTAATTTACTTAACTCAAACAGTTGTCAACAGTAGCAATCAAATATATCCTAAGAAGTTCTACTGGACACCACAGTCATTGCCTGCCTTTGGTCAGATGATTTCTTGTGATAACTGTGAAAGAAGTCTCCAGAAACACCAAAAGTGTAGGACTCAGGGTCCTGGTCCTTGGTGCAAAGTCAACTCCCATAAGGTGCAGAACAAGCCAGACAGAGCAAGGGTATATTGATGTATGCTCTACACTTACAGAAGAACTTTTAAATTTCAAATATTTTATCAAAATTGATGGGAAGCACCTCTTTTTCCGACCTCTCTACCTATATTTCCCCTTTCTCCAAGTATCTTCCTCTTGTTCTTACTCTTTGGGATGTTTGAATTTAGCTCCATGTTAACAGACATTAATAATCTCAATCAAAATGCTGACCTCAACTTTTTTTTCCTATCTGTCCTCCTGCCTGCCTGCTCATCCATGACTTTCTGTACAATTCAGGATCCCACCCTGAGATCCAGGCAATTTTTAGTTTTAAAAAGAAACAGGTGATGTTTTCATAGCTGAGCTGTATTAGAATTCAAAATAACCATGCTACAATAAAATAAAGACTTCTGATTTCTGATGTTATTTAATACACAGCAAAAAATCTTTTGGATTAATATTTTTATAGCTCCAGAATTGCTGACTGTGATCAGCTGTTTATCAGGTCAGGGGCTTTCATTTCTGGCTCTCTCCCACCTTTGCTCCCCACCCTCAATCTGTTTCTAATGACTTGTTCTTTTTGGTTTTACATTTTAAATTGCTACAAGTGTTTAAAAGGACATCTCTTTGGAGTAGTGTAGTCAATATAGTCAATAAAACTCTAACTGATTTTCAAGGATGTATGGCAATGTGAGTTTAAAAATGGAAAAATAAAAATAAAAATTTGAGGGCTCATAAATCATAATGTTTGCCACATAAAGAAAGGACAGGATGTTGTTCTTCTGGAAACTCCCTACCGAGGGATATTAACATAATCTCTAATATATGTTCCTCTGATTTTTTAAAAGCTATAACAACACAATAAAACTGAAATAAGATTACAAGAAATATTTTAGGTGCTGGAGTGTGTCCAAAGAAGAACAAAACTGTTGGTAAAGGGTCTGGTGGCTGAGGGAGCTGGGATTGTTTAGCCTGGAGAAAAGGAGGCTCAGAGGAGACCTTATTGCTCTCATCAACTACCTGAAAGGAGGTTCTAGCCAGCTGGGGGTTCTAGCCAGTCTCTTTTCCCAATTAATAGGAAATAGGACAAAAGTAAAAGGCCTCTGATTGCACCAGGGAAGTTTTGGGTTGGTTTTTAGGAGAAAATTTCTTCATGTCAAGAGTTACCAAGCACTGGAACAGTCTTCTATTTGCCATGCAATTTGTCTCCTCTGCCCATTAATAAATTAGGGAATAAAGTAAGTAAATACAGCAAGGGAAAGAAGTTATACACCGTGGGTTAAATTGCACAAACTGCTCGCTGGTTTTAGAAAGGTACAATTCAGAATGAGTAAGGAAAGGTCTCAGTAATGCAGAGTGACCAGTGTGGCACTGGTCAGTGTTCACACAGCACCACTGCAGCCTTATGTCAACTACAGCTGACTCTCTGCTTTGAACTTGGATGTTTTTCTGTGCTGCCATCTGCTCTCAGGGAGGACAGCAGGAGGATCTCCTCCTTCTTCTTAGCTTGTAAGGAACATAACACCTCAGTGTCTTCATTTTATTGAAGTGAAAAACATCTCCAACAAAATACACTCCTGGAAAATAGTGAGCAGCCCTTAGAGGAAATTTATAAACAATATTTTAGTTTACATTCTCAGTTTGTCTTTTACTTTGAGGATTTCCTTTCTATTTTTCTTATTTTTCTTTCCTCCTAATTGTCACAGAACCATAATCCCTTTCATGGGTCCCTATGTATTAGAAAATGATAAATAGATCACTGTTATCTCAAGGATAAGAATGATTTTCAATAAGTGTTGAACAGTTGGACAGCTCCGCTGGAAATGAACTCAGTCTAAATCTATGCCAGATGTATTAAATCTGACAGAAAGTGCACAGAACCTCAGAAAACAGTCCTTGGGAAGGGCTGCAGGGTTCAGCTCGGGGGAGTTCAGTGTGTTACTGTAACTGTTTGCTGTGGGCTCTGCACAGAGTTCATAAATCAGCACAGAGGAACATGGTGAAAGGAGAGCTGTGGTTACTTGGTTGAGAGAGATAACCCTATTCCTGCCATTTCACCTCCAATGTCTTTTTTTTTTTTCTCTACAAGGACTGGATTTTCCCAGAAACATATGCAAGATGCTGAGATGTATAATGATGATACAAAGCGTGGGTTCTGTAATGGATTCTCTTTATTATTTTGCTGATTTAGGAGAAGGTGTTTCAGGGAAAAATATCTTTAAATAGTTATGTGATTATTACAAACTAAAGGTTAATTTCTATTCCTTCCTGTGAAACTAAGGAATGTGATTTTAAGAATGGGCCACTAAAAGTCTATATTTAGGTAAATTATCATGAAAAAAATTTAATCTTCTAGTCATCCATGTATCTCATGCTGCACACACTGACTCATCTTTCAAGTGCATGTTTTATGGCATTGTAATGAAGCGTTGTATCTACAAGGGAGATACAAAGATGATAGAAACCAAGTTTAATTACTTGAACAAGATTGGGGGATAGTAGCAGGTATTGATTTATATTTAGCACACTTATGACATATATATATGTTTACATTTGTTTTAAATTTAAACATTAAAAACAACATATAATGTTTTAAAACTCATTAAGTAAAGGGTTTTATGGGTAAAACCTGTGAGGAAAAACAACAGCCTATGTGCCAAAAATGTTGTGTCAGAACCGAAAATACAAGGGTTGTTTTTTTTTTTTGGTGTAAATATTTTCTTCTGATATCTTTTTGTTCAGTTATTGTAACTGGTACCTGAATTCAGCAGCATTGAGTATTTTCTCTGCTCCATTAATGTGCTATTAATTCACCTTGCTAAAGGACATAGAAAATGAGATAAGTCAAAAGACATCCTTTCTCAATTTGCAGCTCAACCAACATTTGACATTTTTTCTGATCCTGCAGGTGAATTTTGGTTCTATTGATGGTGCTCATTCCAGTGCCTTTTGAGTTAATGTTTCCCACATGCAAAAAGATACAATCTCAAATGCACTGAATTTCATTTAAACTCACCATGGAGATCAAACAACTTTTCTTTTTCAATGTGGTATGTTTGAAAAATATGATAACTTGTTAAATCTAGGATGGGGGTGCTTCACATCTTTTTCGTTTCTTTTACTGTAACACAACCTTTATATGTCTAATGAAATCTGCAATCTCGCAAATGAAACAAATCAAAGCAAGGTATTGGCTAACTGATCAACATTCATTCAATAATAGAAAGAAAAAGAACAATGTGTGTGAATTATAATTAACCCTATGTGTTTACAATAAAAATTGTAAATAAGGTGTTATTGGCTTTATCAGTCCTTTGCAGTATGAAAAACTGCCCACATCTAACACTGTGCAGATTTGAGGCTGCTGTGCATGTCTGGTCCTAGGTGTAATGATTTATATATATTTTAAAGTAAATATTTTCTCTCCTACAGGATGACAAGCAACAAGGAAGTGACCCTTCCCCTCTGCTCAGCACAGTGAGACATATCTGGAGTACTCTATCCAGTTCTGGGCTCCCCAGTACAAGAGAAACACAGACATACATCAGAGAAAGTCCAATAAAGGCCAAAAAAATTGAAGGACTGGAGTATCTCTCCTAAGAGGAAAGCCTGAGAGAACTGGGACCACCCAGACCAGAGATGAGAAGGCTCAGGGGGAGAAGGATGCAAAGAAAATGGAGCCAGGCTCTTTCCAGTGGTGACCTGGGACAGGACCAGAGCGAACAGGCACAAAGGGAAACACAGGAGGTTCTTTTTGAGCATCAGGGAACCTTTGTGCTGTGAGGGTTACATTGCCCAGGCAGGTTGTGCAGCATCCATGCTTGGAGGTATTTCAGAGCTGCTTGCTCACAGTTCTGGGCAGCCTGCTTCAGGTGGCCCTCATGGGACAGGAGGACTGAAACAGAGGTACCTTCCAACCTCAACAGTCCTGTGATTTTGTGATTCTCTGTGACCCCTTTACATAATATTACCCTATTAGGTAAATATTTTATCATTGTCTAAAACCTGAGATGGACTGAAGATGACACCAATGACCACTCAACTTCTCCATGGCATACAGAGGTAAAAGATAAACACTGGAAAGGCAGAAATCATAAACATCATATTCCTTGAATACCAAATAAAACTGCTATTTCCTTGAACAATTTCCTAACCTTGAAATTTTCTTTCCAGGTTAGTAAAAAGTCTTCAATAAAATTTAGGAAGATTTTGTGAGTCCATTACCAGAAACTAAGCAAAATGTGAGTGGAGACAGTTATCATACAAGCATTGTTGAGACTCCAATTTAGTTTTATGTGTTTTTTCACTGAAGATAAAAAAAAAAAAATCCACGTCTATTCATCCAGAAAAGGCACTTCCTTCATTAAAGATAAATGTAGACAACAAGTATTTGGAACAGTTAAATTAGCAATGCTATTTTTGTGAGGTGAATACTAATACAGATACAGAGGTAATTTTATACCTAGTTTATGACTTGGCTGCCTTCTAGCAACTAGCACAGTGATTGAGGGAACACTGCAGTCCACTGCCCATATTTCAAAATTCATTTAAGCTTTTCATTATTTCATTCATCTACACATGCTGTTTTGGTTTTTTTTTCAAGAAAGATCAAATCAAACATATGGTACTTCATCCTCAAAGCCTATGTGTTCCCATGCCATGTGCAATGGAATAAATTCACAACACTTATTGTTTCTAAGAGTCGCATGACTAATCCATCATGCACACACCAATAGAAGTTTAATTTCAAATGTTCTAATGGTTCAGGAAAAGCAAATAACTTTTGGGTTTTATGGGAACATTCACTGCTCACTGCTGACAAGAAATGAGACAGAAAATTCCATTTATTAGAATAAATGTTTCCCAGATTCAGGGATAGCAAGATAATGAAGCTAAGACTTAACAATGCTTCCTTCTTTCTTTATAATGCTTTTTTCAAGCTTATTTTATATCAGAAAAATACAGGTTTTACAGACATCATCACATATCTTTGTCTATTTTTTCAGAAATCTCGAAGGGAGAAATTAACAGTAACAGCATAAATGCTCAAAGAATTCAGAAAAACTCTTTTAGAATGCTCAGAAAGGTTAAATGAGAATGTGAGTAATGTGAAGTCCACCTTATCTTGTAATTGAAATGTACTGCAAATATTTCAACTATTGTGCAGACACAGACACGTAAATTTTCTGCTAACTAATAATTAACATTTATCTTAGAAGGAATTTCATAACCTTCCTTCAAACTAGGCACCGAAACCTTGGGAGGAGGAGGTAAATAGAAAGTGAACATACCTTTAATGGAGTTTAACAAAGAAATTATTGTTGGTGAGATTTTAGAACTTTTTAAAATTACATTGCCATAGTTCAAAGCAAATTGAACACAGAGGAAGATTTCATGTTTTCACGGACTTTTGATTTGGTCTGACATAATAAGAAATGTTTAAATAAGTGCAGATACTCCACTGTTAAACCAACAGCAGTCACAGAAGAACTTGAGCATTCTCAAGTTCAATATACAACTGGAGATAATTTTCGTAGCCCATTTGAGCTGAAAGGTCTTTTTATTCTTTTCTTCATTGTAGCTTTTATTTTTCCTTCTTTTTGCTGTTGCTCTTTTGTTGGTTCTTTTTGGTTTGGATGATTTTATTAATCTTTGAACTCATATTAAAAGAAGATGTAATTTTAATTGGATATGGAATTTGTTTGACTGGAAGCCATAGAATAGTCTTAGGAAACAGTGCTGAGTCCTACAATTAGTTGCAGATTTCTTAATTTACTTTGGGAAAACAAGATCACGTGTATCTTGGGGATAGAGATTCTGAATGTATATACTTAGAAATAGTATTAAGGACAACAACAACAAAAAAAGAAAATTAAGGAATTTAAAAATAATCATTAATATTTATGTGTTATGTTAGCAGACCTTTCAAATATATGGTGAAGCCAATATTCCAGAATTCTTCGAAAATGAGAAGAAAAATCCAATTATTAGTGTCCTTATTTCAAGAATATTTATGGCCTCATTGTTGTTTTAAATGAATCAAAACTATAGATGAAAAACTTGGATATGGTACAAAACTTCTGACTTTAAAGGGAGGATTTACTGATTCAGTCTTGATCTGTAACCAATGAAAATGATTCCTTTCTTCAAATTATATGTCCTCATTTTGTATAAAGAGTTTAAGTCATTCATCACTTGAACACTGGTTTAGCTGTTGTCTTAATTATCTTCTTATTTTTTTCATCACATTTGTAAATCAGATGTTGCATTTTTTAATTTTAAGGGATTTTTCTGGAAGGGTAAAACAAACAAATATATATCACTGACGACTGACTGCCTGACGCCAGGAGTAGAAAAAGTTCTGTAAACATTTTTTCAAGTCTCTTTTCTTTCCTGAAGTTCCTCTCACTGAATGAACTACTGAAAGCAAGTTATTCACTGAGGTGGTAACCTGCAAAAATAGAGTCAGGATCTAGATCTGGCTGTGAAATATAATTACCCAAGACGAGGGAACCTGCTGTTTGCGTGTGTGTTTAGCCATTAAAAAGTGATTCTGCTCATACTGGTTGTCAGTCGATAACACGAGGTTCTTGGTGTGCTGGAGTATCATATTAGTGACTCATAGAGCTTCCTTTATCAATAGCCCAGAAAAAGAGAACAGAGGAAGGGCAGGAAGCACAGTTCCTTTGTTGGAGAGCAGGCAAGAAGTGGCAGCCTCAATTTGTAAGCATCAACATAAAAATGTTTCATGTCTTGTTAGGGTTTTAGAGATATAGATTTTATGAAGCTAAACATATGGTCATAATGCCTGAAATGCACTTTTTCTGCAGATACATTACCTTATTGTGTCTGATCCTCTTTGATTCTTATTTGGATTTCTTTCTAACTTCAGCCAAATGAAATGTTAAAAAAAACCCCTTCTTCCCAAAGAAAACAATTGCACCCAAATTTGTAGGACATGAGTAATTCTGGGTAAGGTACTAATCTTTCAAGTACTCCTGTATATAATTAAGTTTATGAAAAATATTTCTGATCTTATTGTAATGACTTGCACATACAAGGGAAAATGTATGAGTGAGAAGTTACAGTTGGGAACAGATTTATTTGAGTCTGTATTGTGTGTTATTAAAAGAAAACTTACAGTCAATTAAAGGAAACAAAAACACTTATAAAATTAGAAATGCACAATACTATATAAAGCTGAGTTCCAGATAAAGAACTGACAGAATCAACAACCAAAAAAAAAAAAAAAGAAAGAAAGAAAGAAATATTTTTTTGCAACCTACCCAAACAGGCATAGAAACAAACTCTGGGAAAAAATGTCTGGGAAAAATAAGAAATGGAAATAAAATAAAAATATACATTAGAAAATAGAAATTAGGAAATAATATCATCAATATTTTGTTTTCTGCACTTTAGAGAATCCCATATTTAAAAGCAGGAGCCATTTATAACACCTTATTTTTCATTTTTGTCACACAGGCATCCCCATACCTTTTCAGAGTGAT
Organism: Entomyzon cyanotis; assembly: GCA_024500445.1. Lineage (NCBI taxonomy): Eukaryota > Metazoa > Chordata > Aves > Passeriformes > Meliphagidae > Entomyzon > Entomyzon cyanotis. The sequence goes on along the minus strand of JAKEPQ010001018.1, from coordinate 47,667,567 downwards.
ATGTTCAGTATATTTTAGATTACATTAAATAAACCATATGCACCTGACAGTGGATAAAGTGTGCAGTTATGATCTTTGGGCTGTTGAGATCTTCCAAGCATTTTTTGTGTGTGAATGGGATACTGATTGTTTCTCAACCTGCTTTAGACACTTCCTGAAACAAGACAGAATGAAGAGCATCACTCAGATGAAATATCAGGTATTTATTTTCATCTGTGGGAAATTCTTTCCATTCCAAATATTTGTTAAAAAATGGGCACCACACGATTAGAAGGTATCACATTTAAAAGGTGAGTAAAAGGTTGTTAAGAGTGTAATTAGTGGCACACTTTAGAAAAGTATATGAGAAAACTGTCTTCATACTGTTCGGCCAGAATATAAAAATAACATATTCGATAAATAGCAGCAATTTAGTTGTCTGTAGTATTTTCTAAAACACCAGTTGGGCAAATGTGAAGAATTTTTAAACTTAATAAAACTTCTTTGTTAAAAAAGAAAGCAAAAAGGCTTTACATCCAAAGTTTATTTTCCAGAAGTACAACTGAGAGACCTAAGCTATTCTTTCAGCTCCTGTTACACCTGGCACCCAATTCTTTTGTTTGATAACCATTTCTGCCAGACTTACCCACTTCCTCAACATGACGCTAAATATTGAATTAAGGCATAGCTGAAGCCTTGCCTATCAGTTAATTTCCCCAGGGAAAGCCACCCCAGACTCGTCTCCAGGGCACAAGTCCACGTGCAGGAATTAAAAGCCGTTCCACAGCATGAGTTACCAAGTGACCTGGAACAACACATATGTTGTTCCCATATGTTTCCAAAATACTTTGTCCAGCTGCCTCAATGTGCACATTATGCAGGGACACAGCTGGCCAGCCTTCTGAGAGGGAAGCCAAAGCACATGGCTGCTCTCTCCTGACCCCTTAAATACATAGTGCTACCCTGAAAAACACACCTTAGCACTCGGCTTGTCATTAAGTGAACTCCTGGATGGATAGGCTTTGCCTCCCATGCAGAGGGGGAAATTGAGGGAATTGTGTTAAAGTAGCGTTGGCTGCATGGCAGAATGGACAGAAAAGACATTTGTTGTTTAGAAAGGGATGAAGTATTCCCACTGTGACTGTCAGGAAAAGTTTGAGTAACTAAGATTTGCCTTGTGATACAATTCAGTAATCTGCTCTAAAACCTGTAAACTAGAACCTCTAAGATCTGTTTTCACCTCTACCACCCTTTTAAGCTTTACAATGGGCCCAGTCATGTAATTTAAGTGACCTTCATTTGAAACAATGAATTGTGAAAACTGATGCTACTCACCTTTGTGGGATGTTGAAAGAACTCTTTTTCTGCACTTCAACTAAGTACGGATCACTCCAGAATATTAATTCTGAGCAGGTCGTTCTTGCTGATGGGGAAAGGGTGTCACTGTCCCTCTTTTCAGAATAAAATTATTAGAGGCTATCCTGAATTCATCATCTGTGGCTAGCACAGGTTCTTCCCGTGGGAACATTTTGCTATATTTCATAAACAAGATAAAGTTTGGATGTTTTGCAAACAGTTTCTCCGGATTGAGTGAGTTCAGGCTTGGCCAATTGTGCCTAGGGGGAGGTCTCGGGCTGACCAATCTGGGGCACTTCTGTAGACTCTATATATATGGAATTCAAAACAATAAAGTCCTTTTTCTCCTCTCTTCGCTTGTCTGAGAACTTGGGTCCGTCCTCAGCTAGCCGCTCAACAGCGACAATCATCAGTTTGCAATTGATTAAGTCAGTGTGTAATTGCTTTTATTCAGTGTTGAATCAGGTCCTCTCAGCTTTTAATCCTTCCTCTTCTCTACAGTTCCAAGTGCCTTCAGTGTCACTGCCTCTCACACACCCAACTATTTCACTTATGCTTTCCCATTTATTTAAACATGGCATTTTAAACCCATTTGTTCTGCCCATTGATGGCAATATTGAGTACATTTCTCATTGGCTTCACTTTATAGCCTTCCAGTTTTGCCTTGTGAAGTAGCTTGCCTGAGTAATGTACAATACATACACTAAGAACTGTATTTACATTCCTCTATGAATGCCCTGGAGAGAATATAAAGTATAGTGCCAAAGATTCAAGTTTCAAGGGTCATAACATATAGTATTCAGTGTTACTGCCCAGTAATTTACTCCAGATAGGCAGGAAGATGTGAGACTGTTATACATGGCTTACCTGCTTATAGAGCTCATATACACAGCTCATGAAATCACAGATGGATAAAATAAGCAATTATACAAATAAAGAAAATAGCATCATAATCACAAACAAGGACTACCTATAACACACTCAAAATACCACTGGCTATTCCTGTGTTTATATTTATGTATGGTGTAGTTTACTATAGTATTCTTTTGAATTAGGTAGCCTTTGAACACAAAATACTAAATGGTCTCTGCAAAATATTGAGGCAACACAGGGGAAAATAATTTATTAAGGTGAAGCATCTCAGGATTTTGCTAAGGGTGCAACACAGTATTTAATATTCAGGCACATGCTGAGATTTCAAGTGTATTATTAACTTTCCACCCTTTCATTTTACCACTGACTTGCTTAATGGAAAGATACACATTTGCATATTCTAATTATTGTCAAGTACAAAGCTTACTGACATCAGTGAGAGCCTTCTGACTGACTTCTGCTGGATCAGGCCCATCTGTGACTGAATTAATTTCCAAGACAGATTTTAGAAATATATTAAATGTATAAAAATCCTTTCAATTGATACAGATTACTAGAATTACATCTTCAGAATGGTAACAATCTGCAGAGTTTCCCCCACAGGAGCTGAAGTGTATTATTCCCTGTAGGCTGCAGGTGCTGCCCACTCTGGAAAAAATGCTGATCGATATCCCATCTGTTTCTATAGCACGAAAATCCAGACGCTCGTAACATTTTAAAACTCACTTTTAGTAGTCTTCCTTTTTCTTTGAAGTTTGTTTCCAAGTCTATGTGAGTTGATATTTCTAAATTAGGTTAACAGAAGATGAAAATTAAAATGAATCAGAGTGGAGAAACAGAATAGCTGTTCTTACTTAATGAACATATGTGTCTAAAAGAAATCTAAGTGCTACATTAAACATATAGTAAATATAAATATTTTATTTTAATTTTTTAACCATAATTTGATCATGCCTCCTAACTATGGATCTGTAAAAGAGAAACACCTTGAAATATGGTTATTCATTCAGGCGATACTGTAGAAAGCAGTGAAATTGATAGCGTATAATGGGGTACAAGATCGTAAATTATGATTTTGAAATATTTCCTCAGTCAAGTCACAGCTATTCCAACATTTTAGTAAACACATTGACAGAAACTTGATAAATACACAGTTACATAACTAAAATTCTGAAGTAAATCTCAAATTCAAAATCAGACGGGCACAATTGAAAGGGCTAATGGGCATCTGAGACAAGTTTATTTCACATATATTGTTTATTGTGTGAGACTGGTTCTATTATAGCAATGATTATAGATAGATTTGAGAACATTTTTACAGTGGAATAGCATATGGAATTTAAATCATATAACTGAGGGTTATGCCTGGGTGGTGGCCAACATGAGCTGAGCAATAGTTTCTAGCATTGGTATGACAAAAACTAAGGGCAAAGAAAGTATAGAAGGCAGAAAATTTTGTTTTAGACGTTTCTGCAGATGAAGAACAGGAAAGACTGTTTGTTAGTCTGTCATAAGCTGAAGGTTACTGCATTAGCCTGAGAGTGTTGGCCATATTTTTACTAAGATCTGAAGGAACAAAACCTATTAACAAAGATAAAATAGTGGTCAGGGCTGTCCCTCTCATTGGGAGCAGGGAGAAAAGTGATAACAGGAGCAGAGCAGCTTAAATTGGGTGTCCTATCTGTGAAGATTTGACAGTCCCAAAGTGTGTGTGTGAGGTATTATCATAGGAAGGGGAAGGAATCAGCTGTCTCAGAAGTTGCCTCAGCAGAAGACTGCAAAACGGCATTATCTATGCGTGAGAAATATGTATTATACATTGCTTGCATGTGGCTTTGTTTGTTTATTTTTTAAATTGCTGATAGGGAATACACATAATCTATTACATATCCAAAATATATTGTATCTTTCAGGACAATGAGATATGACTGAGGAGTGACATTTTTTATTTCTTGCTCAGATCAATGATATATAGGAATTACCAGTAAGGATAAACTCCAGAATAAATCCACTCCAAAAGCTTATCTTTAACTTGGACTACTTGCTGCAAGGGGAAGGGGAGAAACTGGTTTAATTTTACAGTATGTTTTATGTATAGATATGCTTACAGATTGGCATAATTTTTTCTCTCAAGTAGTCACTTTCTTCACTTTTCTCATTCTTTTTTCCCCTTAGTTTTTTTAAGGGTTAAAAAATTAAGACTATTAAATGACATTTCTCAGAGCAGTTTACCATATACTTGACCAGCCTTGTAATATTCTCCAAGCTAGTTGTTGTTGGGCAATATTCCCCCAGCCTCTTACTCTTGAGGGTGGCAAATGTTGGTGTAGATCCATCAGTTTATGTAGAGACAATGGACTTTTCTCTGCAACCTTGACCTTTGCTTTTCTAAAGGCAACAGTACAACTTGTTTGCTTTTCACCATAGCTAACACTAAGCAGCAAGCTACAGAAATAAAATTACACCCTTTTACCTTTTGAATGACAGTTTGATATGGTGTGATGTAAACAGACTTAGATACCATCTATAGTGGGTAAAGTACCATAAATATCAGATAATGCCCCAAAGGTCTTACGTCTTTAGTGTTGCCAAGATCTGAATACACTGTAAAAAGTTAAATCCAGATCACAGGAAGTATTACTGCTGTCTTAAAATGGGAGATATCCTTTAAAATTACTCTTTACTGTAATACTGTGTCAGAAGTATGATGAGACAGACAATCCATGCCTGAATGTACTACTTTTCAGATGAAACACAAGTCTAGCAAATAGACTGAAAAAAAATGTTTCCAAAGAAAGAACACATGCACTTCTTGTTTTATCTTTTCCAGGTCATACATTCAATCTTTAAGTCCAAGCCACCAACTAGCCCCTTACTATTAGTATTTCTTTAATTCACATTTCCCATATCCACCAGCCAGTCATGTTCTACCTCTGTCTTTTACTTCTGTCTTCTCTTCATTTTTTCTGTATTAGGTATAACCATTCAGAATTTTTTATCAGGGTCAGTCACATCAACGGTTCATGCTGTCTGTATTAAGCAAAACAAAAAAAAAAAAAAAAAGAAAAGGAAAAAGAAAAAGAAAAAGAAAAGGAAAAGGAAAAACAAAAAGAAAAAGAAAAAGAAAGAAAAAAAGAAAAGGAAAAGAAAAAGAAAAGAAAAAGAAAAAAAGAAAAAGAAAAAGAAAAAGAAAAAGAAAAAGAAAAAGAAAAAGTCCTAACATTCCTTCAAATGCTAGGCAAATTATGGAATTATATTATTGCAGTGCTGCTAAGCATAGATATTTTGAAATCTCACTAGTCCCATCAATTTGGCACATACTATGTATATTCTTTTATGAAGAAAATATCATTTTTGCATTATAGTGTTAACATGATGTTCCTCATGTCTAACAGTTACACATATTGCATTAAAGAAATAAAGCCAAGTATGGATTACAAAAGCTAAAACTACAGTTACACCTAAAATTAGTATTCAAACATTAGAAAGTCCTTTCTTGATGAGTGATTGGAGAATAGCTTCCTGTGGTGAAATTTTAAAAAGGGGTGCTTGAGCTCAAAATGGAAAAGTGTAATATTTCATTGGCCTACACAAAAACATATTCATAGTTTTAAAACTCAATATGGCTCTCTAATTCGATACAGATGCTAGTAACAAGTCTTTCAGTGTCTGAGTGACACAATTAACATTTTGCTTGTTAGCTAAAATTCTTAATAATTACTTTACTTATTCATCCAGGGCTGATGAATACTGAAATAATTCTTGTTTTAAACTTGACCTTTCCTTTCAGTGATCAGTCATTTTTATTAATAACCAAATGTATCACAACTATGTCTTTCGTTTTGAATATAAGTGTGAGAACTTTACTATAGAATTCTCAGTAAGAAAGTTTATGTCTTTAAATATGCATTAACTAATGAAGTGTCACACACATTGCTTTTGTAGCATATGACACAATGAATGAGAAAACACCTAATTCTTTCACTTCTTAGAAAATCAGAAAGATTCAGACCCCCTAGGTTCTATCTGTATTGGGATTTATGCGGAATAGAATCATCAAAAATACACGAGGTACACTTTTCACTTCTAGTGGCACCCAGGGGTTAATTATTCTCATTTTGAGTCATGATTATGTTTCACCTCCACAGAGGTACAAGCACGGGATGGGACAAGCCTTAGGTGTGGTTCCAGCTATTAAGACTTTGTCAGACTGAGTTCTTGGAGGAGGAAACAAGATGTAGATCCCCTTCCTCCCATGGGTGTAACCCATCTCACTGAGGCACAGAACTGGTACTTCCATCTTCAGGTGTCTGGAAAGAGATAGCTCTAAGAAAAGACCTCAGAGTAACTCTGAATTATGAAGGAAGGGTCAGACTATAAAGGTTTCTATCCAGGTATTCTTCATCTTAAAGAGGACAACCCACATCTGTTACCATGCTGGGGTGGTTTTTTGTAATTTTCTAATTATAACTGAGTCAGTATTCTGCTGAAATCTCCTTACTGAGAACCTAAAACTCAGAAAGCAGCCAAAAAGAGATGTAAGCATTGATTCACTCTACACAACCAGCAGAGAGTACAGAGATCCATACCGAATAAATTTTATGTCCAGATAAAACCAATTGAGATGAAATATTATTCTGAACATCAAAAATAGGCTACCTGAATTTGAGTTTTATTTTTAATTAAACATTTTTTTCAATGCATCTTACTAGTGTCCATATAAAATTAATGCATTAGTTTGTGTACGACATAAAAATTTGTCCTAGGTTGCAATATAGATGTGTTTAAGTATTCTATTACCACCAGCTGTGAGCCATTAGCTGCTATCACCTGCTAATGACCCACTCCCGATGACCGGCAATGGGCCATCCATTAGCTGTTATCAGCTGCTAATGACCCACTCCCGATGACAGGCAATGGGCCATCAGGGACCCACCGTGTGATTCATGGACTTATCTCATCCCATTGTGGGATGCTCTGCCCAGGAGGGAGGAGCCAGGTGTTCCCACCTGGATATAACCTGGCCTTGGAACTGCCTGAGCTAGCCCTGTCTACTGGGTTCCCAGAGGACAAGAGCTACCACTGGATCTTTAGCTGGAGACTGGACCTTCACAGGATCAATGCTTCAACTGGACTACTTCAGTTGGACTGCTACCACCACCCTAACAGGGTGTTAGGGTGTATCTGACTTTGTCAGTGCTTTTCCTTGTATTATTTCACTTATTTTTAATTTCAATCTTGACTTGTGATCTCCCACTGGTTTGCTTTCAAACCAATACAAAATAGGATTTTAATTTTGTATCAAAGGCCTTCAGTATAAACTGAATCTAAATATGTGTGGTTTTAATGTATTGTGGGAATATGGGAGAAAACATCTAGTTCTTGTCAGCAATACTACACATTACAGTAAGAGTGAGATGTGAAGAAAAATTTCCTTTAATGAGCCTGTGCATACAGAAATAGCAAGGAATATTACCCCATATGAATTAACTAAACAGTTTTAAATTGCCCAATTTAAAGCTTGTCCAGAAGCCAAGTTTAACATCTTATGTACTCCTGCAAGCAGTGCAATGTGATTTTTTAATGATCAAACGTGCTTGATTTCATTTTGATGACTTACTTATAGCGTGTCATGCCCCAACACCATTGTGGGTCAGAGATGCAATATGAGTTCACAAAGGATTAAAAGAACTACTAAATTGCTCATGCTATTTCCTCTTCTTTTAGATCTTCTTTCCAGAAATACACCAGTCTAAGAAATATTAAACTTGAGGTTATGTGAGTTTGATAAATGATCTGAGAATTCACAGAACCTACTCCATTCTATACAGTGGTGCATTCAGACACCGATTACATATATTTATGTATAAATATGTGTATATGCCTATGTATGCATAGGCATACATGTACCCAGAGCTTGTCTTCACCCTTCAGCTATTCTCACATACTTCTTTCATATCAGGCGCTTCAGTTTTGTTATAAAGTTACGAAACTTGCATTTCTGTAACTGTGCAGGGTAAGGAAGCCAAACAGGTTTAGAAGAAGTTCTATCAAAAATGTTATTGCTTATGTTTGAATGGTAACCTGGCATTTTTGTTTTAAAGTCAGGTAAGACACATGATTGGATGGACCTACAAGTTTTGAAAATATAGTTAATAGCTTCAAGTGAGGTGTCAGCAAAAGTGCTTTTGTAATAGTTGATGTGAATACATATTTAAAAGCTTTTAGTTGATAAATTGTTAATGGCTTGTATAATGCCAGTTCTTTTTGATTTGGTCTCTCATTGGGTCATTTATTCCCTGCCATTAGTATAACTTAATATCAAAGTGATATAATTTGCAGCAGATTTGCAGTTTGCACATGAGATTACAAAAGACTGAAAAGAATATTTTGTTTTCCTTTAGAGAAGGCTGCTTCATACCGTGAAATTGAGAAGAATCTATATTGATTTTAACATAAATTAGAATGATTTCTTTTATTTGTAACCTGGAGCATCCAGTAGAGACATGGAACTTTCATGATCCCTGGCAATTCAGCAACCGCAGTCGGCCTTGAGGCAATTGAAGTAGTATGTGTGTGGAGAGTTAACAAGCCACAGGGGACCTGGAACATGAGCAAAGGCATAACCATCACAACAAGCCCATGTTTTCTTACAGCCAGCTTGCTGTTGCAAGGTCATAGGCTGTAAAGCTGTGGTTAGTGAGAAAAATTAGTCATGATAACAAGCACAACCCAGTGGGGATTCATAATACATGAATCAAGCCCAATTTTTGTTTGCTTAAAAGAAGCTGGCTTTAAAAAAAATAACCCTTCTTAATAGTATCCTAGTGGCATAAACCCATGTTTGGGAGGGTTTCTGTCAAGTGTGCCATGTTAACTAATTTCAGTTAGAGGATATGACAGTCCACAAGGAAGAATAACAAAGAGGAATTCACTGCTAGGGACACTCCAATTCAGCCAGGAAAACAACCACACCTTCTAGGAGAAACTATGTTGGCTTCCTCTGAAAGCCACAAACTTTTCTGAATGCAAATTTCTTTAATAGGGAGGTGTCCACTGCAAAAGGAAATGGAGAATTCTACAGAATTTAACAGTTGTCAAAGATTTGTCAGAACATAAAATCAGAAACAATTTGGCATATCTGTGTAAGTGTGCAAATGGGGTGTTACTGAGGTGCCTACCCCACGATGATTCACTGCCAGTAACACCTACAGTCAACATGACTAAATCAAGAGGCATCAATTGCTCATACTTTAAGTTGAGAAATGAGGATTTGGGAAGCAAACCTAAGCAGCACAAACCAGCAATCTTCTACTTGTTATCAGCCTGACTCCAGTTCTAGTAGTTGTGTCTCAAGGACATTCCTGGGGTGGAAATAGTAAGACAGCAAATGGAGCAACAGAGCAACTGTCGCTGCCATCAATGCAACATCTAGGAAACAATAGCTAGGATAAAAATATCGGTGCAAAGCCTGATATGCAGATTGTGCAGTTAAAATTCAGGTATTACAAGACAGCAGAAGAAATGCACTTTTGCATGTTCAAGTTGCTTTTCCGTTGCACAACTGCTAAGTGGTCATGGTTTTATTGAACAAAGATACACATCAGCCCAAAGGATAACACCTGGGAGTAACTATTGAAAGAACTGCTTAGTGTAATGAAAAGGTGGGTTGAATGAGACACCACAAATAAATGAAGATAAGCCAGCAAAAGTCAGCTGTTTCCACACCCTGAGAACAAGTCAAAGGTGTAAGGACATATGAAAGGAGACTGAGATTAAAGATATTAATAAACTGTTTTCTAATAGAAAAATAGTTAAGTATTGGAATAATTTACCTGGGAAAGTTGCTGAACTTCTCTTACTGAAGTATATAAGGCTGGACTAGGGCAATGCTCTTTGGAACCAATTTTCAATGCTCTGATTTGCTAAAATCAGACTAGATGACCTAGGATCAGATATTTCCTAGGTGTTTTCTATATATTTAAGGTTAAATACAGACAAGGATAAGTTGTAACTCTGCACAGGGCTGGTACTCTTGTTAAGTCTGTGTTGAAGATGCAATATGGATACATGCCAATTAATGACTTTATTTTCCTGGATCACAGGTAAGAGCCATAGCACTGCAATGGGCAAATCCATGTTCAAAAGATTTTCAGCTGCCCAGGAAAAATTAGATGTGATGCTGAGAATCTTTCTTTGAGATCAACAAAGCTTCAGGAAACAGTAGCAAGGAATGGATTGCACCAAAGAGAATGACAGTGCCTGGCAACAAAGGTTTTCTTTGTCATTCTCAGTGGGACTATTCAAGACAGAGAACTAGAAATCAGAAGGGCCATGAGCACACACACAACCATTTCGTAACCTAGAAATAAAAATGTCATTATTGAGTATGGAATTACCTACCAAAGGTTTAGAAATGGTAATTTCATCTAATAAAAGATGGTTAGAAGAGCAAAACAACAAAATCCTTTTTCTTTCTTTAGCTATAAACGTAAAAACTACAGCATAAAATAATTTTCCCACAAGTTTCTGCTAGCTCTTGTTATTTTTATACAAATAATGTTAGCTAGAGAAGATGATTGTGATAACTTCAAACATTTAATTAAGGATATTAAATTTTTAGCATATATTCACAATATTAAGAGTGTATTGATAAATAAAATTCAAAGGCTTTTTTTTTAAGGGCCATACAATTATTATTTTCTTTATAAATTCTGATCTCTAGAAAATTTCTTTAAGGAATGGGAAAAGCATAGAGGTCAATGAGGAAGCTTCTTCTTAAGAGCATGGAACAAAGGAAATGAGAATAAGTGATTTCAGAAAAGAAAGAAGAAAAAATATTGTAACTGAATAGCTCAAACTTTTTTTTTTTGTTGCTGTTTTACAAGCTTTATGTAACACTACATTAAACTATTAGAAAAATCAGAAAAATTAGAAAATTCTATTCTTACTACTATAAAATCAGAAGTCCAGTGGAATGTTCCCCATTATGTACTCTGAGCTTCTCAAATTTTTGCAAAAAATATTCACCATCTACTTTTGCAATGGTGCTGGAGGTTCCCACACTGCTACAGACCTATGGGTTTTTTTTCCTCTTGCAAATAGAACTAATAATACAAATTTCCCTCATTAATTTTAGGAAGCACTGTAACTCTAAGGCAATTACCATGTGCTTAGCTGTATTGATTCATTCTTTTAGAGTCATAGAAGCTGTAGTGGTTAAATATTATTCATTTTGATGTCTCTTAAAATGAAGGCCTCATGGGTATATCTAAGTTCATAATGTAAATTGAATAACTATAGCAAATGATCTTAAATGCTTCAGATAAAGTACATTAGACTTGCAGAGATTTATTCATCAGTATTCATAATTCAGGGGAATAGAATGTTAGAAAGCTAATGAAAAGCTTCTTATCTTTATGTTGCATGGATTTACTAAAAGCCTAACAGAGATTGAATATGTCTAACTTCCAGCAATTTATTCAAGGAGCTTTGCTAGTCCTATTAAGCAACACATTACAACAAATAGCTACAGGATATTAATATTTTTTAAGGAGTTCAACAGGGAGATATTATGAGAAATAAAGCTCTTTTGAAATGTAGTGGAGTAAACAGAGCTCAAATTCAGAAGGACTGAAGAAAGGAGCTGGCAATAGAGAACTTAGAGAAGTGATACTGACACTATCACAGTCTCCAATTTCCTTTAAAAGCATTCCATACAATAAAGGAGAGAGTTCAGTAAAGCTTCAGTGAATTTCTATAACTCTAGTTCACTCTCCAGGGCTGTACTTATTTCTATTATAACCTTAGTATTAAAGAAAATATAACAAAATAAACAGAACTGTGGGGTTCTGCACAAAACTTTCATATAAAAGCTCATCCTGGGAATCCATCTTATACTTTATTTTTAAAAAATATTAAAAATAATAAATCAATTATTTTTCACAATAATAAACCAAGATGAAAGTGTTAATTATTTTTTTAAAGTATATGACTAATTTTTAGTATGGTTTCCAGTAAGGAAACGTCTTTAAAGAAACTTGATAGTGGTATAAGCCTGAGCATCCATTGTTTGGAAATCAGCCCTTACAGGAATGCTGACACCAAGAACCTACAACTAGATAAACTCCAAACAGCTCAGCCAGCAATTTTCATTACAGATGGTCTATTTGCCAATGTGAAGAAGATATATTATGCATGCATTTCTTATCAGTGCACAACCCCACACAAAAGACATAGCAATGAAATTAGTAAGCATTAAGTGCAGGCTTTGACTGTATTGGCTAATTTTGGAGCAGCAGCCTGAACTCAAGTAGTGCAATAAGGTTGAGAAACAGGATATAAGATTGTTAGGTTCAATGGATGATAGATGTATTATCCAAAAGAATCATCTTATTTATTTATTGCATTTAACAGAAAAAAAAATTGTGTACTACAGCCAGATTAAAATAACCATGAAAGAATGGGCTGATGAGTAGGAGGTCTCAGTCTTTCCCTGTTGATGCTGTATTTCGCTGTCACACTCAAAATTACCTATACTCTGAGATGCCCTTCAAACTTGTCTGCTAGTGAGTTATTCAACATAGGAAAAGTGCATCCTCATTTAATGAATTACACATCATCTCACCACATAAGCCAGAGTAGAGCGAATGTTTCCCTGTTACAGTTTCCAAACGTATGGCTCATAGTCTCCCACTGAAATTTAGGCTGCTTCCATCCCTGACTTTATTATGATTCTTCTGTCTTGTTTTTGTAGTTCTAGTTTTCTTTGTTGCAAATGCTGGAATTATAGCATCATCAAATCTGTGCCTCTCCAGTTTAGAGACAAGGATGGGAGAGTGTCAAGTGCTTTATACAAGTCCAGGTAGATGATGTCAGTTTCTCTTCGAGGAGGCAATCTTTGGATAATGACCTGCTTTCTTGGGAGCCTCTTTTCTCCAGGGCTTTATCTCACAGTAGTCTCCAAAGTAGATACCTAAAGAGGCTATAGTCTGCTTTCCTGAAGTTTGGGGCAGTGAGATTGTTGTTCACTTTCCTCCTTGAACTCCACCATTTCTTGGTCACTGCAGCCAAGGCTGTCCTTCACCTTCACATTCCCCACCAGCTCCTCCTTGTCGATGAGAGCAGAGTCCGGCATATCACCTCTACTTGTTCACTGCTCTGTCCCCAGGAGACTAATATTATCATCAATATGCTCCAGGAACCTCCTTGATTGCTTATTGCCTGCTGTGTTTTGCCTCCAACAGACATCAGCATGGTGGAAGTTCCTCATGAGGACCACGGCTTGTGAATGTGAGTCTGCTCCTTCCTGTCTGTAGAGGGACTCATCCACTTGGTCTTACTGGTGCAACAGCTCAGCAGACTCCCCCCTACAATGGCACCCTGTCCCTGCCCATTCTTTATTCCTGACCCATAACATGTCAGGGAACAGGAAACAGGTAAGGGTTTAGTGGAAAATATGCTGCTGATGGCATCAGTGAGACAATAATAACTTATTGCTATAAAGATTCATTGAGTGGCATCTAAAGATGCATTGAGACAGGCACAAATTAAACAACTTTCAAAACTGGGTAGTCAGGTTGACTAGCCATGACAGAAGTACAGTGTAATAGAACAGGTCATTCAACATTTCTTTTAAAGTAAAGATAACCTTTTTCTTCACAGAGGGACATGTACAGATGTGAACTTGAAATGTAAATTGATCAAAACAAAAGTGAAAAGCTAGTCATGAAGGGGATAAAGCAGATACCAAAGCTCACTTTGACATAAAATGATATTTTTCATGGAGCATTATAAATAATTATCACCCAACCCTCCTTCAGAGATTTAGACCAGCTCTCACATAGTATTGTGATGGTGGAGGAAAGCATTAGTTTATCACTGTAGCAGAGTGATGACAGAAGTACATTCCAGCCCACTCTGAATTGCTAATAGAATTACACACTGAGTCAAAGCACAGGGAGTGATTTTTTCCTTATGTAGCATTATTGATATTAAACACAGAGTGCTATATGAAACATACAAAACATTGTTGATGTTGCAGTGCAAAACACAAGATAGCAAGTATCCTGTCATAAAACCAGGATTATAATTCCATTAGTGGTTTAAGAGAAGTGGTACAATAAAAATATTCCAAATAAAAATGTATAAGGATGTAAATGTAGAGCTTAGCCAAGCCATAACAAATAGATTCAATATTTGCTTTTATGTATTTAATGAAGTATATGGGAAATAGGTTAAAATGGTACAAAATAGATTGAAAAATTACATTAAGTCATGAGCACTCTATGTTTACCTTCTAGTTAAGACTAATATGCCCCTGGAAAGAGATCTACAAATATTATCACTAAATATTATTCACCACTCCCCTAAATTTAGAATACAGACACTGGGAGAAGCGCAAAGAATACAAGTTAATGGGACAAACTGAGGAACTTTGAACTTATTGAGCTCCTCAGACATGCCTGGGATGTGGATCGGTGAGGGGAACCAGTGTCAGACATGCCCTGGGAAAGCCAGGCAGGGCTGTGGGAACAGGGATGAGATGAGGTCAGAGGAGGCTGGTCAGCAGCACCAGGGTGACATGGGTGACAAGGCTATGGCTCAGGTGAGTCCCAAGAGCCTCAGCTGGAAAATTCCACCCCTGAGTGGGGCTTGGCCATCACTGAAGGCTGTATAATGTTTATTATATTAGTTACATTCAAGGTTTTCAACCTTCTTTAAAGTGCAAACAAGTTATAATATACACTAAGTGCTATGCTAATATTATTAAAAGAAATTAATTCAGCATGAACATACTCTGGATCAGAATCCTTTTGTACATCAAAAGATATCTTGAAGTTTTGAGGCTGCAGAGTATCTAAGTTGCACAAATGAAGTTAGCACACTTTGTCCACATGTTGCATTCCTCTGATACTCTGGCTGAGTTTCTGTTTCTAAAATGCCTTCCAGATGCCATCATTGCTATTACAGATCTAATCCAAGTTTAGAATACCTAAACTGGAAAAAAACAAAAAGAAAAGAAAGAAAAAAAAGAAAAAGCTGTAGAATCAATTCTTCAGAGGCTGAGGTAATCATTTGGAAACAAGGTTTAAGACTGTCTTACATTTGTACTTACTGAAATATAAAATCGAGAAGCAAAAGACCTGCCTTATCAGGATTTTATGATAATTTGATATGTGTTTATACTATTTTATGACAATATAGTCCCCCTCACTGAAAAGCAGAGATTTTATAATTTGGATTTATTCATATAATAGCAGTTAATAAAGTTTAAAAGCATGTTTCCTTACAATGGAACTTAAATAAGGAATCAGAGATTTTTATTTGTTTCCCTAGATGATAAAACAAATGCAACACCGTTCAGATACTATGATGTTTTCAGTCTTATAAACTGCATTTACAACTGAGCTTTACCAACATGTTGGGTTGATAATGCAGCCACATATCAAAGTGGTGTTGTGAGATGACTATAAGAGTGATGCTGACTCTTGGAAACAGATAAATATCCCCAGATTTATTTATTCTCAAATGATCTAGAAGCAAAGAAGTCAATATACTATATTACCAGACTTTTCAAAGCAACAACAGAAAAATTCAATGTGAGTTACACTGTGAAATTATGCAACAATGTTTGTATATATTAATTAAAGATCTACTTCTTGTACATAATAGCAATATTTTTGTGAACAGGAGTTGCTAAAAACTAACCCTCTTCATAATAATAACGCAGAATAAAACATATTTGAGAATGTCCTCTATTGTACTGATAGGCAAGTTTCTATAGCAAACTGCTATGTAAAAGAAGGAATACTGTTTCATACACTTTATTCTAGAATTAAATTTAAGACATAGGAATGTTTTGAGGAATTAATCCTTCTATTTCATTACAGTAGTATGACATATTTATTCTTCCTATTTGTGATCATAATGGTTACTTGAGAGGTTACATCCCCTTTTATTGAAGAGATAGGAAATTACTGCTTTCTATCCACACAGTAAAAGCCTGCAGACCACACAAATTCAAGTCACACAGTATAAACAGGCAGAATCTGCACAGAAATCTTAATATTTGAGCTGCTATAAGTAAAGCAATGGATCAGATGGCGCCACTTAGTATTTCACATCAGGCCAGGCAAACAAAGGGAGATATATGGTTTCAGTATTCTTTTTTGTCAAAGGAAGATTAGAGCTACAAGAGCTTCAGGAAAGCCAAACAGATGATACATATCGGTTTGTTTAATCAAAAATACTTGGAAATGTTTATTGTAGAAAGGGACTAGAAGCCTACCCTTCTGCTGCAGTTGGATTCACCTAAGCATGAATGATCACCTATCTAGGACATGTCCTCCTTGTCTCATAGATGTCTGTGATAACACTGGATAAATCATCACTCGATAAGACACTCTGTGACCTAGTGACCCAATTGTGTCCTTCCAGTACCTGAAGGGAGCCTGCAAAAAAGATTAAGAGGAACATTTTAAAACAGCATGTGAGAGGACAAGGGGGAATGGCTTTAAACTGAAGAAAGTAGATTTAGATTAGATGCTAGAAATAAAGCCTTTACTGTGAGACTGGTGAGGCACTGGCAGAGGTTGCCCAGGAAAGGTGTGGCTGTGCCATCCCTGGATGTGTTCAAGTCCAGGCTGGATGGAGCTCTGAGGAACCTGCTCTAGTTTAAGGTGTTCCTGCCCATGGCAGTGGGATTGGAACTAAATTATCTTGAAGATCCCTTCCAACCCAACTCTTCCTATGATTCTATGATATATATGCACATGTATTTAATTATTAAATCTATTAAAATCCATTGGTGGAATGTGCATAGTTTTTCTATTTTCTTCACATCTTATTTTTAATAAGACAAAGAATATAATGAAATTTATCTAATCAATACTACTACTACTATTTTTATGTCGCTACCCAGGTTTTTCTGTTCATATTGTGCATATACGTCTCTACAGCAGCACTTCTGTAGAGCAAATGCAAGGGGAGATCTCTTACAGTCAAAGCTGAACCTGATTTTATTGCAGACAGTACAAGCAGTGTCCACTTAGACACATGAGCATGGTGTGACTGAAGGACTGACGTGGCCAATTTGAAGCACAGACCTTCTTGAACAGTTTAACACGTCGTCATTATGGATTAGTGTTTCAAAGGACTCAATACAGCTCTCATGCTGTCATTGTTGTCTTTGACTTCCATTAGCCTTAACCTTCACAGTATATGAAAGGCATTGGGTATCACATCAGGCAGTATATGTCAGAATAATAAGTAGTATATTCAACCAGAAATAGGCCTTTAAAAACCCAGACCCACCAAAACAAAACAAAACAACACAACAATAAGGACAAAACCTACTTTTTCATAATAGATCAGGAAATTAAGAAGTCATTAAGCAGATGCAGATATTATTCTAAAGTCCATAAAATGGAACAAAAGCGTTTTCAGTAAGAAAACTTGCGTGCACTTCTTGAATGAAATTATTTCCAGATCATAAGATGTGAGGGGAAAAAAAACCCAAACCAAACAACAAAACAACAAAAAGTAAGGTGCGTGACTTTCATCATTCTGTAGAACTTGGTTTTTATTGTCAGTTTTAATAGAAAACTTGTGTTTTACCCAGCACTTAGCATTATTATACAGCCTTCTATCCTTAGTTCACCCTTCAAAATCTGAACTCCTTGGGCTAGGGCTCTCATACAGACCTCTTGTCATCTTGTTATAATATGAAGCTTATATTTCCTGGCACAGAATTAGACAATTCCTCTAAGTGATAATTCCAAAATACTTCATTTTCCACATTACATGAATCATATGTTCACATGTGAAAACAGTATCTGGAATTCTTTTACCATTTTGAATTTGGCAGCACCTGCTCAATCTATTATCTTGTGGAAGTAAATGTAGCTCATCTATTAATTTCTTAAACCTCTAGTGGAAAACTTAGAATAGGCTTGCTTACATTTCTGTTGTTACTGGTCAGCACTGAAATGCAAAGCCTGGATTTTATGGGTGCTGAGCTCCAACAGTCCTCATAGATGTCAGCAGATGCTGAAGTTTATCTGGCTTTGAAATGTATCTGAAAACCAGCCTACCAAATTATTGTGTCTAACCGTAGGCACCCATCTTCAAAGTGCAACCAAGGGCATTTAAAACTGCACACTAAAGATATATATAAAGAAAATGAGAGAGGCAGGGAAAATTAAGATAGCAATTGCAATGTTATAGCCCTTGGGCATGAAAATTAGGAAAACAACTTTTGGACTGAGATATAAAATGTAACCAAGCAAGTGTCACTGTGAAAGTGACTCAAATACAAAGCCTGGGTTGAGTGAATAGTGACCGTGAAGGGCTTGCTGACAACCTTCTGTAATTTAATTTTTCCAAGATGTTCTTATGTGCATGTTATATAATGTGGTTAGAATGGGACGGGGAGGAGAAATTGGATTTTTTTTTTTAATTGGCAATTGTTGCAGATATTGAGCTTCTGCCCCTAAATGAACTGATTCTAATTTTATGCTGCCTCCTCGATGTAATATCATAACACAAATTACCTTTATTATGTATCTACAGTAACTTCATTGTGCAAATGGATAAACCCTACTTGCAACTCTCATTTTCAATAGGTTTTGATGCATGTTGGGATGCCACCAGAGGACAGACACATGTTGGAATGCTACCACTTCACACTTTTTCCCTTCTGTTACACACACACAGCCATGTCAGCAGTATCTCTTCCCAGAGGAACAGAGAGATCATGTGCACTGTGTCTGTTTGAAGCTTCAAAAATAATGACAGAGGAGCAAGTTAAAACCAGCAAACGTCATACCTAAATTTGAGTTCTTATTTGTGTGCTGAATATAATAAATATTGTAGTAAATATAACATGTAAATATTATTTCTTGAGCACAGTGAAAGCCACTAAGTATTGAAACCCTTGGGGTGTCTCTTCACTCCATTTTTAATGAACTTAAAAAGATCCCCAACCCTTTATTGGGTAATTTAAGCCTACATTTTGTTATGTGAGATGGAACAAAATAATATGGATATCGTTCCATATATTAGGAGCTTTACAGAAGGTTTATTAACTGAGCTGAATGAAATTAATGGAATTATTTCTCAATAGTGATGACTATTAAATATGAAAATGAAATCTAACCAGTTTATGGTTGCTTTCCAGAGTGACTGAACTTAATTACTTCTCCTTTTTAGCTTTTATTGTAACAACAAAAGTATTTTTTCCATATCAAAACCTAAATGGTAGTTCAGGGACCCTTTATAAAAGAACATGGGTGAGGGTCACTACAACACCTCATTTTCAGCTGTGAGAGGATTGTTATTCTGAGGAAAGGTGGATCTTCTTATGGGGTTGAGAAAATACATCTTTCGAAAGCTGCTGGTGAGCAAAGACAAATGTGGGAAAGACCAAACATGCAGAAAAATCCTAAATGGGTATTTTCACACTTAGATTCAAGGATCGGTAAGGTAATACCAACTTTTCAATTTAATTCCTGTTTAACACATGAAAGGCAAATTAATCATAGTGATCTCCCTTCCCCTGGGAAATTTCTGTGGAAAATAATTAAGAATACACTTTAATTTTGCCCTTCCTCAAGACTTTCAAGTTCAATGAAATGAAAGATAGGAGTTTCATAGTTAAATATAGATATCAAAATTAGTGGCAAAAGCTTAATATTAAGGTCAACGTAAATCTATGCTAAATTAGCTCATCAGCTGAACTTTTTGCTAAGTAGTTTTAAAGGTGTATTTAAAATGGGGATTATATCCTGCTTGCTATAAAACCATGTGTACTGTTCTACTGTATTTATAGTCTCTGCTAATGGATGCTGTAGTATAAAACTGCGAGTGCAAAAGCCAATAGTTCTGAAAGAATCAGCCAGGAATTAGTTCATAAAAAGCTAGAAGAGTGGCAATATTCTCAGCAAGCTGGAGAATAGAAAACCACAAGCAATAAATGTATCTTTTCTACTTCACTACATTCTACTTCCTCTCTGTTAGAGCTCTGGATTCATGACAAAGCTAATGTAAAAAAGGAAAAGGAAAAAAGAAGAAAAGCCAATTGCATTTCAAAAGACCAATATTACACACTGAAGATAACATTTGTCAAAATGTATAGGCACTGGCAATCTAATTATTTTTCTTTTTTAACTTCTTTTTTTGTCCTGAAATATGGGATGAATCAAGCATGCAACTCAGAGAAAAATCTCATTCTTGATATTATTTGTAAGATATATACATCACTTACTGTATTAAGGAAATGGAGCATGATTTGTTAGATATTTGGAAAAAATGATGGATTTTCAGACTGATAGACAAGTTCTCTTCTCTTCTCTTCTCTTCTCTTCTCTTCTCTTCTCTTCTCTTCTCTTCTCTTCTCTTCTTTTTTTTCTTTTTTTCCTTTTTTTTTTGGTTTTTTTTTTTTGTTTTATCTAGAAAGAAAGCAAGCAAAGGCAAGACATACTTGAGTTTTTTGCTTTGGACTGATCTTCTTAAGAGATTAATTTTGCATTGTTCAAGTTAGTAGAATCCCAATGACAATAGGGATTTTAAGATCAACTTCTAGTAACATCAACATTTCTTTTTCTTGATGATATGCATCTTTAACTGACAAAGGTGTTTGATAAATAAAGATTGAGCTAAAAAAAAAAAAGAAAAAGAAAGATAGCAAAAAACCCCTTTGTCATCGTGCAGCACAATTGAAATAGAATTAATTTTATTTAATGGACCACAACTTCTTTTCTCATTATCTCTGTTTTAGAGTTGAGAAACAGAAAAAAATGCAGCAATGCAAAAGATCAACAATATTAAGGGGAAAGAGAACCTTACTCTCATGTGGCCAGAATAATAACTGATGTTTTGAGAAGCATTTATGATTTATCTTAAATACATTTTAGACATTTTCTTGGTCATATAATGAGGTGTTCTATAAAAATAGTTTTGGTGTGTCACAATCTCTGAGAAGAAGGATTTAAAAGTCTGATTTGAGCAAGGACAGAGGGCAGGTCATAGGTGTGCTCTGTAATTTTGTTCTTTTCAGACTGTTCTAAAGCTCTATACTTAAAAGAAGTTAATGCTCAATTTATTTGTGAATTGGAACAATTTTCTTAGCACAACAAGCCAGGAAGCAGTTTACCCTTTGCTGCAAACAAGGTGCTACAAGAAAAGATTTTTCAGGCAAGAGATCAAACACTATGTTGCCCTAAGTATAGTACAGATCATTGCTCTGGCAGACCAAGGTTACTTTAGATAAACACCCCTGCCTAAAATGAGATTTGTTCCTGTCTTACAAGTGTGTTATTTACTGCTGGAGCAGTTGTTACTGGAAAAAAGTGTGGCTGAGGCCAGATCATTAATCTAAAAAGACAGCTCTTTTACAGTCAAAGTTACAGCACAGTTTATTTAAGAGGGAAAAAAAAAAAAAGGGCAGAAAACTCTGCTGAATGTTCAAATCCAGTCTATTTCTGGGCAGCCTTATTCTGTTTATACCACTTTGGCATTACCAGAAGCATCACGACCAAACTCATCCCACCAGAGCCATACCACTGTGAAGACTAAGAACCAACTGGATCAACACAGCTGATTACCGGTAATATAAGAAATGGAAAGATGATACCAAGTCAGTTTGGGGAATAAGAAGGAAAGGACAAGGGAAATCCTTCTCTAAGTATCCAGGGTCAAGAACTTCTTTGGCTTAGTGCTTCTGACATTATATGTTCATACACCCAGAGTGGAAAAGAGAAATGTCAGAGTGTCAAGATGTGGGGAAAATGATGGTGAAGTATTTGACATATCCTGGTGGCTGTGAGACTTTTTGCCAGAGCACCAGCTTGAGACCTCGTCAAGAATCATTACAATCAGCCCTGGGAGTGTTTCCCCAATCCAGTTAGAAACCTACCCAGACTTGGGCACTTCCCAGAGCTGACCACAGGGACTTTTACAGTACTGTCACCAATGTCAGCTGAGCAGGAAATACGGAGCATCGAAAAAGTGTACCAGCATATGCAACACTGATATTGAGTCATGTTTTCTTCATCAGAAACTGCTAACTGAATCTCAGTCTTTCCCAGATGATAGTCCTCTTTTCTTGGATCTATCTTACTGTCATGCTGACTAACAATATATTTATTTAATGCATGTTTTTTTGTGAAGACATGTTATTGGACTCAGTCTCTCCAATATGGAATATAAGTCTGCTGTTCTTTTGGTCCATGTTCTTTCATCAGTCCAAGTCAGTAGTCAAAAAATCTTCCAACATACATCTCAGGGCACTGGAACATAAAAGCCTTGTAAGTTCATTGAGATTTGGCTCCCAGGGAAGAAATGCAAATATAGCTAACATTTGGGAAACTTGGTGGTTTGCCTGCATAAATCACATGCAAAAGTTGAAGGTCCCAAACTTTTCTAAGCATGAGGAGCAGCAGGAGCATGGAGAATCTCTGGCACCTCTCAATAAGACTGAGCTACCACAGTTCTATCCCTCCTTAAGAATCTTATAGAAGATCATGCTGTTATAAATCTGTAACTTTAACTATTCTGAAAGACATAGACTTACATACTGTGGTGCAATATGACCTTCTTTGTAAATTTGTTTATTCACCCATGAAAAAATTTGACCTAAAGATTAATCTCAGAGGAAGAAGTGGAACCTACTCTCACTGCTTCAAACATACTTATGGGAATGACCTCTAGATTTACTCACTTCTTGAAATTTCTGCCTCTGCTAGGCATTAAACTTTAAGCTTAATTATGATGATTAAGCTTTGCTGAGTACTGAATAATGTCAATGTACAGAAAAGTTCTGCTAAGCCCTTGTCCATTTATTTGTCTGATCTAGAAAGTATAAGTAATTAACTCTGTTTGCTCCACTCTCATTAGATTTTATTCTAGTAAAATCTAAACTGTAGTTAACCAGTTTTACAGTTCATGTGTTGAGCATACATAGCAGATTTTACTGTTGCAAAACTTTCATTTAATGAGTGAAGCAATCACTGATACATTTTTCTTTCAAGAATTTTTTCTTTAACAAAAAGATTTTTAAAAAAGACAAAAAACCCTTAGTTTACAAATCACCAGAGATGCTTTGGGGATCTTCAGAATTAGAGGTTATAAAGATAACAATAGACCATCTCCATACATCTCAGCAAAAAAGATATATTTCAAGTCAGCAAGCTCTTACAAGATCTATATTTATTTCTCTCACCATAGAGACTTTGAGACTGAAATTCATAGCTTCTTCATCTAAATTTTTTGTTAATATTTTCCTATAATTAACAGTCCTGCAGAAACATAGCTAACAGCAGGAAAAATTCCCCCAATTAATGGATGTTAAGAAATGCTCAGTTAAATTCCAAGGATTTACTCAAAGGATTGAGAACAAATGTGTATTTTAACAGAATATCAGACAAACTGTAACATCAAAGGCTCTGGAGATTAATATGCAATAATTCATTGATGACCAGAGCCTTACTGTCTGTGACACAGATGGAGTTAAAGGCATAGACACATCTGGATTAGTTTAATCATTTCTCAGTTATAACAGGGAATAAAGGAGACAACTAAGTTCATTTTTGTTGTTAATGAACATCTGGGATTCCTGACTGTTCTAACTGTAAATAATATCTGGTCCAAAATATTTCACATTCTGCATATTAAAATAATATATCCAAAGATCTAAAGAGAATAACTAAGGGGCAATAGCAATAAAACACAGTGACATTAGGAAAGAATTAACTGTTAAACAAGAAATGAGCCTAGCTTCCTGCCCCGTTGAAGACAAATGTAGTCAAAGGGCATTTATGATAACAGTGATGCTGACAAGACTGGTTAAAAATTGTTCACCCAGATTTGTACAGTTTTTAGCAGAAATCTGTGGTTTTGATAATGATTATTTCTATGGGATTCCCCATAAGTATGAAAGTTTATTTCCTATCTTTTTAATCTTCAGAGAAAAACTAAACTTTTCTACTGAAAAAAATGTAATTAGCTGTAATAATATTCTGAACTGTATGAACATTTGGAAGATTAACATATTTAAACTCCTGAATGATTAGGATGATCAGTGATTTGCTGCTAGATTTTTTTTAATTGTAAAACTTTTTAGGACTGCTTCTCTCATGTTTTCTGCCATCCATCTCCCTGAAGACAGGATCTCAACCAAATTCCAGGCATCATTGTGAAGAGCTCCAAGTTTCCCTCTTCATCTAAATCTTTATTCTTTCATTTAGGATTACTGAAGTTTTGGTATCTTCACTTTTTTTTCCTTCTTGAACACAGGCACAAACTTACTGCTGTTAGTATTGAACTTGTCATGTTCTATCATCCTTGACAACAATTCAAAGAATATTTAAGATTTTCCAGTTCATGCCATATGCATGCCTTGTTTGTGGCAAGGACATGTTCCATTCATATTATGCCACACTTGGGTAGGAAATCTTCAGTGAGGGAAAATGCGACCTATGTACA
Source organism: Entomyzon cyanotis (assembly GCA_024500445.1). Taxonomy (NCBI): domain Eukaryota; kingdom Metazoa; phylum Chordata; class Aves; order Passeriformes; family Meliphagidae; genus Entomyzon; species Entomyzon cyanotis. The sequence continues at coordinate 47,642,877 of JAKEPQ010001018.1, read as the reverse complement.
ATAGTTTTATTTAAAAATATATGTGGAAAGAAAGCTTTTGGCTTGGGGTCTTTGGGGTTTTTGTTTAGGTGTTTCTCGGTTTTGGTTTTTTTTGTTGCGGGGGATTAGCAGAAAAAAAAGACTCATGGATATTTTTACTTCAGGGAAAAAGAAAACTGGGAAAAGAAGGAAATAGGCTTAAGACACAGTCAGAGAAATTCTGGCTTGATATTAGGAAAATTTCACAATGAAACTGCTCAAACATTGGAACAAGTAGCCCAAAGCATCTGTGAAAATTTATATCCTTGTGGAAATAACATAAGTCAAACCCCATTTGGATAGAACCCTGAGTAAGCTGATCTGACTTTGAAGCTGGTACTGCTTGGAGTGGGCGAAGAGGGTTTGGACCAGATTGCCTACATGAATAAGTTCCAAGCTGGATTTCCTTTTGGTTATCATCCTAGTTTTCCTGCAGTTGCCAAGAGGAGGGAAGTTGCCAGTGGCCAGCGCTGTGGAATTTGCTCTTTCCCCACTAATGCCTGTCCCTTCCCATCCCTCAGGAGAGCCAAGTCCAAGCAGCAAGACCAGCTGAGCCCAGCCAAGTGCAAGCTGTGGGGAGTACGCCCAAGAGGCATGGAGCAGATGATCCAGCTTTTGGGGTTCATTCATCTTTTTTTTTTTTTTATTTTGTAGTCTCAGGCTCAGGGAAGGGGAACAGCAGCTGAGGTGGCATCTGCCACTTTCTCCTTTGTTCAGGAGGCTGTGTGGCACCAGCTGTGGTAATGTCCACCATTCTGTCTTTGTCTTGGTGGCCAGGTGGAGCTGGGTGGAGGGGATGAGCATCTTTTTGTGTGTAAATAGCCCTCCCTTTCATATACTTTTTTTATTAATATTGTGTCTGTTACTGTTCATTGCTTATCTCAGGGCTGTTTGTTTTCAGGGAATTGTTATCTCAGCCAACAGCCTTTGCCTTTGTCTCTCTCTCACCAGAGGGGCTGGGGGAAGAGGAGTGGCTTGTTTGGAGAATACTTCTCAGCTGGTTTTAAACCAAAACATTTATGATTTAGTTCAATTTTTCTTTAATGCCACGTTGAATGGAGCTCTGAGCAGGCTGGTTTAGTGAAAGATGTCCCTGCCCATGGCACAGATGTTGGAACCAGATTATACTATAAGTCCCTTCCAACATGGGCCATTCTAGGACTCTGTGACCTTTTAATGTGTCACTAAGCAAATCCATTTACTACAAGTAGGTGTCATTACAATATTATTTTGCAATTTGCTAAAACAAAGTGCTTTCTTATGATTAAATTTATTTTTTTTCTCTTTTAGTTCCCACCTCCTCAATAGAACATAAGCTTAATCATAGCAAAGCCCAGACTAGGTAATTTTTGTTAAATGAATAATTGAAATTACAAACTATGTCAATAGGCATGGACCCCTTTTCTGAGGGTAGGCTATAAAGAGAATGGGACAAACATTTTGCTATCATATTATTTCATGTTTAACTTTTAAAAAATTGATTATGTCATATTCTCATACAGATGGAAAAGTCATAAATAAAACATGAAATGATTTCCACAAAAAGTATGTCCTAAACACTTATAAAATAGAAATGAAAATTCTTGTACAAGCAATTCCATTATTAATTTTTAATGGAATTCGCAAATGTGTATTGGAAATTTGAAGGATTATTTTAACCAAAGTATCTTACTGAAGTTACTGGCACTGAATGAATTCTTATCAGTACCTTATATTTAATCAAAAATTCCTATTTTCCTTTTGTTAATCCTTTATACAGTCTGAAGAAAGAATAATAAATTCAACAACCTAGTAAGCCTCTTGAGTTTAGAGAGTTTCTGCAGAAGCTCATATTATTCTATTTAATAAATAAATTCTCCTACTCTCCTGTCCACCCTATGCCCACCATATTCATTTATAGTTATATAAATGAATGTGAATAAAGTCTCTCTAATAACTGCTGTAACTTCCACAACCATCTAACATACTTCTGGACTCAGTAATTTCACTTTTTTTGTTTCTTTATGTGGCCTTCCCCTATCCCCTGTAAAAAGTTTTGATATATTTAAGTTATATTTCTTCTCGTTTCTTAAGCCTGCTTTTGAAAGGATTTATTTATTCCATCCTCTGCTAGAACCATATGTTGGTTTAACATTTGTTGTGCAATTACTCTACAAAGATGATCCCAAATCCCTCTCTGTACCCTCGATAACTGCCTGGTATTTAGTGCTCCCTCTCGTATTGCATTTCAGTAAACCTAACATATTTGCAGCTGGCTTCCCTGTCTGTATCCTTTATGCAGATGAGAAACATCAAAAGATTTGGAGTCATGGCACCTGTTGGATTTCCTTCTGTATTTATTTGCAGATTGGAACATTTCTGTTTGACATGTAATCTGCTTTCTGTTTCAAAATAGTTTCCTTTCCATTGACACATTTGCTCCTGAATGATTCCCTCCCCTCTTTCTGATCTCTGTTTTCTGGATTAGAAAGCACACAACAGAGACACAGAAAGGACATGTATAAAAACTTCTGACAGGATGTACGACAGATTTACAGCCTTCAGAGAAAAGAAGTTGCAATGATAGTACTCACTGTGCCTGTCTCCAATTTTGTTTACATTTGTACTTTGCAGGACAATTATCATTACAGTTATCATCTGTGTTGTGATTATTGTTATTATCACTGTCAATAATAACCTTATTCTTCCCCATTACACAGTTCACTAAGGTTTGTATAGACCATCAAGTTGGACTTATTTTCTTTCGACAACAAAAAAATTCCTTTCCTTTATACACATAATGATTTTATGTAAATTTGAGTTGCAAAACAATATGCTTCTCTCTTCAGTTTCAGGGCAGAAGAAGGATCATGAAACCTTAAAGACGACGTTTTCTACCAGACCCGTGCAATTTAACTGTTGGGGTGCCTCGGGCCTGGGCTCACTCCTAAAGCAATGCATGTCTCATGATATAATCTCTCCTATGCAATGGGATCAAGGTGTTTGCTTTGGCAAAATGCTTGGCTGCCTTTAAATCTTTCGCAGTTTTTGGAGCACTGAGAAGTTCCTCTTCTGGCTGAGGCACCCTTTAGATGCGAATTATTTCAAGAAATTGTATAAATGTTACTAAATTTTATATTACACTGTTTATATTAGCTCTGAAGAATACAAGCAAATGAATACAAAAGAACAGAAGCCTCAAAAGTACATTATATTGGATATAACATCATATTGGATATAGCATCATATAATGCCAATTTAGTATATTTTGTCTTAAAAAATCTTATTGAGTGCATAATGTGCACTTAATTCAACAAAATTTGGGCCTAAGTAGCCACAAGACAGCAGAGAATTTCCGCCTCTCTAATCTGCCTCAGCTTTTCTTATCCTTGTTCACATTATATAAGAAATTCATTTCAGATGCAATGAGCTGTTTATTCTGACAAACTCAGTGCCAAAGAAGCTTAATCTAAAAATACATCTGAGTCTATAGTACCTATTAATAGAATGCAAGTGTGATATGCAATGTGAAACATTTAGATTCTTGTTAATGCAACACAGATTTTAAATGACTTTGCTGGTACACTTTGAATGTCCATCATGATAAGCAAATATTTTTTAAAAGTCCATGGGTGCTTGACTTCAATGAGGTTGCACAGGGTATAAATCAGAACAGCACAGGCCCCAGGAGTTTTATGAGGCATGGATTTCTATAAATGTCTGGGTTTTATACAATTCCACTCTTGTAGTCACATGAATTCCACTGTTGTAGTCACATGAAACAAAAATTAGTTTCAGAAAAGCCAAATCCTGTTTGCAAACACAGATCTACAGCCAGAAACAAAATACTAGACTGTGTTTTTTATGCTCACTTACCACAATTGATTTCTTCTGTATAAAATGTTGTTTAAAACACATTTTAGACATTACAAAAGATATGAAGGCTTAAAAGAATTTGTCATTAAATCATCCAATTCAATTAAGCAATTACAAAGGCATTTTTTCCATTAAATAACATATTTTTGAAAAATATGAAAATATAGTCATGCTCTTTTGTTTTATGAATTACACTTATTTATAGACATTGTATTGGTATTTTTTGTTTATTTCAAATAAGCCCAGTTAAATTCCTAGAAAATATGTAGAATTGAAAGAAAATGCTTTCTATTCAAGCAAAAATGGTCTTGACTAACAGGGTTTTACACTGAAACCTCTGTAGTTATGTTGATCCACATCAGCCAGGGATCTTGGTTTTATAAACAATTTGAGTCTTGCTTTTACTAATAGTATATATGCTCATTTTCAGAAGGGACACTCACTCTTGACAGGAAACACATGTGGAAATATTTGAGATATAAAAATAGCAATAGACAAAATCACATTAGAATGTGATATGAATGGTCAGATTCTGGAAATATGCTCGGATTTTGCACTTAATAAGCAGACAATAGGCACTTGATGCTGCCACATTGGCCATTTCATTCTCTTAAACTGGAAAACAAGCAGCTGCTAGTCTTTCTGATGAAGCAGAAAAGTGATATCTCTGGTCCTACTGAAAAAGTGTAAAAAAGGAAAGAATTGCCACAGAAGAAATGATGGCATTGCTGGAGTGCTGTGAGATTCTGTCCTGATTAAATAAACTGATGTTTAAAGAATTATATGCCAACCTAGGTAGAGTAACTGGAAATTTGGGTTCTTAGTACTGATCTTGTAGTTAATGTCTTATGTTATTTATAAACTAATGAAAAACTTCAGAATAAACTTATGTTAACATCAATTAGCTTATATTTCCCCTGTAAAAATAATATTCCTGGGGCACATTCTTCTGACACATTGGCCTGGCCTTTTGTTTTCTGGGTAAATTTATTTTCAGATAGGTTTTACTGAGTTATACTCTTAGTCCTTTTGTAAATCATGTCTTCATTCAGCTTTGGATTTTAGAGGGTGAATAGAATACTTCAACTTTAGTAGATAGAGCTAGATCTCCATTTCAAGTTAGTAATCCTTTCCACCACTATTCCACTGTGAACTGGTTTCCTCCAGAGAGTGTCTTGCTAGCTGTTAGTGGAGAACTCTGTTCTGGGTGAGACTGGGGAGATCTCTGCAGAATGACTTCACAGGAGCAGAGATGCTGGAAGAAAGGATTTGTGTGGTTGGATGGCCAGCTCCCTTCTCTGTCCAACCACATGAACAGGACATCAAGTCCTGCTTCACATCTTCCTTGCAATTCAGATAACACTGGAATAAGATTATTTATTATTTTTGTCTGTATGGCTGTGCCTACATTAGGGAGTGAAACAACACAGTGGTTTTACAGAGTGGAGTTAGTGCTGGTGGTGCAGTGTCCACACCACAAGTATTTCAAGGGTTATATTCCAGCATTCCTCATCTGGTCTCACGCCCTCAACATGCTGATTGGAGCACATTATCATCTTTAAGGAATTTCTCTTCTGGATTCATTTGCTCTGTTAAAGAATCCAGTTTTCATGCTTTGAGGCCATTCTCTGTGCCAACTACAGTGCTATAATTGAGGCAGCCAGGATATTTCCTTCAAAAGTGATACTGATACTGATTAGAATGAGAATACTAGATACACCCTTCATTTCCCTTTTCTACACTAAACTCTTGGAGTCTTGGTAGCATCAGAATTGGCATGATGTTATACAGTGTAGAATAAACCATATGGGACAATTCTGAAACATAAAAGTTGTGATGCTGAACCATTAAGGTATTGCTGGTGGTTTGAATTAAAATGAATAATGAATACAGTTTGGAGTAGAAGTATGTGAGCAGCACATTTTTTTTCTTTGTTACTTACTAAGATGCAATGACTTTCCTGATTTGCTTGTGAAAATAAAGAGTTCAACTTTGAATTAGCTCTTTATTTCTCTCTTCATACCATCAGCATCTATTGGTCAGCAAGGTAGGAACAGAAGAATAGATGATGGAATGTTCTGTTTCAAAGGACATATGCAAGTCCTTAAGAAGTATATTTAGGCCTCCACTGTAGTATTTAGACAAAACCCATGTGTAGGGTGTGGTATGGATCTGGACAAGACTGCAGTTTCTTGGCACCAAATGTACTTGGTTTATGTTGGCCCTATACAGTTTCCAGATTTCTTGGAAATTCTCCTGGAGTTCATACTGGTGTGGATGAGGAAGAACATATGGAGATATTAATCCATGCACTCATGCGAGCTTCATGACTGAAAACGCAGCTACATGCCTACTTCCTCAGGGAAGAGCTGGTATATTTTAATGATTACTGCAAAACCAGTTCTTGTTCTTTCATCATAAACCATGTTGCTGGTCCTTTACAAACCTGCTGTGCAAGCACTGCTCTTCAATGTTCCTTCTCTCAGGGGACCAGTGGGGTATGCCTGTGCCCATTCAGCAGCCCAGCAAGGTCATCCTCGCTCAGGAGATGCCTCCAATGAAAAACGGTGAAGTAGAAATACTGTGGGGCCTTAAAATATTTTGGGTATTGATTTTCAGAGAATTTTATTGCTCTCCTGCCTTCAGTTGGGGTAGTTTTTAAAGTGCATTAAGTACATTGAACAAAATATCTTTATGTGATCTGTGTGTGCTCTGTGTCTTGCACTGTCTAAGATTTTTAGCCTCTACTTTCAGCATGATAGTGGAAATATTCATAATACTTGAGCCGTAGCACGTGCCAATCTTTTAAGCATTCTACACTGGCCTGCAGCTGAGGAAGAGGGGGGATGGGCACAGAGAGCTCCTGGCAAATTATTTAGGAATGCCCAAATTTAACTTCAACATTTTCTGTCACCAAGGAGGCCCTAAAACCAGGAATCAATAAACTAGGTTCTTCTCTTGGTTACACATGTAATTAGGAGTAACTTCGTTAAGACTGAAATTGATTACTTGAGTTGAGCCCTGTGGTCAACAGTCAGCATGCCCTATATAAATCCAGTATATTTCTATCTAAATTTTTGGTATTTATTTTTACACGTGTCTATTTGTCATATATTGTAATTGAATATTACCCTCCTGTAGCCTATGACAACAAAGACTAGAAATCCTACTGTTATCCAGTAAATAAAGGTTTTGCATTTTTAAAATGCTGCTGATTTAGAGTCTCTCTGATTTTGGTCTTGTGAAAGCCACACAAAAGTGTGAAACTGGCATTACCTTGGAAATAAAATGGAAGAGCCATCCCATTCTAGTTGAGACTGATCTGTGTCAACCTTCAAAAGACAAACACTGTAAATTTCAGCATCCTTACTGATGAAGGATCATTGTTAACCATTTGAGTAATGATTGGTGCTAGATAAATTAAACACAGAACTCAGTGAAACAAGATTATGCATAAAGTACTTACAGCAGTTTACTTATGCTCAGGGTTTTCCAGAACAATGAAATTTGTTATTACAAGACTATAAATGACCCAAGTCATCTTTTCTTATAAGAAATGGGAGCTAGCTGTCACACCTAAGACACATCTTTCAGCCAACAGTGATTTTTTTTTGCCAGGAATTATGTATTGACTAATGTGCTAAATTGCTAAAACTTTAATTGATTCCTCCTTTTTTTTCTTTTTTTTTTTTAATTACACAACCCTCCAGTTAGCTATGACTCCACATCAACAAAATCAGCCCTTGTCATTTGCATACCCCTGGTGAAGAAAAACACTTTTAGAGAGAAAACCTATCACATACATCGGCCAGCTACCATTTTACATGCATCATCCTTACTGCATGAGTTTGTTCAATTCATTTTTAAATAAATCTATATATCAATATTAATACACCTCTGTTTAAAAGATTCATGGATTTTGAAGGGGTTATCTACAGATCAAGTCTGAAAAATCTCGACAAATAATTTTGTATATGATCTATTACTGCAGTCTGAGCTATCTTTTAGAAAGATTCAGTTTCTTTCCCAGAAAGTATCATGTTTCAATTCTACATATGAAAATGACAGAGAATCTTCAAAGCCATGGAATACATACTGTCAATGGGAAATTGCCTTTCTTGTTCAAAAATATTATCCTTATTTTAGTTCAGAATAGACTTTCTAATAAAAAGGAAATACAAACATAATATTCTGGATTACAAACAACAAACAAAAAATTCAACCAATACAAAAACTTCTATTTCATTGTAAAATAGAGATTTACATGCTTAATTTCTTTCTTCTGTGACAAAATAAAAGCATATGATACTGTGACATCTCAGAACAGAATTAAACACAAAAGGCTCACGTTTTAACCTCTGCTCAATGCTTGAGTTCCCAGTTACTGTGCAAATTGGACCTTTGACCTTTCCTTACTTCCCTGAGCTCATCCCTCTTGGGTTTCTGGCTGTTAGGTACTGCCTAGCTTAATACAGACTCACACAATTCTTTGCTAAATCTGGGTCATGGTACCAAGGATCATTTTCTGAACAGATCTATCTTAACTTCAAACCCTTCAAAGTAAGCTCCCTTAGGCCAGATAGCTTCCTTTGAGTTAAAAATCATGTATTTATAAGAAAGCCCTAACTCAAAACTCATTAAGCAGACTGCACATTTTCAGATTGTAAGACATTTAGCCACCTTTCAGGGTGGTACCCAACGAACCATTTGCCTACAGGCTCTTCCAGTTTGTGCAGCCCTTTGACCTGGTAAGCCAGCCTTTGAAAAAATGTTTTCAGCTGCATAGAAAAAGAGGCAAAGTCTAATTTTGTTCTTTATGTTCTAGGAATGTTTTGACAAGTCTTGGCAGTCGGTGTTATATGTTTCTTCCTGATGCTTTTGCGTCCATATCTGTAAAATACATCTTTCTCCAAAATCGTTATAAATTAATCTGAAATCACACCGAAAAAAAAGCCAACAAGGTCTCATATAATTGCATTGCTGCCCTGGCACACCTCATATGCTGTGTCCATAAAACTGTGCTTATCCATACTTGGGATATTCCTCTGGAAGAGCTCTCATCTGTTTGATGCCAAGACGCCTGTTGTTACCTTCATAAAAAGCTGATCTATGTGATCACATTTTATGAAAAGGTTACCTTCCGAGAACTCTTAGACTGATTTAACAATCTGTTGATGCCTCAGCTGTCTACAGCAGAAATTTTCAGAAATTATAGTCTTAAGGTGACTTCCAACATGCAAAGCTTTTTGTTTTCTAAGGGAAACTTAAGATCTTTCTCTTGAACATAAATGTATTCCATTACACCTAAGTTTTGTGCAGTTGCCAATGGCCTGAAATTCTGATCTTATTCAGTAGCTCACAAAAACAATTGATTTTGGAAAATGTGAAGAAAATAATTCCCATTTTAAAAGGAAAAAAACCACCAAAACTGTTTTAACTATGTAAAGAAGTAAATAACAGGATGTACATCCAGGTTATACTGTAAGAGTCATAGAAACATAAATAAATAGAGGACCTAATTTCCAATATATGCTTATGAACTTAGGCTATACTTGCTGAGATGAAAGTCGACCGTGTAGGCTGGAAGGAGGTCAGGATGTTTTCTGACAGCAGAAACAACCAGGTTTTTAACCAAGGACTAAACCAATCTGAGAATACCTTCAGGAACAATGTAAGACAATTTTTGGAGGCTGAATGCAATGGACATGGCTGTCTTCAAGACCTGAAGTTTCTTCTTAACTCTTAGAGGCTAAGAAAGGAATGACAATAAATGCTGCACAAAGCTTCTCAGACAAAAGAAAACTAATGTAATTTTCCGTTTTTACCTGATATTGACATAAATATATGTACAATGAATAATAGTGGAACTAACGGTCTATTGTATTTAAAAATGGGCTGTGTAACTTGCCATAAATATTCTTTAGCCAGTTTGAATATTACAAGTTGGGATTTGGCTGGTTTGTGAGCACTTCATATTTAGACTGTCCTATTCAGACTTGCCAAAAGGCATGTTTACTTGCTGGCAATGTGTTTTGCTTTCTGTCAAAATATGAGCTCTTATAGAGGTAAGAAAGCACTTTCCTATGTGTCAGAAGTCTCTTGAAGATTTTTAGAACTGCTGGGCCTTATTTCCCTTTTGCAAACAATGGAGTAAAACAGGCAGAGCTCCATGGTAACGGGTGGAGGAGAGGCAGCTCCATCTGGAGATGTGGAAATGGATGTGATTGCAATAGCAATGCAAAACTGCTGGACTTAACTAATGTCCAAAAGAAAACGCTGCCAATAACTTCTCAAAATTGATGACTCGCCATTGCCATTTCTCCACTCTATTTATTCACTGCTATCCCTCTCCCTGGAAAGGCTTGAGAGAGCACAAAATGGTCAGATAATTTGAAGGCAAACATTTCTTGTTTTATGTACTCATAGAATGAAATACTGACAGACAACAAAATCCATCTCTGCAATCATCTGAGACCTACTTCACTATGGTTTTTTTGTATCTAATGCTTTGTTAATGGTATATCTGACATGATAAAAACACCAATCTATAATTTGGGAGTCACTTTGTGAGGTTACAGAACAGCCTAAGGGACAATGTCAGATAGGACTGAGTGTCTTCAAGATCCACATCTGAAACCCACCAAAGCTTTTGAGCTTCTATTCAAATGCAGATTATAAAAACCAAGTTTAATATCTGGAAATCCACATGCTGCCAGAGATCTAAATAGGTATCAAAACTGCAAAGAAGACACATTTATTACAGTTTGTTACTTTCATACAGGCTCTCTTAACACACAAACATACAATGGCACACACAGCATTTTCTGTCTAAATGCAATTACTGCATTGCTACACATCCTTGGCTGATATTAGCAGTACCTTGTGCAGCTTCCACAAGGTTTCTTGTAGGTTTTTCTATATGAGTGTTTTAGGAATTGTGAAACTGTAACCTATGGTCTTTTTTGCTGATTGTGTATCTTCAACTAATTATAAGAAAGTTGGTTTATGTTTGAGATCAAAAGGCAACTAGAAAAGCAGCAACTCACTTCACACTTTGGATTGTGACAGATACTCAAATTCATCAAGCTGAAAATACCTCCGATTCCACTGGGCGTCTCCTTTATAAAAGCATTTGCATCGATAAATTGTGGTCTTGAATTAATAAAATAAATAAATTAAAACAGTGATCTAATACTCCTTGTTATCTTCTGTTTCCATCTTTTTCTTACTCTACAAAGCCATGTAGTATTTGTTGTTTAATAGTTTTAGACTTCAAAATGGAGCTGCTCTTATTCTGTGCTTAAAATGGTCAAATAAGAAAGATTTTTTCTTAAGGAGCAGCATACCAAAATCAATAATTGGTGATTTATTTACCTCTTTTTGTACTGCACAATTTTTGAGGAGTAAGAGGCTTTTAAATGGAAAGCAGACTATATCTCTGATGTGGCTGTTCATTAGCTGATTGTTGAGGTAACAATCAGCTTTAGATTTTTATAAGGTAAACCATTTGGCAGTGCATTAGGTTCAAAGGGTTTCTGAAGTCAGTGAGAGAAGACCAGTGTATGAGAAGCAAGAAAACAAAGGTTTAAAACCCTGTGTTGAAAAATTTATCATCATGCTTGTTTGAGAAAGATGGGCATCTGGAAAGATGTCCTCACAAAAATTAGGTGGAAATTGCTTTTATGTAATTTGAGTGATTTCTTCATCTAGTCTTTTTTATGATACTCACACCGGGAGATGGAGAAAAAGAGTAGTGTTCAATCCATCTAGCTGCATATTCTTATGTAGTAGCATTGATGCATTTTTTTCCAAATTGATGCTCTTGAGCATTCTCCACTAGCACATTCAAGGAGCTAGAAATGTCATTTAATCCAAGTATGGATTAAAACTGTTAATCCAGTTATTAGCTGACAATTTGGGCTCAACTGAGATGTAAAGCTAATGTGAATGTATTTACTGGATAGTTAATTAATCCACTAAAATAAAGCATAATATTTTCAAAAAATGCATAAACTAGTTCAGAATACTAAATTTCAGGTAGTACCATGTTTCACCTATGTTTGCTATTTCTGAGATCATAATAGGCCAAATAAACATCATTAATATGCCTATGAAGAATATTCCACCCATTCTTGACAGATACTTTAATGACATATGACAGCATGCTAATTGTTTGGTGGCAGGAATTTCATTAGTATGACATCCACATGTAGGTCAGAAGGACGAAAAAACTCTACATGAGCAAACAGTGAATTACTGCAGCCCAGAAAAACAAAAACTCCTGGGCTGCATCCAAAGCACTTTTACATGATCTTTTAGGTGCCTTCCAGCCTAAACCATTCCAGGATTCTATGACAAGACTGAAAGGCATTACTACCTGCTTATAGATACAAAATCAATGCGCTGCACTGCTTGCTCAGCATGTTTGTATACTGCAATGCCTATTTACAATGCTTATTTCAAACTGCAGTATCTCAGTGTCCACCTGTGAAGGACCATGACTCAATACCAGGTGTCAGCTCAGGTGGTGTTTATGCCTGCATGCTGTTCATCTTCAGAAGTTAGTTTTCATTCCCTGCACCTGCATTCACAGATGTCTAGCCAGTAAATAATATTTTTTGCTCATCCTGCACAGGACAACTCGAAAAATATGTTATTGTAAGCAAGTTCCGGAATAAGCATAATACTTTTCTGGAAGCGGATTTTGCAATCATCTCAGGGAATTGAGGTACAAAAAATCTACTAGTCTGGATTTCATGAGAGGGCAAAGAATGTTTGTGAGGCACATACTATAATTCTGCTTTCTGTTTCCCGGCAGATACCTTTACAGATAAATAAAAACACATGCTACAGCTACATGATACACTCTTTGTTCACTAAATAAATCCAGTTTAAGTTTACTTAACTTATAAAGTAGAGGTTTAGTATAGGAAATATAGGGTTTTTCATAGAGTGTGTGGACACCTAAATCACAAAGAATGCTTTGCACTGGATGAATTTCTAAATTAACTTCTTGGGACAGAGGATTGATCTAGACACCAATGGCACTCTGATGATTTGAATTCACCTTATCTTGTTAATTCCTTCTCCTCTTTAAAACAGATTCCAACCGCTGAGCTGAAAAATGGATCAAAAGAAATCAGGATACTTAAACCAAAACCTAAATATTTATCTTGTTCTCATTAAATTAAATGTTTCTTTCCTCCAGGGGGAAAAAAAAAAAAGGGAAAAAATATAAAAAATAGCAAGTTTCAAAGAAAAACAGTAAAAATGAAAGTAGAGAATTTCCTTTTACTCACAAAATTAGTGGGACTGTGATTGCCTTTTTTCTGTTTCCCCAGCAGCCTACTTGCAGACAGTATGGAAAACTAGAATTGAAAAAAGACATTTCACAGACATTTTGCAGACATTATGAAAATACAATGAATCCTTCTTGACAATGTTGCATCTCATACTTGAACTATTGAGAGTCTGATTCAGATCCTTGTTCTGAATCCAGCAGAGTACATTCTATTTGCATGCCATAAATGTCTTGGGTGTCAATAGCAATAAGGTATAGCATGTCCTTCTTTAATGTCTACATGTAAAATAACTGCTTTGATATTTTAAGCCAGGATCATAAAATAATGCTGATTTCTTTGCTCAGTGTTTAAGATATTCATGTGTAAAGTAGCATCCTTTATATTTTTGGGATAGATTATCATATAGAGGCTGAAGTTTATTTCCTGCATAGTGGATGATAAATGGATAAAACTTCCCTTAAACGAGGGAAAGCTTATTCATCTCCAATATAATAGCTAAGTGACATACTGCTTTAATACAACAGTACTAGAACTCTTATTGAGGAATAGGTGATGACTTACCCTTTGCTCCTCTTGAACTAAAAAAGAAAATAATAGTCCAAATGTGGATTTTTCTTTTTTTAAAATTTTTTTATTAATGTATGGTTTAACTATATGGCTGGAAAGTAAACTACTGACAAATAAAGTGATCCCTGCCCTGCTATAAAGACAAAACCCCAGCATGCTTCTACTCAGAAAACTGCTCTGTAAAATCTGCATTATGAGGCTCTGTATTTATTGCCCCAGGAATCACAGAGAAAGTTTTCTTATGTATTTCCTAAGTGTCAGTCCTGGAAGCCATGAGAGCTGCTTTGATTTCTTTCTGACTTACACAATAACAAAAGTATTAAAGACCCTGTCAAGCCAGGTCTACTTGGAGCACCTTCCTGTCTTTGATTTCTACCTCTATTTAATCAGGAAAGTATAAAACTGAGGGCAGAATATGGTGCTGCAACTGAAAATTTGCTCAGATCCTCAGACTGTAAAACAAAACATGACTCATTTTTGCCATAGACATTCACTCTTCAATGTTTCACTGGAGACCAAAAGCTCTTTTTTGTTACTAATATGTTCATCTCTAAATTATTATGAACAGGTGAATTGGGTTTTAAAAGAAATATTTTCTGATGTTTTAGAATGAGGATTCATCCATCAAATACTACCTGAAGACAAAATCTATCTGTAAGCCTAGTGACTACAAGAAGTAGAATATCATCACAAATATTTTTATTAATGTTTCATAGGCCATAAATACATCATATATTTGGTCTGGAACAATGAAACAGATCTGAGGGATGTGACATCCTTCCTTTCACGTCACACAACAGAAAGAACTCAAGCCCAGAACAAAATATGAGAAGCAGCAAAGAAAACCAGAGTACAAGTGTGCAAGGGGAATATTTAAGTGACTCAAGGGACGGGATGAGAATGAAAATCACCAATAAGGGAGAGATATTATACCTGTCTAGATCCAGAACGATTAGAAGATTGAACAAGATAGCTGGACTGGGAGGAAGAGCAAGATGTTGAAACTGTGGTGGAAAAAACTCCCAACAGCTGTGTTTGGGTAAAAATTGCTTTTACAGCTGTATCTTACATATACTGCAATTGGTCAGAAACAGTCAGGCCTGAGGTTTAGTCTGTCTGAAAACTCTGGCATAAGTGGCTAATATGAAATTAATTATCACCATTTCTCCTTAGAGGTGATGCCTTGATACTTTCATGTAAACTGAACAGTGATTTCCTTCTGCCTGTGTCAGCAGACGTTGCTGTGGGAAGAATGTTAATTCACAAAAGTGCTGCAGCCTAAGAAGTGTCATGTCATCCTGCTTCTTTTTTTTATATATTTTAGGTCAACTGAATAGAATATATTGTTAACCCACAATACACCAAAACATGCACTGAACTTGGAAAGCAGATTGAGGTCTGCTTGTAATGGGAATGTAAACACACTCATGTTTGAATAAAAGCACCTGCTAGACACTCCAAGAATAATGTGGTTTGCTTTTCATTCTTTCTCCTCTCCATTGTCCAATTTCCCAAAGTTGATACATTTGTTATCTTCATTATCAACAGTTGTTAAAGTAGACACATAGGAATGGAATTTATCAGGCTCTCAATTCCCTACAAGAATTAAACAATGCATAATACTTTGCTTTTTTCAAGGGGCTTTGTCATTCTGATATCAACATTAAACCATCTGAATGAATAGATATGCAATCAAAAATGAATTTGTAGGATAAACACACCATCTATCAAAGTACAAAATTTGTATTAGGAACCCTTATATGTACATGACAAACAATTCTTCTGTGTGTGTTGGAAGTCAAAAGTGTAAACTTCATCTGCTTGTTTAAGAGATCTTGTGCTTTGTCGAGGTCAACATTGGAGAATACTAGACACAGAATATATTGGTATTTATGATCTCTTCCACCTATTTTTATACAAATATGAACTCAGTAATCATAAAGAATCTCATAATTCTTTGCTCATTTATTCCAGCTTTATGAAAATTCTACTTCCATGGAATTTAGTAAAACAAATTAATTATATTGACATGAAATCCTAGAAACATGGCATACCATCTCACTCTTTCCTGAGATCTGATACAGCTAGACATCCCCATTGGTCTAATTTCTTAGCAACAAAAATCAATTAACTTCTTTGGCATTTTTTATCATCCTTGACATAGTTTCTTCATAAGAGAAAGAAACATACCCTATATGAACATTTAAAGCAGAAAAGTACACTGAAATTGCACAATTTAGTGACAGTTGAGATTCTCAGCCACTCTATCACTACTTTTTAGTACTAAAGTATAGTTTCCCCTTGTCATATTTTCTATTCACTTTTTCCATGTTATCAGGATCAAGTCAGCCTTCAGCCATACAGAAATTTTAATTAGTTAAAGTGGTTTGCTTTAGCATTTGCCTCTTTCAATGTTTAACCATTTCAAAGCAAAGGTATTACCTTGAATCTTAATGAACTATACATCCTACTAATTTTCTTCTCCAGAAGGGAGTCACTTAGAATTGCAGGATGCAATTTTACTGAAACTTGGATAAATGAATCATGGTTGCATCTTGCATTATTATCCACTGTATAAAAGTTTATATGAACTTTATAAAGAAAGCATTTCTTGTCTTTTTGTGCAGTCTTTGGCTTTATATAAAATTTAAATTGCTGGACTTAGTGAATCTTTGTAGTGTAATCTTAAGCATTGATTGTTTATGCTTATAGGCTTTCCAAATTGCAAAGTAAAACACATTAACTTGAGCTCAAGCTGGTAATGAGCATAATTTAGATTAAATGCACCTTATTTCAAACCTCAGGTGAGGGAAGAATATGCACACTCAGCTCCTATTGCACAGCTGATGAGTGGTAACTCATTACGATGCAATTAGTTTTGACTGTGTGGCAAGACCTGAGGGAATTCTTTCAAGCGGTACCTGGCAGTAACCCTCTCCATACCTCTTTAATTTCATAATTAGTTTGAAAGAAATTAAAGAGGTATACTCAACAATGTTGAGCATAAGGAAAATTGTAGAAACAATTCAGGAGTGAAAATGGAATTGGACTATTTTTTTCAGAAGGGAATATATTTAGAGATTCATGGAGTAGAGCTCTTGTTTTCCCCTTTCCAGACAGCTCTCTATGAAAATGTGCACTTGTTACAATCTGTAGCATCAGGCCACAGAACTCAATGATCTACTACCTATTCAGAAACAACAGAATACACATTTAATATTTTATATAGTAATCTCTGAAGAAATTACCTTATAGAGCCAAACCTTGTAATTTCAGTATAAAGTCTCTTACAATCCACTTTAAATGTTCTGTGGAATCTGTTACATGACCAGTACGTTTATCTGTCCCTGACCCAGAACTCTGATTCACACTTGTCAGTTTGACAGATTTTTCCTGTGGTTTTAGAGGTTCTCATTTGGAGTAAAATGTGAGGGGTTTTAGGGGCGTTGCTTTTTTAAGAACTCTGTGTTGTACCCTCATAAACTTACTTGATCTAATATGCCTTTTCTTAGCAGGATAAATACCAATTTTTGAAAGGGTGAAATAATATTACAATAAGTTGTTTCTCTATGGGTTTTGTTTCCATTAAAGTATGCAGTTTTGCAATGACAAAAGGGTAAAAATTGAGGAGAGCTACCTTTGGATTTGATGTGGATAAGCAATCAGAGCCCTTTCTTCTTGAACAAGGGATTTATTTGTTCTTTTGGGCTTTTTTTGACCCTTGACCTCAGTCCTCTCTTGGCCCTGAATCCTGGTCCTCCTGCAACATTCCCCCAAGTCCTAGGGTTTAATTTATCTTCATTTAGACACTTCTGTACAGCATATTTCAGTCATTAATGTTTGCAGGTTTTTTCCTTTCCTTTTTTTAAGAAGTGTCCTGGCAATAAGTGGCTTCTAAGCTCCATTCAGTCAGATCCCATTTGGCTCTTACATTCTTTCTGCCTTTCCCGGATACTTCATGCCAGACCGAAACTGTAGAGCCAGATAAACCCAGCAGGTCCTGCTGGGAATGTGAGATGAGTAAGAAGACACTGGTATGTCTGCCAGATTTATGGCTGGGGTTCACTTCAGGGAAATTGTTGTATCTCAGCCAGGGTAGTCCATCTAGACTTCTAGCACACTGTGGCTGCATAAATATCCCACATGAAGCCAATCCCAGTGTTTTCCAGTGGACAAATCCTCATTGCATGGAATGTCACTACCAATGATTGTTACAACAAAGTTCCATCTCAAGACTGAAACACATCAGTGTGCAGCAGACAACATGTAGACCAAAACTTTAATAAAATCAAAGTTGCATTATTGGATTGAGAAACTTTTGACACACCATAAATATACTCCTTGTAACTAAAAATGAAATCTAAGCTATATTCCCCTAATAATAAGGAATGTTTTACTCTGGAAAAAGCACTGGCTGAAATTTTTCCAGGATGTTTTTCTTGAGTAAACATCAATTTGATAAAGTCCTCTGTCACCAAGACATATTCATATGATAAAAATACTTTTGACAAAAGAAATAAGATTAATAATGATGTGGTTTATATTTATTTTCCCAATTATTTCATAATTAGTGATGTTTATTTTTCACGTTAGTTCATAGCTAATTGCTGTAAATTCCCAATAAGAACAAAATCATTTTGATTATAAAAAATATTCTAACTGAATGTAAAATACACTGGTTTGCAGTGTAGGTGTTTCCAAGATAGATTGCTATGTATTTTGGTGTAGAGATTATTTTTCCCACAGAAATCAAAAACTTAATTTTTTTTTGTTTACTACTCTGTAAAATTAGATTAACAATGCAGACAGAGGCATATCCAATATATGATTTCCTGACTGTAGGACTTTAGAATCTCAGTCAAGGGCTTGTAATACACTCATTTACTTCTGAACTTATTGCCATAGGCTACTTTTCTAGTAAGTGAAGCACAATGGGCAATTTGTGGAAATAATTTGCTGCATATTAAGATGGCTTGACTGAAACACCCTAAAATTGTTTATTTTAGAGAGAGACTGTAGGGAAACTATGGTCAAAAAAAGGCATTTACATTCATTTAAGTGCAAATGTCTATACTTTCCGCATAAACTTCAGTAGTCTATAGGGAAAGTATTTTACTTCATTTTTCTAATACATCAGTCTTGGTGTGAAATCTATTAGAGATATTATGTCTTAAAAGTGAATTAGATCTGAATTTTAAAGGCAAATGAACGTAGCGGTTCTATTTTAAATGCATTTATTTTTGAAAATTTGATTGAAACACTGTATGCTGTAAATGTATGCATGTATGAGAAAGGAAATATATATATATAAAGATGAAATGTGAACGCATGAAGAAAATATTCAGCCTATATATATGCATTCGTGAAGGAATTATAGCTATATAAATATGTACTAATCTATATATATAGTGTACATATCTCCTTCATAACCATTGACCTTTGGCAAATCTGTTTGTATTGGCCATTTGGTGTAGTCTATATGAACTATGCAGCAACTGTTTTTAAATATAACTAAATTTAATAGGTTACTTATTGTAGAATTCCAAATGTTTATTGAAAACATGTATGATTTACAGAGCTCTGATGATTCTTTTGGAAAACTGTATCTGTTAAATTTCAATGAATACTTGTTTAAAATCAGACATTGGATTTTCATATACATTACTGCCAAGCTCCATATTAAACATATTCAGGCTGTGACTGATTCATCTCTTTTATTTTTTACAGATGTAGGGTACTGCTTATTTTCATGTGACCAAGAGGAGTTAAAATTAAATAGACAATTCAAGCAGGACAATAATTTCTACATTAAATTTTGATAATTTACAATAATTAAATGATATTTTTCCCAAGCATAATAGAAATTCTATTTAATATATTCACTATCTCTCATCAATTCTATCACAGGTAGTATAAATACACTGAAAATAGACTATGACAACTGTCCTGCTTGCTGTTCAATGCTGCACTGCACTAAGCTACACTCTGGGCAGATATAAAAAAATCACACAGTTGAAGTTTACAAACATCCGAAAATGGATAGAAAGATAGGTCTGATATTCACAGGAACTGAAATTCAACTGATTACATGAAGAGATAAAATGCAGGTTTGTTCCTCTTTACCAGTCTAATGACTTCCTGAATAAAACAATGATTTCTTGACATAAACTGTCTGTTATCCTTTTATCAGAAGAAAACATCTGATCAATTCCATTTTCTTTGGCTTCCTGTAAAATTTCTTACAACTGCTGTTCTCACATAATGGAAAACACTTTCCTAACACTGATAGCTGTTTCCAGTCTTTCTATACATTTCATTTTTCTAAGTGCATGAAGAGATAGAAAAACGATATATGAAGAAAACCCAACAGTACATGTAAAATTGTTCATTGTTGAATAGGATATTTGGTTTATTGCATTTAAATTACCATATTGAGTAGATTCTTTAGAGAGAGACAGAGACAATATTCTGACTTCTTTTATGACCTGATTAGTGAAACACTCTTCAAGACAATTTATAAATAACAATACAGGGAATTGACTTTAATTCAATAACTGGGTTGGAAAAGAATTGATACAGTACTCTTTGGTATCCTTTAATTTTTCCATTGAAATTTATTCATCAAATAATTCCTTGATTATGTTTTTACTCCATAAAGCCTGATATTCTTTCAAAATAGAGACAAACATAATGTACAAAATAAACTGATTTCACCTTATAATTGCTTATAATCAATAATTTTTAATAAGGTATTTTAGATGTAATTCAAAACAAAGTGTAAGGGAAAGAAAGAATAGAAAAGATTATCATGTAAGGTTTAAAGTTCTAATAAACTAGGAAGGCAGTAAGGTAAGTAAACTGGACAAAGTCACTCAACCACTTAGTTGTGGAAAAAGTTTGCAATGTCTCTAAAGCAAACCAGCACAAAACATCTGGAGTTATCACCACAAGGAGGGTGCACAGAGTGGAGAGCAGGGCTCCAGGCATAACTCCATGAATCATCTCAAGGAGGATATTAGGAGTGAGGAAGGAATGCTACACATGAGAGATCAGGAAGCACAATGAAATGATTCATTAAAGAGGAATAAAAACCAATGACAAGTGTTTCTTTAATGGTAAATGAGAGCCAGAAAACAAACAGAACAGTTCAAAGTCAGGATTGGTAAATTTTGAAATAGTTTTGATAAGATCTAGTAATAACCTTTTGGTTTGTGTGTCTAACAAGAATGCTGCTGCATGACATGGGAGTTAAAGCAAGCTGGTTGGTAGAAATGAAAATGGAAAAGTGATAGTAGACAACTAAAAAAAACAAATAACTTAAAAGACTGTGTTGAGTAGCCCCAAAAGAGAAGGTGAGCAACCCACAGCCACTTAATCTCTTCACCTCCTGCAGTGGATTGACCCTGGCTGGATTCCAGGCACCCACCAAAGCCTCTCTAGCACTCCACTCCCCAAATGGACAAGGGAGAGAAAATATAACAAAGGGTTCATGGGTTGAGATAAGGACAGAGAGAGATCACTCATCAAATACCATCACAGGTAAAACACACTCAAGTTGGGGATATTAATTGAATTTATTACTAACAAAATCAGAGCGGGATAATGAGAAGTAAAATAAATGTTAGAAGTATCTTCCCCCCATCCCTCCCTCCTTTCCAAGTTCTACCTCCTCCCCACCAGCAGCACAGGGAGACAGGGAATGGGGCTTGCAGTCAGTTCATTATAAGTTGTTTCTGCTGCTGCTCAGGGAGGGGAGTCCATCCCCTGTTCCAATATGGGGTTCCTCCCACTGGAGACAGCATGTCCCAATACCAAAATTTTGCCTTCTATACACTGTATCAATATATATGGGGGATGTATACAGATACACACCAATGAGCCAAAAAAAACCCCCACGCTGTATTATTTTCTATTGGTTTCATTTTTTGTTTCCAATAAACTGAATTTGACACACACTGGAAAGAAAAATTCCAATAGCTCTTGCCCTATATCTTCAGCAAAGTCTTGTTTGCAAAATAAATTTAACTGTTACTTTGCTTCAGATCCTTTTATAGTTTTGGCCTACAGAAGTTTTCTTACACCTAAAATGGCCAGGGGTGAATAGGTCAATCCTTCAAACTCAATGGGCACATTCAACATCTAAAGAGAAAAAGTCTATTAAAAATTCTTGAAGAAATTGGAGTATTCATGGAGGTGAGTTGTTAGACAAGAGGGAATTCTGTTACATGTTCTCAAGTTCTGCAAACATTACAGGACAATCTAATGGCTCCTCTTTTACAAGGAGGCTGCTGAGGTAACCTGCTCAAGATAGATTTGATGTTTGCTTTTGGTAGACGTCAAGCCATGAGCCCTGTAAAAAGAATTATGGTGTTTCAGCCATTTTAGTAGCAACACAGTTGGTGTATCTATTACCTTAACTTCTTTGATGGAAGCTGGAGGGCTTCTGTTACGAACTTCCTCATATTTCAAACACCGGGTTTGCACACATCTACTGTGGGTTTTCCCCATCTGTGTATTTTCATTTGCTAGAGAAAGAGAACTCTGTTTTCAGGTTCAGCTACAGAAGAAACAAGATTTAACTAATGGAAAATGCTGCTAATGGACACATGGAATAGCTAGGGTTTTTGGGAAATGTGTAGATGTAATTATAACCTCTCTCAGACATTCTGATTAGAACTATGAAATTATCAAGTCTCCCATTTTTGTGTCATATCATACCATTTCTAACATGATCTGACAAATGCTTTGAAGTGTCTAGGTGCAGAGGCACTTGGTTTCAAGAAAGGGCTTTGGTAAAGGATTCAAAACTAGTAAAATAAAATTATTGCATTTTCACTTTAAGATAACTTATGCTTGTCTCCAAATATGAATTTAGAAAGATAGTTGTACAACTCAATTATATTTAACTATTTCTTTCATGAGGGAAGATTCAAGGATAAAGAGCTTGCTTGACAGAAAACCCCTTGAGCCATTCAGATTCTTCCTGCTGAAATTCATTCACCTACATATAAAGAGAGAATTTGGCATGATAGCATGAAGTGTGAACTGTATGGAAAATTACAATCTTTTAAAAAGCCAATCCCCCAGGTGTCATCAGATATTAAGTCAAGTAAACAGGGAGAATCCAAAATCCTCAACAGGACCTAACAATAGGATTGGCACACAAAGTAATTGCAAAGTATGAGTGTAGTTTGGAAGCTCACATAATAATCCATGCTTTAAAAAAAGTTGATTTTTGTTCTGTTAAAATATATTATTTTTTCCTGTTGCTAATATGAAAAAATGAGTTTAAAATTTATATTTTTATTTAAATCCACAAGTTTATTAAATATGCTTGAAATTCTCTTTCTAGATCAAACCTCCTTTTTAATGGCATTGTATGGTAGCTTATTATATGGTAGAGATATTAAACTTATATTTGTTTCATTTTGTTTGATTTTCAAAGAAATGCTGCACAAAACAAATTTACTCAATAGAACCAAAACTGTAAACTCACAGGATGCACTGTAGGAGGTCAATACTACAGGAAAGTTGTTTTGTTCTTGCCATAAATCATCTGATCAACCTCCATATGACCAAAACACAACTTTTATTTACCTGCTTCTCATTTCCTACTGTATAATGTCTTTAATTACAGCTTTTCAGTTCAGTGTAAAAAAGGTATGAAAACTTTTTACAGGTTGTGTATATGATATTGTAATGTCCTGCTCTGTGTCCTAGAAAAACAAAATCCTCCCTGGCTAATATTCTTATGCTGCTTCTGTTTGAATCTTTCAGCTCTTTCCGTTTCCCCTCATGCATCCAATGTATACAGCAAGGAGTAATCAATCTTTGACACTTAGCAGGATGACCTGAGGCCTTTTCCTTCTCTAATCATTGTCTCTCGTCCAGTAAATCTGTTAAAACCATCATTTACTTTATCAAATAATTAGACTAAAATTTTTGAAATAGAAAATTGTGATATCATGTTCTGCAGTCCTCTTGTTCATGTCAAGAATGAAAATAAAAATTGAGTTTTAAGTTAAGAGCAATAAGAGTCATCGATCTTTCTTTTTAGAGTTACTTCACATTGAGTCTATGAAATGTCTTTAAGGGATTAAGCACAAAACAGAAGAAATTAATATTTCAATGCAGTGAGAGTACAATTCTTTGCATGCTTTTCAGCAGCTAGTTCTTTTGACTTCATAATATAAAACTAGAAAAATTAGTGAAGGCAAAGAAATGAAGCCAGGGACTGCTATTATTGTGGAGTGAATTCTGTCACTTTTGGTCATACCAAGTGTGATTTTTCATAACTAACTAAATTAAAATGGAACATTTTTTTCTACCCAGCTGTCCCTTCACATAAGGAAAGACCGATGACTCTTCACTGCTTGCATCAGCCACTGGTCCAATCCTTGAGACATGTGGGATCACACAATGGAGGGAGAGTTTGCCTCTGTGACTAACACTTATAATCTGGCCCAGTTCCACTCTGACTAAGCAAATGCAGTCCCTGTGTGTTAACGAGGCCTGAGATGCCCTGGGATCAGTGCTCAGGAAGCATATGCAGGAAACATGCAAAGAGCTAATCCTGAGTCATTCTCAGTGAATTGCTCAAAAAGAGCTCAACGGCTCAAGTACTTCACTCTTTCTGTTCAACTGCTCATGGCTGACCTTGGATTAATTCCCTCCTCCTTTGATCATGTTATTACTGCTCTTCACTTGCTGGTGTTGCCACAGGTCTCTCTTCTGCCCTTTTCCCTTGGCATAAAGCAGTACTTTGAGTGTAGAACAAAAGGACATCGTCACTTTCAATTCTGGGCTTTGTTGGTTTGAGTGGAACCTCACAGCTCCAGCACAGAAATGGATCTTCTTTTCTGGCCACTGCCAGATGCATCTGAGAGCACCAGGCAAGTGAATTGCAAATGGGAAAAGTCAGAAAAGAAGTCAGAAAGCCAGTCTGATCCTATAGCAATGGTAGGAGTGTGTTAATGAAAATAAAATTAAACCTATTGATCCTAATTTAGTCAGCACAGACATGCAAAATGTATGTTTTATTCTCATTTAAATCTTCAAAGTAAAGCTTAAATAAGATTTGAATATTCTTCTTCCTGGCAGGGGTTCTCTGAATAGATAAAAAGTTTCTGCTGCATGAGACAAAGTACTGTAAACTGAATAACGCCTCTCAATATCCTGCATCTAAGCCTAGCTAAACAAACTGCATTCCTGTTATATATGTTATTGATGGAAAATAGAGGTTGCTTTTCTTTCAGTCTCTTGTAACAGATGCAGTCATTTAAAGTGCAGCTTGTTAAAGGAAATATTTCCTAGTTGTTTTATTTATAGAAGTTTCTCAGCCATTACAAATAATAAATAAAAAAGGCAAATAGTCTGAAAACTGATCTACACTTACAGGTTGTGAGTGCTGCTTTTATGTTTTTTTTTTTTACTCACTTTGAAGAATGCCATTAGGGCAAACACAGCTGTCAGAGCTGGAAATGCTACATTTTGCTATTATATTTCCGTATATGCAGATAATAAAGCTGTTTTGTAAAGAACACGTTAAAAAAATTCATTCTTATACTATGTCTTGTCTTGAATTCATGAGAAGCAGGTTGAGTTATAACAGGTATGGGCAAGTAAACTGAGTCCCAAATGGCATGCCTGGTTTGCAGTGATAAAGGGATTTTATGGAATTACAAAATATTTTCCAGGCCTAGTGTTGGTAGTATTTATATTGTTTCCTTAACAGGTCAGATTTGTAGTATCAATCTTAAGGTCAGTGCTTTTGTGGTCATCACTAATAATTAAAATGTAATTTTTTTCTTTTTTATTTTCTCCAAGTTCCATTCCACATAAATTCTTGTGATATTTGGATTGGTTTAGATTATTTCTTCACCTAAACCATTCATTTGTTTGCAGAAATATTCAGGATAATTAGAAAAAAAAACCAGACCTATTGAAAATTGGTTGAACAACCTGTGCAGTGCCATTAAAACAGATAGTACTATGTCCTTCATCTTCATAATTTGTTTGCATTTACAAGGGAAAAGGTTAAATATTTTTCCCCTATGACTAGATAAGTAGTCTGCAAGCATTTAATAACCCTTCTGGCTAACTGGCTCAGATAACTAAGGTCCATTAAAGCTGTTGCCAACAGTTCCATGCACAGTCAAGTTTTGTTGATCGGAGAAGATGAATCATTAATAAACTAAGGAATCCAGCAAAAACCAAAAAGTACAACCAGCTGGTAACTGATTCCTGGCTGATCTACAGTGTCTACTGAGCCTGTGGGCTTGTTTTGCAGGTATAATTTACTCTCAGTGTAATCCACTGCAAGAACGAGGAGTATCACCAATACCTTGGTATCTCTGACCCACAGAGTATGATTAAGGTGTGCATTATGTACAGCAAGTTATGGTGGATAATCACACTACTTTATATGAATCAAAATTGTGGCTAACCTTTCAAAAGTCCAGCTTTATACAACAGCACAGGTAATATATGCTGCTTACTACCTTAATATATTATATTACAATGTCTGCAATCTGTAACATATGTCCTCAAAGATCTGAAGTTTCCTGACTTTTCGGGTGTATCACATTATATTTTCTCCATCCAACGTACAGCTGCTGCTAGAGCAACACTTTATAACATGTCCTGGAGACTTGGCCAGAGAGTCTATTTCTGCTTGGAGCTGAAATAAACAAGGTTTCCTTTCTCTGAACAGAATGATCTTTTCTAAGTGTTTTCCTGCCAGATTCTGAGTCTTGGTCCCAGCCCAGTGTGATGGAGATCAAGGGAGGAAGCTTTCCCCTCAGTCAGTAGACATTCCTGCTGTTTTGTCAACTCACCAAAGAAAGGTAGAGTTGGTACAAAATCAAAGTCTATAACAATCATGTCTGTGACAAATACTGAATTTTCTGCTGCTTTCTCTGTACTCTGGTCTGTGGCAGCAGGATAGAGGTTTGTCCTTAAGAGATGCCACTGAACTACTATAATAGATACCTGTCCCTTCTATTTTAAATTTTCTGGTTAGACTTTTATTTTGGTCAAAAGCTATTCAGGATGAGTATATTACATGTAATTTTCTCCAAAAATACCAAAATATTAATGCTGTCTTCACTTTTGATCATCAGTATTGCATAAATGTAGCCTATTTTTTAGAGTAAACTTGCCTTTGCCCTTCTCTCTCTTATATGGTAAGAGGTAAGGTAAATCTGCCTGATGGAAATCCACCAAGAAATGAGTAAACAACAGTCATTAGTTAAGGTCACTGCATGACTTATGGAAGGAACTGAAGAAGGAAAGGGATGTCTAGCCTATTTACAGGGTGATTTAGTCACTTACACACTGGAGCAAGTTCCATTATTGTTACTAAAAATTTATTATATGATAAAATAGAGTGGAAAGTGAAAAATGTCCTGGCTTTACTGTGATAGAACTGTGATTCCCCAGATAATACCATTTCATCATCATGCTAAGCTATTCCATTCTGTTCCAGTTTCTGGAACTAGATTTTATTTCCATTCAAGGTGAAGTCTTAAAAGAAAGTAAGATAATGTCCACAGCCATGATCCAAGAACAATAGCCACTGTTCAAAAATAATTTTAGGCTCAGTAAAAGACATTTGTTTGAATATGAATAGTTTTCAGTTTGAAAAATAATTCTGAATCTGGAATTAAAAAGAATCCTGGATAATGAACAAGGTTATGGCTATTTAAGGAATATATTTTTCACATTTACCCAACTCTTGCGTCCAAATAATGTCAGTGATATAAAAACCACTAACAATCATCATTTTATTATCCCAGTCTGCCCCATTTTCCTTTCATAGTGTGGTACATGTTCTGATAGTTTAAAGTCAAAGCAAACTCTTGCTACTTATGAAAATGAGCAAAGGAAAGCCTAGGTTAAACATCAAGAGGCATTTTAGCAGTTAGGAGACCATGCTCTTCCCTGCCTTATGCAGTACTTTTTAACACAGCAGGCCTATAAAGAATCCAATATGTAAAGGAACAGAGAATAGCCATTCCTGGGGATGTTGCTCATGCTAGGGATGTGTAATTGGGCAAAGTGCTGCCCACTCAACACATTATCATTTACAGTTGAAAGATATCAGGCATTTGGATCAGCTTTGGATTGGTTCAGATTACTTCTTTGCCTAACCTTTCTCCTTGGAAAGACCAAAACGGCCAATAATGTATTGATTCAATCAGAATAATTTTATATTGTATTTACAGTGTATTTTAGCAAAACTTTGTACTTTGTGGTGGTTCTTTTTCTAAAGCAATTTCATTACAAAAGAAGCTCCCTACTGGAGAATGGATAAGAACTATTTTTTTTTAAGAGTTTCCATTACTTGCTTTTATTTTGGCAATCCGTGCATTTCAAAGTGTATCTCAACAGCCAAAAACTACAGCTGAGTATTTGTTAGAACAAATTCTTCTCATGCAAGAGGACAGCAAGCCCATGTGATATCAATCAAATTCCTGTTTCTCTCAAAGCCCAGATAAACAAACAAACAAACAAACAAACAAACAGAACAGTCTTTGATTGTTCACATAGTTATGAAATAGCCTGCAACAGAATATTTTAAAATTATCTAGATTCAAAATCAATGGCTTTAATGGTCTGATAATGAGCCTATAAACTGCAAATAAGGAATAACAATATATGCCAGGTATAAGAAATGGAGTGTAATGGAGTGACAATTAACTTCTGTACAAGCAAAGAATGCAATTATTGGGAGAAACCTTTCCATAATTCAATATTATGTTCTTGATCTACCTGGCCTCAGACAGTGATTAAAAATACAAGTATTGTGCATGATCAGCCCCATCAGGGAACAATCTCCTGTTGAAAGAAATGTTTCTGGCCCCACCCCTGGGTCATCAGAGCACATCAGAGCATTGAGTTGTGTTGAATCATTTTGATACAACATCACCACACAACTGTGAAGTGCTCTAGCAAGTTCTAAGAACTCCAAGGCTCTGTTAACATTATTAAAGTGGTATGCCACTAAATTTGTCTTACCAATATAGGCTTGGAACAGATTTCACTGTTTAGAGAGCCTGACATATAACAAGAGAAAGTGAGAAAGAAATGCCATGTTGCCAAGGATGCCAAGAGAACAAAGAAGGATGTAAAGTGAGAGCAGAAAGTAAGGTACAAAGTTAAGTTTATAGTATGGCTGCCTGCCTACTGCATGCTGTTATTTTTATTCTTAAGTACTTTGACAGTACATAAACATTTATATGTACTTTGACTTACTTCAGCAAGGAAAACTGTGACCTAAATTGTCACAACTGCAAGCCTGGCATTGTGCTTCCTGCCATGACACAAAAAACTGTGGGGAGAGATTTTGTAAGGTCATTGAAACACCAGAAACAACCCTAAGCCATGAAAAGGGGGAACCTCATGTTCTTGCACTGATAATAACAATCCATAATATTTTGTTAACTTCCTTTTCTTATTTATAAGGAACACCTGTGATTTACTAGTGCAATAATAAGTCCTAAAGAAGCTGAATGTCTCATATAACCCTTCAGTCTGGTGTGAGACTGTGAGAAAGAGTTAACTGATTGAGAAGTAATCAAAAAATAGTTCCCACAAATTTTCCCTCAGAGCCAACATAGATTCAAATGCAAATCAACCTGACCACAGACAGTTCCCATTTACCAGTGTAATCACAGCGCCTATTTTTTTAACCTATCCTAGAGATGGAAAGAATTCTTTCTTTCCAAGGGAGCTCAGTGGAATTTAACTTCAGGTCAGAAAATCAGCTGAAAGAGCCATAATGAAACAGAGATACCTACTTTTAAACATTCCCTTTATTTTTACAAAGTATTAAATGTATGGAAATGGTTAATTTGGAGGCCCATGCATGACTGTTTTATGCCTTTTTTCTAGGACTCCTCTATGTCACTGATTTCATACACTCATGGATAGTCTACTGCAGCTTTACACATGAGTCAAAAGGAGTAGAAGAGAAAATTCTGAGACTCAAACAATTGTCTCAAAGTTCGAATTTTGGAAAGATGTTATATTTGGTTAATATTTTCCCATTTCATAGAGATTCAAGGCAAAAAAACAAGAAAAAAGAGTGGTTTGGACTGTACATTTAAGGAATAAAAATAGACACAGTTATTTATTTCCCTGTTAGGATGTTATTTCAGCTAGGGTGGTTATCTTTGCAAATTTTCATTTCTTTTGGGCTTAACATCTCTTTTGTCCAGCAATGGCTCTTCACCTACACCCTTCCCTTTTGCACTGATCTGTCCATCACACAGTTTGTCCAATCAAGTTCCAATCCAAGTATTCATGTTGGTGATATTCCGGCAAAAAATGGCTCTGGATTAAATTTTTTTTAAAATCCCATTTTTTAACTTGGTTTTTCAGGGAGATTAGGTTAGCAAAATACCCATTAAAATGAGGGGTATTTATATTCCCTGAACTGGAATGAATGCAGCTCAGATTTGTCCTGATAGCTATAATCAGAATGTAGTCCAAGTTCCATTGCTATCTCTAGCACTTTTGGCAGACCAAAGACTGAATCAGAGACAAAAAACAGGATGCCATCAAACATATAAATGTTTTTATTTTTCCGAATGTATTCATTTAACCACAGATACCTAATCAGTGCAGCATAACTGGCTAAATGCAATATTTACATAACAGAAATGACACGAGTCACATTTTTTGTGGACCATTTATGCAAGAAAATGGATGGCCCCTGTATGAGTAATTCCAAGCTGTTATTCCTGAAAGTACCATCCATTGAACATATTTTCTTTGGGCAAAACTACTTTTTTTTTCCTGCTTCCCAAGAAAAATATATTGCATAAAATTAGTCTGAATAAAAAATTCTAGATGTTACAGATTTTCAGTTGTATCATATGTCTTGTGATGAGTGTGTTAGTCTACTAGACCTAATAATTTAAGGTACTTTTTGTTTCACACTTACCTGCAGGAAACAGCCATATCTTTCTTCTGAGAAACATTTCACAATTGAAAGATAAGTCCTTATCATACTTTTTATTTCTTCCAAACATGAATAAAATCTCCACAAATTTTCTTGTTCTTTAAAGCCAAACTTCCTTGAAAGACTTTGCAACACTAACAGAAAAACTGTAAATTGTAGTTCAGCACCTTCAATAACTTCACCTTTCTCCTTTCTTGACTTTTCCAGTGGCATATCAAGCCTTGGTGACAACTGCCAGGATATTGATGGCAGCTTTGCAAAGGGCAAGGGAAAGTTTTGTGCTACAATGGGGACTGAAGCAGTACACTGATTTTCAGTAAGTCTCCTAAACCACATAAGAGATTATTAATTTTTTGGTCACTATTACTAACTTGGAACTGAATCTAACATATAACCCACATTCCATTAATAAATATCTGAAAAATCCAATCCTCAGTTTCCATAACTTTTCCATATAGAATCTAAAATATTGAGAACATATTTATAACTTAATATAGTTATTGTGATTCTGTGCCAACTATTATCTCATGCATATAGCTTGAATGTAAAGTTATAGAATAACCCAAGCCAAGAGAAAGGTAGATTTCTTTACCCACAAACTCTCTATAAATTATAACTTTGTGTCATGTTGTAAATAGACTTATTTTTGGTTTTAACTTTCATATAAAATAAGAGTAATAATTATCTTAAAGCAGCACAAAAATGCAGGAAACACTGCCATCATGTGAGTACACCCACGCAAACAAAACCTTTAGCATAACATTGATCAATAAGCTTTTTCTACCTCCAATGTTAAAAAAAAAATCTATAAAGTATCTCAGGGTGCTTTGATAAAATGCAGCGTGCACTCGAATTTGAGGAGTAACTAAGAAAACATAAGTAAAATGTGATTTATTTTTTGCTCATGAGAGAAACCTGCGCCCATTTCAGGTCCATGGTAATTTTTATTTTGACTTGACTTCACTGGAGCCAAGATTTTATCCAATACCTTTAAAAGGAAACTGAAGAATGTAGCTTGGCTTTCAGCACTATGGATTGTCATACAAGGATGATGGCAGCAGCAGCACCATTGTCTTGAGGACTATTCTAAAGAATCCCAACAATCTAGACATGCACAAAAGCTCACAGCTGTTGCATCTGTCTTTACCCAAATATTTTTTTCACAATATAGAATGCACACAGCATTGTGAGAATTGCCTCCAAATTAGCAGTTGGAAAAGGCACTGCTACTGCAATTTATAACACATTTTTCATTAATTACAGATCTCACTAACATTTATTTTAGTTTCTGTATCAAAATAGGACTTGGTTTAGCTTCAGCAAAACTGGAGATTAGAAAGCTGGAGAAAAGAGTATTCAGTCCCTGGAATGTTTTCTTTGTACTGCTAAAGCAGTAGAGAGTGTAAAAACCAAATTGATTTGATTCAGTGTTTAATGCATTTAATTACTTGAAACTTTTTTGCACTTGCTTTTAATTTTAAATAAGGTCCTGCAATGCCGAAATCAACAGTTTCTCTGAAAACACATCTTTAAAGGTTAGAACAGAAGAGTCAAAAGCCACACTCATGCTTCAGAAGACAGTTTAACCTTGAATTGATGAGGTTTTTTCCTAATTATACAGCCAGTGACTGAAATGTTGCTTTTACTATGTATCATGATTTTTCATTTGTCAGCTGGAAGTCACTTTCATGTTCCATACAATTCTATCACTGGTCCCAAATTTGCAGATTGTCCAAGTTTTGCTTCTGAAAAGAAATTACTTTCCTTGTTTGAATATGAATAGCAGCTGCGCAGTATTTTCAGGTATGTAGAACACTAACTTAGTGCAGAGCTTTTTCTTCACTTCACCTCTTACAAAGTTACTTTTCACAACATTTACAATTCAATGTAGGAGGTTGGGTGGCCTGATAGAAGGGATTTGTTGAATACTGGAGAAAGGATAATAACCAGTAGTATGGGAAATTGGAATGTGTGATTTAATTTGCTCTCTTTTTATTTTTCCATTTTATTCAAGGATTATTGTCATGATAAACCTCCAAATTTTTGTGTTTTCTTATGAAAAATAAGTGATAGTAGGCATCTGAAACCTTCCTGTCACAGTTTGAATTTGGAGATCCGGTTTCTAATTCTAGAGTAGGCATTTGCCAAGGATAATCTCTTCTAGTCCAAACCTGTTTTGGTACAAGAAGATTTTCTTTTCTCTTTATACAATTTGCTTATAAAATTTTATTTATTTTCTTTCAGTGCTGAGGTAACAAAAAACAATTTATTGAATTTTTGGGGAAAAACCTATGCTGTTGTATTCTAGGAGAGCATGTGATTCAGCTCAAATTCATGCTGAAGGCTGTAATCATTGTAGCATTTTTATTTCTCTTTCTTTTATTTTCTTTAAAGAAAGTAGCTTAATTTTCCATGTCAAATGTTATTTGAAAATTTCAGCATGCTGTGGAAGCATATCATTTTGTTACATTTTACAGCAGAAACTGCCATTTCAAGTAATTTTTTAGGTCTGAAGTGGAAGAGGAGAACAGTATGTCCCTGTGATGTGAAGGCTTGAAGCACATTGTTACAGTAGTGCAGGCCATCCACTGCACACAGTGTACAACTTCCACAAAGAAAACTCTTCTGAAACTCATTTTGAAGGAGCTCAATTAGGCTCTGAGAGAGACTGACATAAAACAGGCTGAGACTGGGTCTGGGACTTGAGGAAGTCTGTAGATGATGCAAAGAGAGGTGAGAAGAAATAGAGATTAGGAACAAACCATTGGGTCCAGGGAGAAAAATACATTTCCAAGGGGAGAACAGAGTTATGGCATCACCTGCCAAAGATTTAATGCAACACACAGTTTTTCTAAAACCTTTCTTAACCTGCAGAAAGTAGAGGTTCAGGTCATTGATCAAATTGTCCTGTGGTATCTTGTTTGAACTTTGACTGTCACACCAGGCAGTCAGAAGTTTCCCAGGCACAACAAGTCAGGCTTGGAGCATCTCTGCTGGCAGTAACCATCTGTGAGCTGGCACCCGAGTCATCCCCATGGATAGCCTCACTATCTGTAATAGGAGCAGTGATGTCTAATTTGCATGCAAACATCTATACACTGGCATTTAAATTTAGGCATTTTTCTTTGCACGGTGACTCCTGACCTTGATCTTTCCTCTTCATTACTTGTCTGCACTGCAATAAAAGCCACCATGGAGAGTGCTGTTAGCCAGAGTAAGTGTAGCCTCCCACCTCTCTTTATTCTCCTAAACGACTACCTCCTGCTTGCATTGAGCTGCCGTGGACCTGCATTAGCAGCATTATTTCAGTTCTTTTCTAGAGGCGACCATAGAGAGCTCCCCTCTTGCTGAAAACTGGGTCTCAAGCTGCCTCTGGCCCCTCAGACCTTGGTGCCTGTTGGATGTAGGAACATAATGCATCATGTCAGAGTGGCCATAACATCACAGTGGGAAAAGTCCAGTGCTGTTCACATGTGGTTGTTCTTTTGAATTGAGTACAGTGCCACACTCCTTTGAAAGCAATCAGTACCTTCATATGAGCATCAATGGGCAAATGGACACACCGAAATTTTGAGGAATTTACCTCCCATTTGATTCATACTGCTCTGAACTTCTTAAAGTTAGACTTGGATATACAAGCTACAAAAAAATCTTCAAAAATCTTCAGATCTGCAGAAGCTGCACACTGTCATTGTTGTTTGTTCTTTTATATAATATTCATGAATATTTTCCATAAAGATCCTTTTTGACCTTTTGAAATAAAGGAAACTGACTTGTGGTTTTTTATAATGGAATCGTAATATTTGTGTGAAAAGGTAAATTGCTATGCAGAACTGACACTGATCATTTTTATTTGAATAGACCAGGTTAAAAGATTTTCAATTGTTTCTGTTTCAGTGAAGGGAGAACTAAGGAGGTCACTGACTCATTTCTTTTTCTTATTTTTTTTTCCCCTAGTTATCTTTTCTATTCAATACTGTTTGTTCAAAAAGAGCCCATCAAGGAGAATAAGCAATACCATGTGGCTTGGCTTGTCTTCTGCTGAAGTCAAGCCAAACACTGAACTGTAGCAGTTTAAATAAATAGTTAGAAAAAAACAATTCATCTCTGAAGAACAAAACTCTTTGATATATCATCAATTATTTGAGGCTTGCATTTACACTAGTGAAGTAAACACTGGAACAGGGCACTGCATTATGGTGGACATGCCCTGTGGCACAGTTTTGGCTTCTGCCAACCATTATCCTCCCAGATACTGCTGAGAACAGGACTTCTCCCAAAACATTGCACATATGAGGCTGCTCTGTCTAGCAAAGTGTACCAGTATGGACATACACTGTGTAAAGTTGAACCCTAGACTATTTAATTTTCAAATACTGATGAAGTTTAAAGGGAAATCAAAGAGGATAGCTCAGGCTGCAAGTAATAAAACTTTTACAAATAAACCTTCACATAATCAGCCTTTGGGTCTTCATGTCAACTACAAGTTTAATAGAATTGTTTGAGGGAAACATGCTCAGAATCAAAGCTGCATTTATCAGAAAAAAACTTTCTTGTTTGTAATTTAGCCAATATCGAGTGTGGTTCTTAGCTTCACTAGGAATTAGGCTTATTTATCTGAAGATAGAAAGTTGTAAATGTTCCAAAGAACTTACTGAGGGAGAATTACACTGCAGAAGTGTTAAACATTATATACTTCCATGATTATGACAAAAGAATGTGGTGTACAGTGGTAAATTTTGCGTTCAAAAAGTGATTGTAGCGCTTAATATTTATTTTCCCTATAAAATGTAATAAAAATTCATTACTTTTCATTAAAACAGGTTCTTGATAATTTGAGCATGATTTATTGGGTTATCTTCATATATGTGAAATGCTTCAAGGACTAAAGGAAATAAGAAATGTGTTTCAAACCCAAAACTCTTCAGTGTATTTAAAATATTCATGGGTGGCAGATGCACTTTGGGCTGTAGTGATCCTAACAGCTGGTTACAAGAGCTTCTTCCAAAATAGAGACATATTTTTTTTTAGTCAGATGAGTTTTCTTTCTCTTTCAGCTAAAGACAAAGTTTTTCCACATCGCTGCATAAACTTTAGATAAGCTGAATAGATGTCAGTGGAATTTAAAAACAAACAAAAAAGGCATACATTTTATTCATGACCACTTGGTGACTTTTTATCATGATAGCTGTGGTTAATCTTAATTGAAAGACAACCATTTTTAAATGGAAAATCAATGTAATGCATTTTTTTGAGTAATCACGTATTGAACCAAGACCATTTATGCCCTTTTCCTAAAAACATGGTAGAAAGTGATCAGTAAAATTATCAGATGCCATAATATCTCTTTTAAAAGGCACTCTTAATAGGATAAGTAAATAAATGAAGGAAGTAAGTGCCTTGGGATATTGTGAGGTTCAAAAGCATAGCAATTCCAAGAGGTTTTAGACAGACTCACAGAGGAGCAAGGGCTCTGGGGACTGTAAAACATGGAGCAAATTTCTTACGAGGAAGTGACCAAACCAGCAGCTGTCAGAAGCTCTGTGGCCACAGGAAATGTCAGCCCATGCTTTCACTCTTCTTTTATGCTTTCCATGAACACTGATAGTGACACTGTTAAACATAAGATACTGGTAGAGGTGGACCTTTCCTTGAACAGAATAAAGTTGATTTATACCACTGAAGATGCTCATCATTTTCTCTTTGCCTGCCATCTGTTATAGGTTAAAATGCATGTACATATTCCTTTTGAGCAGGGGAAAAATATACGCAAAATATGGTACAGCAGACTCATAAGCCCTTTCATATTCAATATATCTGTGATTTTATACATATAATGACTTTATAAATGAAAATTTAAAGTTGAATATTAAATTTAGTTTAAAAGCCCCCATGTTTGGTAAAAAAAATCTTGTTAGAAAAAACCCCAAAAACTAAATAGGTCGACTAGTTGTCTAAAACAGGGATTATGTTGAAATTGGCATCTACCTGACAACAAGACCACCAGGAAAACTCCATAAGACAGGACAAACAAGAGATTGACAGAAGAGTTAGGAAAAAAAGTAAAACATTAATAATTTTTTTTTTAATTTATCAAAACGAGGAAGCCAGCAATAGATTCAATGCAGCCAAACACATAAGGAAAAAAACTGGGGATCATGGTGGAGGGAACTAGCTAAACCAGAACTTTCCATTGAGGGAGATTACTCAGAGCATCTGCCTAAAATTTAACTGACCACAGAGTATGGGGTATATAAACAAAATCAAGAAGAAAATTCCGGAAACAGAGTTTAGCAATTACCCAAGATTTCCATGGACACTCTAAAAGATGAGAAAGTTGAAATGCTAATAGCAATGTGCAATCCCTTGTAAAAATTGCTGTGATATATGATGACAGGAAGAGGCAAAAACTTCCAGAAAGGCTCCAGGCAGTTCCAAAGGATACCATCCTCCAAGTCTGATACTTGGTCTTTGCAAATTACTAGAAACAGTAATAAAGAAAATAAACTGCGGATTCTTTTACATATAGTCCTTTAGAAAGTGTCAACAGGGCTTTTACAAAAGGATTTAAAGTCATTAAATCCTAATAGAATACCTTAAAACAGTGAACAAAAGTATGGGAACAATTGTATGTTGCCCATACAGTTTTGTTTGAATTTCCAAAGGCTCTTGGCAAAGCCTCTCAGCATTTGCATCTAAGGAAACAAGAAGCAAAGCATAAAAAGAATGTCCTTGCATAGTAAATCATTTGCTAAGAGGATGGTAAACATAAGGCTGAACTATATGGACAGACCTTGCAACAGAGGGACATTGGTGCAGTTTTGCAGAGAGCTGTACTGAGATCTGCAGGTTTACCTTACAAATAACTGAACCAGGGGG
The DNA here is from genome assembly GCA_024500445.1 of Entomyzon cyanotis. NCBI lineage: Eukaryota > Metazoa > Chordata > Aves > Passeriformes > Meliphagidae > Entomyzon > Entomyzon cyanotis. The sequence goes on along the minus strand of JAKEPQ010001018.1, from coordinate 47,605,290 downwards.
GATCTGTAAGGTAAGAAAGTTTGCAGAGGTTGTTAAATAAATCACATAAATAGAGATGAGCGGTTGGCTGTAAAGCCTTGCAAAAGGACTTTATGAGACTGAGCTGTAAAGTAATAAAACAGGAGAGGGAATTCAAAATGGATAAACATAAAACAATGAACTCAAAGAAAAAGAAGTCCAACCTCACATATAAGAGGATGGGCTCCAAGGTGATCATTGCAACACTGGTTGTGAGAAGTTGGGGTTATTACAGAGTCAAAAAAACTGAAGTTCAAAGCTCAGTCAAAAAAAGAAGTCAAAAGAATAAGCAATTAATAATTACTGGGAAGGAAATATGGAACAAAACAGAAAACACTGTACACATTTATCTGAAAAACTGTATAGCTAATCTCCATATCTCCAAAATTATATTAATTAAACTGGAAAAGGTGCAGAGAAGTGCAGTAAGGGTGTTCAGTAGAGTGGAATGGCTCCTATAAGTATTCGAAGACACTTTCTGTCTCAAAAACTGATGGCTTGGAAGATACAGCAAAAGTCTATGCAATTATGAGTGTTAGGCAAAAGGAAATTAGGTTAGTAAAAAAAAAAGATTCAAAGACAGTGAAATACATTTCTTATTTTTCCCGTAATATAATTTAATAAAAGCACCACAAACATTAATTCTATTCCAGACATTGTTCCTCACTCATCCAGAATGCTACCATAATTGCTTTTTAAAATGAGATGTTTATGTGCATGTATACATATAAGTGTCTTTAAAAAACCATATGTGGAGCCACTTTCACAAATTTTAATACCTCTGCAGAAGAACATAACAAATGTAGGAAAAGGCAGACTTAGTAACTCGTGCTTTTCTTTTTCAGCTTTACATCACTTTTCCAGATGCAGAGAACTACAAGAGACAGACTTACCAATGCCTTTTTAGTGGCCATAAAATGTGTTTTTCTTGGCTATTTTGAAGTAAATGTGCTAGTAAAATAAAGCTACACCTAGCAACAAAGTTAACTCTGAATTAACTTGTTTATTAAACAAACTTAATTTGTTTATTTTTAACTGTGGCAATTGTACCTCTTCTATAAGAATCTGTGTCTGTTTGAAACTAAGCGCCTTCACTACCTCATGTTAAACATCAGAAAACAGCTCTGAAAGCTGTGGCCATAGATCTGTGCCTCTGCAGTGTGAACCATTATGTCACATGAATGAGGAGAGAAATATCAGCGATCTAGACAGCTGCCTTGCTCCTTTCCTTGCCTCATCCATGAGTTACAATCCAGACTGTGGTATCAACTCACTGAACAGCATTTTTACACAGCACTGTGCAACTTATCCTACTATCCTATGCATTCAGCAAAACAGTCTGGAGTCATGTCTCTTTTCTTAATTCCATGATCCTTATGGGTCCCTTCCAACTTGAGATATTCTATGATTCTATGACTCTTTGGCAATATCTTTCATTTGAAAAAATAATTTGAGACTGGATAGGTTTTAAAAATATATAGTAAACACATATGAGTTTGACATAGGACTTGCAGAGAAAGATTCTACAGTCTGAATCATGCAAGAGATGATATTCCAGCTGTAAAAAAGGCACAGATCAAGCAGTCTCACTCTCCTGTCCTTGTTACAATCACCTTTAGCCTCTAAGCTGCAGCTGAAATGCAGCAGGAGTTGAGAATACCTCTTTTATCATGGCAACATGTAACTATCTAATTTATGCTGTATCAGCTCCTCCCTGCAGGACTGCCTTTAAAAAAATTCAGAATTAGATGTAGGTGCCAGCAAGGCAGTCAAATGAGATAGCAACATGCACACTTGTAAAGATCTACATGAATGGAATTTGCAACAGTGTCCAAATTAATTATAAGTTCTACACATTAAAACCTTTTATCCATACTGTATTCATGTTTATCTGAATGCAACAGGTTGAGGAAAATAGTTATTAAACTCCATCATAATTTTTTTTAATAAAATGTAGGGCATTTTTTCTACCAATTAACTCTTCTATAGCAAATGATTAGGGAGACAGCCCAGCTAGATAGAGAACAGAGAGAGAGAGCATGCACACAGAGCATATACACTCCAGAAAGCAAATCTCCCTCTCCAAAGTAGGGCAAATTGCTTTCTGGACATTTAGCTTTTGACTGAAGGAGGTGTACTTGGAAAATACTGTAATATTCTGCTTTTTTTTTCTTTTTAAATGTCTCACTGCTGCATTTTCCCTATTTTAATAACAGTGCTGCACACAAATTGCACCAATTAGTATCCATTAACATCCACCTCTGCTGTCACTAGCATCTGCCTCATGCATAGCCTGTGTCAGTTCTCTGATTGTTGATTGGCATGTGTTACCCTGAAAGACCTAACAAGCAGCTGAAATTAGAGTCTTTGGTTCCTCCCCTGATTTTGAATCCTTTAACTAGCCACAGAGTATATGGCCACTTGTCCACCTTGCATCTATGTAAAGCTCAAGCATAAACCCATAATTTCTTTTGAAATTGTGTTCTCTGTAAAACAAACCAGTCTAATTCAGCAGAGTGCTGTGAGTCTATAGTGTTGCCTGTTTCTGAACCAAACTACATATGCCTTGTGATTTTTTGTGGTTGGAGCATGTTTCCCACTTTCGCTCAGCATGCTAGCTTTTCTCCCTCCTTTATCTCCCTCTCCCTGAAGCTACTGCTTCCCATTCACCTTTTCAACAGTGACTCTTTTTCCCAAGCCAGTTTTCTTAATTCTTTATAAATAATGTGTGTTGTACAGAAACATGGATAACTGAATCTTTACATTGTGCTTATAATTGCATCTTTTGTTCTTTTGTAGCATTTTTCTGTTTATATCTTGAAACATCTCAGTGATATCATAAAGAGTTTTTGGGGTTTGTTTTTGGGTTTTTTGGTGTGGAATGATTATGTTTGCTTTGTGTTTATACTTGTGATCAATATAGAATCTGAAATAAAGGAACGAAGGATGTATGTAATACTTATTTTTATGCCCTCAGAGAGCTTCACTTTCTCTCTTCTCCAGTGCCTTAACCCATCCCAGCTTTATTTCAAGCAGGCTTCCCTGAAGGACCATAAAGAGAGCAGCTTTTTGGGGCTGGATAGATAAAACACATAAATCATGAATGCTTCTGAGACTTCCCTGCAGACAGTCACCCAAGGAGCACTCAGTTTTTCCTGGGGAAGCAATTTGAATGGAGAGCTGGCCAGGTCAAGTCGAGAGATCCTTTCCGAGCCTCTGATGACATCATCATATTAATATAGGGGACCTTGGAGAGATCCTGGCTTGAGTTTAAAGTCTGGGGGTCTTGTAAGGTTTTGGGGGAGAAGACAATGATGAAGTCATCAGACAAGCTCTTGTTTCAAAATTTCAACTGGAAATCTGTTTTTAAAAATCCATCTTGTTTCTCAAAGCTGAATCCTGCTGTGCATGATGTTAGACCCTTTAAAACACAACAGCAACAACAAAATTCACTAGAGAAATTATCTAGCTTTAGTGGCATGACAGGACATACCTGTAGTTTCAGCTTTGAGTGTATCTGTTTGTTACCCAAGAATTCAGAAAAAGAGGAAACAAAAACCTTTTCAAAGCCCTGACTCTCTCCTGACACCATCTGATTCCTTCTGCCCCTTTCCAATCCCAAAGAAAGAGGAGAGATTTTCCTCTAATGCTGAGTTTCTAAGCATCCTTCTCTGTCTCACCACCAGCACAATGTGGGGCAGCTCTGATCTGGCAACAGCACATTTATGTCGTGCAGCATCCTGACAGAGGAGACTGATCCTAGCCGAGGGAGAAGTGTGGGGTATAGGAACACTCTTATGTTTCCATATGTCTGCTGACAGCAAGACTTTTTGTTTCATTCTTGTATGAAATCATCTCATTCATAAGCATGAAAATGAAATGCCAATATGTTTATAATTTTTAACTCTCTTCATGGTATTAGGCAATGTCTAGACACATGAAAAAACCCAATGCAAACCCCCTCTTTTACAATGGCTAGTTCTGAAAGGTCAGTAATAGCTTTAGCAAAAGGTAAGGTCTAATAGCTTTTTTGAGGATAGCACTATTAAACTTCCACTAGCTGATGGAAAGTAAAGTTGTGTTATTGCATCTTCTAAAGGCATTAATTTCTGAATCAATTTTAGTGATTTTCACTCAGCAAGTTTAAAATTAGACACATAAATATATTGTTACAAATGCCATGTGTTTAGACCTGTAGGAGAGTTAAAAAAGTAGAGCAGCTGAGTGAAGCAATTACAAAGGATCTTCTAAATTGAGAGAGGGTGAAGAGATGGGATGATAAAATGGCATTTGAAATTTAATATTAGAGGGGAAATATATCTAAATCTATCTCTCTCTATATATATATAAGTGCATATATGTATAGATACAGATATAGATATCTCAGCTCTTAATAATGCACACATACCAGTGTTGGAGAAACAAAGCCTGAACTGAAAATCAGTCTCTGATAAATACCTATTCTCTATTGATGTTATGAGCTTGAGAAATTTGGGATTCAAAGACGATGTTGAATAAGGAAGGAAATCTAGTATATACTCAACACATATTGGCTCAGATGTTACTAATGTTTAACTAGTGATGAGCCCACTGAAAAAAACCTCAATTTCCTGGTAACCCTTTGAGAAAAGGGAGTCTTTAACAGAGCAAGAGCATTAGTGAAATTAGTCAGGCTTGTTTTAATAGAAAGGTGCTTCCACCTGCACTGTTACATTTGTATCCATGCTACAGTGACTAAAAATCTCATGGTTTCATATTAAACCCAAAGTAATGTAACAGGATTATTTAAAAAAAAAAAAAAAAAGGCAAATAAAAGAGGTGGTTTTTTTGGCTTTTCCTTGTTCAAAATTCAGAATCTGATGAAGCATCTGATGTATGTACACGAGAGAATGGTATGTCAGAGAATGAACAAATTCTTCACCCAAAATTTAAAATTCTTGCTCTTTTTTCTCCCTAAGCATCAAGATTTTTGAAAGAGTCTGGGATCAGTCAGGAGCTCCTCAAGGCCATCTGCTTTCCTTTAGCAGAGCTCAGAGGCTGCTGTAGCTCCACCCAGCTCTGTTCTCTGAGCAATCGTGCATCAGCTGGGAGGTGACAAACAGGCCCATGGACACTCTCATCTGCCCCAATATAAAGAATGAGGAATTGGCTGCCTCCCTAGAATATCTTCATAGATAAAGATGGAGAGTTTTCACTTGTAGATCTGATCATGGTAAACAAGTATTCTGAAAGAAGACAAGAGTAGATGACACCATATGACACTGAGGTTTGGAGAAGAGAGGCTGCACAGGGTTCATTGGAATATCACAAGGTAGCCATAATTGTTTACTTTCAAAAACACATTCAATAATAAATAAAATAATTAAGAAATAATAGAATAATTAAGCACGCATAGTCTACATCTTATTAAATACCACTTTTGCTTTGTGTTTGCTTATATTTGCAAATATTTAGGATAAAACTGGTGAAATGTAAAATCAACTCCAAGTGGTTTTGAAAGTGCATCTGATTCACATACCCTTGACCACTGCAAAGTTTCAATAGAGAGAGAGAAAACCTTATAGACTAGGGATGGCATTGTTCATCATAATTTCTTCAAAGTAAAGATGATTTTGAAACGTTTACTTATGTTCATTACTTTTTTTCCTCAGGAATGGTCCCTTTGAGCAATTATATTTCTTTAGCCTTTCCTGAGGACAGTATTATATGTAGCCATGTATAATGTAGCACTGTTTGCCTAACTTCTCCCTGTCTGCCTCTGTTGTATTTTTATTGGAAAGCTTCCAAAAATCTTTGTTAAAAACTATGCACAATGAGATCAAGAGAACACTTGAGCTTTGTTGGACTACTGGTTGGGAGGCATGCATGAATTGCATTCCCTGTATAAAAACATATTAAATATGAAACTCAGTAAAACAGAACTTGTGATGATAGAACACAGACACTCAGCTGAAATCTCAAAGGTTGCAAAATCACAGGAGCAGTGAAGCTACTGATGGCTTGAGGACAAAAGAAAGCCCAGAGTGGTGCCAATGAGTAATTCTTGGTTCACGTTTTTCTGAAGAACATCAAGACCATAGATAGAAATTGTGCATGGGCAAACATATCAAAGAAATAAAAGTCACTGTTACAGGATAAAATGAAAATATAAGATTGATTACTTAAATGTATGTTATGGATTCTGATGCATCATTCAATCAAACGCTAGAGAACAAGATGTGAAAACAAAGGTTGGGCTAGAATTATTGAATGTTGTAATAAATTTCAACAAGCCCAAAGTGTTATTGAAAATAATAGGTGACGGATTATTAATCACTTAATGATGTGTTCTCTTCCCTAAAAATATCCAAATTTACCATTCCATGAACAGTCACCACAGTTCTTAGGCATGCTTGACAAATTAAGAAGTATCCATCAGAAAATGAGAGAGGATTCTTCTAATCTAATTGAGCTGTCTAAAAGTTAGGCATCTATTCAAGTCTTGTTTAGTATCAGAGATCCCTCAGTACACTGAAACAGGCTTTCTAAAAGGGCTGACAAGCACCTAAGACAATCCATATAAATAATTATCTGGAGCTACTCATGGAGATTATACGGTTAATTTAGCTAGGACAGTTAACTTAAATATGTCCAGAATAAAGTAATGAATGAAACCCAGCTGAATATTTGACCTCTCTGTCTCTACTGAGTCACTGAATGCAGGGTGTCCTCATCTTTCATCAGAGTGCAATAAATAGGGTAATAAATAGAGTACTGCAGAGGCCAGTGCTGCGAGTTTGCCATTATCTATTGTAATCTACTAGCTCACAGAATCAGTTCCTGCTTTCCCATATAATCACAATCCACATATAAATACAGGATTGATTCCTCACCAGGGGTATAGTTTCCTAATATGATGAGGCAAGAAAACAAGCCCATCATCTTCTTGAGAGCTTAGAAAAGGACGAAACAAGCTATGGAGTTTTGTACATTTCACTTTGAAGCAACAATGGAAAAAAGGTTGGAAATCAGTCCAAAAGACCAATATAGTAGTCTAGACAGGAAATATTTAGGGCATGAACCACTATTTTGGCCCTTCATAAAGTAAAAAATCTGAATTGTTGCTTTACTAAGCTTATTTAATATGAATGATTTGGCAACTGTACCAGTAAGAGTAGCAACATTTAGACTTGTGTGAAATCGCAGATTCTTAAAGATGAAACATGAATTAGGTGTGAAGAAATGAGCTTGAGAAACTGTCTTTGACATTGCTGGAGCCAGGATTTCCCCTGTGAGTGGAAGCAATACCACATTCTAACAGAAGCATTATACATCTGCTTACACTCATTTTACGCAGGTGTGAACTGATTAGAGTTGGATTCATAAGCATTTTCTAGGAAAAAATGTACACTCAGCACTGCAGAATTGCTTTGTAAATTTGGATTCATCTTGTTAAGAAATAAATTGTTGTTTCAATACTCCAAAATAAATCCCTTTGAAACAGTTTTCTAGCTGAGTTTCTTAGAAGTTTGAGATGCTTTTAAAAGCTGGAAGCTGAAACAAAACATTTGTTCTTAACAAAACAGAATGTCTTAACATATTTTAAATTAATCTTTCATTCTTTTGCTTTGTTAGAAATCTCAAACCCCGTGGGTTGTTTCCAGAAAAAAAGTTCATACAGTTTGAAATTGACTATGAGCCTTCTAAACAGTATTTTTTTTTCTTTTTCCAAGTGTTGCACCAGATATAAAGTATCTGAAATATCTGGGTTTTAATAGAGATTTAAAATTTCTTTTTTTTTAAATAAATTTATTAATTAAATGAAATTGCAGCTAGAAATATATAGATTTTTTTTCTCTATGTGGAACTGGAGAAGTGTACAGAAAGTACCAAAAGAAACTTTTCAAAGTATTTTGACTTAATATCATAAGCACTATTATGCATTACTTATTTAGCATTTAATGTACCCTACTTACATAGGACCAAAATACATTTTCTGAGGAAAGGTCACAGTGAAAGCACTTTCTAAATAGAGGTTTTGTAGTTAAAGATTAATTGGATATTGGCCAGAAAGCGCTAAGAAAACACCCCCGTGCGTGTGCATACATCTGTGCAAATAACAGCCTTGAAACAGCTACTGAAAGACCTTGCCTGACTGAAGGCCCAGAGACTGGGTCTGGTGTTCAAGGTGGCAGATGTGTGACTGTGGCACAGCTGAGGTGACCCTCAGCCTGTCCCTCCCCAGCACAGGATGTCCCTTGGTGACTCCTGAGACAGCAACCCCAATCACAGGACAGGAGGGTTCTCAACATCTCCCACCCTTTAGCCCAATACTTGCTACTAATACTGGAGTATTTCTCTTAAAACTGTGGCAAATAATAGCAGTTCCACATTCATTGATACTTGATCTCTGCACTAAAAGCAGCAGCAACTCAATCTCGGTGTGGTGTGAGATCCAGTTTCAGCTGTGGCATGTGAGCTCTGCCAGAGCCCACCATATGGTGCTGGGGCTGCTTTTGTGGAGCTGCAGGAGAACAGATGATACTTGATCTGATCCTGAGTCTGCCAGGACAAAATTACCCTATCAAAATATTTTGAACAAATTTGAAGCAGCAGTATGAACTTGCACTAGTTCTGCGCTTGGTGGTGTGTGGCTGCAGCTCTTTCAGTTGGATACTGGAAGCTGCAAACCTCTCTGAATAATCTTTGAGGAGCTATTTACTCCTTTGCAAAAGCAGACTCTCTGATGCTGAGTTTCATGTCTAAAAACACAGAACAATATGACATTTTCATTGTAGAACTGGAAAAGGACAGAATACTCTTGATCTAGCTAAGCTACACTTTCATACAGGGAAAAAATCAAATGAGGACTTCCAACTAGATATACATCCAAAGTGAGAAATTCAGATTTGAAACCTAGACCTCATTTCTTAAATTACAAGGCTTTCAGAACTCTATCAAATCTCGCAGAGATTAGGGAGAAATTTAGATTTGTTCTTTGGTCTATCTCCTTCTTGTAGAGCATTTATGGAAAAAGAAAACAAATTAGTATTTCCTTTTTTGCCTGCTGTTTCTTCTTTTTGCTTTTATGTTTCAGTAAGGACTACAGAATGAATGTGAAAGCCTTGAACTACACCTGGAGCCCATGGATACAATCTCCTCACCCGGGATTTCCAGACCAAAAAGAAATTCTGATTTACTTTATCTGACACTTCAAACCCATTAAACTTTTGTTTAATTTCAAAACATTTTGATTGAAACGTGCTCAGTGGAGAATGTAGAATCATGCTGGATTTCAGGTCTGGCATTCCTGAGAAACTAAGGGACAGATCACACCCAGGTAGATCAGGAAATTAGGGTAGGTGAAATCCCTTCAGAACACATCAGTTTTAACAACAGCCCAAGTCATTAAAGGTTGGGGGTTTTTTTTATTTTCTAAACATACCTACTAATTTCCTTCACTCCATTCCTTTGGTGTTTGACTGTTTTATAATAAAGCCCTTTTTAAGAGATGGAGATGCCCATCTAATCCATTTCTGAAGGGGACATAGCTGCCAAGCCCAGTTTCCGTTAGTTGCTGCTCACTTGTTTCCAACTTTTCCTCTTCCCCATCACGTTTATTTAAGTACTTTAATGATCTTGATTTTAGGATCTACATATTGCCATGTGTGGCAGCAAGACAGAATTACTTCTCGGGTCATGCACTAAAGAGTCCAGACCACTGAGTATGGTGGTTAATGCCTCTGAAATCTAATCCCACTTTTGTTCTGTCAAGTCTTGCATGGCTGACAGCAACTCAGCAGTGACGAAAGGTCAACGTGGAAGTCAAAGACTTAAAAATTCTAAGTCTCATTTGTCTGGAGACCACGGAAGTCTTATTTCTTTCCCAATATTTAAAAATGAGAAGGCTTATTCAAGAGACCTGCTTTATAAAAGGTCCATATTCATTCCCCTGTAAAAATACAATTCTGGATTAAAAATGAGATAAATTAAATGGGCTCAAGGGATAAGTTAAAACTGACAGCCAAAATTTTTGCCACTGTGGGCAGAAATTTGCTCACTGTGTGTGCCACACTGCCTTCTAGGATAATGCTCAATGGAATTAGGTCAGTGCTCAGTTGTCTACCCATAGTTTGAGGTAAAGTCCTTGGCTCTGGGTAATGTACACATTGCACTGCACTAGTGGAGGCCTATGTGCTTATTTTGCCCTAGAGAAATAAACTTGCTGTGTCTTGCCTGTTCTGAACTGCACTGACAGGAAATTACAGCACTCTTAGTTGCTGGATCCATTTTGCCACTGAGTGTCTTTTGAGGTGCAGTGGAGGCTCCTCTCATTCCCATCTTTTTGCCCATTTGCCTCAGGAAAAACTGTAAAGTCCGAAAAACCTGAAAAAGAATCTCCTGAGACAGCTGTGTGCAAGAAACAGATGTAAGAGAACCATAAAAATGCACATCATTCACCTCCCTATAAAACTTAGGCCAATATCAGCTGTTTCAGGACCAAACCTGAAACTAGACAATGTCCTAGTTTGCACCAGCAGGTATTTAGAGAATTTTGGTAGGGTTTGGACTTAGTTCTTTAATCCTGATGATTTGTACATAGAGCTGAGGAGATACAAAAAGGGGTGCACATGTTCCTTCTGCTGATCACCCTGGAAGCTGTGTACACCCGAGGACAGACACTGCACAGTGGTTGTTCCTGTAAGGTCTTTCATAACAGGTTTATTTTCTCTGCAGTATATGGAAGTTGGCTTTAATTCCCAAGATCTCCTACAAAAGGCTTTGCATGTGCACTCAGGCTTTTGGCAGAACAATATACTTCTAACTAACTGGAAATAAACACATAGATAAAATAAATGACCTTGTATTTTCTGGTTACTCACCAAATAAATATTGCACAGAATACTCAGACAAAATATATCCTTTCCCATTTTCTTTTCATTTCTATTTCTTTCACACTATATATTGAACCATGATGAAGACAAAGAATAGAATTTGGCAAAGTGAAACAGCTACACTAGAATCAGGATAACACCACAGTGCATTTCAGTAATTTGTTCAGAAAAAATATTAACGTTTTTTCCCTGCTCTTTTGGTTGTTTAATTTGGAAATTATTTAATTTAACTATTATAAATGATCCTGTTAAATAAAGAAAATCACCGTGGCCCAAACAAATCATGAACGGTATTACAGCTTCTTAATTAGAACAAATCACTGGTCTCCATTAAAAATGAATGTGGGTATCAAGAATCAAACAAGCTTTTATTCCTCACTCATCTTTACATTTAGGAACACATCTGGTCTAGTTTAAATACTCTTTCAGTGCTACAAAGGGTGGAATCTTGTCACCAAGGTCTTCAAGTTCCCAGCCTGCCTTTTGCTGGGAAGCTCTTAGCAAGCCATGATCCTGTAATGAACTTCATGGGAGAAGGTTCTTACAGAGCTGCTACTGAAGGGATAGCAAGGGGCAGATTTGTACAGGGTGGGCACCAGGATGTTGCTGAAACAAGAACATGCTGTGTCCACTCCACTACTGTGCAATGAGGAGACCCTGCAGCCCTTTGCCCCCTGTTGGACTTGACCCTGTTGGTCAAGAGTTGGACTCCACAATCCTGATGGGTCCCTTCCAGCTCAGCATATTCTATGATTCTATGATTCTATGATTCTATGATTCTATGATTCTATGATTCTATGATTCTATGATTCTATGATTCTATTCTCTTTCACAGCTTGCCAGATTGGGCCTCAGGTGCTATAAGACAACATACAAAACCATTTGCTTTCAACACATTTAAAGCAGAAGAGCCTTATGGATTGCCAGAAGTACATCTGAAGAAGACAAGATTTTTTTTTTTTTTTTTTTTAGTAGAGGACTGAGGCATAAGACTAGAAGAAAAATTAAAGCCTCAGAAAGGCTCTTTTAACAGCTAAGATGATACAACATGATTTCATTAACAGGGATTTGTAGGTGTCTGACAGGTGTGGAAAATTAAGTGTTTTCCTGAAAGAGCAAGACATTTCTTCCTGCAGTGAAGAAAACATGTGAAAACAACATGACAGGGTGTGAGGCGTGTTTTCTAAGGACAATAAGATAATTACTCTATAGGAAAATACATTTATACCTCCTATCAAAATGAAAGAATGTCAAAAACTGAGATAAAAGAGGCAGAGGTGTTCCACCTGTGAATTAATAGCAACACACAGTGGGGGTACATTTTCAGGAGGATGAAAAAGCAGAAACAACAAGACTAAACCAAAGTCAGGTAATGGAAGCTAAATGTAAAACAGACAAAAGAAATCCAAACCAAATCTGCCACTTTTTTGGATTGGGAACTATCTGACAAAAGGCTTGAAAGTGTAGAAATAGCAAGGCTTGAAAGTTTGAGTATAGAGAGATAAATAGATAAATATGTTCTTACATAGATAAAGAGACAAGTAGACAGATGGAAGGCCTCTGTTCTTTTATTTTCAATCACTTGCAATACTGCTTCAATGAAGAGCTTATGGAGTCACTTTTTCATGGGAAACTATATGCATGGGAAATGGAACAGATTAATTTAGATAAAAAGACATGCAAGATGTTTATTTAACTAAAATAGATGAAATGTGTCATTTTATTCCTTCTGCTAGTACTGAAACATATGGACTTTCCTGAATAAAACTTCACAAAAACCTTCCCTTGGGGTAACCAAGGTCAGCTACAAGTCTTCATATAAATACACAAATGTTTACCACAAATCATTCTCCTCAAATATTTCAAACTAAATGATTCTTCCATTAGAAACACCCATTCATCTATTCCTAGCTTGATCCTAAACTTCAGTAGTGAAGACTTTATGGATGAAAGCAAGACTTGATTAGTGAAATAGGAAAGAGGTACTATATCTATATCATATTCTGAGTGACTAGAAAAAAATATTCAGTATAATATAAACATCAGGCAGGAAATATGCAGGACCACACACATGAATAAAATTAATAGAATAATCCTTGATAATCTACATGATATACTGTTGTTCTAGGCCACACAGCTTGATCATTTGACCTTTATAGGTGGTTCTGATCATCCAAAGCAGCCAGGACTGACTACCTAGAGACCTTAGTGCAACCAAGGAGGGTGAAAACAAAGCTACGTAAAGAATGCTGGTTCTGAAATGTTACATTACTCATTTGGGGTTTGCATGTGCTCCTGCAGCCAAACTCAGACTGAGAGTCAAAGCCATAGGCTCTATCCAAATGAGCATGAAGATTGCATTGTGTCTGTCAGTGTTTCATTACTTTTTACAAACAGGTGAAAAATGGGAAGCCATCAGATATTGAGGAAAAAAAAATACCCAAATGAAAAATGAGATCTTAAAAAATTAAGGCAGGGTTTTACATTTTCCTGTATATGAAATTCCTGTGGAAAACAGACATTAAAAACTGTATTGTAACTAGCTAAAGGGCTATGTATCTATAATTGTTATATTGATGATCAAAGTTTATGTTTCCCTGAGGATTAGAAGGCTTTTGAGAAGCTTTGACAAGTACAGGACATTCAGTAGACCTCATTTTCCTTAGCAAAGATTATGCATATATTTATAGCTCTATTTACATTTCACTGCAGAGCTCTACAACATCTATAAATTCCAAATGAAATGCTCGGTGACAAAGCAAAAAACTGTATGCACTACCTTCTTTATCCAGACAATTTCTATCAGTACTTTTTAGGCAATTGAGGATAAAATATATCAGATTTTATGAAAAATTGTTTTTTTCTTGTAGGCTGACATACACTGGAGGCTATTATTTGATCCAGAATTAAAAAGCATAAGTTTTGCTAAAATCTTTAATTGCTCTTTTCTTACTGGAATGTCTGGATCTTATTTTAAATAATTTCCTTTCTGATATGTTCTAGTGAAAAAGAAATTAGTTTCCTTTCAAAATATAGACCCAGTCTCTACCATGAATAGGTTCATTTACCCTAAACATTCAGTGGGCTTATGGTTGAGGAGGGAACCAATTACTTTCTCTGTTTGCTTCTCAACACAGAGGCTGGGAAGGCCATACTCTGAGCTCTTACTAAACTCTGTTAAAAATGAATGAGCTTTTGGCCAGGGCTTTCAGATGCAGAGTCCTTGTACCATCAAAAGAAAGCAGTAGGCAGTTGTATTCGAACGACAAAGAACGTGCAGCCAAGCCCCCTCCATCTCCCTGAAGTGAGGCTCTGGAAAACTTTGTAGCAGATGATCTTAATCTGAAAAACTCTCATATTCAGTGGCATTATATGGGAATGTAATACTGGGAGACCTTGAGCCCTCCATCTCACCTTTACAGCCTCTGCACGCTGAAGCACAGAGATTACCTGGGCAAACCCCTGAAAAACAGGCAGAAAGCCGTAGGATAAGCATTCCTGAAGGCAGTACATCACACCCACTGGAGACGTTAGACCTCGCTGCTCTAAATAAAAAGATATGGCAGGAAAGTCCATGAGCTGGCCTGGAAACTGCAGGAGTTTCTTTGCCCTTTGTCCACCCTCCATGCTGTATTTTCTCCTGGTAGTAATGATACCTGCTTTAATAAATGCTGCAGTCGATAGCCAAAACACCAAGCAGATCAATAGATTGTAACTGTATCTTGCACAGATGTGCTCTCAACCGTTTGCAATACATCACTTGCATTGCATCACAGATAATAATCAGCTGTTAACCTCTCATAAACAACATATGAAAATAATATAAAGTATAGGGGATTTTTAATAATAAACATAATATAAAACAGAACAAGACCAAAATGTAACTGTATAGAGATGTTGTTTTTCCCATTCTGGGTAAGGATGCAGAGGTATTTCTGAAGCTTTCAGAATGCCAACCACCCTAAAATGAACCACCACCAGCAGCAAACTAAGCACCACTGGTTTAGAGGGTTGCTTTGATCCCATCAGTCCCTGTTATTTTGCTGTCCTAAGATTATCCCTCATCCTGATCTTCACTTGAACTAATTGGTTGAGGCTTATTGATTTCTTGATATAAATACTTTAACTTAGACACTGCTGATCCCAGCATATAAGTTGTCAGATGTACTTAGATAAAACTCACTCACTGTACTACAGTGGGTTGAGTCCAGGCTTTGCTTTGGTGTGGTGGTCCAGAGTCAGTGTTGCCATGTATGTGGTGAACCACAAGGATGAGCTGTGTCACTCTTGCCTTCTTTTCAGTGTGTGATTACACAGTGCAGGACACATTGGGGTGGGTCTGTGTGAGAAAAGCTGGCAATGTGGAAAGAATGAAAAAACCCATTTTTACCCAGGGTTTAGGATGCATTCCAAAACCAATGCTAGGCTTAACAGAGTCTAATCCAAAGAGATACAGCTACTATCAAGTAAAAAAGAAGGAGCATTTGAGAAGCAGTTAGAATCCTTAAATCCAGTGCATTCCACTCCCTGTTCCCCAGTCATTTAGGTGGAGTCGTGGGGACTTTTGTGCCTAAGGGGTGAAGTTCCAGAGCAGTGGTTCAGCACAGATTCTCTGCTGCCTCTGCAGCCCTGGAGCTCTGATTGCCTGTGAGGTAATCTTGTCCACTGACAGTTCCAGCCTTTCCTCAGGCTTCCTGGAGGTACAGTGCTCCTTCATGGCAAGGTTAATCACTTTTCTGTCACTCATGAATGCAAGTGTTAAATGTGTTCTTGGTCTAACAAGCTCCCAGTCATTTGGATAGAATCATAGTGTCATAGAATAGTTAAAGTTGGAAAAGATCTACAAGATCATCAAGTCCAACAGTTAACCCAGCACTGAAAAATCCATCACTAGGCCCTGTCTCCAAGCACCACATCTACAGGGGTTTTGAAGACTTCAGAAAGGGTGAATCCACCACTTCCCTGAGCAGTTCCAATGCCTGACCACCCTTTCAATGAAGAAATTTTTCCTCATATCCAATCTAAACTACCTTGGAGCAACTTGAGGCCTTTTCCTCTTTTCTCATTATGAGATTCATGAGGTCAGGGTGTAAAATAGGGGTGAAGCTTCCTCCAGCAAAGGCTGTGCCAAAGTCAGGCTCTGTATTTCGTTTCTGTGTGTATGGCTCCCAGCTGTATGCTTCAAGAGTAAAATCACAAGTGTGGCCTAATTTATGGCCTTTTGACTGGGAAAGCAGATAACTCTGAAAGATGCATGTTGTGCCTGAACTGTTCCCAAAAGTCAGAATTGCCTCTGTCATATGGTGGCAGCACAGAAAGGGGAGCACAGCTCAGGAGTGATGCCAGAACATCCCAGGACCACATGTCCCGAGCATCACGGGCAGCACTGCAGGGGAAGCTGTGCAGCTTGAAACAGCAGCACATGCAGGCATGTACAGAGGGTGACAGCAAGTATTTGGAAGCACAGCTCTTAGGGAGAGCCCACAGATTCGGGGCTGAAGTGTGGAGGGAGAAAAGTTTCCTTGAAGCAAGCGAAATCTCATTCCGGTTCTGGAAGGCTGTGAATTCTCTAGGGAAGTTACAACTGTTTTGCGGAAACAGGCAGGAAAAAAAAATGACACTGATGATAAAAAATTATGGAGTAAGAAAAGAACAGATTATCAGTAGTGAAGAAATTCTTTTGAAAGGTCATTTATTAGAGAGAGAGGAAAGGACTGAGATCAGAATCATGATCTTAACAAGATCCAGTCCAGGGTGGTACTTCTTAATGGAAAACTTCTGACAGATCACAAGGGGAAACAGCCTGAAAACTCAGCTTTCCAAAGTCCCTCATGTGATTTTGATTTGAGAATATGAAAAGTTCTGAATCCAAATGGCAGGACATCTGCTCACTTAAGTCTAAGAGAGTGTTTTCAATCTCCAGTAATTTCTCAGTTGCAATGAATTTCTTCATATTTTACAACATTTCTGCTAATTGCTTCACCTCTGTTCTCATATATTCATGTTAAAGTCTTAGAAAAAGTTTCTTTCACTACTAGTGTTAATTATTTACTTGATAATTGCAGCTTTTCTACCATCTCATGTGCAGGTTGCATTGTTGTGAAGCAATGTCTACTTTTAACTTACATGCAACACACTTCACATTTCTGTGACAAAATTTGATCGTTCCTTAAGTAACATACAACATAAAAATATCTGCTGACTGGTGACCAGACAGTTAAATTTTCATTCTGTGTTGCAGATCCAAAAGTGGTGAAATGAAGTAGGTTTTCATTTTAATTTCAGCATTCAACTTTTGCCTGAGCCCAGTCATATGCATCTGCATTCGTTATATGCTGATGGTTTTGATGCTGTAGATAAAATATGCATATGCCAAAAATGGTAACAAAATTGTGTGAGCTAAGCTGCCTATATGTCCTAGCAGCATCTGTAAGTTACTAGATGCATCTTTTATCAGCAGCTTTCTGATGTGCTCAACAGTTTCTCTTTCATAGCATGGTTGTAGTTGTGACTTTCATCAAAGAAGCTCAGCATTAATCTTCAGTATATGCTGATGAGTTTAACACTGAGTAATTGCAGCAATCCTGTTCATTACATGCTTGGGCAGACCTGAGACGTTGACCAACAGGTGGTTTTGGCCTGCAGAGCTCTGGCACTTGTCCAGACCCTCTCTTCTGTCCCTGTCCTGTCCTTCCCTGCCACTACACAAGAGAAAAACCCTGCTTTTGTTATTTTGGGACAGGATACCTACAGAAATGACAATTAACAAAGGTGTCATTTAACAAGGAAAGCAACCAGTGTGTGTCTGTGAAGGCAACGGATGGAAGTTATTTGCTTTAATGTAAATCTGATATGCCATGGGGTGAGTGGAGAAAGTGGGAATATGGGAAGAGGCAGAAGAATACAGCTCAGTGTATCTGTGGCTGTGTTTGTTTAACAGCCAACCACTGCACACTATAAGGGACTATAAATTTTCTGAGACAATCTAATTAAGGCCAAGCCTGAATAAAGTCCATGAAAAAACAAAAAAAAACCCCATATACTGCCTCTCAACCCTCCCCCCACCTCCCCCAAATAGGGGAAGGGGAAAGGGAATTAAAAATAACTGAGTGCTGCAACTGATTCTGAGCAACATCTTTCCAGAAGAGCAAAAACAGCTTTTAAAGCAGACTTTGTGATTTCCTTGGAAAAATTGCAAGAGTATGTCTGCCTTGTAGTGAGATACACATCACACCTTGATAGGAAGGAATATGCCCAGGACTTGCTTTGTGCCTCAGGGAATTACTGTAAAATAAATGAAAAATGGCATTTTTGACACAGAGTGCTTGCAAACACCCATCAGAAATTACACAGTAGCAACGATGGGATGATGTAGCTCAGACAAATTTTCTGCACAGTTTAAGTTCATGGTTTTTATATGTTGCCAAATTACTTATGCTTAAGTATAATATTATATTTTTGCTGCCTAAAATTTTCAAACAGAACATTAAAGAAAACACAAGGCTGTATTTATCAGATTTCTTGCATCAATCGCAAGCAAAGTGTTTGGCCTAATTCATTCTAAACCATCAATTTATAAGAAAGCATCTGTTTACCAGCTGGCTTGGTAGCTGCCCAAACTAATCAGGATGACCTCAGCTGGAACAGGCTGACCTCCATCAAGTTGAAGAATCAATTTCTCCTGTGCATACATATTCTGCAGTGGTTTTGAACTACAGCCTAGAAACCTATCTTCTGCCTTCTGCACCATATTAATTCCATACATTATTTAGGAATGTTGCTACTTTTCTTACTTTCTAAACCTACATTTTTAGGCATGAAATAAATGGTCAATTTTCTTATTGGGAAAGTCATGCTCCTATAATATGTTCTTCTGTGTAGGGGAAAAAAATAGCAGCTAACTTTACCCTTTAGTTACTACTTCCAGAGTGTAGAGATCTTTTAATTATAGTAATAAGCATACTAGTGGTAAGGTAGAGAGAAGCTTTCACATCACCTGCCTTGGGATTTATAACAGTTGTGTTTTGTTCTGTCAAACTGTTCCTTGAGTAGGAGGAGAGGTTCACATTCCAGGTGTGTGTTATTTCCTTCTGACACAGAAAAGAATGGAAATGAAAACAGGATAATGTTCACCTCTGTGCTAACACATAAATCCTTACTTACTTATACAGTGATAATAAATGGGAAATCAGTGACTAGTAAATTTAGAGTTTTAAATATGTCTAAGACTCTAACATCAGCTCCTATTCAGGCACCTTCTGCAAGGAGGCTGCTTCCAAACACTGATCCAATTTCTCACAATTGTGAACATTTTAGTCTTAAAGATAAGTTAGCACAGGATCCTTTATCCTGAAAACACTGTCCAAATATATGATTAGGTTCTGGGGACTGATCCAGTTATGAGTAACCTCATAACTCCCTCTCTCTCACCATTGCACAGGTGATTGAATGTTTTGCAATGGTAAATGACCTCAAAAGTTACAGAGTCATAGTTTCCATCCATACATGTGAAGCATACATGAAGTTAGAAAATTTCAGATTTGCCTTCCAGTTCCTTTAAACACTTGTCTCAGTGGAAAAATATTGCAAAATAGATTGCAAACAAAAAAAAAGCTGCAATAGAATATTTTCAACCCAGTCAGGCAACTCTTATTATACAGAGTGTAAAAGAGAGAAGAGGTCCAGAGTGTGCTCATTTCAGCAACAACCATTATGTGTTTGCAATGCTGCAATGAGACTGTCATATGTGAACCACTTGGGTTTGGTTTGAGGTGTTGTTTTTTGTTTGGTATGTTTTTTGGGGTTTTTTTATTTTATTTTTATTTTGAGTTTTTATGGTTTGGGTTTTTTTCATGGAAGAGTTAAAAGAAAGAGGAGAGGGGAAGTACAAGGAAGGGAAAGGAGAGGATGACGAGAAAAGAAAGGGTGGGGAGGGAAGGAGAGAAAGAAAGGAAAGGCAAAATGCCTTTCAAGGAGTATGTCTTGTTTCAAGCAATGCCTACTTTTATTAACTGGAAACACACTACAACAGTTAAAAGGATCCTGCAACAACAGAGATTCAAAAAAGATAAGTAACTCAAAATGGTGAAAATGAAAACCAGAAGAAAGTTCACTATTAAAACCTTTGTTGGCTTTTGCTGGACATGAAGTGATCTCTTACGTTTGCTCTTTCAGCTAATCCTGACTCCCCAAAGATTCAGGAGGCTTTGCTGGATAGAGGTTCAGCCACTCAGTGACTTACTGCTGAATCCTGTAGTATGTTGTCATGGTTAGAAAATCTCCACTGGTGGAAATTGCTTCTAAACAAGGGCAACTCCTTTTTTATTTATTGTTTGAATCTAATCATATGGTTTCCTGCCTTGCACATCTGGTTTTAGATAGATCTGGAAATGTTAGCTTTTTACATTGCTAACTCCACCCTGTAGTGTTGTAAGGACTTGATCCAAATCCCAGTCAGTGTCTTTTCTACTGAATAAAGTGGAACTGGATCTGTCCCCCACTGAATTGCTGCCTCCAGAGAATTGGAGGATAAGAATAAAAGGTTTGAGGAAAAAATCTGTGCTTTCTTGTGCTGGTAAGAAACCAGGCATTCTTAACTGAAGAACTAGCCTTACTTTTGTGTCACAGAAATCTTCATTTGTCCCTTGGTGTTCATTTACTTATCTCTGTCTACTGAGGATCTCAGTTGCTGCTAAAATATGATTAACTTAGGATATAAACAACAGACAACGCTTTTATTATGTGTCATTCTATGTCTGACTTGTTTGTCTCATACACAGATTTATCTTATCAATGTATTCCTCTTTAAAAGACTCCCAAACTCCATCATAGTGGAGTAAAATGAGTGCATGGAAGGCAAAAAAATAAGAATCATGTTACTTGATGCTCCCAGTTGTATAGGATGACCATAATAATACCTTATTAATTCAGGATACTTTTAGATTGAAAACCTAAGTCAGTTATGTTCACTCAGAAGAGTGAGAGTTGGTTGGAGTGCCACAGTTTCTGTTTGTTCCCCTATCATGACACCACTTTGTACAAGTAAGGAGAAGTCTGCTTTTATGAACAAGCAGATCAGTATGAGCAGAATCCCACTGGATAAGGACTCAGGTTTGGTTGATTTCTGGGTAGTTTCTTTTCCTAGGATTGGTGTTCAAGGTTAAGGAACAGGAACAGGAAGTGCTACATCCCTCTGGAATTTTCCCCATGAAAGAATAGGAACATGCAATGTACCTGAATGAATGAATGGATATCAGGATAGAGTGAGAGCCAACAAGCATGAGGTTAGCACTGTTCCCAAGTCACCTGGATAGAAAGAAAAAAAAAAAGAAAAAAAGAAAATAAAGTAATTTTCTCGTGCAATACTTTGATCCTGTTTTAAAGTAAAATTCTGTGTGTTTCTATTACAGAGACCACATATGTCCCATTTGTAAATCATTCAGCATGGTAGTATCTGGTACCATGGAACAAAAATTATTTTCATGTTTACCTGGGCTAGGGTTCAAAAAGATACAAACTTTGGCTTTGAGGCTCTTTCGATCAGATTCAAAACTCCTTGGCCACATGCCACAAAGAACTGATCTGGTATAAACCCATTCTGCTGGTTCAGATTTGTTCAAAACATTTTGGAGGATTAACCAGGGAGCTGTGAGCTGGACCAGAGAGCATCTTTTCTTGTACAGCCAGCAAAAATCTGCCATAAAAGTACAAAATGCCAGCTAATGCAGTTCTAGCTGGTTTGCTTTGCACATGTTCTGAGTTATATTGTGTGTGGAGTGAGCTGGAATTGCCCCACAATGCAAACAGGGATTGTGGGATTGCACTAGTGAGCAGGCTGTTCACTATCTTGGCACAGCTATCTTTGAACAGCTTTGCTTCTGCACCACCACCAGCAGCAAATATTTCCTTTTCCACTTGCCCAGTAAGCATTCCATGCTGACAAAGTGTATCAGAAGTGGGACAGGCTGTTCACAAAGGCCTTTGACCAAAGAGATACAAATAGCAGTGGCAAATAACAGTGGCTTCTGACATAATGTGACTTCATAAATTTGCTAATTTTCAACTTTAAGTCTGTCTATGACTTGACCTTGGTAACTGAACTGTACACACTTTAAATAATTAATATACTTCTTTAATCCAGCTCATATTATCAAAAAATTTAGTTCACATTATTTACCACATATTCATTCACCCTCCTGTTGTCTCTGGCTGGAATGAAGAGTTACAATTTTCTTCTGCATAAAGAAGATCCGAAATATAGGATATTGTGGTAAGATAGGAAAAGGCTGTGGGCAGCCTAAACCTAAATAAGCTACAGCTGTGCCCCTAAACAAGCGAGATAAACACCTTTGTTAGAGAATGAAGCAGAGAATGCAGAGTGTAGGACTGAATAGAAAAGGCACCTATGGTAGTTTACTGACCAATGGTAATAAGGAACACATCTTATGTATGTGAGGAAAAGCATAAAAAGGTGTACCAGGGAATAATAAATTGCTGATGCCTAGGATGATCTTGTGTGTCAGTGTTGGAGTCTGCTGTCAGGATATTTTCTAAAACTTGCTTTAATCAATGAACATCTTCCTACTGCTGCCAGTGAGCCTATAGACCTTGGTGACTGCTGAACAGAGCAGAGGACCCAACACCCTCCACATGCAGACCTTAAACAGAAAGACTGTAAGCAACTGTGAACTCAAGCTGTGTCTGTGAGGGTTAAATGTGTTTAGTTGCATTAGATTTGATTGTCTGTTTTCCGGAACTTTTTTCTTTTATAAAAAAAAAAAAAAATCAGCTTGAAGCTCCTTCTTGGGTGCCAAGAAAGAGCACTCAGCTGTTTTTATAACAGTACTCAAGACTTCACAGAAACTACTGAGTCACATTTATACCAGTAAAATGTTTTTAAATATTGCACCAGGGGATAAGTAGGAAAAATGTGTTGTGGTTCTGGTGATTCAACCAAGGATTTCATAGCTACACATCATTAACACTATAAAATGATCTGTTTCATTTATTTTTTCATTTATATTTCTCTCATATCTCCCTTGTCAGATCTCCAGAGATTTTTCTTTCTATTCCCTGTACTATTAAAGCTGGAAAAGAATGATTTTGCAATTATTACTTATTCACCTGAATGCAAGTTTTAGCTCTTAGAAAAGTGAATATGCTTAAGTGAGCTCTTTTCTTCTTATGCTTATCTCAGTCTATTCTCTGGCAAATTTTTCCACAGGTGTTTCAAAGGCAAAGAATAAAAGTTCCAGTATTGAAAGGATGACTGCTATGAAGGAAAAGGAAGTACTTTTGAAGCAACACAGTAATATTTTAAGAAATGTTTTAAATAGGTTGAAAAATATACTGTTTGTTTATAACACCAGAATTTTATTTCACTTCTCAGGTCTTGATATTTTACTGGATTTCCTTTATTCTTACTATTCATACATATATTTATTCAATGCAGTGGTAATATGTTATAGGGAAAGCAATTCAGAAATTATTATGGCAGTTCTCAAACAAGGAGTGATATACACAAGACACTGTTTCTAAAATAACAAGAGTCATCATCTGTTCATTCAGGAAAACCTTTGGTTTCATATGATGATGCTCTTTTGGGACAATCTGAGACTATTCTGGGATGCAGTGTGGTGCCTTCTACCCTACTCACTTGATTTGCTTGGGCATCCATGGAACACTCTACATGTGTCAACAGCAGAAATTACAAGTTATATTTTCAGGTAAACTGAGGTTCTTCAATGTGTTTTATCTAGGAAAAAAACAAAACCCACTTGTGGTACACAGTACCCCCGTGTAAGCAATTGCTCTCACTAGCTGTCAAGATGATTAGTTTACCACTTTATTTTTCATGTGTAGGTCACACAGATTCCTATTTCCTTGACTGTTTTTGTATTCTGTTACAGTTTTCCCTCTACCATTTCCTTTGTGTTATTCTACAAGGAAATTCTTGCAAACCGAATGATTCCAAGTGATTCCTGTAGGTTCACAGCTCTGCTGGTGATTTCAAAGACTGTGCTTTGTGTTGAATATCTGAAGTACAAAGAAAATTTGTACAACACCACTGCCTTTGTAAAGCAAAATTTTTTACTATTGTAATTTTAGCTACTATTGTCTTCTCTCTGAATATTTGTTCATTTAAGCAATGATCTTAAGGCAACAATCCCCTCTGTGTGGAAGTTGCACTAAACAGGAGTTGCAGGACAGTCCTACAATGAAATCATCCAGTATGGACAAATCTGATCAAAATTTCCAAAAAACTGAGGTGTAAATGCTTTACAGTTTCAGAACTGGGCATTTTCTTTTAAAAGGCTATTGGAGCTCTTGCTTGCCTAGCTGGAACTTGCCTGTCTCCCTTGCCCCCATTTTAGGTAAATGAAAATCCAGTTAATTATCTCTGTTTATTGCTTCCTTGGAGGCTGAATCAATGCAAGCCACTTTCTTTCCTACCTCAAGTTTTTCCCAATTTTCATGTCACACCCTTCCAGTTGATCCAACAAATACAATTATCTGTATGGCTGTGCTGCAAATTGGATTCTTTGAATGACCCAGTTTAAAAATAACTTCAGCCTGAATTGTTTTAAACTTTTTTCCTGCTGAAGCCAGACTATTTTGAGCATAGGTCTTTTGTGAGCAATAGCTTGACCTTTGTGCTTTTCATGTGAAGTCCAGCATGGTTAAAGAAATACATTAACAACTCACATTTTTAATACTCTGGACTTTAATTTCCCTAGATTCTTGGAAAGAAAAACACAGAGTAATTTGGTTCACATTGCTATTAGTGACCACATCAGAGTCAGTAGAAACATGATAAATAAGCATCTACCCATAGCCCTTCTTGAAAGAGTTGTTCATTGTCTGCAAGCCCCCTATAAATCATAATGAGAAAAAGGCCCATTAGTGAATAGGTTGCAGAACAAATACTCAGGGTAGGATGCCTTTCAATATTTGCCAGAGTGAACATGTCCTTTTGGGGAGAAATAGTGCTGAAGCTTCGATCACAGCACATGGTGCAGTGGGGCTGGTAAGGAGCATCTTTGTTAGCATGGCTGAGATCACAGGCCTGTTCCCAGCACCTAGGACATCAGAAACATCATAATCACAGAGATGGTATGTGGTTGGTATGCTGTTGTTCTGGCTTTTGAAAAGATTAAGGTTGAAAAATCAGTGCTAGAATTCTTTATGCCCTTCTATGCTGGCTGACAAACGGAGAGCAACGGGTCCTGATCACTGTGTTCCTCGAGCCTGCAATCTGCTGCCTGGGCTCTGCCATATGACTGATTCTGTGCATGTTACATGCAGCACCTGCTGCTCTGTGGAGTACTTTGGGGAAAGCCAGCAAAACTGAATACACATTTTTTCCTCATGACTTCATATTAACTAAAAGCCTGTGACATACAAAACTTGATGTTGTTACAAGCTCTGCTTCTGAGTAATAACCTCTCCCTCTCTCAAGGGGGGATAAAAGTTTGAGCTCAAAACCAGGGCTTCAACTACCTCCTAATCTGATTTTCTTGTCACTGACCCATGCAAAAAAATTATGCTTGTTTGCAATATATCAGAATTGTCACATTAATGCATGAGCATTTTTTTAATAACAGCAATTATAAGTTGCTCAATACTTGAGTTAGGATCTAGGAATAGTGGCTGGAAATACTCCTCAGAAGAGCAAACATTTTGACAATCCCTAAGTGTCTTGCAGATAATATGTTTAATTTTTATTTTGTTTATACTGACAAAAACTGATAGTAACAGGAAATGGATAATGTAATAAATCATGCCTTTGTTATATGGACAAGAAAAAATATTATAGTTTTATTATCTGACCTTTTAAAGACAAGACTAATACTGTTTGTAATCAGAAACATGTGTCTCATCAGCAGCTTTGTGTCAGATTAGAAAAGCTGTGATGTCCAAACTGTAAGGCCACAAATCAGCATGGATAAGCATTCTAGTGCAAAAACCAGCTACAATAGCAAAGCTGGAGGAAAAAACATACTTTTGGATTCACAAAGCATGTGTGGACTTTATTTTCCTTCCTTTTTCTTATGCATACATAAAACCTATTTTTCATTAATAGTAGTTAAACCAGCTATCATAAGATTAAGCTGTTAGGATCTTATGGATAACAAGACAAAAGATTTCATTCCACTTCTGTCCCTTGCTGGCCCAAGTGTCTGGCTGATCCTGCTGATCTCTGTAAGTCTGTATGTAGGGTTTTATATACGTGCTCCCAAGTCTTGGAGTTATGGAGTTCCAAATAGGTGTATGAGTGTGATGGGGGACAAAGACAGATTTAACCATCAAGTCTCTACAAGTTCAATGTGAGAACTGGATGTAAGATCATGCAATAAATCCTCAAAGTTGGGAGCTAGAAAAATAATGGATTTGCCTTTTTGACAAAGATGAACAGTGACTTATTCATAGCTATGAGAAATGATGAAAGCCCTGCTGTCTTTAAACAAGACTTAACACAGTAAACAACTTTCTGAAACAAATTCTTAATACCGAGAAGATAGGTTGGATAATCCAGCTAGTTTTTCTAAAATCTTGTAGGACTGTAGAAGAGCCATTATATAATATGGGGCCAAAGTTTTGTTTAACATACAGTGGACACCTATAAAGGTATGAGAAGAGCATTCATGTAACAGTGGTCCATTATAATGCCATAGATCGTATCTTCATGTTTAGTTAACAAGAATATCACAGAATCAGCTGTGTTGGAAGGGACCCACAGGATCATCAAGCCCAGCTCCTGGCCTTGCACAGCAGCATCCCAAAGAATCCCCCAGTGCCTGAGAGCATTGTCCAAAGGCATCTGGAGGTCTGTCAGGCTGCTGCTGTGACCACTTCTCCAGGGAGCCTTTTCCAGTGCCCAACCACCTCTGGGTGAAGAACCTTTTTCTAATGTCCAACCTACACCTTGCCTGCTAACATTAAATTATGGAATATATAGAAAAGTAGCTCCTATGGATTGAACCTTCATTAGCTTTTATAAATTAAGCCACTGACCCAGCTGTGGATTGAGTCCATCTATTCCATGAGAAGTTTTGCTGTCAGTGAGGCCAGAGCACAGCTGGTGCAGGGGCACGATGGGGACTCCAGCTATCAGCAGCAGACATCCCCACCCCTCCTTTGGGGCTGGAACTGGAGCTTTTCTTCTGCCACAGTCCCAGTAAAGCTGTAGCTGCTGGGTGTTTGCAGGTAGGTCACTGCTTGTGCACCAGGCAACCTGCACTCAGCATTACTGGAATGAGCTGTACCCCTTCAGTCTGCACTGTATTTCCTTTTGCAGCAGAATTAGTAACAATTCTTGAGTTGGAATTAACAGCTTGATCCACCTCGCAAATTGCAATATTTGACACCAAGAGATTACAATCAAATGTATAAAAAATTGCAAAAAGAGGGTAAAACAAATGTTCAGGCATCACTATGTAGTTCCTCAGGACAACAAATTTGGTAGCCAGGAAGTCCTGCCTATCAGCTTCTCCCTCTCCTTCAATTCTGCACAGCATTCCTAATTGTGCTCCACTACATCTCTGTGTGCACCACAATCATCATTAAAAAGTCAGCATTTCTCAGCAATGCCACCCAAGAGTATCTGATACATCATTCTCCTGTCTCTGAGAAGGACATAATTGCTGAATTGCTACACTAAAGTTTTTTTTATGGTAGCTACTATAATTTCAGCTCTACCCTTGATGTGGTTTAAAAGGCCTTGCAAAGACAGATATTTTGTGTGTTTAGCATATTTCTAATTTACCAAACTAATATTAAATTTAATTTATATGGGAGGTAAATGAATTATTGCATCCAAGAGACTAATAAAATCTCTTCATTTGTTTTCTCAATTACAGCATTTGCTCCAAAATAAGTTTTGATGGAAACAGATGACACCAGATAAAAACATGTTTCTGTGCATGCAGATACCAAGCACCTTGCTTTGGAGTGCTGTTCCTCACTGAACTGGCCATGATGCAGATTTTCTGTGCCTTCCACAAAAATGCTTGTCTCCTACAGGATTCAGTGTACAGTTTTATGCACAGGCAGTTTCACTTTTGAAAAGACAGTTCTAAAGCAGAGTTAATTATTTTGAGTGAATTACCACATCCAAAACTAAAGATTATGTCTTCTGAAAGACAGTGTCATCTGTTTCCATTAAAACTTATTTTGGAGAAAATGCTGGTAGGTAATTCAAGTGCAAGCACAGTTTTCAAAAAACTATATTGGAATGATACATTTGGACTTAAAAATATTTAGGGAAGCCAAGTCTGATTGGAAGACTTTTTTTCCAGACCCTCCTGTCCTCATCTGGTTATACAGCTCAAAGAATCAATTACCAGCCTTTTTTCACAAAGATTTTAACATTTAGGCTGTGGGTTTGGTTTGTAAGAATTAATAACTTTAAAGATACAGAAGCTGAAATCTGCAAGGCATCCTTTGTCCTCCTCTGTGTGATAAGCAAAGTTTAGCCCTTAATGTGGTGTAAACACCAGGAGAAGAACAAAAAACAACCCATGAAATTTCTATGAAATCTACCTAGAAAGCGTGACATGTGCATGAAAAGGCCTCACAAATTGATGCAGATGCCTCAGGACTAAATGATTAACTGCAGAATCACATTCAAAAATAAATTACAAGCAATAGATACAGGCCCAAAAAGGCCTGCTCCACAGGGAAATAATTTTCTCAGTTCATTGTCACTTTATATTACCCATCCATCATTTGGTCACCAGTTTCAGCTATTCAGTTGCTGCCAAGTCTATTTTCAAGTTTCCACATTCCTTCTGTGTCATTGCATCTTCCCTTTCTCCTGGAACGCTCTGGCACTGTGTCTGCTGGCTCTTCAGGCTCCAGGGTCAAATGTAAAGTGTGTTTGGGGCCTTGAGGGAGTGTCTTGGTTTCTTGGGGCTTTCTTGAGCCATATTTTTTGTCTTTTGTGCTTGCACAGATGCTCCATTACTTCACGCAAGAAAAGCTGGCGTATCAAACAAGAGTGTGAAGTATCTGTGCATCCCCCATGGCCTTTGGGTGGGATCACAGTGACTATTGTCACCTTTTGGGGTGCTAATTAATCCCTGTATATTGGCTTACAGTAGGATACAAGTGTTGTTTCTTTTTTTTTTCTTTTCCATGAAAAGGGAATATTTTCTGTCTTACAGTTTCTGAGAGTTTCTGGCCAAAATCCTGTTCCAGCTTACTGTCATGTATCTGGAATTTTTCCACCATGTTAAAACAAAATGTAACTTTCTGCTCTGCTCTCTTCAGGAAGCTCCTTTGAAAAACCCTGTGCAATATTATAGTATTGGATGGGGCACCATTTTCTAGGAGAGTAATTTCTGTTGTGCTACCCCCAGTAGAAGCACAATGTAAAGTTACTTATTAAAAAAAACATCAAGAACTAAACTTACATCTACTGCCCTGACCATACCCATTTCATTGAGTTTTTCAAGTTTTTTTTCTTGTGAAATAGGAGAATAAACAGCACCCTTTCTTTTCACTGAGTACTTCCTTGACTGTTTCTTTGCTCTTCATTCTGCTTTCTTGCAGTTTGGTATCCTAAGAAAACAGGTATAACCCTACCCAAAAATGCTCTGGTTTTTTACATTCAGGGAAAAATGCAAAAACTTTCCCTTATTTGCCGAGATATTCTTACACAGATCTTGAAACACATTTATTTCTCTCTACTGCAGCAGTTGGGTGGAGATGTTTTTCTAATTCTTTCTAATCACTTTGCAATTTATTTCTGAGCCCACTTCCTGTTTCCTTTTTAAAAGATATACATTTGGCAATTGCATTGTGACATTTTGTCATTATTAGCATTTGGGGGAGTAGAAACAAGATTCAAGTACATTCCTCAATGAAACTTCAGCAAAGATGATGTTTTCATTTGTGTTTTCACTGACAGCAGCCACATAAAATTTTAACTGCAAGATATAGTACTGGCTCAGTGTTTCTCAGCAGCGTCAATAAAAATGTACCACTGTCCCTCAGGATTTTGTTTAAATCCCTTTGATATTAACATTAACATCGTGGTTTGATGCAATGACCAAGAGAAGGTGTTGGCTGCAGCAATAACCAGCTGGGATGGTGCTGCCTGGCTAAGCTCAGTGCTTGTCTTTGCCTCTTCCCTTCTCTCCAGAGCTGAAGGGCCACAACCAAACCTCCTGTGACCACAGAGCCATGGATACCATGCCAGTGCTCAGGAGAAAGGTGCTGAAAGGAAAACAGCTTGCTCTGACTTTACCCACAGCTTTTCCTTGTAACTGGGATATTCCCAGGCAGCCACTTCTCCCAGAAAAGAGGGAAGCATAAAGCCTTGCCTTTCCCACCCCTACCTGTCTGATGAGCTGACTGCTTTCTCCCGTCATGAAGACTGCCTGAGAAGTACATAACTATTAGAACATGGATCCATAAAAACCAGCAAACATTGCTGGATCTGATTTTGTGATTTTTTTTCTATTATTTCTTTAAAATAAAGAAAAGGGACATTGCTTCCTGTTAACTGTGCTGTTGATTTTATTTCCCTGTGCCTAGAAACATGTTGCCTTAATTTCCCTGTTCCCAGCCCTCATACTTACCCTTTTGCTCTACAACTTGTCTTAATTTAGGCCACAGCTGTCTCTAGTCTCTGGGCTAAATACTAAACTAACTGATTTTAGCAAAATTACTAACTCTGTTTTCACCAGTAAATAATCAAAAGCAACCAAACAACAAATCTTATGGCTTGAGCTCATTCTCTCAGTTTTCCATGAACCATTGTCTGGTTCTCTGCTTCACTTTTCTGTTCTCTTTGTCTTTCTTGATGGGCCACTTGTTTCCAGACATTCTTTTTTTTTTTTTTGTCATCTTCAATCATCACCTTTTCTCCACTACCTGTCGCTACTTCTATGGAGCATTGCAATCATTTGTTTCAATTTCTAACCATAATAAAACCTGTCAATTCAAATCAATCTGGATGCTTTTAAACAAGTGCACCCCAGAGTGAGAGATAATATTAATTAAGTCATTAAGCTGTGCTAGAAATACTATCCAAGGAAATTAAGCTGTTATGGCTTCTATCTCCCTAAATATCAAAGCTATATTTCGTTTTTGTTGGTGTGTTTTTGGGTTGTTTTGGTTGTTTTTTGTTTCGTTGTTTTTTGGTTTTTTTACAGAGAGGTTATTAAATATTAAACACTCATTTATTTGTCATGCTCTACTACTTGAGTCATTGTACAATGACACTTCAGCTGTTTGATATCTTCCATCCATCATTTGGACAGTGAGAAATAACCCCTCAACCCCTAAAGTGGTTGCTCCACGCAACTGGAATTCACAATGCAGGGAATGTTCATTGTATCAGCTGGCCCTGATCTGGTTTACAATATGTCAACACTTTCTGCTGTGTTTGTCAAGTGCATGTCAGAAGCAATTGATGTTCAGCAAAAGGGAAGAGGAATATACAAGGTTTTACAGCTGATTTATTAAATCATATGATCCAGGAAAAAAAAAATTAAAAATCAATCCAAACAGCTGAGTTTTACTTGAGCTGACTTGACCCTGACTGACCCTAGAGGAGAAAACTTTTTATCTGTACCTGCTTCTCCCTAACTGCACTAAGTGCAACCACAGTCCTCAATCACACTAACTGAGGAAAATGTGAGGTATAAAGTGGTGCTTTACTAATCCTCTAGAGCTTGAATAAGAATAATTTTTGTTCTTACAGCCAAATTAAGAAAGTTCTGATTCAAGAAGTG
The DNA here is from genome assembly GCA_024500445.1 of Entomyzon cyanotis. Taxonomy (NCBI): domain Eukaryota; kingdom Metazoa; phylum Chordata; class Aves; order Passeriformes; family Meliphagidae; genus Entomyzon; species Entomyzon cyanotis. The sequence goes on along the minus strand of JAKEPQ010001018.1, from coordinate 47,573,657 downwards.
AGTTCTCAAGGTCCATTCTTTCAAAGGTGAAGAAACACAAATGTCAGGATTGGCTGAATTTGAAATTTCTGGCCTAAATAAATTCAGACCTGAGTTTACAGCACTTTTTTAATGCCCAAATATGAAGTCAATCATGAGAAAATACATGATGAGCATAAGCTTGAAAGAAATGGAAGAGTGACACAAAATTAAGTTCAGAATTTACTCTCTGTTTTTCATTTTTGCCAGGTGTTAATTTTCTTTTTAAACTTCTTTCTGTGTATAACCTCGATGTGTACTGTCCTCTTCTGGTCTCTGTTTCTCTAAGATGTGTAGATAAATGAGCCACATGAAGTGATTTTAATGTGTCCTTTATTTTTGCCATGCTGGTCCGAAATTCCTGATGCAATCCAGAAATTTGTGTTGACATTTCACTATCACTCTTTATTGTTTTGGGTTTTTTTACAAACTGTGAAAACAACTTTTTCTCTGTATTTCTGGTATAAATCCTGAATATTATGTATGTAAATATGATCGTTGCGAGACAATTTGCTTTAGAACTATTTCTGAGGCATCCTGGAGAAAAATAATAGAGCAGAGGAGTATGTTTTTGAAGCACAGAGCACTGAAACAGCACAGGGAACGAAGAGCGAGGCAACAGTGAAAGCAGATAGCATGCAGTCCACAGGCCAAAATCATGATTTGTTAACCTATAACTCAGGAAGAAGACAAAGAAAGGAACTATGGTTTATGGCTAGCAGTCAAGAGGTAACTGAGTATGTGCTTATGCAATAAATTCTGTATTAATTCTCTGTAGGTAGAAGACTTTTTTTCTCCTTTATCTTCCCCTCCAGCAGGAAAATTGGATAAGCACAAGCAGATCAATGCTGGTGAGCCCATTACCTCTTCTGTATATATTTAAAGCTGTTATTCTGATCTTCACAGTTGTATTTATTGTTTAGTAGAACAGGATCCATATGCAGAGAAATAACACTTTCTCATATGTATGTCGCTGGCAAACCTCATCCACCTAAAGCTGTTTCCAATGTAAATAAGTAAAATATTTTATATTTTTCATTTGGTATTAGTTTCTTTAAAAAGCACCTGAAGATTAAACTTCAAATCACACTGTTTGTTTTCTATGTGTTGGTTTATTACAAACGATATTTTCAAATACTTTTCCTGTGAAAAAAACACCCTGGAGATGAGAGGTTCTATAGGATCTACCATAGCAGAAAGGATAATTAAATTAATCTCACCTGCAGGCTAAGGAGTGGGAAGTTAAAACCCAACATTTTTTGAAAAGTAGGTTAAGATATCAAAATTTGATTGTAACAATATACAAATGTAACATATTAATTAGTTCCACTACCTGGGAAAATGTCCAAAGGCTCCTTATCAGGACAGCAAATACTTTCCTGAACCAACCCACACTTCAGGGAAAATGTTACTCAAACAGAGATTATCTGCCTAAACACCACCCCTAGAGCTCCTTGAATCCCCTCTGCAAAAAGGTATTTTCCCTGTGGCATTTACCCATCTCTGAAAAATCAATATTGCAACCAGATCATATACTAGAAAGGGTAAAAATAATGGCTTTTACCTAATTCTACCTCAGCCAAAACCAGTACAACCTATTTTCTCATTAAATCAGAGCAACTTAGCCAGTTAGGGAGCAAGAACCAATGACCACTGTAACCACACACCCCTCAAATGAGGCATTAAAAAAGCACCAAAAAGAAGCTCCATGAGAAAAAGCTTTTTATGTGCAAAAAGAAGTACATAATAAAATCAGACAGAAGTAATTAAATTTTCACTGGAGGCAGAGCAAAAATGTTAATGCTCGGAATGCTCAAAAAATTCCATTCCTCTTTCTCGGTTTTATAATTTGCTATTTGAATGCTTACATTTCATAGAGCAATGACAATAACTATTCTATGTTTAAGATCATTTAGGACATTTTTCTTGTGTCTCAATTTCTTGAAACCACCCATTACATCAGGATGACATCTTCAGTTGCATTTTTTCCTGAGTGTAAAAATCCAGGAAATAGAAAAACAAAATTTAAAACTGATAAACCAATAGAAGCATTTCAGAAGGGTATTTTGGGCTTTTTGTTGTGGCTTTTGTTGTTGCTGCTTTTAGCATGCATTTATTGATTAATGAGACAATCATGATTTTAGAAGAGGAACGTGTTTTTCCATCAGGATTGACCCATGGAATTGGGTCAATCTGTCCAACTCTCACTGCAGGATTATGGTCTAAGGTTTGTCTGTGGAGAGAAGGCACAACACAGAGAGAGAGTAGAACACCTACTCCCCATTAACTCCCTACTTAGACACTTACTGAATCTGTGATAAAGTTGTCATATTTTGGATTAGTTTACTACACTCAGATGACCATTACAAAGAAACCTATAAACAGATCTCTTTTCCAGGACTGTGAGATGGAGCTTTCTTGAACCCCTTGCCCTCACTCACAGTTCAGTTTTCTGGGCACGATATAAGCTGATAGAATTAATTTAGATTATGATCATTTGTTTGAATAAAAGGGGTTTTTTTTCTGGCCAATAAACAGACAAAAGAATTAACAATCACATTTGTCATTAATTTTACTCTTCACTACAGTCATATTTTATATGAAATCTGTTTCTAATTCATGCTTAGGGATCTAGGAGACATACTGAATAGTGCTAAAGGAAATTATTTTTAAACAGGCATTCTCATTTTTCCAAGCAAATTCAGTGATCATAGCAAAATAAACAAACCAATGCAGCGGGCAACCAAAATAATGCTGCTGAAGCAGTTTGGGGGTTTTTAAACAAATTTAGGCTTTGTTGTCTCAAGAATTCTTTTTACAATACTATTGACTACATTTTTCAGTAATGTAAAGCAATAGTATTAAATATTTGGATTTTAAATTCCTATACTAATATTGTGCAGGTTTTCAACAGTAGCAAGGACATATCCATGGGCCAGGAGCATTACAGCAGAATCATTAAAGAATCATTAAAGTGTCACAGAACCAAAACATGCCTCACATCCTTCCACTTAGAGAGAAAATATCAGGTCACAAGCAGAAATGCAGAATTCATCTTGAAGATAGTGATAACCTTTTACCAAATCAGAGAAGAGGGGGTTTAACCTTAGTTCCTTTAGGTGCTCCCTGCTGAATTGTGTCAGGCTGTGCTCACTGTCCAGTGCTCATTTCAAGTATATATTTTGCTTTCTACAGGGTGTATTACATTATAGCTATTACAGCTGTTCAATATTTTCTTACTGGTTACCATAATGGAAGAAAATATTTTCACTGAAAATACATCTTTGCCTTTTAAAAATATTTTAAGCAAGGAAACAATGTGGCAGTTTAAGGATAAAAATACTTGTCATTGTATTCCTTCCTTCCTTCCTTCCTTCCTTCCTTCCTTCCTTCCTTCCTTCCTTCCTTCCTTCCCTCCTTCCTTCCTTCCTTCCCTTTAATAAGCATTTCTTTTTATTTTGATGTAAAATCCCAATGATGATTACAGCCTGTTTAATTGTTCCTTTCCCTAATCAATTAACCTCTGAAGTCCCTATGGAGAGGCTATTACAGGTCCTTTCCCTACTGAACTGCCTACTTGCCTCTGCCTCCTGTGCACCTGTGATGCCATAAATTAGTCACAGATGGCCTGCTAGGATATAATCACTGCCATTTGTCATGAAGTTGATAGCTGTATCACTTTCTCTTGCTCTGCAGAATCTACTACTTGACAGGTCAAAATTTCTACCTCTGTAAGTTCTATTAGGATAAAAAAGGAAAGAGAAAAGGTTTAAAGGTCAAGCCCTGACAGGACTCCAGCCCCTTGAAAAGGAGAAACAAATTGCATATTAGATGCCCAGAATCCCTCTGTGCTGGTTGTGGAGACTTTGATGCCAAAACAGTGAGCCCTGTGAGATTTCTGGCTTAACTCTGTTCTCTAGTTACCCAGAGCAAAAAACACAAAAGATGAGTATTTTTTAAATCCCAGAGCCATAATGAGGTGTCTGTTCCTGCACTCTTCCTTCTGGCAGGTTTGAATTTTTTTCTTCTCCCTGAAATACTGGCCTGGGACCATGTCAAGAGAAAAGGATTTCCTTGCCCTTGTAGTTATCTATTAGTTGTGGTGTTTCCCAAGAAGCCAGTAAGATAGATGATGTGCTCTCATTTTCCTTTTCTAACTAACACACAGGAACATCTCTTAGCTCTTCCAGGAGGACTTATTTAATTTTCCAGGGAAGGGCCACAAGCAGCCACCCACCCCTATGGTGCTGATGGGTGCTGCCATGTGGGAAACAACAGCTCCAGGCAGAGTGGTGACAAGGCAGCCTGAGTGCACAGCTGGTGATGGGGATGTGACCTGGGGACATCCAGCCCTTGGCAGGTTTTTCTTTCACTGGGATCCCTCTGCCATTTGGATCAGGCCTGTGGAGCAGGGAAAGAAGGGACTGAAACCTGAGAGTAGATCTTAAAAAGTCTTAGTGTGAAAAAAGCTTTGTCTGTCTATCCTGAGACACTGCAAGTCCTGTAGACTTCCAAATATGCTTCTTGCCTACAGCAGCTCTTTGTTCTTGGATCTACTTGGAGGTATTTCTTTTCCACAGTAAATATATTTTGTATATTGCCCTAATTGTAATATCAATTTTAAAACCACATAAATTCTTTAGTCTGGTAGTTTGCTTTTACACAAACTTCGTTACTAAAAGAAACATTTTGTAATTAGCAATTCTCTAAGGATGTTTTGCCCACATCAATAAATTGCATTGGAGAAGTAGCAAATGATCAGGTTTTCAAATTAAGTTTTAACAGCAGTAAAATGAAGCTTGGAACCCAAAACCAGAGACAAGCCTTTCAGGAGTGTGACAGTTAACTTTTGGATGCTCACCTTGGAATATTTCCCAGGGAGGAATGTTGGAAAAACATAAATCTTTAAAATTTGAACCTGTATGCCCTGCTTTTCAGACTTTAACTGCTAGATCATGCTTCTGCTATCACCTTTGCCTATCAATCTTGAATCTCAAACAAGAGAGACTTTTTTTTCCTAATCTTTAGGAAAAAAAGTGAAATATTTGTCCATGAGTCCAGCCAGATTAACAGTATCCAAACAAACTAGTACTTGATCTAAAACCAACACTTGACCTAAAACCAGCACAAAACTGATGTAAAAAGATTTTGGGACTTGATGATATCATGCTTTGTCCTCACAAAGTTTAAAATTAATGTAAAATAGATAGCAGCTGGTGCTTGTTTAGAGGGCAGCCTGTTCCATGGGTGGTACTGTGTGCTGTGTAGCTGAAGAACAGTCACTTCATTATTCTCCTACACTAACCTCCACTGAAATATTTTTGTGTTTCTTCAGATAAATTTCCACTGATTGTAAATGTTTTACTTTGCTACAGTTATACTTTGTACAAACAAACCATTTCCCTAAACTAAAGGAAGGAAGCCAGATTCCTACACACTGTATCAGTGTCCAAACCACCGTCAAGAAACAAAATCATTATGTTACATATTTCCATGTTCTACTGAGTATCTGAATGCTCAATTAAAAAAAAAAAAAAAAAGACCTCTGTCAGCTCCACTGCTATATACACTGTAACAGAGCAAATAGAGACCTTCTTGAGAAAACAGAAGATATCTACCCATGGAAATATTTTCAGACAAATTTAGGAATAATGTGACTATTTTGAAGTCTGACTTACAGAATAAAGAGCATTTTCTTCTTTTCTTTGACCTTTCCCTTTCCTTCTTCTCTCCATCTTTTACTATACAAAACTATTGGAAAATGTTTGTTTGTGAATAGAACTGAAATTATTTAAATAACATTTTCCAGCAATTAAATTCAGGGTAACCAAATTAATAGAACTGAAGAATAATCCTATTTAAATTGAAAGGGAAGTATTAAGGTTAGAAAAGACCTTTATCATCAAGTCCAACAATTAATCCAGCACTACCAAGTCACCACTAAATCATGTCCTTAAGTGCACCATGTTCACATCTTTTAAATATCCCCAGGGTAGATGACTCAACCACTTTCCTGGGCAGCCTATTCAGTGCTTGACAGCCCTTTTTGTGAAGCATTTTTTCCTAATATCCAATGTAAACCTCCCCTGGTAGAACTTGAGGCCATTTCCATCTTTGCCTAGGGTCGTTACTTGGAAGAAGAGGCAGACACCCACCTCACTGTAACTTCCTTTCAGGTACTTGTAGAGAGCCATAGTTTGTTGGTAACAAGTGAAATTCCTGTTGCACCACTCTCACACAGTAACATCCCAGTGTTGTACTCTTCTTTGATTCTACCTTCATTTTGCATGTGGAAAGATTCTTGCCCATTGCTTATTGTAGCTTTGCTCTCCTAGGAGTTTATTGGCTTGTTCTGAGAGCCACGACTTCAAACAAAATAGTGATGATTTATTTTGGTGAGGTTCCAAGTAGGTGAATTTAATTGTCATATTTTTGGTCAACATAAACTAAAGCAGAACAGAGAGAAATCTGAGCATATTTAATCACAGGGTGCTGTCGTGCTGCTGAGGAAAGTCATAAACAGTTGACTCCAAGCTGGGAACATTGTGCCAAACATTTGTATCTGGAACAGGACTGTACGTTCCACCAGTGTGCTGCAACAGGGAGAGCCTTAATACAGGGAGTTCAGCACAAGTAGAAAAATGTTTTGAAAATGAAAGAGGTCATGACAGGGGGGTGGAATGGGCCTGGAGAGCATGGTGCATCCAGAAAAGAAGAAAATATTATGTTTCCTAATATGCAACAAAACTGAGTAAAATTATTTCTTATATAATCCATTCAGAAAAGAAGCAAGTCAAAGAGTTCTCAAGGGATTTTCGGGTTTTTTCTCCCAACCATACTCAAAATAAGTCATTTTGAGTGACAGACAACTGAATCCACTACAATTAGCATATATCTTCCTTGCTGGCAACAACATCAAACTGAGGACTGTACGAGCACTGTATACCCATCATGTTACTAAAAGTTTTGCTGAGGATAGGAAGGAAATGATACTGCTTTGATGTTACTTTTGGCTTCCAGTCCCAGGATTTGGATGAAAAAAGACTGCAATAATATTTTAACCTGTTTATAGGGATCCAAACCCATCACTCTCAGCAGAGTGCCCTAATCACTCTGTGGTTTAGGGAAGGAAGCACACTCCACATGCCTACTGCTGAAATTGCTCCAGGATTCACTGGTGGAGAGAGAAGAGCTAGGAGAGGCAGATGGAAAACAGATTGTATTCCTGTGGTAAGGCATTAACCTTGGAGAAACACAGTCCCTCTGCTAATGTTTGTGCTATCAGGGTGTGGGTGGAATGCATGTCTCCTTCCAGGCTGCAGTCCCAACATCTGGGATCCCAGCCCAGGTCAGCTCAGTACCATAACTAGGAGAGTTTCATACTGAGTTAAACTACCAAGTTCCGCACGTTAAACACTGAGTGCAGTCACACTTTCTCTCAAGCTGTCTGGCACTGGCTACATTTTGGTCTTACTTTCAGCAGGTAAGATGAAGCCTGTGCTAAAGATTGCCTTTCCCATATGAGCTGTCAGAGATTTGGGCCCCTGTGCTGAGCAGACAGACCAGCCTGCATCTGGATCTTCTGGGGATGAAGTGTGAGTGCAGCTGCAGCTCTGCCCTAAATACATTTCTGCCTAAGAACAAGTTCTGGGTCATCATCCTGATATCTCTAACTCTCCCTGTGCTCTGAATGGAGATTTAGTGAGTTTCATTCAGGATTTTGGCTTGTTTGGGGGCCAGGCTGATACTCTTCAGGGCACCATGATGCCTTATTCATAGATGCCTACATTTGAACCCTAAGCCTTAGGCTTTAATCCATCACTTACGCAGAACCTATGTATAATTCCTTATTAAACAGTTCCTGTGCCATGAATTTAAATTTTCTTAGCCTTAAGATCTTCCTGAATTCATTTGTACTGCTAAATTTCACCTTATTTCTAGCTCTACAGCATGACTTTCCCTCTCTTGTGCTGTTTCTGCAGCTATTCTGGTCTTTGGCCAACTCTTAGTCAAATATGTTCAAATTAATGCAGGTGGCTTAAAATCTATTTAAACTAGTAAATGATGAAAAGTAAATCAAAATCAACAGACACTTCCCCTTAGCATACTGTATGTTTTCTGTTATCAGACTGTTTAAATTATAGAATGTCTGGTCTATGTCTTCTTCTATTTCTTCAGCAGCACTTAGTACAAGTAAACAGGGGCATTGTGCAAAAACTAATCCAAACAGAGCTCTCCTTGATTTACTCCAAATCTACATATTAGAATAAAGACAAGTCTATATTTTCTTAAATCTCTGTTTTGACTGGTAAGCAATGACTCTATGGGCCAAATTCCCCTTCCTTCAATTAGAGTTGCATATTGTTTTTTCATTCAAACGACCACACACAAATTGCTCTGGTCTGGTGCCCAGATAGCACACAGATTTCTTGTAGCAATTCACTTAAGAAAGTTGATTTCTGTATTTTATGTCTTGCTTGTTATTTCAGAAATTAGCTGTGCCCTTTTTTCTATGTAAATGCATTTCTTCCAAGGGTATATTTTTGTTCCAAACTTCTAAATTAAAAAAAAAACATCTTTCTTTTGCTTTTGTTCCCCTTAAGGGCTATTTAATATAATCTTATCCTTTCAGCACTTTAGATTAAATTTTTGGTTATTTGATTATTTTTCACTAAAACTCTGTCATCTTATGAAACCAAACCTCTGGATAGATGAAAATCATCATTTATCAAAATGAGCAGAAACAAAAAACGCAAAATTAATGTCAAATCAGGTATCTTTTGTGATCATTTCAAATTTGCTCAGTCAGAAAACTGCCTGTTAAATACCTGACAGTACATTCAAAATCTCATTTATTTTAACTTCAGCCAATCTGTTTGTTTGAATTGAAAAGTCAAATAGTTTTGCTTTGGAAAAATGGCACCACTTCATAGAAAATATATAAGTCAATGTACATTAGTGTAAGACTTGGGTTTCTTTGTTTGTTAGCATCTGCATATGCTCTAGGACATGACACTTTTAATCCCCTGCACTGGTTCTGTTTTGTTCTTATTTGTCTCTATGATGCTGACTGACACCTCAGGACTTTTGGGCATATTGTATCCATTTGCTCCTTTGCTTGATTACTCCACAGTAGCCAACACAGATAGAATCTCCATTCTACTTTAGTGCAAATCATAGTGTAAATGGTAATTTAACCAAATAAATGAGAAAAAAAGATCCTCACAAATTAGAAGTATGTGTTAGTATTACATGTCTTCTTGCTATTATTTGATTTACATCTTGTTAGTTTAGAGAAATCCTGTATCTCTCAGATATAACTAAAAATTGGGGATGTTGCCTAGGGTTTTCACAGTAAACAGTTCTAAATCTACACAGTGTTTTTCCCTGCTGTACACACCCTGTAACTTAACTATATCCCAAACATTCTGCAGTCATTTAAAGAATATGTGTCTCGGCTTTCATTCAACAACTTTTTGAGCTTGAAAAACATACATCTGTAAATCTGAGTCAAAACCATTTCAACCTATTTTATTGAGGCCAAAGGGAAGAGAGAAGAGTGACAATTATCTAATGTTACCCTTCCTGACCCCAGCAGAGTCTGTGGGAGTTTTCCCACTGAGTTCATGGAGTTGAAATTTTGACCTGGCTTAGTTCCAGCCTTTGAAGACAAGAGGGTGAACAGCACCTGCAGTCTCTTTTGTATGATTAGTAAGATATGGGGAAAACAAATTTTTTTTCCAAAACAAAAGCCCATCTCTTGCATCTTTTTTGAGGCACCCTTATGATTCAGACAGAACAAGAAACCTGAATTACCTCAGAGACAATGAAAGGAATTAGATTCTGAAAAAGCTATATAAGTCTAGTGTGTTTTACTTCATTTCACGTCACGTACAACTCAACCACAGTGAGAAATGCCACTCAGCATCCCATGAAAACATGACAGACCAAAATAAAGTGATGAATAGTACCTTTTCTCCAAGATTTTCTGTATCTGTCTTCTTCCTGCATGATGTAGGCAACATAATGATGTAATTGTGCCAATAAAACCTACTGAAATTTGGTGGATGTGGTTTCAGCTCATGCCCAGAGGGTATGAGCACATACTGCTATAAGCAAGAGCAAATTTTAGAGGATCAATTGCAAAATAAAATTCCACCGAATTTCTAAAAATACTTACTCCTCCCTTGCCATTCCTCTTCTCTCTTTCTCTACCACAAGACAAATATAATGGTTTTGTTATCTTTCCCTTCTGCTACACAGGAACCAACTGCCTTTATATCCCACTGGATGAAATAATTAAATAAATCCCAGAAGAGTCATTCTGAATCTTTTTTTCCACCAGTAATAAAATCTCCTCTCATGAAAAAAAAAGCTCTGGCTGCACACCTTGCCCTGATTTGTTGCATGGTTTCAAAGTATTCAAAGGCAACTTCTTTCACACAAGTATTAGCACTTGACTTTACATTTGTAAATTAAGTGGGTGTTTAAATCTGCAAGTATTCCTCCCAGTTTAAGCATTTTATTACTGCTCTCTTCTTCTCTCTCCGACAAAACTTGGTTTAATAAAAATTATTTTATAACATCGCTGTATTCCAGCTGCTGTGGAAGCAATGATTTGCAAATTACTGAAACATCAAGGTTGTATTTCTAGTGTTTCACCCTTCTGACCATGCTGGAATGAGCACATCCAAAGCAAAAGTCTGTATGTTCTGACCACTTGACTCTATGGCACCATTTTTATTTGTACATCCTGATACAGGACATTTACTGTATCAGTTTTTGAAATTGTTTTAAAACAGAAACTGAAGGCTACTAAAGTAGTTTGATTTTACCTGTAAGGAAAATAATTAATTACCAGGTAAAGTTAAGTTCTATAGCTGACAGAGTTAAACTGCAGTTGTTGGCCTAACCTCACAGTTTTGTAGGAAAGGACCTAAAGTGCCTAATTCAACACCTAAGACAGTTTCATGAGGTCTGCTCTCAGTTCAGTCCCATAACATATTAAATTCATATTGCAGCCCTGTACTTCCATGCTCATCAAATACTTCCCAATTAGTCTTCCACATTTCCTTCCCATCCTTGCCAGCACAGAGCATCCTGGGCTATGGCATTATTGCTTAAAATTCAACTGCAGTTCTGGGCCAAGGGAAATAAATATCCAAATCTGCATGTCCATGAGGAAATATAGGTTATAACGAGTGCCTCCAAATACATTTGGGCATCAGCCATTGCTTTCACCTTGTTTTACTGTGATATTTACTTTCCCCAGACTATTTGCATAGCAGCAATGTAATAAGCAAATTAATTTTAAAAAGTGAGGAATTTGATTTCAATTCCAACCTGAAGGAACTAAAAACCATCCTGGTATTTTCTGAAAAGTGTTCTTTCTAACAGACATGTTGTGAAGAATATTTGAGCTTGGGTGGTAATAGGAAATGAAGGTATACAGAAATTTTAGGAAGAAAAATCTTCTGACTTGTTGAAGCTGCAGCACTATACAACTAGTGATGCAAAACCTAGGCATACAGAAGAAAGACAGCATCCTGGCATTGCCCTCCAGGAAAAGAAATATGTGGATATTGACCTGATCTTTAAACTATTTATATTTTTTTTTCCTATAGCTTTTTAAAGTAAAATACACTTACCATGTAAAACCTGATGTTTGAACTAAAAAGGGAAGGGGAAGTTCAGAAAAATTTCTGTTCTTAATGCATCATGTTGGGTAGCTCTGGATGATGTCTTCAGAGATTCCTTAGTCTCAGCCACATTGGCTATTCTTAATTTTCTTCCTGGTTTACAACCTAGGTGCCTAGTTTCAAGAATTGTTGCTATTAGCTGTGTTATTTGGGAAATTATTCTAGACCTTGATCTCAGTGTTTTGCACTGAAATTATTTTAAAAGTGAATCTTTCAACATTGTGTGATACTTGTAGCTAGCAAATGGTAAATAGCAAATGATTTCTAATGCCTTGCATTCCTTTTAAAATAAAACAGCCTTTTCTTCTTGCAGGGGATGAAGACAGATTACCCTTCTCTAGTTCTTTTTAATGATGCATATACCTCATTTCAATAAATTGCCTATATCTCAGTGATTTGTAATAAGTGGTGGCATTAAAACCTTTGTGCACTGAGAGTTTTTCCCAGACAGAGATGGAAGATGGACAATAAGGATTTGCTGTTTTGAAGCTGTTGTATATGGGACAGTCTCTAGATTTGCCAAGTTGCATATATTGAATAAAAAAGCTACATGTACTAATTAAAATGATATATGCCAGGAACCAGAGTTATAAGGCATTAGGTCAGATATAAAGCTAGTAGTGAAACAGTAGAGCATTGTTCAGAAATAAATTGAGCTGTCTGTCCCTCTTTGGGAGAAAACATATTCCCTTCATAAAATACGCAGTAGATTTTACATTTACTCCATAAGAAAATGAACAGCAAGAGATTGAATCCTTCTGCAAAAAGTTTTGTTTCTGATGCAAGCTGCAGTTTGACTAATGAGGCAGGCTAGTACCACACATATTAATCATTGATACAAAAATTAACAGAATTTGCAAAAAAACTCTTTGGGAAAAGCCATGCTTCAACACATTGCCACTGATAGTTAATTTCAAAGAAATGTAATAGAACTGACCATGCTCAAGGACCAAATTTTGGCAGTAATTATATTTATTTGAAAATTTCAACAAATATTCTCCAGTTTAATTACAGCAGGAATAATAATAATAGTAATAATAATAATAAGAAGAAGAAGAATAGCAGCAGCAACAGAAAAACAACATTAATTATAATAACAGTTATAACAGTCATATTCATAATTATAATAATAATAATAGTAACAACTACTGCCTCAAATTCAGAAAATAAATGTCACCTGCCTAAAATGACAACTTAATATCTACAAACGTCTCTGACCTTTTATAGTTTCTACCTTTGGTCTGTGTTATCCAGTACTGACACAGGAAGAAAATGTTGTCAAATAATGAAAATAGGGTTATTTTTTAATAATTCCCAAGCTGGATTGAGGAACAGTCTTGGAAATCTTAAGAAAGTCTCTTCTTGTTGTATTTGCAATTCAACTTTCAAATGAAAGTGATTTAAATTAACATCAAAACAAGCCACCAAAACCTTTGGGTTTGTGACATCTCAGGTTGAGAATCACAGTGAAATCATAAATGTATTGGCTTTGGAAAGTTATTATCAAAACCTCACTGGTGCTGGGAAGAAAAGGGTTGGGGATAGTCCAAACCAGTATAGTTATAATGCTTGAACTAAAAAAAGTCATCAAGCTGAAGCCAAAGTATGACAATCATAACAATGTGTTTTAGTTCTAATGCACTCTGGCAAATGCTAAACACATAAGAATTTAGTAACATTAATTAAGCACTATCCAGTTCAAGCACCAAATATTTCAAATCAGTGCAATATACTATCTGTGTATAATTCTGAAGTCAACTATGCTGATGAACTATGACCAATTTTTAATAATGTGGGTGGATCTGTTTAAAAATTAAGTAAAGCAAAAAATACCAAAAATTTATATTATATCTCTTATCTTATTTCAAAAAGGCAGTAGGTTCTGACAAATACAAGAACAAATCAGAAAAATATGTGCCAAAATAAGAATAATTTACTGGATCCTTTCTCATTGATTAATTCTGACTGCTTTATTCTAACTAGAATAATTGTTTAAAACAGCTGTTCCTGCTTTCCACCTCAGTCTGAAGGCAGAAGTTTAGGAAAATTCAACCAATCCATTCTTTGTGAAGTTCCAAATGTAAAGCTCACTGAAAATTTTAAAGACTTGCATCTCTCTAAGCTTTACCACATAAACAACAGTTACAGATAAAGATATGAGAAACAGATCAAGAGCACTAAATCCAGTGTACCATTGCCACTTGGAACCAAATCATATAATTTCTTCAGCAATTTCATCCATCACAATCCCAAAAATGCTTCCAGTCCTAACTTTCCTATGTACTGGATGCACCAAAACAGCTTTACATGGATAGAAACACTTTGCTTTTTTAAATTTCATTTACAGTTTACAGACATTTATTTTTGCATCAAGATCATCGTTGCAGTAAATTAACTTTTATTTACTTCTAGTAATCTAGTTAGTTTGGATTTATACATATACAAAATGTATTTGTATCAATGTCTGTGTGTGTGCACATACAGATACACATGTACATGTATATGTACACATCACATCCATACCCACCCACCATTCCCTCACACCCATCCCTGAAGGTGTTCCAGGCCAGGCTGGAAGGGCTCTGAGCCACCTGGTCTAGGGAATGGTGTCTCTGTTCATGGCATGGGGTTGGAATGAGATGATCTTTAGGGTCCCTTTCAACCCAAACCATTCTATGATTCCATGCTTCTGTGATACTCATACATGCATATATGCACATATGTCTATATATTACACAGATATACTTGAAACTATTTTTACGTATAGACTGGACCATAGAATTGCTTAGGTTGGAAAATACTTCTAAGATCACCATGTCCAAGATATTGTTTTATCCAACAGTACTGGCACTTTGTACATAAGCATGTGTGCATGTTTATGATTGATCATGATGATCTTAGAGGTTTTTTCCAATCTAAATGTTTCTGTGATTCTGTAATATATAAATACTCTGCTGTTGATCAGGAAAATGTGTTTTCTGTGAAGGAGAAAATAAAAGACACAGAAAGATTTTCTTTCTTCCATTAGCACACATTACAAACAAGTGAATCTTTTTACAAATACAAACTTTGCCTTGAACTCAGAATGCCATTGAATTTTTGACAAAGTAGTCAGTCCCCAGGATGGAGATGGAACATTATTTTCTAAGCACACTTTTAAAAAATCCAAATACTTTCATTTTCCAATTTACTTAACTTCCCCTTTTCAGTGTTTATCATTGTTAAGCATCTAAACTCTGACCTAGGAAACTCTGCACCTGTGCAGTTTGAATGAAATGTAGAAGCTCCAGCAACAAACTTGAAATTTGAAATTCAAACACCCCACGGTACAAAAACACTTTCAACAATACTGAAAACACTTTAGTTCTCCCTTATGCTGTCAAAGACATGTTATGCATGTCCATGACCTAACACCTTTAAAAGGAGTCTATAGCCAACTTTGTCCATATTCCAGCCATGTGAACCACCCACATCCCTACTCCTTGAACTTCTACAGCTCAACACTTGCAGAAGGTATTTCACCTTCCTCTCTTCTCACTTGCAGTGTCCATCCATGTATTATTTTCCCACTTCTATACAGGAAAAGAATACAATAAGTATTGTTTGTAGTGGTAATCGAGAGTTTTTTCTCATGTTGATAATAAACTTTGCTCAAAAGGTGACTGTGTGGTTTGCAATAACCTACTGTGGATGAGAATGACAGAATTCTGCTAAAAAGAATTCTCACTGTGAAATGGCAGTGTCCTTACTCAGGAAGGCTGGAAGAGAGCTGCTGTTTCACTAAAACATCCCCTATAATCTTGAAAACATTGAACCCTTGAAGTCTGTTCCAGTGAGGAGGTTCTCCAGTCTGAGGTCATGATTGAGAAAATCTCATATAAGTTTTCCATATCACACTGGTATAGATGAAAACATTGTTAAACTTCTCGCATTGCAGCAAATATTTATTACTTCACATCCTGGCACTTGGTTATTTGGAGGAATTATTCTTGTTAATGGTGCTATTGTTTCCTCTCCTCTGAGGAGAGGACTTGCATTGGGCTCCTCCTTCACTGCCAAGTCTATAGGCAGCTTCTGCAATATAGCACAGACTGGTGTACAGATAATTTGTACTGTAAAATGACCCTTTTCTTCCTGAAACAACTGATTTTTTTTTTTTTAACTCCACCTTTTTAATCCCTGGTACATAAATACACATTTGAGGTCTGGAAATCCCATATCTGTCTCAAACCCTAATTGCTCAGACAGAATTTGGAAGATCTTTCAGCTGGCACTCAGTCTGTAGGTTTCCCACATGCTTTCAGATTCAGCACAGTGTGAATACACTTCTTTAACATATTTTCATATGTCTTTCATTAATTTTATTGGAAGACAAAAATCTAAGAATTTGGAATTGAGACTCAGTGAAAAAAAGTAAAGTCTGTATTACATTGGTTTTATATCCAGAATTCTCTGTATTTGAATCTAAACTGAGAATTATGTTCCACCACAGCTTTTGGTTATAATAGCAAAATTAATTTATCCATTCAAACTAATTCCTACATTTAAGGGTAAAAAGAAAAATAAGGTTCTGTTTATTGAAATTTTTGTGTAAATCAGATATTTTTAAATTACACTCAGATCAAAGAAACTGAAAACCTGGAACTCAGACTTCAAGGTTACATTATTTATTCCAGCACTAAAACATTTTAAAAAACTCTTGTAGTCCAGGAGATTATGGAAAGTCAGGTCGCAAATGGTATTCCTAATCTTTAACTGTTTCAGAGATTTAAGAAGCCCCAGGAGTAAAGTATTTTATATTAGACTCTTCAAGCTGGACTATGACATATGCTTTAGTTCAGACTTAATACCACAGTCCTGGAATACTGCTTATCACGTCAGGGTTTTCAGGAGACAACCTCACAGCTATATTCTCCATTTTTTGTACCAAGCAAGAATATTTCAGACTACTGTGATGTAGGATATCTAAGGTACGGATTAAAATTTGGAACTGAACATGGAATATATGGAAATCATTGATGTAAGGGAGCTTACTTATTATTTTAAAAGTTCCCAAATCATCACTGGAAATCTGGAAAGAACATAATAAAAAAATCAACATAAATTTAATCATTGTACATTCATCTCATTACTTTGTCAATATAGGCCAAAATGAAATATTTAAAAATTCATGAATTTTTTATTTTAATGTATTTTTCATTGCCAGACAAAAATTTCAGTATATTTGCCATTTCTGAATCTTGGAAATTACATGGTACAGTCCTCTCTGGGGAAATTGCTAAGAGGTTTTTTTAGGCACAAAAGGCCCAGAGAGTCCTTAAAGCAATGAAAGCGATCCCAGCTTTGAGATTTTTCTTTTTTCTGAAAAATTAAAAAACCTTAACGTTTTTATTCCTTTTAATCATACTGAAAAAGCCTGTACCATCTACAAGGAAACACTCTTAATATATTTTTCTTTTCAAGAAGGAATATGCAATCAGAAATTAAACCCTTTCCCTTTTGGTGTAGCACTGCCTTTCTTGCAATCTCCCTTTTATTAAAATTAATAAAGGCTTGCAGCCTTGTGATTTCTAGTAACACTTGCAGAGATGTGTGTGTGGCACAGTCCTGAACTGACTCCCTGCCTGCACTCCAGTTCCTTCAGAGTGGTGAAGCATCTGGAAAAAACAATTAAGGGTTCATTTACCAACTATTCCCCTTTCTTGCCTGTTTCCAAACCAAGCCCACAAAATTTTATAAGTGCTTGGAATGTTTTTAATTTCATTTAAAACACACATAATTTTGACTGTTTTCTCCTCTGAAATATCCATAAGAAAACAATTGGAAAAACAGCCTAAAGACACACGTGGTACTTTTTTTGGCTCAGCTGCCAGCAATAAAGAGCTAAAAATCCCACAGATGCATTGGAAAACAAGGTCAGGGACAAGGACAGTGACATTAATCTCACATATCTGTGCAGGTATGTAATAGTTTTCTACACTTGATCTAGTCACTCTTTTTATATAGTCAACACAAATAAACAAGCTCAGATTAGCTTTCTCCTTTATAAAGAGATTAAGTGCTCCCTAAATTTCTACTCTTCAAAGATTACAAACCGAGCTTAGTTAACTATCTCAGGTGTTGGCTAGGAGGCCACAGCTGTTAAGATAAATCCCGTTCAGGCTATGGATTTTAAGATAAATTAGCATTAAGATAAATCCCATTCAGTGCAGGATTCTGTACTGCTTCCAACATATGTATTCTGTGTCCCTACAGTGAGACTGAACCTCACTTAAATGACAGCTTCAAGATCTCCACATTGCTCTGCAATGTGTAATATGTATAAACAATTTCCAGTAAAGCTGTACAATTTAAATCAGCTTCAGTTTGGGTACTCTGTCTTTTAAGGATGAAACTGATTCACAATGATATATTTTCATTGACCTTAGTGAGGTGAGGATGCCACCCATAGCTCTCCTGAGTGTAAAAATATATTTTTTTAATATATTCCAATTGAACAACATCATGCAAGTGTAATTAAGAAAAACTAACAGTAAGTTGCAGCCAACTGTGAGCAAGTAACAAACTCAAACATTCCAGTTTTTAGGTGGTTTAAATCTAAAGAGACCAATGTTTATATTTCCACCCTCTCTCAATAAGGTCTTTCCTTTCAGATGGATTGTGCAATTGTTGCTTTTTTCTGTCAACTGACAGGTCAATCCTCTCCCTCCTTTAAAATTAAGTCTGAAACAGGATTACTTTTGTTTGTTTAAAGCAGAGTTGGGGATAGGGGTAGGAGTGGGGGGTGTGGGCATGGTGGAGTTTGGGCTGAAATAAATATTTCACTTGGATCTCTGTTGCATTTACCAGGGTGTCTCAGGCTAATTTTTTCTTTTGAGTGTTGAGCTACATGTCCTACCTTCCAGGAAAGTGCCACAACTGCTAGATCATGGGTATTCTGTCACTCAGTGTTATGAATGTCTTCTTCTGACACATTTTGTCTTGCAAAAATTATGAAAAATTTAGAAAGAGAAACCATTCTGAGGGAATACAGTAATGCTTAAGCCAACAATTAATTCTCCTTGGTTTTGCATTCTGTTCAAAACAAAACAGTTTAAACATGAGAGGCAGAGAAAGAATCAGCTCAAGAAAGGGAAAAGCATAAAGGATAAGGGATTATTCTGAAAGGCTGGAAATCCCCATTCAAATTTCTGTGGGATAGTGGAAATACCTGGGAGTCATGGATGAATGGCTTGTCCAGACTATAAAAGATAAAGCATGAAATGCACTGCTTCCACCATGCCACTTCCAAAGCTGGCCTTGACTTCATCCAGGAGAAAACACTTGGTAAACTCAGGGTCTGAATAGCTTTGGGACTAATGGCATTACATTTTTCAAGAAATAAAGTATTTACAGATGCACAGATGTATGTTCACACTTCTACATACTCTTTCCAGCTTTCGTTTGACATTCAGTTGCTGAAATGTGCTACTTAGGCAGATGCTCAACATCCAAAGCTTCCCTTGAGACCCATATTTCACAGTACATCAGATTTTGGCTGTGCCAAATGAGACTTCAGAGATCCAGTTCTTCCGAAGTTTAGAGTCATCTTTGTAAATACAGGTAGCCATAATGGAGCAACCTGAATTAAAGGTGTCTTTTACAAGCCCATCTTAAATATAATGCTGCTGCACTTAACTGTGCTGGAAGCCTCTGCCAGGCAGAGGTCTCTGTTTCCCCAAGCCAAACAATGCAGCATGGCTTGTGAAGAGGCCAAGACTTCCCTAAAGCACACTGGTGGAACCACACTGCACAGCACTTGAGGGACACTCATCTTCCTGGCTCCATGGGTTCTGTCTCTTCTCCCAGTTCACATTTACTCTATGTGTGGGTTTTCCAGTAAAGAGAGCGTGAAACTACATTAGAACTGTGTTTCTGGACATGTGCAGGGATGGAGGCTTGCTGGGGTAGTATGAAATGACAATGTGGTATAAAGGGAGTTGAATCTGGTGCAGTTTCATCTACATGGTTTATTGGAGCAGCCCTGGAGCATGCTCTCTTCACAATAAAGCAGGAAAATTAACTGAAAGCCGAACAGATTTGCCTAATTTTTTGTTCTGAATCATAAATTGATGGGATTACTTTGTTTATTCTTAACTTTATTTAGGATTATAGATAGATGACACACAATCTTCTGGAGCTTTTCAAAGTCACTACATGACTTCATGTATCTTATACAAATTCACATTCTTCCCTATATTACCCCTATATGGCTTTGAAGAAGATGTCATCTGACTGCCATTTGGCACTCTTAGGTGCTCTTGGTATCATTACAGTACAATTAATTCCCCTTTCTAACTGTATGGCTTTTTCTGACATCTGTTGTTTATAGGATTATTAACACAAGAAGGAGGTGGGCTTGATTGCAGCATCAGGTACCCCACTGATGCATTAACACAAGAAGGATTATTAACACTAGAAGGAGGTGGGCTGATTGCAGCATCAGCCCACCCCAGTGTGGACAGGCACCGAAAGCACAGCTGTTGACATCTGTACTAAATATCTAAAATGCTGTAGATACCCAGGAGATGCATCCTGAATAATCTAAAGGACCTTGAGTAAATTTCTCCATTTCAAGTTATATTCAGTTAAAGACAAAAGCAACGTCAAATGAAATCAGAGACAATTTTTCCACTTTTTTCCAATTTTGAGTGAATAAGCACAAATGGTCCTTAACTGCTCTTATAGCTATTTTAGAGTAGCTTAACCCACTACTGCTTGAAGTTAAAGTAGCAAGGAAGTGAAAGTATGCAAAGAAGGCTTCCCTTAATTTCCATTTTTGCCTCCCCCCTGCCCCCCACCTTGTGCAACAGTGGAATAGAGATGTAGACCCAGATTGGATGTATCTCCATACACACCCTGTGCAGATTTTGATCTGGCCAGACCCAACCCTTTCCCAGTCTCTTGAACTAAGAAGATGCAGGAGTTTGTCACTGCAGCTCAGCGATAAGTGCAGAGCCTGAGCAGAGCTCAGCAGGTTTGGTGCAGAGCTGTGCTAACACAGCTCTCTGACAGATTGGAGTTGGCTCCCATCCACCTACCCTGGAGTACAGACAAAACAAGTTCACATCTATCTGCACGTGTTCATAAAAGCCAACGCACAGCTGCACAGCCCAAAAGAGGAAGGGAGTGGCTCAGGCTAGAGGCTCACCCTGCTTCCTACACATTCACTGCCTAAAAAAGGAAAGGCAGCTCAATATTCTGGGGGAAAAAAAAAAACCCTCTGGCTTGGCTTGTTTGATGACACAACATACAGACAGTCGTGCAAGAAATTTGCCTCTCAGAGAGGTATGGAGCTGCACTTCCCTGTGCAGAGAGCCAGTGCTGAATGGCACAACTAATCCTTCAGGGTTTGATTCCTACATTAGTCTTTGAGACCCCATTAGGTCAGCCAGCTGTGAAAAGAAGGAGAAAATGCTTGGTGGAAAGGGGAAAGAAAAGCAAGGCACTGTGCAAATGTATTTCTCTCCCTATTTCTCCCATATGAACAATATAATTTTATTTCTTTCAGGTAGAAAGGAAAATCTGTTAACAATTTGTGTGTCTTGTCTTTGTGAATTTGATTTTATTCTCTGTAATGGTAGAATTTACAATAAACAGATTTTATATATAATTTTAATCAATTTCACATCACCTTCTTGGTTTCAGCTTTAAATTTTTCAGCGAATTTAAACTAAATTAGAAGAAAAATAATATTATTGATATTACTAAAAGAAACACAAAATGGCATCTGTGGAAGAAACATATACTAATTTTTTCTTTCTCAGCTTATTTAAAAGCTATATGAGCTTTAACAAGTGTGAATGGAGTCAAGTTTTTATTAAGATCAGCTGCAGAAGGACAGAAGGTGACTGGAAGGGCCTAATGGTTATGAGTCTACAATTATATGAGAGACTGGATCAGTGGACAAGGGAAGAGCAAATGATGTCCTCTACCTAGACTTTTGGAAGGCCTTTTATAAGGTCCCCCACGACATTTTTAATTCTAAACTGGAGATATGGGCTTGATGAATGGGATATTAGATTGACAAGGGATTAGGTGCAGGGCCAAATTCAAAGGGCTGCAGTCAATGTCCATAGCTCCATATCCAAAGGAGATCAATAACCAGAGGTGCTCCTTAGGTGTTAATACTGCATCCAAAATTATTTAATATGTTCATCAATGATCTACAGAGTGGGATCGATGCACCCCCAGCAAGTTTGCAGGTGGCACAAAGCTGAGTGATGCAGTTCATACTTTGTCACATGGAGACTGAAGAAGTGGGGCTGTGCAAACTTCATGAAGTTCAACAAGGCCATTTACAAGGTGCTGCACCTGGTTCAGGGCAAGTCCCAGTGACAATACAGCTGGGAGATGGATTTGATGGTATTGATGGGTGAAAAAATTGGATATCTGTCAGCAATGTGCCCTTGCAGCTCAGAAATCCAACCACATCTTGATCTGCATCAAAAAAAAGCCAAAACCCAACAGGTCAAGGGAGGTGATTCTGCCTCTCTGTTCTGCCTTGTGAGACCTCACCGGAAGTCCTGTGCTCAGTTCTTGGGTCCCCAGTACAAGAAACACATGGACCTGTTAGAGCAGGTCCAGATGAGAGCCACAAAAATATCAGAGGGATGAAGCACATGTGTTTTGAAGACAGGCTGAGACGGTTGGGGTTGCTCAGACTGGAGAACAGAAGTCTCTGGGGAGACCTTAGAGCAGCCCTTAATATATGAGGGTTTATAAGAAAGATGGAAAAAGACATTTTACCAGGGTCTCCAGTGGCAGAACAGTTTTAAACCTAAAGACGGTAGATTTAGACTGGGCATAAGGAAGTAATTGTTTACTGTAAGGGTGGTGAGAAAAAGGAATATGTTTCCCAGAGAAGCTGTTAATGCCCAATCCCTGGAAGTGTTTAAGGACAGGTTTTCTGGGGCTTTGAGCAGCATGATCTAGTGAAAGGTGTCCCTGCCCACAGCAGGGAAGTTGGAACTGGATTTTGTGTAAGGTCTCTTCCAACCCAAACCAGTCTATGATTCTGTTATAAATGTAGCTCACTGGGGCCTCACTCGATAAGGCAGGTATTGTTCATCAGTGAAGATTTTGCTCTCAGGAACAGGCAATTAAAGTCAGTGCAATATCTGAGTACAAAAAATTTACTGCAAGAATTGGTCATTTTCATCTCTATGTCCTTGCATCAATTAAAAAGGTTGTTGTAGGTTCAAAAGTTAGTCACTTGATTTCTTCATAAGGTGATAAATTTGTTTAATATAGTGACTTGATGTCAAATAACAAGGGTTATATATTCTCATCAAGTTGAAGGGGTTTGAAGTTGTAATAATTTACAAATAACCTTTCCAAATTTTCTAGAAAATATATCAAGATTTATCACTTGTAGTTCCAAGTAAAATGGAATTCCTTCCACTGCTGGACATAATTTATTATCCACAGAGATCTGAAAATACAGAGGAAAAATCTTAAAATAAAAAAATGTGTTTGTATTTCTTGAGGTTTAAAACCTCAAAAATTACCAGAAGTAGGGTAAAAGCAAAAATAACCAATGAGATTTAAAATGTTTTCTCAAATTTCTTTACCCATACTTTCTTACTTTTTTTCTCTCCCTCAGTTTGTGTGAATGATTTTTAAAAATTTTTTATTTTATTTTTTCTTAAAATAAACCAGATTTTGCACTCTGTTTTTAAGTGTGTTGTCTTACTGATCTCACCATGTTTGCAAGAATGCATCATTGGAACTCTACATACACACTACTCATTGTACAAAGGAGCATTTATAAAAGAGAAATCAACACTATTTCTCTTTTCCACTCCTGGAAGAAAAAGCTGAAATATCCACCAAACGCACAGCACATACCTGAAAGACTTCTTTGTCAGAATACTGACTGTTTCTAAAGGCAAATTCTTAAAAAAAAAAAAACTTAGCGACTCAACATTTTGTAAAAGGGCAATAACAAATGTAAGAAAAACAAATGCAAGAAGTCATTTTCAAAGACACAGGTTACACACAGAGCTGCCTGTTATTTCTTGCTGTGTCTGTGATCATCGAGGCAGCTTTTGCTTCTTGTTTTTGGTTAAGATTTCAATCAGCTATTTTTTTATTGTATATATCATACACCAATTATAATAAGCTCCAGACCTCTGACTTGGCAATAGTTTTCTAAACAACACAACACAACACAAACAAAGAACACCACCATTGCAAGACACTCAGTGAGTCTGGAATGGTTTAGATCCAGCTACTCTACTGCTGTCTGAAGAGCAACCACTATGTTTTCTACTCTGAATTTTTCATAATCAGGAAACCTTGCCTGAAGACTTCTTTAACATATACTTGTTCATTATCTGTTCTCTGCAACAGATTCTAACAAGGATTCTGCATGATGATGGTCAGAGGCTTCAACTGAGGCTTTCCTTGGAAAGTAGGCCAACTTGTATTTGGTCTTGCTAAGGAAAATTAGCATATCATTGATAAATCACTTTCATGTTAATACTAAGAACAGAAGAGTTCTAGAGAGGGTTTACACCACTGCTAAATGATAAAAAAGCAGCCAGGAATGAAATGAACCATCAGGTCAAAAAGAAAAGACCTGGAGTTTTGTTTTTATATTCAACCATAAGTGTTCTTTCTTTCTGCCAGTGTACATTACCGCTTGCAGACATCTCAGTGCTGGTTTTTTGCTCTTCTTCTAGCTCTCTCTACTTGAGTGATAACACAAAGACAGATTGACTTATGGATTAATCTTATGAGACACTGAGCTTGCTACTGAAGATGTTGGGAGGTAGACACATCTTTTCTAGCATTTATCAATATGAGCTGAGGGAAGATAGATATTAAATGCTCGTGAAAAAATCAGGATTCTGGGCACATCAGTAAAGAT
The DNA here is from genome assembly GCA_024500445.1 of Entomyzon cyanotis. Lineage (NCBI taxonomy): Eukaryota > Metazoa > Chordata > Aves > Passeriformes > Meliphagidae > Entomyzon > Entomyzon cyanotis. Next base: position 47,549,027 of record JAKEPQ010001018.1, on the reverse strand, counting down.
ATGGAGAATATTCCATATTTGATCCCAAAATTTTATTATGAAAGTTCTTGTAACAAAAAGTCAGTTGTAGTAGAGGGCTTGTTTTCCCTTGCCTTTTCTTTTTTTTTTTTTCTCTTCTATAGCACATCAGTGCCACTAAGAAGCTCAAAGCAGCCTAGCAACAGTTAGTACACATTGTATGTGTTGCAGAAGCAACACATTCCAGTTGTTATGATTTCTGGGACATAGCCATGAGAAAGAAAATATGCCCAGATCACTGCTGGGTGAGTATGAAGTGGCTATTCACAGCTGGGTATGTCAAAAGACCCAGAATAACCTCTGCTGTGTTGTCCGCTGCTTTATTATAAGGTAAAAAATTCCATATCAGCACCCTTTCTTGCCTTTTATCACCCTACCTTTATCTCCTACTAGAGAGGCAGCACTGTAATTCAAGCAAACTTTTAGACTTTAGCATATATTTGCATATGATGAATTATAAATTGTAAAAAATAAGGATTAGCTTTGATTGAAGCTATGGTAGCACTTGCCCAGTAAAGCTGCAGATACTGTGAAGCACACCATTCCTCCACGGGAGAAGAAGCTCTTGGACAGGCTTTGGAAGTATAGTGATATTCAGTTTCTGAGCACATCCCTGACAGGCAGAACTGGGAGGAGGAGAGGGGAAGAAGTCCCTGCCTCTCTTGTGAAGAAGATTCTTGGTCAATCTGCTCAGAGCTCATACAGCAGTGTGAAGCAGCAGGAGGGGATATGTGGGCAGAGAGGCAGGAAGACCCAATCTTTCAGTCACCTACCAGTACATGATCCCCAGACATAAGTGCAATTCCTCAGATGCCTGAGAATTCCTTTATTAGGTCCTCTGAAAAATGCCCAGGTGAGCTCTTCTGCTTACACCTTGAGGAGGTTAAGGTGACTTAAGTTAGGTTTTGGTCTTGCTCTGAGAAGGCTGGGAAGGGAAGGCTAGGAAGGCCAAGGAAATCACTCTTACCACCCCACCTTATCAATCATCTGGGAAGGGTAAGGCAATTAAAAGGGCAATTAGAGTCAGAGAGGGAAAAAAGGTATTTTCAGTGGATTTGCCCCAGATTCGTTAGCAGGATTAGTAGTCAATAACAACCCAGGAAAAGCATATGGAATACAGAAATATGAAGAATAAATTAAAGAATAGTCTCCCAAGAGAGATTTGATTCAAATTCCATCTGCAATAGTGCGTAAGTATAATGAGATTAAATACCTGCAGTAGTAAGGATCAAAGGCCAAGGTTTATAACAAATTTTTGACACAGGAAGGTGAAAACAAATCAATGCCTGGTGGCCTACAGATGCCTAGCAGGATGGTCCTATCTCCAGCTGAAATCAGGATAAGTCAGAAACTTCTGAAAATCCCATTGAGTGCTTTGGTAGCAGCTCTGCATTTCTACATAGCATTTGAAAATTTCTCAGCTAAATCATCAGTCAAAAGCCACAAGATAGCAGACAACAAATGATTACATTTCTCACCACAGTTTCTATTTCATCCAGGAAAAAGAAAAAATCAGAAATATGAAAAATAAAACATTACCATTTTAAGAGTTTGTAATAACACAAAGACTTTCACATCTGTGTTCTAGGAAAAAAAATTATGCACTATATCCCCAAAAGCAAATAAAATCTAAAATGGAAATACCAAAACTCTGAAGCACTTTTAAAAATTTTACAAGTCTGTTTAGGCTTCATAAAACTTAGCTAACATGACAAAGCTCAACACAGTAACAGAAACTTATTGTGATCCTAATTATTATTAGAAAAAGTAGCGTGGAATTTACTTCTCTTATGAGTGGGAAATATCAAGACAGATGTCACTGGTCTTTCCTATCTGTGTCATAGCCAGTCTCCCCACACATTTACTGGATACACATTTTGATGCTGGGCTCAGTCTTCCAAATTCCCAGCCCCAAATAAAAGCACACCACTTGCATCATAAGATCAGTGACTCATGCCATAAAATCAGGCTTCCTCTTTATTTGGACATTGAACAACTAGCTTGACCCAAGATGTTACAACTGTCCGCAGTGGGGGAAAAAAACATCAATTTCCCTTAAGCAGAACGAGATGTGGTTATAACAGACGTCAGCTTAAGTGGGTTAACAGGGTCACAGAATCATTTACATTTTGTTTGGTGTGTGAGTTTTTGAGGTTCTGTGTAGCTTTTAAACAAATGCAATTATTGTACTAGGAAAGGAGGAGACACATTCCCATCAACATTTATACAAACAATAGGTCTGTTAGCTAAGACAGTTAAAAAAAAATCAACTCACCCTTTTATGTTGGAAACTGTGTTCCTGACTACAAATAAATTTGCTGTCAAAGGCACAGGGAGCAAGCAATATAGAATGTGTTGCAGATGTAATGATCAGTACTCATTTTAACCTGAGCAGACACCAATGCTTCAGATATTCAAACTGATATTCAAACTGATTTTTAATTTCTATTTTTACTTTGAAATTCAATTTTATTTTAACTTATGAATGTTGTCACTGATGCCAAATCAAATTTCCCAGCTATTTCTCCCACTCTTGTCCCCAGACTTAGGTAATGCCCTGCATGTTTTATCTGTGCTCTTCAGCATATTCATAAATATTCAGAAGACAAATTTCTCTTCCTCTATTACCCTTACATTTTTCCTTTGTTTACACCTGCACAATCCCATTGCTTTCATAGCACATCCTCAGATACACCTGTGCAATGTTTCTGAGGATAATGACCGTGACATGCCAACTTATATAAAAATGCATTTTATTTATGAAAAGGCAGAAATGTAAATCACACTCCTTTGGAAAAAAACAAAACAAAACAAAACAAACTGAAATTACCATGTCAAAGAGATAAGAACATAAAAATATAATCCAAATGAAAGATAATCATCAGGCTGGACCACCCCTCCACTGAAGAGGGGTGGTTGTTCAGCCTGGAGAAGGCTCCAGAGAGGCCTTGGAGCATCTTCCAGTGTCTAAAGAGGGCTACAGGAGAGCTGGAGAGGGACTTTCTACAAGGGCATGTAGTGACAGGACAAGAGGGAATGGCTTCAAACTGCAACACATTCTATGAATCCATGATTCTAGAAATGTCAAGTATTAAATAGTTTATTCATATCAACTCAAAGGATTCAAACTACACCAGAACCATAAAATGCTGCAGAAGGATTGTATAAAGAGATAAAATTTTCTTCTCTATCAACTGGAAATAAGCACAGGTTACCTGGGTAGGGTTTCAGTAGAGTAAGTAATCTATTTCTGGAATAAGAGGGTAATTCAGTGAAAATTAAATCCCTAGCAAAATAAACCATAGGAATTCTCAGTAACCTTTAAGCTTCAAGTTTTTACTGTGATTTGTCATAGTGAACCAAACACAACCTCCAAGCAGAAAAGGACAATTGACAGACACCTTGCTGCCAAACATTCTAAAGAATTCACATGGTCAAGCATAGACGTGTATGATAAAACATCTTGAAATCTTTTGCATCTCTACCAGACAGATAGGAATGGAGTATACAGAACTATAATCTTTCCCTCCTAAGAGCTGCCTGGTGCAGAGAACTGTCTGTTAATAGAAACAATTCTAACTTGAAAGTTCAGACCTGTATCAGTGCTTGCTGCCAACACAAAAAAGTGAGAAATGCAAGAGTCAGACCCAGCAGTGGAGTAAGGAGGTATTGTAAAACCTCTCCTTTTTGTTCAGCCCCAGCATTCCTGCCACTGGAGACCAGACTGCCATGGAAACCTGTGCTGAGTCAGGCAGGGGAAAGCAGCTGGGCTGCTCTCACAGCCTTGGGACAGATCCCCTTCCTCTGCACCATCAGAAATCCACATTCCTCCCTCTCTTTGATGCCAGGATTAGCCCTGTACGTGGGCCTGATGAGAAATTTTGGCCTGACAGATCTTAGATCTTCTTTTGGTAGTAATAAGATTGCAGAGATGGCTTCTACAAAAGGGTACATTTTTTTAATAACTGCAGCCATCTCCTAATATTTTCTTATATCATGGCAGTGTTTTATCCAGGAGAGCTTTTTAAAATATTCAGATGCTATGTGAAATACTTCAGTGTCCACAGTCCCAACAGATTTCAAAGGCTCTAAAAATCATACCCAGCCTTCATTAGGAGCAAACTGACATCATCCTAGTGAACTTGCTGACTGTACTGTCTACAGTCAAGATACTCAGAGCTGCCAATATGGGAGATATAACCTGCAAATCTTATACATCCTCTCATAAGCATGTGGAAAAAAAAATCTGCCACTACATGGTGGGAGAAGTGATTCAATTTTTTTTCCCATGCAATTATAGGAAAGTTCAATAAATTACCTTTATTTTGTGAGGATTTCTACTTCTTTATAACAGATCTTTGTCCCAACATTCCCTTGCCAAAAGCTCATACAGTTTATGATCTGTATATAAAAAAAGTTGTTCTCATTCTTTCATACTCAAAATGCATGTCTATTGTCACAGACTATAATTCTAAGCAATTCAGTGGAACCTATTTACCTGTCTATATACTAGATACATAAGAAAAAATCACTTTGTGTTTTGATCCCTTATACAAAGTCAGTGCACTACACTCAATAGTTATCTAGGAGATCTCATTTCTGTAGCTGTGCTATCATTCTCAGGATTTCTGTTTTGCTGGCATATATCCATGTAGAGGGCATGAAACATGAATTTTTCTAACTTGGCACATTATTTTTCAGGGAGGAGGTTGGAAAAATATTGTATCCATACAAAACCAGAGGGAAAATGTAGGCACCACTATACACAGTATTTTAAATTAGTTGGAATTTGCCCAGGACCATAGGGCTAACTTCTCTGCTCTTGCTAATCACCAATTTGGATAAGTGCTAAGCCCTGCAATTTTGCAAGTCCTCAGATGTTGCAAAAGTGTTTTCACTCCTCAAGATCAGACCTTAAATAAATTATAGGGTACTTAATAATGGCACATGATCAACTCTATGTCTCATCCAGCTTTATGGATCATCACTAAACTACCAGAAGAAAGCATGATCAATTTAATTACTAAGTTTGAAGAAGACTTACTTAATAATCCTCATTTTCAGAGCTTCCATATGTCTGTATGAGTCAATGTCCCCAGGCATGCCATGCTAGGGTTCTATAACTAAATTGGTCCTCTTAAGACAACAAAATGAAATGCAAGAAAAACGATCCTTTTCCATATAGAAAAGTTTCTGGTCATACATGTTGGGACACAAGATATTTTCCCCACTTTACACTTCTTTTTCTCTAAATTCCAGACAACAAGGAAATCCATATTTTCATAGCAGCATCATTGCAGGGGTGTACTTCTAAGACATACCTTTTGTGATAGTTTTCATCACATATAAAATCAGCCACACTGCCCTGGGAGTCCATCTAGCCCCGTAATGTCTCCAGAAATGGCCACCTGTGGAAATATCAGGAAAAAGAGGATCAGACCAAGCTGCTATGATATTTCACCCATAATATTCTGTTTGCCTCCATCTACTTTCAGTTTATTTATAAGTGCTCCTTCAATCTATCTGTTAATCCTAGTAAATGTTTTGCAAACAAAGCATCTTTTGGCAAAGAACTACACAGTCAGAAAACCTGTTGCATGAAGAATCACCGCTTTTTGTTTGTTTTGAAATTCTCTACTCTGAGATGGTAATAGATGGGGACCATCTGAGGGAGCTTGTACTGGAAAAACCACGAATAGATCCCTATCTACCTCCTCTATGGCACTAATTATTTTGCTGATCTTTATCATGCTCATAAACTTTCTCTTTTGTAGGCTGAAGAAGTCCAACCTGCTCAACTGTCGCTTTTGTGTAAGTTGCTTTACATCTTCATTCAACCTTACGGCCCCTTGTTTCTTTCTTTCAAGATACCAGGGTGAAGAGATTATGAAACAAGGAATCATATACTAGATTAATAATTATTATTTCATTTCTTTATTTCTTTTCCTAAAAATTCTTCATCTTTTATTTGCCTTCTTGGCCACTGACTCACTCTGAGCTCTTGTTTCCATAGAACTTTTGTATCAGTGAGGTTAAAAGAATTATAGAAGTAGTTCAGTGTATTTTAAATCTGTGAGACTACTAAAAGTCACAACATGCTAAGCAGTCCTGATAATAACTATATAAGTATATAACAGAGTTTTCATTGTTGAATTTATCTGTCATGTTTCAGAGATGGAAGAGAAACATTCAGCTGACAAAGGAGTTCCCACCTACAGCAGCTTGGGTACTGGAGTACTCATTCCTGGCTGTGTTCAGGTGTGGCCCTAGGAAGAGGATAAGGTAGCATTAGAATTCCCTATAAATAATGTCTTGTAAAGGGTATTTTTCTGTGACACATTTGTACAGTTATGTTGCATCCACATTTACAACTGCCCTGCCTGTATTTTCTAAGAAAAGTGTCAAGAGCTGATTTCTACCTCTTTGCCTCAAGACATCTGAGGAAAACAACAGCACTCTCAGCAGTTTGAAATTCTGGAAGTTTCATTGTCAGATGAAGCAAAAGCTCAGCCAAAAACTGGGAGAGAGGCTTAGAAATTCAATCTAAAAATTTCAAGTGTTTGGTTTTGTGCAAAAAAACTGTATTATAACAGCCACACTGCCATATTAATAAGGCAGGGGATGTCTTGATGTGACTAATTTTATGGGTATTGAAGGACTGTGCTGGTAGTCACAGGGTTGCCATGTGCTGCCAATACTGGGTTTTTTTCGTTAAAAGCAAAAAAACTTTTCCCAGAAACTTTCTCTACCAGAATTCAGCACTCCATTGAACCAAGTGTAACCACATTGCCAGAATCTCCCATTTTATGCATACATATCTTTTTTTTTTTGACAATGAAGGCATACATTTTTTTCTCAAAGACATTGGTCTATTCCTTTCTTATATGAATTAGAATTGAGGAGAAAGAGTAGGTACTTGTTCTTGCTGTGAGGGAGAATGGAGATAATTCCCGCGCTATCTGAATATTTCACTACCCTGCTTTTTGTTCTTATTGATATAGCTCCTCCAAAGCTCCAACAAGAGCTTTTGGCAGGAATTACTGTTCACATGCACAGGGTGTGCAATATTATCACTCCTCACATGGTTCTATTGATTCACTTTGGTTTAAAAGTAACTGAGGATGGATATGATCACTTAAAGGGAGATCAGTGACATACTTTCTACTTTTACAGCTAATAGTGTAACTATTATAGTCCATAGTGTAAAGACTTTTATTCAGGGACAGAGCATATAGTCCTGAGAACATGAAATATGAAGAGGCAAAATGTAGACTTTTTTCCAAAGATGGAAGAAGTTCAGAGTACTGTAAAAATAAAATAGCTGTGTAGAGCAATTTACATTGGCTTATTAAAGTAAGCATTTAAATTGAGGGTGAACTCTTTTAAAGTACTGTAAGAAAGAGCAGGGGTGCCAGTTGGATAGCTAATTTTAGCTGGAAAACCAGAATAAGGTGTAGTTTGAAGAGAAAATCAAAGAGAGGGACTTATAGAAATTGTATGGTGCACTGGCTACCAGCACAGGAATTTACCATCAAGGTAACCGAAGTCAAAGACACAGCGCAATTATTTAAAAACACAAATGGATACAGCATGTTCCTGCTTGGCATGCAGAGCTGTCTCTAACCCTGTAACTCAGGCTGGAAGTGAACTTCTATTAGCAGGAAAAGTAGAGAGAGAACCCATAACGATCTTTGCAGACCCAAATGTCTTTATCTTCATTAGTGAATCTTGTCAGCCTAGTAAATTTCTTCCAGTGCGTAAATGATTGAGCAAAGCTTACAGTAAACAAAGAATAAGTGGGAAGAGAAGCACATGATATTGCAGAAAAAGCTGTTGACTGCTTAAGAGAGATTATTTTTTCCCCTGTCACGTAAAATGTCAGTGGAAAGGTCTCTTTTATTGTGAAATAATTTTTTTTTCCACAATAGCTTTTAGATCAGTGTGATTATAAAGCAACAGGCCTGGAGGATTCACCCTGCCATGCTACTCTAACCCCCTCATAGGACACAAGCCTTGGGATTTTTATTTAATCCCAATTTTATTTTTATATGTGCAGAGCCCTAACACCAGAACTACAATTTTAATCTCACAACATATTGAAACAAAACCAGATTTTGATTCTTTATAAGCTTTATAATTGAGTTGGTTGCATTTACAGATATTACTGATAAATAAACAGCAAACAAACAGCCAAGAATGAGTCATACAATCTTCAAGCAACGATACTATACTGATCAGCATATACATGATAATAAATATACAGGCTGCATCTTTACCTACTTTTATTCTGAAGTTACAACAAGCCTTGGGATCCTGATCCATCAGTCATTCAAGCTGGCACATGTAGCACCAGCAAATCTTGTCTGTGATAGTTTGTACCAAAAGACATTTGCCTGGTTTGATTGTTGTCAGCAGTATCGTTCATTTACTGTTAATCCCAGAAGATCTGTTTGCAAACAATGGAGAAAAAGCCAGCCAGGTTTAATACACCATATATTCTCGTAATGAAATGAAATATATCATCACAGTATTTTTTCATGTCTAATTGACATGCCCTCAAGGGTTTTAAAATCTTTCTAGTGCAGTTAAATAACTAAAGGTTTAGTCCTTAAACCTCTTTTTCAGCTCTGGGCAGCACTTCAATTTTTTGAGCCCTCACACTGACTTCAGGAAGATTGCTGGAGTTATAAATCACAAGTCAAAATTTTATTATGGCATCTGTCATTAGATAATGGCAGTATCTGCAGGAAGCCCCCAATTTGCTGCAATGGGTGTAAATAAATCGAACACAGACTTGAAGAAAATTCAACTGGCCCTTGATAAACTGGAGCATCCTTAGGATGCCAGTGCTGCAGGTGATGCAATTACAAGTGTGTATTTTGGCCGAAGGGAGGCATTCAATTTGTGAAGTTTCAGGGACACACATTATCCTGTCATTTTTCACTATTTCAGGTTCCTTATAGCCTCCTTTTCATTTCCTTATTTTCTCTGCCTTGGAAGAGTTCTTGTACAGTAGGACATAAGAACATTTGTTTTTTTCCAAAGGCTCAAGAAATGCCACATTCACTTCCAAACCTATGTCTCCTCTCAGACAGCAGTGCAGTGCAGTGCTGCCAAATCCAAACTTTTGGGCTAGTTGCCTTGTTTAACAAAGGTAACCTGAAACTCTGTAAATTTTGTATAAAGCTAACATCTGCATTTATTCAGCTGAAAATTATATGCACAAGGCTAGCTCCTAGCTGGTGTAAACAAGGACAGCTTCTCTGAAGTCGCTGAGGATTGCATCCACTTACACAATCTAAACATATGGTATATATTCATCAGTTCACTTCCCTTACACAAAGTTGGCCAGATTTCCAGTGAGGTATTCGTTCATGGGCTACTCATACATACTCTTGTGCTATGAACGGCAGCCCTCAATTATAAATTCAAACAGATATTTAAAAATGAATCTCAGAAAGTTTAACTCTCTGCTGCAGCTGTCCTTTTGTGCACAGATTGGGCAACTGTGTTGGCTCTTTCTCTCCTGCTTCATGCTCCCTTAGTCATGGATTCAGAAATCCCCTACTGCTTTTGCATATGGAAGAGAAAATCTTGTTTCTCCCTGCCCCACATGCTGTCCTAAGCTTTGCCTCACAGCCACTAGCCCATGCTCAGAATTGACCAAAGTTTGATACCTAAATCCTGGCTGAAAGGCAGGGAAGAGCAAACAGGACTAGAAAACAGGACAGACAAAGGGGATCAAATAGCAGGCTTGGCTACATAAAAGGGAGTCACAAAGACAAGGGCAGATTATTCTTCCTGGAGCACAGTAAAAGGACAGGGGGTGATCAAGGAAAGGATGGACAAAACTGCAATTAGGAAACTTCATTTTAGACAGGAGGAAAAATTCTTTGCTATAAGGGTGCCTATGGGCACCTCCCCAAGCAGGCTGCTCAGGTGACTGAACATCAGTCCTTGGAGATTTTCAAGAGCTGATGGGATAAGGAGAAATATGATCTTACTTTGAGGTTGGATTTGACTTTAGAATTAGTCCTCCATTTAAAGGGGATTGAATGAGATTAAATCCTTGCAAACCTAAATCATGCTGTGATTCTGCAGTTTAGTTAAATTCATTTTTCGTGTGACAAAAGTGTCAACAAGATAATTCCAGCAACTGCAGGTGAGTAGCATTGTGCTAATATGAATATAATTTACAAAGAAACCCATGCACTCCTCTATGAAAGATTATATTATATATGATATATTTTAATATGGTACAATATGATGATATTATATATAGTATAATTTTTTAATTTAAGCAACCCCCCACAGATGATAGCCTAATTTTTACATGATGCTTTGATAAAACCTGCAATTTAGGCAGACATGAGGAAAGAAAAAACACTTTCAGCTATTTCCTATAGAGTACAAGTTTACTAATTAAAAGCAACAGATTTGATAGTTTTGAAGATTTTGTTTCCTCAGAGAGAAATTTCTAAAGAAAATATTGACCTTAAAGAAAAGGGCCATCAAACAGTATTAAAAGAATGGAACGTTTTAGTGTCTGGGATTCTCTGTATATTTTAAATACCAAAGGATTTAAAGCTCTTTTGATTACAGATTAAAAAATAAAAGCTTTATTGGGCATTTGATCCTAATGTGTTTTTTAGATCTTCAAATACTAATAAAACATACTGTAATTCTAATTCTCTGGAGCTTATGATGATATTTAGATGACGTTTGCGATTTTTTTTTCAGAAAGTGAACTTTTACTCTGAATTCCCTTTGATGATGCTATTTGCAGTTTATTCTTTTACTAATAACAGCTAAAATGATACAACCGTCAAGAGGAATCTAAATGATAAAAAAACCCAAAAGCCAAATTACATCCCATATAAAAATTACTTTTGTTTACACTGCATGCGGGGTGAGGGGGCAGCTGCTTACTGAAAGCAGATGATCTGTGTAAAAATTCTCTGTTTCTGTGCTACAAAAATTACTAACCCTATTTGTGGAAATCACATGTTTTTCACTTATTGCAATTGTGAAAACAGAATGTTAAAAAAAAAAAAAAAGCTTAAAAGTTAAATCATTCTCTTTTGATTGTGACTTACATCATCCTGCACCTGTGTAAACCACCAAACAAGGTGTGAAGTAGTCAGCAGAGAGTTTCAAAAGTACCTCCTCATTAGCAAAGATGCTTTGAAAGATTATTGTTCAAAATGAGTTTCTATGATAGGAAAATAAAATTAGCATCTTTAAATATTTACAAAGTGAACGTGAATTTTAAAACCAGCTAGGAAATCAGCATCCTCCCTAAGATGCAAATAGTCTTACAAACTATTCAGGATGAAAAATGTATTCAAGAACCTGAGCATCATTTTCTTTTCAAGCACCTTTTGTGAATAGACTTGATTTTTGACAATGCCTTCATTATTCAAAAATATTTTAACCAGTCATTAACCAGTCATTACCCAAAGATGAAGATAAGCATGAAGGAGTCCTGCGGCTGTTTGAGATGGCTCAAAAATATTCATTTGCACTTTAAAAGATTTGGGGGGTTTTGCATATCAGAATTGTTTTTTGAATGCTTGCAGACAGAGTTTGAAATATGATAGGAAATATTCTTGATAAATTTTCTCTTTTTTTCCCTAAAATGATTCCTTCCAAATTTAGTCAGGTTGCTAACTTCATGCCTTCTCTGGATTTGAAAGGATGTCTCACACAAATACAGCAAATTTGTGACACTATCTCTGACAAAGTAAATTTGTATGACATCAAAAACACAGGTATGCTCTGGTGTTCAGCGGATGTTGCTGCTGGCTTCTTAAAACCTTTTCAGTTTTCCTTCAGTTGTAATGGATTAGTTTCACGAATCCACCTAAAGGCAATGTAGCATTAGGTGGAAAAGGCATTGAGAGACAGATCCTTTCTGAAAAGTTTCCTATTCAAGTAGAGAAGCTGGAGAAAGAATGAAGTGAGAGAGTCTCCTTGTCTCCTTTTCGGTGGAGGTAAAGCCAAGGCACATAGGAAGGGAGGTGAAGCTGTGATACACAGGAATTAAACATCAAGATCACAGAACAAACTTGGGTTTTGCTGGGGTGTTGGTTGGAGAAAAGTTTATTTATTTGGTTGTTGCTTGCTTGCTTTTAATCCAGAAGAAACAGCAGTGAACAGAAGATACTTCTTTACAGTGTCTTTTGTTTTTTTACGAGGCCCAAACTGAATAAAACTAGTTCCATAAACCAGGCAGAAATAGGAGAATGGGACACCTGGGTAAAAGTTTGAAGCCTGTAGAAGGCTGCAGCCTTCCTTTAGAGCAATCACACAGAAGAGGCAGAAGGGAGGCGTGTGTGCTGGCCTGTGGAAGCCAGCGACTCTTGAAGTGATAACAGATATTTTCTTCTAAGAAAGTAGTTACAGCTCTTTAATACACGAATACCCTGCCTGTTTCCAAAAAAATTCTAATAAAGTTCCTAAAATATCATTCCACAAAGCAGTTGAGAGTTTAAAGGTACTGGAAAAAAACATTGAAACACGTACTGGAAAAATACTGAAAACCCCTGAAACCTGTCCCTAATGTGTGTTCCCAGGATCCATAATATTTCTGATAGAGAACTAAAACAACAAAAGAGGAACACTGCCATTTTATTAAAATTATTACCATTAAAAGATAATGCAAACCTGCTAGCAATATAAAGGAGATTGCCTGGCAGAAGGCTCCCTGTTTCCAAACAGGTACAAACATTACCCATCTCCAGCCGAGTTCCATTTGCCATCTATTGCTTCTGATCTTCAAGTATGTAGGCAACAATTAGAATTACAGCAGTATCAACAAAGATTAAAAAAAAATACAGGAAGAATTTTGGAGGAGCAGTGGCTGGTATGTATGACAAATAAAAATCCTACAATTTTGTTCAGGCATGTATGTAAATCCATACAAGCAGCTCCACTAGTCATTCCACAAGTGGAGCAAGGACAGCACTATGAAAAGCAGCCAATCACAGAGCTGTCTGATTTCAACCTGTTCCAAATAAAGACACCAGCTCCTTGGTTGGAATTTATCTGGGCTGTAGTCCTTCATTCCAAGTATTTGTTATCTGATGAATTTTACAAAATTCCTGTCATTTTTCCTAGAGCAGGAGGAAGAAAGATGTTAAAAAATCTGAGGTTGCAGATGCAGAATTTAATTGATACGATTTTCATCTCTAACAGCACGGATTCCATTATAGATACTGAGGTATTATTGCCTTGGGGAATGTATTGAGTTCTTAAAAAGATATGCAGGTGTTAACATAAATTATTTGTCAGTTCATAACTCAGTGAGCTTACTGGCTTCACCAGAATAATATTTTTTGTGCCAAATGCAGTTCTGGCTTTTCAACCGTTAATGTAACGTCCATGCAGTGATGAAGTGGGTTGAAATTCAAAGCACATAAATCTTTCCCCTACAGGATTCTTTTGATATTAATTAATAGTTCTTCATAAAACTGCACAGATGACAAAATGACCAAATTCAGCTCTACATTTCAACTACCAGTTTCTGCAAATAACAGATTACGGCTGGATCTCTGCACATTTCTGGTATACACCAATGGAAAAAAAAAAGAACTGACAAGCTGGAGAATACCCAAAACATATCTGAAAGCAATTTGTATTCTGCTTGTCAAATTGTTTTTCCTTACAGTTGTCAGTGAAAGGGATTTAGAGGTTGTGATCATGTGATATAGTACATAATTCCAGGAAACAGGACAATGAAATACATCCTTCGTAGATGCTAAATGATATTAACTTGGAAAATTATGTTCTGAGAGACTCAGAATTGAAAGAATCCATTGGTCATTGGGGTGGATAAGGATGAAACAAGAAAATCCTTGTCTAGAGACATTTTCAATACCTGACAGAAGAGGCACAGCGTGAGATGTTGACAATCCCTGCCCAAGACACCCAGTGTGTGCACTCCTGAGTCTGTCTCTGTGCAGGAGCAGATATGCAGCCTGCATGATAACAGTCTTTCAGGGCTCTGAAAGCCCCACTTAGTGTGTATTTTTTGTTTGTTTCTTATTCCAGAAGGAAGATTTTCTATCTTTCTGGGAAACAATCCAATATTCACCAACATTAGCAGAAGCCATTACATTATGTTTTGGGATCTAATTTCTACTCTGAATTTTTTGGTGGGGAGTGGAGAGGTGACAACTCTTTTCTATCCCAAAGGTTTCTAAGATCCATATTTTGATATGTCACATCTCTGTATTCCTCTTATTCTCACAAATTACTAATAAAAAGTGTTAGAGGCTCTGGATTAAGTACTTTTTTCCTTGACTCACAGCAGAAACTTAAGAACTCATGTCCTTTGTCTTCAACATGTTCTAACTCTTTAACGTCCATTTGCATGGAGGGCATGGACAAGTGCTTAATGCTAACCCTGCCTTGGCACGCTTTCTGAATTGTGTCCATAGGTCAAACCACCATCTTTTGGCTTTGTTGTTATATGTGGTAATTTTCAAACTGCAAAAGCAGTGCTTTGCCTCTTCTTTGGTCTTCCCTTGTATCTTCAGATTGTCTAGGAAGAAAACACAGGGAAGTGAACTATCCCTGTCCCAGTAACTCATTTAAGGTATTCCTAATTACAGAAGGATTCATATTTTTTACTGCATGCATGAGTGTAGGTAATTCCCATTCCCTATAACGTATGTGTGTATACTGAGATGCATTTTCTAGTCTAAGTGCATGAATAATGCCCTCTTATGGCAAAATTTAGAGATTTCCAAAAATTTATTTGGTTTAAGATCATTTACAGGATAAATTGATGTTCAGAAAAAAAAAACCCCAACACTTGTCCTGGAAATAGAAAACAGTTATAAATAAAAATATGTTGTGCATGATACTAGTGTCATAATGTGTTACACTAACTTTTCCTGGTTTATATTTCCTCTGCTTCTCTAATATTTGAGAAGAAAAACCAATCTTAAAAACATTTTTTTTAGCAATTAGGATAAGGAACTACTTTTTAGAACATTTTAAGGAGTATTTTTTGGCAATTGCTAAATTAAATTGAATGTACATAAAGCAAAGAGCAAGCATGTATTATACATATTATACATATTATACATATACTTATTGATACTAGCAACAAAGGATTTAAGTGATTTCTGAAAGTGTTTGTAATATAAGGAAACCGTAAGGAATAAACAGGAAAGAGTGCATTGAAATATTACTGAATATGTTTATCTCCAATTTTGCAATACTTTGGAAATGCATTGAGATAAATTTGAAGTAGTACAAGAAGGTGTTTTAAATGTTAGCAATGGCAAAATGGCAAATAAGAAAGTTTTTAATAAATATCTTGTACCAATACGGTGTTTGTCTTTCAACTTTTTTTACTCCTAATTGACTTTGAATATTGGGCAATAAATAAATTGAAATTAAGTTTAAAAGGTGTAATTTTGGAGAAGATACTGTGTTCTGGCTGCCATCCAGACCATATATTTCAATTTTTTTTTTGTCTTTTTGGCTTAAAACAAACTAGTGCTAATAGATTCAAATAAAGATTCAATTAACAGATGTTCCAGAGACATTCATATAAAAAAGATAAATATTTAGTGGAATGTTTATGTTGCTCAAGAAAAAATTAAGCATAGGCTCACTTTAAATTGTAGTTCTTTCAAAAAGAAGCCAAGAACCAAGTTAAATCAACAGAAGCTTTTCAGTATGATAGAAAATTCTGAGACTTGGTTCACAATGTGAGACATGATGCTGTACTTTGGGTGCATCAAGTGCTTCCATGAAGTGTGCTAACTGAGTAGGCAACTAATAAAATAATAGCAATAAAGTCTATTTTCAATCCATAATAGCCAATAAATACATAGGTCAGAGTCTATAACTACTTCTAAGTCCTTTTTCAACTAATAAAATTTGATTTTGAGCCGATGACTTAATGTTTTTTTTAACTTAACCCATATCCTGGTTGTCTCGAGGCCCAAAAACCACACAAAGAACTCAGCAGACTCTGTTAAACCCACTGAACACACATTGCCTTCATGGCCAAGAGTTTGCTCAGACTTTTTATCCAACACATTCTAATGGGGTAGATTTCAAACAGGTTTTGATGACTGAAGTATGAAAACTTAATATACTGCAAAAAGCATTTTTTAGAGCCTTTCAAAACATCTATTGCACTGACAGTGAAAAAAGGAAAACAAAGCTCCTGTCCCCATGGAATCACAAGCATTTGGAGGCACCTGGGACAGAGGTTTCTACTTTGACAAAGGCCATACTTCCTGAGAGTTCACACAGTCAAGAAAACAGCACAGAACACAACCAAAAGCACAGCTTCAATTTTCTCTTCTTCAGGAGCTTAGAAGAACACAGTGGTATCTATACAACAGAGCACAAAAATGATCAGTGTTACACCTAAAACATCAGTACAACCCCACCAGTACCATGCTGATTCCGCAGACAAACCTTGCCTCAAGGCAGACCTCATGACAGTCTGTTTGAGAAATGGGGATCAGTTTGCTGGAAGCAAGAATGCATTCCTGAATGCTGTGGTAAAGAATTATGACTTGACTTCTATAGCATCGCAATGTTTTCCACCTTGGGGAAATTATAGAGTACACTGGATTTACTTTAAAATTGCCAATGCTACTTTGGTTTCCTCAAGAAAATGGAAGAATGGTCATAATGGGTTACTTGAGAGATCAGGCTTAAAATCCCAACTCCACTGAGAGCTAGGACACAAGGCAGAAGGCTTGATTAGTAAGAGAGGAGGCCAATTCCATTCCTCAGCATTCTTTGGTCCTATATGCACAGGCCCTTGACATCTTCAGGGGACAGCAGGCATTATTCAGATTGGTTCAGTCAATGCCCTGCTTGGCATGCATGCTTCAAATTACAAACTTTTTCAGTAGTTTTGCTCTTCTTTCATCTGGAGACACAAGTTCTTTTATTTCTTCTGCATGTCAGAAACTTCCTTAGGGAGAGTAAAAGGGACAGTTGCCAACAGGACATGCTTAGGGAAGGACAAGGCATACACAGAATGGTCCTTCTGCTCCTCTTGTAAAGAAAGAACAGAATCCAAACAATATGTAGTGAGCAATTAGCCAGTAAATACCATCAGTAAAGCTGAGTCTGTGCTTACAGAGAACAAAACAAATCGAAGACTGTAAGGTATGCAGTCATTATTCTTGATTTCAAGATGAAGAATGGTGGCAGATAGGACTGTGCTGGTATATTATCTGGGACCAGACTGGGGGTGGCTGGTTTTATATCATCAGGCTTGTAGGAGTGTGTTTCAAACCTACAATGAATAAGAAAGAAATCATAAGCCTTATTTTATTTTTTAATTATTTACAAAAAGAAAAAAAACCCCAAAACCTAGTGATTCACATAATGCTCTATAAACACTGAAGTAGCTGAATCAATGACAAACAGACACCTTTTCAAAACTTCCTTCCCACAAAGTGAGAGGACTCCCTTGAGTACTCAGAGCCTCTTAGATGTAGCGATGGATCAAGTTCCAGGCTGGAGAGTGGCACATGCTGGAAACAGCCATGATGCCCAGGGCTATCTCACTGCCCCCTCTATCCTGCAATAATCTTCTTGCCTCCCCTCCTATCTCTCTTTGTCTGTTTGGATAAAAAGCTCCATAAGTGCTGCTGCCTTACTTCCCTGTGTGTTTATAGAACTCCTTGCACCATATGACCTTCATTCCAAGTACTTCCACTGCACAGATTACACATTGTTGCATCCTCTATGCATTTGTGCTTTCTTCTATTTGTAGCTTGCTTGGCCTGATGCCATCCTTAGCGCATCAACAACCCCTTTTTTCATTCAAGTCTTCATGATACATATTCTTACTCATCAACTTGCAAAATAATGATGACTTGTTTGATTTGTTAGAAACTCAAACCCAGCTTTGTGCAAGAACAGTGACAGTTGTTGTATCACTGACCTCATTTAGTCATAGTGGCTAAAAAGTGGAAAATCTGACCAAAACACTGTCTTCCTCCTAGAAACAGTAATAATGTGGTTGCCTTACTGAAAAGGGGAAGCATGAAGGCCTGGTTGCATACCAGGAATATGTTTACGTCTTGTGTACAGGCTCAGAAGGACTTACTTGACATAAGACCTTGCCTAAATCACAGTTTCTTCAAGAGCAGAGTTACTATGAAATGCTGGCTCCCTGACTTCCACGGAAGCAACTCAGAGTTGAGTTTATTTAATGAGACAACTGGACTTTTATCAAGCCAAGAGCATAATGCTTTCCTCTGTTCCCATACAGGTAATAGTACTTCATTATCGTGGTTACACCAATCCTGACCCTAAGGACCTAATTTTTCTTAAGCTCTGAAAAGACAAACTATCTCCAGAAAATGGACTTTTCACAGAACCTTAAGCATTAAGAAGCAAACTGATTAATTCAGTTTGACAGCTCACTGTTAGTTACATGCCAGCAGTTTTATAAGGCTGTGACCTTGGTGAAGAAGCTTCACTCTTCATGACCAGTCTGACACTGACCCACCTGGACGAGGCCATTGACAAGCTAGGGCACACCTTACACCATCTCTGATCACACAGTGCTATCACCAGGAGCTTTATCTCTATTATCTCTTGAATCTTTGAACTATTGGCTGTGAAAAAGAATATAAATTGCTATTCATACTAGCACACCTTCTAAACAAACCTCTTATAGCTTTCCCACAATAAAGTGCTGACATATTCCACACTTTTCCTACTTCTTGTAACTGTAAGAAAGAAAATAAACAATGATGAATTAATTGGATTACTTAACAACCCTGCATTTCTCTAAGGTGATTTTACACTCATAAATGAGGACAGAGAAAATAGACATTAATAGCATTTTCTCTCATCACTTGGAATCTGGACATTTACCATATACAGCATTCCTATGATTTTTAAGAAAGGAATTAATTCCATTTGATGGTCACATTTGATGGTCTTTACTACATTTTTCTTTATAATAGCTGGCCCTTGATCTTGTCTTGATCTGTGCTTGTGTTCAAAGCAGAATATGATTATCAAGCCTGTTGCTCTTCATAATGGCTAGTTGTTGCCAATCCAATGAAATTATTTAATTCTATTCCACTGTGCTACCTTTCACCATCCAACTGTCTCTCAGGAGGTTCCTTTCTCCTCTTTATCATTCTTAGTTTCCTGCCTTCTTTTAAACCTGTGTTCCTGCCAGTCCTAATGCCTCCTACAATGTGTTCACTTCCTCAGGAGCTTAAAATCTAAGTGAGGGGAAACAAAACAAATCAAATCAAAACAAAACAAAAAGGCCAACCCCCAAGCCCATATATTAAGTAAACATCTAAATCCACTCTTGTCTTTCTTATTCCTGGCTATAGTTAGTGTTTAGATCCAAAGCTAGTACTGGGTCCATTAGGATGACTTGTTTAGGTAAGAAGCAAACACCATGCACAGATACAACAAAACCAGCTCTATTTATTTTGGCCAGGGGAATTTGCTAGCTCAGATCACATTGCAAGAGTCAGAACTGCTCTGACTCTGAAGTTAAGAGTGAGGGCCTGACTCTATCCTCACATATGTGATGTGACCTGGAATAACTGCCCTTGGTTATAAATCTCACATGCAAGAAATCAGAAGCAGAAGCATATTGTACAACACATTGTACACTCTGTGTAATAGAGGAATGATTAAAAATCAGCTGCAAAGCAGAGTCCAAGTTACTTGTCCTCATCCCCATGTTAGGCTGTAAAATACACAGCCTGGAAAGCAAGTGTCTTGCATACTTTTCATTAAACTCACAGGGGTGATTCATGCCAGTAAATGCTGAAACCCCACCTCGTAATTGGGAGAAGTAATTTCCATCCCATGAGTTTTGCTTGAAGCTAATGCATGCTATTACAAAACACCTAAAGTAAAACTTTAACCATTTCTCCTAACCCAGCTGTGAAGTTCAAACTGCTTTTTAAAGTTAATTATCATGCTCTGACCTGCACATATGCACATGTTAAATACAAATAAATCAATATGGCAAGCTTGTTCTTGTTTCAGTTTGCTTTTTAAAATTAGCATACTCTTGCTTTGCCTATCAGATACAAGTGTGATGGTATCTCACAGATTAAAGCTTTTCATTTGTTTCTTTGTAGTTCATTTGCTATTTTATAAGCCCAAAGTCCATGAGGGAGTGTTGGAAAGCCCCATAATTTTCCTCAATGTTCCATTTTACCTTTTTATCTCCAATGTAGCTAGCATATGTGAAGAAGAGCAGATAGCCAGATAGCTCTGTAGTGTCCACACACACAAAATCCCTGACAAACCCAAGTGACTTTAACCAATGCTGATGTTGATTCATGCTTGAGGATATTCTTTTAGTTGTCTTTTTTTCTATTGTTTAAGGAGCATGTCTGTGCTCTTACCTAGAAAACCAGTACTCTTAAGGAAAAAAGTAGATTTTTTTAAATTAAAGCAAAAATATTTCGGGAGGATGGAATTGTAAATGCTAGCATTAGTATTTCATGGTAGCGTTCTTTTTTTTTTCTCTGACTGGTATTGCCCCCCATTACACATCACCCCAAAATCTCCTAAAAGAGAAGCTTTTCGTATTTGTTCTGTGGTTTTCTGTGTATTTTCCTTTGAATCACCCTGCGTAGGTCACAGCAAGAGCGAAAATATTGGATTGGCTGATTCACTTCTGTTGCTTAGTGTGGTGATCTCTAATTGCACTTAGCTGTGGGGATTTTCCAAAGCAGACAAGCGACTTCTCCTTTTGCCAGGGCGCTGCTGTCAGACTGAGGTATTTGAACATCACCACAGTTCAAGGATGAGCAGCATCATGTTCACAGCCACACTGCCTGCCCATGGGGAGAACTAAGGGCTGGGTTTAAACCACTCTCTAGGACAGTGAACGTTCACACATTTCTGTGTAATTAATTTGTGTTAAGGAGGAGAACTGGAAGTGCATCAATGTTTTTAAGGACTCGTGATCTGGAGACTTCAGTTCATCTGAAGGCATCGGCTAATTAATCTTCAAGACATGATCTGAAGTCAATCAAGCTTTTAAAAATTCTGGATCCATTTATTCTCTGGCACCAGCTGCAAATCTGATTTTTCCTTTCAGAGGAAGGGCCATCCCATACTTTTGTGTTCTCTGGGATAGTAAGTGCCCTATAATATTGAAATTCCTTGCTTGAAGAAAGCACTGACTTCACCAGCCTGGCACTGCAGCCTGGGGAGACACTGTCTTTGAAATATGTGTGACCCTAAACCATGCAGATGAGCCTTTACACAAAGTAACTGATAGACCCAGGCCATAAAGACATCCACATGTATGGACAAAATTTGCTTAGTCAGGGTGCTGTATTCAGCCTACTCCCTGCTCTCTGGCTATAATACCACCACTATTATCGACTGCTTTGCTTAGTATGGCCAGAGTGTGTAATAGTTGGAAACAAAACCGTGACTCGAGTGTGCGTACTGATTCATTGTGGGTACTTGTTTACTTGTTAACATGTTTCTGGCTGTGGGAGATGGCTCCAAGTGCATCATGAGATGTGCTCCTTCAAAGTGTTGCTGTGACGGTACCCTGCTGAGCGACTCGCACATCCTCATCGAATGAGAGACCATCTCTCTCTGCAAAAGTGAAAATCTTGATCCAAAAGGTTTGTCCCCAGCAGGTCAGAGCAGAACAGAATATGCTTGCAAGACACCTTAGGAAAACCTAGCCCAGCACCCAAGTGATGTTGCTTGGGAAGTCCTTGTGGCTTTAACAGAGCCAACACCTTGGGTAACATTTTCAGTGCTGTCCCGCTGCTGTAAGGGTATAAATCCCACCAAAGGGGAAAGGCTGCTCAGTGTAACTTAGGGAAAACTGAGCTTAGCAAATACAGCTCCCAATCTCCGCAAAAGAGCTTCCAAGAACTGGGGTAAAACTCCTGAATCACTCAGTGACTTGAACCTAACCACTCTTCTAACGATTCTTACTCTTCCTCGCTTTTAAAGTTTTCAATAGAGGAAATCATTCGAGGGGAGCGGGGAGGTTAGAGTCCCTCCGAGGGCTCAGGCTGTGCCCCGGCTCCCCGCAGCGCGGCCTCATTCCCTCTTCACAGTGACACCTACCGGCCTCCCTCCCTCCTCCGCCCGGCCCTGCCCGGCCCGGCCCGGCCCGGCTCCGCTCCCCGCCCGGGCCGCTCTGCCCGCTGCCGCCGCCTCCCCCGGCCCTGCCCGGCCCGAGCTGCGCCCTCAGAGCCCCGGCCCGGCCCGGCCCGACCCGCCCGGCGGGGCAGAAACTTTGGCGGCGAGTTTCGCTGCCGCAGGGCGCGCAATGGGGCGGGGGCTGCCGGCAGGGCTGAGCCCCGCGGGGGCTGTGCCCCTCAGGCGGCTTTCCGCACCCCTCGCACCCCGCGCTGCCTGGGGCGGGCGGCCGGGCCGGGCGGCAGCCGGCGGCGCGCAGGGCGGGGTGTGGCCTCGCCATTATTTATGAGCTCCAGCCCCTATTTGCTCAGCTAATGATGCACCGGCGGCCGCCGAGCCTCGCCTCGCCTCAGCGGCGGCCAGGGCAGGGCAGCGCCTGTAACTGGAAACCAGCGCCGGCACCGCGCGTTCGCTCCATTCACTGCTAGGTGCGTAATTGCGGGCGAGGCAGAAGCGCTCCCTGTGCCTCAGGAGTCCCCTGCCAGGATTATTGTACAGAGCAGCCAGGAGTGTCTGTGCGACCACCACGAAGAGAGACTTTTCCTTTTTCTTTTTTTTTTTTTAAATTTATTTTTTCCCTCTGCCATGAGCCAGGTTTGGAATTAAAATGTTCTGGCGGCAGGAGTGGAGTCTATAAACTGATAGAAACCAGATATAGATCGGTATTACTGGTGCCTCCAATAGCCGGGTAAGCATAACTTAAAGTTCTCTTTCTTTGCTGTAATAGATGTGAAGCGTCTCTGATGGTTGAGTTTTGCTGCTGTTCACAGATAGTTAAAGCGATGTTTTCCAGATTGGCATAGCCCGTGTTTGTCAGGTTCTTTTTTTTTCTTTTTCTCCTTAATTTCTTTTCTTTCTTCTGCTGAGTGATTTTTCCTGCAGGGTTGAAGGGTAGGACCCTGCCTGTAGCAGATGACACCTGCACAGCACTTCCTAGCGAAGCGATACTGTACTTTCCAAAAGCCATGCAGCATGCTGCCAGCGACCTCCGTGGCAGGGAAACTTTACTACTTTACTTTAGCAGCGGTTTGTCTGTTTGTTTACAGTTAGAATAGAGTGTGAGAACAGAAATGGAATTAGATTCTGCTTTTTGTCCGTCTTGTATGATTCTTTAAAAGTACTTGCAGGGCTTTAGGTCTGTGTGTTGTCAGCAGAGATCATGTGCACTGGACATGCTGAATATAGTATCATGACTTACTGAGATAAATTCAGAGCTGGGATATAAGCCCAAAGCAAGAGTCAACCCTGCAATGAGCTGTCAGTTACCAGCTCTGTAAATCTCTGAAATTAAACCTATTTCCATTAGGTAACTCACATGTCAGACACCCTGAGGTACCTTTTTGGCACTGTATGCATTTATTATTTATGTGTCTAACAGCTGGGTAGGAACCATGCTGCTTAGCATTTGAATCTTGTATTTGCCTGTCACTTCTGTGTTAACGGTGAAGATCTGCAATTTGAGCTATGAAATGTAGCAATGTTTCACTCCTCTAACTGATTACGCTAGAATTGGCAGGAGGCACGAGAGTGGGAGGGAAAGAGAGCTGAAAGGGTTTCTTTTTCTATTATTGTTTCCTACAGTATTATTTAAAGGAAGAAGGAAAGCCGCACACTTGTTCCTCTCTGACTTTTTATCTTTATTGCAAGGAAAGCATAGTGCTACTGCTGTAAAATACTAATCCCATTGCATCTGTTAAATCACATGTTCTGTATGATTGCCTATTTGTTTTGGCCTGACAAAGAAATTTTATCGGGATTTAATGCCATTTCTCTCTTAGAAGAGGGGTAAGTTAAAGAATATCCCATGGGCAAGTCACAAGGTTTTAAATTTAAAGCCCACAAAGCAATATTAGTACTAGAGTTCGTGCAGCCTGTTTAAAAATTATTCTTGGCAAAAACTCTGCAACTATAATTTTATTAGTTAACAGACCCTTAGAGATAATTTGGATCTGGGCCAGAATGGATATGTTTCTCCTACAGACCCGATCTGTAGCTGGCAAATTTCTGACAAGGTTGTTTTTGTCAATTAGCAGAGTTGTAGAATTACTTGATCTTCATGCATTTCTCAGCACTCAGAGCAAATAATGAAGGAGAGTTTAGAGTGTGGGCTGCAGAGCTCTGCACTTTCTTGCATGCTCTCCTTCCCACCCCCAACTTCATACAAAGTCCTCGTGCAGAGAGAAACCTTTCCAAGCGATTTACAGTGAGTGGATAGGGAATGACAGAGGTGGTAATGAGATCCAGGGCTTTTACCGCTAAGTCAGTGGTGTGGATTCAGCCCAAAGTAGTGGTGACCTAAAGTCATCCCTGCCTGACAGCTCATTCCTGCCGTGCTGGGGTGGTTACAGCCGGTTCTTTAAGGACAGGTGTGAGCCTCACAGGGACCGGATGAATCAGCCTGTAGAAATATTGGCTTCCACTGGAGGGACTGTAGTGCTGGAGCAGAGCTGAGGTAAAGAACTGTAAGATGACTGCACAGGTAACAGATCTCTTCATCAAATAAAGGTATCACCTTTAATGAGATCTTCTAGCTATGGGGGTTGTGTCTTTCAAAGTGCTTCCAGTTGCCATAGAATCAAATTTATCATCTGATTGATTAACTAATAAGTGGTGTTTCATAGGAGAGCTGTTTATATCAAAAAGAAAAAAAAGTATATATATAAGCAGTGAAATAGAATGGGTCTAAAATGACAGTGTTATTTATTCTCACTTTTGCAACTGAGCTGACAAAGTTGTTACAATAGGTGAAATGAAGTTACACTTTACAATTTTTTGAGAGATGCAATTTAGGAGCAGATGTGATACAGATATGCAGTATTCAGCTTCTGATGTTGGCTGGATTTGTGTGGATCTTGTCCAAAGTCCATTAGAATTACCAGGAAAGTGCCACTGACTCCAGTGAGCTCAAGTCCTTCCTGAGCTAGGAAGATGCAGAGTTTTGGAGTATTTTCTGATTCTCTGAGGTGCTCAGGCTTCTCAGCAGTTAACTCCTGTGAAATGAGCATAGGTTCAGCAGATGTGCAGGAGGAGTAGCAGAAATACCAAGTGTAGTGCACTGTCCAACTCTGGGAGTCTTAGTGCTCTGTAGAAGTCAATGAGAGCAGGTGAAAGGAGCCTGAAAGGAGCTAGCCCAAAAAGCAAATGTTGACTAACAGTTTCAAGTATGATGAAATACTTTTGATTTCACGGTTTTGAAATTAATGGCGTACATAGCAAGAATTTCTTAAAAGAAAAGCTTGAGGGTCATTAGAGAGCTCAGCTTACTAAAACTTAAGGCTCTTCTCCAAGCACCTTTGATTTCAAATGTTGCAACAAAAGAAAAAAAAACCAAACAACCAATAACCCAAACCTCTCTCCCTAAACTTGAGAGAGATGTCTAAAAATATCAACCAGATTTTTATTCGTGAAACTTTATCTCCTGTCCTTGCTTTGCTCTGCCTTGACATTTAGTCTAATTATCTTTGCAGCAGGTGGAATTGTCTTCATTTTAAATAAACTGAATCTAATGCTGTAGTGTGCCCTAGCCAAAACTTGGGCTGTGTTGGTTCCTACCAACAGGCAGAGAGTTCCTTTTGTGCCAGCACAGGAGACTGCAGGGGAAAACCACTTCCAGATGCACAAAAAAACCCAGAAGTGCTGAACCTCCTTCACATCAGTAATTATGGCTTCAGCTGGAAGAGGCTTCTAGCACAATCTTTCCATACTGTTGTTTTTGCACCACAAGATTGTATAAGAAGAGTGATGTGATATCTCTCTCTTTCAGGTTTCGTTTCTTGGATATTAAGTTGCAAATCTGAAGAGATGGCATTTCTTGCAGTGAACGTGTTGATGGGGATATTTATTTACTTTAGCAGTGTAAAAGGATCTTCCCAGCCTCAAGCAAGGGTGTTCTTAACATTCAATGGTAAGAAAGAAGATAAACATTCTTAAACAAATGTTATGATTGAACATTTTCTTCTTCTCCTTAAATTCAGTAACTGAGTAGAAACTGGCTTTTTGATCTGTGTCCACAATTATTATTTTTGGTTTGTCTTGCTGAGGCACCTGTCAGCCTAAATTTGACTTTATCATCAGAATCTACCTATAGCTATAGATGCATAATTAATATATGATTAACAGGACTTTCTCTATTGTGAGTTATTATGACTTACTAACAACTAAAGGGTTTATTTCATAGCCTTAATTTTGCTTGGAAAAAAGTATAACACATAACATGTAGTGGAGAGTATCAATGATTTGAGTTGCTGTCATTTGGTACCCAACTGAGACACTTTATATTCTGAAAATGAGGCTGCCTGAAGGTTTACCAAAATACTTAGCCAGGCACAGAGTCTTTTGAAAAAATATCATTTGTTGTGCATTTTGCACTGTGTGTAGGATGTATGCAACATGTAACAATCACTTATGCCTGCACTCTGCAAACAAGCAATGAAAATCAGCATTTTTCAAAGAAAGCCTTTTACTTCTGAAGTGCTGAGCAGTACCTTATTGCTGCAATCACCCCAGTATTACTTTTAATAGCAACTTATAATTCTAGTCTTAAATGCTGATTTTAGCCACCACTTCAGAATTTATAAGGGCATTGACTTTCTTCAGCCCTCTGCCTTTTCTGTGATTGAGGCATGAGGGCTTGCTATTCCCTGCACTGATCCTGTTAGCATCAGGATGGTGTCTGTGGTTCATGGGTGCAGGGTGCTCTGCCACTGCCTTGGGAATACTCTGTGTGCTCTGAACAGTCTTTAAAAGTAATCATAGCTAGTAAGTATCTCAGGCTTCTACTTGCCACAGTGATCATAACTGCGTAAACATGAGACTGAGAGACATCCAGAAGGAGACCTGCTAAGTAAGATTTTCCACAAATACCAGCCACAGTTTGAACCATTACAATGTGTTGCATATTATGGAATATAGGACCCTTAATTGATGAATGCAGTACTTAATAGGTGTAAAATAGCATGGTTCCAGTAGAAGCAATAGTCAGAATTGAATTCCAAGAGAGAACTTGAATTCAAATGAAGAAGCAGAGATAGGAATTTCCTTTCCTTGCTTAAAGTGTGTAGTAAATTTAGTGTAGATGGTACTGTTTTGGCACAATTCAACACAGGTTTGGCTGTGGTTGTGTGTTACACAGCAGTTTGCCACAGTTATGCAGAACAGGCTCATTTGGATTTCCACATCATCTCCTTGGTGGCCTTGAAAGTAATCTAGGCTTCCCCTGATCTCTGGTATGACCATGAAGTAGGAAGTGTTCAGGTTTTGTGGTATGCAACCTTGTGAGTGGGAAAGAATTGTAATGAGAGGCAAACGGTTTTAATAGAAACTCAAGAGAGTTTGTTTCATCACAGGTATCCAGCTAGGCTGAAACAGTGAAGTAGCCATAGGCCAAAAGCCCCCAAACCTAGGAATTTCAAAAAATACTGAATTGAAACCTTAGCTTCTCTGCCCTTCCCTGAAAGGAGGTTGTCCCTCCTTCCTTTAGAAGGGAAGGGGCTATGACAGCTTTATGCTGCAGTGACCCATTTGTCTCCGTTTTTCTGGTGAGGTTCTTGGGCCCCTAGAGCTCTGCCCCCTGTGCCAGCCCTGGGGACACAGCCTTGCCTCACTAGTTCCTGCTGGAACCCTGCTTGGCTGCCTTGGTTAAAGAATCTATCTTGCAACACTATCTAATTTTCTTAAAACTGACTCTTTACTTTCCCTAATACTTAACAGTCAACCTTTAAAAAAGAAATTACATTTTTAGGTCCTAAATTTTTATTTGGTCTTTTGAAGCCATAAAAGTAAGAAATGAATTATGTGTTTTATAGTATGAGAAGTATGTCTAAAATAAAAAGCTAAGCTTTTTGTATAATATATAAACAGAAGTTTTATTTTTAAACCTGATTTCCAGATGGTAAGAAACAACTTTCATTATGTGAAAAGAGTTTGCAGGTTGTTGTGTATGCCAAGGTAATGGCCCCACCTGTAGCATGAACTTACGTTCTGTAAATCTTTGTTTACTTACTTGAGTAGGGATATAATAGAAAAAGGTGAAATTTGTATTGTGCTCTAGCTAAGTGTGATAACACACTCTATCCTCATAAGCTGCTTCATAGTTTATTGTTTTTAAATCATGTAGAAATACCGAGTTACTGGCAGTTTCCTTGCCCTGAGAAGCTGTCAGTTTTTACAAAGAATTGTCACTCTTTTAAAGTGCATCATTTGAAAATAAAACCATAATTAGGACTCCTTATGTTTTAAATGACATTAGACAATAAAGACAAGTCATTCAAGCTTAAGATACTTACATGATATTTTTCAAGTTCTGAATTGGATTTGGCTTGGTGTCTACAATTACATTGCATAAGTTTTGGGGGTAGAATGTATACAGGAGGAGAAAATGAGTGATGCTTTTCAAAGCTAACCTGCTCCTTCAGGATCAAGTCAATTGAGCTTATTCACATTGCAGCATTTCTCATGGGAAAATCCAGCAAGTATCTTGACCTATTCTGTTTTTCATCAGGAAAGATAAAAATACGAATCACTTGAATCATGGGCTGCTTTTCTCTTTGCCATCTACTTCATTAAGAATCAAATGTAATTAAAAGTGCGCCTGGGTAATACCTCAAGAGCCTGATAATAGGGATTTTGCAATTAACTTCAATGGACGAAGGACTGCAACCCTAACTTCTATTTTTGAAATCAAAAGCCTGGCCCCTTGTCTAATTAAAATGTAGTTCATGACTTAGCTGAGGTTGTTAACTGTGCATATGATGTGAGTGTGGAACTCACTGCTGTCTGCACCCTGCATGTCTTGAAAACTGCAGTTCTGTACAGAACCCCGAGGCCTGATTCCTATTGCTTTGCACCTTGAATAGCCATTTTCTCAGCTGAAAGGAAAGGTCAGGCTGGAGCTGAACTGCTGCTTTGCTCAGGTGGATGTGGTTATACAGGGCACTGGGCCTCTAGAGAACCAGGCAATGGGGCTCCCAGTGTGCCTGGAGCAGTTTGGTGTGACCTGATTGTCCTGTTCAAGAGTGATGGCTCAAACAACTGATATTTGTACATCTGCACTTGAAGAGCCACTGCAGCTGAAGAAAGAAAGAAAGAAAGAAAGATGGCCCCAGATTTTTCTGATTCTGAAATTGTGAAGATGTGAAGCCTGTGGTGCTGCTGTGTTCCCACTGAACATGCAGCAGTGAGGGAACCTAGGATGGGGGAAGCATAGGACTCAACATGTCTCCCTACACTATTAATATACTATTCCCCCTCCTCTTCTGGCTCCTTGTCCCTGGAATAAATCTTTTTTAATCTGCTTAAATCACCTGTCATAATTTAAAGCGCTGTAGTTTATTTTCTCTCCATAACAAAAGACTTACCTTATCTGTTTATGAATTATCAAGTGTGCTGCCTGTGGTTTCTCAAGCTCCATGCATTCCTCCTTCTTACTGCATGTTCCTGAACAGATAATTGAGAGCTGTGTCCTTCAGTCTTTACAGGGAAAAAAACATTTCTGAAATCAGTTGGAGTATTGTGAGGATAAGGAAGGAGCTATTAAACTCCAGGTTAGTGTCAGACTTTGTTTCGTTCCAACTCGCATTCATTTTTTGGATTTTATTGCAGCCCTGAAATGCTGAGCCCATACCATTTTAACATCAGATTCAAGAATTGATAAAAACAAATACAGTACTTATTTTTTAAAATGCGCTCAAACAAGTCTTCTCTGGGTTAAGATACACAACCAAGTGATAATTTCACAATTCACTGGGAACATTTAATGTGTTCCTACCTCAAATGTCTGGTCTAGCAGATATTTCCCATGAAGATTCTCCTATTGTCTGCAGTGAAAATTCCATAAGAGAAGTGGATCAAGGCTAATTTGCAGACGGTTTTGTTCTTCTCTTTGTTACAAAATTACTAGAACACGTAAAGGACTTTTAAGAAAGTATCAGTCAGATTCATTAATGACAATTAAAGAGCAAAAAAATGTCACCAGAGCAACAGCAGCACTTATTCAACTGTCAACATATTTTAAAAGATTTAATGCAACCCCTGTGGTTACCCTCAAGGAAAAATAAAGGAACTGAGAACCATTTTCTTTGAGCTCTTGAGCAACAGCAGTACAACTTGTTTTTAAACAATCCCTCATTGTAATGTTAATGTTACCACAGTTAATAAAAAGTTCATTTGTTATTTGGGGGACTTTGTGCTGATGACAGTCTAGTAGGCAAAGGTTTATGCTCAAATAGTTGATTGGATCTTTTTTGGTGCCCATGGAAGGAAAGCTACTCACAAAATATAGCAGAAGTAAAGCATGAAAAGAAAAAAAAGAGAGAGAGAAGAGATTCATGATTTAATTGTGTTTACATGCATAACTCATCTTGGATGTTCATATAGTTGCTTAATTTTCAGCAAATTGTGAGTGCTGTTTTCTCAAAATTAACTGATTTGTGGCTTTCACAGCTTCATGGATCTTAATGGTAATTTATAAAGTGCTGAACATCAACAATGTGAAAATTTTTCCAATTTAATTGCCTCTCACTGGAGATCTAAAAACTTAATCCTGAATGCTGCCAACTAAAAATAAAATTCTTTTTTATCTTAAGTAGTGAAGATGGTATTTTTACAGTTTGTCATAGAATCACAGAATGTTTAGGGGTTGGAATGGATTTTAAGAATCATCTGGTCCCAACCCCCCCCTGACATGGGCAAGGACATGTCCCACTAGACCAGGTTGCTCAAGGCTTATTCCACCTTCCTTGAACACTGCCAGGGCTGGGCTATCCACCATCTCCCTGGCAACCTGTTCCAGTGTCTAACCACCTTCACAGTAAAAAAATTCTTCCTTCATATCTAACCTAAATTTTCCGCTCTTTCAATTTGGTGCCCATTACTCCTTGTCCCATCACTACGCTTGCTGACAAAGAGTCCCTCTCCAGCTTCTCTGTATTTCCTTCAGATACTGGAAGGTTGCTCTGAGGTCTCCACACAACCTTCTCTTCTCCAGGCTGAACATCCCCAACTTTCTCAGCCTATCTTTTGTATGGGTGGTGCTCCAGTCCCCTTATCAACTTTGTGGCCTCCTCTGGACTTGCTCAAAGAGTTTCAAGTCCTTCTCATGTTGGGGACACCAGAACTGTGCACTGTATTCCAGATGGGGTCTTGAACTGGCAGCTATGGTTGTTCGAAAGACAAATGGCTAATTTACAAATAATAGGTTTTGGGGCTAATTTTTAGACTTCTGTCTTTTCTGTATATTTTTTTCCTTGCTTTTTTGTTTGCATTTCTTTTTTTTCCCCTCTCTGTTAAAATAAACAGAGGCTTAATGCAATAAATCTTGTTTTGAAATTGAATTGCTTGAATAGGCTATGATTTAAATGTGAAAAAAAAATCAAACATATAAAAGGCTGCATTATGCAAAAACCTCCATATTCTTTATAGAGTACCATGACATTGAATCTTCTTATTTTCATACTCTTGTTCAGTGGCAGTGCCACTGAGTTGGCCTCCCCGTCATTACTAGTCACATGAGTGTATAATTTAATGTATTGTTTCTGTATTTGGTTAAATTGTGCCGTGTGATTTGACTTCAGTTATGAAAATGGTCATGCAATAAAGCTGAAGTCACAGGTGGTGTTTGGTCCAGTTCTGTGTTTGTGCTCTAAAATTACTATATAAGTGGTACCCTCATGGGAAAGCACAAATAAGTGCGTCTTCAGGGTAGTTAATTATCAGGCAACAAATTACCAGCCTACAAATTTGATCCTACTCATACAAATTTGACAAAATTTGTGAATACTTGTTTTTTTCTTGCACGATAATAAGTAGATCTGTTATCTAAGAGATTACTTTCTTCTTTTAATCTTTTTAGGTTCCTGAAATCAGTCAATTTGACCTGTATCTGAACCAGCCCGTGGTTTTGTTTGGTTTTTTTAATTTTTATTTTGGTATGGAAAAATCAAACTTTATCTTAGAACATTTTGACAGATTCTTCACATCTTGGCACTCTCTACTTGTCATAGAAGAAAGCAGCTTATCTTGGCCAATTCCACTGCTCTGTCATTACAATTCTTCCTTGTATTGCCTGTCCAAGGCAAATGCTAAATTCCCTACGTAGGCAGTTATATTGCCATTATTCTGCAACACATCTTCTTTTTATGTTTAAAAAAATGTGATGAGAGAAAAATGGCATAGACATTTCTAATACCACATTTTTTTCAGGATTGTCTGGGTACCACTAACAAGAGCTCCTCTGTGAGCCATTTCCATACTGGATGAGCTCACAGTGCACTTGGATGTGTAGTGCTGCACAAGCCTTTTTGTGTATCAGATGTAATTAGTGACGTGACTCACAATAATTACTCATTTTATTGAAGTGCGTTGACTGAAATCCTGCCATGAATAAATACATAGACCAAGAACTTATCCTTTTATTTGAACTGGCTGTTCCTTCAACATGTGTGTTTTGTTCTTTTTGGTGCTGACTTTTCAGTGGTCTCAATAACACTCCTTAATAAAAAGACTAGGCACTGTTTCTCAGGGAAAGGTCTTTGTCTAAGGGACACAGTTTAATGATTGACAGTGCAGCTCCTCAGCACATCTCATCTCTTCTTACATTCAGACAGCAATGGCTCAGCAGAAACCAGGTTAAAAGAATGTTTTTCCCTGATCAATTGATTAGAGAGATGGGGTCTCAGGGATACAACTAAGGACAAAAATACGCTCCGTTACCTGTGTGCATGAGAATGATGTTGGATCTCTCTTACTGGGAAGTGTGCAAATCGAGATCAGCATGTGTTTCCAGGAGTGAAGAGAATGATTGGGATTGACAGAGGGTTTACACCATTATTTCTCCTTTCCCTTCATATCTCTATCCTTATTCAACGCAAATTCAGTACAATTGCGTTTTTATCATTACTTCATCTGCCACTGACATGGCTTCTTCCAGGAATCCCAAACCCTGGCAAGTGATTTACTGGAGCTAAGGCTCTGGTATAACAATGGAGAAAAGATAAGGAGTGATAGCTCTGCCTCTCCCATGAAACCACTCTAGCTGGGACCATCATTCCCTTTAGAGAGTTTAGCTCTTCATCTTATCTTAGTGTATGTAAGGCTAACGATTCTTCCTTGAGGAGAAGTTTCTTGATTCTTTTGTGGATAAGTTGATGGAGGTTTTGTTTCCTGCTCCTTTGTGCGGCATTATTTGAGATATTCCCAGCTACTACTCTAACCCAGCAAATCAGTTAGGCAAAAGTGAGTGCTACAAAGGCTTCATAATTACCACAACTAATACCCCAGATTATACAAAGATTTCTTTTTTCAGAAACACAGTACACATATTTTTAACTTATAATTTTAGAATGCTTATATTCCAAGGCAGCATTTTGAAGATGTCTGGCTGCCATTTTACATCTTATCTACAAGAAACTAGCCCATGGTGTTTCATCATTATTGAAAGAAAAGGGAAAAAAATCTGGAACTCTCCACCAAATCACCTTGATAGAAAAAAAACTCTGGAAAGCATTTCACCAGTACACAGCTCCAGTGAGTTCTCTCAGGGAGTCCCAAGAAATACAGGATGTATTAGGAACTCAACATGTGTGCATTAGGAACTACAGCATATGTGTTGTTGGAGAGGGAAAGAAAGTGAATTTCAGATCTGGTGTGTGAATTCCCTCAAATCACCATGAGCTTAAAAACTGGTCTATGAGCATCTTTCAGGACTGAGGTCTTAATTTTTAATTTGTTTACCATCTCCCAAGTGTTATGTGACATTCTTAATGACATTGATAATACTGAGGAAGGAAGAACGGTTTTGGTTTTGTTTGAGTTTTTTTAATTTTTATTTGGGGGCTGCAAGTAAACACTTAATATAAAATCCATCCTATTTTTAAGAGAAGGTTGTATTTGCAGTAAATATTTCAAATGCAAATATGGTTTTGTGAAATACATCTTTTAGTAATAGAATGGAATGAATACCTAGATTTTTGAACTGTTCTGTTTTATCTTCTTTACTGCTCTTAAATAAGTGATTGCCTCACCAAAATTATCTTCTAGAATGTGGATGAAGAGACATCACAATCAGCTGGGTCTGCCAAGTTTTTTAATGGGAAAAAAATGCGCATTGGCAGTTAATTCTGTTTTTTTTTTAAAAAGAACACAAAATTAATCTGAATCCAAATTTTTTCAATTACAGTCACTGCTTTCAGCCATTAAGAAGGTCAGACTGGCATTCCAAAATTACAAAAAAAAAAAAAAAATTGTTTTAGAATTACACAGTAAATGTGTGATGGATTAAAATTCACTTTCAACTATCGTCTCAACTATTGTCTCATTTTGGAATTTCCTTCGCAATTTCCCAGTTCCGATCTTGCTTTGAAATGCAACTGAAAAACACAAGGTTTAGTAAATCCTTCCATGAGAGTAATAGGCTTTCTCAGTCACCTGTTCCCCTGATCATGTGTTGTTTCTTAGAATTTTTTTCTGTTGCTTAATAACATTTCTTTACCATTCTTAATGGAAAAAAAAAAATTTTAAAAGCTTTGAGTTATGCAGAATAACTCAATTTATGTCAGCTCAGAATCAATTAAATTGGGCAAACATTTGTCTTCTTTTAACATTTCTGTCCATCAGGGTATATCTCTCAGTCTCCCAGCTTAAAGGAGCTGCAGAGTTAGATTTACAGGGATAAGAGAAATATTTAAGGGAATCATCTGATCCCTCATTTAGCTCAGTTGGCTGGGAATTATAAGGTTCATTTTCTTTCCTTTGCATGATTCAAGTTTTGAACAGCAGGAGAAGTACCATGGTGTATATGCACACCACAACTGATAGTGCAACAGGAGACAAAGAGAAAAAAATATTAGGAGTAGATGTATTAATAATCTTGAAATAATTTATTTCTTCTGAAAAAAGGTGTATGTATTCAAAACAGTGTCATAGATACATCAATAGGAACCCTGCTTTTCTGTTTGTTGGTCCCAAGCATTTTACTAGGTTTGAACCTAACACTGATACACAAACTCTTTGAAAGCAACTGCTGCTCTCAGAAGGCTGGATTTTCCTCATCTTCCAAGATATCCACTGAGACATAGCCAGCCAAGGAATGAAACACTATTTTCCTTGGGCCCAGCACTGTCCCACACCACTTTGGTCTTTCTGGTGCATTACAACAGCACAGGATACACAGCATAACGTAGTTTCTACACTCCTTAAAAACTCCTCCTTGTCTGGAATTACCAGCATGCATGCCTCTCATTGCAGTTTTCTGAGGCAGTCTCTGTGTGTGTTGAGTGCTCTTACAAGGCAAATATCAACTTAGAAGACAAAAATGTGAGCACTTGCATTTTCAGAATGGCACTTTATGTTTTTTTTAATATCAACCAATTAAGATGTTATTTTCAAGGAGAGGCTTGGCGTTTTTTCAAAAATTTACTTCTTGAGGCCTGAAAAGGATTTAGTTGGCATGGAGAAGTGATCCCAGGCTTAGATTTTTTGATGGCTTCAACGTGAACACAGCTGGAATTTTTAAGCTGATTCAACTGAAAACCCACTTCCTGCCACTGTTGAAAATAATGCATTATATTTTTTTTTTTTCTAAAGCAGACAAACCTACAGCGAAGACAAAAGAGTTTAGAGCCCTCATGAGGTGTTTTATTGTGGTTTGTATTAAGGAACTAAAACTGTGCATACATAGCTATTCAATATGAAAATGAATATGCCTTTAAATCCATTACCTCTTATTTAATAACTTACCATCTTTCTAGCTTTGGTAAGTCCCTTTAAAACGAGGATGTGTCAGTCATCTATTTCACCAGTAGGAACGTTTTTTTACTTATGGATACATGCAAATGCAAGACTTTTTCAAAGAAAAGTTTGAAAAGTAAAGTAGGTAAAGAATCATTTGTCAGTGATTTTTATTCCATTGAATGTTTTTTCAAACTCCCCCTCTACTATTTCCTGATCTTAGGTAAATATGTTCTCAAGTTCACACCAGCAACTGAAAAAGTGTATCCCTAAAGGCTAAGCTACATAAAATTGCAAATTTAATTTGAAGCTTTTAGTTGAAGTCAGGTGTATTACTATCTGTACTAGCAGTGCTCAGAAGGTGAAGCTAGGAGAAGACTTACAAACTTGGCCAGCATATTTTGCCCCGCCAGCCAGCCAGGTCCTGCAAACCACAGGCTTTTTTTTTATCTGGTCCCATTCTTTCCTTTGAGACATGGGAGAATCTGCTTGCACAGTATGTGCTTCCTCAGCTGAGGAATCCATCCTCCCTGGCACCCAGAAGGTGAGCAGTGGGTGCATGAAGCACTAGCATGGCACTTACTGAAGAGAAAGAACATCAGTCTTGCTGCATTTTTGTGTGTACATGCCCCTGGACTAGTTAGAGCAGCTCTGGGGAAGAGGGGCGAGCACAGGAATTCAGCAGCTGGGGAGAGCAGAACGACCACCCTGATGCAGGGGCTCTGAGGAGGCTTTTATAGAGGAAGGCTGTGCCAGCTGAATCAATACTGGGGCAGGCTTCATACCTACTGTGGTAATTTACAGAGATGTGTTGGATGGGGGGACAATCTCATAGAACTAATTAAAAAAACACAACTAGATAATCTTTCTTGAGACGGATTTTTTTGCAGATGCAGGAATCTGCCTCAAATGATGACTTAATTTCCATTTGCTATTAAAACAATGAAAAGATATCTTTTATTCCAGATTCTCAGAGTATCGTTGCCAAAGACTTTCCTTCATAAAAACATTCCAGTTACATGCAGCACTGCAGTCCAATGAAGAGATCCCTCTCCATTGCTATTATTATCATTATTATAATTGTGCTTCTATCCAGTGCATTTTTTTTGGGTAGTTATTTTGGTGTTGGTATTAGTATTGGTACTGGGGTCAAACACTGAATACTGGTTATCAGGCAGCCTGTCCTTCTCCTTGTATGCTCAGTTCCTCTCTTGTTTTTAGAGAGGTGAAAGAATTTTGGCTGGATTATTCCAAGAGGCAAGCAGCTGAGTTGATTCTTTTCACTCTGTGTGGTGACTGTGACAGACCTTTGCTTTAAGGTTATTCTCTTTTGCACGAGGGACAATGGCATGGGACGGGGTTTATGGCTTGCTTATGGCTGTTGAAAACTTCCCTAGCCAGCTGGAGATCCATTTCAGACTGGGCTGGATGTGAGAGAAAACATGTAACGTCTAAGATCAACTAAACTTGAGATTGTGTGTAACATCAACAAACCACAGCACTCTGAATAAACAAGGTGGCCACTCACTGTTTACTGTTCCCTTTGCTTATTTTTCCAGCACTGTGTCTGTGATAGCCCCAACCTGTTTGCTGAGCGGCTTAAAGTGAGTTTTGCTCAAAATAGGTCAAATGCTTAGCTGATAGGTATGAGTCCTATGTGGAAATGTGTTAAAGAGAACTAGCAGATTGTGGGACAATTTTTCTCTAAAAGGCCCTTTAAAGAAAGCAAGGATTTATCAGTGGAGAGTGAGGGAGTGACATAGAAGGCACCAGGAGGTGAAAGGGACTTGTAGAGATTACTCACAGGAGCAAAATACTGCACCCCAGCTCATGTAGTATGAGAACATTCAGCCTTAATG
Organism: Entomyzon cyanotis; assembly: GCA_024500445.1. NCBI lineage: Eukaryota > Metazoa > Chordata > Aves > Passeriformes > Meliphagidae > Entomyzon > Entomyzon cyanotis. The sequence continues at coordinate 47,511,267 of JAKEPQ010001018.1, read as the reverse complement.
TCTGCTCCAGAGGTAATCTCCAGTTCCTTTGAAGCTGACTTCAACTCTGATTTTAGATTGTGTTGAAGAAAATACCCATGTGTGTTCTCTTTAGGCTCATTTAGGAGGCAAAAATTCTATTTTTTTCATGCAGGAATGGAGCACAGTTTTAGCCTACCATGTCATTTATGAGTTAAAGTTTTCTGCAGTCATGCCAATTCACTTGTTTTGATTAATGGAGGTGAAAGATCAGGGAAAGAGATTGTTCAGATTTGGACCCTCCCAGAATAAGATGTTCTGGCGAAATCAAAAAAGCCCAGTGAGGGGCCACAAGGCTGCTGTGGGTGCTGGAGAACATGGTGAGCAGAGTTTGTTCTGGTGGCTCTTTCATGGGGAGAGTCAGACTCTTCTCAGCAGTACACAGTGCATCTGTTTAGATGGTAGGACTTTTTTTTGTTTGTTGGTTTGTTTGTCTGCTTGCTTATTTAGGTTTGGTTTTTTGCAATAAGCATTCTGACACATTGAAACAGGTTGTACAATGAGACAACAGACTCTCCACTGCTCCAGGTGGTTGAATCTCAGCTGGAGGAGGTCCTGTGCAAACCTCACTTCAGTAGGGAGCCCTGTTTTGAGCAGGGTTTTGGCTGGCACAACCTTCAGATGTCTTTTCCAACCTGCATGTTTTATGGTTCTGTGATTTTATCAGAGATCGGCAGGTGTGAGTCTTAAGACACTGGTATCTGTTTTGGCAGTGTTTTCAGCACGGCTTATCTATTAAAGTAATTCTGGAGGAGAAAGTTGGCTTCTCTTGAAAAGGTCAGAAATTTGACCCAAATGACCTTACATCCTGTGTGCCTTTCTACACATTGAAAGCTATAAACACTCAACATCAGGAATTTTTATTTAGATACCTACTGCAAATTATTGTGCCTGAAGTGTGTGTTTCCAAGACTGAAACCTTGCACATACTGTAAATTGTTTTTCTACAGTAAGAAATACAATAGATTTCCCTGGTGTGGGAGGGAAGATCATGGGTCTGTTTGTAATTCCTCATCTAAGGAATGGCAAAAATCCTAGATATGCAGCATTACATGGAATTATATGAGAGCGATGTCAGATGATTCTATGTGTATTTTCTGTACATAATCTCCTTTGAGAGAAAGAAAAAGAAATTGCCTTCTTGTTAAGCTGAATTCCTTCATAATACTAAATCAGTGCATGTTATAATGGACCATGCAGAATGTAGCTGAATTTCCAGGTTTAAATAAATTTTATAATTTATTTATTTATTTTTGAAATTTGAACTCCTTTATTACCAAATCAGAATAAAGATTAAATTATATAAATAACAGTTCTGACCAAATTTCACAGTATACATTTGGTCTCAGAACAGGTACTAGTTCTTGTTCTGGTTCTAGTTTATTCTCAAAGTTTGTATCTTTGTGTGTGTAATGTTACTTAGAACAGATAATGTGGTACATGCTGTGTTTGGGGTGGTATATGTGTCTACTTCTGGGCAAGTTTTATGTTATCTGATGTATTGCAGGTGTATAGAAAAAAATGTTTGCAAAAATACAGTAAAATGGCTGGTCCAGAGGAAAAAAAATGCTAAATTATCTGGCCACATCCTGTTTTGAATGCATAGCATCCTAAATTTGTCCAAGCTATTGTATTTTCTTTGATTTCCACTGCACACTCAAGCTCTTCTCTTCAGTGATGTGTGTGCACACACACCTGCATGGCCAGCACAAAAAATAGTAATGTGATACATACTTCTGAGCCTAAAATTTTTCAGTCATGTGATTTACACTGTAATATTATGAATATTTCATATTATGAATTCATAGAATTGATTGTTAGGCTGTACAAACTTAGGGAAGATTTCTTCAGCCTCTTTGCAAGGCTTTACTGGTCTCTGACTGTCATTATTTATCAAAGTCCCTGTATTGCTCCTGTCTGCCACAGAATCACAGAATCATGTGGCTTGGAAGGAACTCCAGCCAATATCATGCTCGAAGGAGGTCTGATTAGATCAGGTTGCTTTGAGACAAGTCCACTTAAGTCTTTAATAACTGCAGAGGTGGAAATCCCACCCTTTAAAATCAAGTTCTGATAGCCTTCCAGCAGGTCATTTTACAGATAAGTAAGAAGAGTAATTCCCCATCCCTGGAAGTATTCCAGGCCAGGTTGGATGAGGCGTTGAGCTATCTTGTTTAGTGAAAGGTATCCCTGCCTACATCAAGGGAGTTGAAATTAGCTGATCTTTAAGGTCCTTTCCAATCCAAACCATTCTGTGGTTGATTCTAAGATTTCCTCTTTTCATTTGTTTTTTAAAACTGAAGAAAATTAGTTCTCTCATCTCTCCATGGAAGCTACATGGTCCAGAAACTTTATCTTTTCTTGATTATTTTTAGTCTTGGAAGGTGATCCTTCCATTTTAATGGTGAGTTGCACTTCAGCATCTGCTCACCATCTCTTTACCTCTCTCCAGGTTCATATCTGCATATAAAATGAACAGAGTCTGACTTTGTGTTTATTAAAATAGTTCAAATTTAGCCACTTTAAAACTGCATAAGATAAGAATCAGAACCATATGTCTCTCTGTGTATATACTTACTGGCTATTAAGTTGTTTTGGTGTCCATTTGGGGAAGAAAAAGGAGGATTTTGTTGGCCTCAGTGTGGTTAGAGTCAACTATTGAGGTGTTTATTTCTAGAGAATGTGAACAAATGTGTTTTGAGTGCCCATGTCAGTTATTGAGTGTTTCTTGAAGCTGAGTGTGATCGCATTTTGAGGAATTCACCTGCTGGCCATTATTAGAGAAATTCCTCTATAACTTTCTGAGGATACCCTTTGATTCCTGCCCATGTCTCAATTCCTATAGGCAGTTTAAAAGAAAAAGCCTATTTACCAGTTCCTTACTAATTTACATTTTGGGCATTAATTCTTTTCACTGGGGGAAGCCAAAGCATTGTGTCATTTGGTAATACAAAAATCTTTTGTATATGAAGAACAAAATAGAATAGATCTCAATTCACTTCTTTAGATTCTCTGCAGACAAATTCATTCTCTGTGTGGTAAAGGATAGGTGGGTTTTGTCTGTAAAGGGATATTCATTTTCATTTGATCTGCCTTAATCCTGAGGATATGGATTCAGATCCCAGAGCTATTGAAGATATTAACCTGATGCTTCCATCAGCCTTCAAAAGTTCTATGATTGAAGGCTCTCAGCAGCTGTTATCTACTATAATAAATGCCAATGATAAAAAAGACTAGACAAGCTAAGGATTTTTTTTTAAGAGCAAATAAAAGTATTTTCTTTCCAAATTAAGTTAGGAGAAAAAAAATTCCTTTGATGATTTCTTTATTGATAGAAAGTACCAACAAAATTATTCTTTTCCACAAATACTGCTTAGGATTTGGGGGTCACAGTTCATAGCAAAATATGCTGCTTCTGTTTGCCCAGCTGCCACACCTCCTTTGCCTTGTGTCCTCCTGTATGTGAAAAAAGAGGCTGAAAGCAAGGTAAAGGGAATAACAGATTTAGTGATGCTCTGCTTGTAGGCCATAATCAATGTAAATGGTGTTAACAGGATTAAGACTTTTGCTTCCATGGGCACATCCCACCCTGGAGGAATGGTACCCTAGTATTTAAGCACAGGCAAGACAGCAGTCTCCTGGTGTGGTTTTGGCTATATAGTGACCTGTTATCCAAAATACAGGAATAAGTCTTGTAAGCTTTTTTATTATGGTTTTGTTTTGATTTTTGTTGGGTTTTTTGGGGAGAGGTGGTGTTTGGTTTGTTTTGGTTTTTTTGTTTGGTTTTTTTTTTTTTTTGCTGTTTTTGTTGTTATATCAGGGTTTAAACAATTGGGAACTGCTCCTCCAGCACAGTCTGAGCATTCTAGACAGAATGGGCGCTCAGACAGAACCAAGGCAAAAAATCAAAACCAAAGGAAACTCTTAGGGAGGAAAAGGATATGGGAAGGATGTTTCTTTAATCTTTCATTCCAACTTCAATTTTATGGATGTTACATGCAAATTGAAGTAAGATTGTGTTACAGAACTGTGTGTCACAAAACCTTATGGCGCAAAACTAAAAATAATGTAAAAATCCATATTCATGTCTGTGTCTCCATATACTTCGAACAGATGTGTTTTAATCTCAAAATGGTCCATAGAGGTTTATGCCCAGCATACTGTTTGTATTGCAGCAGTCTTTCTCTGTCTTCCATGTTTCCATTTGGTTTTGGCAAATCAAAAGGAAACAGTTAAAAAGTCATTTCTCTTTTTGGGGACTAAAAAACCCCTTCTGAAGTCCAGTGATGTTACTGAACTTTGGATCATGATTATATTTTCCAGTGGTTGCATTATTTCAATTAGAAATCTAGATTAAATCACTCTCCACCCTAAAAGAGGGTGTGCAGTTATGAACACAGCAATACAGTGTTCAATGATTTCTTTCACTGTAAGAGAGTATTCAATTTTATAAAGAATGTTAAAGTGAAAACAGAATAGATTAAAATCAGCTTCTGCGTTTTTGCATTTTATTTACATGTCCAAACTGCAACATGAAGCGTTTATTCAGTTCAGAGGTTTCAGGGCCATGGATGTGGTTTTGCATTAACAAGGTGGTATTTACATGTTTTGGGACAGGCCTTGCTGCTCATCTTGGCAATGAGGAAAAGGACACACGTCTGCTACTGTCCCTTCTTCACTGCCCAGACCAGTAATTGCCACTTTGTATTATTTATAGAGACTGAGTTGGTTTGCAGTTTTGTTTTTTTCCTGCTTTTCTCTTTAGCCGCTATCCAACACGACTGAACCAAAGCTTTTTTTGAGGTTTGTCTGGTGGAAGCAGAATTAAAGATTTTTGTGTACTTTGCCGTCTTATGACAACTGGCAGCAACTGAAATGAGGCATGTCAAGCAACTACCACAAAAAGAAATCAGTAATTTACAAGTTCAGACAAAGGTTGAAGAAACAAATCTTCTCTGTAGTTGTTCTGTCTTGTACAGTCTGTTAATATTTTCACATTTGAGAATATTTAATTTTCCTAATTGAGAGAATGTTACACTACAGTTGAGAAGAAAAGGCAAAATCAAAAGCAGAGTACTCTCATTTTCAGCAGAGCAGTGCTAATACTTGTGTTAGTCAGTGAGAGAAACATGGGGGTGGAAGAGAAACAATAATTCATTACTGTCTCTCCTGCAGTCTATTAAATATGTCTCAAACATAGCTGATTAAAGCTACCTTTTTTCCGTAATAATAATAAGATTCACTGGAAACAGACTGAGAGTAGGAAAATTTCTTCCAGCTTATCAAACGTTTAGAGGAAGGGAAAAAGTAAAACCCAAATGCCAGCCTTGCCAGTTTCAGTTGGATTATACACTCAATATCCATGGCTTGTGATAGGTGCAGAGTTATTCTTCCTACTCTGACTCTGACTCCTGTTCATAGCTGGACCTGCTGAATCCTAACCAGTGCCCCACATCTGAGAAGACTGTACACATGGCAAAATTGTGGGTCAGAAAGCTGATGATCTGATGTCTACACACACAAGTCTGACATAAAGAGTGCATGGGTAATCACAGACTGCCTAGTGTAGCAAAGGACCCTCCCCATCCCCAATTTGTCTGCTTTTAAAATTGTGTAATTATAGAAGGATTTCAGAAAACCAATGTCTGTAATGTCCCTCTCTTTCTATAAATCAATTGTTATTTATTTCCAAGCCTCTTTAAGAGACTACATACTATTTTTCCAGGCTAAAATATGCATTGCCCATACAATTTTTCACACTTGCTGTCTCCTCTGATTTGATTCACATTTTCTCCCTTCTGTATCTAGTTCCCTGTCCAAGTTAAAATGTAAAATAAAGTAGAAGAGATGCTTGGGCCCCTGAACACATTGCTGAAAGGTTCAACACACAAGTGTTCAGAGTATTTCTCACAGAAGAATAGCATAAATTATGGAGATTCCAGTCACAGAACAGTGAATGGTATTGTCAGTTTGCTTAGGAAAAACTAATGAGGTTGTAAAGAAATACTGTCTGCTTTATAAGACTAAAATTTGACAGCTGGAAAAACAAGGGCAATAGGCTGGTTTCCATTTTCCATTGATTTTAGCCCCCAACATTCAGAAGACTTCCTTTTCTGCAAAACCACATTCACACTGCCTACACACGAACACACAATGCTCTTTTGCTTCAAGCCAGGGGCAGATTAAACTTCATTAGGAGAGCAAGGCTTGAGGAAAGTTCAAACTGTAACAGATAGTAATTTGACAAATAAAGAATTAGGGTTTGTTTTACTAAGCCAAATATAAAGGCCAGAGCAAGGTTCCCATGGCTCTTTTGTGCCTTTAACCACTGGGTAGGAATACCATCCCTTTTCATAATCTGGTTTACATACTGCATAAAACTAGTAGAAACATACCATGGCTTTTTTAATGTATTTAAGCACTCAGTGGAAGCACACATACCTCTCATTAAATTTTAAAAAAACAAAAAAAACTTTTAAAGTATTTCCCTTAGAGCAAGAAACAAGAACAGGAACTTGAATATGTGTTCAGAGTATTGTTTGGTAGATGCACCAGTAGCTCAGCTTAAAATCAACAAGAATGAATGCATTTTATGTCTGAATAGGCTTCATTAGCTTTCAATAGCAACATTAAATTCTCACCCAAGCATCCTCATATTTACACATTCCCAGGCCTTGTTGTTCTAGGATAAAGGATGGATCACTGCAGGTGAGTGACAGATACCTGTGGTAACTGATGGGCTGTGATTTGAGGATTTAGGTTCTTTTCACTCAGTAGCAAACTGTATAATAGCTAATGTGCAGCAGCACAGTCCCATCCAAAGGTCTCTGACATTATTATCTGAAAACTTTTTACTAATACATATTGGATGATCTTCAACAGACAATCGACTCACTAAATATTGTACATTAGAATGCACAATGTACTAGATAGTGACTGCATGCAAACAATATTACTAAGTGAGGGCTAATACAGAATGATGTGTTGAAATATCTGGCAAAAACACTGTGTGACTCTCTCCAGGACTGGAATGCAAAGCCACTGTGTCTCTGTGTCTGTGCTTGTTCTTGAGAGTTAGGCACCTCAGACTGGGAGCTGAAGCAACCCTGTCAAATACAAAAAATGCTCCAAAAATCATCAGGCTTCTTTCATCATTACCTAGAAGTATCCAGGGGAGACTCTTTTAGGACAGGAATAGGATACAAATCGTAGTATTTAGCTGTCTTATTCAGGTCTGCAGGGAGGTACAACTATTAGCCTGGAATCTGCAGAAAGATATTTGCCTGAAGAGAAATGTTTGCATAGTTTACATTCAAAGAACTGAGCAGACACTACTTTCTTTTCTGCATTGTATGTAAAAAAGAGAGAGAGGAAAAAAATTATTTCCATACTAATGTGGAAGCAAAGAGTTGGAAGTTCCAATTCCAGCCCACGTTTCATAAGTAATGTTGTAGGTAGGAGACATAAGTTAATTGCTGTTAACTCTTCACTCCTCTCTTTAGCTTCTGCCACAACACACAAAAAATAATGCAGAATGAGCTGAATTTGACTGAGAAGCTTAAGGGGCTCAGATTAGATCTGAGTCCTAAGTGCAATAGCTTGTTTTCGTAATTGCTACTTTATTTTATAGTAACTGGTAGCTCTGTAAAACAAAGAAATTGTCCTTTAGGGACAGCCTTTGGATGGTGGAAGACTGGAGCTGCGGCCAAGTGCTGTTCTGTTCTTCACATCCACCAAATGATTCCTGCAGCCTCCTGAAGGGGCATGAGCCACCTGCCATAAAATCTTCTCTTTGATTGCTTTCTGCATGGATTAGGTCTCATAGATCAGTTGATCTCCATCTCCAAAGCTGAGGGTTGGGAAACATCTAATTTTGAAAAGCTGGTAACACTTTGTCCTGGCTTTAGACTGGCTCACAGATGCCAAAACTGAGTTAATTTCATGCATGCTGCCAGAAGGTACTCCTGTGCTTGGAGGTTTTAAGTACTTGCTGTTGTGAGTGAACAAATCTGTCAGTTCTGTTGCTTGTGAACCCCAAAAGCTGCATACAGATATACAGAGATGCCTGTGTTCTGGAATGGATTTAAGCCCTGGTGAATATCTCCTTTAAAACTTTATAAGGTTAATTAAATTGTCATTTGGTACTTTGTAAGAACGATTTACTTTATGACTTGAAGGAAACTACTGCACTGAAAGCAGCTATAAAATGATGAAAACTGTGAATTATGTTTTCTAAATTATTTTTACAGAAGTTAAGGGAAAAAAGCAATGAAATTAGTCAGGGTGAAAACAGTACATTTCTTCAAAATAAGGCCTGCATTGTAGTCAATATATCTATCAGAGCAATCCTGACAATACTTATTTAAAACCCGTGAAATGCAGGGCAATAGATGCTTAGAACCTAGTGCTGAAGTGTTTAATGAATAGAAACTGCCTTTTGTTGCAATTAGAATTTATGCTGACAGTGAAAAATACAGTTTGAAACCACACATTTGGACTGACTCCCTCTTCTCTCTTCGTCATTCAAGTAGACTTCTCAGCTGTGTGTGGGGGCAGCTGCATTTACCTCTAATGAAATTACTCCAGCAGAGAATTTGGCTCTGTTTCATTAACTTCACTTGTTTCTTGGAGCTTTTATGTCTCATACCCTCAAGCAACAGGATAGATATCTATTCAAGATATATGTGAATTGATTATATTTTTTGCCTCAGGTAAGGAAGGTATCTAAATCTATCTCTTTTCCTACTGTACACATGTACACACACTATTTTGTGCCTTTATTTACATGTGTACACATACACACAGGCACAAAAGGTCACTGTGAGACCTCTGTTATAAGGAAGAGAGCAAATCAATATTTAAATTCACTCCTAATGAAAAGACATGTTATAAATGTTGGAACTGTGAAAAACAGAAACAGAAATATTAGAAATCTTAACTCCTCTAATCCACCTCATTTTAGTGAAAAAGTGTTTGCTCCAGCACATTTTTGTAGTGCTTTCTCTTGTTCATTAAGGAATGCCTTAAGCACAGAAAGTTTTTTCTGAGCTGTTATTTCAGGAAGAAGAATTATTTTCTAACTGTGAGCCTTTGCTTTCTATTTTGTAACTCTGAATTATACTTTTGTGCACCATCCTAATCCAATCCAGTTTGAGCGCAGGGTACTCACACAGAAACTGCAGCTATGTTGCTTTACAATCATTTTTTGACCTTCCTTGCCATGCTTCAGTTTGTTTGTTTGTTCATGATTTCTTGATGTTCCTTTATAATTCAGTTTCTTTAGTCTCTTACAATGTTCCCAACTTGTGCCAGTTGTCCTTCACGTTACTAATACTGAAAAACTTGGAAAGGTCATTATTCCATGGACAAATTCAGGGTGGTAAAGGGCTGTTCTGTGATGGGATTCTTCCAGGTAGGGTTCAAAGTGATGCTAAATACAACTCAGAGCATTTTTAATTTATTCTTGCAGGTGCATACACTTCCATTGTCCTAATGGTAATTTAATGTGCGCAAATCCAGACTGACTCCATTGAAGTTGGTGAATATGCATCACCTTCCTAATTGGGTATTAAGGGATTAGATTTGAAATGGTAAAAGTACAGTGAGCCAAGTCCATAGGCTCACTCACATATCAGCAGTGACACAGAACTAGTGAAGTAATGGAGCCAAGACTTTGAACAACTCTATTTCCATGCTTATGTGGATGCTGTTTCCTGAAGCTTGTCATTTTGCTACTGACTCATCAGCCTGTACAAATGCGTAGGGCTGCACTCTCAACTTTTTAATTTATTCAGGCACAAGTCCGTTCTTGTCTTCTAAAGGCCACGTGTGCAGAAGAAGAGCAGCATGAATTAGAGAGTATGTTTTTCCAGAGGTTTTCAGACTAATTCATCCTAGATTTTGCCAGTCAGCTTGACTGGAGATGGAAATCCCAGGTTTTACCTATGAAAGGAAATGATACCTGAAGGTCACTCAGATAATTTCCTTGTTGGTACCTGAGACAGAATTGCCCTGTCAGGTGTGTTGGGGGAGGCCCATGTGGAATTGGATTGCTGGTAAGAGCAGGTGGTGATGCTTCATTAGGCTCCTTATCTCAGGAATTTGTCTCCCCAGTTCCCCCTGCAGCACTTCAGTGCCAGAGCAGTCTGCTGGTTACAGAGATCCAGACACAATGTCGCAATACTGGAGTAGGGGCTTCATGATGTAGGAACCAGACCAGTTAGTGAATCTACGTGACTGATACTGACAGTATTGTTACTGGTGTTGGAATATTCCAGTGTAAGCAGATTTCGTCAGATTTGTTCGTAGCAGGTTCTTGCTGCCAATGCAAACCCTCTCTCTGTACATTTTTCATGTGAATAGGTGCATCTCTTCTTCTGAAGGTTCATTTGAAAGCAGGGTTTTGACTTGAATATAAACTTGTGCTCAGAACTGCCTCATACTTAACCAAGAAGGATGTTTGGGTCTGAAGTTCTGTGTGAGCCTCAGGCTTGGTGCAACATTATTTACTCAGACAATTGTCAGTGGTGCCAGCAGTCCTTATTACACAACTTAGCAGTCTGCTGCCTCCTCTGCCCTCTCTCAGCATCAAGACACACTCTGCAGAAAGCAGCCTCAGCGTGCCCTGAAAGGAGATGAAAATGTACTTCAGCAGTGGAGTATTTACTGGTGTTGTGCAATGTGCATGTAAAGTCATCTCCTTATGCCTGTTGTTTACTGTGTAACAGAAAAGAAGTTAAGTTGTTGAGGAGTTTTTAGTTTAAGAAGAAAAAGTTTAGCTGATCCAGTTTCTTGGGATGGAACATAAAAGGGGTGTAGAGAAACAAGTGCCTAGGGAGCATAAGTGGGCTTTAGTTAAAGAATGATAGAAAACAAGAAAGACTCACCATGATGTTCTGGAAAAGCTTGTAATTTGTAAGATACCATTTTTATAGCAGTTGTGTCCTTAAAAAACAGGACCCAGGTAAATATAACAAAGAAAAGAAGTTAGACTTATATGGGTTGGGTGGTTTTGGTTTTTTTTTGGTTTTTTTGGTTTTTTTTTTGAGGTGCCCAAGAGACCTGAAGGCAGTTTTAACTTGGATGGGCTTCAAAGCATTGTATTATATGATATATGCAAAATAAGAAGAATTTCTGGTTTGTTCTTTTTCATTCTTTAAGGATAAATGTCTGTGTGCCAGGCAGCAGACAGATTTAAAGTGGAGAAGTGTTTAGGTATGCAAGAGGGAATGGTGTTCAATTAATGGTGTTTAATTAATTTGATGGTGCTGTTCTTTAAGTAGAGTAAATGAATGTAATGAATGTAAGCTGTACATTTTGAGCCCATTCGCTTTATCACTTCCTTGAAGATATGAAAAATTTGAAGGCAGCATCAGAACAAATATGAAATAAAATACAAAATGCTTATATTTTCACTGGGATCATTAGAATTTGTCCTTGGATTTTAAAGCAGTTTTACATTGCCTTCTGTGAAGAGGTTTTACATAACAGCCAAAAAACCTGGATGTTGTGCAATATTAACCGTTTCAGGAGGCTCTGTGTAGGAGAACCACTGAGTAAACTGTAGAAATGGCATCAAAATCTGTAAGTCTGGTAGGAAAATAGGATTCTACTGTCACTCTTGCATGTGTATTAGGCGTCAGAACTGAAAATCAGAGAAAGCAGCCCTTCTAATCTTCAGTTATATTTTAAGTCGTTTTCTCTCCTTCTCATCTCTGTTACTACTTTACACAATGAAACACAGAGTTTTGTGTAGTAGCAACACAGTGACTCTAATGATCATTCTTCCTGAGCCTGGTTTGATCCTGTGCTTCTCCCACTTTACACATACCCATGTCTGAAGAGGGACTTGGATTTTCCTGGGGTGCTGAGTGTGTGAGTCAATCTGGCCATCCCTGTCCCATCTCCACATCTCCATGAGAGCAGCACAGCTCCCCACCGGCAGCCACAGCCAGACAGCATTCCTGGCTCTGCTCTGCAGGGCTGCTGCCCATGCCAGGCTTGAACTCTCTTGACTTTTTGCCCAGATGACAGAGCTGCCCTGCGAGCCTCTCCAGGGTCATGGCCATCCCCTGTGCACTCGGCAGGGAGCAGAGAAGCCTTCCTGGGCAGAGATGCCACTGCCAGCGGGCAGCTGCAGCTCAGCGGTGTATTTTTGGAAGTCTCTGAACTTTACAGTTAAAGATGTGCCAGAAGTAGTTAGGAATAAGTTCGGGAGACATGGAGCACTTGAGTGCTTGCTTGCTAACCTTCTGGGCTGACAGTGTTAATAAAACTTAGTTTGGCAGTCCTCAACTCAATTTAAGATGGTAACGCTTGTAGCCGCAGGTTAGTTTGCTTCAGTTTCCTCATGGGCTGCAATATGCTTATTAGAAACTCTCAACATTTAAAAAAAAATTATTAAATATGTTTTCAAGTTTCTAATAAAGGAAAAGCTTTTAAGAATGTGTTTTTTCCAGGAATCAGTCCTGGAATAATGTGGGCTGAGTGAGCTTTAGCACCACCAGTGCTGGTGCTGCAGTGTCAGACTCTGATCAGCAGCAGAGGGGGTGAGACAGAGGCTGGAGAGGAAGAGTGAGGAGTGATGGCAGGAGGAAAGCAGAATCAGACTCTGCTTCAGAATGAGCAGACCAGTCAGGAAAGTACTGGGCTGAATAAAGTGGGAAATAATTATTTTATTTTATTTTAATTTATTTTTGTCCCCTAGAAAAGAAGTAATGAAAAGCTTTGGTTAGTCTGTCGTGGAGTCTAATTTAGTTAACCTCAATGGGCCAATTACCAGCTTCCATGGAAGGAAGAACTGTTAAATCATGTTAAAGATTAATAAAAATTTCCTGTTGCGTCAATTGTTCCACCTTTTCTTTCTGTAATGCTCCCAAGTATTTCCCACGAGGGACTCATTGGCTTGTCAGGGGATTTAGCGTTCATGTAACAGTCCAGAAACATAATTGTTTTATGATCTGATATTACAGCAGTATTTTAAAGAGACTTGTGGGGAGGGCAGGGTTTTGAGGAACAACACAACTGCTACCTTCTCACAACAGGGTTTTGCCTCCCCTCTGTGACCACCCACCCTCCTTCTATGCATGTTCAGCACCTGTGAAGGGCTCAGTCTGTGCTGCTCTTCCACTCTGCCTCTTCCTGCTCTGCACTTCTTTTCTGAGTGCCTCATCTAGAATATATTTGAAATATTTAACTTCGCCACTTTGTAAGTTCAGACTAGAAAGTTTCAATAAATATGACTTTTTATACTGCTAAACATAGAAATTTAGTACACCAAATACTGGTCTAATTCACGTGTGGAGGTATTTTATGTGGCAAAAGGATGGAATCTCATTTGAAAAATAATTTCCATTATATTCCACTCCTGTAGCTATTTTGGGGTAGACACAGCACAGACTTTTGGTGTGTGCTAAACCAGCTTTCTTTATGTTCTGACATAAAGCCCGTTAAGCATTTCACAGGAAGAGTCTTTGAGATTGCCCGGCTGGCCAGCTGTCTGGCCAGGCTCTGTGCAACAGGTGTTTAGTTATGATCTCACTTACATTTATACCAGTAGTCTCTGGTGCTGCCTTTTAATGCTTTGTTGTAGTTCAAAATCTAATAGTTTCAACTTGATATCACTATTGATTGTAAATCCAATGATCATGAATTTCTGTCCATAATAAACACAGTGGAAGACCCAGTTCTGAAGCTCATTTGGATTTTAAAAAAAGACAGTTACTAAGACTGATTTATTATTCTTATTTTAAGAATTAAAATCAATAATTAAAAAAATTGCAAAGACTAACACCTACTTTTTCCATCCTTTTCCTTCTAGCCATCAACATGTTTTACCAGCAGGTCTAACGAACAGCCATATGCTCTCTAGTCTCAAGGGAACTAGTTCCAGCTTGAAAATCAATATGTCACTACCAGGCTGTGGTAATAGATGCTTACAGCAGCAGGTTTATATAAGCTAATGGTACTCTGTGCAACAGCAGCTCATTTAGATGAAAGGGTTGTCTAGTCTCATTCAAATGTTTGGGGCAGCAAAAGATGAATGTTTGTAAAAGCTGATCAAAATGGTAATTTGTTCACTGATGAGTAGCCTGTCTATAGTTGCTGCTCTGGAGATCCTACCAAGGAATAAAGTGTACATTAGTCCATGAGGTTATTTCTGCAAAATGTTTTCATGTTTTAAAGACTGTCACTACCCTGCCAGCTGGCATGAAACAATATAGTTTAAATTGGTTGGTTTTTGTTTTTTTTTTTCCTTCCATTCTTGAACATAAACCCCTCTGGATTTAAGTAAGGTGGAAGAAAAACAAAATTGTAAATATGTGAAATTCAAATGGATTTTTACAAAACTGCCTAGAAATCAGCAAGGCCTGGATTTAATGTATATCTTGAAAAGAGAAAGGCCTAAAATTAAGGTGTTTTGTAACAGAATCCTGCCCTCATTGATTTTTGTGGTTTCTTGTGGAGAGCAATGGTGACAGGTCACATGGATCAAAGTTTGCTGAAGGAACTATTTTTTATGTTGTGTGCCATTGCAAAGCCATTCACAGAGCTGTTAGTGATGTCCTGCTTGCTTCCACAGAAGGGTTGTTACACCACTGCTGATAATGTGTCCTACCCTAGTGTCTTTCAGAGCAGTTAAAATACTCCTCCAGTGCAGTGTATTGCTACCTTTTTCAAAGCAATTGCAAGCAGTCTTCTGTGCCAAATACAGAAGAAGCTGCAGACATACACATCATTAAAGATGTGTACAAGTTTCCTTTCTTTTCTTAATGCTGTAAAGTAATACTCAGTCTCATTTCTTTTTTTTGCTTGGGATGACCACAGTGTGGTTTTTCACCTAAAATATGTGTTTGAATTATCAAAAACTAGAGCAAGGTTTTGGCTAGGAAATACAAGTTTGTCAGGCCAGCCAAGATTTCTGTCCTCTCATTATTAATGGTGACCAACAAGATATCTAGACTTCCAGGTTAAGATGTCACCTATTTAGATTTTCACTTAGCATGTAGTGCGCAGCCCAATTTATGGAACCCACTTCTCATTTCCCTCAATACCTTTTCAAGATAAGTTGCATCTCTGGATTTGCTTCCATCTATTACAGGAAGTCTTGAGTCAGTCCTTTCCACTCTTTTTCTATTATTTAGGATAAAATGATTTGTCTGAATAATTCACATCCACACACTAGATTTTGCTTGAGTTTAGCTCTAGAATTGAGTGAAATTTTGTGCAGGGGAAGGGAAAGTAATTCCTAATAGTGTCTGTTTAATTCTTACATGCATAGTTTGTGGGGGCTTATATAAGAAGAGGAAACACATAAGCCAGTGTATATCTTAATCTCATGTTCAGACATGGTGTTCTTAGTTTAAATAGGTAGTTAAAAAGAGCTATTTAACAACTCTGTAACTTGTAGGAGCAAGAGCTTTCCTTGTTGAGCTTTTAAAAATGTAACTACACTGTATTTTGGTGATGTAGGGTAACTCTTTTCTGTTTATTTATTTCAAACTCTTCCAAACTCTTCCAGCAGCTTGTTTTACATATATTTATAAGTGAAGTTTCATCGAAAGGACATGTGGCCTCTTGTTTGAAAATTTACTGGGCGCATCAAAGGACATTATAAATCCACTGAAAATTTCCTCTAGCAAGAAACAAAACCACCAGGTTATTTGTGCACTATGCATGTTTATAGCCTGCTTCAAAGATTTTAGTTACCTTAGCTCTGAGCTGTGGAATCTCTCTTGCAATGCATGAGGAGGTCAAGAACTCCTGCAGACATACAGACATCAGCCTGGCAGACTAAACCCAATGGAACAATTCAATGTACACACTAGTGTGTTTCCTTTTTTCTGAACAATGGACTGAAGCCTGTAAAATACAGAGGAAACCTCACTTTTGGCATATTTTTAAAATCAGATCCACTGTCCCTTAAAGTCAGTTGAAAGATTCCCACGACCTAAATGTGGCTGTGGAGGCTCTTGCCTCAGAGGGAGTCTGTCTGCATTCTCCAAGAGGTTCCCAGGTTGGATGAAAAGTGAAAAACTGACAAACTGTATTATCAAATATCAGACAGCATAAGAGCTTGTGAAATGTGAAGCCTTTTGGTATATTAGGTCAGCCATTCACAGAGCTCCCCCTTCATATCAGCCTGGAAATAGAACTGATGAGTGAGGATGGGTGAGAATTAGACTCCTTACAAAAGTCTTCAAAAAACCCAGTCGTGTGAAGAGAGCATTACTGAAGGATGGAGTCAATCACTAGAAGACTAGAAAAAAGCCAGGCTAAATTTAACTCAGCTGCTTTGTGATCGTGTATTGTGAAACTGCCATTCCAGTTTTGTGCAGGCTACCTGCATCTTTGGAATGAATGAAGGCCTGAGATAGGATTTCTGGCTGGGGATCTCTGCCATCATTTGCAGAAGATACAAAGTGGAACAAAAACACTTCAGCTTAGTGTTTCTGAGGAAATTGAGTCTTCTCCTTGCATGTTCCACAGTTTTCATTGATAGTTCTAGACCAGTCAATTAAATACATTTTCAGATGGTCAAAAAGTGTTTTTAGCAGGGGTGAGATTTCTGTTTGATTGTGGAAGTGCCAAACACTTAAAATTTCCATGTTACATATATACGTTACGAGACATGTTTTAGTAACTTATTTAAGATTTCTAAAGACACTCAGATGCTAATTTGAGCTGCATTGAAAAACCCCATCAGAATTAAGAATATTGTTTTCAGGAGAGGTCAGATGATTCCTAGCACTGAGGCATGAAGATGAAAAAAAAATTGCTTAAAGGTTATTCAATGCACTGAATGAGTTAATTGGAGTACTAAGGAAAAATGTGCTGATATAATCGAAACATGTTATGATTCATGGTATTATAATTCACACTAACACAGGGGTCCAATTAGGTTTTATTCAGGCAGTTTTCATCTCCTGAGTGCTTGAATTCGCAGCCTTAGTTTTCTTTCAAAGTAAAGCTGAATGAATTCATTAAAAACTTAACAACAATGTTTTAAAAGCATTCTGAGTGCTTCCTTCCTATTCTGCAGAAATTCTACTATCGTAGTCAAGCTCATAAAAATCATAAACCATATATGATTTTTGAGGTCATTCAATCCTCTCCCTAAGTGGCAATGGCAGTGAGATAACCCTTGTTGATGAAACCTAGAGAAAACACTTTTAACCATAGTGCAGCCTCCCTCCTGGTGTTACACGTTGTATTTGGTGGGTGTTCCCTCCATATCCTGCCTGTCCTCATGTTGGAAGGTCAGGCAAAAGGTGTAAGATAATTTAGTGTAAGCCTGATTCTGAATTGTGCAAGTACTGCCAAGTTTTTTTTTATCCTTCAGGTCTTCAAATGAGTAAGAAGTTTAAACATTTAAATGTACATATTCTGTAGCTGACTGAAAAGGGAGTAAATAAACATATTGTAGTTACAAGCTTAACAGTTTAGTGTGGAGGAAGAGAGAAACACTGGTGATAACTCAAGAAGAACAAGTTAAATGATATATATCCAAGCTAGATAATTTCAAATGGGAAAAGTTGACTATTGTAGACAAATTTAAGGGAAGTGTAAGTTACTCAGTTCCAAGGCTATGGCTATATTAATATAGCTTTCTAGGAGCTTTCCTGGGTACTGACACCATGGGGCATGAAACAGCCCAGGTCTCCACTAAAAATCTCCTTTTGTAAACCTTTTGTCTCCAAAACAGGGAAAATCTGCATCCAAAGCATTTGCTGGTAATCACACATCCTGGAAATTTCCGTATTTAACCTGACCTCAGTATTTGGTTGGGAAAGTGCTATCAAGCAAAGCCAGGTTCCTGTTATCCCTGTTCAACACTACAGACTTGTGTCTTCCATGTTGCTCACATCATAGGGACTTTCTCTTACTTGCTAAGTGCAGAATTAGTGAGTTTTTCAGAGCCCTTTGAGGATGATAATGTCCAAGTGGGTCAGAGCATGGGGGATCAGCAAAGATGAGGCTGCATTTTGCAAAGAGGTAAACAGAGGGTTTAAAAATCTACAGATATCAGTAATATGGGAGCCAGAAAGCTTCCAGATTGACTAAAAATGCTGTAGAAGTCAGTTTAAATGCGTTGGAAGGGTAGAGATGTGAATAGAATCAAGAAAAGTAGATTTGTAAGGACTGAAGTGGATTTTAGTCTGGCCCAAATTCCTTCTTTGATAGAGTGTCTGCTTTTATGGATGTGAAGAAGTGCATCTGTTACAACTTGACTCAACATTGTCCCATTTCAGATTCATTAAACTATGGAATTAAGGTGTAGATTAGTTTAATGTATGCTTCGTGGGTGGAAAATAATTTAAGAATACCGTTTTGCTGTCAAACTGGAAAGACTTCTCTAGTGTGATTGCTAAGTGTCTGTCTAGAATCTATTTCTATTATGCATTTTTCAGCAGCAGTTTGGATGATGGAATAGAATTTCCACATTTGAACATGACAGTAAACTGAGAGGAATTTCAAGATTTTTAGAGGATAAGGTGAAAGTAATTTCACTTAATTGAAAAATGCTATAAAATCAATACATTTAAATTCAACAAGGAGAACTGCAGGGTCTGTGTGTGCAATTAAGGAGAAGAAATTAAATGATCAAATAAAAAAAGGAAGAAAATTGTGCAGCAACTTCACAGAACTGGAGTTAGAACTGGAGTTAATCTACCTTGGGGACTAAGAAATTAATAACATGAGTGTGTCAGATAAATTTATGGAAATGTCCCTGTCAGGAACAGGAGGCAATTACTCTACTTCACACTGATGAGTGCGGTTTTGGTCACTGCATTTAAGCAAAGATGCAGACAAAGCAAAGGGAGTCTGGAGGACAGCAGCAGGGCTGATAAGAGGTATAAAAGATATGACCTGAAAGGAAAGCTTGGAATAACTGGGTTTGTTTAGTCTGGAGAGAAGAAGACTCATGGTGTGGGAGAAGGGAACTGGATAACAGTCTTCAAAACTGTTACACCATGGGGGTTATCAGTTGTTCCCCAGATCCATGGAGGACAAGACAAGCAGCTACTGACTAAATTTGTAGTAGGGATTCAAAAGAAAAACTTCACTGGGCAGACTTAAACAGAGGGTTTTTTTGAAGAATGGGAGTGATGTTCTGCAGAGAATTACATGTTTGTCAGAAAAAAACATTGTGAACCTATCTACATATATTGATCCTTGTTCAGCTTAGCAAGATGGTGTAATAACATTGTGATCCTTAGCAGCTCTGCTTCTCCATTTTCACTTGGTCCATTACTTTAGCTTCCATGCCTGTGGTATAATAAATAAAATATGCATTTCTTGCCTTTGCTGAAACATAAATTAGTCAAGTAATTGGTGTTTATTCACAGCCTTTAACATCTTTTAAATGAAAACTTATTTCTGGTCTATTTCACACATTCCTGTGCATTTCATATATTCTATGTATTTCCATAATAATGTTAACCCATTTTCTCATTTCCACCACAGTATGTATGCTAGGACTTAGAGACTGCTTATTAAAAACTGAAATGTCTAGAAGTCATCATCTACACAAACTTCCAAATGAACCCTTTCCTCCAAAATTATAGTAATGATCATAATTTTTGGTTCTAGTATAGATTTCATTTTTCAAAATGAAAATGAGCAAATCTAAATTTCCTGTCTGGCATCCATGGAATCATACAATATTTTGCCACCAGCTTCAGTGGAAATAAGACATACTTTTAGTAGGCTAAAGGTGGCTTCAAAATCCACTTCTCAGCTGCTTTTGCAAAATTGCATGTTTCCTGATACAGCTCTGGGATGACTGCCATCTCTGAGTGATGCCATCATTTGGGTTGTAGTGCAGAGTATTACAAGCTTGGCATTTCCCACAATTTTCATTCATGTTTCCTCTTTCACAATTTTTTCCGTCTTTTTCATTTTTTTCCATACCATACTTTGCTGAGTTGAGTTTCCAGTACTGAAGATGTCTATTAATATTTCTGGAATCCTTCCAGGGATGTCCCATGTTCTTACCCTAACTTTGAGTCAGAAATGTGAATAGAATGACATGGTATGCTCAACAAAAATACAACCCAAGCTATTGGAATGAGCCATATATACCAAAAAGGAAAAATGTAAATTGAAATATATGACTCCATTGCTCCTGCCAATATGTTTTGACATGGCAATTCTCTTGGTTTTCTGGGTTTTTACCTTGCTTTTGTGCATTAGAGCATTCCTTGTGATCTCAAGTGTGTGCTCACCTTTAGTTGCTGCTCACTGCTTCTGGAGTGCCTTTGGTCATCAATATTTGATGAACTTTAGTATTGAACTCCCATAGATGCATTTGTATGAGGGTGCCACTCCTCTTTCAGCATTGCAAGAGAGGTACAGTGACCTGTGAGCTCTCTGGGCACCTTCAGCAAAGGCTGTGAGCATGGAGCAGACACCAGCACCCTGAGGGAATGGGAGGGAAGCAGAGGACAGAGCCACAGGGCTTGGAGGGTGAATAGAAGTGAAGTGACACAGGGCAGGAGAGAAAGAGAGTGCAGCAAATAGAGGAAGAAATAAAAATTTTGCACCCTGGCTTCATCTGAAGTTCATGAATTCCTGTGGATTCTCCAATCCTTCCTAAAATGAGTAGCATTATCAGATTTTGGATCCTACCAGTATGTATTATTATTCTTCAAATGAGTAAATACGGGGCTTCATTTTGCTACATAGTGAATATTCTCTTCTGTAAAGTGTACAGTAAATTAAGTGGATTGATCACATTTTCCATCTGGGAAGTGCAAAGAAAAATAGCTTAATTTTGTGTTATTCATCCCTTTCACCCATAAATGGGTTTATTGCAATTGCTATTTAGCTAGAACTGCAACCAGAACACTTTTCTATTGTTCATGTAGTCTATATATGCAAAAGAAATTTTTTGCTTTGATGTACTAGGTCTTCAAACAAACAAATTATGAGCAATGAAATCCAGGAAAATAATTTTTTTTTACTCTAAAAGCTGTAGTGACATTTTGGTAGTATTTCAAAGGATTTCACTTTTACTTTAAAAAGTCAGCAATAGTTATAAATAGCTTTATTATACAACAATTTTTGAAATTATACTACACATTTGCATCAAACATATGGATGTACAACAAATATTAATTATTTGGTTCAGTGAAGTTATCTTGAAAGGCCACAGAAGTATGGCTGGTTGCATATGACTTCTTTACACACACAGATAGTGCCTAAGTGACCTCCCCTGCCAAGAGCTGAGCTAGCCTAACCTAGATCTGCCAAGACTTGACGAGAAATACTACAATATTACAAGAGGCATTAAGCCAACCTAACTCACATGTATACAGAATGTATTTGCGTGGAAGTGTTACTGCGCCCATATGTTAAACTAAAAAATGACAACTTTCTAGGGCAAGATTGGTTTGAATTAGTGACATCCGCACAGGATGCAGAGGAGTGACTGAACCAACTGATGAAGCTGATTTGGAAAGAATGAGCCAAGGTGAGCCACCATTCCTCACTGAGCAGCAGTAGAAAGGAAGGACAAGAAGGATTTGAGAGCTTTTGGCTGAGGTCTTTTGATGATTTGTAGTTAGGGTTTGCATTTTATTTGAGGTTCAACATGAATGTTTTGCTTGGACTGAGCTGTCCATGCCACCACAGCTGAGGTAAGCACAGCAGAACTGGAAGCTAGATGTATTTATCATGTTGGATTGATGTGATTCCTTATGCTGATAAAGGATAAGAAATGCTACAGGGAACTAATAATAATTATGTGGCTTTAGCTAGTAGAAGTGTAAGGTAAATGCTGCATGTGGTTAAAACATTAGTGAGTTAAAAACAGTGCTGGATCTACACAAAAGGAGGTAGCCCCAGTGTAAGCTCTAAATGCATATTATTCTTTTTATCAATCACATTTTTGTGAAGGTCAAGCTTACCTCGCACATATGACAAACCCACTTGCCTGTTAGCATTTCTTATCAACTATTCCCACAAGGAAAGATGAATAGTTGATATGCTGAATGTATACAGTATCTACTTTCTGGTAAGATTCCAGCTGTAAAATCACTCAATATTTCCATGGTTATATATTAGAAACCAGGGGGTGGATGCATTTATTTGACTGTTTGAATTGAAAGCTATAGTTCTGATAACATTATGAGTCTTACATGCAGTTTGGTTCCAGGTTGCATCACTGGAACTGAGAAGTGAACGCACCTCTAAAGAGTCCCAAAATGTAGAAAAGCTCTGAAGTAGCTTTGCAATTATGAATTTAGGTGCCAGGCTGAAGTTACACACGGGGAGGAAAAGGGACAGCTTTCCTTTTCAGACAGAGAAAAAGAAACCTCTATAATTCAGAGGTTTCTATATTGAGAGTGTCCAGCTCTTTAAAGCACCATAATTTTTTTTGACATCTCAGTCCTCTGCTGTGCTCCAGAAAAACTCAAGGTTTTCCCATCAATAATTCAGGATTTCTAGATTATGTCAGAAATTATTGTTGCACCAGAAATGCAGCAGGTTACGGGCGTTGCACTTCCAGGTGTGTTAATGCTTTTAAAAACAGCATAAACATCATAATATAGTGATATACTGCCACTATACTCTTAGGGATCAGATGAGTGATGTTTCTTGTCTTACTGACTTTTAAGTGGGATATGTGTGAAAGTCTATCAACATGGTATTTAAGATATTGTTAGAGTTTTTTGGAAAGGAAAGTTACTTGTCAGTTATGCAGAATGAGAGATGGTATAGTTGGCATGTACTGACACTGAACTGATTTTCTACCTGTGCAAGTACTTGAAGCTGAACTACTGGACGGCAGCAGTGGCCTTAAGGATTCATAATTGTTTTCATTACAGTGGGGTTGAATCAAGTATGTCTTCAACATTTGTATGCATAACTGTTCTGTTCTATAGCTATAAGTTGAAATCTTTCTACAATGTACCTGTGACTGCAGATGTGCTTTCTGGTTTGCCACACTGGCTCCTCTGCTAAGTGACTTGGTACAGCTTTGTAACTGTTGACCTTTCATACCATTTAACAAAAAATTGTTCCTTTAAATAACAGTGCCTCATTTGACTTGTAATTGAACTTGTAGGTAACTACGAGGTTACCACCTGCAGAGACGATAAAATCTTTGATGACACAGTGTCTCAGTAGACAGGGGAGGTGGAGAGAAATGTTTGCTGC
Source organism: Entomyzon cyanotis (assembly GCA_024500445.1). Classification (NCBI taxonomy): domain Eukaryota; kingdom Metazoa; phylum Chordata; class Aves; order Passeriformes; family Meliphagidae; genus Entomyzon; species Entomyzon cyanotis. The sequence continues at coordinate 47,488,086 of JAKEPQ010001018.1, read as the reverse complement.
ACTTCAGAGACTATGGTTTTATTCACAGCCTGCTGGTTTGGATTAGAGTCAGAGATGAGTTTCCAAGTCAGCATGTACAGCACCCTGCCAGAGAGTGGTTCTTGGAGCTGCTGCTTCTTTGTAAAATGCAGAGGGAGTCAACAAGGGGGAGGGGAAAAACCAAAAAGGGAAAGGAGGAATAGATACTGGCAGCTTTTCACTCCTACATTTAAGATGTTGTAGAGACAACAACCAACACTGTCTGGACTTTGATGCATTGAATGCTGGGTGAGCAGTGCATTTTCTCACTTCTGATTGATTTTCTTGTTAGTACAGCAGTGTTAGAAAAGAAAGGAGAGTTTTCACTGAGACTAGCAGCACAAGCAGAATGTGTTTAATATGTGAATGAAGTAGTAGTTCTAGCTTACACATAAAACAGAGTGGAAACCTCATTATATGTTTTACAATTTTATATTTACCCTCAAAAGGAAAACACTGGTTTGGAAATTATAAAATGTATTTTCCCACAAGTAAATGAACATTTTTCCATTTTCTGTAAAGAAGGGTGAACGAAACCATTACACTTACAGGGATTTAGTCAGCCTACACACAAAAGTATGTAAAGAATTTCAACACAGAGGTTGTTTGTAAGATATTTAGACCTGTTCTACTGACTCAAAAACTTGAATGGTAGCAACAGTAATAATATTTAGTATTTTAATAACGTTTTCTTAGAAGGAAGCATCAAAAACTTTGCAAGGCACATGATCTGATAGGTAAAGTGAAGGGTACAGAAGTTGTCTCAATTGTCCAAGTTCAAAAGAACCTTCATTTCTCCTTTAGACACAGGCATGAGCATGACAGAGCACCCCCACAGCTTTTCTGAAGGTGTTACATGCCCTAATAAAGATTTTAATATTTATGCAAGCAAAATTATATTTCTGCCAATTTTGCCTGGATGTGTTTTGGCAGAAGGCTGACCAAGCAGCTGTGGTGCCTCCTGCAGATGGAGATTCACCTTCCTTCTGCCTAACATTACCTTTGAGTGAATACCTTGTTTTCTGTCTGTGATTTCCCATCAGCAGATCAGTATTGATGCTATGTCACAACTATGTTATGAAAATAAAGACACTTACAAATTTGATATGTATTACAGCAACCATAGGCATGTAAGAGAGGACAAGAATGACATTTATTATTGTGTATGCCTGGACTCAGAGTCATTTCAACAGGGATTCTGTAATGCAAAGTCTGGTCAGTGCAGTCCACAGAGAGTTCAGAATCAAGACTTCATTTCCATTATTTACTTTCATCTTAAGGCTCATGTAGTTATGCTTTATATAAACATCTAAAGGGAATTCCAGTTCTAAATTTCACTTTGCTGATCACTTATCAAGTGAGTTCTTGTATACTAATGCACAATTTGTTTAGAGCGACACAGCAGGCATTGGAAGAGAGGGCACAGCTTAGAGCTTATTTACTTAGCATTTTATATAGTCCTACCATAATTTTTAGAGAAAGAATTCTAAAAAATTACCAGTTGTACAGCAACCATTTTGATACTGCCCCTGTATTCATTGTCATTTAAAAATTCTTCCCTGAGAAATGAAAAAGCATGAAAATATATTACTCATCCAGCTTTTTTACTATTGTGTTCTTCTTTAAGAGTTCTGCATCCTCAGTTTGCAACCTTAAATGGAATTACTGCATTTGCTAATTGTAAACTAAGTAGACGAGTAACACAAAGATCCTTTTCTGCATTTGGCGTTACTCCTTATCTTTTTTATTTTGTAAATTTTGGCAGAGACTATGAGATGATGCGTACTTGTGAAACAGAGTATACTGTATGCCTATATTTTGAAATGACATTATCTTTTTTCTAAATGTACTAGAGGGTGGGGCAGTCAGAAGCAGTTATGGCTTGACAGGACAAATCTTACTGAAAGTACGTGGTATTGCTAAACCTTTTAGATGGAAAATTCCTCTCATACTTTTCACGTTACAGCAGTGAAATTTGGGTAATTATTCCATCAGAAGATATGCAATGTGAATCCCAAAGAAAACAAGATCAGAGTAATACAAAGCTCTAAACATATTTAAAAGGGAACTTAAGCATCTTTTTGCTTACAGCAAACATTTTTTTATCTTGGAAGCAGCAGAAAGAAAAGCAGTGGGGCTTGTTGATGTCAGCAAGTGTGCTCTTTGAAGTCTTTGGAGGTGCAAGGCAATGCAGAAAATTAATTCCAATTCAGTAGTAAGAAAGAGAAAGGTGATGTTCCAGAAAACAAAACCTTTTCCTTGCTCACTTGAGTGACGAAGCTACTCGTAAAAATGTTCTCTCATGCATTTTGGGTGAGATCTGTTCTCTCACAGAATTAAGTTTTGTCCCTGGGCCAATGCTGGAGGTGCCCACGGGACAGAGGAACCCACTGGTTTCCTTGCTCAGAGGTCTGTGATAAGCCTCTGCATCACAAGGAGCCTTGGAGGAGGATAAACTTAGCGCACAGCCATGGTTTGTTTATAAAAACAAGTTTTCCTGGCAGAGAGTGTTAGCAGCCTTAGAACAGAGGCTGTCAGATCTTTTGGTATCTTGTTAGCTTTTATCTTCTGTCTGGGGATTGCAGTGCCTTCTGCTGTGTCCTGGTGTGCACAACAGGCGTTGTCATAGCTAGAGAAAGGCTTTTGCTGTTGTAACATTGGATTTCTTGACTTGGTTAACTAACCTGGTAATGAAGCTTTTCATGCCATCTGCATCATGTCAGCAAAGTAATCTTCAGCTTAGACAGCAGCTGGGCTTGGTTTTTCCTGACAGATGGTATCCTGTCATCTCTTTAGCAGCTGTTTGGACATGGCTGTGTGTCAACGCCACCATGATATAATCATTGTATCCTGTGAAGCAAGCCCAATGTGACCCTTAAGGCACTTGGCATCGTGCTGTTGGTGGCATATTTTGCAAGAATATTTTGAAGAAAGGGTACGGAAACAAGAAATCTGAGCACGTGTCACATATGTCCTTCCTTTGCACACTTTTATGAGAAGCGACAAATGTGTTCCAGCACTTTAACAGTAAGTCTTTTGCTGGTTGCAAACCTAAATTTTGGATTTAGAAAGCTATATAGAGTTATTATGAAACTCTGCCAGTTTTGCAGTAATGTTGCATTGTTCTGGCTTTATTCCTCTGATATTGGAGACAGTCATATACATTTAGCATTTAATTGAAGTTCTAGACATTGTCAACTAGCAAATTTTAAAATCAGGGAGAGAATATTTATGCAACTGGTGGAAAGCTGTTTTAAGAACATACTTAAATCTTTTCTCTCCCTTGATGTGTGCGGTCATGGCAATTCTGAGTGAAGGTGGGGATACAAGAGTTAACAGAATCAGTTCTGTGATGAAAAATAGCAACAGAATGAATTCTCATGTTGGAATTCAAATGCTTAACCTGGTGGCTATAAGGAGATTCTTTACATTTTTAGACTCCTGTATTGTAAATTACAAGCCTTAGCCATGTGTTTTACATCTGAACGCTCAGTTCTCTTCACTGTTTAATGTGCTCTCAAAGATCAAATGTCCTTTTCTTTTTTTTCCTTTTTTTTTGTTTCCACGTGTGCATCTTCCACTTAATCACATTATGTGCTTTTGCTCTGCCTATGGTTGCAGTCCCGAGTGCAGCAGTGACAGATGTGACACAGTTCCTCCTGTGGCCTGGTGGCTCTCCCTGCAGAAAGCTTGGTTGGCAGCCTTTGTGAGTCGTGTGTGTTTATATATACACACATATGTGCAGCTGCATCCAAGCCACTTTGGCCACTGTTTCAGAGTTCAAAGAATCTGCAGTATGAGTGTTAATTTTGTCCAGATGTAAGTTCTTTTGGTCAAACTGAATCGTACGTAGGACCTCACCACAGGAATCTCATTTCTGATGCTTCCTTCTTTGACCTTTTCCGTGCAGTTAATTAGCAAGTATTGTGACTATCAGTGAGGACTCACAGGTGACCATTAGGCTTTCTATTTCTGCACACCAATTATACTTGATTTTACCGCCAAGCAATACAGTTTTGGTCAGTTACATGCGTATGACAGAAAAAAAAACTCATGTGGCCGTTAAATCATGCAATGTTCCTCAGTGTTGATGAAGCTCAACACACATATGTAGCACGTTTACAGTGTAGTCAAGTGAACAACAATAGACTTCTTAGCTTTGTGCAGTTTTCTCCTTGTTTGTTTGTTTCTTTCTTTCTTTTGCTGACACTGAGAAATAACAGAAATATTCCCACGATTATTGTGGGTTCTCTGAGCTCAGTAGCTGGGGAGGTTTAACTTGCTATTTTAGGTCTAATTCTCCTTTACAAAGGAGCAGTGAATAATAACAAATATGTTACTTCTCCATCATCATTGTTTCCAAAAGATGGTTTAAAAAGGTTTTCAAGGACATGATGTTTTTCAAGCCAGAACTGATGAGTAGGCTTTGTTTTACTGAACTACAATTTTAAAAGACAAAAAAAAAAACCCCTTTTCTAAACATCCAGGTTTCTGACTTTGTGAGGGTTCAACTTTTATTTTGAGCACAGCTTGAGACATCACCCCACCTAGGTTTTGCAGCTGCTCTGGTTTGCCCAAGGATCCTGCCAGCTGCTGAGGCTGTGAAATTAACAGGAGCTGGATTGGTACCCAGGCACACCCAGCTGCAGCTTGGCTGGTGGTTCAGGGACTGACCATCAGCACAGCCAGAATAAAGCTGGATGCTTTTGCTGTTAGAGAGGCTGTCCCTTGGGTGAAATGTTAAACAGAAATCAAGTTACTGAAGTTTGGAGACTCAGATGTAAAATGTGGGCCCATATATAGCTGTGTAGACTCGAAGTCTCTGACTTTTGTGTTTGACCTACCATCTTTGTTTGATTTCAGTATCACTTTTATTCTTATCCTCAAGCTTGAGTGTTGTTTGCTATGTGGTGTGAAACAGCTGTTCCCTTTAACCTGGAGCTGATTGTTGAGAGATGTGTTCTCTATACTGTGTTCACTCTTCCCAGGGCTGTGTTTTAAGAGTTAATTAAAGTGGTTTGAGATCCTTGGGGCAGTTTTAATGAATGTTTTGTGTTTTACTACCTGCTGTTGGGTACTTTTTTTTAAATGGCTTTGTATGCATGACCTAAATTTGTAAATCTAACACTCAAAAGGGCATATTAGAAGGTTGAGTTTATTTGGAGACTATGGTCCAGTTTCTGACCTTCCACCAGATTTCCTCATGAAATTATACTAAAAATAAATTAGTAGTACCTATATAAATAGTTCACATCCTATTTGCATCTTAAGTGAAATTCAAAAGAAATGATACAAAGCTTCATGGCAAAGCAGCTGACCTAGTCACAGAAGGGTCCTTCTGTCTGGTCAATTAGGCCACTCCTACATAAGACAAAAGCTTTGAAAAATTAAGCAAGTCAATTCCATTGCTTTATCCCTGGATGTGTGTAGCAAGCTGGAGTAGAGCTCTTCCTGGAAAATGGATGTGAGGCTGTGTGCTTCCCTTAAGGGAGAAGGAAATAATTTTTCCAAAAAAAAAGTTTATTTACCAAATGCAATAATACATGCATTTATTATTTTTATATACTATATCCTATCAGGGTTTTTTTCACTATGAACACTTGCTTTATTATTCTAAACATACTAACTAATTGCTATGTGTAAGTTTTGCAATTTGAATGCTTGCATTGTCTCATGTTAGGCAATTATTGTATCCAGTCAGACTGGATGAATAGAATTGTTGTACTTAGAAAGCTGACTACTTTATATGGCTTTAAAAAATTAATTAAACCTGCTGCTATTTAGCCTGCAGGTATAGCTTGTACAACTTAATCCTACTTTTAACAGATACAAATACATTATGAGTCCATGAACAGTGATGTATTTCTGACTACGATTTATTATTTCCCTGTGCAGTGTTAGGCAACAAATGAAGCTGCTGTGAAACATTTGTGCTGGGAACCTTTATCTGAAACCTCATTATCGTGTGGCCTATTTTTACAGTTCACTCAGTTACACTGATGAAAGAGCCTCAATAAAGCCAAGATTTAGTTTGCTGATGATAAACACAGAGAGTTTGAAGGCCAACTTTCATGCTGACTGTCCTCAGCCCTTTCTGACTTATTCCTTCTGCCTGGACTTAGTTTAACTAAGTGTGCATCAGTTCACTTTCTCCCTAACCTATTGAAAACAAAGTCTTATACTGATTTTTTTTTTCTATAAGGTTTTTCTGTTGCCACTAATACCATACCTGATAAATCACATGCTTTATACAGCTGATTCATTCATATGGTCACCTTCACATTGGTTCTTTCCATGTCACAGGTTTCTGGAGCAGTGTGTGCCAGGATGCGCTGGCTGGCCTGCTGCACTGGGAAAATGGGGTTTCAGGGCAGAGAGGTCAGGGTATTTCAGGCTAGGAAGAGCTCAGGAATACATTCTGGAAAGTTCCCTTGCAGAAGTCTCTGGCTCCAGCCCCAGCCAGCGTGTCCTGCTTGCCCTTGGTGAGCGCCCTGACGCGGGGGATGCACCTTTCACACGACCCTGCCTGTGGAGCATCCAGGAACAGAAACTTGGGAGGTCTCTAATGGGCTTGGACCAAGCCCTGTGTCAGACTCAGCGTTGGTAATTGACTGTCTCTGTGTCTGACATCATGCTTCAGTTCATGGCAAACAAAGAATCTGAAAAAGTAACTCAGAAAGTTACAGGACTTCAGGAAATATCAACCTACTTCTGAACAAACAGGAGGTGCTACCACATTTCCTATGAGACTTCAGCTCTTCTTTTTCTAGCAGAATAGTGGGAATCAACATTCACTAAGGTTTCAAGGAAGAAATTCACGTTTCTTGGAATCTTAGTAACTGGCCTTATTTTAAAAGAATAGGGAAAGTTTTATTGTTTTATTGTTTTATTTAATACAGAGTTATCTTCTGTTCTCATTATAAGACAGAAATAGTTTGCTAATTTTAATGATTGCTTTATGATCTCTGCAGTACCACTGACTTTGTTGTCTTAAATTTTCAGTTCCTGAACTCCTTTAGCAGAAATTGTCTTGAACCAGGTTTAGGCACACTCCTGCTGTGTAGGCCAATATTTGGCAAAAATTACTGTATTTGTCTCACTATTCAGATTGCTCCAATCGCTTTCTGCCAATTGTATTTGTTTGTTTGTTTAAAAAGAAATTATGTCTCTGAACTTTTGACTTGTGTAATATTCCTCAAGGTAGTGATAGTTACAGGAGTAATGAAAATTTGCACCTTCCTTTGATGACATGAAAGAGGATGGCAGAGTTAAGTGAAGACCCGCAGATCCTGCTGCTTCCTCCTGAACACAGCAGCTAACATACATTCCTTTTCATGCTCTGAATTTGCTTTAAAGCACATCTCTGCTATTGGATGTGTCAGTGGCTCTTTCAAAAATTCTTCTACTTTTTGGGCCAAAGCCCTTACATTTGGGACATTGGCTCGCCAAGATATTTGTACATGGCCAAAGCATATATTCTTTTAGGGAGCTTTAGAACGTTTTTCTCTTCAGTTGTGCATCTGGTTTTTCTTTTTCTTCCTATTCTCCCTGTTGTTTTTGTTTTCAGGGTGGCGATGAGTTTATTCATTGTAACAGCATTCTAATGCAGTGACATAAATCCCTTGCTAGTAGGAAACAGAAATAACAAATGGCTTCATATACATTCAGTGCAAAGCACATGAAGTATAGAGTAACAAATGTCAAAAAAGACAAGTTGGAAGAGTTGTCAGTGCACTTGAGTGTCAGTGAAAAGGTGTGGAAGTAACAAGCCTTTGCTGTTTCATATGCCCTATGTGGAGGCTGTTGGGTGCTGAAAATTCCATTGCCAGATTGCATGCTTATTTCTCTCTAGAATATCTCTGTTTGGGCATTTTCTTTCCCTCTAAGTTTACAGGAGAAAAGATACTTCGTTTTTCCTACATCAAACTTCCCATTGTTTCTCAAAAATTATCATTAGTAGTGGTTAACTATGTGAAATTATACCATTAAAACCCAAGGGAGGCATGTTTAGGAGGTAGGAGAGGCAGATGGGCTGAAGGCTCTCTTAACTCAATTTTCCGTAATGTGGGAGGCTAGGAGTGAAGTTTATTAGCATGGGCTTTATAATAAAAACTTCCTTCTGACAAGTTTTCCAGGGATGCACAACCAACCTATCCTCCCAGGCCAGTAAAATGTAAACCTCATTGGACTGAATCTCATTAAATGTCTTGGTCACTGCACAGCGTAATTTGAACCCATAAAGAAAAAACAAATTTGATTTGTGTTTGCAAACACAGTTATTTTTAGTTAAGCCACAAACCATTAATGGCAGTTTAAAGCAGGGGGATCCGCATTTTTCTCCTCGAGCATGTGCTGCTTACTTCCTCCCCATGCAAGTACCCAGCCAGAACCCTTGGTCTCTCCAAGGCCACTGGAAATGCTTCAGAGGAGACAGCTTGCTCTGAAATTTTAAGAAGGGGTTCTGTCTCTTCCCTATTCAACCTCCTTAGGGATGGCTGTTCCCAAAAGATTTCTCCCTCTGCATAAGAAAAGGCCAAGATGCTGACAAATAAATTATCAGATACATGCATTAGCATCTTTGGGTTATGAGGAATATCTTCCCACAATCCCTCTTTGTATCCCTAACCTGGATGGATTCTTGAGTTTGGTTGCTATTAAACATGTCCAAGCAAGTTGCATTGAGGCAGGAAGAAGAAAACTGTGTACAAACCAATTTTCAGCTGTATTGACAATCTTATTTCCAGATAAGATAAGAAGATAAGAAGCTGTTATTAGCTTCCCTTCATGCTCTCTTTCTGGTCTGGTTTTGGGTTTTTTTTGTTTCTTTTTCCCGTAACTCTCTTATTTTTTGTTGATTATTTCCTCTGCTGGGATAGCAATACATAATTGTGGCAACCCAGGGTTTATGTGCAACCTCCAGATAAAATTTAGCTTCCTATCATTCAGTAAGACACTTTTGTGTATTTTAGAACATTGAAATAACTATTGCCGTTTGTGATAAATTACCCAATATTTTAATTTCCTTGCTTGCTTTCTCTTTTCCCTCAAAAGTGATTGTCTTTCTTCACTTTCTGTTTACCTGAAATCAAAAACTGATCCAAAAGAGCATGTAAAGATGCTTAGTTTGCATTCCTGAGAAGTCCTAGTGGAAATTCTTGTATGTTTTCAGTTAAACTCTAAGTGCTTAATATTTTCCTATAGTAGACCATATTATAACTGGAGCAGATTAAAATCTGTCCCTATTTTGATCTTGTACACTTTTTGAATTTTTTAGAGGTTCCTGCTTTATTTCCATCTTTTAGCCTCATCCTACTGAAAATACGGCCACCAGTCTTTCGGTGGAATCTTGTGACTTCCATTGATTGCAAAAGATGTGAGTGCAGAGGTAAAGATCTACAGAGGAGAGATGTTTTCTCAAAGTGATTAATCTCTTTGAAAGGGCATAAAAGGAAGTTGGAAGTGTTTTTAATTGAAATTACAGTTTGTTGCCTTTGTATTAGAAATGATGCCTGTAAGAGACATGGGTGACGCTGCAGCATTTTTAAATACTTGCAAGGAAACACACATAACCACTGACCTATGGGCCTGGTGTTTTGAAAAATGCCCATGATGTGCATTTTTCAAGGAGTTATAGTTTCCACCTCTTCTGAGATTTCATTGTCACCATTAGCTATGAACTTATGCAGATCAGGCACACTGGCAACTTATTTGTGAAGTTATCTCTAGGTTCTGTTTCATTTCAATAAATCAAGGCAGGTTCCTTCAGATGGAACTTTAGAGAATCTAAGCTACTCCCCCTCTGCCTTTAACCCTCTGATTTTTCCCTCCCATGAGAATATACAGAGCCTCTACAAACTGGGCTCCTAAATTCAGTACCTCTGATGCCTGCAGCAGACTCTGTCCAGCCTGCCCAATCAGCTGATGCACAAATTCACATCTCTTTGGGATTTGGCTTTATTAATGCAAAAGAGAGATTTGATCAAGCCATGTCCCTACCTTCAGATAACCTGGAATTTTTAAAATGGACCTCCTGAGCCCCTCTTAATTGCTTGTTTCACAGAGTCAGAAAAGGTGATGGAGCCATCTGTTTTTGGAATAATGCCCCAGCTTTTCCTCCTGTTAGAATGTTTGCAGGTGTGCTTTAATTTAGTGGCAATCCTGACTTTGGGCCTGCGGTTTGTGCTTCCATACAAAATACTTTTGACTTTCTACTCACCTGCCTTCCTTAATATTCAAAGCCAGTTGTTACATATCACTTTCCTGTGTTTTTCTTGCCTGCTGATTTACTCCAGAAGATGATGCTTAGGTTACTTGTAATGCTGATGGCCACAGAGGATTTAGCATTGGTTTGGGTTGTTACTGTGGTTGAGTGACTCAACAGCAATGATAACATATTTACCCTGGATCACCCAACAGAGTGAAACAGACGGGCAGCAAACTAGAAAGTTTCCAATAAGAGCATTGCTCAGTCAGTTCAAAATGCAAATTGGGGACCTAAAATCTTTCTGCCAAAACACTGTTTAAAAACTAATTAAAAGAGAACAGATGTTTATGTGTACCCCCTTCCAAAGTATTTAAGCCACTATAAAACTTTTTTTTCATTGATACTGCAGTAAACAGAAGTTATGTAATATGCCACCTCTGCCCTTCTGCACAGGCATTCAGAAGCTGCTGTCTGCAGCCCAGTCTTGAGAAGTTTATAATCCAAATAAACAAGACAGACCAAAGCCAGAAGGAGAAATAGAAAAGTGAAATGATGCACCTATGGTTCTGCATCTGGCCAGTAGCGGAGGTTAAGTTAATCTAAGAGGTGCTTGTCACAAGAAATATGTTGTTTCGCTAAGACAAACCTGGTTGATGCCAACTACAACCTAAGTCAAGTGAGTTTCAGAAAGTACTCATTATAATTTTATAGGCAAGATATAGGAAAAAATGTGTTGATTTAATCAATTCACAAATGGACAAAAGATGTAAGAGCATCATCTGCCATGTCATGAAATGGAATCAGAATTAACATGGCCCTTATCACAGTGGGATATTCTGACATACACACCCACAATAATTAAGTGCTCTTTACCTTGACATATAGCAAAAGAGATGAGATTCTGGGAATATTTTAGTATTTTATCTATGGCAGGCTGGTAATGTGTATTTTTATGTTCTCATATCTAATCATCAGCAGTTATTTTACACTTTTATATTCTTATTTTTTCTTCAGTACAGAGGAAAGCTTGTGTAACCACTTGCTCATTTCTGATTAGACTTTTTTCCCAAGGCTATTGACATCGTTTCCTTTGTTCAATTAAATCTAGCTAAGTACTAGTATTTCTTCAGTAAGAGTATCATTGCAGCAGAGCAAACAGTTCAAACAAATTGCACCTTATACCCACTTGTTAAGTAGACATCCACACAGTAACATTATTAATTAATGTAATTGATAGACCTTACTTTAATTACAATTATACAATAGTTACAAACAACCTTGCAAGATACCCTATGTGAAGGGATGCCCTAACTGAAGGGATTTTTGGTGTCAGCTACTTGAAGCGGAATTTTTGCAGTGTATGAATAATTTGGGGGCCAAAGCACAGAACAAAAACTGTCTTTTAGCAGCAACATTTTATTTTTAAAAAGAAACGTTTTCCAATGTTTGAAAGCTGACTGTAGTTCACTCTTGGACCTGGTCTATTTGCCATCTTAGTTGGTATGCACAGGTTCATCCTAGCTGAAAGGACAGTCCTTTGCCTTATTAGAGAGCTGGAGAAAGGGAAGCAGAACTGAAGGAGAAAACCAGTCTTAATTAAATTATCTGCACAGTGCTCTCTGTGAGTGGCATCTAAATACTGGTAACATGCAGCCTGACAGAACCTTCAAACATTTATTTGCATGGTTATTTTTTGGCATCTATGAAGAGTCACTTTCTGATTGCTTCTGTGAATAGAGTTTTCAGGACAAATAATGCATGATTTCTTTGGCTTACTGTGGCTTACTGGACAGGGTGATATTAGGTTGTACCAGGAAATTAATGCAAATGTATTCAAATTGCAGGCATTTTATTGTCCTCCCTTCCTTCCACTCTTCATGTGCCACTTGCTTGCTAAAATGGTAAACCCAAGAAGTTTATTTGTCAGGCTACTGTCTGTGTGATACTTGTCCTGCGTGGAGGTTTTTGATACAATTCTATTTAAGTTCACTATATTTACAGAGAATTAGATCTTTTTTATTTCAGTAGCCCAAATTCAATCAACAAACAAACAAACAAAACTTTTAGTTAACTGTTCCCAGATTTTATTTTTTTTTTACTGTTGCTGTTAACACTTGTCCTTTGAGGTACCAGGTGAGGTAAAGTTGTATTTGGTCATATTGAGGAAATTCAAAATTGTCATATTCAGGAAATTTTGTCATCATGTAATGTTTGGTATCTAGTCTGAGTTAACCATTCAGGCTTCTTTTTTAATCATTAGAGAAAAACAAAACAAAATAGGACTGTGCAGAAGAAGGTTGAAATCAATAACAAAGGAGAAAATTATGTTGGCTTGGATGAGTTAGGTTCTTGTGTTACTATTCTTTCTTGCTCCTTCACCAGAATGTTTCTCCCCACAATAGTCATTGATTGTTAAGGTTTCCCTTTTCTCATGCCCAAGGCTGAAATACAATGCCCTCATTACCTTGTCATATTTTAAGTCTGGAAAAGTTGATGCATTTTCTGGCAGTGCAGGTTTTGTGACCATTTCATTTGGTATGAGGAACACTGAAGGATGGAACTTCTGTGCATGTACTTTATCTCACAACTTGTAAATCATTAAACATTTGTTCCACATTGTTCTGTTTCTAGACCAGAATGCACTGATTTCACGTGATAAAGGGGCAGGCCATCGATAGACAGTCAAAAGTCTGGGACAGCCCAATTTGTCTCCTGTGACTAAACTCAGGAATTCAACTTCTGAGCATTGCAGAATCGTATCTGCATGATCACTTTCTTGTGTCACATGGGAAGCAGAATGAAGTATGAAAGGGACAGCATAGTTCCCCACACTCCAGCATGTTTCCTTTGTAAAAAATGTGTTGAGAATTCTTTTGGAGGACCTGTTTTGGGACATGAAGTGGCATTGCTATGCAATTTTACTCTAGGAGAGATGACAGTAGCTGTAACTTGATGAAAGCTGGAGTAAAGGAAGTACATTATGGCCAGAAAGTCTGACCAGGAATTTAATACACCAGTTGTGCACCTAAACTGGCACGTAGGTGGGAATTAAGAGCCTAAATTCAGAATATGAATTCAGGAAAATTCAGCCAAGTTCCTATTCAGATATTTTCACAGATGAAAACAGTACTATGTGATATACCTTGCACAGTTTTCTCAGTTTCTCTTTGCATTGGGTTGGCAAAGGAGGTGGCTGCCTAAGGTGTATAGGCATGCATAAGAAAATAATTTCTCTGCCTAAATTCTTTGGTGAGCCTGATATGCATGGCCAGGCCTTACCAACCCGCACCAATTGGTCTGTGATAGCTGTAAAAAAAAAGACAGCAGGATAATTCCTGAAATATTCTTGCAAGTAGCTGGGTATTTGTGGTCTCCTCAGTTCTGCCTTAGGGTTACTGTACCAGAAGGAGAGTCTGACTGGTATTGCAAAACTGAGAATAACATTTCTGAAAATGATTGTCCATACTCTAAGTTAGTTTATAATACCAGGACTGGAGCCCAAGCGCCTGAACTTCTAGGTCATGTATCACCCTGAGCTCATAATTTAACCACTTTTGAAATTTTACCTGCAGCCAACTAGTAAATACGATAAATTTGGGGACCTAATTTCTGACAGTTGTTCAGAAAGCTGAGAATTGATTCTTAATGCTTTAATGCTATCTAATAGTTGTGCCAGTGGTTCCCTGTTGGTTTTATTGGTGTTGAGAGTTGAACATTTAGAGCAATGTAGTGAAAAATCAGGTCAACAGACCACTGGTCAATGACAATAAAATCCAGTGTTGTGTAAAGTGTTGTAATTCTCAGGCTAATAATATTCACATAGCAAGAGCAGAGTTGGTAACTTTTGTAACCCAAATGGAAAAGGTCAGTATCACTAGACTGTAATGTCTTCAGTGGTAACTTTTAGGCTTTATAATAGATTGCCATCAAAAATACATAAAAATAAGTTTAAAATCTTTATTTTACACTAAATATGTATCTGATGCAAGAGACCCCTTCTTCTAGGAACTTTCAGTGCCAGTAAACCTCCCAGTGACCCAGCATGGGCTAGCAAACAGAGCCAAGCAAGAGGTGCAGCTATGAGAGATCATTTAACAAAGCTACAAGTTATTAGAATGTTAGTTTTTATAACTGATAAACAGTTTGTGAAAATATAAAGATGAAAGTATGCTGTGAAACGCTATGAAGGTGAAGCTATTTAAGGGAACTAGTCAAATTATGTCTTATGTAATAGTGAAAGCCCTATTTAATAAACACCAGCTAAAAGACTTGAACCTGTTGAAAATATTTTTCATTCAATGAGGGTTCAAAAGGTCGCTGTTTGGCATTCCTCCTCACAGCCAAATCTACTAAAGTTAACATACCTTTAGTACACAAATTCTGATTAAAAGCTTTTCAGAACTGTCTCTATTTGCTTTGTCACAATCACATGGTAGATATTTTCTTTCTACAGCAATCAAATTCATGACATCTATTTAATGGAGCTAAAATGGATTGTGCATTAAGCAGCATTGCTTTATACAAAAGAGAAACACTAAAGCATGTGTATCTGTAAAATAGAGGAATTTAAATGTATTATGCAATATACCTAAACACTTAGCAGGAACATGAATTAGAATGCTACTTTGAACATAAAAATGCCTTTGTTTTTTTTAACAAACATGCATTGACTTAACTGGATAGTAATTCTGAAAGACAGGTAAGTGTTGTTATAAACATATAGCAGATGGTTAAACTGACATAAATGGAGGGTGAGAGATTTGTTCAAGGTCAGAGAGCAAGTGCCCAGGAGTTCTGACATATAGTTAGTTCCCTGTTCTGATCATGAAACAAATCTCCTTTGTTCTGTGTATTTGCTCATTACACTTAAATGAATAGCCAGATTATTTTTCTTGTGCTTCCAAAATATGAGTACAGGGCATACAGAAGGGACACAATCTCTGATTTTGCCTTTAAATTAATGCCTTTTTTTTAAAGGATTGAGGGCACAGAGCAATATACTGAGGGCACTTGCATCATCCTCTGCTACAATTAGTGGTTTGCTGTAGAGATAAGTGGATGGCTGTGGTTGATTTCTATCCTATTGCCATTTCCTGTCCTATACCTGCAGTGTGCCAATTTTAATCTGTCAGGAATCTAAATACCCTTCAGGTTTGGTTTGCTGATTGAGTTCTTCCTTACTTGAACCTCCTATTTCTATACTGAATCTGTAGGAGGTCCACATAGTATTTTATCAAGTACGTTACTCATCTTGACTCTTCTGCCTTTTTACCTGGAAGCAAAGGGTTGTCTTCTTTTTTCTCTTTGCTGATGTTCAGCATGTCCAAATACAGTAACATCTCAGTTCTGTTAGAGCCTCCCATTATCTGAAAGAGATAGTGTTGTAATCACGAGATATTTCATAAATGAAAGTTGAATATAAACAAGTAGGTTTTATCTAATTTTTTTTCTATCTGTGTAAATGCAAAAGAGGGAATTCTTGTACATTTTCCCCTACTTTTGGCCAAGTTCTAAATGGTCATCCTGATGAATAAATATGGCAAGTTTAGTTTAAACGTGGAGTGAGTGACTGCAGAAGGTTTATTTATTTTAATGGCTTCCCATTCAGATTAAATCTAAACAGAAAAGCATAAAAGTTATCTTTTAAATCCAAACCAGAGTTTTGGCTGGCCTTATTAAGTCTGAAGCGTCTGGACTTCAAACAAACAAACAAACAAACAAACAAAAAATACCTCTTTTTGCATGTGAAATACAATTGAAATAACTTCCTTCAGCTATTTAATTTTCATTTCAAAGGCTTTTTTGTACATTACCAAGTGCAATCCAAAAAACAGCCTGGTCAAATAAATACCAAACTGTTCCCTTCACTTTACATATCTAAGTCAGAGAGTTTATGTGACATGCCTAAAGTCAAAAAGCAGAATACCAGCAGAATAGGATGTAGAGTTGAGAGGACTCTAATCCACCAGGCTGTGCTCAGCCCATTGAACATGACTTTTATTGTGCACCCAAATACCAGCTGGTGATCACTCGAAGATTGATGGTAGCATGCAGCTCTGGAATGTGCTCCTAAATTCGCTCTTTGTGTCAGTCTTCATGGTGTGAAAAAGAGTGAAATACGTTTGTGTTCTGTGTGTTTAAACAGCAAGTGTGCTGCCCACGGCCTTGGAGTGCTCCTCTTCCCAGGGAGCCAGCAATAGGGACAGACACATCCTATAAATGACACCTAATAGTGACAGAGCCAAATCCATACAGAAATAAATTAAGCCTAAATAAAATAATTTTCACTGCACACACACTTGGAAATACTTTGTTTTTAAAGTTGACATTTCAAAAAATACACCCCAAGCCTTATTTAATTTAATATTGAAAGTACTCATAACAGTCCTCGACGTTCAGCAACACAACCAGAAAACACTGATGATGAAATTAATAATTTCCAGTTGTGTCCAACCACTGAAGTCCTCTGGGGGACATGGTCAAACCCTGTATTCAATGAAGTAGGTTGTGTCATAACAGTAATTTGAAAAAAAAATAAATAAAAATTAATGTGCAATCTGATGAAACCACATGACTATTCCTCCAATGGGGATGAATGCATTTAATATACCAGAAAAAACTATTTCAAGGAAAAAAAGAACCAACTGCCCAAGCATTTAAGGATAGGCCTGACCTTTGCATTTCTCCCAAACCAAACTTTCCTTGGCTTCAGAAAGCATCCCAAACACCCACGTCCAGAAAGCAGCTTCCTTCCTGTCAATGGAAAAGGCTGGGTGGCCTTGCAGCTGCAAAATAAAATTTAATCTAAGAGCTCAAATTAGGCTACAAGGGGTGGTACAATGGTACTATACTAAACCATACAGAACAACAGACAAATATAGGAAAAGGAATTAAGAATATTGTGGAAAAGTATTCTATTATTCTAATATTTCTGTAAATAAAATAACAATAGAAGATTTAGATAAATGCAGTTGTGGCATGACTGTGGAATCGAGCACGGCTGTTGATTTCAGTGAAATTCGTTATCTCCAATATAATGACCCTTCTGGCATCATGTTGAACCAGGGGTTCATGGAGGGTTCACTGAGCAGGGGATGCCATTTGTTGACCTCCAGCTGCTTTGTTTTCTCACATAGTCGAGTGAGAATAAGTGTTTCTTTTATCCTTGCCAGATGTAAAGCAGAGCTTGCTAACTATCTTGATTTGGTATATAGAGCTGATTATTTGATATGTAGACAAGAGCAGGCAGACACCAGGTATATACACACCATTGCAATACTGATACTGAGGAAACAAGAAAACACACTGAGGAAACAAGAAAACACACCAAGGAAAGGAAGGAGTGGATTACCTATTTATGTGTGATACCCACCATGCTGTATACTTGTTTGCTTGGTTTTGCTATGGACAGCTTGGCTGTTTTTATGAGTATCCCCCTAAATTAAAAAATGTTTGTGTATGAAAATAATACCCTTTAATTCAGTAGTCAACTTAAACAAATTTATTACTGCAATTCTTTTGAATGAGAAATACTGCCTTCCAAAGTTTCTTCAGCTCATAACTCAGTAAATTTTACATTATTTTAATGAAGAATGAGTGAAAGCTAAGCACTGGGAATTAGCTTGATCTCTTTATGCCTCGTGTTTGCCTGATAGCTAATCCTAATTTGATTAAATCGGTAATAATAATAATAGTGAAACTGTAACCAAGGCTGCATACTCTAAGTTGCCCTATTTTATACAGAATAGTGGTGAGAAGTGACTGGCGAAGATAGAAACAATATGTTTTAAGGAGATCTGTGGATAAAGTAGCATGGCTAAAGTTGCAGTACAGTTGGTAACATCAATAAAGGCAAGGATTACCGCAGCAAGGGCAATAATGCCAATTGTAGACATACAGAGATTGGCTGAATCTCTGGGGAGGTTGCTCTTTGAAGGAGAGAAAGGAATATAATGAAAAGGGTTCCTCTGCCTTGCCACAGTGAAGTGGTTCTTACTTTATTACAGAAACCATAATGAAATTTTTCAGTGGTTGAGCTGAGTTTTCTCAATGAGTTTTTATTAGCTCTGGTACCAAGTAATTTGGCAGCTTAGTGAAAATATGCTCAGAGAGAAAAGGACTGCATGTTAATTTTAAGAGCTTTTTCAGTCTGAAGAGACTGTCATACTTTGATTATTTCAGGTGTTGATTATTCTGCAGCATTTGATAGTTCACTACAATTCAGTCATGGTTGTTGGTGCACCAATGAAGATGTATTAACACCTCAAAACTGCACATTTGGGGAGTAGCTGTCAGTTTTGCAAAAGGCAAATTATGTCTTCACTGTCTACAGACTGCCTCAGTGCATCTGCAAAGTACACACTGAGACTGAAACAGAAAGATAAATTTGCAAAGAAAGACAATTCTAGCAGTAAAACAATGTACCTCTCACCTAACCTTACTTACACTCTCCCTGTTCCTCTCTCTCCCTTTCCAGTTTTCAAAGATGTCTTAGCTGACATAATCTGGCCCATCTGTTTGTGGGGAGTAAATGCTCAGGGCCTTAAACCTAAGCCTTAAAAGCACAAAATCACAAAAGCAATAGCCTGATTGAGATGCAAAACTAAGGAGAAGTTCACTCAGACTTTGTTCTCCTCCCAGTGGCCAACCTATTAGTGGGGAATGGGATGTATGATTTGGGAGAACAGCTCCAAGTCTCATGTTGTTGCCCAGTTCTGACTTGGAGACTAGCACAAGCTTCAGTCTTAATTCATTTTGCAGGCAGACAATTACAATAATTCACTTTCTTCCACTTCTCATATCCCTCTGTAAATTTGGATCAAAGAGTTGTAGTGTCTGCATACAGTCAGGGGTTTAGCTATCCAGTTGGTCTGATAGGTACTTGGAACATTTCTCTGTGTGCCTGGACATCGCAGGAAGAAGCACAGCCGTTCTTCCAGTGAGGTGATTGGTGGTCCACTAGAAAAAAAGAGAACAGAGCAAACACAAGAGGTTACAATGAAAAGATATACTTCTCCCAGAAGAAGTAAAACTATGTGGAATCTGTCTGACTTCTCCATGGGTGTGGCTTTCTTTTCTTACTCTGTCTCAAAAATAATGTCATACTTGGCAACTGACAGCTTCTCACTCCTGCATCTGGAAAATAAAAACATCCCTAGTGCCAATGGCAGAGCCACTGTGTGCACCCAGGCTGATCCTCTGCAGCCTTCAGGCAGTGTGTCAAGGACCCTCTCTGTCCATGGCTTTTGGAAAGAAACCAAAGGGTAAACTCTGTATAATTGTGCAGACTTTGAAGAATGCAGCTTACAGCTCTTGGAGAGCAGTTTTCATGCTGCAGAGCTGTTGTACACAAGCTTGTTACACACAAGGCTTGGGGAAGACTGGCTCCCATCTGACATGGATAACTCAGCTGCAGTAGTCTTAAACCCAGCTGGCCTGTCTTTATGGCTCTCCACGCTTGCCAAAGTTGTCCCTTTTGTTTTGGAACCAAAAATGAGAACAAAGCCTGGACAGGATAATAATAAGAAAAGAACAAGGTAATATTTGAAAAAACAGATATCTTCTGGAAGGTTTTGTAGAATGGCAGTATTTGTAGCATCTTCTGAAATAAAACACACAAATTTCATTTATATAAAATTATAACTGCACACTACTTATTAAAAAAAAGAAGCCCACTTTTCGGTGTTTTTATTGAAATGCCTATACAGAACACAGAGGAGTTATTTCAGGTTTACAGTGAGGCAAATGGAGGAATAACCTGAAAATTATGCCTAGAAGTGCCTACAGTCTAGTGAGACTGGATGGCTGGAGGGTGTGGGTGGTCTTGCATAATTCTCAATGAAGGAATCTCAATACTGGAATATTTGGCAAGACTTAGGGTAGCTGTGTAACTGCAGTCTAAAAAACACTGACACATTTTTCCTCTTCGTTTCGCAGTGGGTTTTCTGTTGTGGAATGTGGTATTATTTCACATGACAATATCTGTACAAGTGAAAAAAAAATAATTTCTGTTCTTCATGATTTAAAGCTTCAATAAAGATGCATGGAACTTGGTGGGGTGTCTTTTGATAAGTGTGCCACAAAGCCGTGTTAATACATTTTGCCACACACAAGTAAGTGGCTTTCTCTTCTCATGTGTTTGCTTTTGCTTAGAAAGCACATTCTTTTGCACAAAACTGGCAGCTGCCCACACCTCAGAGGATCTGCCCTTCCTTTTTTCTTCGAAGTACTAAATAAAAGATGAAAAATTCTGTTATAGTTTTTGGTAAATTTAACAAAACAGCACTCTGTCATGAATTATTCCCCTTTTCAGTACAACTTTTTAAAAGGCACGATGTTAAAAGCCAGTTAGTACTCAGTTGTGATTTTTTTTAAGTCTCTGAGTTACCAGAATTTTAGGAGTTTTGTGTGTCTTGCAAATTGTAAAAAAAAAAAAAAAAAAAAGACCCATCTACTGACATATGTGAACGCTCTGCTTAAGGTCAACTGTTAACTGGTATGTCTTTTCCTATCAACACATGGTCCCCTTCACAAAGAGCTATTGAGTGTTTTACTTCTCCTAATGTATATGTTGAACTGCTCAGGGTGACAAATTGTTCTTCAGACATGCTAGAGCCACCTCTGGGCCTGATTCTCCAAAGACTTCACCTTGGTGCTCTGATTTCTCTTTACGAAAGACTGCACTATCTCAGTCCAGTAATGTTTAAATTCCACTCTCAACTCATTTAGCAAATACACCCACAAGTATTCAAGGTGTATATTTAAAACAGATCATATTTAGATATCATTGACATTTCATTGCTATTTACTCTCATTTCAAATGCAGCAATTAAGTTTCCTTCTGGCAGATTATGCATTTTAGCTCTGGGCAAAAAGAGGCTTCTGTTTCAGCCTGTACTATCTGAACTTCCTTCTTGTCTCTTGTTCAAGTGATGTTGTTAATTAGTTACCTGTGATTTTATGAGCACTTGTAAATCTATTTTCTCTCCTGTAGCTTGCACTTTTTTTTTTTTAATAAAAATGCAATTAAATCCATTTCAGATGGATTCAGAAGGCAAGCAAGTGTGCACATCTGTGATTTCTAGTTCTTATGAAGCTATTACCTCCTATACAAGAAGTCAGATTTCATTGTTACAGCATTAAAGAGTAAAGACTCTCATGCATGAAGAAGAGAGAAAGAAAAGGTCAGAGGTCCACCCGAGCATTTTTGGGCCTTGTGTGGTTAAAGCACACAAGGGACTGACCAGTAGCACATCTGGCTACTTATGGCTCTTTGGTCAGATGGTTGTGTCCCCATTCACAATGGGATTCACTTGAGAATGGCTGAGGGATGTGAGGGATGGGCTTTAGTTTGAACACTGCATGAGCAGTGGCAAAATGCTTTAGCAGCTCCCTTACCTCTACCCCTTAAATAGAAGGAATCAATACATATATCTTAAAAGGAATATTGACAGTGCAAAGGGGACTCATTCTGTAATTTTGAGAAGAAATATTCAGGCTTTGCTTGTTCTCTTTCCATATATAAAATTAAAAAAGTAGTCAGTTGTATCCTCAGACTTGAAAAGCCATATTATAGCAGGCTACTTCTACAAGCACTATGTAAACTATAAAAATGATACATTCACTTCTTCCATGTCTTTACACTAAAAAATCAAAAATAAAGCCAAGAAAAAGATAATTAATATTGTTAGATTATTTTGAAATCTGATACTGTTTAACTAAATCTTTTCCAGTAATTTCCACTAAAAAATTATGAAACAGAGGTTTGTGTACAAAGTAGAAAGAAAAATATTTAAACTTAAACAAAACAGACCTTTATTTCTGGATGAAGTTTTCTTTTTCTTTTTAAATTATTTTTAGTAACTTTGCAAATACCTCAGATTTCACTCACATTCTTAAAATATATAACCATTCCATTCAATGCTGGCAACATTATGCACCGTGTCTATGTTTATATGTCCAAATTACTTTTTCACCTGTTTAAACATGACCTGTGGGCAAAAGGGACCATTTCCATTTGATATTATAAGCAAAAATGTTGTTCTGCTTAAGTATTTGTTTCGGGGGGTGGGGGGGAGAAGAAGAAAAAGAAAATTGGTTTCATTCCAATTCCTAGAAGGTGAGATTTTTACATTGCAGTTTCACATTTGGCATGGGCTGGCATATTTGTTGGCACAAACTCAAGGTTTAATGAGGCTTGAGAGAGTCTTACAGCATCCATAACTACAGGCTAATCGATTTTAGTGCTAGATGTACACAAGGTGTGTGATTTGTGCACTTCACACCTCATGAGAACGTAAAATAAAAACAGTGTTGTATTGCTGACTTCCACATCACTGAGGCTACATAAAATCTGTGCCAGTTTGGGCAGCAGAAGTTCCCTGGGGAGATGCAGCCCATCGTCCTGGAGAGCTGTGTTTGTTCCTTTTGCTGCGATGTTGCATGTGAATGGATTGCTGTGCTTCACTCCCTGCTTGTTTTTGAAGCACAGACACCAAATCTCTGCTTTTGCTCTGAACTTCCCCATAAACAGCCTTCTGAGACTGAATCTCCTCCGGCAAGAAAGAGGAGGAAAGCATATTATTTCTTGTACTCTGCCACAGGGGATCCTAAATTGCATCATAGTCTTGCTCAAAGAAGCCCTGCTGGGCTGGAAATGCAGGGATGGTAGAGTGCAGGCATGACTGCATGAAATCTCCCCTGTGTCATAGTTTATCCACAGTTTATCAGTGGATGGATTCAGGGCTTTGAACTTGGGCTGGGGATGCTTGCATACCATGGCTGGAGTTTACCAAATCCTGAAGCATAAAGATAATTCTTGATTATGGTGAACGTTCAGTAATAAGTGGTGATGTGAGTCTGCAAAAAGGAAGTTATATTTTGGGAAGGTCCTGCTAAAAGTTGCATAAATTTCAGTAACAAATGCATCAAACATTCTTCTTGGTATAAGAAGTCAACCAAGGAAGTCACATAGGGTTTTACCTCTATATATTAGGGATTATTCTATTTCTTAGGCTGGGGAAGTCAGGCTGTTTTCAACATCGTGCTACCAGTGAATTTGAATTAAGGAGTGATGAAAGATTGATGTTGAGTGATTAAATAAGAGGACTACCTGATGAGTGGATCCAGCTCGTTTACCCTTATGCCGGCTGGACAATTGGGGATTAACATGCTGTGTGAGATAACTACACCTTCCTGGATTCCCAGTCTCTAATAGCTGTAATTGTTCTGTTCTGGCCAAGACACTTAGGTTTGTTACAGAGGCTTTTGAAATGTCAATAATAGATATTGCACAAATATTTTGTTATTTCTTCTGTGAGAACACAGCTTTTTAAAATAATACTTTTTTGTGTTGGATTAGAAGGATAATTAAAGAGTAAGAGTTAAACTGTCTAATTGTCAGTAAACTGTGTACAGAGAAAACTAACAGTCATTGGGATCTCCAAAATGTACAGTTCAATAATAAGCATAGTTCTGGAAAGAGAATTCACTGTAGCTTTTGTTTTGTCTTTAAAGGAACCTGTCCTCTAAGCTCAGATTTCCTACACTAGGGATCAGGTTGGTATTGGTTTTATCCCTAAGGAGAGGCAAAACTAACCAACTAATGAAGAAAAACTATGAGCAATTATTTTTATATCATTAAGGATGAAAGTTAGTTGTATATTTTTTATTGTCAGATAGAATTGTTAATATCAGAGAGCTGTCTGCAGCATCATTCTCTACATAGGGTTTATGCTTTCAATGTTTGGTTAAATTCTCGAAGCATGGAATAGAATTTGCACTGAATGTCAGTAAATGTCTACTTCATTTTTTGACAAAGACTCTTGGAGATGAAAGGGAATGTGAAGGACCATACAGCATTTTTGCAGCCACCTCTTTCTCCAAGCAACAACAACCAGATATTAAATCTTTAAAAAATCAAATTTTCTGTGGTGATTGTGTGATAAATTTTGTTGACTGAAAATAAAATTTGATTAGTTTTAAACTCCCTCCCCACTTGCCCAAGTAGCCCAGAGAGTCTAATAAGCTGTAAGCTCCAGCACTAAAAGAAATAAAACTAATAAATCAGTAGAGAGTATTTGTTTCCCAGCTTTCCTTCCTCTAATGAATGGTGTTGAGTTTCCTTAGTCTAGTAACCTGACAGAAGGTGTTCTCCTCATCAGCTGCTCAAGGGAGGCAGATTACCCTTCAATAGCCTTAGAAAGAAGAATACCATTTCAAAGAGGTTAAAATTCCAAGAAAACAATGGATTTTGATAAATGAAGGTTGTGGAAATCTGTTGCTGTTTTTGTCTCTTTTAGAAGCAATCATCATATCATGGTTATCTTTTATGTCAGCCATGGTGTTTTCGTTGTCAAGCACTGTCAGTCAGTGAGGCCATCAGGAGGGACATTGCATTGTGCAATCCCTGTGCTCACAGCTACCCCAAGGCAGGCAGGAAACTCTCCCAGTTTATCTGTGCTTTCCTGGTGTATCAAATGTACAGCTAGGAGAAGGTTCAGTTTCACCTTACAGCTGCCAGATGTTCTGGTAAGGTTAATAATTGCCCAGGAAAAGGGATGAGCACGAGTGTCTGAGGCTGATTGTGAGAATTTCAGGGTGCCCATAGGCACTGAGTGCTAATGGCACTGCTGCTGAGTCTCACAGGTGCCTTGAACAATCCTCCCTAAAAGCTTACAGGGGGGATTTTTTTAAAGTGAAGGAGAACAGTTGATTTTTCAAGCACTAACGAAAAACTTCTGAAAGTCCTGTGAACAGTTTTCATATATATTTAACAAGTTTTGTTTTGGGTTTTAGGCACAGATTGTAAATCTTGATTGTATGTTTATCTGTTGGAGAGGGACAAGATAAATACTATTCAGGCATTTTTTTAGTATGACCATAAATAAATGCACATAGGAAACTCAGGTCCTGAAAGCTGTCACACATCTAAATTAATCAAAACACAATTATCTTTCAGTAACTGGGGATGTTTTTCATATTCCTAGGAAACTATTTAACAATGATGAAAATTAATTGGAATTATGTATCATATTTATCAGTGCAAATTATATTCTGATAAGTGTTCTTTCAGTCATTAGTTCTCTACTAGACAGGTATGAATCCTAGGACTTCAACTTTTGGCTGCTATTAAAAATGGCTCTCCAAGTAATTTACAAAAAAAATTATGCTTTCAGCTAAATACGTGTTTTGCAGTAGGTGCATACTTTAGACACGCTTCTTTTGGCACAGGTTTGTTTTTTTTAATAGAGCACATATGCAGAAATATTTCTGTTTTGAGAGTTTTGTTTTATAAAATACCAATAGCTTTAGACAACTGATTTTGTATAAGACATTTGCTGTTTTCCATAGGGAATGAATGAGCAAAAACTTTGCTTTTAAAAAAACTTTAGTAATAGGGACAAACCATATTGTCCTAGACAAAGTTTGCAACTGAGAACTGTGAGCTCAGATCTTGCATTTATGAATAAACATTATAGCAGAGCTTCATTTTCATAAGTACTGTGTATTTGCCACCCTTTTAGAGTCACAGGGAACACAATTCAATACTAATATTCATGAAGAATGAAAGCACAATTATATGTTAAATTTTTTTACAAAGACAAATTGATTGTTAAGGTTTTATTTTTCCAATCTCAGCTCTTGAGAAATATCCCTTCTGTTATTACTGAAAAGTAAAACAATCTGACTGGGGGCCAAAATATATTGGCCAAGCAAAGATGGGAAGGCTGAGGTTTCTTGAGGGCAGCAAGTAATACTTATATTGCAGTTGCTTATGCTATTCCTGTAACAGGCCTGATCCTGCACCACTGAGATCAAAGGATGTTTTCACTTGGCTTTGTTGAAGAAAGTTTTATGTAGAAAAATAGAGCTAGTTCTACAGTTCTGTTAGTTTGGTCCAAACTCATAAACAAACAACTGACTGAACAGACACATTTAGGCTTGACTGAATAATTTTGTTTTTCTTTTAAGTAAGCCATGCATGGTAATGAAGAACAAAATTTGACCTTGAAAATTACAAAAATCTATTCTTAGCGAAGCCCCCTGTTAGGAAAAGAATGTAAAATGTTCTTACGTAGTTTTCATTGATCTTGTGAATTTTCTGCAGTCATAAACTTCAAAATGTATTGAACATATTGATTAATTTAATAAATTATCTTCCTTAAAAGCCAAAGCTGTAAATAATAATATCCATTAAAATAAGAATTAATTAGATGAATGAATTACAGCACTGCCTGATTTTTATGATCTATGTCTATCTACTTAATGTACAAAAGAATTGTATTCAAACTGGGAAATTTTTTTTGAGCTCAACCATTGCATTACTGTCTAGAGTCCAATGAAGGTTTTTCTTCTCCCACTGACCTCGTTTGTATCCAAATATGTCTTTATTTAGAAAGCAATGCAGTTGAGAAGCAAGAAATGTGAGTGAACTGCTTTACTATGCTACTGCCTTTACTATTTCAGAGCTGCAAGAAACCAAGACCTCTGAGTATCACAGAATATCCCACAGTCCCCTGGATTACAGGATATTATTGATGGATGAAGATCAGGATCGCATCTACGTGGGGAGTAAAGATCATATTCTGTCTCTGAATATTAACAATATAAGCCAGGACCCCCTCAGTGTAAGTTCAAGTTTTATTTCAAGAATCTGTGGTTGCATTACTTCATGCCTTTGCTTTCATTATTTTGGATGGAAGTCCATGTGCACACCTTGTTAGTCCTTGTTTTATGTGTAATGCAGATGAAGCAATTTGCTGTTCCTCAAATTCTGTTTAAAACTGACCTGTTTACTAATTTTGAAGCAACATTCAGCTTGGCCTGGCCTCACAAGGAAAGTTTGTATGGTTTGACGCTTTCCGCCTTTCTTCAAGATAAGATAAGATAAGATAGTTCAGAGATGCACTTTAAGAGAATCCTGTAAGGAAGATTAAGATATATGCTATCATTCTCAGGCCACATGAAAAAAATCAACAAGGACAGAGTTGTCCTTAACCTTCTACTATACTTTTTCTTTGTTTTGTGCTACAAATCACTGAGCTATTTTCCAATCTCTTGTTATGTCTGTGTCAGCCTTTGCCCTTCAGTTGGGTAGCTGAGACGCCTCATTTGGGGATTTTGGGCACTCTGACCCTCATCTACCCCTTGACACCACCTCTTTTCTGGCTTCTCACTTACTGAGATGGTGTTTTCCAAGGACTCTGTGTTCCCTCACCAAACAGTAGTAGGCAACCTCTATGTGACAAAAAAATAGTATTATCAATTGCTTAAGCCACTTTCACAGATTCCTCACTTTTCTCCAAAGCCAGCTGAAATTCAGCCTCTCTGCTTTTGAAATTGGTGACCTGCAGAAATACTTGTCTGCCCAGAAGCTTGCCTGTTGAGCAATTTTATTACCTGTTTACAGACTTTGTCTTGCCTATCTTTAGACTACCACAGCTACTACCCTGCCTGAAGGTGTCCATAAAGGCCTTATGCCACCAAATCCATCCAATCCTTTAATCTGTGGGCTTTATTGCTGCAGCTCAGAAGGACTGAGGGGCAGTGATACCCGGCTTGCAGCAGGGAAGATAAATGCCTTCCTTAAGAGACAAGGCTTTTAATGTGTCAGGGGAGAGAGAGGGGCCCTGCCAGAGAGTGATTGAGCACAGTTAAATTAGGCTTTGCTCTGAATCACCCTCTGGACATGCCTGTCCACCTGAATTGATTGTGCAGGGAGCCAGGGGAGGCTCATTCCAACTTACACATTTAAATTAAAAGCCTCTCGTTCAATGGTGTGAATGTATCCTTCCCTCCTCCTAATGGTACCCAAATCTCCCTCTGAAATGGGGCTGCCTTCTTGCATCTGAAATACCTTCTGTGAGGTTTTTGCTAATTTCCATCCCCCCAGTGATGCAGCCACCCTGCTCTGGCAGGAGCTGTGCCCCAGCATTGCACACTCCCTCCTGTCCCTGGCAGGTCGGGTTAAATCCTGTGCAGAGTTTGGTTACATAGGAAGGCCTCTGTTACATGAAATGTTTTCTGCAGTAGGAAGCTGTGAGGCATTTCAACAGCTCATGTCGGCTTGGAGAAACAGGAATTAAAAAGAAAAAAGTCAACAGAAAGGAAAAACACTCAAAGCTTTAGGGCAGCGAATGTGATCACCCAGTATAAGGTTCAGAATGAATCTCTGCAATTCCACACGGTCTTCCGTTTGTTTAATTATTTTAAGAACAGATTCACTTTTCGGATCTTACATATCTATAGAAATTCTATATACATATACGTTTAAATCCACAATTCTACATGTATATGTATATGTGTACATATACACACAGAGATCTTTTAATGATATTGTTTATGTTATCTTGAGGCTACATGTTATCAAGCTCTGTCCCGTACTAGATTTCTAGGGATAAATTTCTAATGGATGTCTTTTCTATTTCAAAATCAAAATAAATAATGGAAGAAGCTCAATATATTTAGTGTTTGAGATAAACAGATAAATATTCAGACATTGAGGTAATTGTTGAAAAAACTCTCTGAAAGAAATCAGTATGAAATCTTGAGATTTCTAGTAGGTTTTATCATAATTTAGACAAACCTTTGATGATAAAATTGAAAAATTGTTACAAGACCCTTCTTTCAATATTTTAGTCTTCTGGTTTCTAGTGTGAATAATTTCTATAAGTTCAGTAAAAGTGAAAAATTAAAGATGGGTAGTAATTTAGGCAATAGTGGTGAAAAATCTCTCTTATTTAGAAGAAACAAATTTAAATAAATTTATTAACTTGCCTTAAAAATATGTAGTAAACTTCATATCTATCAGCCAGAGACTTGAACCTTGATTTTGTCTAGTCCATACTAAGACGAAGGTAGTTTTATTTATCAATAAAAAACCTTTTTTCCCTATAATCAAAGTGTAAATTATATCTGAATATTAATTTATTAGTGTAAGTTAGGAAGTGAAATTATTTTTTTTTAATTATATAATAAATATACTGCTTGAACAATACTTCTTTCCTTACAGATTTTCTGGCCAGCATCAGCAAACAAGGTTGAAGAGTGCAAAATGGCTGGCAAGGATCCTACAGTAAGTCATAATCCACACATATACACAAATTAGGTACTTGGCAGTAAAGTAAGAGCACCTTGAGTGCAGCCAAAGCAAAATGAAAGAAGTGTTTGTTTTGCTTTTGAAATGCTTTGCAAGCCAATCTATAAGGTGAAATTCTGAAGAAATAGGCGATGTAAACAGAATGCACCTTCAGACTTTGACAGATGGGGAAAGATACGCAGTGTCCATTTCCTCGCCTTTTTTGGTTGTTACTAATTAAATTAGGTAATAGTACTTTTCCAGATGCATCCTGGGGTGATACTGAGCAGCCTCCTGAGCTGCTCTTTGGAGTGCAGAAGTTCTCTGGCTGGCTGCTCCCCCCAGGAAAACACTGGGAAGCTGGGTGGTACCCTCTGTCTGCAGCCTGAAAACCCTACTTGTGCACTAGTTTTCAAATGCTGTTGCGTGGTGCTGGCTCCTGCTGAACCAAAAATGTGAATGCCTTTAAAAGTAAATAAACCAGTGCAGTCTGCTAAACAAGGATTAACTCTACTGATTTTCATGAAGATGACTGATGGCACAATTTCCAATCCTGAGTTCATAAAACACACAGTTCCCACTGTCTGGGGTGAGGTTTGGATGATTGAATGTGAAAGCAGTTCTGGGATCTTGGTAAGAAAAAATATTCAGAAAAAAAAAATCTATTTTCAACCTAAAGTCAATTAACATTTGATCATAGTAAAAAATGAAAGAATGAGAGAAAAAAGGGGTATGCTAGAAGGAAAAAACTGTAAATCCAATACTGTGAACTGTGTAACCCTTAATGTTCTGTTTTAATTTTCATGCTGATTTGAAGATGTTACTATAGGTCTTCAATAGAAATCAACAATTGACTGCAATCCTCAGTTTAAAGTTTTGGAAGGAAATTTTTTCTACAAATAACAAAATCTGATGTTTGGACTTGCTTTGCTTTTTAATTATCTCCGTTTATTATGAACAAATTATGTAGGAAAAGACACTGTTTCAGAGGTGTCCTTAAGGAAACTTCCTAAGGTTACTTCTTGTTTTCCTGTAGAGGTCCTGCTTCTGCTCATGCAAAGTACAGAGAAATCTGTGAATGAAAATTGGATTGCTGTGTGGAAGTGGGAAAGCTACATGCACTCCTCCATAACTCATCAGTGGTACTCAATCAGAGAGATCCCAGTTCCCAGAGCAGGCAAAATGACATGAGAAGAAACAGCTGCCCAAATCCAGAGTCCAACAAACTCAGTAGCTGTTTTCATGATGCCGTTAAAATTATGTGTCACATCTATTCCCTAGAGGTCCCACCACCTAATAGCACTTGCTGCTGTGGAATGACTGCTCTGTGTGTTTCCTGCAGCACGGCTGTGGCAATTTCGTGCGCGTGATCCAGTCGTACAATCGCACCCACCTGTACGTCTGCGGCAGCGGCGCCTTCAGCCCCGTCTGTGTCTATGTCAACAGGGGACGCAGGTCTGAGGTAACTCACTTTTGTTTTATCCACTCATTTGGTGGGGCAGCCTACTGGTACGATGCAAAAGCTCAAAATTTTGACAATGCGAAAATCAGCGGTGCCAATAGGTTCCTTCACCCGTGTGAAATAGCAAAAGAGCAAATGTCTGTAGTTTTCTGAGCTGTTACCAGCTAGAGGCAAAGCCGTGGTCAAAAGTCATGTCTCAAATATGATGGTTGTCCAAAATTCCACAGTCATAACAAATGCTGGGCTATATTTGATACTACCTTTTTTTTTTTGGCATTGTCTGGTGAATTCATTCCTACCATTTGGTGGAAAAATGACCAAGAAATACTTGAAAGGAAGTGGCCAGGTAGAGGAAAAGTAAAATACGAAGTCCACTTTTTATAACTTCTGTGTGTTACTGGTTCCTGGGAGAAGCTCTTAATTTGGCTAAGTGCTCAGGTATGTGAATGTTTGCTGGATTTCAGCTTTAACACCCTCTAGATGCAATCCCAGTACATCCACTGCACAAGTTTTTGTCCCACTAGGTGGTGCCCGGATGAAGTTGGTAAGTTTCTCTTCACTGCAAGATCTTACTTTTTCTAGATAGGTCTCCAGTTTTTCTATATTCAGTTTCACTGTGTGTATGTTCAGTATAAGTACCAGATGTTTCAGAAGTATAATGGTCCAAGTTTCCTGATTTAAAAGTGAAATGTTTGTTTACAGGCAAATGTAATAGGTAATAAATTAAGCAACCAGAAGGCAAAAGAAAGGCACTTAACCAGGAGGCAGCACCTCAGCAGCTTTTGGGTCAGATTCATGTCTGCAGGCACAGGGGTGTGCTGTATATTTTTTCAGAACAATGTGGAAGCAGATGTGTTGGGAAGGAAGATCAGAGCGTGCTGCCTGGAGCTTTGCCATGCGAGGACAGCCTTAAAAGCTGGGCTGGCTTCTCGGGAAGACACTGGGATATTCATCACTGATTTAATTGGGAGTGGGATGGGAGTTCTGGCCAAGACCCAAGATTACTGCACAGGTTGCCAGGGAGGTGATCAGTCAATGTTTCTCCAGGTCAGTTTGGATGGGATGATCTCAGTGAATTTTGGTAGATCCCTACCTGGCTCCAGCTTCCTTAACAGAGCACACAGTCAGAATTGCTGCACCTTCAGTCCTAATAAATTATATAAAAGTACAGATTGTAGGCCTGGATTTTAAAGCACAAGCAAGCAGAACAAAGTAAATCCATCCTTCTGGTTCAAAAATTCTTCATTAACTTATTTTGATGTATTTTGAAACAGGGGTCACCTTTCCTCAGCATTACTCTATTTCTTGAAAAATCATTTAAAACATGAACAGTGATCTCATTTGTCTTTAATTAATGTAATACTCCTTTATCATCTTAAGCACTGGTATCACAGCCCAGGGGAGTTTGAGTCTCATTATTTTAGAGTTTTTGTAAATGAGATTGGGACAGAGGGGAGGGCAGGAAATGACATCTCCAGATGATGCAAGATGTTAAATTTCTTAAATGAAAAGTAAAGATACATGACTTGGAAAAGCAGAACTGGCTTCACTTAGCCTGTCTGTATAGCTGCATGCCTATGATCAATTGATTAAATAAACTGCTGTTTCAGACGTCTGGAGTCTCTGAGACACTTGACTGTAGGCACTTCATGCTCAAAGCCATTACTGTACAGGCCAACAATAGCATAACAGTTTAAACCCAAGCATTTCCTTCTGATCTCATTGCATATATCTGTGCATGACTAATTGATAGAGCAGAATGAAGAGCTGTAATGCTGATGGGACTAGTGAAAACTCATTTTTTCCTCTGCTTTTATCATTTCACCTTCAATTTGGTACAGTTTTCAATGCACAAAAGGTTGTTTTTGCACGTGCAAAATGAATATTTTACAAAGCACATCTGTTTTTCTCTAGAAAATACAGAGCCTGACAGAATCATATCCAACAGTCATAAGAGCTGGGCCTGTTTTGCTCTTCTGTCTCCAGAATTCCATATAATCTCACAAAAAATGGGAGTTTCATTGACAAGGCAAAATGTTGCTCTTTTCCCTGAAACAGAGGTTGGAAAACACTTAATATTCTTCTTTGGCACACTTGATACTTTAGTCTTTGGTAATTACTTTCTTAGTCACCCAAATATATTCTGATGTCAAAGTAAATGCAAACAGAAGGAAATGCAATCCCTGTGTGAAATAATTATAGACTAAATAGCAGTTTAATATATATGAAAATCAAGTGTAATCCTGGAGTTACTTTAATAGAAGGGTAATGGGCATTTTGAATTGGTAAATAGTGGTTTAATAGAGTAAATACGGATTAGAATCAAGCTGCATATAATCTAGAAGTAAAACAACAAAGAAACCACCCAAGATCACATTAGAAACTTCATACTTATGTTTTAACATTGTTTAGAGAGCTTATTACTGAAACAATAGATAAGATCTCTGTGATTAACTTAGGCAAAACAGAAGAGGGGAAAAGGAGAGGGCATAATGATATGAAAACTTCCTGCTGCAGCTGTGCATTAGAGCTTGGTGTAATCTCCAACTTGCTGCTCAGGGGCTTGTGTGGCATCCCCACTCCCCCATGATTTGCATTAACTGTTAAGGGGAATATAAGGAGTTGCTGTCCTTTGTCAAATAATTCATTATTGGCATCAACATCACAGAAGCCTTTCTTTGGAATTTCTGTCAGCTGTGTTTTTCTTTTGAAATGTTTTAAGTTTGGTTGTTTGTTGTTGGTTTTCCCCTTGCAATTGTGTCTTTTGGCTTTTTATTAAAGATTAGAAGTTTGTCGTAGGAGCATAAGAACAAGTTGTTTGGTATACAGTGGTGTTTGAGTCAATGTGTGTTGGATCAATGTATCTGCCATTACTGACTGCAGTTTTTAAGGATAGGACTTGGCCTGGGTCATTTCTTGCTCAGCACACTGTGCTACTGTTGCTGGGAACCAAAAACTGAAGAGTTGCACCAAAATGGACAAATTTTCTAAAGATATTCAGATTGTTTGTATTTTAAGCTGTAGTCCAGATTGCTTCTACTTTGCTAAATGTGTCTCCTGTTCTTAAATCACATAAAATATAAACAAATCCCCCTACCATGATTTCTTAAAGAAAAAACAAACAGAAAAAACAAAACAGAAAAAACCAAGAGGTTTCAGGCAATGGTAAGAGGTATTGATAAATCATCTATCATTGTGGACTTGGAGCTCTGCACGTAATCCAAGAGATGGTATTGAAAAAAATCAGGTATGATTTCGGGGGTTTTTGTAGATCTGGTAACTCAGTAAAGACCAAATTATTTATACTCTAATGACTGTTGTCATAAGAGATTTTTATTTTAAATGTACTATTGTTCTAGTAGCTTTATTATAATGTCCTAGACAGGTATAAGTACAACCCTATATTAAGCAAATAAATGATAAGTAACTTCAAAAACACAGAGGCAATCTCCACAGATGTTATTGCAGAAATCAGTCCACCTTTCCTAACTGAGATAGAGGGAATTTTTTTTTGATGCAGTATCTTGAATTTATAACAAGAGCCCTGAAAATAAATGCGTGTCAGTGTTATCTAACAAGGTGATTGAATTCTGAATAGAGAAGTTAAAACAACTGATAGCACAGTAGAAGTGCCCAATAGTGCACTGTTAATAGAGCATTGCTAATTCTGGGAACAGCCAGGCATAAAAATCGGCTTAGATCTAATGGTCTCTGACACGAGAAGTGACACAGAAATCTACTTTGCAGGAACAAATCTTCAAGATCGACTCCAAGTGTGAATCAGGAAAGGGGCGCTGTTCCTTCAACCCTAACGTGAACACCGTGTCTGTTATGATCAGTAAGTAAAGATCCTCCAAGTTGCTGAGGTCTAAACCCATGTGGTCATGTGCTGGGTGGGTGGAGGGAAAGGCTGAAGGGAGCTGGACACAGAATTCAGCCTCCCAGGAGCAGTGCCTTTTGTCTGGCTGATGGGCACGAGGGTGGATCCATCCATGTTTCAAGGCTGATATGAAGCTTGAGGTGGGTGGACAAACAAAATGCAGAAGTAAGTTACTGAAAGGGACAGAGAGACACAGAAGACAAAAGTTTTTCCCTTTTCCAGTGTACACATATTTTCCCAGGATTAGTTTCAACTTTACATTACCCTGTCTAGCATTTATGTTTGAATGGTTTCTGACCTTGTTCATCCTAGACAGCACTTGTGTCTCATTTAATTATCTGTAATATGTCAGAGTGGCCAGGGAAAGCAAGCCTGAAGACTTCAGATGCTTTGAATTTCATTTTTGTTGTCATCACTGCTGTAGAGCCCAACAGCTATTGTAAGGCTCTTCATTCTTCTGTTGGCTTTATACCCAACCAGTTTTTCAATTTTCTTCCATCTGCAAGGCCAGAAAGTGAAACAAGAAAATATTTCTGCAATGCTTGTTGCACACCTACGAGAAAACTCAAAGGGGGCATACACTTTGTGCAGCCTAAGTCATCTGTAAAATATACTTTTTTTTTTTTTTTTTTTAACCAGGAAGAGCTGGAAATATATACTTAGTGTAACCTGACCTTTCACATTTGCAGTGTGTTCACACACTTCTAGTGCCAAAGCCGTTTTTTCAACATGTGCCTACCCCTTGCTGTATTTTTGGCTATGAAGAGAACAGCAGTTGCCCATATTTTTGAGCTTTTCTTAGTAAATAAAACTTACTGCACACAGGTACTGCATATTTCACCCAAGGTTTACAAGGGAACAATGTGCAGTGCTTCTACCATTCAGCTTCCTTTGAAATCAATTACATCAGTTACATATTGTGCCAGGTATTTTCTTTAAAGTCTTAAGGATCTTAAGGGAAGTGTCATACAGTCTGTCCTACTTGGCCTGTTCAAAATCTAAATATAAATTGCCTTTCTCTTTTTTCTTTTTTTTATTCCTAATTGCAAATATATTTTGTACAAAGTATATTTATTCACAGACATATGAATTGAACACCTTTAGAGAACAGGTAAATGCTACCTAGACATCTCTCTGAAACTTGGCTGCACTTACACCTTTATCTCAACAGTGATCTAGGGACAGTGTTTACAGACACTCACTGTGTAAAGAAAATATTTGTTCAGTCAGTGATAGATGAGTCCACTGCTACTCATTGCCACAGTGGTATTAGTAAGTGAATCAATTTTAAAAAAATTAAAGTTTCCTTTCTTTATTCCTTCTGGATTTTATATAGCAACATTAAAGAACATTGTTTCTGAATTACTGTTTGTACAGTAAGCAGATTTTTTTCTACAGTAGATCTATGGCAGCTTTGATCATTTTAATAGACTTCTCATTGTCTTCCTTGATCTCTCAGTTAAGTGCCTAAAGAGACCTTCCCTAATGTTTGACTTGCCTTTCATGACATAGTTCATCTACAAAGTTTAAATTATTCCACAAAGGTCAAATTCCTTTTAAAAAAAGTCCCACAGATTGGGTTTTATACTTTCTCTCTTCTTCTGCAAAGTCCAGCCACTTCAAAAATGTTCAGCTCTAATGAATTTAGCCTCAGCATCCACGCCAGAAACATGAACACTTTGTAAGTCACAGCTTGTGTTGTAATGAGGGGACTGAGCCAATGTACTGGACTCTCCTTTGAGCTTTCTGCAAGAGGAATTCCCTCCTGTTGGTTCAGAAGATAGGAAATACTGCCAGACCAACTCTTCCACAATAAAAGAACCATTCTTAAATATAGGTGCAATTTCTTGGCCATTTGGGGCATCACCAGCCTAGAATACAACAGGAAAGCTGATTCATCCTTCAGAGGAAAGTGGTGCTATAAAAATAAATTTGACCTTTGTACAGTTTGCCATTGTACAGAGACACATTTGCATCAAAGCAAGGAAAAATGTGCTTTGAAGCAGCTTGGCATAACTAGTGCACAGGATGCATGTCTCTCTCCCCACCAAGATTCTGAGATATTTAAAAAAGCAGACATACCTCATCAGTTCAGTAATTCCCCCCAGTAACAAAGTGGAGTAGTGTGAACCCACTATGCTATGCAGACCAAATACTGTATGGAATTTAAGGATTTTACCAGAAGGAAGTGGAACTGACGGATATCATCTGATGCATGATTAGCAAACAGACACCAGGAATGCTTAAGACATAAGTAATAGTGTTGGTATGTAATAGGATTAAAATTACATGGTATAGTACTGTTGCTGAAGTGTGTACATATGTGCATATGCACAGGACTGTACATAGCATTTAGTGAGAATCATAAGCCTGATCTCTTCCAGCCAGTTTGTTTCAAAATAAGAATAAAGTTCTGATGGATTGCAGCAAGGAGGCAAATACACAAAATCACTTATAAATTTGTGCAGATCTGACATCATTCTGTCAATACCTGCTCAGGAAGTAAATGCTTCAGCAACATGCAGCAAATGCACTGTTTAAATCTCCTGTGTACAAATCTTGTCATCACAGGGAGAGGTGAGAGCAGCAGAGTGGCTGCTGGATGTCCTGCCAGGGCTCAGTTCAGGCTCCAGTTAGCAGCAGAAAAGCAAAATCTCCAGTTTTCATTTTCTCATGAGCTTCTCAATAGTCTTCCATGCTGATTATGAACACACACACACACACCACACACACACACAGAGAGCATGAAAATAGCCTCAAGTATTTCTGAGCCTGTGACTCTTGCCAGCTTGACCACACTCTCTGGGTAGTCCAGGAATACAGACAAAAACATCAATCAAAGGACCCAGCTGTACTGGAATGTTTTCAGCCACCACTCCCACTCCGAGAGTTAGAGTTTATTTTAGCTACTGTTTTCTACTCTGGGGTTTCATTGTCATCAGTCAGTGGAAATTGCTTGGTTATTCACAGAGTAGAAAATGACAGTATATGTAATTGTAATTATATATTCATCTGTTTTTGCAAACACACAGACTCACACAAACACAGATAGACATCCTGAGTGATGCACTGAGTTTTCAGCCCTGCACAGGAAGCTCTTAGTTCTGTTAATGCAGGAGTTGCATGTCTCATTCTGCTCAAGCATAATGACCCCACACTTAGAATCAAGTACACAAAAGGGGACAACTGTTGCTCCACATTACTCTGAGTAAAGTTCAATAATACAATTTTCTGGCCTCTGCAATACTGGGGTCAGCTTGAGGCTGCCTGGGGCAGCTGTAACAATGCTGCTGGTAAAAATTTGCACTGATCCACTGACTGCAGTAGACGTTGTGCCAGTTTACAGCAGCAGTAAATTCAACCCAGTCACTTCGCCTACTTCCATAACAAAAAAAAAGTTATTTGAAGTGTGTACGTAAGATTCTGAATGTGATGCTTTTTGATAACACTAACCTGACTCTCCAGTGGTCCTTAGCAGTGGAAACTGAGCAACTAAACTTCATACCAAGAAAGATTCCCCACATATGCGGCTCTGCTGTGGCATTTAATGGTGCA
The DNA here is from genome assembly GCA_024500445.1 of Entomyzon cyanotis. NCBI lineage: Eukaryota > Metazoa > Chordata > Aves > Passeriformes > Meliphagidae > Entomyzon > Entomyzon cyanotis. The sequence continues at coordinate 47,449,889 of JAKEPQ010001018.1, read as the reverse complement.
GTTCCCCAGAGCCTCTAAGAAAAGTCTGATGAGTCTCTTGCATTCTAGATTGAGTCTTTTTAAATCAGAGGAAATCTCATTCCCATGACCCACTATTTATCTGTAGAGACTCCTGTGCAGATAAAGAGCTGACAAATTTTAAATAAACTTTTGTTTTCCTGAAAGCCATAACAATTCTTCCTCCATTTCAATTCTTTTCAGATGAAGAGCTTTTCTCAGGAATGTATATTGATTTCATGGGGACAGATGCTGCCATTTTTCGGAGTCTGACCAGGAGGAATGCTGTGAGGACTGACCAGCACAACTCCAAGTGGCTGAGTGGTGAGATGCCTTTAATTTACTAGAGCTTTTAATGGGTGTCATAGAGATTCTGCTTTCCTTAAAACAAAGAGCTTATCTTTTAAAGGGCTTTTCTCTGAATTTAGTTTATGAAGTTGAACCATGGAGAAATGTGTGTAAATACAAACTGTAGACAATGTACAGATGTAGAGGGTTCACTGCATGAACCATCCCCTCAGGCCACCCCACCTGAGGGCATTTTTTGGATTAAGGCTGAACCAAACTGTTTGAGGGCAAGTATATGAAAACCTTTCCAGTAGCGAGAGGTCAGACAGTCTGACTTCTAGGAAAGCACCTTCACCTCTAATGAATCAGATATTGCCTTAAATTACTGTTTGGTTCTAAGCTACCATCTTCAGTTAATTCAGGATGATCCATCTCTGTGCAGAACACTCACCACCACTTCCATTCAAAATGCGTGCAGAAGGCAGTCCCACTATCAGAGAAGTCAGTGAGGATTATTGCCACTTATTTCAGTGGTGATGAATTGGTTATCTGTCGCTGTTGAGCGGCTAGCTGAGGAATGACCCAAGGTCTCAGATAAGGAAAGAGAGAAGAGCTTTATTGTTTTGAATTCCATATATATAGAGTTTACAGAGGTGCCCCAGATTGGTCAGCCCGAGACCTCCCCCTAGGCCCAATTGGCCAAGCCCGAACTGACCCAATCCGGAGAAGTTGTTTGCAAAACATCCAAACTTTATCTTGTTTATGAAACATAGCAAAATGTTCCCACGGGAAGGTCCTGTGCTAGCCACAGTTATCTAAACACGGCAGAAAAACTAACTTTCAATGGAAGCACTTAACTCTTTGCTTCTTTGACATCAGTGTGAAAAGTTTCCCTGTCTTTACTGGTAAGAAGACTCCTTCCAATTAAACCAATTTGAATTAAAGTGGTGGTCAACTCTCTGAGCAGAGGTAGATGTGAAAGGTTATTGATCAGCTAACATAGCAGTTATTATTTTAAAAAGCCTTCAGGTATGTTGAAGTAAAGTTACCGTGGTTTTGTCTCGACATTTTTTATGGCGACTTATTACTCCTGTCTGGCTGTGACTACAATGAAATCCCTGGATTTCAGTCACCATAAATTCATTTGACAATGAAAGGGAAACTATGTCTGCTTTCTAAATTTTTCTTCTATTTGTTTTACATTCTTACACTTACCTATACATCCTGCCATGTGCATCCTAAAGTGAATTAATGAAAAAGAAAATTGAAAAAACACCTAAATTCTGGAAAATCTTCCTGTTACCTTTCCTTAGAAGAGGTATTTGAAAGTACAATTTATTCCCATGTTCTTTTAGAGCCACAGTCATGACACTTGTTATATTCAAAATTTATACTGCATTCCAAACAAACAAAAAATTTTGCATGATCATTGAAAAGACAAAACCTTCATTCAGGGAGAGGATCCACTTCTTCCTTCAGTCAGAGGAGGTCTTCTGAGGGTTTCTGCACTGTCCGTTACATGCTTGCTGTTAAGGTTATAAATTGTTTTGCTCTGTCCCTAGCTCTCCTTTGCAGTGTTTTGCAAATACATTTGGTTATGTTTACCAACCTCTGATATGAAGTCAAATCGTGCTCAAGCATTTGCATACCCTGCTTTCCTTTTCTGAGTTACAGAAATTGTTTTCCTCTCTTATTTCTGAACATTATTTGTTAGCTTTCTAACCTTTTACAGCTTACTTTTATGTTTTATCTCAATGTGACTTTCCTTAGTTGCCCCTGATAACACACTGATCCTTGTCTCTCCTTCCTCAAAGTCTTTTAGTCTCTGCAGGAATCCAATACCACTGCTTCTGGGTCTCTCCTCCAAACCTTTGCTGTAAAATAAAATGTGAGGATGCAAAAACATATGGCTGCCAGCAAGGAGCCATTTACCTGCTGATGTTTGGTACATACAGCACTTCCTTGAAGCAGTCAGTAAATGTCAGATCATTCGTTGCTTGTATTGATACATCCTTTGGTTTCATCCTTTTGGTAAACATTTTCATTTCAGAGCCTATTTTTGTGGATGCTCATGTTATCCCAGATGGCACTGACCCCAATGATGCCAAAATCTACTTCTTCTTCAAAGAAAGACTCACAGACAACAGCGGCAGCACAAAGCAAATTCATTCAATGATTGCAAGAATATGCCCAGTAAGAACTATTTTGTTTGACAGGTTGTTGGGATAAACTACTCGTGTGACATAATAACCTGAAAGATTGAATGTTTGAAAAGTCTTTGATTTATTTTTGACACAAAATTTCCTGTTTCTGCATCACCATTCATAATTAAGAAGAGCTGTTACTGAACTGGCAGCCAAGGTCTGAACATGTGTATATATCTGATTGTACCTGTAAGGATATGGAAATGTAGAGGTTCAGGGATTTGTGTATTTCTCTGACTGAGTCAGAATAGTTAGCAGTGTTGAATTTTCAAACTTGCTGTCCTTGGCACAAATTAGACACATTATTTTCTTAATAAAAATGAACTATAAGACAGTGAAGTCTTTCACACCCACACCCCCACACACACTCAAAATATTTGAAGCACATTAGAAATGTCAAACTTTTAAATTGGTTGATTTAACTTTCAAATGCTGTTTTCATTTTTATGATATCTGTTCTTTCTGAACTCTTGTATTGATGCACGTGTGAGCCTAACTTAAAAAATGTGCACAGGAAATTTAAATTCAGGAGTTATGGCTATTCCTGGGAAATAAGTAATTTTTTTTCCACAGCACTCCTCATTGTCTCTGTTTTGGGTTTTTTTGTATCTCTAATCAACTGTAGATGAAATATGATTGAAGCAGCTACTAATATCTCTGGTGAAATCAATATTTTTTAATGAGAGAAAAATTATAAATGTACAGTCACTGCTAGCCTATTCATTTCTTCTTCTGGAAAGCTTCAGGAAGTTCATTGTGAGTGTTTACATATTCCCAGTCTTTAATTTGGGTCTTCTTTAGAATTTGATGCTTTGTGATGTTGTTGTGCCTGGCTGTGAGGGCACGTTTGTCCTCCTCTGGCAATATGATGAGGCATGTGATCTCTTTTATAATCTCCATTCTCTGTATTTTTGTGAGGGTGCCTAAAGGCCTTTTTGGGTATTTTGCAAGAAGACATTTTACACAATTACAGCTGTCTTTGGGTTTTTTACTGTTATAATGAAGGCCAGATGATTTTTGAAAGGCCTAAGCCTATTTAGACTTAGACTGAAGTCAGTGGCAGAATCCCAAGGCTAATGAAAATAAATCTGAGCCAGTCATATTTGTATACTTGTGTACATACCATCATATTCATGTATCAACACCTTTGAGACTGGCCAAATATATTAGCCCCTGAAAAGACTCCTTATGAGTCACCCAAAAAGTTGGATTACCATCTCCAACAGCACCAGTGAATATGCACAGCACTTTATCGAAATCACATTCCAATAGCTGCTACATTTTGGTTTTTCTCTTTCCCTGGGTGACATCATGCTATGCGGTTTTGAAGACACTGCTCCTAGCTAAAGCATTTATCAGCACAGTTATTCAGGATCTGTCACCTTGGTGCTGCATACTCTCCTTTGGCAGTTACAGTTTCCACCTTGCACCACAGAAAATTCGAAAGGTCCTTGAGCAAACTGTGACCAAGCCATCTCTGGACCAAGCTAGCAGGACTTGCAGCAGTGCAAAACGAGCTTGACCCACAGTAGCCATTATTTCTGAATATTGTTTAGAGTATCCACCCCATGGGCCAGCATGGCTTACTAGGTCAGGTGCAGCTATGCTGCTTTCAGGACTAGAAGGAACATCCCCCTTTAGAACCAAGAGACCTTTTAGAGATAGCATGGACTTTATCGTGGGTGTCAGTGAGTGATACAAACTCCACAGTCACTTCCAATCACACCAGTATATGGTATGATTGGAATATACTAGCATATGGCTGATGCACAAAATCTACTACCCAGCCCTCCAACCCTGATAGCCCAGCAGAGAAAGGTCCTCTCAGGAAACTAGTTCTTGGGGTTTTTTTCTTCATATGGAGTGTTTAGATGAGGGGATTTGGTTTAGGTGTATCCATTTTTAATATTACATTTACCAGATAATTATCTAGATGATTAATTAACCTGAGAAAAATGTGGGAAAGCCTAGTAAAATATTATTAGTGTTTTATTTCTTTTTTTCTGAAAATAATATTCCTTTCCAGAATGACACAGGTGGTCAGCGCAGTCTCGTGAACAAGTGGACAACGTTCTTGAAAGCAAGACTTGTGTGCTCAGTAATGGATGAAGATGGAACAGAAACATACTTTGATGAATTAGGTATCAAAAAAACATTCCTTAAATTTTTTATCTAAATGGTACACCTTGTACATATTTAAATACTGATTTTCATACACTTTCTCAGTCAAGTTGTTAACACTGAAATCTTAGTGCTAGAAATCCATGACAAAGTTCCCCTTGCAGTTTTGTGACAGGAAATGGAAAAAAAACTTCATAAGTTCCTCTGGGTAATTATCATTACCTTTGAAATGAAGGTAATTAATCTTTGCTCATGTAAAACCATGATAGATGTAAAGAATTAATATTTGGAAGGGAACATCTAAGTGAATATCTTACTATTTTGCTACAGGCTTGGGTTACAATAGTGGGTTTTTAACATCTCTTTGAAACTGTTTCTTATAGCGCTGTGTAACACACAGCTTTTCCACAATGCGTTTTTCCTACCTTTTGATCACAGAATAGAGTCCTCAATTTGGTAGTTCAAGATATTACCAATAAATCCTGTTACTGGCACCAGCAATAGTACTATGAATAAATATAATTTCTCAGGAATCATTCAGTCACATAAAATTTCATTTCAATATGGGAAACACTGTAAATATTCAATTCATAATTTATACAGCAATCACAAGTGGTTTCCTTTCATTAAGGAATTAATAGATGCATATCTTGATAGCTACGTGCCAGAGAACATTGTCAGAAAGTTTCAAATTCTATATTTTCCATAGCTGAGATGTGCAAAATCATAGTTCTAAATTCAGGTATCGGAAGATTTAGTATGTGCTTTACTATAAATATAAATAATGTAGCAGCTAATGTGCCCTGCAGTGGGTCTGCATCTGGTTCTGATCTTATCTGCATTGTGTCCTCTCTCTCTTTTCTCGATTGGTATTCCTGATTCTCATCATAGCAAATGGAGTTTGGAGTCTTTTTGAGTTTATGTATTTACAGCTATTTGGTGTACTTGCTTTGGTTCAAGGTTTCAGTTGAACCTGATGGGCCTAGGAGCAGATCCTAGCTTGCTCTAGCTTGGGATGTGCAAGGTGCTTGGTGGATGGATTTCCTGAAGCTCACAGTGCCTCAGCACAGCCACAGCAGTTCATCTTTCAGAAATGTGATTTACCAACCCCCTGCTCTTCAACAAAGCACTAGGATGGCTGCATTTAGTTTCTTATATGACAAAATGTAGGACCATGGTGAATAGGAGACAATGCTCACAGCGTGGGCTCCCAGCACAATGCCCTAGCAAAGAGGAAGAATACAATCACAGCTGGAAATTCAGAAAACTAGGAGAGAGCAAACACATGCTTCTGTGTTCATGTATAATGCAGGAGAGTGTAACACTTCCAGTTCTGCATGGTGAAGTCTTTTGCTTTTGACATATTGAAAAGAATATTTAAAAAATTCAGTGGGTTAAATGAAAGAGCCACATAAATTAATGGGAAGCGAAAGAACATACTCTGATAAAAAGCTCAAACAGTTCAGTCTTTTTTTGTGTTGTAAATTAAGTTTAAGAGGTAGCATGATTATAGTTGTTAAAAACATTTGTAAGGAGGAACTGTCAAAGATTAAAGTAGTTTTCACTGAAGTGTAAAAAAAATCAACAGATCAGAGCTGGTAAGTGGGCAAATTCATTTCAGTGAGTAGGTGCAGTTTTGCACAGTGGAGTCAATAAATCCCTACACAACAGGAGGAGGGAGGTTTACATGTCTCAGAGTCTTTACTGCAAAGCTGCCTGACATTCATATCATGTTGAAAATGTGCTGGTGAGGGTGCGTTCTCAACAATAAAACACGTAATTTCCCTGTTGTAGATTACATCCATCTATGGGAACTCTTTGTCCTTAACTTACTGCAACTTTAATGTTTTTCTACTGCTAAACAACCTGCTGAAACAAGATACAGCTGAGAGAAATGTGTGACATGGATCCTGGATGTATTTGAAAATCTTTGCCTTCTGTCTCCATAAGGCTAAAGGGCATGGAGTTAATTTCCAAATTTGTTTCTGAATGTTCAAATGCTAGATTTATGCATATATAGTCTGTCCATGTGGTAAGTCTCCTTTTTCCCATTCAAGTCTGACATAAAACTGCTGCTGACTTTAGGAGGAATAAAGTTATAAATTAAACTGGAAAATAAAGTTTTATTATTATTGAAAATGTTTTTCTTTCTCTTTCTTACAGAGGATGTGTTTCTTCTAGAGACAGATAACCCCAGAACAACACTCGTGTATGGAATTTTTACAACATCGAGGTAAACACAGAGATTTGAAAAAATTACCTGACCTGCCCTATTTTCTATACAAAACCTGAAACTGATGTTTTGTGGATGAGGCTGTGCTGTGCAATTTTATACATCTGCTGCAGCTGTGGTTTGCTTGCAGGAGTGTCAATGTCATTGCTGTTGGTATCCACACTAGAGCTGTGCTTCTTGGAGCAAACTGCTTCCTGACACTGTCAGCTGGCACTGGGAAAACATTTCCGTGGAGGGCCACTTGTCACTGCTCAGCAGCAGAAAGCTAAGTGACTTCAGCACAGTGAACTCATGTGGCATCTGAGAGCACTTAACACCTCCTGAGGAACATCCAGCACCCTGAAGGATCAAACCAGGAATTCTTACATGAATTCATACAAATCATTTCCAGTCTCTCAGCTGGCTGATGATCACAGAGATGGCAAATAACCCATATTGGCTTCAGCTGGCTACAGAAGGACAAGCTTACATGGCATTTGATCACCTCCTTGCAGCTCCCTGTTACCAGTCAGTTGTATTCACTTACTGTCTGGTTTGGAAGCATTTAGAAAGCATTCACTGAGTTTCCAAGGCTGGTGGAAGCACTAGATTTGGCTTACTATGCTGAAACTCATCCCAGAGATAGACCATCAGGTGGACCAACAGAGTCTTCCACTTCTACCTTTATTTTGTCTCTTGCCTTCACCACATAGTGCTAATACAGAGTAAAAATAGGTACTGCTCACTGATTTCTGAAATGCTACCCTTTATTACTTAGCTGTTACTTCTTACCTTCAAAGAAGTCTGTTGCTTTTTTTTTATTTTCAATTAATTTATTTTAACAAATTAGAAATTTATGTAACTTATTATTGATAATTCCTTTAATGGAAATTTATGGCAAAAAAAGTCCTTTCATAATTTTTTCTCCAGTAGACTTTTTTCATAGGGATCCAGGGATGTGCTTGTGTGCATTTACACATTGTGTGCAAATGTGTAAATAAGGCTGTAGAATATGACTCTATGATATTTAATTGAGAAAAAAAGCATCACATAACTTGTAAACTTATGATGCTGTCTACAATTCCTACTTCACAAAAAAGAGAAAAGGATGAGCTTTTATTTAGCAGTAAAACCACACTTGTCATTAGGTTGAGGGTGCAACATGACTGAACTGGAAACACTTCTACCTAATTCTCCTGGTATTTCTGCTGTGCAAATGAGGTTTGAATCACAGGACCATATAAGGTGATAAAAAAGAGAAAATGGCACTTTTTCTTGGCTCTCAAGCCATTTTCTCTCTATGTTGAAGTTTTTACAAATATATATTCCTGTTATTGTGAACCACATGGTCTGTGCTTGCTTTATTTTTGTTCAACTATAGGTTGAATGTGTTACCTGGTCAAATACAGAAACCATAAGGATTTTTACTCCTTAATAGTTTCTGTATCTTCACCTCTGTAGACTTCCGAGTCATAACAGTGGCAAGAGAGAAACGTCACAGGAAGTTATAACTACTAGTATTTTTTATCTAAATCATACAGAAGGAAACCAAGTAATACTGAACTAAATTATTTTAATGGCATAATATGCTGTAAATCTAATATAAAACATCTGGAAAGACTAAATGTATTTCTCAAAATCTATTAATGCCTAGTAAAATTTCCACAAATACCATAATCCATCTAAAAGGTTCATTCTACTAATCCATATATAGCTGAGACCAATATGGATTTCACTTTTGCTTTTTAGACACTATGTGTAATATTTTCAGGCTTTTTTCTGGATTGTTTTTTCTTCTTCAATTGAAAACAGTTACTTGGATTATCTTCATCCTACAGTTAACACCAAGCAGATTTTAGACTGTCTGGAGTTTAAACTTTTTAAAGATAAATATCGCAAACCTTGCATGCAGTGAGAGGGAAAATGAGGGAGTTAATTCACTGTAGCCTTAGCATCAATCTGGAATTATTTCCCCTATTGCCCTTCATCATCACGGGGTGATGGAGACCATTCAGGACTTGTGCTAACTGAACGCATGTCAGAACCTAGAGCAGTGGGAAGAACATTCCCTTTTCTTAGATGACTCTCTGGGTACTCAAGAAGTATCAAACCTGGGTCTTCATAAGACCAGTTTTATGGGTGGATTTGAGGACTCTATCGGAGAAATTCCTTTACAGCTACAACTTGTCCCCATTTTTCTCAAAAAAAGCTGACAACTGGTTGTAATAATCCAACCGATTGTAATTGCTCTGGATTTTTGATTAATATTTCAGCCATGTATTTTAGGAGGCTACTGGAGGTCTTGTGGTTAATATACTGGTAGGGAGTTCTGGAAACCTGTGCTGGGCTTGGCAGTGCAAAGTTTATAAAACTCCTGTCTCACTGAAGTCAGCAATATTTTTGCCATTGATTTAACTGGAGCCAGATTATATTTCTTTTATATTTAGCATTAGGAAGTGTTCTTATTGCACCAGTAGGGCAGTGCCTTCCGCTCTCTTTTTTCAGTTCACTGTTCACAAAGGTGTTAAGTCTTAAGAAGTAGCAGTGCATATTGGGCAGCTAGACTAGTTGATTTTAAATGTTTTAAATCCATGCTATAAAAGCATTAAATTGAATAAAATATATTCTTTTAGAAGTATATTTCATCATTGGACCATGCAAAATTATGGAAAAGCTATAAAAAAGTTGGTAGATTGCAATGCTAACATTTTCCTACTGCCTTCCAGCTCCATATTTAAAGGCTCAGCTGTATGTGTGTATCATCTGTCTGACATCCAGACTGTGTTCAATGGACCATTTGCACACAAGGAGGGCCCAAACCACCAGCTGATTCCGTATCAGGGCAGAATTCCATACCCGCGACCTGGCACTGTAAGTACAAAGATGTTTATTCAGGCTCGCCAATTGCTTCTCTTTGTTTAATGCATAAATAAATATTATTTATTCCAGGAGAAAAGTCTGTATGTGGCTGTGACAGTTACAGTTCAGAACTGTTTTGTTTGCTTTTAAATTGCCTACAAATCCAACTACATATCATGTCGTGTCTGTATATCTTCTAGAAAGAATTGTCATGTAAAATTTTAATCACTCTTTATTCTTTCTGCTGCAAAAGTGATAAGAATTAATTCATTAGGTGACAGTCTTCTTGTTTGCATGTGCATTTCCATTTTCTGGATGCATTTGAGCAGAATGTAGCTAAATAAATAAGCATGCAGAAACGGCATTGTTAGTGGGTTCTACAGCCTGGATCCAAATGTCTGTAAGTCTGTCTTCTGTCTGTATGATTTTTTTTTAGTTCTCCAGAATCTTGCAGCTTTACTCTAATGCTTAGGGGATGTGGTAGGAGATTTAGAGAACAGGGTTTCTGGGACTTGTCAGTTCACTAAGTCTAATACCCTGCCAGGTTCTGAATCTTAGAAGAGAGACCAAGAAATAGATGAGTTTTCATGCCGTTCAGTTCACCGTAGTCTTCCTCTTTAAGAATGCTTTTTGTATGCCTTGAAAAATTTTCTGGACTTTCTTTCACTATATCAGGGGTAGCAATAATCTTCCAATAAATTCTGTACACAATTAGAGCTAGCTCTGGTTCCGAGTTGCACAAAAATATCTCATGAAATATTTTAAACAGAGCTATTCTTTCTTCTTACTTTTCAACTTCATGATGTACAAAAATTGCTCGTAATGCACTTTTTTCTTCATTTATTTACTTACTTATTTTCATCATTCTTAATTTAGATTTAGCAGAAATGGGACATAGAATATTCCGAGCTTTAATGAAGAATGTATGAACTTTCTCTAGAATCGTCTCTAAATCCATATTTGCTAAATAAAGTATGGTGCTGTAGGTGTGTGTTGACTCCTATGAAGTCTTAAAATTTCTTAAGTATCAGAATGTAATAAATATGCAGAGAATCATAAATTATGTCTCAACCATTTATTTTTTTTTAGATCAACACTTTGTTGCTTTTCCATATATCACAGGAAATTAAATTTTATTTTAATTTTGCTAGTTTCTCTAAGAACCTTTAACCATATCACTATTTCATTCTGATTTTTCAAGATCTTGTTCTTTTTCTGTCTGGTACATGGAATAGCTCAGAGACAAGGAATAACTCTCCCTGTTCACACAATTCTTCATGACATTTTAATGCAGTTATCACTGGTTATAAGAGTTAGGACTTTACATTCTCAGATCTCTAGAATCAACTAATCAATACCTGGCATTCCACTAAGGTCTAATGCTAGCATTAGTCTTTCTTTGCAATTAATTCATACACCTCTAATCTCATGAGTTCAGTGAAGCTTAAAAGAAAAGACCCATTTAAACAGGAAGTTTCACATTCTTGTGATTAGTCACATTTCAAAGTTTCTTGCTTCTTCAGAATATTTTGTTTGTATGTATTTCCTCAACCACTGCCATGTTTTTCTTGGTTGACCTCATGGAGGCTTCTGAGGTATTCCAGATGGGCCTAAAGAAATTGGACAGCACAATGGAAAGGGAAAAAAAATCAGATTTGGATTTGACATGGTGACAGAAATTGTCTACACTTTTCAGATGTGCCAATGAGCTCTGAATTTGAAGATAAATTCTAGGATCATAGCTCACAGAGATTCCTTTATATGACCACTGCTGGTTTTCGGATCACTGGCTTTTCTGTGCTTCCTCATGATTCAGCCACAAAACAGTATCTTGAAGTCATATTTGCTGAGATGGAATTTCTTTGGCTTTGCTTTTATTTCACTGCCAAAAAATTTCACTTTTAAATGTGTGCCACAAACTCTATTTTTCACTTCTGTCAAACCATCTGCAAAACCTGGGGACATGGGGATTTTTGCTGCTCAAAATTTTTGCTCAGACTTAACTTTGATCAGCCATGCTTGCAAACTATGGGGCATGATCCTATTTTCTCTGGAATGTACTTTTTTTGTAACTTCTGGGATGCCTTTTTGTATGACATGGAAAATCCTACTTTACAGTTGCCTGAAGAGATATTCATGCTAAACCTCTGGACAGAAATGAAAGTTCATCATGTCGCAGTACACTGGATAAACAGTGGAAAGGCTTCAGTGTAGCTTCAGTAGGATTAAATAAAGCAATACGTTCTTTTGGCCATGAGCAACTCCTCAGTGTTTGGCTGGCCTTCACTAAATACCAATGGTTTCTTGTTTCTCCACAAGCAAAACTTACTTATGGAAACAAAAATACATAATTGGCAGCTTGCTACTAAATTCAGTGATGTTTGAGGGTATTTTCCATTTTTCAGAGTTTACAGAAATAGTTTTTTACCTACAGCATGTTATGGAATAAGCTGTAAATTAAAGAATTCTAGTTTTCTCTGCAATGTTATTGCATGATAATCGAGTGTGAACGTAAGATTGTGTAGCCAAGTCCTTGAATGAGGTGTGAAGGAAACACATTCAATCCCTCCAGGAAAGGGAGAGCTTATAGGTTTCTTCAGTATCATCTTTTGCTTGTCATTGGTTTAGCAAAAGAATTAATTGATTAAAGATGTTTGTTAAGGCTTTGCTCGGAACAATGATATAATGCAAGTTTTTAGGGTCATGCTGGTGTGAATCATAGCACAGACATTTTTTCAAGAAGTTACAGACACCAGTCTTATGACTCCAAGTCAAGAATGGAAGGGTTGAAAGTATCAGAGAAAGACTTTTAATTGAGCTGTGTGAGACAGGGAAATTTGATTTAAGCTGTTTGTGAAACAGAATCCCTCTTGAAAGGAACTGGCGTCTGGCAGAGCACTACCAAGTAGAATAATCTTGCTAATGATAAATGCAGTTCTTTTTTCAGCATTTGTTGCTAGTCTTAACAGATAGTTCCATACATTTTCTGGAATGTGGATGAATATTCCAGAGAGGGTAGAGCAAGCAAGATAATAAGAACTGAACTTTGTGAGCAATCTTTGAGCATTAACATGTAGTATCATTTCTAATGAAAGCCAAAACAAAACCCTCTGGATAAAGAAGAGCCCAGAAAAATAAATTGTCAAAGACGTCAGATGAGAAAAGCAACCCATATCTGAGCTGAGTTCTGGTTCTTCTTCCTGGAAGTAACTGATGCCAGAGCAATTTCTTCTAAAGAATTCCTACAGAGCTGTTCTACTTTGTATAAATAATTAACTCCTAATTAAGCCAGAAGTTGACTCTAAAGCCTGTGTTAGGCTGAAGTCCCCTCTCTGCTTGTTTCCTGGCATGCCCAATGAATTGTTTATTAGGTGCACAGGATGGAACAGCTTTTAGCAGTGATGGTAGCACAGGTTCTCCTGCCTGTGGTTAGAGGGATGCCCTGGGAGGTGAAGACCCAAATTCAAACATTGCATCTCATCAGGTAGGTTGGACACATGACTCATATATCCCCAGACAGTTTCCAAGTCTCTCAGAATATGATTCATTTTATGTAACTTTAGCCATCTAAAAGCAGGGTGTTTAGACTGAATTACTGGCTACAGAGGAAACCTAAGAATAAATGCCTGACTTTAAGAGAGTAGAAGTCAGGTGAGGTAAGTCTCTCCCTAAGCTACTGCCTATTTTGTGTCTGTGGTTTTGACCAGAAATTCCATCCTAGATCTAAGAATGGCCCTCATCAAAATAAACAAATTTCCATCAAGTGCTTTTTATTGAACAAATAATTTTCCAATTGGAAAAGTACTGTGTTGAAACACTTCTGAATATCTCCAATACTCTATGAAGAGTTTCACAGCTCAGAAATATGGTAAGAGGAAAACGTGAAAGCTCAGGAGCAGCAATAAGAAATGAGGTGGCGGTAGCTGAAAAAAAATCGTGTCAATTAACACAGCTATATCCCGAACATTGTACCAATTACTGCCATAGCTCTGATTTCTTCATAATTTCCTTTTAGTTTCAATCTCAGTAAACAGTTCAGTTTTTAAAGGTGGTTTTTATTTTCTCATGATAATGAGAATATCTTTTCAGATATAAATAAGTTGTTATGGGACTCCCTCATCAACTCCATATTATTGCTTTTTCAAATGAAGATGAGTCACAGGCCCTTTCATCAACATAATGCTGAGAGGGATAGGGTCCAAATTACAATTAAGTATCGGATTTTGTCTTCTGCCTTTGTACTAATTCTGTAACAAACCAGATGCAAAAGTTTGATATCTTCCCATAACAATCTCTTGGATTTTTTTTTTTCTTTCAACAGGCAGCTTGGAAGCATAAAATATGTAGAAATATTTTCAGGTTCAGAAACACAAATCTTTGCCATAAAGCTGGGTTTTGAAAGTGCAAAACTACATTTCTGTTTGTTTTATCAGAAGTGATGGGAGTTCAAAGTGTAGCTATTCAACACTTCATTCCCCTTACTGGAGCATAGGAAGTTTTGGCCCAAGTCTGAAGTGCTCTTTCAGGAATTTCCTTTGTCAACTATCTGTCAATATTTGTAAATGACTTGGAGATGAAAACTCTCTGAAAGATGGTGAGCATTGTTAAGAATTACTGTGCATGTTTCTTACAGTGTCCAGGAGGAGCCTTCACACCCAACATGCGTACAACCAAAGAGTTTCCAGATGATGTTGTGACCTTCATTAGGAACCACCCTTTGATGTTTAATCCCATTTACCCAATCCACAAGAGGCCATTAATCATCCGGATAGGAGCTGACTACAAGTATACAAAGATTGCTGTGGATCGAGTGAATGCTGCTGATGGAAGATACCATGTCTTGTTTCTTGGAACAGGTAAGACAAATTTGGCAGCATTCATTTTTCTCTGTTGCAATATAATCTGCAATCAGATCTGATTATTACAATTTACAGCTTTCATAAATATTTGCTTAAACATTTGCAATCTACAGAAATATGTTAAGAATCCATTAATTATGTTCTTTTTACTTTCTGGGCATTTTTCTATTTACTAGAGACATCAATTATATGCAAGAGATACAATGTGTTGATATTATTTTTGAGACAAAGAAACAACACCAGTGTTGTGGCTAGCACAGGTCCTTCCCATGGGAACATTTTGCTATATTTCATAAACAAAGATAAAGTTTGGATGTTTTGCAAACAACGTCTCCGGATTAGGTCAGTTTGGGCTTGGTCAATTGGGCCTAGGGGGAGGTCTCGGGCTGACCAATCTGGGTGACCTCTGTAAACTCTATATATATGGAAATCAAAACAATAAAGGTCTCTTCTCTCTTTCCTTGTCTGAGAACCTGGCTCATTCCTCAGCTAGCGGCTCAACAGCGACACAGTGTATATTTTATTGGATCAAAATTATAATTCTCTTGAATATGGTTTGTCTGCAACACAATTCCACATTAGATTTTGATGATCACTAACATGAGAAAAAAATAACAAAATCTAGCTTTATAATTTTTGCATACTCTCATCATTACTATTTAATATATAGCTGTGTAAGGTCCTTCTGAAGAAAAGCAAGATCTGATCAAGATGTTGCAAAGGCAGAAAGAACTCTTCCAGAAAATAGTAGTAGTGTGGAAGTACTTAGCAGAGAAAAAGAAAAAAATGGTCACAGTCCTAACAGTAGTGGACACAGAGAATTTTATCCAAGTATTCTAAAATAATTTCTGTCTAATATAACCTACATTTTGGTTTTAGTTGCATCAAATTTGAATCTGGTGTTATGCATCTGAAGTGTGCAGGGAACAGGTCAAGTGATTCTTGTACTGATCAATTTTGATTTTTTGAAATATTGAGATCTGAATCACACCCTTCAGATTGAAGCAGACAGGCAGAGTGGTACTCTGACTAGACCCTAGGACTCACATCTGAAACTCCCACTGGTTTAACATGGCATTAGAGGTCGGTAGTCTCAAAGGCTAATCTTTTTTGCTACAGATGGTTTCAAGTAGAACAAAGGAAAAGAACTCTAGGAGAGCAAATACATCTCCGAACATCAGAAAATGATTACAGAGATGGCTTGCATTGCTTTTATGGTTCACATATTATTG
The DNA here is from genome assembly GCA_024500445.1 of Entomyzon cyanotis. NCBI lineage: Eukaryota > Metazoa > Chordata > Aves > Passeriformes > Meliphagidae > Entomyzon > Entomyzon cyanotis. The sequence continues at coordinate 47,434,117 of JAKEPQ010001018.1, read as the reverse complement.
GGGTCCTGATTGTTTTCGGCTTGTAGAATAACCATGTCTGCCAACAAACTCGCATGGGGCTGGGAATAACCATCTTGTTATAACAGATTTAGGAAGCGGGTGCTAAAAAAATCCCTCAAGAATGTCAGGCTTCTATATCGAAAGGATTCAAAGTAACTCTCTTCACGCTTCTTAGAAAAACCTCTCCAGCTATCAAAATCAGCAGGGTGCCTTTGTGCCAAAGGAGGCCAACTGTATGCTGTGCTGTGTGTGCAGAGCTGTACCCAGCAAGCAGGTGGATGGAAAGGATTTTTTCCCTGCATTTGGCTCCTGTTGGGAGGACCCAGCTGACTGAAAGTTATGAATGTGATGCCCATCCACAAGAAGGGCCACAAGGAGGATGTGGAGAACTACAGGCCTCAGGGCTGGAAAAGGTCATGGAGTAGATCATCTCAAGTGCCATCACAAGGCTCGGGCAGGACAGCCAGGGGATCAGACCCAGCCAACATGGGTTTGTGAAAGGCAGGTCCTGCTTGACCTTCTATGAGCAAGTGATCCATGGAGTGGATGAGGGAAGGGCTCTGGGTGTTGTCTACATGGACTTTAGTAAAGCTCTAACACCATTTCCCAGAGCATTCCCCTGGAGAAGCTGGCTGATCATGGCATGGACAGCTTCACTGGGTGTAAAACTGGCTGGATGGCTGGGCCCAGAGAGTGGTGGGGAATGGAGTTAAATCCAGCTAGCATCTGGTCCCAATTGCTGTTTGTTCATGTCTTTTCCAACCTAAACAATTCTATGATTCCATGTTTTTCCATCGAACCTTTACCAGGTCACCAGCTGCTGTAGTGGGAATGTTAGTATATGATAAGGCATAGTCAGGGTAGAAGAACATCTGGGTAATAAGTTATATAAATAATTCCGTAAGTTTTTGATCTGGGTATTTTTGTTTTCTTGGCTGGAAGTTGATGAAGGATTTTTAAAGTATTCTTGAATATCTCTTTGATCCTACTTGCGGAGTTTTTGGAAACTACTAAATTAACCTAACTAGGACAGGGCTTTCTACATGCCCTCCTCTCCCTCCTCCCCCCACTCCCCCTTCAACATAAAACCACATTTGCTGTTTAGTATAATTAACGTAGATACAATTCTTGACCTTGTGACTTCTTAGGGTCATTTTTCTCCTTTCCTGCAGTAGCAAAGAGTCTTTTTCTACTGTACAAATATCAGAAGTGTAAATTAATATTGTCCCTACTTTTGTTATACAACTTCACAAGAAAACTTTATATAAGAGAAGTTTTACTTTACTACTAGTTTTATTCCATGACAAATCATTATTTTTAGTAATAGATTGGGAGGCTAGTACAGGTCTTTCAAATGAACTTTTTTTATTTTTTAATATGTAGTGGTGCCATTTTTTAAAGTGCTCTGTAAGTATCTAATGTTATTTGGAGGCATATTCTACTACAGTTTAGTGGAAAAGATCAAGATGTAAGTTCCCAACCCAAATAGGATTGCTCATGTAGCAGTAATAGTTAAAGCTGGAAAAACATTGAAAAGCTGAAATGTGTTTGTAATCACAATTGGATAGTTAGCACTTTAATAATTCTGTAAGAGATAAATATAGGTAATTTCATTTTATACTTTGATGACATCTGACTGGTTTTAGGTGATCAGTGTGGCATCATACAGACACATGTGAGCTGTTAAAAACAGAAATATACCTCAGGTTATTCTTATGTTAATCCTCTTCTGTGTATCAGCACAGGACCCATAATGAATCAGATACAAAAAGTGCAGCTCTTGATACTTTATATTCATTGCTTTATCTTCTTCATTACACTGGAGACGAGGATCATTTTCTGCTCTTTGGTGAGATGGAGGGCAGGCATTATTCTTCCTGAGTAGGGCACAGGACATTAATACCTTCCAAGGTCTTCCTCAAAAGAAATCAGTGCAATGTAAGTTACTGCATTTCTCAGGCCTTTCAAATAAAAGTGATCAAGTTTCAGCAACTGAGAGGAGAAACTTGTTTTCTTTATTCTCTGCTTTCTGTGAGACTCAGGATTTGATAGAGATATTAAGTGTCAAAAGGAATGCAGAGGGGATTTGCTTTGGTGTCAGTTCATCCTGGCAAATGCAAAAACCACATTGTATAGGAGAATTTCATGTGATAATTTCCTTGGGAGCCTGGAGCCCCACAGCCAGAGACAATGGGACTTGACACCTGGTGACAATTACACTCAGCTCAAATGATGAGTTACTGCTGCTGAACTGAGATGTTGCCAGCCATGTCTGTCACTGTCAGTGACCTGTCTCATGCTTGAAATCAGAGTGTTTTATGTCTTGCCAGATGCAAAGCACACAAAAAGTTTAGTTTTTTCTCTCTTCATCCTCTGTAGCCTTAGTAATAAATCAGTTCCTGGATGCAAGTGAAGAATAACAGAAGTACAGAGCTCCGACAGCCCCAGTGGTTTTCATCATGCAGCCATGGCGCAGGAGGGTATAGGCAGCTCTGTAATTTTTTCACCTTGGTGTGAACTATATGTAGTGTTTCCTTGTGCCCCTAGACAGAAGAGCTGAGCTCACAGGGTCCATGCTCAAAGTTAATGTGCTGCTTTTCTCCCATGCTTACCTACAGAGCAAACAAAATAAATCCCAGGGACAGACATTGTTCTTGTGGTGTTCCATGCTCTTAAAATGATAACAATCTCCTGCTTTTCCTGTGCTTTTCAACATGAAGACTCCCAGAGCACTTAACAAAACATGCTAGTTTTGTTAGGTCTGCCCAAAGGGATCTCTTCACCCCTGTCTGACATGAGCTGAATTGGAGTGAGGAGCAAGTCTGGGCTGGTAGAAAGCAGTGCTACAAGAGAAGAGTGCTGTCTACCCACCTTGTGTTCCTAAACAGAAACCCAGGAGATAATTTACTTGGAAAGAGTGTAGTCACTAATTTGCATATTTGACTGATGGTATTCTTTCTGTCTGATGGCAATGCTGATGGCATTTTTTTCCCCATGCAATGAGTCATAACATACTCAGTTCAAGAATTTGGGATTAGAGTTCTGTTCCAATTACTCCATTTCTGTGATGGGCTAGGACTCAGTCCTGATTTTTTTGGATTCACCCTAAAGTTGTACTGTAATTTGTTTCTCATTTTAGTTGTATCTAAAGAACCTGAGCTTTCAATATTTTGTTCATCCTTTGGTAATTGTTTTCCATCTGAGTTTTAAGATAGCAGTAAAACACCATGAGAACATATTTGTGAGATTAATATTAATTTATTAACCATGCCACCTACTGCTTGCAATATGAAAACCTTCGGTCAAAGTACACACAGATTGCACAACCTAAAGATTATTCATGGGGTTTTTTATTGCTCTTGGTGTTAGGAAAATATTTAAATGTCTGGGTGAAACTTGGGTACATTAAACAGCTATGGGCACCAATGGGATTTTTTTCAGCTCCTTGCTATCAAGATATGATATGTTTTTTTGGAAAGAGATCTAAGTTACTGTCATAAAAAGGCACTTTAGACTTCAGTGTGGCTTATTCAGATGATTAATGTCAGCCACATGCATCTGATGTGGCATGAGGTTGATCAGTGTTTCTTATTATCTTTTCTTCTCTGATGAAACACTTGTTTTCAAAGTCTAGATGCATTAAGTGCCTCCAGGGCATAAGTTTGTAATACTCATTTTCATGGTGTTGTTTGATGGCTGTCTTTTTGGAAAACTAACCCTTGCTGACAACAGTAGCCTCCAGTAATTCAATAGCCAAAAATCATGTAATGATCTACAGATCCTAACAGAGAGATAATCTGGTCAAAAGAGCAAGCTTGCCTCCCATAGTTTTCCTGGCTGCAGCTTCGTGACTGTGAGCTTGGGAAGATGATGTTGCACAACTGTGGCACAACAGGCGTCAGACACAATTTCCTTCTTCCTCTTGGTCATAGTGCCTGAGTCATTCATAACCTTTCATTGACCTATTCATCCAAAGCTTTTTCACAGACTTTTAAGATTATATATAAGTTAGGAGGGTGTACCTCCACCTGCTTCATTTCCCCTGTTCAGTTTTTATTCAAGCAAGCTGACACTGTGTCCCAAAAGATTGACTGAGCTGGGGCTATACAAAAACTTTGTCCTCAAGTGTGAGCATTTGTATCTGTCTTTTTGTTCTTTGATGCAGCTTGAATTTTATGAAGTTTCACAGAGATATTATGAGCAGGAAAACAATTACCCCATTTGACAGATGAGTGAACTAAGCACAGAGAAGTTAGTGGCCGTGGTGGGAGCTCTGAGTTAGAGCAGGCTCAGAGCGTGGGAACGTGGCTGTCAGCCCTGACTGCTAACCTGCCACCATCTCAGGTGCTCTGCTGAGCCTCAGCGTTTTCTCAAACAGACAGATCTCAAACATTCTAGAACCTTTTGCTTTCTTTTTTAATTTTAAGGTTATTTGTATACATCAGGTTCAACTCAGATAAGAGATCAAAAGTAATTAGCTGCCATTAGGGTGATAGGTAAAACATGGAGAAAAAGTTTTTAGAGGGTTTCCAGCAGTGTCAGACATATCAAGGGTGGGGATTACTGTGGGAAGCCTCGTGAAACTCATGTCAGAATAGAAGTTGGTGCCCACTGCAGTCATGCTTTTTTATGACGTGGAAAATTTGGAGGTTTTATTTGTAGTTAAATTTTTGTGTGGGATGTGGCTCAGGGGTAGATGGGTCCCAGCTCTCTTTGAGGCTCACATTACTGACAGCTGCAGTGTTCACTTAGGACTGGGAAACAAAAGCCAGTCAAACTTCAGAGAATGAATTTTAAACTCAGACTTTCTGATTCAACCAAAATCCTCTGTATTTTTCATGTCTGTTCATTAAGCTTTGCCTTTTCCATTGCCTGTGGCCAGCCAGACCAGGAATTAATGTAATCAGGCACAGTCTAACTGGTATTGATGAAGCTTAGCTGATTAATATGAGTCTAGAATAATGCCTTGCATTTCAAGGAATATTATTATAATTATGATGATTATTATTTGCCTCTTCTGCTTCCATTCCATTTATTGGAATGCCTTCCTCCTTCATTTGTTTCCCACTCTGAATATATTCTACACCTTTTTTTAGCCTTCACTTTCCTCCCTTGCCATTCCCAGTTTCTCAGTCCTCTCAGAGGGAACATGATCTCAGTATCATTTTCTTGTGTTTCATGTCAAGTTAGGACACCTGCATTCGTTAAGCAGGTTTGAAATGGAAAAATATTTTGAGTCTCTCTTGTCCTCTTGCTGTCAGTTTGAGGGAGATTCCCTTTTGTTTGTCCATCTCCCCTTGACTCACAGAATGCTGAGCTGAAGCAAGGCTGCAGACAGCTCCCAGTGAAGAGTTAGGAAAGTGGTGAGCAAAAATCTGCCTCTTTATTTCCTCTGGTGGATGGATATTCTGGAGACAAAGTAGCTTTTTCATGACTTTGTGAAATCATAGCAATGGAAAACTGTTTTCAATTGGATTTCTGGAAGCAACAAGTGAATTCCAAAGGAAACCATGCTGTCCATTTTTATGAATTTTAGGGGATCAGCTTCTAATTTCATACATTGACCTAAACTTGTAAAAATTTCACTGGTACTTGTTTGATGACATCTTATGCCTGATTTACAGCATAAAATATTATGTATTGTGAAATACACTTGGAAACAGCTCAGGCACTGCTGCTTTGCATAAATGTCCTGCAGTGCACAGTGCTTCATCCTTTCCTCTGACCCAGGGAATTTAGTTCACTGATTTGCTATTAGGAGAAATAATCAAATAAGATTTTCAACAAAACTCAAATACACCATAAACTTTCTGATGTGAATACATGTAGGTGACTTGATTTGTCAGATACGAATTTATGTTTATAATGGAGACAGCAGTGCTGCTGAGAAAGAAATAAGAAGTGGGGTTTGGGCACAAATATTTGCTTTTCATTTATTAAGGAAGAGGCTGAGCAGCAATAGAAAGACTGTTTTTAGAAGCAGTGGGGGAACTATAGCCTATATGTTATGTATTGTTGCAGGTGCTTATATTCAGGTATATGTAGAGATATATATGTACAGACGATTAGAATCCCTTGAATTAAGCAATTTTATTTAATCAATTGCTTTCTATTGCCTACTTGAATATTTATTTTAAATGTTGTTTTAAGTCTCCTTTAAAACAATGGAACATTCCTTTCTCTAAAGATCTGTCCATCATGGTACAATACTGAGTCAAAGCAAGTGGTAAAATGTTGAGTCAAAGGGATTGAATACCAAGGTAAACAGTCCACTCTGTGTATTTTTCTGGGTTGTGACAAAAAGGTAGATAGGAACCTACTTTACAAATAGGAAAGGTTATTAGGACACAAGCTCTTGGCGTCAGGCATTATCAGTATTTTCTGTGCCAATGCCTAGGATAAAATGTCTCCTCAGGTTCTGATTTCAGTTTGGGGCAATGTTTGAGAACTCAAGACAATTTAGGAATTTGCAATGTGTGGCATGTGCTAATGGACCATTGACATAAACCGGTTCTTCAGAGGCTCAGCAGCCTTACATTCCTTTGCAGGTAAGGTCACTGTCAACATGCTTAGTGCCCTCTATGTCAGGGTTACAGGTACTTGACACTTTGCAGGCAGCTGCAAAAACCCACAAAAGCCTGCAACTCCTTCCTGCGTTTCTGACTGAGTATTTTATAAGGTAGTGTCTAAGGTTGGAGAGAGAGAGTTGATAAAAGGATGCAAAGAAGCAGAGGTAGACTGGACTGAAGCTGTGTGTATTTGTGAGCAAGTAATTCCCTTTGGAAGGAGAAGAAATCCACACACACACTTCTCCTTTCCTCGGAGGGAGGCATCTGCAGCAGTTTAACACTTCGGTGGGTCCTGGCAGTCAGTAAATCTCTCTCAGCTTCTCATAGTTTTGCTAATACTGGCACCCAGGCTAGACCACAGCTGTGCTATCACAAGATTTAGTTTCAGTAAAGTTTCTTCCGAGGGAACTGTTTTATCATGCCATTGTATAATGAGAATAAATGTCTCTGTCGAAAATTCTCATGAAAAATTCATGCATAACATGTCCTGAGCATGTACCATTGATAGCTACACATTTTTAAGTGTTGTCAGCTTTCAGTTTCTCTTTTCATTGTTTTTTTGGAAGACAAAGTACTGCAATGTGTTCTCTATGTGTGGTCAAGTCATTAAATATCAATATTCTGTCTTTAAACTTTTTTTTTATACATTTATTATTATTATCATCATCATTATCTGGTTTCCTTAAGTTAAATAGGGAGATGTAAATTGCTTACCATAATCATCTTACCCTGCAGCTCTACCTATAGAATTTAATCACTCAAAGCAAAAAACAAAACTGAACTTTTTCAGCTTAGATTGTCTTCATTATGAATTGCCAATCAGGAAACTGAAATTGCCTTTCCTTGGGGTCAAATTCATAAAAATACATGTACATACTTTCCTATATTTTGCTAATGTTTTACCAACTTCACAATTCTACATTGCTCATAAAACTATTGAAGGCCAAAGAGAATCTGTGCCATGTGTTCTCATTCCTCAGAATCAGTATAGAGCAAATAGATTTATTCTACTCAGTCTAATTTCTAGGTCTTTCAGGTAAAAGGAATTCTATGTACTGTGCTTTTTCCAAGTAAAAATTCTTGTTCTTGGGATTATCCCACAGTCTGCCTTTTCTGCCACATTAGAAATACTTCAGTGGCTGTCTCAGCCTTTAAGAGCCTTCACAGATGGATCCCTTCATCTCACATATTCTTTCCACACAAGAAATTTGGAAAACTAATCACAAATTTCCCTTTGGTTTCACTCATCATAACCACCCTGCAAAAACACTGTCTTTGCCACTTATTCCTACTTCTTACTCCTTTGTTCTGAGTGGATTTGTGAGTCTTGGAACTGTATTTTGAGAGGCAAACCATGATGGAATAGCTGAAATACCTTCACCTTGTTTTGTTGTAGTTTTTTTTTCCTTATGGAGCAAAATATTAACTCCTACCAATATATAATGGACTTGATTATTGTTTGAATTTCATAAAAAAAGCTTTCATCTTACTGTGTCTACATGTAGATAGAGTTATTCTTTGGAAGGTTTGCCTTTCATGTCGTCAGTTATTATAGCATTTTATTATTGGATATGAATATGTACTAAATTCTGCATTATCTGCCTTTTACCTTTTTATGTTACTGTGTTTTACTCTCAGATCATTAGGATAGATTCTGCCTCTGTCTGTACAGCAACCACTACAGAATAGACTGATTTTGATTGATCTTTTTTTATGCAATGGTAACAGTAATGGTAATAACTCCAATCTTACCATGACTTATGTTCATATATGAAAATAATACTGTAGTAGTATTCCTGTATAAAAAATCATCTCATCATTCTTTCTGACCACAGACCCTAGGGATTACTGAACATTTCTTACCTTTTACTGTGTCTTAGTGCTTGCTTTGACCATTTTCTTCTATAATTAATAAAGGTTAATCTGCTTTTTTATTTGTCTCTCTCCATGTCACATAATCTCACTTGTTCTCACCTATTCCAGATCAAGGAACTGTACAAAAAGTTGTTGTCCTACCCACCAACTTCTCTGCAAGTGGAGAGCTCATCTTAGAAGAGATGGAGGTTTTTCAGGTTTGGCTTTCTCCTTCTTTTGCTCTTCCAATGTGTGTGTTCACACAAACACTTTGTTCTAACAGACTTTGGCAAAGGCAACTGTGATTTGATAAAAGTTCAAGTAAATGTGCATGCTGTCAGCTTGAAAACCACACAAAGAGGATTACAAAATGTTGACTGTTACGAGGGCTATAGCTAGCTGAAGTCCTTTTCTTCTGTGTTTCAGTTGCCTATTTTTTATGTTGATGTATTGACTAGAAGGATTTTGATAATCACTTTTTTAGGAGGTCATGTTATAATGGCTGCCAGAAGGAGACTTTTATCATTGGCATCACTTACAGAGATGTTGCTGTTTATGGTTGGATTCTAAGATTTTTGTACTTTGATTATCTGATAATCTTGCTGCTTCTCAGTTGCAAAATGAAATCAAATTAGCATTGTTTTTGCATAACTCCTGTTCTTCAAAGTCACATGCCACTGGGGTCAAGAAAGCTACAAGTTTAACACAACATAAGCTGAAAAGAAACACAAAAACTACAGGGAGATAAGGGAATAGCCTCTGTCAATCACTCTGGCATGTAACAGCTTGTAATAACCTAAAGAAAATATTCACTTTCATGCTGAAAAATCCCTTTCAAATATTTGAATGGGCTATTCATTAAACAGGAGTCTCAGAGCAAATGGTAGTATGTGTCTATAAAGTTAGTTAAGGATTTTGTCATGGCTTTTTCGCTATTTCATTGAGAGAATACAAAAAAGAAAATTTAACCTTCTTTATTGAGGCACATTAACAGTTTCTTATAAGAAAATGAATACACTCTGTGTTAACACTCATAAAGGCATAATTAGTCTTTCTAGGCTTTTGCTGAAGACTTCCCTTTCAAAAAGGTACATATGGGTGATATTACCTAAAATGTACCCTTCACCAAGGTATTGCTAATTCTATTTACCTAAACATAAATTAATACAGCGTGAAGATAGGTGGGCTGAGAGGCATCCTCAGCATAAACCTAGTTTCTGGGCCTCTGTGCACAGACCTTTTTACCCCGAACCCTAAAAATCACGATATCACATCCTCTGCCGTTACAATCTGTGTGGCATCATGATGTTTAGATGAGTCTCTCCAAGAGAGCAGGGATGAGATCATGGACTCTGAGCTCGTTAATATCAAGGGCAGCAAAGCAGAGATCCTCTTCCAGAGTACAAACAAGGAAATGTGGCATCAGATCCAATGTTGCATTTGACCTTGAGTCTCCAGACAGTGCATGAAACTAAACTTCTCCAACTCTTTGCCAATTCACATGATTGGCAGCCAGATTTTCTAGTGCTGACCTCCCTGCTGTGTTGTAGTCCACTGCAGTTAATCCTAGCCCACTGTTATGGCTTTCCTTTGTGACTGAGCAAATGCTGAATCTTAAAAAAATGCTGAACATTTTTATTACCATCGATTTTATCACTTGTTTGGATGAACATAATGGCTTAAGGCAAGGAATGTAACAATTCCTTTTCCAGCTCTTTAATATTTGATTTGGACACAGACATTAATAGACTGCTATGATGACACACAGTAGTATACAGTACTGTCTCTGGGAAAGAAACTTTCAAGAACATTCCGGCCATTGATAATCTGAATTTATATGTTGCATGGTAACCAAACTGTATGCACTGTAGATAATATGTAGGAAAAGTATGTCATATTCTTATCTGGATCATGTGGTAAATATTCATGGGTAGTTTTATGATTTTTCCTTATCATCATCATCAAAGGAAAAACATTGTTTCTTATTACAAAGCTAAAGTAATGGCTCCTATATTGCTGAGATAGCACAGATGCAGGTTAATTATAAGTGTACAAAAACATTTTAGCTATACATGAGTAATAATAATGTGATTGAGTTTCGACAGTATATTTTGTGAGACATTAATTGTTTGTATGCAATTTGTTTAGTTCTGAAAATAGCAATACTTAGTTGGAGGGAGTGGTTCCTTGCCAGGATATAAAAATGTGTCGTTTTCTTAGATGTTACTTAGGTTTTAGTGATTTTTGAATTTTAATGTTGGGACAGAGTCCTTGACAATGGTTTGTAACTTTGTCTTTTAGGGTAATTCTCCTATAACAACAATGAAGATTTCATCTAAAAAGGTAAGGAAAAGTGGAATGCCTGCTTAATGCTTGTTAACTTAGAAGCAAATAGACTTAGATGTTAGAATATCAATTCTTGTGGAGCACACTGTAGGCAAATTTTTGATAATGAATAGGGAAAATTGAACTGAAGTTTGAATAAGCTGCTTGTATGTCCTTCAGCCACTAAGATAAAACAATTTCTATTCATTATGTGTCATTTCTAATTCACTGAAAGTGTCAATTTTTTTGTTATTTCATTTGACAGTTAAGGAACCAGTAAAACATTAAAAGAATTACTTGTTTTTACTTAGAGTAAAAAAGTTTTTTACTCTAAGTCCTAAATAGAAATTTTTCCTTGAAAGTCTGTCTGATCAATGTAACAAGGCAGTGTTGGGGCTGTTGGGTCCATGTTGCAATTGTGCTTGTTTGTTTATTGGTAACAAACAATGACAATAATGATGAAAACATCTGAGAGGTTTTCTGCTGAATTTTTAATACACAAGCTAAAAATGTGTATTCTATGATTTTGCAAGCAAGATATTGCTCAATATTTTACAAAGCTACTACTAAGTAAATATTAGTCACTAACTCAAATTCAGTATGATTTTTCATTTTTATGACAGAAAGATCAAAGGAATTTCAATGGGTTTGTTACATTTTAATTTATATTTTAAGAATGATTAATTGTTTTTGACTAAAACAATCATTTTGGCCCAAATTTTGGTAATGATCTACTCACTTAGAACTTCTCTTGCAAAAGCTCTGATTTATTGTGAAAGTTTTCTTGGCTTATTTTTCCAGGTATATAAGGCTATCAGAATCTGGCCCTAAGCCTCAACATAATCTCTAGGTTTTACATCTTGGAAATCTATGCACTGGAGAATCCAACTAGAAACTCTGCTTAATATTTTTAAACTGACTATGTGCAGAGAAAATACTTAGTTCAAAGGCTTGAGCCAATAATCCTCACTGAATAAGAACCAAGTTCTCAAATCTAAGCCATATTAACTCAGCCTGTCTGCCCCAGAACATAACAATGACACTCAATGTCCAAAAAAACCATTGACATTCCTCAATGTTTCTGGGTGTTTTTTAGCAGGAAGGTGGGAATTATAAAGGCTTGTTCACCTGAGAGATTTCTGTTGATCTTGACTTCATATATATATGTGACTCGCCTCTTGGTCTTGAGTTAATTCCAAAATTAATTAAAAGGTTTTTGGGTGTGTTACCCAGGTCTGGGGTAACTCCTCCACATCTGCAATAAATCTTTTTGTTTCCTCCTGCAGCAACAGCTGTATGTGAGCTCAGATGAAGGAGTCACTCAGGTTTCCCTGCATCGCTGCCACATCTATGGCACTGCCTGTGCTGACTGCTGCCTGGCCCGAGATCCCTACTGTGCCTGGGATGGCAACTCCTGCTCCAGGTTTTATCCCACAGGGAAAAGGTGAGCAGTGTTAAGCAGCCCAGTGAAGTTTGCAAGGAAAGGATGCTTTTGTTCTGCTGCATAGCCTGGAGTGTAATGTGATGGAGAAATGGGATGTCATTCCTTCCATGAGCATGTACAAACAATACCTCCATAGCTGTGCTTGGAATTATTCATCACCTAGGACTGTGTGCTGTGAGAGTGTGAGGTAAAGAGTTGGCTTTTCATATTTAAAGTAATGGATGGAAAAAACCAGAAGGAAAAAAACCAGTTCCTAATCATAAATATTAATCCTTCTGATTTACGCACACAAAATCAGTGAGACATTTGTTGCCTTTGTTTAAATCCAATTACTTACTATGGATGTAATTATGATAGCCCTAAATACAGCAAAAGATCTCTCAGGCTGTCTGAGGAATAAACTCATTTATATTTTTTTTGTTCCTCATTTGCTTCTAAGTGAGAAGAATTATTTTCAGGAAAATTCTAAGCAAATGTGACTTCCATGTAATGCCTGTGGATTTGGGTTTTTGACATGAGGTTTATTAAAGCAGACAGGGAAAGCAATTTCTGTTTAATTTACAACAGAACTAATAGTCCATCTCATAATCTTATGCAAAACAGGCATCTCTTTCCTCCTCCCAAGGGAAATATTTAATAGCAGAAGGCTGTAGTGAGCTCTTGTCTTACTAAGGTTTCACTTCATATACAAACAAAGCTACAGAATACACAATGAAGTGTTCCTGCAGAGGAGACAAACCTTTCAGATGTGTGCTCTCTACAGCTACCTGGAAGGAGGCTGTAGCCAGCTGGGGGTTGGACTCTCTCCTCCGAGGTAACAAGCAGGAGGGCAAGAGGAAACAATCTCCAAGTTGTGCCAGACTGGATATTCTAGAATCATAGAATCATAAAATAAGCTGAGTTGGAAAGGACCCATCATGATCGAGTGCAACTCCTGGCCCTGCACAGGATACCCCAAGAGTCACACCATGTGCCTGAGAGCATTGTCCAAACGCTTCTTGAAGGCTTGGTGCTGTGGCCACTTCCCTGGGGAGCTGTTCCAGTGCCTGACCACCCTCTGGGTGAAAAACCTTCTTTTGATATCCAACCTAAGCTGGTGGCTGTGCTCAGCAGCACCTGAGCTGCAGGTGCAAAGGCCATATACAGTCACTGGGTTTTACTCCTGTTCCCTCATAGAGGGAGACAGTTGACAGAAACAGGCAAAGCTTGGATCTGCTGATAATAATGTTATCCCCTGGGATTAAGGACAGGCTTTTTTTTGTGATTGCAAAATTTTCTTGACTAATTCCTTACTTGAGATTACAGGGTAAAACCCAAACTGGCCATGTAGCAACTGGTAAAGTACAGGGGTTGTTACTGCTTTCATTCAGAATATTCATCCACCAGTCTGCAAAGTCACTGTTTGCTTCCATGGAACAAAGGTCAGAAGATGGGGGAGGAAAGGAAAGAAAAGAAAAGAAAAATCCCCAAGTGTCAGGCCACCTAACTCCTACACTAACATAGCTGCCCAAAGGTAAAAGGAGCAGTCAGGTACACCCAGGCTGTGCAGCTTCCTGTTTGCCATCCCCATTATATACACCCACCCAGGGTTATATCCAGTGGGGCTTACTTTCATGCTGATATTTTGTTTGCAATTTGCTCCTTCTGTCAAACCAAAATAAACACCTCAAACTGTATGGAAAAAAGTCTGGTTTTCATATATGAAGGAAATGAGTTGTCCCTTTATCTAACAAGACAGATTATAAAGGAGAAAACATTGGTAGTTAGTGCCAAATCCCATTGTCTAGACAGTTGTTTCTTCTGTATGCATTTGCTTATTTGCTTTTTTTGACACTTGTGTCTCCTGTGAATTACTGTAGTTCCTCATTGATTTACCCCAAGACATCTGACAGTATTATCTTCATTTTCTGACCACCACTTTTTTGGGTTTTTTTTATAAAAATCTAACTGCTAATTTTACATTCTCAGAACTGCTTAATACAAGCAACATGCCATTTCTGACAGTGTAGAGCAGCTCACTGTAGCACAAGAATTCTGACATTAGCTCAGAAATTCTTCATTGTCTCCTTTGACTCATGTAAATAGTTCACAAGGGTTAAGACCCCAAGGCATAAAATGAAATACTTTTGATGGTAAACATAAAAACTATATTTGGAATTTCAGTAATCACTCCTTTGAAACATCACCTTTCAAATATTTCCTTTTCAAATGATGCAGTGAAGGATCGGATGACAGGGGATTATGAGCACTCTCTCTGGGTGTCTGTGCACTACCTGGTATAATGTGGCCATAGATGTGTCACCCTTCACACAGTAGTACTGGAGCTCCAGGGGCATTTTATGGTTTCTGATCCTGTGAGTCCTTAGTGGATGGTTCAGAATACAGCTCCTAAACATCCCAACAGCGTCCATTTGCAACAATCTATCACCAATATATTTTTGTCTTGAACTTGATATATACTGAACATTTCACAGAATATTTCACAAAGAAAATAATATATCTTAATAATTAAAAAATTTGGATACCAGATTTTCATGCACTGAATTCTGTGAGCTATGACCTAGCTGAGGAGGACTGAAATGCCTGTATTCCCAGTCCCAGAGAATTCCCCAGACAGTTTGCTACAGAATCGTGATTTTACACCTGTCATCCAGATAATATAACAAAGTCCCCATTTAGAAATATCCTGATACTTGGTGAATTTTATTGTATGTTGGAAATAGTCTCATCCGTTCAAGTAGAGGACAGAATAGAATCTTCACTCTCCACCATTCTGGGTGAATACTTCAGTCACTCTGCTACCAAGGTGGCTATAGACACCAAAAATAAGGTGCTTGCTAAAATCAAGGAGGGAACATGCCCTTTATCATATTTTCTGCTGCTGTGTTAGATATGAGCACTATGAATGTTGTGTATCTCATTCCTAGCTCTTGCCTTTATGAAGAGCTCCGGGTTGGGGGTTCTGGCTTTGAATCATAGGTACTGTGAGAGTGAACAGATCTCTCTTTCATGTATCTCCTCTGATCCTTCCATCTCTATACCTCCACTGCACAACTATTTTACCATCAAAAACTGAAACCCTTTTATAAGCTTTGACAAACTGACTCTCCACTTAAACAGTATCTTCACTCCAGCAAGCCTGCCAAATGTAAAGCACACTCACTGAAGGTCATGAACTGTCGCTAACAGTTGATCTGGTAAAAAAAAAAGAAAAAACAAACAAAAAATCCACAAAAAAGTGGTTATTTTCAGTGTAGCTATCTTGGAATAACATTTTGTTTTTACAAAATATTGCAGGAGGAGTCGTAGACAAGATGTGAGACATGGAAACCCTCTGACTCAGTGCCGAGGTTTCAACCTGAAAGGTACTGTAATTTAGAGATCCTCATTCTATATAAAGAACACGTGGCTTTTCTTTATATGATTCATTGTAACTGACCTTATCTGTATGGTTTAATGGTAAAACATAATTATTTTCCAAGTCTGGGTTTTGTTTTGATTTGCTTTTAGCATCTTTCCTTGCAATTACATGAAACTTGCACCTATATGATAAAATGATGAGCCATGAAATACATAGTTCAGCATACTTGAATTGAGAAGCTGACACTGTTGACTAGAAAAAGGGACAGTTAATTTGAGGGCTTCTCTACTTTGTTTCTCTTCAGTCTTTATTAATACCTTTTCATTCACTTAAGCTTTGGACCTCAGAATTTTTCTGAATATTTGATCCCATACTGAGTTTTGGAGCACACCTTTCAGCAAACAGCAGGATCTAGGCCTGTCTTTTGAGTTATGATTATTCCCTTCTCCCTTGACATGGGAAGAAAAAAAAACCCTATTCGAAATTTCTTTATGAAGTCTCTTATTTCCAGCTGTGCAACTGTTTAGTCAGCCTGGCATGGTGTGGATGGCCAGAGGAGCCAAGGCTCTGCCCTCCCAGCTTCCATTTTCTCCAGACTGATGGACACAGTCAAATATGCCCAAAGTCACAGGAAGAGTAAACACATATATAAAGGCAGCTCAATCCTCTTTAACCCCATGAATGTCTGAGATACGCAGTGGCAATGTATGCCATCAGTCCAAGGGCACACATCAGAGAATTATGCTTCTTTCACCTCTATTTATGAGCCTGAATTTTGAAGTACTTTCTCATCTGTACCACCTGGATACCAAATAATAGAGCTGATTGTAATTTTTTAATTGGTTTTTTCCTAATCAGAGAACAATGCTTTAAGGGTTACATATGAAAGGTTCCATGTTGAAGCAACTTGAGCTGCATGTCCTCCCTTGCAGGCATGTGCTGACATCTCCCACCCATTGTCTGGCCCAAGGGTGGGTGTCTCTTCATTCCATGTGGAAAATGTGAGAATGTCAACTGTCTGCTTTCTGGCCTGAGGGGAAACAATTGTTTCAACCTTGACAGTCTAGTGAAACAGGTTTCTTGTTTTCCAACCACTTTTTTAATGTGGATGTATTTAAAGGTTTATGTGTTTTAGCAACTTTATAAAGGAAGTTTTGGTGGCAGCAGTGGGATATAGCATAGGTAGATGGCAGTTGTTTCCCTGGTGGAAAAGAAAAAACATTAAAATAAGGAGCAATTTAGACCCTTTCAAAATATAATTAGAGCCATTTATAGCAAAATTACTATGTTTGGGGAAAAAATGAAATCTACCTAAAGGACAAAAAAGCAGAGAGCCAAGCAAAACTAAGAAATCTTCCAAGTTCATAGACAGCCATAATGCTGAATTTAAACATGGTAGACCTCTAAGCATGTATAAACTCAATATTTTTGTCACATTGTTATTTTTAAATAAATCATCAAGAACTAAGAAATCTTGTATGATTACTTTTCACATCTGTTTAATATTGTTATGTTTGTGTTAGCTCTTACAGCCATTAGCGAAATACATTTTGAATTCAAAGTATTTCCACATTATTCTCCTAAAAGTTATAATTAGTTTTGGTACAGCTTCCTAAATGTGCTGAAGGACTAGAACCAGGCAAAGTCTCCTTCCTTCAGAAGAATAGATTTCAATTTCATGTATCAGTTGATGAAAGAAGCTGAAAAGAATGGGAGATAAGTAGAGTCTGAGGAAAACCAGTCTTAGCACTGTGCAAAGACAGAGTCAGATTTTGGACATGCAGACCTCTAGGTATTTGCAGTTCTTACATTATTTGGTATCCACTGCTCCTTTCTCAAAAAAAAAATGTATTACATATACAAGGCAAGCTTTTAAATCTGGAGGTGTCTTGTTTTCAGGACAAACACTGATTTGGGCCAAGCAATAAGCATCCATAAGTTCCTACTGGTGACTGCCAATTATTCATCTGTCAAGACTGTAAAGGGACACAACAAGTCTCAGTGATGACATATGCTCAGCACTTGCCCAGGTGTTGCTGGAGTGCTATAAATCTGTCTTTCTCTCTGTTGCTGGCCTGTCTACATATTCATCACATTTCAGGTTGAGAGCCAAGTCCCTTCCTTGTGTTGGAAGAGAAGCAGAGGAGCAGGAGCCCAGCCTGCCCTCTCTCTCCTCCCTGGGATGCTGTGCGCAGCTGGAGTAGCTGGAACCTTCTTTAGGGCATGTTGCATTATTTTGGTCATACAGCCATATTCCCCCAACTCATAAATGGCAAAGTGTGAAGAAATATATTAAATGCTTCATCCTCCTTTGGAGTAGTAGAGAATGAGATAATTTCAGAGAAAAATATCCCTGATATTTTTAAATATCAGCAAAGTTTACCAGCCTTTAGGTGTCCTAATTTCCCAGAACAGACTATGTTACTCTGAAAATATTGGTATTTGAAACTGAATGTGCTTCTTCACAATTCATTTAATTTCTTTGATTTTTTTTCCCCCCTAGAATATTTATTTTTGGCCAATATCAGAATCAGGCATACTTCATTTTATCTGTATTGCAGTTACCTGTTTTCTTTATCTAATTCACAGTATCCTGACCTGTTTTCTTTTTCTTTCTTTCTAGCATACAGAAATGCTGCAGAAATAGTTCAGTATGGAGTGAAAAACAACACCACCTTTCTGGAATGCACACCTAAATCTCCTCAGGCTTCTATTAAGTGGCTGCTACAAAAAGACAATGACAGAAGAAAAGAGGTGAGTAATGTGAGCAGGAGCTCTGGGAGGATTCTCAGTCAGCATCACATTCCCTCCCCAGACAAAGTCAAGGGACAGTTTGTGTTTTTATCAGGCAGTCTGGCTGCAGTGAAGCTGGAGAATTTGTGTGGATTCAGGACAGTGACTCACCCCCAGTGATTTCTGTCAGACCAGAACAGCTATCAGAAAATTAAAGAATCTTTGCTTCACACCTTACTAATTGCCAGCTGAAGGTTTGCAGCACTCAGAACTTCTTATTGATCTAAGGAAATAGGCAAAAAAGCAATAACTTGTATTAAGTTCAGGAAGAAGTCAGCATGCAGTAGCTCCTCTGTGCTATTGAAGAGATAAAAGGCAAAAGTGGGAGAAATGTGAAAGGTTTCTAGCAAGAAACTAGTCCAGGCTAAGAACACGTATTGACAAAAGCATTTCCTCACCATAGTGCAATCACATTTTCCATTACTGCACTCTCCAAGGCTCTCGAGTTTCAGCACTGCAATATACAGTATGATTGTTTATGGGGAATGTGCCTTGCTTAAGTAATATAAAAGGGGAAAAAATCCATTTCAAATCCAAGGCACTTACTATATGAATAAAAAGAAACATCTTTCAAAAGGAACTTTGAAGTGATGTGGTGTCTGTTGATAGGTTATAAATACTGAAAAGCATTATTCTCCTATCAGGCCATTTTTCAAAAACAGAAGGGACTTACAAGCACCTCACTGAGTTTTCTCACTATTCAAAGACTCAAGCCATGTCCTGGCAAGAGGTGCAATGCTTTAACCCATTGGTTCAGCAGAACATCTCCCTTTTTTGTTCTTACGTTCAATAACTGTATTAGAATAAATGCAGTTTCAAAGAACAGGCAGACTAAAGCAACCAAAGTGTAATTACTTTTGAAGCTCTCAGATTTCTGGAAATCTTCCACAATGTCTACAAAATTTTACAATAGCAGAATACCATAATAAGTAAATTAGTTCCCAAGAGAATCAGGTATAATGCAAAGTGCAGTAGCAAAATAGAAAAACCATTCATAAAAATACCAGCATTGGTTTCCTTTCATAATGGATTGGACTAGCAATTTTTACTTCTCACTGATATGCAAAGAGACATCTGCACATTCATTTATAGTTGGATGATAACTCAACAAGCTGTGGTAACTTGCTTCTTTCAGATGATGTGAGTATCTCCTGGGACAGTGCAGAGTCTGAAGCCAGAAAGGAAATAGGAGTACCAGGGCTCCTGGTTAACAGTGAGCCAAGTCCCAGCTGAGGCCACCGTGGTGATAATTTTTATTCCAGGCTATAGACTGTGCAGAGCAGATGGAGTTCTTCAGAAGTGAATACCCAGGAATGTGCTCAAATTCAAAATTTTTAACGAGAAGCCACCTTGAGTTCAATGCCAAATTAGCCTCCCCGGTTCTGCGCCTTTCTTTCACTGAGTCTCTGATGCTGAAAGAGACACTTAGGGGTGCAACAGGACAAACAAAAGTTCATTTCTTCAACTCTACTATTTGAACATTATGAAAACTCTTACTTCATCTAGTTTCCAGATTTTCGTCATTGTGTTCATCCTGATCAAATTTATTCTAACTTAAGAAATAAAAATATAAGAAATAAAAATATTTAAGTAGTTTTCTTTACCAACACTTGTCTTCCTTGAGGTAAGCTGTCTCCTAATGGTAGCAGTATCGGTGCTGTCTTGGAGATAAACATATGAAAAGTTAGTAACTTTAAGAAAGAAAATAATGTTTGAAGTGAAACTTACCAAAAGTTCCAATACTCTGTTGTTCTATAACCTTCCCTAAAAAGTTCCTTCTGCCTTTTTTTGCTCCCTAGGTGAAGCTGAACGAGAGGATCATAGCAACTGAGCATGGGCTCCTCATTCGCTCCGTGCAGGACAGCGACCGAGGGCTCTACCACTGCATCGCCACGGAGAACAGCTTCAAGCAGACCTTGGCAAAGATCAACTTCAAGGTGTTGGATTCAGAGATGGTGGCTGTGATGACCGACAAGTGGTCCCCCTGGACCTGGGCCAGCTCGGTGCGAGCGCTGCAGTTCCACCCCAAGGACTTTGTGGGAGCTTTCAGCCACTCGGAGATGCAGATGATTAACCAGTACTGCAAGGACAGCAGGCAGGCAGGACAGCAGAGGGAGGAATCCCAGAAGATGAGAGGGGACTACAGCAAGCTGAAGGCCCTTATCAATAGCAGAAAAAGCAGAAATAGAAGGAATCAATTACCTGGATCTTAATTTTATTGTGTAGTAATAGATATTTTGTCCTCAGTGTAGGGGGCTTATATTTGTCTATTGAGAACAAATTTGTGCAAGTCTGATAAAAAATTAAATTAAAATCCAGCAAGCCTCAGAAAAGATCTGTCTCCCAATGAAATGCAGTGTAACCTAACTAAAGAAAATAACTCAGAGCATTTTCTTTCCTATAGATGCTTAGTGTCTCTAGGCTGGGCTCTGTCCTAGAAGCAGCACTGGGTATTCATCTTAAACCAGATTCACCTTTAA
Source organism: Entomyzon cyanotis (assembly GCA_024500445.1). NCBI lineage: Eukaryota > Metazoa > Chordata > Aves > Passeriformes > Meliphagidae > Entomyzon > Entomyzon cyanotis. Next base: position 47,413,291 of record JAKEPQ010001018.1, on the reverse strand, counting down.
CATCTCGGTATTTAATTACAGCTGAATAGGTATTTTTACAAAATCAGTGCATTATCTTGCAACTCTGGAACTGTACCAACTGGACTGGTGGTGAAAGAATCTGGGTTAAGATGCATACTTTAAAGTAGGATGGTACTAAGATTTCCTTGCACTGCATTTAAGAACATGAGTTTTTTCTTGTTTACTGCTCAATAGTGGGTTTACAGCTTTCACTCATCGATCAAATCATGTGAATGCATGCAGATAGGAAGCAAGTAAAGCATAGTAGAAACGTTTCATTCACTCAGAGGTCAAATGAAGGAACAAACAGAAGAAAAACGACGAATTTGTACTTTATCACAGTAAGCACTGATTATTGTGCATAGTATGAGTTGTAATAAATTAATAAGTTCTGGAATGTAACTTAAAATATCTCTGCTCATATTGATTTTTATTAAAATAGGGTGTCCTATAACACTACATAGCTTTATAAGTGGCACAAAGGTAACATGAGAATGTTCATTATACATAGAATTTTGCAAAACACCTAAGTGACTTAGGTATTTTAGCTACTTTTCAAGGATTACACTCCAATTTCTTTTCAAAGGACAGAATGTAGATATACTGTATAGTGCTTATTCAGAAATGAAAAATATAGATTATCTTTATTCTGTTCCATGATTAAACTGGAGCTGGTCTACGATGTGGAAACAAGTCATAAGTGTCTGTGAAATTTTTAAAATATTATTTTTTCAACTGTTTTCTCAAAGTTGCAAATATTTTAACTAGAACTTTTTAATTAAACCATTCCCATTTTCCAGTCTTTGTACCCTTTTTCTTTTCCATGTTATTTTCCCAATTTCCTCCTATTTTCAGTTCTCTGCTGAAAAGCAGATCAGGAAAAGAAAAGGGAAAAAAAAGAATGAGGGAAAAATAAAACTGAAAAATGGGTTTGGGGTCAAAAACCAAAAAGTAGGTTCTGAGAGGCATGTTCAAACAGAAATCTTCTGTTTAAGAAGCAGCTGTCAGATCTAATGAAGCAAGTTTTGTTGAAAATTGGGTGAGTGTGCACCAAGCCATCCTAGGAAAAGCAATCACTTTTTTATTTTTGAATAACACTAATGCCAAAAAGAGGGACAGATCATCAATCCTTTTACTGTGTAAGAGTGTTCTGGAAGCCACTGAGTCTGTTCAAAACACTAACAATGACTAAAAATGTATGAGTACCTGAGAAAAATTGCAATTATTTATGACATTATACAAACATATAAACTGATATTCAGCTCAAAACTGAGCTATGTTACATTGAAATTCTGCTTTTATTAGAATACTCTGGGACTAACTCTACAGGGCATGGGGGAACACTTCAGGGTTTGTGCCTGCATGAATTAAGATCTTGGGCAATGGAGGTAAGTGAATTAAATCTAGTGCAATGGAGGTAGCACTGGTATTTACCTGCCATTAGTTGGATTGTCACTTTATCACCACCTCATTAAGGATAGCTGGGAAATGAGCTCTGATCACACCACTTACAGGGTCTCTAAACCCCTTTGATGCTGGTGGGAGCTCTTGAATTTAATTTGTGTGCTTGCATCAAAAAGCATGCCAGCCTGCTCATGTGTTGCCAGCTAGCCAAGTGCTCTCCTTACTCAAAGCCTAAATGCATATTTCTGCAATATTTAGACACTCATAACTAAGGTCCTCTTATGGAAACCGTCAGGAAACTTTCTCAGACCTCCATGAAATTGGATTTGGCCCCAAGAGCTGGCAAAGCAGATTCTGGAGGAATCTTTTTTTTTTTTTTTCTTTTCCCTGAGTGTGACTGACTTCTGAAGTGTGTAAGTGACAAACCAAAAATCAAGTGCCATGAAATAGAACTACCTCCTGGAATGACACTAGTGCAAATCCTCTGTATGCTGCCATGCTCTCCCTATTTCCCCAGCAGATTCACTGTAGAGTTAGTGTGATACTAATGTCTATTGTGAGGATCATGATTGCTTCCAGATGGATTACAGTGATTAATAGGTATTTAAAGGTGCGATTTGCCCTTTAAGTGGTTAGGTACAGTGATATTTTAATGGGCCCCCATTAGGCCTCAGAAATTACAGTTACACTGATTTCTAATAGAATATTGGCAATAAGGGATTCCGTTAAAACAATCAGCACAGCTCAGAGTTTCATATGATTATAAAATAATATTTTTAAAGCTGCTTCACATACCATTACTATGGTATGACTATTTAAGGGATTATACTTAAACTAACATTTTTCCTGCTGCATGAGAACTCCAATAATGAATATAATAAGCTTCTGTCAGTATAACCAGTCCAAGCTTCCACACTTGAGGAGCCTTCCTGCATGTATAGAGGTCAGGAGCCAGATGCTGAGCTGGTATAAACTAATCTAACTTCCTTGCTGTCTATGTAGCTACTGGGGTTGATACCAGCTGAGTGTTTGGCCTTGAATGTACAGAACAGACAAACTGCAATTTTTATTTGTTTAAAGTAGCCCCTCTACTGTAGGTCACACCAAAACTTAAGACTGTAATATTATTTGTGCTATTTAATACTTCCTATTTTGAGGATTACTAAATAATGTATATAATTTTATTCTTTAAAAAAAATGCAAAAGCAAAATGACTTCCAGGCATAACTTCACCAAATGTAAAGATATGTTCTCTGCTAAGAACTTCACTGTGTACTGGTATTTTTTTTTTTGCTTTTTTATTTTGTGTAGTTTGTAAAGTTTGCTGAAATCTTGACCTAACAATGTGTTCTTTGCAATTGTTGTTACTGTAGATATGCGTGTTTTATTAAGAAAATCTTGGTTTTAAAAGTGTAGGTATGTGTATAAGTTCCTAGCATGATGAAACTGTCATCACAGTGAATATGCATCATATAATGTGTAAGAAAGAACAAAATGTAGTTTAACATAGTGCTATTTAATTGAATATCTAAAATGCCCGACAAAATAAAGTGTGTTGCAACATCTTAAAAAATTGTCAGTTTCCCCCTTACTGATGTGCATTTAAAAAAGAAACTTGTTTTTTTAAAGAGCCTGAAAAGCCGTTTCCTGGACTTTCTAAACAAGTTCAAGATAGTTGGAGCATCAGGTATTGCAGCTGATAATTTCTGAGCCCTGCTCTGGGCTGAGCCCCCCCATCAAAGAGATATCAAGCAACTAATGAGGAGTCAGAGATTAATTCTTTCAGAAATTATCCCATATAAACACTGTGCATAAAAGCAGGTTAACTTTTATTCATTGTGAAAAAAAGAAGAAAAAAATTGTTTTCTCCTAGAAGAATATAGTAAATCAGAAATGTCTGGCTAAAAAATGGTAGTGAAGTGTAAATGCTTTCTGCTTTTATTACACTGGGAAAAAAAACAAAAAACAAAAAACCCACATACACACAGAAAAAAAGAAAACACATTCTGTGAAATCCTGCTGCTTTCAGCTGAGAATCCTGGCCTTCTCCAGGCTGCTCTGCAGGGAGGACAGGCTGCTGGGGCTGCACCACAGGGAGTCACAGCTCTCTCCCTGTTTCCTGGCTTGTGCTTGGAGAGAAATAACCTGCCTGACACCTACAGTATGCTCCTTTTTCCTGCAGCTATCATCCGCTATCATCCAAGCAGTGTTACTGCTGCTCTTCTTACTGTCTGTTTTTCCAGATGGATTTTAACAAGAAAGCATAGGTCCTCTTCGGTTCTTGGGGATAATAATTGAAAATTAAATGTCACAAACATTGACCTTCACAAGAAGGTTCTGGACTGTTAAACCCAGATTTGGATTTCCCAGATAGCTGGGTTGCTGCGAGGCTTTACGAGGTGTGAGTGGATGAGATGACCTCACTCCAGGATTTCCAAACTGGCTGGTTCCTCGATGTGCTGATATTGGATCATTACCTGCTCAACACTCACACCAGTCTGGGTTAGAAGCTGAGTTTTCAAGCCGTCCCACATGCTGTAGGAAATGTTTGGATTAGGCTACAAAACAGATGGACATTTACAGAGTTTTATGCTCTGAGAAACCTTTCCCAGGTGTGATCCTCTGCTCCTCTGTCCATCCTGCTCAGTTGTCGTTTGCTGATCTCCCCCGACTCATTTTTGCCCTCTCCTGCAGGGTTCAACACTTAAGGTTTTGATTCCTTAGCTCTGAGCAGTGGCAAAATGAGACATGGGACTTCTCTGGACAGCAGGTGTGAGCTCTCTGACGGTCTGACACTTTTGTCTTTCAAATGTCTGTTAGATCACTTTTCCCCTCCACTTGGACCTACTGCTTTTTCTAAGGTCTCCCTTCTGGTGACAAGACCTTTCTAAGGTCTCCCTTTGTGTAAATGAAGGATGCAAAACTCAGGCACTGCCTCAGCAGACGGAGCAGTGTCAAGCACAGCCTCTTCCAGGCAGCCTCAGAAGCCCAGAGGTGAGCAGTGAAAAATGTTGCCTGCTCAGGAGGGGCTGCCAGCACTGGGGTGGCTCCCAATGCCACTGGATTATTGTTGCCTCCGGAATTAAGTCAGCAGATGTGATTCTGTGGTGCAGGCTGTAAAAAACAGGTGGTGGCATTATGGCTTTTGCCTAAAGCAATGGACTAGATCTCAGGAGACCAAAGTTTCTTCATCCTTTGCACTGCAAGAGGCTTGCTAAGCCCTGCTCTGGGTGCTCTGGGGAGAAGTGACTTCATGTGCTGTGAGCCCAAGTAAAACTACACACAGATATCACAGCAAGTGACAGATATCCATGCATACATAGGGGATTTTCTTTCCATGCAGCATTTACCTTTCTTTGACATTAGGGTCTGTCCTTTTCTCTTTCCACATGGGCAGAATGAGACCTCACAGTCCCAACACATCAAGAGCTTGTAGGTATTGCAGTTACCATCTCTGAGAGCATTTTAAAAGACAAGTAATTAGTCAAAAAAACCCTTTCTTCTATTCACACTCCTTTCTAACTCACCTTGTTCTGTACTATCTCAACAAGTATTTCCTTTTAGCATCAGGAGACTAGCACAGTGTAAGTAATAAAAAATGTACTGTCATTTAACATGTCTAATCTAAACTAAAGACTAAAGAGATTTTAAGATGCTTTGACATTCTGAACACTCCAAGAAGTAAATTCAACACAGCTGGCTCAGCAGTCAACAAATAATTACTTTACAGTGATAGACTGTCCTGTATCCCAGGACTCATTATTGGATTCTGTATACAGCTTTACAAAGCGAGCAGCATTTGTGTATTCTTAGCACTCTATCAGCTTCATTATTCCTGATTTGAATGCCTTATAAACGAACAGCCTCGAGTATGCCAGCCTTATAAATGGACCTGAATGTTTGCTGAGCTCCACATTCAAGACAGTTTGGGCCAAGGGATTTCAACATATCCAACATTTTATAGAGCCATATTTTTTTTTTCAAAGGATTTAAGGGACAAAAAGGAAATTAAAAGTGGCCATTATTGTTGTCTGTGGTAAATGAGAGTTGATAAAAAAGACTGTTTTCTAGCTTATACAGCAACATGGAGCATGGGGAAGGAGTAAGAAAAATGCATTTGCTTAACCTGAGGTTCACAACCCTTTGGATAGTTGCTGATACTTCGCTCTTTGCAGTAGCCCTTTTTCCAGTATTTGCTCTCCCTGTATCCTTTTTAAAGGCCCCTAAAAGCCATGCAGTTCATAATTTTTTTCAAGCTGACAACATGGGACATGATGTCCAGGGAATCCTTTCAGGCTTTTTGTCTAACAAGACCTCAGTAAATCAGTATTACACATAGTTCTGAATATGATATCAGACTAAGTAATTTCATCCATTGATAAAATATTTAGAAAAAAACCTTGTGATAATGTAAGGCTTTGCTCAAAATGACACAGAGAGAACAGGACCCCAGAACTAAACAGATCTATGGAACATGCCATGGTTCTTACATGAACGCTGTGAATATTTACTCACTACTGCATGTTGCTATGTGATAGAAAAATATTATTCTTATATTAGCCTTGAAAGCCCAATTTTCCCTCAGGTCAAAGCTCACCAAGACTAAGGTCTTTTCACTGCTTACAATGAGATTCCAGTTGAGCCCTTTCAAGAGCTTTTATGCCCCCCCTTTAATTTTGGTTAAAAATTAATCCATTTCCTCCTTAAAAAGCTCTTCTTTTTCCAGGGTTCTACTCCTCCTTCTCTACATGGACTCTTTTCCCAGCTGAACTCAGGCTAATAGTCCCACTTTAATTTAACTGTTTTCATTAAGACCCCTTTTCACACCAATACTCTGAAATATAGTACCTATTATAATCTTCAAAAGACACTGCACTGTATTTGCTTCATCAAGTTCCTTTGCTTTGTAGTGTCAGTTAGCAAACAAAATATAAAAGATGTAAGACATCTCTAAGGTGTTTGTAGCCTTTGAGCTTAAGAGAAAGGATTGGATCTCAACTACTAGCTACATGTATATGTTCACACTCAAGAAACATTAAAATAGTATTTTGTTCTTTTATTTTCAGCACTACATTCATGTTGCAGACTATTCTTTATTCCATGCCTGACATAATAAGTTCCCTAGCTAAAGGACTTTGTTTTGGGGAACTTGAGATAAAGGATATAGATAAAAAATATCAATAGATTATATTATACGGACCTATTTGTCAGATTGCCAGTCTTAAACACATGCAGGTAAATTCCCTGTAGGAGAAATTATTTTGTAACTCAGGTCAATAATGAAAATAATTAGTCCAAGCAATCCAAAACAGTGAGCACCAAATTTGTTACTTAGGCTGCTTGCTTTGGAGGGCAAGATTAAAAGCCTTTGCCACAAAAGAGAGAGATCACTTTTATTATAACATCAACAAATCCAAGTGCCTTCTTCACATATGTGGGACAAAAAGGAGCTTACAAGTTTTCTTCCCTTTGCAATTTTTCTAACATTTAGAAAGATTAATGATATTTACCTATATATGGGTTTTCCTGTGCATGGATCTGTCCTGTGCTGTGCTTCCACCCAGCAATGTCTGCACTATCAGGAAATGGTTAAAGCAGAGAATACCACGTCTGGTGAGCTATCCAGGGCTCCAGAGGTAAGGAATAATGTTTGGTGCCATTTGGTAGCCACCTGGCCCTCTGGAGGATGCTCATCATCTCCCTGCAGAGGGGCTGTTGTGGTGCTGTACACACTGGCCAGGGAGCCCTAGATGGAGTTAGAAATGGTGCATTTTCCAGTGTTGCTGCAGACCAGCTAGAGATTAACAAAGAAAGAGTTGCCTTGCCAGTTTATTCGTTCCTGTCAAGAAGGCAAGCTGTTATTTTGAAAGGAGCTAACAACACCATGGCAAAAACCATATAAGCTGAACAGAAACTTCCCCTGTGTCCTCCAGCCAACTGTAAATTCAGCCAGCAGAAATCTTGGAAATGGTACAAGCCTTCCTGTGAGGAGAGCACTCAGGTTGGGGTGCCAAGAATAAATCTCACTCTGAGGGAAACCTCTGAAGTAACTGCTGCTGACTGAGCTGTTGCTGGCTGTGAAAGCAGAGCTGAGTGTGGCAGACAGTGTCATGCCATGCCAGATGCTGCCTCCCCCAGCCCTGTTTACACCAGATTTTGCCTGGCTTGTCAGTGTGGGAGGAGAAGGAGGTGGTGCACTCCCCCTTCCTCTGCCTCAGAGTGGCAACTCTGGGTTTCTCCTTCGGTTTGCTCCAACTACTCCAGGCTGTCCCAGAAAGCTGAGGCAGTCATAAACACCATTTAACTGGTTCATCGAGTCAATTCACATCTGCTTTTCATCATCAGAATTTTGCAAAGCAACCATTGGGTCTAGGCTATTATTTAAAGTCCTTCTACCAGACAGAGCACTAAGTTGCACAAAGACAGAGCTGGGTCACACCAGCATCTCCAAGAAGGGCACAGCACTGGGAAGGTTAGTTATCAGCTGTAAGATGGGAGAATAGCTTCTTTAATGTTTTCTGCATGCTGCACACCTTTATTTCACTAAACAAGGTGCAACATACTTTCAATTTGAAATTTAGCTACTGAAAAAAAAAAAGCAGAAAATATATAATTCATGAAAGAACCAGGATTCAAGTCAAGGCAGTTCATCCTAAAATACCCCGAGTCTTACACAACGTCATAAACTCCTTGGCTATGCATTCATAATCTAGCAATTCCTATCCACAGATCCTAGGAAAGCTCCAGCAAGTATTTCCTTGAAGACTTATTAAATTGCAGCCCAGTCCAATGCAGTGCCTTTCTCAGCTCCTTAAGCCAGGTTCCTAGTGAAAACTCCTACTGACGTTACTCAGTTTGGATGAGTGAGGGTTGAATAAGACCTGTGGGATTTAGCTTTCTGAGAATCATGCTCAGCCTCCTCTTCCTGTGTCCAGGGTCTTCTGAACTGGAAATCTTTCTCACCACCTGGTCAAGGGTGATCTATAAACTCTCTTCATAAATTCATTCCAAATCACTAAGAACATTTATTTTTTGTGTTATTTATTTGAAGTTGCTATGGCCATAGTAACCATATACAAATTTAGATTATTGCAAACACAAAATGAGTAACAATTACACAAGTAATGATAAAATATTCAGAATATATATTTTTTTTTAAAAAGGAGAAAAGTGGTCTTAGTAACATTAAAAAAATCAAAAACCAAAATTAGAATTAAATGATCTCCTACACATTCTGGCATTATGCTGAAATTAAAATGCACTCTGCTGTTAATTATATTTGACAAATCTCAGTCATAACTGTGACAATTTTATTCCTCTCCATCATCTCCATACCCTAAAGCACCAGATTATTTCCCCTCCACTGCGTGGTAAGTAAGTTTGCTAAACAGTTTCCTAGTGGACATTCTCCCTTGCAGGAAGAATAACATTTTTTCAGGACTGGGTGCAGTCCTAAACCAAACAGGGAGACATGATGGAATTTGTAACCCTGGCTGTTCTGTGTCCGTGCTGTTTAGTCCATCAGCTACAGCAACACTATTATTGCCAGTCTGATGAATTGTGGCAGCTGGGACCTGTTTGCTGCCTTGAAGTTGCATGTAAAGTTGGCTAGATGGTGCTAGAACATGCTGCATTGCATTAACGAGCAATATGGCTCACATTCTTCTTACTGTTGTTCAGAGACTTCTTAAAACTTGGGTTTACAATGTGCCTCCACACTTAAAAACTGTAAAATGAGCCATTTCCACGGTTCAGTCCTGGACTGGAAACTCTTAACAATGCCCTGCTAACTAAATAGTGATTTGATTTTAAGGATAATTTTTTTTTTAAATGTAAATTTTAAAAATCTCTTCCATTGCCACAGGTAACAGCTGCTTGGCAATGTACCTCTGAAGGTTATTTTGTCTTCTTTAATACAGGAATTTCTACCAGTTGTGCATTTTAATTTTTCATGCTGCTGCAAATCTTGACCCTTGATCTCTCTGTCTTTGCAGGGTGGTTCTGTGCTTTTCTTTGCTTGTTTGCTGTAACTCACTTGGGTCCACTGGCTCAAAGAAACGTGTAATTTAATTAATATGGCAGAGCTGCAGCGACAGTTGAGCACAGCCTGAATTTATATTTTCATTTGGCTGGTCAGAAAATTGGTTGCAATTCAAAATGAATATGTCATTCCAGATCTCACACTCTGGTCTGTGGACAGCTACACACGCATAGCAACAGCTGAACATGAAAATGCAAGTCTCAAAGGATATTCAACCTCCAATATTTTCAGCTTTTCTTATCACCACTGACCCCAAATAGCATACTGGCCTCTCCACAAAGATAAAAAAGTGGTTCAAGCTGCTGAAAAATGAGTTATAGCAAATAAACACAATGTATATCTATATAGTCCTCATATTCTGCTTGCAAACAAACAGTTGCTGGTATTTTACAACCAGCCTTGGGAAGGTGATTTGGACCTTTGCTGGTGAGAGCTAGCTGACAGCTGTAAAGCCTGCAGGAGCATCCTACCTCTGCACAGTGATTTCCAGTGACATGAGCAAGATGACCACAGCTCAGCCATTGCCATGGGTATAGCTGCATGTTTGTAAAATAGCAGGGAGTTCCCTTTTGCCTCCAGTTCTAAATCTGAATTTACAAAGAGGTTTTCTTGCAGCCCGTGTGCTGGAGAAAACACACACAAAAAAACGAACTGATACAGAGAAAACACTTTTCTGTTTAGGTAATATTTATACAGCTGTTTATTGCCCAACACCCTCAGGAAAACAATACCTCAATGAGGTCAAAGGACTTTCAAATAAACACTAACACACTTTCTGCAGAAGTGAGTTTCAAACTATTGCAGAAGGAAGTGTCACATGAATGCAGAACTCCATTCATTCATTCATTCAGGATTTGCTGCTGTCAGTCCTCCCTCTTGAGCAAGAGATGTTGAGCAAGTCTCAGTCACAACATTGGGCTGCTCTGTGTAGTATGAACTAGAAGGAAGCTCTGGGCTGGATTTTCAGTGCAATCAGTACAAGAGGGAGGTTTAAATGCTCAAAGAGAGCAGAGTGCTGGTTTGTCTGTCAGGTGACAGTTCTGAACTCTGCTACTGAGGCTTGTGAGGTTCCTATTTTCCTTTCTTCTTTTTTCCATTCAAGGCCAAGAAACATCAGCATGAGATAATTAGATACCCCTGATCAAGATGCAGCAAGAGAGCTGATCTCAAGCTGGTTGAGAGAAGCAAATAAAATCACTTCTGGTTGGGAAGCAATTGGCATTTGAGTTAGGCCATGACCTGTGACTGAAAAGGGAGGAAGAAAGAATTCTTCCTCTGTATGTGTTTAACTGGGCTTGTACATAATCGGAGAACAATTACAGATTCATACTTTTTAATTGGAATAATACCTGCTGGGGAAATCCTCAAAACTTCAAAGAGCTTAGGTGACTGCTGTGCTCACCTGTGGGCAGATGACAGCTGATTGTGGCCAGGAAATAAGTCAAGTGTGAGTTTTGATTTAGGCATCCAGAGAGAGATGCAATGTATTGAAGAGACAGTTCTCCTGAAGGTAGATCCCCTGATACACATAGCAACATGGAAGATTAATTCCTAGATAAAACCCAAAACTTTCTCTGTAGTGCTGGGCAGCCCTAAACACAGCAAATATTGTGAGTGGAGCTACTTCTTTCATGTTGTACCACACATGCTCGACAGCACTTTGAGGTCCCAGGGCAGTCCTGTGCTCTTGGCCCTCCTGGTCAGACACACAGATGATGGCCTCCTAGGTCAGCAAGGCAGGGCAGAGGCAGGAGCCACAGGGCAGGACAGCTGAAAGGCTGCAGTGACAACCAAGGATCAATGACCTCTCTGTGGTGCTGGGGTTCTGCTCCCAGGAGCTGCCTCCTCCACCTTTTCCAGCTTCCAGACCACTGCAACAGAAGAGATACACAAACTCGGTGTTTCTTCTGACAAGTAACTCAGCACACCTCTATGACCACAGCACCTGATCAAACTTGATTTTAAATTACCTAATTTAATTGGAGGAAATGGCCTTTGGCCTTATGCCACTGCTTTTAAAAGAATTGCTTCAACTCCAGTCATTATATTTATGCATGAACCACCCACTTTGATATGGAAATTGTTGCAGCCCAAGGGGATTTCATTAAGTAATTAGGGAGGAGAGCATATAATGTCATTTGCTGTAACTGGATCTACAGAGTCAATCAATAAGTGACCATATGTGCATGAGCCTGGAGCATTTTAATACCCTTAGCATCCTTGTGAAAAAGAAAAACAATGCAAGAGGGATCTCCTTTATCTGTGACACAATCTTGAGGTCTAGGGCATACTTTCATTGCTTAAAAGAATTGCATGAGCTGTGCTACCATATCAAACTGCACAAAGCAGGCAGATTTATCATCTGCCTGGATATGCTCTGCAAGCAAAGAGCTTTGTGGCTCCAAGTCCAAGGCTTGACAAGCACCATAAGAATAAAACCTGCTTTCTATCAGGGCATTAAGAATCAGGCCATGCTGTACATTTATATTCCAAGTTTGCTACTCTTAAAGGTCAGTTTTGTTCTTGAGTCTGAAAGAAATTCATGTTATTAAGTGTTAATGCAGCTGTAAATACAGTTTTCTAGTTGGCTTTTTTTATTATTTATTTTTTTCTCCTATTCTGTTGGCTGAAACCCTAGACAGCTGGTGTTTGCTAGATTGCATTCTTAGGGTGAAGAGTTTGTCCTACACACACAGAATGTGTTCATTCCTCAGGAATCAAGTGACCACACCAGAGCTAAACAATACGTAAAGCATACAATTTATTTTGGACTATGATTTCTCCAGATGCTTAAAGCTGGTACATTTATTAACTTTTGACTACAAACCACTGGTTTTCAGTAGAAAAATGTATAAAAGAAAGAGCAAAATCTTTTACTGGACGGCATGATTTGGAGCTTTGCTAAATGTTTGCTGCTTTCATACCTGCTTTGCAGCACAATCTCTGAACACAGAAACAAGACAAAGCAGATGAGTTTTCGTTTGCAAGAATCCTATCATTGAGGCCAAATGTCTCGAACTGACACTGATGGCACTAATGGCAAAATTTCCACTCCCAAATTGTGGGAGTTGGGGTGAGCCATCTACTTGGCCATGGGCAGTAGATCACATGTGGTTTGCCATCCAAGCCTGGGCTATTTAAATGGCACCATTTATAGGTAGCTTTGGGTTATACTCCTCAGCTGCTCTTTGGATTAGGTGAGTGTCAGTAGGCATCTGATCCATTGCCCTGGGCTCACATTTTCATGGCTCATTACAACCAAAGCAACCTGAGCTTGGGCCTGGAGTCCAGAGCTGGCTGACTGACTGACTGACTGGTGCTTAAGATCCACTGAAATTATTAGGAGTCACAGACGTAAGCAGTGCTGCAGTGGTTGGTGAACATTTGGGTTTCAATGTCCTGCCCACGGAGGTTTAAGCTGCAGAAGACAAAACTGCTGCCTGAGGGAAGTCCCACCCTGAGTCCCACCTGCGACCACCTAGAGCAGGGACGTGCCTGGAAAAGGTGTAAAGGGTTTTTATGCTGTGGTAGCACAGTTATAAAACACCTCAGTCCTGCCAAGAAACCTGTTACTCTTTTCCAATCCTTTTCCTAATCCTGTGACTCCTTCCCAATACTTTTTCTAATCCTACAATGTTCAGAAATTGATGACACCTGGAAATGCCTGTGCCCCTTCTCCACCAGGCTGCCAGAACATGAGGCTCTGCAGTGCTCTGCACGGAAATATTGCCCCATGCTCTGACTAAACTGTTGGCACATCCTGAATAAATCCCTAATATTCCATATGGGAAAGCCCTGGACAGTTTTTCACTGAGACATCGGGTTCTTCAAACAGAAGTGCTGATGGGAACTTAAAGACACTATCAGTCTTGTGTATGGGGCTGCATTATGCATGGCCATAGACCATGGCCAAAACCATGTTTGTGCATATTTTCCACTGTTGCATTCACTTTTATTTTGTTTATTTATGATGGCAAAGTTGCTCAAGAGCGGGAAGCCGCACCCAGCTGAAGGGCCATGAAACATTTTATCTTCCCAAATGTGTTTCTGTTGCCTCACTGATACCTGACTCTAAACCCCCATCCCTGATTATCTGGGGGTTCCAGGTTAGGCTGTGCAGGGAGCTGGAAAACAGTCATTATCAAAGCAATGGTGGTTATCATTGCGGAAGAAATGGGTGAGGAGAGTGTGATGTAGCACAGGATGTCATGGGTGTGTTTGCAGGTGGCGTAACAGAGCTCCAGCCTCCTGTGAGATGATGCAATTTTACTTTTTGTCCTTGTTTGTGTGGGTATGGGGTCATGATGTCACGTGTGCAGCGACTTGTGCTTCACAGTATGGGTTTCTTTGCTGTCTGTCCATGCCTGGCTGGAGGAGCTCATGGCAGCCACTGCTGAGGGCTGCAGGAAGCAGAGTGAAGGGACAGAAGCAGCTAAACACAGAATTTTGTACATCAGCAGCTGTGTGTGCTCCCTGAGGAGCCAGCAGCTGGAGATGAATTCACACCATGGCAGCTGCCTATGAAACCTCCTTTGGCAAAGCCACTAATGGAGAGCATTTAATGCACGTTGTAAATCTGTCATTTGAAAACGCCTCCACCACCTACTCAGAGCTGGAAATGCTCCCCCTGCCCTCCAGGCACTCAGTGTGAAGGCTCAGTCCTCATCAGGGAGATTCACAGCCATGTGCTGAGCTTCACTGGGGAAGACTTGCTGCAAAGCTCATTTGTGCAGCTAATTTGGATAATGGATACATGTTTCTAAGTCATTTAAAGCACAACAACACAAAAGCCTTCACTATGGTACCAGGTCCTCACAGGATTATCTCTGTGCCAAGTTCAGCTGGTATGGGTAAACCTATTTAAAACTTGTTTTTTCTTCAGTGAAAGGCAGGTGTGCCAAAAGCTAATTTCAGTTAGTAGTCAAAGGCAGACGTTTCTTATTTAAAATGTATGAAAATACCAATATTGTAATTATATACATATGAAATAGCCATAAGAGAATTTTTATACTAGACTACATTAAAATTTAGGATAAAATTCTCATCCTAAAATTACCACCAGAAATTTCCATAACATAGAGTGACAGTTGGTCACAATTACATTCAGTATGTTTCTTATACCAGCTGTAGGCCAGACAAGTGAAACCATAACTTCAGGACATCCACATGTGCATGTTGCAAATACAGAGGGAAACCTGAATAAGGCCAGCATTTGGCACCTTGTCTGTTCAACAGCACAGAGAGCTTCTGATGTAACATCCTGGTCCTTATTTCTCTGAGGAATAACTTAGACTCTAGGTCTGACTCTCTGTCCAAATAATTCAAGCTGTTTGATTTTGAAAAATAAACAGATATTCCATCATTTAAAAGGGTCTTTTGAGTGCTACAGTTGGTTTCATCTAGGTATTTGGATATCATCTCACTGGTATGAGATATCATAGACCATCATTTCTCAGGCAGAGACTCCAACATTTCTTTAGGGAAGTAATTATATATAAAATCATATAGAGATGAGCATACTATCCCTCCCCTCATCCATGAATAATCAGTCCTGGAAAACAAGATGGTTAAACCCAGCAAAAACTTTTTTTTCCTTCTTTGATGATATCTTCAATTCTAATGTGACTGACTTTCAGGGAGCACTCAAAATTTCTCAGATTTGCCCTGAATTGTATCAATACCAAAAAAATTATTTGAAATAAATATATTAAAAACTTATTTTGGGGAAAGCAATTTTTTGAGAAATCCTTTCAATATTCTTCTCAAAAACCTTTTGTATTTCAAATAATTTTGTTAGCAAAAGAAATAAAAATTTTTAATAAGTTTGATTTTCTAAGAAAAGGAGACTGCTATCATATCATCATAACTCCATGAAGTACATATATGTTAGGTTTAAAAAATACACGAAGAGGGATAGATTACATACTTAATTTCCATAAATAATGGACACAGGTGAATAGTAGTCTAACTAGTAGTTAGTAGTCTAATAATTTCAACTAGACCTGTCCAACTTGGCTGAGGTGTTAGTTCTCACCAGGGCTTTAAGCACTGGTTTGACAATAAGGGTCAGAAATGGCTCATACCCTGCTTACTCTGAAAACCTTACAGAACATTCTGTGGGCACATTTGTGAAGGCAGGCTACAAAGTCAAGTTTGCAATTTACATGACTTTTATTTTTTATTCCAATCATTTATGAATGCTATCATGGGCATCTTATTAATTGGATATTGTTATCGTATGTTTTCCCAATCTATAACTGTCTATCCGGGGTTTTGGGGTTTTTTGTAGTATGTGTGTTCTTCCCACATACAAAAAAATAGAAACATAGCCTCCTTTCTTTGCAACCAAACATGTCCTGTAGTAAAGGCAATATACCATTTAATGGTTAGAGCCTTGATTTGCACCAGAATATCTGAGAGGTACGTTGTATCCATATTTAACTAAATATCTTAAATACAAAACTACATAAATACATACAAAGCCATTTCTAGACACGACAACATTTCTAGTAAAACTGAGATGAAATGCTTGTGGTAATAGTCAGATGTCCTTTAGGTACAAGAAGCAGGGAGAATCAGAGCAGGTGAGGTTTCTGGATAGAGAAAAGGAAAAAAGTGAGAGGTGATGCCCTGATGGTGTGCTAAGAGCTCTATAATATCTATTTCTTGTGGAAATGTTTCAACCATCCACATTGTGTGGGGCAGTGATGTGATGCATATTTTTTATGCTCCAGATTAATTTGAAATAAAAAGGTCCTCAGCTGAAGTCTCATCACATCCAAGTGTATCCACCCAAAACCCGGTGCAGGATGAACTATTCTTGACAGGATATTGGGAGAATTTGGAACTGTCTAGATATTGTATTGCCATCTAGTGAACATCACTGAGACTGCATGGTGAAGCTGGGAAGTTGAGATTCCCAGCACTGAACAAATGCAAAAGGAGGCAGAGATTACAGAAATGTTCAGCTGGACAATTGTTATGCAATGGCAGAAAGAAAGTCATATTAGAACTCCCCAGTCTCCTTCCTTCTTTTTCTGAAGGGATAGGAATCAATGTTGTGAAAGCACACTAGGAGAAATTTGAAACTCTCAGCTTTCATTTTCCTTTCCTGAATGTAGGAGAACTCAGGGAAAATCCCTTGGTACTCTCTTCCTGTAAATACAGAAAGGACAAGCTGCAGATGTCCCTTGCACAGTATTTCCTCTTTCAGCTCAGTTTTTGCTTGCAAATAGAATACAAATGTGGAACTCTCATTTCTCATTCAAATGTTTTCACTGTTTGCCTTTGGGAGTGCTCCACAGTTTGCATGTTCCTCCTCACTGTGAACCATGACTCAGGGAGTTGTGAAGAGTTGATCTCTGCCACTTTTGGGGGCTGTGAGGCATTCCCGAGTTTTGCTGTGTCCCAAGTTTTGCTGCATGGATGCATGTGGACCATTGTGGCTGGACATCAGATGCCCACCAAAGCCTCTCTATCCCTCCTCTCCCCAGCTGGGCAGGGGAGAGAAAATACAGTGAAAGGCTCATGGCTCAAGATAAGGACAGGGAGAGATCAGTTACTGGCCTGGGCAAAACCAGCCTAACTTGGGGAAACATGTTTAATGTATTACCAATTAAATAAGAGTAGGGTAATGAGAAATAAACCCAAATATTAGAAATATCTCTTCTCTGGCCCCTCCCTTTTTACTGACCATGAGTTTATTCCCAGTTCTCTACTTCCACCCTGCAAGTGGCTCAGGGGGACAGGGAGTGGAGTTCAGTTCATCACATGTTGCCTCTGCTGCCTCTTCCTCCTTGGGGGAAGGACTCCTCACAGTCATCTCCTGCTCCAGGGTGGGCTACATCCCAAGGGAGACAGTCCTCCACAAATTTCTCCAATGTAGGTCCTTCCCACAGGTTGCAGTTTTTCATCAACTCCTCCAGTGTGCATCCCTTCCATGCACTGAAGTCCTTCAGGAACAAAATGCTACAGCGTGGCACAGGGTGACAAGTCCTGCCAGCAAACCTGCTCCACTGTGGGCTTCCCATGGTGTCACAGCATCCTTAGGGCATCCATGTGCTCTGGCATGGGGTCTTCCACACTGCAGGTGCATCTCTTCTCCACCATGGACCTCCCTGGCTGCAGGGGCACAGCTGCCTTACCAAGGGCTGCATGGGAATCTGTTCTGGCACAGGGAGAACCTCCTTCCTCTCCTTCTGCACTGACCTGGATGTCTGCAGGGCTGTTTCTCTCTCATATTCTCACGGCTCTCTTCAGCTGCAATTTCTCCTGCACAGCAACTTCTCCCCTTCTTTACTGTGTTATCCCAGAGGCACTACCATTGTCACTGATGGGCTCAGCCTTGGCTGGCAGTGGGTCCATCTCAGAGCCAGCTGGCATTGGCTCTGTCAGACATGGGGGAAGCATCAGGCAGCTTCTCACAGAAGCCACCCCTGTATCCCTCTGCTGTCAAAACCTTGCCACACAAACTCAATGCAACAAAAATGCTCAATATAGTCAAAACAGTAAAATATGCCTTTTTGTATCTAACCACGGCATGCAGGGTTTCAGGCTGCAAGAGAGCATTTCTTCCAAAACAGTGTTCTAGATTATCCAGGAAGGGACTGTGAAAAAAACCTTTGAAGAGATTAGCAAGGGAAGTTAATAGAAAACTACTCCAGAATTAGTTAGCTGGATATTCTGGCAATTCTTTTCTTCTGCCGACAAAAAATTTAGGGCAAATACCATAAAAGGGCTCAGATGTGCAGAAAGAAATTTGGGGTTGGTGGGCAGCAAACTCATTAGTGATGTGATGTTCTTGGTGTCCCAACCCATGCAATGCCCAAAGCTTGCTGTGTTGAGCCCTTGTAGTTCTTCTTGAGAAGCTCTTCACCCTAACTTTCACTGTACAGTTATCAGCCTGCACAGCCCTACCTGCATCTGCAGCTGTTCTCCCTATCCTCATCTTCCAGAGTGCTGCTATCCTCATCACTTTGCAAGGGGAACTCAATAATTGTTTTATGGCTGTTCAGCTGGATTTTGTCAAAAGTCATTCCCATTGCCAGGTGAGATGCCCTTCATTCCTCCCTGCCTCTACATTTCATTCCCCACTTCATGATTTTTATTTTAAAGCCTTATATTCGGGAGAAAGTCGAGCACAGTAAATGAGTTGCTGAAATGGACAATTAGCATTTCCCAGCAATATACACAAACAAGGCTCAGCAGCCAATTAGAGCTGCAAAATTTGTTCCAGGCTGAAGTACATCTCAGCCAGCTCTTTTAGCACATTGAGGGAGGGAAAGCAATGGCACAAGAGCAAGATAAGATATAACTGCAATTACTATGAAAATAGTATTTACAGGCAATGCTTTCATGGAAAAGATGCCCTGAAAATGATATTTCTGTAAAAGGAGCCCTGCATTTCTTATATTCCCACCACCTCCCTCCTATATTTATTTGGGTTTTGTTTTGGAAGAGTTACTGTTACGGTTGTATACCATGAGCTATAGACTCCACAAATACATCTTTGTGCCTGTAAACATATTTCATCATCCTTTGTGCAATACTGAGAACTTCTGGTCTCTTAGAGTTGAAGACCAAATAGGTGAATTTAACCACTTGTCAAAAATTTAAACATTCATAAAACAGTTTAGCAGGTCTCAGCTCATATCTGATTGATCAGAGATAAACTCTCTCCTTGTGTGCTGCATTAGAGAGGTTGAAATGCAAAGTCAAATTTGGAAGAAGTATGAGGAAAAAGTAAGGGCAAAAATGTGAATTTCCCAGTCCTACACACAAATATTTTAGTAGCGTTTAAATTGCAAATGTGTTTAAGGTGCATCCAAAATCTAAGTCACATGAAAAAACACACACAGGGCTCTATGTAATTCCTGATTTGTCCACACAGCCTTGGTGTTACACAAGGGATGCTGGGCAAGTAATAGAGTCCTGGAAACTTTGGGTGTGCCTACTTAGATCAACCATGTATTTTGTAAAAACACCAGCTCACAGAACTAAAGGGAAATTCTAGTCTTAGCAAATCACTCCCAAATACTAATAGCCATTAAAATTTGTCTTAGAGCTACATTCAACAGTCTGTCATCTAGCAGACACTTATGATGGACTTTGCCTTGTACTGCTTTAAAAGTGATGTAATTGTATCTGGTGATGTGAACTGGTAGAGGCAGCAAAATTTAATTACACCCAGCACAATTTTGGACTGCCTATGCTGAAGTAAAGCAGGAGAACTCGTGAAAACCTGGATGCCCTTTGGGTGGCGCCTGCTGCAAAGTGTTTGGTTTCTTTTCACACAAAATAGAGCTCAGGAGGGTCCCAGCCTGGTGTTGCCTGGGTGGGCTGTAAATCCATGCCTCCTCTGAGTGCTGCTGGGAGAGGATGAGCAGAGCATCAGGGCTAAGAGGGAACAGAAAATAGAAAATTAATAGCAGTTATTTATAAATGCAGATTGCATTTGGTACATGCCAGTCATTTGCCTTCCTGGTTTGTGGCTACTGAGAACAACAACAACAAAAGAGCTGTAAGCATATTTTATTAAGTTGTTTGGGGTTTTTTTAATATGTTGATGTGCACACCCGGGAATAAGACAAGTCCTTGCCTACTCTCACAATTAAAAGAACATAGAAGGCACCAATTTTCTTTCTTTTTCAAGGTATAGTAGCATGTTTACATTGCCTTAAAAGAAAGTGGTAGGGCAGGTGGGAAGAACAGGTTTTAACACAGGCTTTGAAGGCATAATTACAGCTAGAGATCAAGAGCTGGCAGACCTGCTCTGGGGTGTAGTGTGTGGGCTGTTAGATCTTGGGTCAGATCTGACTTCCACCAGCAATCTTCACACCTAAGGACCTGGGGTGGGAGGGGAATGTGAGGCATAAGCATAGCCAGTCTTGCCTCCCACCGACCTGCTGGGTCAGCAGAGCCAGGAAAGGATGTTGTAACGTGCTGCTGGAAGTGCTAACAGCATCCTGCCAACACGGGCAGCTCAGGGGAGCTCTCTGAGTTTGGCTTCCTGGGTTTGTTTTAGAATTGCTTCAGTTTAGACTTGCTGGTGCTCACCCTGCTCCACAAAGTCTTTTCCTGTTTGTGATCCAGAACATAAAGTGCAGAATCAGAATGTTCTGAGATGGAAGGGACCCACAAGGACAGTCAAATCCAACTCCTAAGGGAATGGCTCATACAGGGAGCAAATGCACAATCCTTGCTGTTGGTACACCCTTCTCTGACCAGCAGAGTCAGTAAATGTTGTGTGTCACTGGTATTTCCAATGTATCAGGTAGCAAGATGATGCACTTCTAGGAAGCTTCAGTGTGCCAGAGAACAATGATTCAACAAGGTTAGTTAAAGGCTCAGTTATTCATCAATGCATAAAATCAGTTTCTAGAAAAAGAAAACATACTCCAAAATACCAAGAAAACAGGAACAAGTACTTCATTATTCAACACAGAAAGCTTTATTTACAATTACACAAAAGGATATCAGAAAGAAGATTTGAGCTTTATTTGTATTTTCATTGACATTTCTAATAAATCTTTACCCTGCACTGTTTGAACAAATGTAAATACTTAACATTAGCCTTACTATAATGAATTAACAATGACTGTAACTGATGCTTTGGACAAACTAACTACAAATTATAATTCAAGTGCAGTCTAGGTGCTGAACATAGTTTAAAAGTCCAAACCTGCGCTGAGATCAATGACATTATAAATATGGACAAACCTATGGTTCTGTCCATGTAAAATTTGGCCCTGAGACATTTAAAATCAT
Source organism: Entomyzon cyanotis (assembly GCA_024500445.1). NCBI lineage: Eukaryota > Metazoa > Chordata > Aves > Passeriformes > Meliphagidae > Entomyzon > Entomyzon cyanotis. The sequence continues at coordinate 47,392,080 of JAKEPQ010001018.1, read as the reverse complement.
GGCCTGACTTGCTGGATCACTGCTGCTGGAGCACCACATAGCACTAAACAACATTAGTAAAGCAAACACTAACTTCCTGACAATGTACTTGAAGTCAAATAGAATGAAACTGAAATGTTAGCATATCAAAAATGACAGAAGCACTGCTGTTGTTCCTTTCATGTTAGATCCTGGCACAAAAACCATTTTATTATAAAAAGTTGGTGTCAGATCTTGAACCACAGCAGAGCTGTGTTTATCTCAGAGGAGATGTGTCTTAATGACTTTAGCTGTCCTCATACCTTTTTTTACCAGTCCATAGCACTCTAGGGATGGCTTCAGTTGCGTCAAATTGTCCCCAGATTAATATGGGAACAGAGCATCACATATGACACCAGCAGTGATGTGGATATGAGAGAAAGATGTTTTTCATTGCCTAGCCAGCACCATGAGTAATCAAATCCACAGGCTGAGAGCAGCCCTTCCTTGAGTGTCACGCCAGCTTGTGGCTGGAAAGAGAGCGCAGCCATGTACCTCACAGACCTCACCTTCAAGAATAATCTCTTGGATTTCTGTGACTCATCAGCTCTATTGATAGCTACACAACTTTGTCCACGAGGAAGAACAGAATAATACACCAGCATTTTAGTCTGTTGGATATTCCCTTTCTTTCCAATGGTAGGAACTTCTTACTAGAGATACCCAGCAAAAGACATTGTCCTTTATTAGCAAGACAAACCTTTTTGGTTTAAAGTCTGTTGTAGCATTGTTTCCAAACAGCAGGATATGAGAGGTTGGCCATGTTTGATTTCCCTTTTTCTTTGCAGCTCTTAAATAAGGGGACAAAAGATCCAAAAAAGGAATCTTAGAAAATGCTGACCTTAGGCTCTCGTTCTGAATTCAATGAGTCCATGGAAAGAGAAGAGACCCCACAACACTCTGTATTTGCCCCACTGACTTTCAGAATAACATACAGCATTCAGATCAAATGAAAAAGTCAAGTATTTATGCAGATGGCAGTGTTTGCTACCTGTCTACAGGCTGATGCACCTCATTAAACAAATGGTTGCACAAATTTCCTTGTGGCAGATGGTTTATCAGTAATTAATTGGGGCTACCTGTTTTCATTTATGTGCTTCTGTAGCAAGTGGGACCCTCTGATGTTTGATGAAAATCATTATCTCAGTCTTTCCTGTCTCTGAAGCATTTTGGAATATCTTCCCTTGGCCTGTCAGGTGACAGATCATTTTCCAAGGGAGGCCTTGGGCAAAGTGGGCTTAGGGCAGTGAAGGGGATGGTGTTAAAACAAGAGGCAGAAATAAAAGCACACAGGAGGCAACAGGAAGAGCAGTGGAACAGGTTGGTAATTAGGGAGTGGTTCAGACTAATAAACAGCTGTGGAGCCAAATGTCAATGAGCTCCATCAACACATGGATGACTGTGGTGTGTCTATGAGCCACCTCCATAAAACATGTATAAACCATATATTTTAGTAAGGCTTTTATAAACTTCATGTATTACAGTTAGTAACTTTACACAATAAACTTCACATTCAATGCAATTCACATCCCTGAATAGAGGACAGAGAGCAGTTCTATTGCAGCAGCTTCCATTCCTCGAAGGAACAGAGAGAAATATTGCAATGAGAGCATCTAGAGCACAGCATGAGCTCCAAATTGTTGTCATTCCCAGCCTGTGCTCAGAGATGGAACATCAGCAAGCGGCTTTCAATTCTCTTGCAAATCCAGAAGAAAATGAGTAGCAAGTTGCATAAATGGCAGAAGGTGGACTAAAATCCAACTGCACCTCAGCTTCAGTCTGCTTGAATGCAATTTAAAATATGTAACAGGTTTCAGATAAAGTTCTTTCAAAGTATAGTTTCCACAGTGGGCTCTTTAGTGATGTCAGAAGTGTGGACCTTCAAAAACATCAGCTTATTTGATCTTCTCAAAATGGAAAAACATGTTGAATTCCACAGTGCATGGATTGACTGTGCCTTGAATGATACCTTTTGTCTCTGAATTTTAACAAGCTGCTTGGCTGAAATTTCATTTAAACATTGACTATCTCTGAAGTCTTTTGTTTCCTGTAGTGAAATAAAATCAGAATTCAGTATATGGTGAGGCAGGTCTGCATCTTAAGAATATCTCTTTCTAGAGCATACTTTTCACCAAAACATTCATGTCTCTGCACTTCTTTTAAATAACTCCAAAAACAGTTTGTTTCCCCAGATATCAGCACATTAATCTACTACTTGGTTACTCTACCCCTGAGATGGGAGTATTTTGCCTTTGTGGCTAGGTGTGCTCAGGATGTGCTCAGACTAACATGACAGGGATGCACAACTGAGAGAAAGAAGTGAGAAACCCCACCCAGCACTCAACAGAAAGTGAAATTTCCAGAGGGTTCGCTGAACCTCAGACAGGAACATGTCCTTGAAGAGCACAGGAATCTGCAGCTGTGTGGCCTGTCTCAGAGAGGTGCTAGAGGACACTTCCGAACAGTTCAACAGTCTTGAACAAAATGTTGATTTTAAAGAAATCACAACAAACAAATGAAAATGTTGTTCTTCTGATGTAGTTTCAAATGCCCTCCCCTGACTTAAAAGCATGCTGAAAGATTTAGGGTGGGAAGAGAATTGGAAAACATTAGGCACATTATGTGTATGATTTCCTACAGAACAACTACTGAATCTCCTAGCACATTAAAAAAAAGAACAGTTAAACAGGCAATGATTCTGAACTCTTGAAACCTCAAGAAGTCACTTCTGAGGACTGAGCTATTAGTGCTTACTTACTTATTTTAATGACTTCGACCTGCATATGAAAAAGGAGCCCAGGAAGGCCAGGAAGAGCACAGTGCCTCCGATTATTAATCCCATCTGCAGCATGCTCAGCAGCTCGAGCCGACCAGTGATTTTATTTCTGAACATTTCTGCTTTCTCATCCCCAATAACAGCAGACTGAAACAGTGCAAGAAAAATGTCAGTGAAAGGCACATATGCAAGACCTCACTTGCCAAGTATGCTCTTGGTGTAGTGCAAAGCACAGCCTGAGTTTAATACCCAATTGCAGGGCACCAAGACTGAAAAAGCTAGGTAGCTCTTTGTTTGTTTGTTTGTTTGAAAACAGAATATTAATAGACATAAAATATACTAACCTCATTTAGCCAAAGAAGAGGGAACACATAGGGTATTTTAACTTTTTTTAAAGGTCTGAAATGAGAAAATAAGTGTAGCATGTTACCTTTAGCTTGATTCATAAGCCCAGTCTTTACTGAAACATTTTTCTTCTCCTCTAACTATATTTCTGACTCCCGGATGTACTTTTTAAATATATTTTTGGAGTGAAACAAAACCAAACCAAACCAAACCAAAACTACAATTAATATCAGCCTTTTTACATATTGGACAAGCATCATTTTCTGTCTAATCTTCTGTAGGTGGGCAGAGAGAGAGAGTTGAAGGTCTGTGTGGTGTTCATATATAGAGGATGCCAAAGTCATGTCTATCCATGTACATTTGGGTCAATGAAGAGCAAAAAAACAGCTAGAGACCCATTGACCCTTGTGATAAATACATCTACTGACTGGGAATATATAAATTCTCTTTCTCATTGGATTTATTATAGGAAATAAATTTTTTCTTTTTGTCCATCCTCATGGCCCCCATTTGGGTTTTATAAGAATGTTATTTTTAAGAACATGTTGCCTTGTAAGCTTCTGTAGGGAAATAAAATTTTTGTTAAAATATGGCAGCATCCTGCTCAGGAAGATTTGCTCTCAACAAGCTTTGGAAAAATATTTTTATTCCTTCTTCTCCAAGCCATTTCTACTGATGCTCTCCTAGACCAATCAGCCCTCTCAAAAATTATTTAAAAATAAAATAATGAAGTAGTACTTACTCAATTCTTTTTGAAGGTTGCACAAGAAGGTTTACTTGCAGCCTTTTTGCAAATTGTAATGTAAAACCAGTGACCTAAAACCAGTGAAAGAAAAAAACCAACAAAACATTAATTTAAATTAATAGGATGCCAAAGCCTACAATATAGACTGTGTCAAAAAGCACTCTGGGATTTTTTTATCCTTATGTTTTGAAGGATTAACTTCTATGAAATGTTAATGTTTCTAAGGGTTTCTCATTTCTCATAGAAATTCTAATTTTGTGGCTTTCCTGTAGTTACTTTTGTAATTTACATTTAAACCTGAAGGCAAAGTTTAAAAATACTAAATCAGTCATGGCAAGTTTCCTATAAAAATATGGTTCAGGGTTTTTTTCAACCAAAAATCAGCTTAATTTTCTTTTTCAAAATGAAGGCTATTTAACTTGCATAGGGCATAAAATAAACTTCATATCAGGACAAACATATCTATACAAAGGTCAAATCTTTTCTTCATGCCTTTCTTCTACTCTCTGTCTTCCACAAAAAAAAAAAAAAAAAAAAAAAGATAGGCTGCAACTATTGAAATTTTTGTGTAATATTTAGGAAAATCTGATTGATGTCTCTATTCCAAATAAGGTGAAACAAAGATTTAATGTCATATCTCCTCATTGAAGTTACATAGCTTAACTGCCAAATTTTAGTGAGAAATTCCCAATTTTACCTTTTCTTTCAAAGTAAGAGCAAAATAGAATTTTGGAACCTTAGAATACATCATACAATTCAGAAAACTTTGGTAAATACATTTAAAGTTAAGGATCTGAATCACTGGAACAGAAATAGAGGTAAATTTGTAAGAAATCAAAATAAATTAATTTTGTTTGGGAGATCTGTTAGACAATTCAAGCCACAAAGACTATATTAGGTCTGTTCAGATCAGTCTGTTCAGAGTTCTAGAAATCAACAGATCTACTTTTGCTTCATTTCAATTGAGATTGTAATTATCCAAAAATGGCTAGTTATAGAATATTTTTTTTTTAAATTAAGAGTAGAGGAAACAGAAGTTTCATAGAATATAATTTTCTCAAAGTACTTGAAGGTCACAGAAAAGCTACAATATACTTCACAGTTTGCAGAATCTATTCAATCCCACGTTCCCAATAAGTAAAAATCAAAACAGATTTTCCAAACTTTGAAGGTCAGGATGAGATAAAGTTCTGCTCTAAATTTCCCTTGCTGAAACCACACCACTTTGAGAGCAGATCTTAGAAAAGCAAGCATGAGACTAATGCATCTTGTGCTTGTCCCTCTGGTAAAAAGTCAGCTCTACACCTATTAAATTTAAACATTGCAAGTGTCCCAAGGTACAAATATTAAATACTTGGACTTACAGGCTCTATGTCTAGGTATGTCTCGTGTTCCTTTTCATTGGGGCTCAGGCCTTCCACATTTTCCAATATAGATTTACTTGCATGAAGAAAATGAGGAAGAGAGATATATACTGGTCTTTCTATTGGAAAAAAACAACAAACTCTCTTGAATCATTAAGCCTTGCTTTGGCACTCATCTTCACAGGTCATTTTCCAAACATGGTTTTGCAATATAGATGTGAAATCCTGATAAAAATGTTAATAGTCTAACCCCATTGGCAAAAAAAAAAAACCCAAACAAAACACAACACCCAAAAACCCCAACCAAACCCGAACAAAAATCTAAAATTTAAGCATTTCTGTGATTTTTTTTGTCATGAGGAAAATTTTCACGATGAAATAAATTGCGGCTACAAATCCTGCTTGTCTCTGTGGAGCTGGCAGTGCTCCCAGTTTCATGCTGAGGTGAGGACATGAGTGTCACTGTGTCCCTCCTCTTCAGGATCTCATTTTAGCCCAACAGGACCCCTGGCAGTTCTTGCTGCACCAAATGCAGACTCAGAATGTATTTATTTTACCAACACCAAACCTAGACAGAATAGTCTCTCAGACTCTGAATCTGTATGTACCTGTGTACATACCCACCTCCCCGCCGTGTGTGTGACTTGCCACAAACACAAGGACTGTGACTGTCTCTGGATTTCATACACTGCCCCTCCTTTCCTTTCTCTACACACATTCCTGCAGTTTCAGTGCACAATCTGTGGTACCCTGATTTTGCCCAGCTCTATGCAAAACACAGAAATATTACAGTGCTCATTTTGGGCAATGAGGCTGCAGAGGTGTGAGGAGTCTCACAAGCAATCTGTGGAAGGATTCACAGACGAGCACAAACAGCCTGCATCTCAGGGTACCACCTCAGCTACAGGACAAGGGCCTTGTCCCCACTTAAATGGGCTGTGTGGCAGCACTGTCACCACCATACTTGCTTTGCAGGCACTGATGTCCAGGACTCCAGCTAAGGTGCAGTTCTCTGATATGACTGGATCTGTACAGAAGCAGTAATTGTCTCCAACTTCAGTTGGGGATGCAAAGGCTTCGCGAGGAACTATGAAACGGTAGAGGGTGATTCCCTTCACAACCTGCTTGCCGTAGAAAACTCCATAGATGGATCTGAACACAGAAGAGGAGAAATATGTTTCAACCATTTGGATTAAATGTCTGAATTCATGGAAATAATCCTGAAGGATCCCCCAGCAGCCTCTCTCTTAAAAGGAACCGCCCCCAGGGAGCCAATGGCCAGGCTCCTGCCACGCTGTTCAGTGGTTTGTGTTCCTCTGTAGTGGAGAACATCCCACACTTTCACAAAAGGATGTACAAACTCAGAGGTGAGCATGGCAATACACAAAAAGACAGACAAAACTTCTAATACTAATAATAAACAGTATACACAAAACTAACAAATTAATTGAGATCTCTTTTCCCTACACATTGCTACACACACTGACATGACTTTTTGAAAGTTTCTGGACTACAGTAGAGATCCTTATCCATATAAATAATCTCTGATGTAGTTTTTTGCTGACCTCATGATAATCTAAGCTTTATGATGCAGGCAACATCCTATTTACAATCTAATTCCATTGCATATAAATCAGAATCACTTAAGCTTCTTTTTGATAATTCATTATCAGTTGATTCAGACATATAATCAGTAATGTAATCAGGACACCTACACTGTATTGCATCCAAACAAAAGAAGGGTTTTACGATGTGGACAGAAAAATTTTTCCTGACCTTGCTTTTGCAGGAGCTTTGGGCAATTGTTGCTGTCCTTTATTGCTCATGAACTGTGAGAACCAAATGGCCAGAGGGATCTCTCAAACTGTGTGCAATCAATCCAAAGAATTTTATCATTTTTCCTCTGCATAGAAGTCCCTTTTCTATGACTTGGGAAATGTTTTGCAGTTTGGAAAAACATTCCAGTTTCACAAAAAAAATAGAATTTTGAATTAGTGTAAACCCACTGATCTTTGAAAACAAACACTCTGCAAAGCAAATGGCCAACTTTAAACCTAGTAAAAAGGAAGCATCTGTTTCCAGGCAGCAAAATAAATATAGGGGTCAAACCTCCCAAAGTAAATACACTGTGATGCACTTTAAATCTTTAACATTTCTTTCAGGAATCCTACTGGAGGACTTGGGGAGACTGGATAGCCCAGCAGAAACAGCAGGCTTAAAAGTCATCAGCACAGGATGCATTAAACAGGCTTGTTTGTTTGTAAATACATAAAAATAAAACATGAAAAAGTATCCTGTGAGAAAACAATTTTGAGTACCTCTTGAAGGACAGTAAACACTCTTCTGCATAGATGATTTTCTCCAGAAATGCCAAAGATGGACCTAACTGGACCATGGTGTACCTGCTGCCTTCTCAGACTAAGCAAGGCTGGGTCCTGATCTTAGAAAAAGTTCAAGACTTTGAACCCTGTTGCCATCAGTGTTTTTTACAGATCTCTAACAGCTCACAACGTGCCACCTTCCTGAATTACACATCTGTAACTGGCTGAAACAAGTACCTTGTAAATAGCTTGCTACTTGACCTATATAAAAGTGGTGGAATCAGGCTCTGAGTCACGAGCACAACTCACATCTTTACTCGTGTTTTAGAGGAAATGTTTATGTTGCACTGCCTGGCTGTCCTGAGCACAGCCACTGAAAACTGTGACAAAGCCCTCTGAGAACAAGGAGCATTCAGTGGCACAGGCAGGTGTGAACTCACTCCAGAAAAGGACCAACCCACCTGCAAATATCGGAGGAGAAGAAGCGTAGCACCTGATCCTTCTTAACAAATGGTGGGAAGGATGCTCCATCTGTGAATAAAATAAAAAGACAAGCTTGAAAGCAGTTCTATTTATAAGACACGATTTAATTTCTAGCTCAGTACTCAGTTGTTACTTTCCTGTAAAGCTGTGAGAAAAGTAAACAATATGAGTCATTTGTGGGGAAAATGTTTATGTAAGTTATTGTACATTGACATGCACTCCACAGATAAGATGTAATTGTTTCTGAAGGCGAGCCAAGATATAGTAGCTTTTTTTTTCCCCCAGATGTGAAGCTATATGATCAAGCCCATTTAAAACAGAGGATACTGGAAAAAAAAAATTCTGCTTAATATGAAGCCAAGTACCTGTTGCCATTTCTTTAAGGTTTTTGCAGTCTATAGACCTAAACCTTCTTAGAGATTCTCAGGTCTCCTGCAGTTATGACACTCAGCCCTTACAAGAAACACAGCTTTAGACTTCAACACTGTCTATTCAATAATCAATGCTAAACCTTTTTTAAACACCCAAGATTGCTCAAGTGGGCCTCAAGCTGAGGTCCTTCTAGAACTAATGGAGAGGAGGAAGCCACTTCTAGAGCACAATCCACCTCACCCCATGGCAGATATGCAAAATCAGTCAGGGGTGCTGCCTTTCTCTCCACCTGCTATAAAAAGAGTGCAGAAATTCAGATTTGTATTTGTGCATCGTAAGCACTCAGAGTAGTGTAAGAGGAGCATCGGCCATTTTCCCAATGAAGGTGTTGTAACAAACCTTTAACCAGTACATTTGTTAGTTTTTGCGACAATTTCTGTTTCGTTTCTTAGGCAGCAACCATAACCAAAGAATTGCAAACATCTGTGATATCTTTGAATCTAGTTGGCAAGGGCAAGAAAGCTAAATTACATGCTGCCACTTGCCCACTGCTGACAGAAGCACTTTTTTTTCAAAGATTCAAGATCATCCTAAACACAAACTCTGTTTCTAAATCTTGGCATTCTTCTAAGGTTGGCAAACATGGACTCATGTCAAGCCCCATACAAGCATACTGTTTTACATTTTTATCTATGTATTTTCTTGTACTACACATGCTGAGGTTTTGTGTGAAAGCTTACAAGATAAGGTAGAATTCTCACACTTACAAGACCTTTTAAACCTGTTGCATCTCCAAACACAGCAGTGTCCCACTGAATGCCCTTGTGAACTGTGCAGCAATATTTGCTAACAAGTAAAAGCTCATTTTCACTGTACTGGAGCACTTAATTAGTTAGCAGCATATGTTTATTCCATCAGCTATAGAAGAAGAATAAATAAAAAGCTACCCTGTCTAAAAAGAAAATATGCCAGGCCCCATAAGAAAGAAGGAAAGTCCTAGAACATAAGAAAATATTATTTATTATAAAATTAATTACATGGTTTAAAAAGGAACTAATCCTTTTTCACTCACAGAGTTTTGGAAAATCAGATTCTTGTGATATATTTTAAATACTTCAAAATACCTTGTTTTGTGATCTGGGTTATAAGGAAAGCTATTCATGCCAGGTAAAGCAGAATGGAAAATGGAGGGAAAAAACCCCAAAAAAACAACCCAACACAAAAGCCTGCTTGTTTTGATACTCATTTACTGAAGGCCTGGAGCTCTCTGCAAAACCTCCACCAAGACACCTGCCAGCCTCAGCTCCACCAATTGTGGTGTCCTCATAGCAACACTTTCACTTATCAGAAGGATAAATATCACCTTGAACAAATGGATCTTAAACAACTCAACTGTTTACATAAGCATTCCAAAAGCAAATTCAAAAATATTCCTCTGCAGTCTATTCATCCCAGACCAAACTGCTTTTCTTCTTCATGCCTTTTCATTTTCTAGTGGTCTACAAGCCAATTATCTGACAGCCTCCTCCTTTGTTGCCTCAATTTCTTTTCATATATCAGGATGTCCGTTCTGGTGCATTTAATTAAATTTTCAACATTGTAAATAAATGTGCACAATTAAAATGCAAAGATGATTTTCAACTGCTATAGCAGAGAAAAATAATCTTAATTATATTTTACTATGAAAATAGTTAGTATAAACAAGTGAACTGGAAAATTTTCTCTTCCACATCTACTCTAGATGTAGAGACTGTGGGCACGTGTATATAAAATTATGTACAGCAGTCATTCATATATTTTAATAGATACACAGATATGCATATATCATAGCAGTAGTATGGACGCATATATATAGATACTTAATATACAGAATACAGAACTGGCAAAGCCCAGGGGAGTTAATTTAAATATTTTATCTCATTATTCCCTTGCAATATCAAGAAAAAATTGTTGAAGTTTTAAAAAGCTTTAATAGGCTCACCTGTGCCATTAACCATATCACAGTGACCTTCCCAGTACGAAAGAGTCCTGTAAGATAAAATAAAAGTCATGCTGCATGTAGTAAATTATACCATATAAGCAATTTAATTACCTGTATTGCTAAATATAACTGTTCCAGTATAAGCCTCACCCATTAGCAAAGGCAAAGGACAGAGATGTTCATCTATTCAGATAAAGTATAGTATCCATTAGAATAGGATAAAAGGAATCTAGCTACTTCAGCATGCAAAACAGAATCAACTACTTGTATCAAAGAATCAATATCTTAACTATCTTCAGTCCAAGCTCCTAACAGAACTATTAACAGCTGAAAGAAAGAGTTTGTTTTGCCAAGCCCAGAGCTCGATCCTGTTTCCTTTGAATCACTGAAGATTTTTCTGTTTATCTATAGCTCCTAGTGAATCAAGTCTTAAAAGCCATACCTTAAACATATATATGTTTTTTACTGTACAATGTTATGATACCTTTTATTTTTATAGCTTTCAATTATTGCTGTCTTTTTAATATCTTCTGTCCCAGTATAGACACTGTAAGGTCCATCACTTGTCCCATTATACTGTAACAGATGAAACAAGAAGGAATAACAGTTAGAAATACTGAACAAATTCATAGCATTACCAGATTTTTTTTCCTCAGAGCTGCTGCCTTAGGTTTTTTTCACAGAATGGTAACTGAAGGCATTGCCTCCTCATTGGTTTCACTTACCGGGTAGAAGACTCCCACAGTTGGGTTCACACCAGGGAAGGGGAGGTTGTTTAAGAAGGTATCTTTGTATCCCCACAGTATTTCTTTCACTGTTCTGTTCTGCAGGATGGCTACCTTAGAAGATTTAACCCAGGTGTTTATTATTGATTGCATAAAACCACTTGGGAACACGGCAGGTATAGCCTAGAACAGCAATAAAATCAGTGTTTAGCATAAAATTCTGCATGTGCTTTGAATTAAAAACACAGAGACTGACTCCAAGAACGTCAGATAGCAAAGTCAGCAAAGCCAGTACCCAGATTTGCAGCTCCCTTGAAGTTTCTACATAAAACTCACACTTCTTAATAAAATAATTACTGGACATAAGTTACACAAAAGCAGACAATTTTTCTTGGCTGATTACATGAGTTCATTAGATCAGCCCTAATCACAGAATGACAGAGCAGCTGAAGTTCACAGGGACGCCTGGAGACCATCTGCTCCACCCCCTGCTCAAGCAGGACCTTTGAGACCCCATTGCCCAGGACCATGGCCAGATGGCTTCTGAATATACAAGTAAAGATTTCAGAAAAGCTTGGATTGGAAGGCACCTTCGAGGTGCCTTCCAACATGGGCTCTTCTGTGATTCTGTGACTGCTGGTGTGGTTCTGTTTTGTATTTTCACCATATAGGTGGAGACAGACACTTTCTCACACCAATCCTGAGCACTCACATGCAGACACCAGAAAGTTGGTACAATACAACCAGGGCTGAATATACATATGAAAACTGTAAATATAAGTCAAAGGCAAACATCCTCAGCCTATGATAAGACAAAATCATCTGGGCTACAAAGGCTCTAGTACTGCTCTAGGTGGAGATCCCTGTGCTCTTCCTTGAATAACTAATGTCTCAGTAGGACAGGAGAGCTCCAAGGTTGTCCCATGGTGCCCATGCTGTGGTGGTGAGGCCATGCAGACACCCAGTGTGGGAATCAACACAGCCTCCCCTGCCAAGCAGGAGTGAGGGCATTATGGACAGAGTATGACAAATCCATCCTGCACTGTTCATGCTGTACCTCACACACAAAGGGAGCCTATCCACACACTCTTGATTTATTCCCACACTAAAATTGACTAGGAGGATGCTTTTTGAGCTTTGAACACACTGCAGTGAAAGGCATCCCTCACCATGACAGGAGGGCTGGAACTAGATGTCTTTAAGGTCCCTTCCAACCCAAACCATTCTCTGATTCTATGAACTTCTCCCCCGTTTCCTCCAGTAGCTCAACATTAGTATCTGGACACCAGGGCTTTGTTACTTTACTTACTACAACAGCGAGGTTGAGGACAGTCATGTTATCATCTTCTGTCCCAACAGACATGTTAGGTTCAAAATAAGCAGCATTAGGCAACATGTAGGATATTGTGCCATTCTCGGTTTCCGTGATATTTTCTTTGGGTAAATATCGCACCCTTGAAATACAAAGCACAAACAGAGAGTATTTTTAATCTTTGACTTTTGAGAAAGCAGATAACCATGCATGACTGAAGGTTTTTGAAAAGTTGATGAACATTTTAGTAAAATGAATGTTGAATATCTTATAACCACTAAAAGGTTTATAAACTTTTCATGTTTATTTTTTAAATATTGAATATTGAATAACGAATTTAAAAATTCCATTTTTTGCAAAATATTGTTCTTTTGGAAATACTTCCTTATTGGCACATGGAAGAGGTCTTCTTGATACTGAAATGAAAACAAACATTTCTTTTTTATTTTTATGTCATTAATGGACCTTGTATATTTTTATATTTTGTTTTAAATTAATTATGCTTCATCGTGTTTTGTCATAAGCTATCCCGTGGTTGCATGTAATTACTAGGGGGTGACACAGACAGGTGGATAAACACCCAGGTGTTGATCTGACAGACATGTGTTGCAACAAAACAGGTGAAACCCCTAATGTTACTTAATGATAATATTTAATATGCATGTAGAGATTTATAAGCAATCTTTCAGCCCCACTGAGGTTCTGTCAGTCACGCCCAGTCAGCAGATCTCTAAGGTACAAATCACTGCTACAGTTCTAGCTTTAGCCCCATTCTTCCAGTCCCATCCTGTTGCTGACCCCTCTGTGAGGAGAGCAGCCAGCAGGGATCAAATGACAGTCCATGCTGTGGGTCCAGAAAGCTTATCCCAGCTCCATCCCAGAAGGGATCTTCAGGATCAGATCTTCCAGCATGAGTGTGGGGGGTTCAAAAAGTACAGAGAACATTTTCCCATGGTACGGACATAGGTGGGTCTTATCTGAAGAGCAGATGGATCTTGGCTTCTCAGAATTGGTTTGTACACATGTAATTTTAATTAATAGCCTACTGTGTAGAACACCTACCTGAAAGCTGTGAGAGTTTTCTTTCTAATTAATGTGTTTTCAATTTGTTCTACACTATAATAAATTATTCAGTATTTAATGGGATACTGAGAGAGAGAGGGTCAGTGCCACAGTTATTCAAGTAGACCCAAAATCCCAGGTAAGCATGACAGCAGCAGTGAGAGAAGCCTTCATTTCACAGTCATCATTTCTTACTTAGTCTTATTTAGGCTTATGGCTGAGATTCATCCCTCAGAAAACAAGCATCGTCGTCAGCACTAGAGTAAAACATTTCTGTTTGGTGGCAATTCACCTTCTGCAGTATTTCTTAACTGTTTTTTTCCTGATTCCTATGTAACCCTCTCCTCTGCTTTCCCAGGTACTCTGTGAACTAAGAATTCTCTCTTTCCAATGAGAAATAAATAAGCTTTTAGGCATCAAAGCACTTCGGCTGTAGATGCTGAAATGGAAAATTATCTTGCAAATATAATATACATCCTCAAAGATATCAAGAAAGAAATATCTTATAATCTTAGGAAAGCAATTTACTAACAAGGGTGCCAGTGATAGCAAATATTTGGCTTAATAACTCAGGAAACATCAACTAGTTCTATGTCAACATCACATTTAACATTAAAGAAATAATAAAACCTCCCTTAAATGTGGGAGGACTGAATCTAGGTCCTAGCTAGTACACTCAGAAATAGGAATACTTTTCCAGGGAAAATTTGAAAAAAAAGCTATTGATTAAAAATGTCATAAAGAAAAAAAAAACCAAATCACATTATTAAAATGAGTGATGCATGGATGATAAAATAATCTCTTGGTTTTAGCGCATCTGGCATATTTTCTCCTATTATAAAGCTGGTGAAAACGGACAGGAAGGAAAGCAACTGCCTCTGTAATATTGTGGAAATGAATGATTGGTTTTCACAGGAGCAAGCAGCTTCACATCCAATAACCTATTTCTATTTATGTTTTCCTTATGTTAGACAAAATCCAGAAAATGTTTGGCATTGCTGTGTGTAGCTGCAATTTATCCATTTTTGTCCGGTCTAAGCAAAGTATGATGCTGGAATTTCAAAAATTAATTTTATCTCAGCAGAACTTTCTCTGACTTCAGCAAAACGTCTGATATGATCTCACATGTTAAAGGGTCTTTTCTTACCTGTATGTGTAAGGTCCTCTTTGTTCAAATTTTGGTTGAGCCCCTTCATCTATAACGTCTGAAGGATTTAACACATTGAAAATCCAAAATTCCCTGTAAACTGAGCTTCCTGGCACAACCCAATTCTGATAAGCAGCGGTACCATTGACAATGACAGCTTCCTGAAATTACAACAACCAAAGCCAAAATTAACCACAACAGAAACCAGTGAGAAGTTGCATTTTCTTTTTAGATGATTGTGAAAGATTCCAAAACAAACAGAAAAAACCACCATTTCATCATCAGTATGAGGTGTACAGCCCAGCTGGCCAACACATGAAGGCACCTTGACATTCCTGCTCAGTGAGAGCAAAAGTGAATTCCCCTAAAACAAATGACCACAAAGCTGATACAATTGCTGATGTAACTGGCAGCAAAGCTTTCCTGTTGTTGTGGTGGAGCATTGCCTTCATTCTCTAACACCTGCCAAAACCACTGAGTATTTAAAAAGGGAAACTCATTGAGGATTGAATGATAACCAGCAGATTATAGAATCCATAAACTACTTTTCATATATTGCAAATAGCCCAAGGGAGGAAATGAGATATAATGTCTGAGCATTATTCAGGCTCTAGATGATTTTCACCCAGAGAAGCCACACAGTACCCTTGAAGGACTGTTTCTTTGACAGAAAATTGTTGTCACCAAAACTGAGACTTTTTAAGAAATCTCTCTAACTCTGATAACATTTTACTAGAAAACTTTCCCAGATCTAGGGAAGAAGGGACAAAAGAGTACATCAGGAACCATTCTAGAGGAATCAAAAGTTTTAAGTCTGTGCCACTCAGCCATATGGTAAATGGCAATTCAGTCCTCAGGACTGCACAGTGAGAAGGAGAGTTTGAAAGTATTTCACCTGTATAGTCAGTGGAATGCCTGCTTTGCCTGGTCTATGTCAGGTCTCTTCTACAGGATTTTGCCAAAGCCTTGGGATAATGTAATTTTTCCCCTTGGTGGTAAAAATTGATAAACGTTTTCGTCAAGAAGAAAAAACTAGGCTGCCTGTCTCCAACATAAAGGATGCTTTTCTTTATTAGAGTGATTGAAGATAAATTAGCTAATTTGCACAACTCATAAAGTCCAGAAATTAAAAGGCTCTAATTCCTCTAGATAGCAATGAAAGACATTTTAAATCAAAAGTTGCTGGATATTTTTTCTAGTTTAAGTTTGTGCCTCCAAAGTTCACTTAGCAATCACCGTCTAAACAAAACAAATACTTCCAGTTAACAATTTCTGCAGTTGGAAGCAAATATCACATCTTGGAGAAGTCGTAAGACAGTCAGGAGTCTGTCTGTGAAAAACCTGTTTGTCTGGTGGAGTTGCAAATGCCTTGCTGGTGGTGTAGAGCACTGGGCTTGCTGCCTGAGCATTTGCTGTAATTTATGAGCTTTTGTGTGAGAGGGGAAGGAAACCTCACTGCAGCAAGTGTGTTATCGCCTGGAGGCCTTGCTCTTGAACCTCACCAGGTCAAGGACTATCCCAGCCATGGCCCAGCACGGGGCAGACCAACTCCTGGATGAAGAGAGAAAAGATTCAATGATTCAGAAGTCACCTTCCCAGCTCTCACAGAGAATTGATCCAGGAATCTGGGAGGAACAGGCTGATATAAAAGGCACAACTCAGTCTGCCCAGAGTCTGCCTGTGGTCTGCTCAGCATGGTCCTCTGACAGGGACAGATCCCAGGATTCGACCTCTATTGTGTAACTGGAGTGGGGAAATGGTTAAATTTTTAGCAGCTACATGGCCAAGAAGACAAACTAATCTCTCTAGAAGACAATACTCAGGCATAGAGGTGAATAGAGAAGTTTCAACCTTGTGACAATAGATCTATTTAACAGATCTTAAAGTGGTGTTACCTACATTTTAAAAGTCTTCCCATCCATCCATTCCCCTTCCCCTTATAGCCCTTTGCCAGGGGTTGGAGCAGTGCAGAATGATATTTCAGCTCTGCCACTGCACTCTGCCAGGTCACAAAGTGTGGATTTGCAGCCCACCATTCACTGTGTGCTAATGCCACTGTGGACACTGGGGGATGCTTCAAGATGGCAGTGCTGCAGCCCAAAGGGACAAGCTGGCTCCCACAGTCCAAAGCTCCTTGTCTATGTGACTGCCTCTTCCTTTGCACCAGCTCTTATTCTTCAAGGAGCTGCCAGACAGGAGGGATATAATTTTTTTTTTTTTAAACTTTCTGTGTTACCTTTCTACCACTCAGCTATTTGGCTCAGGGGTCTGTGTAGAGGGAACCAGAGTTAGAACATGGGAAGCAGCAAGACAAAAGAAGGAGGGGGAAGGAAGATAAGAAGACCATTATTTTAAGTGGCATTTAGCCATCATTGTTAACAACATTCCTCCCACAAAGGAGGTGTGTGTGATTCTCTGTCACATACTTTGAGAGTACAAATGGTGGGTTAAAGTGGAATAAAATCTAGAGCTCTGTCTTCTTATTGTCTTCATTTAATAAAACTAATATCCTCACAGCAGCAAGCCCTTTTTTTTGCTGTTTGATCATTGGTGATACATCCTTAAACATTACCCCTCTCTATGGCTGGGCAGGGTTCATTTCCCTATGAACCCTGCTCTGCTTTAGGATGTTAAGAAAGGTGGAGTAATTGTGGAAACTAATGTGCAACTGATAGTGCAAAACACTTCTCAACTCCCTAGTCCATCTGCATCAGCTCTAATACCTTACACAATAGTTAACTACTGTCAGCAAAAGTGGCTACACAAATGCAATTGCTACACAGCCAAACTCATACCATGACCTAACTGTGCAACATTGAGTGAAACCAGCAGGAACTTTGACCCTTTTTGTTTCTGACAATATTGCCCCCACTAGAGGTGGGTCAACTAGCAATACATAATTTCAAGAAATGCTGAGCAGTCAGCAGTAGAAGCTTGCTGTGCTTTGTTGATTTACAGTAACTTCAGCCATCATGATTTCTGATGAAGAAATACAAAATTTAAGACAAAGTTTCCGTATTGCCAAAGATCTGGCCAGATGGACAAAAGATGCCATTTTCTGGGAACTGAGAAATGCTATGAACACTTTGGGCAGTAACAAAATTGTGCTATGTGTATGTTGGGCTGCCCACATAAACTGGACAGTACAATTCTGTGAAACTGAAAAAGTATAGCTCAAAAAAAGCAAATAATCTTCCATTTTGCAGATGGAAGAATGACTTTTATTACTTTTTAAGTGATCATTATTAGCTTATTATTAGCCTTTCTATTCAGGCTTTGTTGGCTCATAATCTTTTTTCCTTTTTCAGTCCTTGACAATAAAAAATTAAGGGAGCCAATAAAGCTTAAAAGTGATAAGGCAGGAATATGTGTGGTTAGATTACTTGCGTTCAGCAGTTGCTTTAGCTTCATTAGTTTTTATAAAGAAATGGCATATGAATGTCACAAAAACAATTTTAAATCAGAAGTGTTTCTGATGCCTCTGGTAGCTGAGGAGATAAAATCTGGTCCATCATAGATCACAGATATGTACAGAGGCAGACGAATAAATAATATAATAGCTGAAATTGAGAGCCATATTTCTAAAAATAACTGAGAATAACCCAGTGCAGCACTGAAGCATTGTGGCAAATCATACACGATTCTGTATTATCAATTCATCAGGAATTCAATATATTACGTATTATTATGTGGATTCTGTTAAAGTCCTGAGCTCAGGCACTCAGGTAGAAAGCAGATCTTACAGAAGTAGGAATAAAGATTTTTCTGACAAATGAATCCACTACCAATAGCTTTGAGTGGTTAAATCCAGCTGGGGAAAAAAATCAAAACTGAAGCGATGGGAATTTTGCCTAAAAAGATAATATTGTTTTAAGGAGGAAAAGGCAAAAAGTAGAAATTGAGCCATATCAAAATACGTTTTTCCAACAATATCAGATAAAATCTTTATGCTTTGTTGTTTTGAATACACCTTTCCATTTTTTTACACATTATTATATCCAGTAATAATGACAACAGACACGATAATGTGCAACTGAAATGTATAGAGTCCATTAAAAAGGTATATTTTGATAATCTCAAGCAAAGCATTTTTCTGTAAAGAACTCTGAAACTTCCATGTTTCACTCATAACTCTACCAAGGCCAGTTTTCTAAACCCCTAAGACTTTGACAGAAAGTTCTCTCCCCTCTGGATAGATTCAGTGTTTGGAGAAATTAGGACTGGACTTTTGCCCTTTGGTCCTGAAATCAAAGGCACCTTTCCAGGAATAGTATCAGAGCTGACAAAGTTTAGCCCTAATCTCCTTCAGTGGATCCCTGCCAAGATGCTGCTGCTGCTGCTGCTGGTGTCATTTTCAGTGTGCTCCTCAAGTGACAGTTTCTTTAAAGAGCCTTGAAAAGTATTCAGAAAAAAATATATATAATGACAATTTTTTGAAAATTCTGCCCCTGCTGGAGGTTGGAATTGAAACAGTTTATCAAAAAAAGGTTCTGAGACACTTGTAAAGCACTGGGGGGGTAGAAAACATCGCTATGTGTTGTGATTTGAAGCACAGATGTCTGATAATAAACTGGAACACATGAAGAGGTGACATCTGGGTGTTTTATGTTACATGGACTTTGTTTGGGTTGTCCACTCCTGGGCTGCTCAGGGGTGGAGCACAGCACCTGCCTGCCAGGAGATAACAGCCAACAGAATCTAGGTCCAGTTTCTAAGGGCACCTGGGATTTTCTCTACACTTGCAGATGCTTTCTCTTTGCTTCAAAAACAGTTTGCAGCCTTCCAGGAAAATACATCCTGCAGTGTTTACTGTGACTAATCTCTCAATGACTGCAATAAAGGAGAAATGAGGCTGGTAAAGTGTAAAGATGTGTGCTTAAGGGAAGCTTAAGAGACGCATGCTTAGGCTTCTGCTGCTAGCAGAAAAGGATAAAAAGAACTACTGATTGCATTGAGTTTTGAAATTAAAGTTCCTTGGGAGATGCTAAGATGTTCAGCTGGACTTGCTTGGGAGTAAATTGACATTAATGTTATTTGACTAGACCTCGGTAACAAGTTGATTCAGGGCAATTTGTCTTGTTACAGTACGAAGTGTCTTAAAACTATTCAAGATTTGTTTTTCTAATCCAGCAATAACATTTGAGAGCAACTTTCATTTTCTCCAAAAATACAGAATTGGTCTTCCTACCAAGCTGTCAGCTTATGCAAAGAATTGGGATTTGCTCTGAGGTAGGACAGCCAGAGGAAAACCTAGGGATCTCTCTTCAAGCTTTGACAGTGCAGGATTTAAGACAAGATTCTGCCTTTACTGGTTGTATCTGAAACTGTTGTTACCTTTCATTGGAAGTATGGCATTTTGAGTTTTGTTTTCACCCAGTGGGTAAGGACATTTTAGATTTTGCCGCATATGAGTAGAAATGGAAATAACATAAATTCAGTAAGGTTGGAAAAGACCTCCAAGATCATCCAGTCCAAACTTTGACTGCAATGCTCACTAAACCAGGTCTTGAAGTGCTATATCCACTGACTTTTTGTACACTTCCAGGGCCGGTGGCTATGCCACTTCCCTAAGCAGGAAGTTACATATAAATGCTTACAGGCCATATCTTAAAGAACATCTCACTCTGTTTTTTTCCTGTCCTAGGGCCACTATTCTTGAGGGATTCCAAACAAACCTGTCGTTGAAACAGATCTGTTTCTACCGAAGACTTTCTGTAAAAATTATATTTCCAAAAGTGAAATATTTCAGAAAAAAAATGTGCTTTGAGTATGCTCTGCTCAGAAGACTTGTTTCCTTTGCAGTCAACTCTACATTTATCTTAAATATAACTGTAGGGAATAACAAATTTGTTTCTCTTAACAGACCTTTTATGAACAGAGCAAAATCAGAATTAGTTAAATTCAAGTTCCTTTGGAGCATGTGCTGAACTGATCACTTATTTCAGCTATTGTACCTTGGCACATCCTGTCTGAAAAGGAATTGTCTCAAGAGTCTTATGGTGTCACTGAATAGTCAGCATGCTAAATAGAAAAACAACAGTCTGGTATGACTTCTGCTTAGGAAAAAATGTACCCATTTACTTAAGTAAATAAAGCCTCTACAAATTTACTCTTTTATGTTTTATGTGATTACCAGTACAATTTTTTTTATATACACATCAAACAAGCTGCCTGGAAATATGTCCAAGCATCTGAAACATGATCACAATGCAGAAAATTAAAAAGAGGCTGAGGGGGAAATTACTCACTCTAATGCTTTACCACTAAGGACTCATGCAGGTATAATTGAACATGCAGACATTTGCAAACCATGCTGTATAACTGGTTCATTAGTTAGTAAATGAATGAACACATAACACTGCTAATATTTGTAATTTGCTCTCAAAATACTTAATGGCATCAGACAACACTTGGGATTAACTTAAAGTAAGTGTTCAATATAAAGAGATATACATTTTTAAATTTATGTGTTTTCTAGAAAACCTGTCATTTCCTCAATATAGCAGACAATTAAAATTATTTGCAAATATAGAGAGTATGACTTTTTTGTAAAATGTTGCAAGGTGGTTGAGAGATTATCTGATGAGATTTTTTTTTATTCTCTATAAACCTTAAAAACTCTTGAAAAATACACTGACAGTTCGAAAATTCCTCTACAGGTTAGTTTTCAGTGAGTTACCAGAAAAAATTAAGATGTTATATAGAAGATATTTTTTTCAAATTTTTTTTTTTAATGACACTATAATCCAGGCAGAGCCTCAACAAACAGTTCAACATTTCCTGACAGTTCATGTATCCACCTCAATTGACTTCAACAGCTGTTGAACTGAGGCTACTCTTCCAGAAGAGCCTTTGGAAAAGTGTCTGCAAGATGTCCACAGACTTCAGCACCACAGCAGATCAATAGCAGGACTAAGCAATAGCCAAAGATCTTACGATTTGCAGATCTGTAACTCCCAGAGAACCAACCTAGGCTGCAGTGACCCCAAGGAGAATTCTTCTCACCATAGTGGACACACCAGGGTTTCCATTCCAGATTACTCCATGATTTATACCCCCAGTTACATACACTTTCCACCAAAGTTCCAACAAATTTTTTTTTTTCTCTTTTCTTTACAGGCAAAACTAGATTTTAGGGACATAAAATCATCTAAAAAGCAGGAAAAAGAATGTGTCTGCCAGGTCTAAACATTCTACTTCAATTAACCCTCACGCTCAAAATAGGAGATGCGTTTGATTAGATCCTCCAGTCATGTGGAGAACACTGACTTGGACCACACAATCACAGAATGTGAGCTGAATACATGAAGTGTAGGACTAGATTCTGCAGCAGAAGACTGTTTGGATTATTTGTAGTATTTACATACAAGTGCATGAAGTAATAAAGTAAGAAAAAAAAATAAATAAAGGAAAAGATAAAGAAACCAGAAACAACAATAAATATAACAAAAATAAAACCCACTTACTTTTAAATTGCATACTGAAACCACAATATTTTAGCATCTATTGTGAGGCACGAGAGAGAGTAAACTAGTGAATGTGGCAATATAATTCATATATTTTAAAAAGTATTGCTGTTGCATATATTCCCAGGGAAGTTTGGATCACATCTATCATAAAAAACTATCTTTAATAAAGAAAAAAAAAAAAAAGAGAAAGAAACAGAATCAGAACACAAGATTTAAAAATAACAACTAGCCAATTGCCACAAACCATATGTCCTGGAAAAAAAAAAAAAAAAAGAAGTACCTTTTTTACTGCTTTGCCTATAAGATGATCTCCAACTGGTATTAGAACTCCTCCGAAGATAGCCAGCACAGCACCGATGATGGCCCCAGCAAGGAGCCCACAGTTTGCGTTACAGCCCATCCCTTTCTGTCAGGGCACAGGTAGACAATGTGCAAATATCTTTGCTGTGAGGCTTGGTGGTTTTTCTTCACTTCTTGGTCCAAGCACACTCACTGATCTTCCTCAGAGAAGCTGCTAATAAGCAGAAAGTGAACAAAAATCAAATTCCAGAGCTCAAAGTACAAAGTACACGAGATGAAGTGGGTAGGAAGATAACAAGTCAAAAACAGCCTGCCAGTGGCCAGCCAGTGGCAAAAAAACCAAAAGTTGCAGGTACTTCTGGCAAGCTAATTGGTTATTACCTATGATTATCTTTCTTCATTCCTGTTCCCTAAACAGCCTGATAAGTTTTTTTCATTAGTCTTTTTTTTTTTTTTTTTTTTTTGGCTCTGTTGCATTAGGGCAAGCTGAAATTGTTATTACTCATCTGACATTCTTCCTGATGGAGACAACTCTGCAATCTCCCTGTGCCAAAGAGGGAGGCTACAGACAGATCGGCTCTTCTCTCAGCCTGCCAGGCCCATGGCTCCCACTTCAGGCAAAACCAGGAGCTACACTACCCTGGCTTGAGCTCCCCAGGCTGTTCCTGCCTTATGCCAGTGAAAAACTCAAGGTCCATCAGCACTTCATTGGGAAAGGCAGCTTTTAAAGGGAGGCACCCACAAGAAGCCTCTTTCCAGATCTCTATCAGTCCACAGTCCTCTACTGGAGATAAAACTTCTTTCAGCAACTTCATGACAGGCATGACTGGATTTTTCTTTTAGAGCTGTATTCTTGCCACCAGCTAATTTCATCAATCCCAACTGCCTCACAGAGCATCAGAGGTTTTTAAAGCAAGTCTGGAGCATGATCTTTGAAAGATGTAATACCTATAAATTTCAAGATTATTCAGTCTCAGAAGAAAAATGTCTGTGATTACTCACTGGAAAGTAAGAGTTGCTAGTAATATGTGTTAATGTATCTTAAGAACTTGCCCCTAGCGAAAGAGGTTGTAAAGAAAATCAGAATTATACCAGTGCTGAAATGGTAAAACATAGAGGGATTTTTTTTTCTGATTTTTTATTGTTTATGAATAACAGAGACAAAGAGATGCCTAATTTGCAATTTATTCTTGGTCATGAATTAATCACATCCGCAGAATTTGCAAGTTGGTTATTTGCTTTAGACCTCCAGTTAACAGCAAATCTGCTCTTTTCTATTTTAGATGTCACTAAATGGATGTCCATGTCCTTTTTATTCTTACCAATTTCTGTTTGTTAACATGTTGTGAACACCTCTAAATCAATTTTAAAGCAGGTTTAAGTTAAGATTTAATTACTCATTCAAGGCCAAACACAGAGAGAAGGAAAACAGAGAGATGAAGTGGAAGAACAACTCAACGAGTTTGCTCATTAGGACCAAAGAACTAAAAGGACTGCATGAGTTTCTAAATCATAAAGCAGCTGTAGGAATAGTGGGTGTTGTATTTTTGTAATTAGTTATATGATCCCTTTGTAACAAAAAGGACTAAAACATGCACTAACAGATTAGGTACCATGGCCAGCAGGCCAGTGATCTGTCCTCCCTTGTCATCCCAAATTCAGTTATGTCACATCTTTACTGGCACCAGACACCTCCCTTGAACTGCACTGGACACCCACTTGTGCCTGCAGGTGAACCAGCAGCAGGCTATGGCTCCCTCACCTTTTACAAGGTCTATTTCTGTACATTCCAGATCGTTTAGTATGTTAAGAATTTCTCCTTGGATATTTGCAAGCAGAATGACCAAAAGACTGTTTGCAGTCTCAGAAAAATATCCTTATTATAAAAGTCAGCCTGTCCATCCACCTGCCACCAGCTCATTCCATGTGGTTCCCACCCCAAAGCTTCACCCTTTGATTGTTTTTCCTACCCATAAAAGAGACCTAGAAAGAAGCCATGTTTGTCTGAAGTTTTTGACACTCATGAGGGGCTGAGAAGAGTCTCTCTACACCTGTAAACATAGCTTTTCTACTGGATGTGGTACAACTCATTTGAACTGCAGGTTTACTGTGTTGCTTTTCTCTATATCAGCTCTGTTACTCTGTGCTTTTTTAGCAGTAGAAACTCATCATAAGGGTAACACTATAATGAACCAACTTTCTCAAACTTTTCATACATTTCGTTGCATTCTTCACAAAGATAACTGAAAGTTGACTTAACTGAATTATAAAACCACCCAGTCATTAAAAGCTCTTTGATGCAGTGGATGGATGCATGATGTGTTTAACTGCAAATTTCAAAGCAAACTGAAGTTAGAAATTTACTCGTCTTGAAGAACTTTTAAATCACTGGACTGAATCTTGCATCACTGCAGCTAGGCTCAGATCAGGATCTTTAGTTTGGCAAAGACAGAACAGCAATAGGCAATTAATTGGATAGCTGGTGTGGGGATTTGAAAATCTGATTCATGTTACACATTGTAGCAAATCTAAGGAAAAGCAGACATTCTCAATTAAATCAAATTCTGAAAAATGCCTATCTCCACTTGATTCTTCCCCCAATGCCAGCAGATTTTTTTTTCCAGTGTGGAAACACACATTTTAAAATTTAAAATGGAATTTAGTTCTCTCAGAAGTGTTTAAGGAGGTTGTTTAGATATCATCAGACTTTTTTTCTTGACTTATATATTGAAGCTTTTAAAATTCAGCAGTAATACACTTTCCACCAAACAACATTTCCATCTAATTTTCTACAAGCTTTTGCAATGATTTTATTTTGTTTTAGGCACACTAGGCATCTCTCATGAGCACTAGCAATAAACAGCTAGAGAGAAAGTGACAGCTAACAAGTTGTGCATGGTCCAAGTTCTGCAAATTGAAAAATATTCAACCTTTCCCCACCAAACACAATGTAATAGCAGTCTAGACATCCCAATTTATGCAATTCAAATTATCCATTACACAACTGCAATGAAGAGCACTCACACCATAACACTCAATTTTACATAGAAGCCAACACACTATTCTCATCTATCAGAGCTGAATTTAAAATAGGAAGATTAAGGTAGAAATTTCCATAAGAATTCACTTTATGGGAATCCATATTCAGGTGAAAATTATATACCTTAAACAGAATAGAAAGTACCACAACAAAGTTAGACATGGTCATAGTATCATTTAAATTTAGATTTGACTACAGGATTAATAAGATTATTCATCCTATTCTAGAATGCTGGATATTTAATTTTTAATATTGTTTCAAAGGTCCTGAAGAGAATAATTATTTATTAGTATAACTAATTAACTAGTATTAATTAGACAATTAAAATGGTCCATTCAAATCTCTGAAAGACAATTTATAAGCAACTGTATAGGAGGAGAGATGCAAAATGTTGCTAAATTTTTATCTTCATTACTTAATTTGGGTTTCTGTACATGCCAGATTTAGCGAGTCCTTATAAAACCCAAACTATGAAATTATAGTTTCAAGTTTTTTAATTGCAATACTTAATATGATTTGACTATATGCAATAGAAATATGACTTTAAAAGATGCATTTTTTTATAAATTGACATTACTCCAGAACTGTAGTTTAAAGAATATTAAATATCAAAAGACAGAATGCAGTTGGGAAAGCCTACAATACTGAACACAAAACACCATTGTTATCATAATAACAAAGCATTTCACTAGTCTATCTAAAATGTTACTTTTTCTTGCAAGCAGCTTTGCAAAATTCTTCCATTTTATCTTTCATTAAAAATAAATATTTCCAAGAGCTTCCACCCAACTATCTTAAAAATATTCCTGAGGAAAACCCTCTGATTTTAAATGTTGTATCATATGACTCACCTTGAATAAGGGCAACTGATTTTTCAGCTGAACACACAAGTACTTAGCACATGACTTGCATCAAGTTACCAGCAGACAAGCAGCTAAATCTCCCCGCCAAGTACATAAGCTGTGAACTGACAGGGAGTGTTTATATATTCCAGGAGACGTCAGTTCCCTCTTTATCTTTTTGCCAGAAGAAAAAGTTAAGTTGTATTGGTGCTGGGGGAGGGGGTTATTTTTACAGTCTGACTAAAAGCCACTACCTACATCTCGTGGTAATATACTTAGCAACTGCAATCTTTTTCAAATTTTGATCCAAGTGAGTCAAAGGTCAAGGAGACAAAAGGGTAACTTACTTATTTGGTTCGTGGTCACTTCTTCTTTCATATCTGCATATTTGTACTGTACTCATCATGATAGCGTATTTTCAAGAAATAAAAACTAGGAAATTTCAGAATATTTTTAAAGGTTTTTTTTTCAGATATTAGATTACAATGTTTCCTTGCAAAGTTATGAGGCTCTTCCTAATTTACTGGAAGTTCAATGAACATCATCCCAGAAGCTTATTTTTCTGAATGTATCTATAAATCATTTATTTTTACACACACTGACATCCCTGTCTACCAATGTGTTACTCCACGACAGTGTCTACTACTAAATAATAAACAGTTTAGCAAGCTTTTGCAGAAATATTTTATAAATACCTCTTTATTTCAATGAATGGATTGTTTTAAAAGATTCTTCTGGCAGCAGCAAGAGGAAGTGACTTATTTGGCTTGATTATCAGAGAGAAAATATTCCTAAAAATAGATTCTTAGGTCCAGACTTTCAGGGTGTAGCACTGAATAGTTTGCAATTTACAGGTTTAATGCTTGCTATGTGTTTTGGCTGACTGCTGTTCTGTTATTTTATGTTGCTCTACTTGGAAGTTAAGCTTTTGTGGAAGAATCTGCCTTTTTCTAATCTATTTCTGCTAGTTAAATCTAAGGTGGATGAAAATTAATTAATTTGAGGGTTTTATCTCCTGGTAGTGAAGGCAAGACAAGTCTGGTCGTTTGAGAACAACCAATTGGGCAGTTTTCAGTTCAAGGCTCACTGCCAGGGCAAGTTTGTTACCCTGAATAACTCCAGCTTCTCATCCTTGAGAAGTGATGAAAATTGGTTTTCCTCCACTTTCTAATTAAAGAGGGATGTTTAACTGCTAAAAGTTAAGCAGTCCTCCACACTATTCTTGCCATCCACTACTTTTATGAATATTATCATTGTTTCTATTGGGCATGTCCTCATATGTTGGTCTCCTGAGGATGCTCTTGTTTGGGATCCTCCTTCACTGCTGCCTGTGGAGATGTTCCCACCATGCTCATTTTCTTTTTGCAGCCCATGGGAGTCAGCATGCAATGAGGAAAATATCTACTGGGGTTTTTTGTTGGAATCTAATGTCAGTGTTATGATCACTTTTCAACATATACATGCTGAGTTGTATCACTTAATGTTATGATTTACAATATCCTACTATCACCCTGTGCAAGCAAAATCCCTTCAGCAGTAGTGCTTGGCACTGAAATGAGGACTGCCTGGGTCAACTGCAGAAACCAGCAAAAAGGATGGGAAGCTGAGAGAGAAGCTGTGAACTTCTATATGTCAGTAATTTCTATTTCTTTAAAACAAACTGAAGAAAACCATAAGTATTTTATAGGCCTGTGTTCTCTGGCTTCATTTCAGAGTTCAGAGGTTGTAGAGGAGAAAGCACACACACACAGCAACAGAGGAAGGACACAAAAAACAAACAGTTGTGTACTTCATTGGAGTCCCCAGTGGTGCAACAACAAACAAACTGCCCCACAAGGAAAAGTTGTCAAAAATGAGAAATAGGGGAGATGATACTCACATGCTTCAAGAACACAGAAAACTGCAGGAAGCAGAAAAAGAGAAATGCTGTTATTATCTCCAAATAAAGTCTACCCATATTTTCTAGAGTAAACCTACTGCTGACAAGAAAATGCTGAAGAGATGAGTGTTATTTGTGGCTTTTATAGATATCACATAGTGGGGCCTTTTGGAAAACACTTTTTGTCAGGTGCTTTCCTATACACCCTGAGATTCTTAAATAGTGTATGTCTCTCTTTCCTTTTTTTTTTTTTTTACATTGAGATACATTTCATCACAATATGACATATCTTTATGGTACATATAATTTGAATTTTCAAGATGATTACATAAACATTCCCACATTCCTGTGGGAATTCTTTGCTGTACAGAATAGCACAGCATGAATCTATGTTCCTGTGTTTCCACAGTCATTACCCTCAGAGTTTTTCTTCAGCTGCATGTCACAAAGCTTATAAAAAGTAGTGTTAACATTAATTCTTTTTCAGATGTGGAAAAGTTAGCATATGTTCGATGATGTTAGGAAGCTAATTAGAAAGCTCCAGGAAAGTCCTGTCTGTGGTTTTGCACCCTCTGAACTTTTTAAGGACATTAACTGTTAAAAAAACCCCAACAAAATATAATTTCGGATTTCTAGTTTTTAGGTAAAGTACCAATCCTTGGGGCAGAAGATGAGGTTAGTATTTTTAGCATCCAAAATGTGATTTTCCATATGCTTTTGGGTACTCTCCCTGGTTTTGAGACAAAGGTGGAAGGAATTATGTTTACCTCCTTAAATAAAAGCACAAATTTATTGTTTACCCAGGTTACTCTAATAGCATCATCTTATGTGGCTTCTACTGAAAATCGTATTGTCTCTACTGAAAATCCTGTTGTCACCGTTCAGTGGCCCTCTGGCTTCTTCACAGGAAGTGGAAAAGTCCCACAGGAAGGGTTGTACCTTGCTCAGTAGTGAAAGATTAAATCATTAAACCCTCCCCACCAAAAAAACCCCAAACCCCACACTTTAAAAAAAAAAAAAAAAAAAAGAACCTGTGCCTCCTATTCCTATGACCAAATCAGCTTGTTCTGATTCAACACCTTCATGTTTACCCATGTGCACTTAGTTCTGCTAAGGAGGAGAACAATAAAAATGAATCATCTAGAGAAGAAAAAGGAAAATGTGCAGTATGCCAACAGCTGGGTGAGACTTCTGCCTCTGTGTGTACTGGAGATACAGCAAGGTATTACTTCACAGGGAGAGAAATTTTGAATTCATGAAAGGTAATCTGATATCCTAAGGAAATTAAAACCTCTATACCACATCATCACATAATACATGAGAAGCAGCACATGAGATATCCACTGAGACCAGTCTCAACAATTTATTTCACCTCCACTGCACAAGAACCTCTCCTAGAGTGAACATGGTCTATCTTCAGGTATTGCACATAAAGAACATGAATATATAACACACACGTTATAGAAGAATAATACAGAACTAATATTGTTCCTGAATTTCATGTTTGTTATTTATGTTTCATCTACTCTCACAGTGTATTTCTACCACCTCATATTCCAAAAGCCACAGGATAGAACAGAGTTCTATAGAACAGAGATGAACAGAGTTCATCTCACATAAAAAGAAGGAAACACAAAGGTATTTTAGTTGTTTCAGTTTTCCTTTTACTATCTTTTCTATAAGGCCCTAGAAAGAAAGGCAGAGTTTCGTATTAGATATTTTTTGTTGTTTAAGTTAATTACAAATACTTGTTACCAATAAACTTATCCAGCTAAAATCAGGCATCTGGCCTAAGGGAGACTAATTGGTTTCCTTTCCTGTCACTAGAGATGAATGAACTTAACTCATCCCAAGTACTTTTAATCTTATCTTAGGCAAGAATATATAGAATCATAGAATTGTACAATCATTAGGGTTGGAAATTACCTCCAAGATCATCAAGTCCAACTTTTGACAAAGTACCACCACGTGTATTAAACCATAACACAAAGTGCTACAGCTACTGATTTTTGAACATTTCCAGGGAGTGCATATCTTTTAGAGATACTGATGCCTGCCCTTTGACTGCAAAGTATCTGAACAACTGACTTAGGTTAGACATCTAAGGATTAGAAGGTTAATGTTGGAACAAGTCCACTCAAACTCCCCCAAAAGGTCTTTCATTTCCTCTCCACATCATACTGACTGTACCAGAACAGCTAAACAAGATTCTGCTAAATGCAAACAAGTTGTGAAAAAAGAAGAAAATTCAAGAAGAAAACTTCAAAATATTTACCACCTGGCATTAGTGGAAAGTTTGGATAAAGACTGCAGACATGGTATAGCATTTCTTTGCCAGCTCACATCACAGATTTTACTGCAGGTGTGTTGGTCTTCAAGGCTTGCCAGTGCGTGCCCTGAGTCATACTCCAACCACTCGTATTTTTCAACCTCCTGAAAAAAGATCCTCCCCAACATGTATTAATACCTTATTTCTCCTTGAAATAATGCACTTGGAAAGCTCTTTCCAAACTGCTGTGCAGCTCCTTCATTACCCACTAGAGACTCCCAGCTGTAGCTTTCCCAGCTCTGTTAAGTGTTAGGACCCAAGGTGCTGTCCCTTGTGGTTCTGGACGTGTCCTGACGATATGGAAAAACATCCTAAAATACCAGTGGCTCAAGCCAACTTGGCAGCAGTACAGTGGAAACAGTGGGATATATTTGGCTCCTGTCACTGATGAGTTCCTCTCAAACTGTAACAAGGTTCTTTAAGGGGAAAATTGGTGATGGAAAACCCAGTAGTTGCTTCAGGTTTTTTACCTGGAAATATTGCTTCTGAGCTCTTCTTCACTGATTGTGGCATGCATAAACTGCTGCCTTTCTCAGTCCTCAAACTCACTTTTAAATTTTGTTTTCAAGTGGTTTTAGCAGGGGGATTAGGTGAAGACAGCCCAGGAGCAGCAGGGATGGAGCAGACCTTGATTCTTCCACTTCTGTGGGTTCATGTGAGAGTAACTCAGAATATAGAGAGAAAGGAACTTACTACAACAGAATCCAATGCAGAAACTGTAATATTATAACATAAACTTCTTGCAAGCCTGGAAGAGTGAAGAGCTATAAAAATCTTACTGAAAGGGCTGGGTTGGTCTATTGAAGTTGGAGACATTTCTCAATGAAACCTAAGTGTTGTCCCAAAAATTGGGATTCATCACCTGGTGTGCAGTGAGCCAATCACACACCGAGCCAAGGGCTTTGTTATTCCATATTTGCACAAAGATGGGTGTTGGGTGGTAAATCCACAAAGCTATCACACCAAGTAGGAAAGATAAGGACTCTTCATATGCTGCTGTCTTTTATATGTTCTGCCTGTATAATATATTCAGTGTTTAGTGTTTGACTATTTCTGAGTTGTGTTGATCTAGCTTTTTATCTTGGATGGCCTGGTGGTCATCAGTGTTTACAATTCTATTATTGTTGGGCTGGCTTTCTTAATTTTTTCTTATCTTGGGGGTCCTGGAGTAGCAGATTCTTCCTCCTAATCTTTGTTACTCACCTGGGCCTATGACATTTGATGTGGGTGAGGCCCTGAACTTTAATTAGGCAACTTTATTGACCAAAAAAAAATGTCTTAGACATCGCAAGGAGGGCACAGAGAAGAGGCTCCAATTGTAGGAGACAAAAATTTTAAAGCAAACATCTTCTGAAAGCCAGGAGAAATTTAACAAACCTCGTCCCTACTTGGATATATTCCCCTTCTTGCAAAACTCTTCTCCTTAGACCAGAAGTCACAGAATGATGGAGTAATTCTAAAGTCTTTCACTAGTGCAATACCTAGCTGAGAGACAGTCACCATAATGAATCATCCCAGACAATGTCAGTGGTTTTGAAGAATGACTGGGTAGTCCTCATGTTAGTTTATCCTACTAGCTACACTGTAATTTTGTCTGTGTAATAATTAAGAACAACATAATACAGGGGATTTTTCCAGTTGTGAAGAACTCAGTTTAAGGTCAACATCTTGGTGGCTTCTCAAGTACCAAAGACCTGTCAGATGACTGACACCCTTATCTTTCAGTTTACATGTTCCAGACCTGGAGACACAGCCTTGGTCTGAGCAACATAGAGAAGATCTTTCCTGGGGCTTCAGTCCAAAGCCAAACCATGAGCTTACTGCTAGGAAAAGCCCTGCTCCTCATCAGGCCAGCATGAGAAACAAGCTTGGCTGAAGCTACTCCATGTCTTGGGGCAGCTGCCATCCCCACTTTGGGAACCAGAATTGGTGGCTGGAATAGCACCAGAGCATCCAGGCCTTTGCCATCCAGATGTGTTTTCCATCAAGATGAAGACATAACAAATCCTCTCAAGAACTGATCCAGCCCAAAGCCCTTCCTGAACAAGCTTTCTCCCTCCAGGAGAGCTCTCAGGGACTGTGGCAGAGGCAGCACGAAGCTGATGGGCACATTCTCAGAAAAGCTTGCACTGGAGGTGTCCATTGGGTTTTTCTACCCCTCTGGGTGAGGAAGCAACACTCAGGTCCTGTCAAGAACATGTGCCCCAAGTGCTGTGGAGTTCCTCACCTATTGAAGCCTTTTCCTATTGATCTGGTGAGCTAGGCTTTAGTTAAAATATTTTATTAGACATTAAATTCATTAAACAAATTTTCTTATAGCAAAGGATGATTTTACTCTTCTTTATTCCAAGAGCTAATGTGCTTCTCTTTTGTTCATGTTAAAGAAGAAGGATTTTTTTTTCCTTTTTTCATGTTTTTGAAGATTTTAATTAACACAATAAAAGAATCAAACATATTCACACACAGACAAAAAAACACAAAACCCCAAAACTGAAAAATAAAATTACCCTTGCCACAGGAGATACCTTGGCAACAGCTAAAGATCTAAAGGGATTATGAAAAATTGTGTAATATCACTGTGTACTGAGAAATATTAACAGCTATGAAGAACAGAGCAGTAGAAAAAAGTACTAGCAGTGATTTCTGTGCACTAGCAGTAAATGAATGAAGGAACTAATAGATACCCTGAACTTCTCAGATCATGTAATTTTCAATCCTAAGATATGGCCTTATTCTTCCAGATAAAAACATGTTACAGAAATATGCATATAACTATCAGTTTAAAAAACAAATTGTTCCAAACTACAGTAATTTAACCCTTACATTTCTGATCATTTTCCTGGTTGTGCCAATCATATAAATGCTTTTGAAGTCTCACTTGAGGGCAGAAAAAACCCCCCAAAACTAAGCAGCTACAGACTACACATTTTTTTATGAGTAGGATATTTTTGCCAAGTTAAAAAAAAAAAATCACTGAGTAAATATAGCTATTGTGTCAATTGTTCAGAAAATAAATCACAAAAATAGCATATGGTTATGCTATGTTTATTGGATTGACCTCAGGTCTTCCATATCAAAATAAATATATGTTACATCAGCATATTTACTGCACACAAATTATAATTTTAAAACTACATACAAATGCAATTATATGCTTTACCTCTAATTAATAATGATGCAATTCCCATAATTAACAATTAATACAGTATCTTTCATATGTTCTTTTATATCATAGTTATTAAATGTATGCAGCCATAAACTTGATATCTCTGCTCATATTTTTTATAACATATGTATGTATTTGCTTCTATAATAGACTTTTATACATAAGATAATGATTCACAGGCAAATTATTACCATACTTGCTGCAGTTAAAGTTTCAATATATTTATTTTTAATTGCAATTTACAGTGAAATATTAGCAATATATACAATCTTATCAAGATATGCAGATGAAATAATTTAATTACCAGTACTTTTAGTCTTTGTACATTTTAGTGAATAGTGAATGGACTTTTCTTAGCGTTATAAACAGTCAGGAAATAGAGGCTGAATTTCATCTCTATTTGCTTTCAATAACTAGCAGTTAGGAGCATTTTGAGAGTTACAGGATGCAATAATACACTTAGAAGAAAGGTATACAATATCCAGCTGTGTGCTCAGAATCTGCCTCTAGCCCAGGAGCACGGTCACATACCTGAGTGGAGGGAGAGCTGCTCTCACAACTCTTGTCACGAGGAACTGCAAAGCCACCTCCTTATTCACAGAAAAATAAAAAATTGCTGTAGCAGCCCTAAGCAGCCCTGCTGCCCAGTGCCCTACCAGACAGTTGATCTTGCATCAGCCACAAAGAAAAACAGAAAGTTGCACAGACCTTTTAAACTCCCTCGTAGCTAAACTGTCTCAAGTGATAAGGAATCATGAAACCTCTGAGCCCAAGATAAGCCCAAGCTAATACGTTCTCACACTTCTGCTTTACAAGGCAGACCAGCTCTAAGAAATCCTTTCAGGACCAGCCTCTGCCTCTGATCCCTTTGCCCTCTGGAATGGCCCAGTGCTTGCAGGCAATGTGTCAGGTCCCTGCTGCCAATCCAGAGCAAGTTTAATTGACTTTGCTCTTTGCAGTAACTCTTTGCAAACACAGTCTAATCCCAGTTAATTCCCACAAAGTACTGGAAGCCAGGTAATATGTGTCATATTAGAGATAACTCTTCAGATTTGGGCTTATTGTATTTATTTACACAAAGCACAGAGACAGGTCAGGGTGAGGGATCCCAGCTGTGAGTACAGCTGTTCAAATTCATGGGACACTTTCTAACAATTTCCACAGACTATGGTTCAGAATTTGGTTGTCTAAATGAACATCTGAGCCAAGTGGCACTGCTATTGCTTCCTCTGCCAGTCTTTGTGGATCTTTGCCAAATCCTTCTATCACAGCAGGGGTGATACTTTCTAAAATTATTAAATTATTACGTTTTAAGCACTGGTTGTTTTTTTTTTTTTTAGTTTGAACAGCCTAAGGAGGCACCTCCTTCCAGAAAGTTACAGCAAACAGCTACAGTTATCAGCCTGTCTGCCAAGTGCATTCATTATTATGATAAAAGCTGTCCCAGAGGATTATCAGGACCCTGGAGGTGAGTCATTATGACAAGAGCTATAAAATTCCCACATGTGCTAACTCAAGAGGCACTCAATGGCATAAACCTATTCACCTGGCTTTCTATGAAATTTCCACTTCTCTATAGTCAGAAAATCAAGTGACAAGGGAAAGGTAGGAATAAAAAAATATTCTTGAAATTTGCATTAATCTGGATATTTTCTGACCAATCCTCTTATGTAAATGCTGTTGTTCTACCTTTGGTCTTCTTGGAGTCCTGTTGATTGCCTCCTGCGTGGTTTTCACAGCTGCAGCCTCCAGCTTGTTGCCAGACTTCTGCCTTCCTTTCTGCATGTGCTTTCTTTTACCCGTTTCCTCCTCCAAGAATCTCCTCCCTCCAGCTCAGTGTAAATTGCTCACCTTCCACCCTATCATCTCAGGAGTCACTCCTCAACCAAGCATCTCCCCTAGTCTGTCTCCTCCCCCCTTGGATTATCCTCTAGGGCTTTTCCCCACTTTTCCAGAATGTACTGCTTTCCATCAAGTCTGTCCTTGCTCCTTGGCATTAACATTTATTTTTCCCCAATCTCCCTTGATACATTTTTCTTTCTTCTATATCTCATCTTCTCCCTCTGCATGAAGTTCTGTTATGTAACCTTCTCACACCATCAGTTAATCAAAAAGCTGGTTGCAAATGAAAGCCCCATTTATCAGTGTTCTTTGGTACACAGACAAGTCTTACCTGAAAAGGCTAATTATAAATAATAATTTAAGTTTGGTAACTTAATACTATATTCTTGTTTGTATTCCTCCCTAAACCTTCAGAGCAGTAAAGCCCACGGTATTTCTACCCACTATCTATTTTCTGTCCAGCTGTCATTCAGCAATCTTTTTGAAGTCCGCCCACTCCTAAGAAAATTAAGACTGAACAACTTCAGCCATACACAAAGAAGCAGACGTGCCAGAAAAGAAAAGAAAAGTAAATTTTATCCCACTCTTACCTGCACCAGAACTGGGAGAGGATCTGAGCTGAGGCTGGGAACAGCTCAGTTTCCTAAAAGCAGTGTCAGGCTGGTTCAGTGGCAAAGCAGGCATACTGGGCTACCAAAACCAGAGCTGTGCCCTTCCTTCCAACCCACAACAGCTAGAAAGGAAATGGGATGTATCCTTCATCCACTTCTTATGATTTGAGAAGTCAGGGCACTCGTTAGTGTTTAGCATTTAAAAAAAAAAAAAAAAAAAAAAAGTCCTTAAAATTATATAGGCTAAAGATTACAGAATTGCAAACATGTCGTCACAGCATGAAACACCCCCAGGCATGTTTGTGGCAAAGCACACACCCTCTGTATAATTACAGTCAGGCTTCTCTGTTTTAGGCAAAAAGTAACAATAGTCACTTATCAGATGCTCAAAATGGTACTGGAGAGGATTCAGCAGGACACTCCCAAGACTTTCTGGGTAGCAGCAGCGATAGGATTGCAGACACATAAAAAGCTCGGTCCCTCCAGCTTCTGGCAACCATTTCTTCCACGTTGCACTCTGCTCTGTTAGTGGTTTTCTGGTTAGTTTTTCACCACTCTCTTTCACAATTCTTTTCTCGCTCTGTGGTTCTAACTCAGACTTCTTTCCCCAAGTCTCACTACCAGGATCTCTGCTCACTTCTTCTCAGAGGATAAATCTAGACCAAATCTAGAAGTTATGTGTTCTCATTTCAGCATTGCACATTCATCTGCTGTACTTCTGCACATGAGACTGTTTTAACAAAAATTACACATTCTAGGTCTTACTGAACATTGTATTTTCCAGACTCCGTGTACCCAAGAGAACATTCCAGTAATTGGTCAAACAAACACCATGGACACCTATCAGCTGATATTTGTCAGATGCCTCCAATGCCTCTGACTGTGGTTTAATGTGTGTTTAATGTGTTTAATGCACACATGCCTAAATGCAGTCTGTATGCACATTCAAGGAACGTGTATGTATGTCCTTAAAGGAGACAGAAACAACTGCAGATTAGAGGTTTTTTCACAGCTTCCCAACAGCTTTCATGGCAGACAGCTTCCATCCACTGGGCTTATGAAAAACATGCTAAAAGACTTTTAGACCCAGCAGACCCTGGTATTTTGATTCTTCATCTGCATATAATGAGAGGAATTTTCATCTTGGCATGACAGGCATATGTTGACTCATGAACTGGTGAGGCTTGTGAGAAGATGTTTTC
The DNA here is from genome assembly GCA_024500445.1 of Entomyzon cyanotis. Classification (NCBI taxonomy): domain Eukaryota; kingdom Metazoa; phylum Chordata; class Aves; order Passeriformes; family Meliphagidae; genus Entomyzon; species Entomyzon cyanotis. The sequence goes on along the minus strand of JAKEPQ010001018.1, from coordinate 47,354,749 downwards.
TTGAATGGTAAACGTGAGGACATGTTTTCCCGTGGATATTTTACTTTCCTTTGACCAAGTAAAATGTGAAGGCCCTCCTGTCTGAGGTCAATAATATTCCATTTTTGACCAACTAAATACTTTATACATGCTTGCATGCACATATGGACATGCATGCTGGTGCCTTATTTCAATATCAAAGAGTCTATCCTGAAACTTAGTGGGTAGCTGAGCTTTTTTTGCCTCTTGCAACCTTGCCTATTGCCATTTTCCACCATGCAAGCATCCTGCAAAATACCACCTTTTCCTTGGAAAATTCCATGTGTGTCTCACTGAAATGCATGTGGCTGGGAGGACTCGTGCCTACCTTTGAAATTGTGTTGTGATTCCTTGCAGAGCCATACTTTTCATACCTTCCCGGTTCCTCACCTGGAGAGGTAATACAGACCTATTTCTTTGGCAGGTTGCCATGCACAGTGCACTGCTAGAAGTGAGGTGCTTTCTAGGTGCTACAGATCTTTTTGATGTGGCAACTGTATTTCTGTGTAATCTTCCTTTTCTTATTATCAAATTCCTCCATTAAGAGCTTCCCGCTTTTGCAGCTATCCCTCTCGTAAATAACACTTCAATACTTTATGTTTAATTCATATTATACACTGGGCATGTGTCCAGTGATTCCAAAGATTTCGAAGGAATTTCATGATTTCAGAAATATCTCCTACTAAAATTCACAAGCCTTTAGAAGGGACCAGAAAGAAAATTATACTATAAGCTTTATCCGACTTGTTTGCATACTCATTTTGTAATTCAGATTTATTAGATTTTGGGGTTTACTTACTGTGGAAAGAGTTTAGTTCTGAAGAAGTGACTGTAGTTAGTGAGACTTGATACAACAACTAGAATTTAAGCAGCCTATGAGCATTGTCCCTGGGTTTTGCTCAGGGTGAATTTCATCACATTTCAAAGAGCTCACATGACCCTTCATTAAATAATCACAGCATAAATTGTCTTATTCTATCTAATTCATTAATTTTTTATTCTCATTTATTTTAATGTTCTTTATTCCACCATGTTGCAATTAGTAAAAATTAATTTAATACACAATTGATTAACAATTAAAACTTCTCAAACATTTTGTGCTTCCAATGCATGAAACCTTAAGCTTCATGGAGTGTAGATGGAATTCCAGTGGTTTGCTTCAAGTGGTTTTAGAGGCACATAATGGAGCCATCTCATGAATTAAACATTTATGAGTCAAATCAATTAGTGACTGAGATATAAATTAGTTGACTATTAACATTTAGCAAGGAGCATACTAACCTAGACAGACCATGCAATGCTAAGTGATATTAATGAAGAAATATTACAATAACAAATATTTGACATTTATGTCTGTCATAACACTTCCCTAATAAAATGAAAAAATGGGAGATACTGCTGTATGTCACATTCCTTTTCAGAAACTACAACAATGTTATGCTGTGCATTACATGAGTAATTGATACTTCAGGTAAAACAGTGGGATAGCAGGACTATTTTCTAACGGAAAAATTAAAATAGTTCATGACAAGTTCAATGGTCCAGTCTCTGACATGACAAATGCTGACATGACGAATTCTTGTATAGAGTCTATCAAGATTAGAGCACTTGAAAGTTGTGTTCTGCCTGCTTTTTTGTCAACAAAGAGACTAGTAAAATCATGAATAAAAAATGAAAAAAACCCCACCCATACAGTTTCTATACACATTCACAGGTTAAAAGTTAGTCTGAGCTTAGAAACTGCAAAGTGGTGTAGTTCCTTGTTTAAAGACAGCTGGTCCCTGCCAGATTTACTCAGGTAATTGAGTTTTCACAGAGGTTTCCCAGAGAGCCAGGGGGAGGCTGGTGCCAAGTCTGGGTGGTGAGACTGGAAACTCCTGTGGCACAAAGCAAAATGTCACAAGAGGATTTTTGACTCATCCTGTTGCCAAGGCCTGCTGCCTGCCTGCCCAGAATTGGTGACAGCTCTTGTCCCTTTCTGTGACTGAGTCTGGATGTGTTCAGAGCCATTCAGATGTGGAAGCCAGACCAAGTGGTAGGTCACAGGAATCCAAAAAGTATTCACATTAATGAAGTAATGAAGTTCAATAAATCTAAGGCAGTGGAAAAGCAGAACCTCCATGGTTTTATTTAAATTTTCAGAGATAAAGCCTGTTTATTTCCATGCTTTTTCTTTTTTTTTTGTCTCAGCGTGTCTGAAAACAATGGTTCTGTTTTATTTCTGAAAAGCAAACACTGCAATATGCTAAGGTACGTAAATCCTAAAATTGTTGTTATCAGACATCACAAATTGTACTAGATGCCTTAAAATTTCTATTGCTGATTCATGAAGACTGTTATTTGTCCTTTGAAAAAACAGATATCTTTCAATTGAAATTTCAATGTTCCTCAAAACAGAGAGATTAGCTTTGCCAAAAAACTTTGAAAATAAAAAATTGCTGGTTACTTAAATAATGAAATATCATGTTTGTTAATACGGTGTGTACACAGTGAAAAATAAAGTTGTTTTAGATTATTTCAGTCTTGCCAAGTAGGCATTGCTTTAGTCATTAAAAAAAAAAAAAAAAAAACAAAAAACTGACCAAACAAAGAAAAACCCCCCAAACAAACAAAAAACACACCCAAAAAAAAAACAACCTCCCAAACCAACCAAACAAACAAAAACCCACCAAACCCCTCAGATCTAGCTTGCTCAGGTGGATGGATAGTCCTCTGTTATCTCTTAAAACATGACTAAGAAGACTTTCTGTCCCTTTTTTAGCCACATAACTCAGAATTTTTTTCACCAATGTCAACCTGATTGTTCCCAGCAGAACATTCATGGGGCTTAGCTCCTCTCCTACTGCAAAGATTCTTAAGATTTGTTTTTAATCTAAACAGACTTTACTTTCATTTCTTTGGCCTCTTGCTTGTATTTTCCAAACAAAAGTGCTATGTCTGTAAAACACCTTCTGGTGACAATGTGACACTGAACATGTCTTTTGTCTTTTGGACAGGTATTGGCTTCCAGTGTAGCCCAAGTGTTCTTCAGCACAACTTCCTTGGAACATCTGTCTGGGAGTTCTTAAAAATCAGGCCACAGGGGTGTCACCTGAGGATACTATTAACATTAATATCTTAATATGTGAATTTACTATTTAAAATTCTTATCTCTTAAGCTTTTATATACAAGCTGTCAGCTTCACCAGTCTGGTTGTTATATTTATGAAATAAAGGATTCTTTAATAAGGTACATGAATGCCTGGACTGCTCTTGCTTCCTCTAGGCAGAGTTCCCCTGTGAATTGTGCAGTGGTAAGAATTTGATCTATTTATATCTTGAATAAACATTCTTTTATTTTAAAATTTTCAGACAAAAACAGATAAGTGAACTTTTCCTCTATGCGATATGCAGTCTTTCAAATTAATGAGATCCTAGTGAAAAGCTTGCTTTCAAAATCAACTGGTATTTGTATTATCAAGATCAGAATGCAGAATCTGGTGTGAAGACTCAAAATGTATGTTGTGCTCAAAGACCTCCTGCCATACTGAACTGCTGTAACCAAATCTGATCCCTGTTAAGTTAGGAAGATACTGAACAAAATGTCACAAGAATGCTTCTTGCACTTTGTGAGGACTTGGAATCACACATGCACTTTGGGTCTCTAATGGCTCTGGCAGTAATTGTGGGAAGAAAAGCAGCTATGCCAGAAAGTCAGAATCCAAGAGCAAGAAACACTGGGACTGGGACAGATCTCAGCATTGCACAAGTCATATTAAATGGGTGCCAAGAATGATTACTCAGAGGCCAGTAGCCCAAAGATACTTGGCTTCTCTTCTAACTTTTGATCATCCTGTTCCAAACACGTATAAACAATACCTAATTGTAGGAAAGCTGGGAGGCAATTTTTAAATCCGAGGAGTATGTAAAAGGGTAAAGGAAACTCTGATGTTAATAATGGGAGAACAAAGCTTAAGAAGTACTATCTGAGCAGCCTCAAGGGGCTTGACAGCAAATTGGCTAACAACTCTGGAGCATGAGTATGCTGTGGAGTGAAAGTAGGAGAAAAGTAAAGATTCAAATAGATGCTAAAAATAACTAAGAACTAAAACCTAGTCAAGTGCGGTGGGTTGACTCTGGCTGGACACTGGGTGCCCACTGAGTTGCTCTGTCACTCCCCTCCTCAACTGGACAGGGGAAGAAAATACATCGAAAAGCTCATGGTTTGAGATAAGGACAGCGAAAGATCATTCACCAGTCTCTGTCACAGGCAATATAGACTTGTGATAGGAAAATTAATTTAATTTATTGCCCATTAAGGAACATAGGATAATGAGAAACAAAACAAAATATCAAACCGACTTCATACACACACCTTCCTTCTGGGCTCTACTTCCCTCCAAACTCTTCTACCTCCTGCTCCTTGGTGGCACAGGGGATGGGGATGGGGGCTGTGGTGAGTTCAACAAGTGCTGCCTCTGAAACTCCTTCCTCCTCAAGGACTCCTCACTCTTTCCCTGCTCCAGCATGGGGTCCCTCCCATGGGAGACAGTTCTCTATGAACTTCTCCAGCATGAAGAAGGTCAGCCTGCCTCACCATGGTCTTCGTCACGGGCTGCAGGGGAATCTCTCTTCTGGCCCTTGGAGCATCTCCTCACCCTTCTTCTGCACTGACCTCGGTGTCTGCAGAGTTGTTCTCTCACACATTCACACTACCATCCCTCCCAGCTGTTGCACAGGGCTTTTTTACCCTTTTTTAATTATGATACCACCATCACTGGTGGCTTTGGCCAGTGATGGGTTCCCCTTGGAGTCAGCTGCAGCTGGCTCTGTCACACATGGGGACAACTTCTGGCAGCTTATCAGACAAGCTACACTTGCAGCCTTCACCCCCCTGGCCACATAAAACCTACTACAGAAAGGAAAATATTGTGGATACGTGAAATAATAAAACATCAGGAATACTTCAGGTCGCTTTGACTCTTATGAAATCAGCATTACCCAACAGGCTCATCAATTCTCTGTGGAGCTTACAGTGTTTGGGATAGTATGACCTTTAATTGTAGAGTCAAGCTTCAGTATGAGTACTTCAGCTTTCATCTCTGAGGAAAGGTTTCCCTCTAATAGGCTATAGTAAAAAAGTGGAGAAAAAAAAATGCAATGAATACAGTCTCATAATTTTAGTGAGGTTAATTTATTATTCCTGGGGGCTGTGGGCTTGTGTGTGTTGAAAAATTCCAGGTTTTGCAAAAATTTATCATCTTCTGGGGGATTTCTAGTGGCTATATTTTAAATATTGGAATACATCATTATTACAAAATTCTTGAGAGCAAACAGTATTTAAAAAAAGATTTTCTCTTTCTTTAGCTGTAGCACATTGGTAATAATTTAAGAACTACATGCAGAAAGGAATCCAATCTTTACAGCTTTTTTGTAAAAAAATTAAAAGGAAAGTACAAGAGTCTGTGCTGTCTTAGCACTTAGCAGTTTTCAAATAAGGCATATATATTTCCTTAAAATAGATTATTACAGACTTCCAAAAAGTGCCTGGAGAGGCAGATTTCCTCCTTTGGTTTTTTAAAGATCTGTTACATTTCAGTGGGGGTTTCTGTGTTTCAATTCTGTTTTTTTACCTCAGAAGACATTTGGGCACCACTTCTAAAGGGCCTCAAAAATTAACTCCTTTTCCTACAGTTTCTAATCACATAAACGCAGGAAAGTGTTATAATAAATATTCTATAAACAGCCATATTTTGATGGATTAGCACTTCTGATTCTTCTATCCTTGCACTTATTTTCAGGCAACAATCTAACTGAAAAAGTAAGGAAACATTCTGGAATATGCAGCTGTATCAGTAACATCTAGGGAACCAGCTGCTCTTTAAAAATAATCTGAATAAAAGTAAGTGAATTCAGTGCAAAAAACTCCTATTGCTTACGAGGATAATGTTCTGTAGTGATTCCCCAGTGTCACAGGGTTTCTCTGCACAGAAAAGTACATGAACAAAACAAGGAAGACAACCCTTAATCATGAATCTGACAGGCCTGACCTTGTCTGTGTCGTTAAGATGAGATCAGGTCCAAGAGAGGATTTCTCAATTGCTTTGTTTTGTACATTGCTATTTCTGGTGTCTCATCATCCATCTAGCAATTACAAATTCTGACACTTACAATGCTGCCCAAATCACTAATTACTTCACACTATATAGGTGCTTTAATATTGGCCTATTTAAAAAGAATAATTCAACAGCAGCTGAAGGCTTGATGAAAAAACAAACCTAAAAATGCAGTAGTTGCAGTCTAACACCTTCAGTGTAGCAGTATATTAGCCCTTGTAATAGCAATAAAACTGCTTTCAAGAAGTACTTTATTATACTTTAATTTAGCAAGAGTATTCCAAGTTTAGATGTATTACCACAAGGCAGTTCATAATAACTTTTAGGACAATACAATGGATTGCAACTTCTTGAAAGGGTGAGGTTGCATTCATGTGTAATAAATAGACTCGTATGTTTTCATTGTAAATCATGGTTTTTCGCTAAGGGACAAGGCAATGAACAGGATTTTGAGGTTATATTACTTTTGCTATATCATAAGAGCTTCCAGGAGTATCTGTTTTTCATGACATGCCATAGTTATCACTTTTTTCAAGGTTCCTATTGTGTTTGTTTAAGGCTTATCTGAACTGCTCAACGGTATTAAATATCTTACTACACTCTGAGGTTTCCACATTACGTAAACCATTTCTCCTCTTATCCCAAGTCATGCCTTCATTTGAACAGAAATTTGGGCTGAACTGGCAGCTCTGACTGATGACTGCAGATCCCAACCTTCCTTCCTTCCCTCCTGCTTCAGCACACCTGCTTTCTGTGATTGATTTCCTGAAAGCTGCTCAGAAGAAAACACCAGATTAAGTGAGGCTGAGCAAATGGGAATGAATACTGACTTAATAAGATTGTTTTGCTGTTCTGTGTACTTTATTAATGTTTGGAGAGTGCTGAAAGCTCAATTACATGCCCTGTGATTGAAGAGTCTGCTCTGTGTTCAGATGTGATTGGTAAAGAGAACCAGAGTGCTTTTTTACTTCAGCAAGAGCTGTGGGCAATTGCTGAAATTAAAGTTTTAATCTGGGGTGTCTCAGTTTCAATTGCTATGTTAAATTATACAAAATAAAATCCAGGTAAGCCCAGAAACCCTGTTTATATAGACCAAAACTGGTACAATAAATGCAGTCACCTTTTAAGAAGTATAGAGATATGACCCTCTGTGTAGGAAATGATCTTATATTTTAGTTAGGATAGAAGTTTCAAGCTACAATAGTAAGTCCAACACTCAGTGCAGTGAATAGCTGATTGGGATTTTTCCAATTCAGTCAGCATACCAAATTAATACACTTGCACACATCCTCACATTATTTGCATAAAAAATCAATTGTAAGGCAAAGTCCTGAAATCTTCTCTGGCGCCAGGAATTTATCTGAGAGAGGATCCAATAAAAAGTGTTCAAAGTCTGTCCGAATTGAAACATAGCCGGGAAAACCATGTTCACAAATGATTAATTGAAAAATTCCCTCTCTGAGGCAGGACACATAGATGTCACCCTACAATATTCCATGTTATTGTAAAGAGCTTTTAGCTTATTCTGCTTTATATGAATTGTTAAAAATGCAGAACAGAAAAACTTTGGAATATTTTTTGTTATTGCTCTGACCTCAGAAATAAATCAAAACAGAGGAGGATGAATCCATAGTTTAGAATTCAGTTGAAATTATTCACATAAAGGACTAAGATAATATTGTTCTACTTTAAAAAGTGAGGGAAAATTATTATAGCGATTTTATCCAGAAATAAAAGTAAATCATAGCTTTGGAGCTGCAATTAGAATGACTGAGCAGAACTGTTCTCGCTGCTGCTGTCTGCCAGGTTCCCTGGTGGAGATGAGAAATATTCCAGGAAATTGCATGGGCAGCACTGGCAATCCAGGAGGTATTTCAACCATAGTTAGGGTTTTGCTGTCCACCAGTCCAGACAGGCAAGTGCGAGAGAGAAAGAAAAGAGAAAATGTGCAGAGGAGAGGCCCAGCTACAAAGCAAGATATAACAAATTCAGTGGGAAACTACTGCACTTGAACACTGTTAAAGTAATACAGACACACAAGCATGGATCTTTATAAAATTTTAATTAAACAACAAAAAAAAAGAATCCTCAGCCTTCACACACAAGTCAGCAGTGGTGTTGCAGTGAAAGAAGATGGCTGCTATAAGCAGAGATCTGGGATGGAACATCTGCACAAACAAATTAGGAGAGAAGGAAACTCACAGCAATGTGAAAGTGGCAAATGTTTGAAAAGATGCTAACATAGTCAGTCATCTTCTGTCAGTAACCACATCTTCTTTCGCCAAAGTGAACTCCTTCACAGCTATTCTAAAACCTTGGGTTCTTGTTTTCAAAATATTTTTCCTTGGGTGTATGATGGTTAAATCCTCTCTTCCTCTCTGCTGTTCCACTGCTTGGTGTTTTGGGCATCAAAGGAGTGAAATGGGACAGGCTGAGAAAGAATCTGAACCCTGATCTGCCGCCCCTAACTCTACATTCCTAACCACCAGACTCCTGCACATAGTGAAAGTACTTTTGCCAAGAATGCATAACCCATCACCTGTGCTTGGGTCCATCCCATTAACTAAGATGTATATGTCAGCATAACGAATCCCACTCCAACAGCCTGTTCTGGAGCCCAAAACCATCAAACTTTTGTATATAATCTGGTCCTGTGTATGAACGTGAAGAACTGCTTCTCAGACTACTTATGTTTATTCTTCTTAAGTTCTCACCTGAAACTTAAATAGCTGAAGTTGAGAGGAACTTTATTTTAGTTGTTAAGTAGTTTGAATTTTTTAGAAGGATGACCGTGTTTTTGACTATCCAGTCTTCCATCCAGGTCCACATGCAAGCCTTGACCCCACAGTCTGAAATCAGTCTTAGTACACAGGCAATATCTTTGTTAATTTGAAGCTGGGAGGTGATATGAACTCTGTTCTGAGCTAACTCGAGGAAATAGGTAAGTACCAGGGAAGAATTAATAAATGCCTCCCTTTTGTCAAGGAAAGTCGTGCCTCAGAGTTTTCTGTGAAGAAGTGACCAACAGTGGACAAGGGAAACCTGTGAATCAGTTACTTCAGTTTGAAAAAGTTGTTTAAATCAGCTATCCACAAATATGATTGAAGAAACCAAAGTGACAAACATGAGGAGGAAAATCCTTAAATGAGTAAAGAACTGTACAAAAGCTGGGCAACAGACCTCAAGTAGAAGTAATCAGGTTTTTTGAGTTTGATGTCGTTCTTTAATTTTTAACTTTGGGGCGGTCTTATGAGTAGTTTGACTAGCCAAAATTGGGAGATACAAATATTTGGAAAGATAGGTCTTGTGTGCAGATGTTGTTATTGCTGCTAGCTGTTTGGCACACCAGTGCTGATTTGTTGTGTAGGTGTACTGCTTTTCATGTATGTAGAGAATAAGGAATCTCTACCCCCAGAGGCTGTGACAAATATATTCAAACTGAGTGGCTTAATTAAAGGAGTCACAAAGAGTTTCTTCGTGAGCATAGTTGAATGAAAGTTGAGTATCTTCCTTGTTTGAATATCAATTTGAATTACAAAACAAGCCACAGGAGTATCTTAACAGTGAAGTACATTTTTTTCAATTTTACAGGTTGGTTTGTTTACAAAGGGACTCACAATTAATATTAGTCAGAGCCTCAAAGATCCGGGAGTGTGGCTTTTGTGAAAAATTTTACATTTTATTTCCTATTTAGGAAATATTGGAAATATTCCTATTTCAAATGACCACTAATATTTACAAACAGCTTCCACCAATTTATTCTCCAATTTATGGTTCTATTTTCCACTATTATTTTACCCTTTAAGAGTAAAAAGATCTTTAATTTAAAATAGATCCCTCTTCTATGCAACTAATAGTTCTCTTACTGTACCCAACTATTAGTTTTCTCTTATAAATAACCATTCATACTGTCTTTCCTATCAGCCCCCAGCTTTTAGATTTCTTTCTGCAAAGAAATATGTTTCCCCAAAGCAGCTCTTTTTTCTGCTCAATAGCATGTTTTTCTAATATTTTTCATATCCTCTTTCATACTGCAGTACCACTCCCCTTGTCCTCTTTTTCTCCTTGCTGGTGTGATATTTTGTTACTTGTTTACACTGACCTCAGCAAATCACTGAGTTCCCACAGTCATGCTTCCCCTAGTTTTAATTCCAAAGAAAAGACTGCAGGATTTCTGACCAAGATAACTGACTGCTATATCACCCTTGGTGGGAAGGTTGCAGATAACACAGCACAAGCATTAAAAATGCAATGTGGTGACAGGATCACCAGAAGCTCTTTCAGACCCTGGTTACACAAAAATCCTCTGGAATTTTCCCACTAGAATATCTTCTCCCAGTTGTCATCCTCTTGCCTTTGAGCTCCCTGTTGCCCAATATTCTGATTCTTAATCTAATCCCCGAAACGTCAAAGAATCTGAAGGATCAACGATTGAAAGAAGCACTAAAGAAGGGAGTGCCAGTGTGTGGTACATAAGAAGGTACAAAATTGGCTCAGTTTTAAGAGAGGCTTCCCTATGCTGTGGAAGATCTGATTAAGTTCTAGATTTTTCACTGATTTCTTAATTGTCACTTTCAAGCTACTTAGCTCCATACCTTCGTAACACCCCTAAGTGTTGCAATGCTTTGAATTAATTTTTAACATCTCATGTATCTCCTAGTGTGAGCTACACATCCTTCACACAAAGCACAAACAAGGGAACATAGAAGAATCAGTGCCACCCAGTCCCAATATTCCTCAATTCTTTATGACACTTTTTTATTTTGCAGTATCAACAGTCCTAGAATAGGTGAACAACATTTTTTAGGGTGCTTGTAACGTCTAAATAGTGGTTAAAGGTACCCAAAGTATCTCTAGCTTAGCTAAATTTATCTCCCTCTTTGCTCTTTGAAGAACATCAGGACTCTGGAGAAACAATTCAGACCTCTGGAAATTTAGACCTCTTCTGCCTTCTATATACTCCAGGGGCAAGCTGAACTGACTACCCTCCTAATCTCACTGAATCTACCAAATAGCTGGATTTTTGCCCCAAATCCTCTTGAGGAATCTGGAGCACAAATCTTGCTACCTCAGGCTAATGCCAGGGATAAATGTATATGCAGATATAACATCAGAGTGACTGGGAGTAGAGCAGAGAATGAGTGCTGTGCTTGTAGGAAAGGATGAGATATTGCAACTGCTGGCAGTGAGACCAGGGCTATTCTTCTGTGTCTTCACCTAGGGGAAAAGCCATTGGGATCTTCTTGCCCACATATGAGGGCCTCATCATAATATTCCTTTTTCGAGTCTTCCATTTCGTTTCAATGCTGAAACTTTCTCTTTTCCTTCACAGAGATGGAGCACAAGGTCCTCTTTTGTTTCTTAAGGCATGCATGACCAAAACGGTTCTTACAGCATATAATAATGATATTTAAAAACAAAAGAAAAGAAAAAGCAGTGTAATCACTCTAATTAAGAATAAGTACTTACTATAATTATTCCTTAAGAAAAAAACCTTAAATGATCCCAGTTTGCACAAATGATGGTTGCACCATGTTTGCACAAAATATTTTTTAATTAGCACAATGCTCCCTAGTCTAGAATTGCAGGGTGTGGACCAAATATTCCACACTGCCCAGGCTGCATGTTCTGGACCTTCACCACCTTCAAAGCATCATTCTGGCAAATGGTACAGAATCTGCAATCCTGAGTCAGCTCTTTTGGAGCACAATGGTGAAAACTCCCACTGTTTTGTGGAGGGTTTTTGTTTTTGTTTTAATTTCTAAGGTTTCTCTTTTGCATGTTTCATAAACTGCACCAATGCCTACAGCTAAAGACACAGATGGCGACCTGCAGCCTGGCACTTTTAAAGGCAGTGCTTAAGCCTTGCAAGTCTTGGAAGAGCACAGTAATCACCCATGTCACAATTTCCAAGGAGGTGGCATCCCTAAGACTTCTCGTACCGAATGACTCAGAGAGTTTCATGAATTTTGTCATTCTGCCACAGAGTTTTAAAAAAGAAAGTTGCATAAATCAAGGACCACTATTTAACCACTGAGGCTGAAAACCTTTTACCTCCAGCAACAGTGCCACTGATTCTAATTTGTCTTGACTTTGACAATTAAAAGTACTTTTGCAGAAAATTGATATTTATAAAGAAAACGTCTATATTTTGAGGAGGGTCAGAAAACTTGACTGGTTTGAAATAGCCATTGTGTAAATTTTTCTGTTTCATAGTTAGTTATCTGTTATTACCCATATACATAAACTATATTTGTGATCCCCCAGAATACTTCAGATCATAATCAATGTAAATTATTTTTCTCTGCCTGTTTTAAAATGTACTTTGGATCATCCCAGAGTTTCTGCTAGATTAAACAGATAAAACAGGTTAATCTGGTGCACTGCTGACATGAATGTTTCACTTGTGCTCTTAACAAATATGGGAGTTAAGTTCCAAAGCTAAAAAACAATAATTTCAGTTTGGAAAGTGCAGGGCTTAAGCTGCTTTCAAGTCCTGTTTTCAGGACACATGTACTTTCTCCTAAGTCACCACAATAGCCTGTGATTTTCCAAATTTGATTTACAATATCACAAAGACTTGAGGCACAGGAGAGAAGCTGTTCCAACCACATCTTGGACACCTTCAGGAGACAGATTTGAGGTTAATCTTTAGTAGCACATACAAGGAAAACTACTCCAATTAAACAGTCTCCAGGGTAAATGAACAAAGAACTATATTCAAGAGGAAGTATCAGAAAAGACACAAAAATAGCTTATGCATTATGAGTAAGACTCATGACAGGAAAGCCAGAAGTGAAGAGTCACATGAAAAAGACTACTTTCAGACACAGCCAAGGAAAACCTTCACTCAGGGTTGATCATTTAGATTACCTGAATTAACCATAGAAAAAATATAAGCTTAAACAAGGCAAAAATTTCTTTTGAGCATCAACATGTACGTAGTGTTGGTTTTCAGTCAGATGGGCCACTGGCTTGGGAAAGTACCCAAATGACCACAGTGGTGGCTAGTAGTTGTGTATCACATTTCTAGACCCAGAGAAGAGCAAATCCCCTCTGGTACTTGTGCATGACAGCTAATTAAACCAAAGTCTTCTCATTTGAGGAGTCCTATAAGTGTTAGCAGGACCAGAAATCTTGTTCTACAGTACACTCCTGGCAGCAGAGAAGGTCAATTTTTTCTAAACCCCTAAATTCACATTTGTAAATCACCTTGCAGTCAGCATCTTCTTATGAGGAGCTCCATATTTTGTTACTGACTTGCTCAAAACTCACTTGATGGAAGAACCACCCTAAATAGGATTATCTTTGTTGCCTTTGCACAATCCTAGAGCTTTGTGCATTGCACAGTTGTACATCTGTCTGTACTCAAAGAGCAAGACTGTGGCCCACAGAGAAAGACTTGAAAGCATTTTTGCAAGTCTTTGTCTTGTTTTCTGAAAAGTTAGGGTCGAATTATGAAGTCAGCCCTACTAAGTGTTTTGAACTCACCCAACTGAGTTAATTTCTATTGATATGAGCAGCAAATGGTTAAGTTCATTGATTCCGGTTGAACTCCACGTCTGTAGTCAGCCAGAGTTTGTTCCTGGATCTTAGACAAGGGATTTATTCTAAAAGCTTGATATTCTTAATCCAAAGAAAAAAAATAGTTATATATTTTCCCTCAGTCACAGTGATATTCTAAGGAATAATTCCTTAAAAGCTCCTCTGAGGTCTTTAGAAAGGGCATGCTTAATTAATTACTATTATCATCATATATTGTGTTGAAGGCTCAGTGGAGAATTTGTGCTTTTAAAAACAACCAGTTTCTTTGAAGGGAATAAAATAAGAATGTTGACATCTAATTATGAAGTCTGAGGGCTGATAGGTGTAAAGAGGCCACAGCACAAAGGATTGCTCTACGCAGCAGGTGGTAACACACATTACATAATTGTGTGTTACAGGCATTTAGAAGGTGATGGCCACACATTTTTTAATTAAGTGGTGAGACAATTTACGTCAGATGGTCAGCTTGGACACCATTCCTGACTGATGAGAGAGTCCCTTCAGCAGAGGCACAGCTTACTGACTGCTGCCAGTCAGAACTGAAACATGAGCTCCTGGGAAGGAAAGGGTTTCTGCACAGGGAGGACACTGAACTGTCCCTTTTGTAGCAGAAGATCTCCTGAAAAAGCAGTTCAGCACATATATACAAAAAGAAAACTTGAGCATTCATTTCTTCTTTTGCTGTGTTATTTTAAGCATTTTTTGTGTAACCAGGTTGTTGATGTCAGCCCTTTATCTGTTCTTTCTTCTTGATCATTACAACCAATCATTACAACCCCTTTTTATAACTTGATTAATTTCCAGCTGGATATGTTCCCTAGTACAGCAAACCTGAAGCAGTACAAGCAGAGGGAATACATAGAATGATAAAAGTGTAGGAGTCACCTAATTATTTTAAATGCATATTTTTATGCCAAATATCTAAACATGGCATGTGGCAGATGAATGGGCAAGTTAATCCCATCCTCTTAGTTAAGTTTGCAACATAATCCAGACACCAGTGGGGCTTCTTTAGTGTCAAACAGAATCAATAAAGAGTTTCTAGAAATCTCCTAGAAGGAAACCCATGTTCTAAAAGGTCATGTTTAATATCTTCATCACTCACTAGTAAAATGTAGTTTTTATCACAGCTCGTATAAAGGGCAGCATTGTATTTCTGAGCTAGGGATCAGATCTAGAAAGAGATTTGAATCCGAAGAATCACCACCTGTTTCCTATCTCACCCAGGGAACAACAACAACAACAAAAAAAAAGCCATACCAGTATATGTTGTAGATGATTGTCTGAAGAATTGCTTTCACAAGGCCAAACTCCTCATGGTGCCATGGTTAATCTCCCAACTCAAATTGCTCTGCCCAAGTCTGCTGGAATTCAGGATTCAACTGACTCAGCAATAATTTGTCAGGTGAAATACAGCTGCATAAGCCAGAGGCAAAATTTGATTTAGTAAAAATGAGAGCCTCCAAAACTCTTAAAACTCTTATCTGAAAGCAAGAGAATTTATAGGGAAAAAAAAAAAAAAGAAAAAAAGGGGAAAAAAGGGAAAAAAAAGGAAAAAAAAGAAAAAAAAAGAAAAAACCCCTAAAATTAAATAAGTAAGAATATAAAGGAAAGCAATTTACAAGAGTGCTAAAAAAAAGAAAAAAAGACTGAAAGCAAGGATAGGACTGAGTTGCTAATGGTCTGTATTACAGTCTTATTTAAGCCTAATAATTACTGGTAATAGTCCCCACCGCCTTGATGACGGTTGCATGATACTAGATGAGAAATATTTTCTTCTCATCCATGGCTTTGAAGGAATACACAGATAATTCCCTTCCCTTCCCTTCCCTTCCCTTCCCTTCCCTTCCTTCCCTTCCCTTCCCTTCCCTTCCCTTCCCTTCCCTTCCCTTCCCTTCCTTCCCTTCCCTTCCCTTCCCTTCCCTTCCCTTCCCTTCCCTTCCCTTCCTTCCCTTCCCTTCCCTTCCCTTCCCTTCCTTCCTTCCCTTCCTTCCTTCCCTTCCCTTCCCTTCCTTCCTTCCCTTCCCTTCCCTTCCCTTCCTTCCCTTCCCTTCCCTTCCCTTCCCTTCCCTTCCCTTCCTTCCTTCCTTCCCTTCCCTTCCCTTCCCTTCCCTTCCCTTCCCTTCCCTTCCCTTCTCTTCCCTTCTCTTCCCTTCCTTCCTTCTCTTCTCTTCTCTTCTCTTCTCTTCTCTTCTCTTCTCTTCTCTTCTCTTCTCTTCTCTTCTCTTCTCTTCTCTTCTCTTCTCTTCTCTTCTCTTCTCTTCTCTTCTCTTCTCTTCTCTTGCCTTCAATGTGCCACTATTGAGAAGATTTTGGTTTTCATTTTACACTTTCCTCTCAACTAGTTTTAGACTGCAGTTAAATTGCCCCTTAGTCTCTACGAACACATTTACCAGCAGTTTTTTGTGGTCAGAAAGTCAAAGCTAATACAAATTCACACTATTAAGAAAGTTCATGCAATTTCATAGTATAAAGACCAATTTTTAGTTCTATAGTTAGGGAATGAGATTTTCCTAACATACACTTGTCTGGATTCTCTGAGATTTATACTGGAACATGTTCACCAACAGAATCTAAAGACTTCTTGGATCGTTTGCAACTAACTTCCCCTCCCACTAAAAACCTCCTATAGGAACATGAGTTTGTGATCAGGATTTCTGCACTGATTTTCATGCCATTTGCCCGTATTTTGATTCAGACTTTGAAGCTGATGGGGCTCTCATTTTATGATCATCTAATTCTGTCAGAATTATGTTAGAAAGGGCATAGATCATACTGACAGAATGAAAACTTTCAGTTTGGTGTTGCCTCAACAGAAGATCTTTCTAGTGAGCACCCAGCATACCAAGACAGCCAACTGTACTACTGCTCATGCTACAACAGTGAGTGCAGGGGAGCCATGAAAACCAGTCAGAGCTTTGTGGAACCAGATTTCCTGCTCCTAACTCCCTTCCTTTTTCTTAGGGTTTTGAGAAGAGTGCCTGTGCCTTACAGCATGGTCACCGCTTTGTGGGCAGTGAAGTACAACCACACATTTATTTCAGTTCAGCTGAGAGGCACAGAGTGGCTGCCTAAGCCTGCCTCTGTATGTTTTCATAATCTCATCACCATTCATTCCTTTCTGTTTCTTGTATCACCTCAGCCTTCTGCTGTGAATTTGTCTTATCTTAGACTGAGCCTTCTGCCAAAAATTGATTATCCTTCACTGGTGCACTTGCCCAGGATTGCTTTGAAACTGGCATCAAGCCACAACCATATCAACTCCAAACACCACTGGACTTTCACTTCTGTGCTAACCCAGCAACCTGCATTTGAAAACACTTTGTAATAAAAGCAAGATATATTTAGTGTAGCCCATGTTATTGTACTCTCTCTGAGAGTAGTCCCATTGAATTCTGCAGCTTGCAATGTGCTGGGGGTCAGTTGGTTTTTTAATCACAGCTCAGCCTCATCAGGGTGTCACAGCTTTGACCAGGGCTGCTTAGTCCAGAGCCCAAACTTGTGGTGCCACAAGTGCCAGCAAATCTCCAAACTCGCTCCCTTTGCTGTGTGACCAGTGCTTTCCCACCTTTTTGAATGGCATTACACTAAACATATTGCCACATGAAGAAAAAGTAGGTATTGTTAAATTTTACAGAGGCACAGAGAATCTGCTAGCTGTGCCTTTCTTTTATCTCAGGTCAGAAAAAACTAACCCAGCACAGAGTATCTAAAATAAATATTTTTTTAATATTTAACTAAGCTTATCAGGAATAGTGGATCTGGTAAGCAACAAGGTGTACTTCTAATATTGCTTGCTGTTATTACATAATCCCTGTTATTTAATCATATAAATGGCAAAGATAAATGGAAAACTATAAAGTTATACATAAATATAAAATATATTTTTATTATATACAATAAAAATAAACATAAACATACTAAATCTGTATATAAATGTAAAAAATATTTTTATTACATAAAATAAAAATAAATATTAAAAATATAAGTAGAAATAATAAAAATTGAATTGGAATATATGACCATTTATGTGGAAAAAAGCTATTTGCATTCTATTATTGGATATTTTATAACAATCTTATTATGTGTGTATTTGCCAGTAACGGGTAAGAATCCTATTTTATGTCCATCAAGAACCAAAATGAAAGCTAATTGGTTTATTATTGTTTGTCAATAACTGCACTTACAGTAGAGAATTCTGAGACTTTTTTGACAGGATACTGTGATAAATGTGTGTGCACAACTTTTGATGAAAACCATGTATTTAGAAATATTTATAATACATCTTTCATTATGGAAGTGAATTATTAAATATATATGTAATTCAAATTTATATCTATAATTTATATCTGGAAAATCTGCTATGGCAGAAATGAAAATGAAGTGGTACCAGAAAAAGTCAGGCTGAAAGCAGGACACCAGCAAGATGAGCAGCCTGGAGTTGTTCACCTACTTGATAGCAGACTGGAGAGCTTTTTATTTTTTAGCATTAGCATTTCCCCAATGTTCTGCTACAGCAGAAAGTTACCTGCTGTAACAGCTCATTTAAATTATTAATCCAGTGCACTGTTTTCTTTGCAAAGTGACACAACTAGACTACACAAAGGTTTGATTTTGGATATCTTGTTTGCCATAGTGGAACATGGCCAGAAAGATCCCTTTGTACTAAGGAGGACAGAGCTGATTATGTGCTACATACACTGAAATACTCTAAATCACATTTTAAGTGGATTATTTAATATCCACTGTGTGAGGCTAAAGAACTCAATTCTTCAGTTTGCCAAGCATGATGAATTTCCTCCTACCATTAGCAAAGGCTGTTCACAGTCCCAGAGATGTGTCCATGAATTTTCAATGGCTGTGATGGGTCATGGCAGTGAGCACTGTTTGCAGAACTGTGAGGACTGTAGCACGAGTTTACTGCTGAATCAGACATTTTGAAATGTGTAATCCAGCGATTGCACAAGTAGCCTTTTTTCTAAAACAAGTATATTTTTAAAGGAACACTGAAATTCTCAACAAAATGGAACTGTGGTTATTATTTTTAAAGACATTCTAGGTGGCTGCTGTGGCCTTTAAAGCAGCTGGCTGTCTCTGCAGTGCTTGATAGAAACAGGTTTGACTAAGTCTCTAGCTGTCCTCTGGGAGTGGCACAGAACGGCAGTGACCAGCTGCATTTTGTGTAGTGCTGCTGAGAACAGCGAGTCAATATTTGTACAAACAGTGTGTCCTTGTTGTTCTACTGAGGGGAAAAAAATTGTGCAGCTTCCAACTGTGTCTAAATTTGAGCCTTCCTGCATCTTGAAGAGTAATCACATTTTTGAGTTAAGTAAGCAGGAAGTGGCATCTAGTCACTGAGCAATCAGGGGAAGGACCTGTGCTCTAGTAAAATGCCTTGGGTTTGCTGAGCCACAGGTGTGGGAAATGCAGGGACCCCGGAATAACTGCTCCTCTGAAACAGTCTGTGACAGCGTGTGATTGCAAGAATTTACTGCAAAGAACTCAAACCCCCTTATATCCACCCACAGTGTAATAAATTTCTCAAACTCTCTGTTGCATTTAGTCACAAATAATGAAGGAGAAAACAGAAACAACCGAGTGGTCCGTGAGTGTGTTCATTACATATACATGAGCATGTTAAAGATAATTAAATACCTTCTGCTACTATTTCAGCTTCAGCATGGAAGCAACCCCACTGACATTCTTGTTCCTTAACAATTAAGGGCACAGAAGGATATTCCACACTGACACAGGGCAGATTAGCAGATTTGGAATAAATTCCCCGGAGCGAGAAGAATAATACAGAGCAGCAGTAATTCAAAAATCCGGACCAGGTTCCCACTTTTTTCTATTTTAGAAAAGCACTGCTATGTTTTCCTTCTGTATCTTTTCGGACTTTGCTTTTCTTTGCTTTTCTTGGATTTTTTTTGTTTTCATTACAGGTCATAGGAATACTTCTTTCCAATTTTTTTTTCTTTTTTTTTTTTTGCTGTGGGACTGCCTTTGAATGTTACAATGGAATGGCAAAGCATAAGAACCACAGCAGCCTCTGTCTCAGTCTTGAGAAAGAATCTAAAAAACTTCCAGCGATAATATATCCCCTTCACCAAGCTTTGTGCTCCCCGGGAAGAGCACCATATTCTCCCTTTCTAAAGAGAAAACCAAATCTTTCAACGTGTTTGTGATCCATTTGGTTTGGGTCTTTAGCAGGGAATGTTGTGCAAATGCCAAAAAGTCAGTCAGAACCAAGAAGCTGCTGGTTGTGCTGGACAGAGGACTCTGGAGAGCAAAAGGCTGAGTGGCTGCAAGGCAGAGGGAGGGTAAGGAAGCTCAATCTCATCCATCTCTTCACATTGACAGAGGGAAACAGCTCCAGCAAGAAGCATTCTGTAAGCTGAAAAGTCAACATCCCACATGGGGAAGGGCAAACCAGACCTGGAAAGTCCCTTTACAACTGGAAATGGGTTTGGGGGTTTGGTGTTTTGAAGTGGATTTTTGGGTTTTGTTTCACTTTTCACCAAATCGTAACATTTACACTGGTGATGTAATGCAGCAGAAGAAAAATTCACAGGCATAGTAACAAAAATTCATTCAATTCAACTTGGTATTTAAAGGGGTGAAAAAGCATAACCTTACACTCTCCAATATCTATTACTTCTAAGGAAGGTTTCAAAACCTCAGTCCAGTAAAGATTGAAAGACTAAATTCAGGAACTGTTACCTAAAATATGAAAATTTAAATGTTCCTAAACAATTTATTTAAAATAAGACATAGCAAGCCTGCCTCTCAATAATTACAATATCATCAAAGATACAGAATTATTTTAAAGACAAGCACAAATATATATTTTTCATTCAAAAATCAGATTGGTAAGTAATTGAATTCTCACAGAAAGTATCTATGTTTTCCAGGAACTTCGAATTACTTCACTGGCTTTCAAATCTAGGTACAAATCTAGGCAAATAAATCAGAAGTAAGCTGGCACTAAGTATTAGCCTGTATTAGTTTATATCCAGTTTCTATACAACTAGAACATCAAAGCTTACTAAAAATCATACACATATATCATTTAAACACAGTTCCTTTTTTTTTTTTTTGTAATTTTTATGGTATTTGTAGTAGCAAAATACAGCAGTTACTCAAAATAAAAACATCAAGAGCAATTGTGTTTCTCTAAGTAAAAGCCATGTAGCCTCTCTCAAAAACACTTAAAGAGCTCACCATGAAATTATACTGCTAGCAGAAAATGTAGCCACTGCTCAAGTGAAGCAGTAGTATGAAAAATTCAGACAAGTAGCATTTGAAATTACGACTTTCATAAAGCTTCTCAGGAAATGCATAAAAATATTCACTATGTCAACAAGAAAATACTAATGAGAAGGTACAGCCAGAGATGTTTTTTAGTGCATTAAAGGAAATTTCCCCAATACATTCCTTCTTGGAGAGTAATTTCCAACAGTTATCCATAATGGGGAAGAAAATTTCAGAAGCAGCATTCACTGATAAAGAGAATCACCACTAAGGCAACAGATAATCATCCGTGGGAAGTGCAAGTTCTTGACTTTGT
Organism: Entomyzon cyanotis; assembly: GCA_024500445.1. NCBI lineage: Eukaryota > Metazoa > Chordata > Aves > Passeriformes > Meliphagidae > Entomyzon > Entomyzon cyanotis. The sequence goes on along the minus strand of JAKEPQ010001018.1, from coordinate 47,333,524 downwards.
TTACAGCCTACAAGAATCAAGGTCAGTATGTAAAGTGTATTCAACATTTCTAAAGATTTTTAAGCATTCCTGAAAACATGGATGGATGCCAGCCATGAATGAGTGGCTATGGACGTCAGCCATGTCCATGACAGTGGCCATGACTACATTATTCAGACTTACTAAAATCCACTTAAGTTTTAAAAGAGGGGGGTAGAAGTGCATTCTGACTTTGAAAAATGTGCAGTGCTATGTTATTTCAGTGACAGCAATGAACAATCAACACAGGACATAAATTTGTCTATTCCTACAGGGAAAGGGAAAGATGATCACCTTCCAGAACCACTGCAAGCGTCCCCAGATAACTCAGAAGGGAGGGTCACTGTACTGGAATGAAATGGGGGCTTTCTGATCATTCCTGAGTACCAACTGCTGCAGTCAGAGACATGTTCCTGTGCTCGAGGGCAAACACCAATAAACTTTTTATCTTATCTCAGTTAATCCTTACACCCCTTTCTTATAACATAAACAAATCTCAAACTCAGGTATTGGACCTGAAGGTTCAATAAGATAAAAAGAGTAAAAAGATAATTCAAAAAAAAAGATGAATGGAGAAAAATGGAGGAAAAAAAAGAAGAGAAAAAGATAATTTGCACAGCCAAGAAAGGAGGAGGTATCTTGACATTTTGGGAGCTAGTCACTAAAAAGAGCTGTAGTAGGAACAAGTTCTAGGCAGGGACTCCACAGTACAAAATGTTCCAAATGGAGCAACAACAATGATTTGCAGTTTTTATAGAAATAACTGATGAGTTTCCCAAAAGGAAACTCTCAACAGATTGGACTAATACCAATAAACCTTGACATGAAGAAAGCTAAATCAGCTCACGTGGAGATTTGTCCTGCACAATATATTGCACCTGAGATAAATCAATGATAGTTTCAGAGGCTGCCCACAGCCATTTCTGTCACTGTTGTTCCAAGAAACTAGATTGCCTTGTTCTTCTCCCTAACAGGCACATTCACAAATCACACTTCAGGTGTACAGGATATTAACTCTCTCTTATTGATGATTGATTTGGCCATGAGCAATGTAGGCACCTGCTTAAAAAAGCAGACCTAGAAAAAAGCCCCCATACTTCTGTACTTCTCCCCTGCCATGGTTTATGATACAGCCTTACAATGGTTTTCTGTCTGTCTGTGGTGAGTGAATTGGTACAGTGCTGGGGAGAGGGGGAAGAGGAGCTCCTTCCAGGCACCAGGCATCAGACACCATCCCTTATTTCCCTGTCTCCTGGGAGTGAGCAGAAGCAGCAAGTCCAGCTCCACACATTTTCCCACCACTTTCCTCTTCCCTCCTTGTAGGCAGAGTTGCTCAGCCCCAGCCAACCTCCACCCACCTCCCAAATCTATTTATTGGCGTATCAAAATTCAGTGTTAGTTCCAAGGCTTGCCCTGTTTCTGTTTCAAGTATTCAAGGGGGAAATTGCTGTGCCAGGTAAGGCTAGAGTCCAGGAAGATATTGTGAGACAACCTGAAGGAAAAATGGGACTCCAGAACAAACAAAGATTAATCCTGTGATTCAAGATTTACTGTCAGAACTTTTCCTATTAAATGCTTTATGGAATGTATAAAAGGGAAGATGCAGCACAGCAGGAGATGAGGACAGTGTAATCTTCTTTTCTCTTAAATCTCCCCTGGAGATTGCATTACCTTTACCTGTCTAACCATAGCTTCAGACTTTTCATTTAATTTCAGGTTTCCATTAGAGAACATAGCTCTTCTCCTTTGGGAGACTACTTCTAGAACTCACCCTGACAGAAAATTTTGTTTATAAATGTATTTATTATAGGTGTGGTTTTGTGTGTCTGTTTCAGTATTTTTCCAAACAAGTGAAAAAAACTTGGCTTGGGGATTTCACTAGTTCCTTCCCAGTCTGCATGCAGAATTTGCTTCCCACCTATTTCTTTCTTTTTATGAATTGTGTGATTTTACTGTTAACAGCATTTTTATTTTAGAGCTTCAGTCATATATGTCATAAAGTCCAGTAAAATTCTGATTTCAGCTATAATAAACACTAACACACACTTTCTTGGTTTTGCTTCAAATCTCATGTCTAAGGGGAAAAAAGAAGCCTTAGAGGCCAAATGGGGAAAGAAAAAGGGTTGGTAGGAGGGAGAGAAAGAGAGACTTTATCAGTTTGGGGCTGGGGGCTATGGTGGTGGGCCGTGGCTTGAGGTGTGGTCAGACATTCACTTCATATTATTCAAACATAAACCCTGGAAGTCCTTAGATGGACCTGCACAGTGCATCCTGCCAAGAATTTAGTCATGTGTTACCTTTGTCCTCATCATTGTCCCTGACTGGGAGGGCCCCACTCTGAGTACATCTGAACAAACCCCTAGGGAGGATGTGGAGAACCCATAACCAGGATGATGATAGAATCCCAAATTCTGCTGCTGCTGCTGCATTGGAGCTCCCTAGTGGAATACATGCTGCAAAGCTGGGCTCTCCTATTTTGACTGCCTAACAAACCACACCAAAATATTTGGCTTGATTGTTATTCTGAGGTCCTGTGAAGATAAGTGGTGTACAAAAAAAGAAGTTAACATATTTCCCGGTATTCTCTTTTTCAATACCTATTATGGGTTTACCCTAAACTCCTTGAATTCCTCAACAGCATAGTCTGGAAGAGGAGTAATTCTGCTGGGATTGAAGGCAGGGTTTCCTGAGTGCCAGGACATCATGTAATTTGATTTACATATCTGAACACAGATAAACATCAAAACCACAGGATCAGACTGAGCTTGATTCTCTGTTAATCACAAATTTTTGCTGGTTACTTGAATGTTCAAATAATTTGAATGGGCATCAGTAATGGTCCAGCAGAAGTGGGATGGGACTGCTGTGGTTTGAGTAATTAAGATAAAAAGGAGATGGTTAGCACTCTGTCATCCTTTCAGGCATGCTGTAATCTAAAACTCTTATCTGTCCTTTGGTCCTTCACAAGAGAAACCCACATGAGTGGGGCTGTTGAGGGAGCCACAGCCCGCAGAGGGTGGACTGACTCATTCTCTATCTTATTTCCTTTTTCACTGCTGTTCAGCCTCATGTTAGCTGGGTGCTCATAAGCACCAGGTCCCCCATTTCAGATCCCATATCAGTACAGGATTTCAGGAATCCCCTGTCCAGCCCTACTTTATCTTTGGATCCGTCCACCTCCTGTTGTAAAGCCATTAAATTAAGGAACAGAACCCAAGGAAAAGATATAGAAAAAAAGCAATGCATACAAAATTAGAACAAAGTGATATGTACATTTCTACTGCCTCAAAGAACTTGTGAAGAAACAATACAGCAAAAAGCTCTGGTTCATGGGAACAGCATGAGAGGGTGGGTAGAAAGGATGTATATACTTTATAAACACTGCCAATGGAATTACTGCAAGCCTTTTTTGGGAGCAAGGCATGCATTTATGCTTATAAATTTCTTGCTGATCAGTTAGTTGCCATCAATGTAAGGAACCAGCTCCTGTGTTCCCTGAGTTATTAGGTATCAATGCTTTTAGGCCTGGTGTTACCACAGCACTTAAATGAACCAAGTGGGTATCAGGCCTTTTTCTGTGCAGAGCTGAGCAGAAACTCAGCACAAGCTAGCCTGTAACTGGAAAACCTAGTGCTGAACTAGAATATAATTTCTCCCTGGATAACACAAGACATAGGACTTCCCTGAAATCTTGTTTGAACAGATCCACACTTGCAAAACTCCGTCTGCAGGCTCTTCGTAATTATCAATTAGTGAAACAATAAGAGATGGAGGGGAAGGAAGATCAGGAACAATAAAATGAGCACATTGCTCTAAATACGGGAAGGTTTCAGCCCACGACCTGTGTTTTGTATGACCACCTAAGCAATGTTCTAGTCTTTATTAAATGCTCAACAAAAGAAGGAAATAGGTAGTAGTTAAAGTTAAAGTAGCTTAAAGTAATTAAACAATTTCCTCACCTTAATAGCTGCTTTCAAGTCTTGAGTACAGCCTTAAAAAACAGAACATTCTAAGAATTTCTGAAGTAAAGAGCCATTCATATCTTCTAAGGTAATAAGGTTCACACAAATTTATATGCTCCTATTGTGAAAAACACACAGGGTAAGTTTCAGATCACCTACTTTGGTGCCAATGAGAAACCTAAAGAACAATTAAGAAGCTTGAGATGAATTAAGAGAATCCTAATCTTCAGTGTCCAGCATGACATAACTCTGAATGTGATCAGGTTTAGATTTATTCAAGTTATCTTGATCAGAGCAGCCACAGATATTTCCACCCAATTCTCATCCTCAATCAGACTGGAAAAGGTGACTTTAACTCTCTGAAAAGAGGGGAGACCATCCTTATTCTGCTGGTTTTACCAGTTGGCAAGTCCTAGATATGAAGAAAAAATAGGTCCTTTCTTGAGTGCCTATTCACTACAGAGAGCTGAACCACTGGCCTGAGCCATTAGTTTCATGCACAGTTTTTTGGGGTTTTCTTCTTGGTTTGGTTTTTTTTTTTTTTAATATTGTTTTGTTCACTCTGGGCTCCCCTTTGAGCCCTGGAATCATGTCAAAATCAATGAATGACCACATATTTGGAGGCTCTCAAAAAAACCCTCGGCCCAAAAAGTTTCTCAAATCCTTGTAATGTTTTTTAAAGTAAAGAGGTATGCTCTAATCCAGCATATATTAAACCATATGGTACATTATTTCAGTGTAACATTCAGAAAGGAAACTATCATGAGAATTTTTGTAGATAGCCAAAAAGACCATTTCAGGAAGAAGTAGTCACAGAGTAAGATAAATTTTGTAAAGGCATGCTAGGATTCATGTGAATGAGAAGCAAAATGTAATAGTGTGGTAAAATAGGAAAAGGCTGTGGGCAACCTAGACCTTAATAAACTACAGCTGTGCCCCTAAACAAGAGAGATAACTAACTTTGTTAAAGAATGAAGCAGAGAATGCAGATGTGTATGGCTGATTGAAGAAAGAGCCTGTAAGTAATTTGCTAACTGACTGTAATGTAATAAGAAACACCTGTTAAGCATCCGAAGAAAGGATATAAAAAGGTGTACCAGGAACTAGTGAGGAGCTGATGCCTGCTACTGTGGTGGGTGTGAGCCATGAGTCTACCATCATAATAGTACATTGGACTTCAAAAGCAGCTGCATTCTGTGTCTCTGCATTAAATATGGCTGGATTTAGTTTGCCATAACCATGTCTGATAGGGGACTGTTATGGTTATGATTTCCATAGGCCTCATATATAACATCTTACAGTGCTAAACTACCACTACAGTTAGAAGGTTTTCGTAAGATCTCGTAGAAACCTTCCCTGTATTAAATTATGACTTTTTTTCCTGACCTGATCATCTGGTTTCCATTCTCTTGAAAATGCATTTTTTGTATTTTTAGGCTATTATGAGCATTTTCACACTTCATTTCCTTGTTAATTTACTTTCCAAACTCAAAAACTGATTTTTGTTTCACTTTCACTATGATCATTATTTGCAAAAGTTTTTTTTTTTTGTGATACCTAATGCAACTTGTCTTTGGTTTGTAACTTACACACCATAATTCCTTGCATATTCTTTATTAATTAATAACGGAAAACTACATCTAAGCTGTCAAAACAATTACAAAAAAAAAAAATCATGGTCATACTTTCAGACTGCATATATTACACTAGATAAATACTTTTGAAAAGTTGTATGTATTTCTTGCGAAAACTAGATCATAGCAGAGGTCAGCTGCCCATTACATTCACCTGGTGTTCACTTACAAAATGGTAAGGTGAATGTACACAACATTTTTGTCTAGAATGCGCCTGACATTTTCAATCAGAAAATGTGTAACAAGGAGGAAGAAGACTTTTGCCTCCATTATGAGCTTCTTCACTTGGCTCTAAGAGGCTTCTCTAAAAATGCAGTAAAACTGAGCACCTCCTCTTGTATTATGAAACTCCTCTTTTATTTCAGACATGTAATGCTATTTCTGGGAAGAGCACTCCTTGACGATGTTGACTTGGATATCATCAGCTCACATTCCTATTAGGTATGCCTGTTATGACAAATTTGTAACTCCTTGACAGGCATCATATCCAGAAGATGTCTGTATATCCACTTTCTTCTTGCCCTTAGCTGTTGTGGTTTAAAGGATATTGTAACAGACCTTACTCGAGAGCATCTCTGCCCAGCCCGGTTCAGTGCCTCAGTGCACCAAACCCTCTGTCCCAGGGCTGGTCACTGTGCTCTCACCAGCTGGCTTTATCGTCACAGCTCTGGTTTTGTCTGCTTCCACAGCCAGCAGTGGTGAAGGAGGCGAGGAGGGTCTACACACAGTGACCATGGAAGATTTTATTCACATGGCTGCACCAGAGGCCAGAGACCTCCCAGAGGCAGAGATGCCTCATGGACAAAGACCTCACATGCACAGACACATGTGCACAGACATCCCTGGTGCATAGACACACGTGGTGCGTAGACCTCAACGTGGCAGAGGGTGAGGAGTTTTCTAAGGAAACAGAGGGGCGGGGAAAGTACATAGCCAGTGGTCTCTTGGCACAGGGACCGTACATGGGCAGAGTTGGGGTACAGGAATCAATAGGGAACACCTGAGGGAGTGGCCAGGACTACAGTGGGGAAAGCAGGACAATAGGGGAAGAGTAAACACGTTAAGGAAGAAATGGGTGGGGAAACTAGGACAATAGGAGAAGGGTAAACACGTTAAGGAAGAAATGGGTGGGGAAACTAGGACAATAGGAGAAGGGTAAACACGTTAAGGAAGAAATGGGTGGGGAAACTAGGACAGTAGGAGAAGGGTAAACACGTTAAGGAAGAAATGGGTGGGGAAACTAGGACAGTAGGAGAAGGGTAAACACATGAAGGAAGGGGTGTGGGGGGGAAACTGCAGCTTTTTTCACAAAACTTAGTATATACGGTGAAATGAGTTTTTCTACTTTTTCCTCCTGCTACAGCATTGTCTCTTTCTTTTTCCATATGATTTCCATGTACTCCCACACAGACTCAAAGCAATTCAGAACTCAGCCTCTAGTAAAACGGATGTTTTTCTATAGTGGGACATAATTCAGCATAGTCAAACACACAGTAACCAATTTTGTTTGACTGTGAAGTTAATTTATATTTCTTTTTCTGCTAGAGAAAACAGTTCTGTATTATTTCTGTTGATCCAGCTTTTTGGGTTTGAGTTTGGTTTGGTTTTTTTTTTCCCCATTCTGAAAGACATTAGCTCTGAACAAATGTTTTATTATTCAGACTGCAGGATAATGAAGCAGGTAAGAATTTATTCCAGAGATAGACTTCATTCCTAGTCAGCAATTAGATATAATGTCTGGCATAAAACTGCCCTTGTAAAACTGACATCTAGATGAATGGTTAAACTATACAATTAATCTAGTAAAGGGAAATTAAATGTGTTATCTTGCATGAAGAATAGGGAAAAAACCCAACCACCCTGCACACAAAGGATCTCTTGTCAACACAAAGATAAATGTGGCTGTCAACACAGGGGCATTCCCTGTCTCCCACTGACCTTGATCATCATTTCAACTTGTGTTCATAGACCAACCACTGGAGTATTTTAACAAAGTACATAGTTTTAGCAATAAAATGACTACATTTTTCATTTCTATTAAAACACGTTAGGAATCATCACTGGCTTTGGCCATTGTACAACTGTCTACCAGTTTTCCAAAATTGTTCAGAATACCCATGAGGTTTTGTGTGGGTTCTTTTGCCCAGCAAGTCTTGGAATTTATCAAGATGTCTCCAGAGTGGCTGGCACCAACCAGTGCAGGCAACCTCCAGTAACCTCTGCAGGCAACTGCCAGTAACAAGTCAGATGTGTTCATGCACTCAAGTCTGGAAAGGCTCCTAACTTCAAGATCTTTACACAGTGTTTTCCTAAAATAAGAAGCTGACCTTTGTCTCTTGGAGTCCTTCTGGACATTGCTACTATTGTCAGTTGTCCAATGACTTTGAGAAAATCTGTTCATCCATAACTTCTGCACCAGCTACTTGCATGGGAGAAGGACACTTAAAATTCTCCCTGGAGAACTGCTGAATTTGGAACAGAGAGAGAAAACAGGAGGGTTCTGAGGGAAAGGATTTGTGTCTGATGAGAAACATGCTCAGAAGAAGCTTTGTGACAATATCAGTGAGACAAAAAGATATTAGCATTCTCACTGAAGGTTTTTGGCAGCAAAAGATGAGACCTCTGTACTTCATACTTCAAGTGTGAGAGAAAAATAACTCTGGATGTGTCCATTATTTTTCATTACCTATAAAAATGATGGACGGTGCCTTGTCCAGATGTAGGCTTGTACACTGTAGGCATCTGCAGACAGTTGTAACTCATGCCAAAAATACATTTCAAGATTGTAACAGCAGTGACAGAACAGAGTTTTATTAACAATTTATGATTTTAATTAATTATAGATAAAGAGTATACAACATAAAAGTGAGCAATAAATTATGACATGTATACAAAAACTGCAAAAGCTCTCAGTTTTATCAGTATATTACACATTTTGCATGGACATTGATCTGTTAGTGTGTGGCCTACTGTATAAGGACACAACAGTATGTTTTGGATAAAAGAATAGGGTGAAAGGGAAGACAGGAAGGAAGAAATTAATTAAAGGGAGGAGAGAGTGAGAATTTACAGTCTATTATTGAATACTTTATGGCAACATCATATATATGTGGGTATTTGCCATATAAGGGATGAACTCTATTTTATGTTTGTCAAGAACCAAAAAGAAAGATAATTGGTTTATTATTGTTTGTCAATAACCATACGTGTGGTGGAGAATTCTGAGATTTTTTTTTTTTTTGGACAGGGTACTGTAAAAAATTCATGTGCAGTATTTTTGCTCAAAATTTTGTATATAGAAATACTTATAATACATTTTTGTTATTGAAGTGAACGAGTAAGCCTCTATAGAATTCAAATTTATTTACACCTTTTCTGGGTTGAGGGAGCTTACCATTGCCTGTTCTCTTCTGAATGCAGGACTTTCCAGGTGTTAACCTTGAGAATTCTCCAAAACCAGAGAAAAATATGAAATAATATTCTGGTGGGAAATATCGGAAAATAGGCTGCTCTGCTTTTCACTTGACAGCACTTGCGGTTTCAGCCAGAGTGGAGGGATCTGCCAGATGCCCACAGAGCATTGAAGGACCATTTTGCTGAATAGTTTTTGTGTTCCTGTGGCACACAGGTATTGTTTTCCATGCACATGGATCAGGATAGATTGTACTGTAAAATAAGTAGGATGCTGCAACAGAACAGGAGAGCCTTCTTGAATGCATGTTAGCTCCAGAATGTGTGACTCACACCTATAGGAACTGAGAGCAATTATCACAGTCCAGCTCAAGGCTATTAATAAACTGTCACAGTCTTCAAATCCAACAGGTTGTAAGCAATCTGCCTTTAGTTGTGCCAGATTTGTCTGGCAGGTGTATGAATTGTTCAGGGAATGTCACAGAAACACCAAATCCTTTATTAGGACTGTCCTAGGATTTTACACACACAGACAACCCAGTTCCAGGAAAACTTCCAGGCATTCTTGAGTTTACTAATATAGCTAATGCCTATAAATTCAACATATAACTGAGGCAGGGCAGGGGGAAAATACTGAATAAGAAGATCTGTTTGTTTCTGTCACATGCCACAGGATAATCCATGCAAGTAGGTCATATGGAAAAGCAACATGCATTGCTAAACCATATCTGTAAGGAACAGTTTAACTGCAAAGTGGAAATCTGAACAGAGTATGAGATTGAATACATACATATGAGAATTTTGATCACAAACATTGGAGTGCAGCCCTGCAGTATCTGTGCTGCAGAGAGATTTAAAAACGGAGCAGGTACAAATGAAATATGAGACCCAAGCAGAGAACCACATTGAAGCACGAGGCACGACTGCTTAGGCAGCAGGACTGTGACACATATGTGAGCTGGAATCACACAGGGTAATGCATGGCATCCAGCCAGCAGCTCAGCCCAGAGGTCACTTTTCATCAGGGTGACTCTGGAGCAGCAGAGGGCATGCAGATAAATAGCCTGACAGAGTTGTGTGAAATATCAGTAACACAGCTTGCTAGCTGCACAGTGCTTTAAAATGAGAGATGGGTGCTGCAGTGACTACTGGAGAAAATGTCACCCTGCATCCCATGAAAGAACTGCCACAACAGATATAGTAATAAATACAAAACCACAAAATCAATTGCCAGAATAAACAAAACATTTGGGTCATTGGACACTACAATATGGGGTAACTCAAGAGTGTCTTAAACACCTGCAGCCTTACCTTGCAGAATCTCAAATGAGAAAATTACTCAAATAAGCAAATGTGAGAACAGCCACTGTACAAAGAACTGGCAGATTCTGCTCTGCACTTCAGTTAGAGGAAGACTCAGATAAAACCAATTCTGAGAAATGAAAGATGCCAGAAGGAGAAAAAAATTAAGGAGACATTTTCACAAAACATCTGTAGCTGCCAAGAAAACAAGATCTCAAGTCTTGTCTCTAGTCTCAAGACTAGAAAGTAAGTCCACTTAAATTTGTAACTTTGAGCATAAAACTGGAGGGATATTTAATTCTGGAGAAGATTGTCTGGTTTTGAAAATCAAAACCCATCATCCCTGAAGGCTTAGATTAATGCGCTTCCTGAAGGTACAGTAGTGTTCCCCATCTCAACATGTCATTCTATAATTACCTAATTATACTTCTTTTTACCCTTTTTTGAAGATAGAGACCCTCTCCTGTCTGTGATATATTAAGGAACAACACTTAGACATTACTGGCATTCACACAATATTTGGCTAGTCTTGTAGGTTCTTCCATTTCCTTTGCACCTAAATCCTGACCTCTTCTTTCCTTAAGAGACCTGAGGTTTCAAATGTTTACATTTTTCCCATCAATTTACTGGATGTGGGTGGAGTTCTTAACATATGTGCTTAGGATCTCCCCAAATACCCAGGGAGCCTGGTCAGTGCTCAATCCACTCAGGAGAGTAGTAAAAACATTTTGTTTTTGTTTTTCCTTCCCTCTCTAAGAACGGAACATTTTGGGGTGGAGGCCAGCCTAGCTCAGGAAGAAATGCTCAACTTTTTAATTTTTTTAGGGGGAGTGGGAGCTGAGAAGAATTACATAATTTCCCTTTTCCCTTGAATTCTTCCCAGGACAATGCATATTTTCTCTAGGGCAAGTCTCAGCTAGAGTTGTATTAATCAGAGCATGGCTTTATAAGTAGAATGGAAGAATACTAAAAACATCATTAATCCTTAAAATTCCTGAAGAATTAAAATTCCCAGTATTACCTCCACGTGCTACATGGGTTGGAATGAGGTGTGTTGTGTTACCATCTCACAGTATTTCAGGATACCGTCAAGACAGAAAGCACTTTTCGTATTTAGTTGAAGACATTTGAAAATTAAGGAGATCTGACAACAGAGGAAGACCATATAGAGGACTAAATTAGATGCTAAAATGGTTAACAAAGCCACAAAGATAATAAAAGACAACTTTCTTCTCTGGAGAAATAACTTTTCTTTCAGAAGCTACACTGAGGAAGAGAGAAGAGTTTTCCCAGAATTATTTCAATATTATAGATTCCTAGAAATCTCTCTCTTCTGCCTTACCACCTTTTGCTGCCATGCTCCATTCTGTGAATTAATTATAACTGACATAGACACAATGAAATGTATCTTTAAAAATGTAACACTACCCTCCTGTACAAAAATCTACCAAAATTAGGACCTTATTTACTTATTATATCCTGGAGAGTAAATGAAAGACCCAATATCATGCAGCAGATGTCAGCCAGCTTCCATAGGAGTCCATGCAGAATCCAACAGATCTCTTCAGATTAAATGTATTATCCCAGCAGCAGAACAAGCTCTTCTACAGTCATTTCTTTAGGTATTGTTGCAATATGGCAACAGCTCTTATGGAAGAGAGATTTTGTGGACACACTCCACACAGAATAGTTCAGTTCAGCTGACATCCTGGAAATCACTCCAAGCTCTGAAACTACACACTTAGCATTCAGAAATCAGATTTTACCCAGCCACTACACAGCTATGTCAGAACAGAGCTGCTTGCATTCTGATGAGGGGACTGCAGTCACAAGTTTTCTTAGCTGGAAAAGGTCTGCCAAATAAAAGAGAAGGAATGCTAATCTGCTGGGAATTTTTTTTTTTTTCCATGTTAGTTTGACACTAAAAGCAAAGGTTAAAATGTTTGCTATTCAAAGGGGTCTACAAGTCAAATAAGAATTGTATTTGCTTTTACTCTTCATTAATTTTTGGCTATCAAGGCACAACGGGACTTGATGAGTCTCAACATATGGCTCCACTGGGAATTGGAATTGCTCAGAGTGGGATGTTGACAAAATATTTCTCCATTGTTTTAAGCTCTTTTTTTTTAACGTACCATGTTGACCGTTCACCTTGTACTAGGAACTTAATCCTTTCATCAGAGATAGCAGGCATCACCCATTTTCCCACTAAGATTCCCTTTTATTTTTTTTTTCTTTTGTCCCTCTGCAAAAAATGCCAGGTGCACCTCCTGCAGGAGTCAGCAGGAGCGACTCTCAGACAATCCAGTGGGAAAAAACATGTCAACAAGTTCAAAGATTTCAAATAATTTTATGATGCCCTACCTTCTGACTGTTCTTTTCCATTTTCTTGTGTGAATCAACAATAAGCCAGTAGAAAAATTAAACTTACCATAGCAGAGAGATCATTTGTTAATCTTTGCAGAAAGATCATATCCTGAAGTATTTGCTGTTCTTATAGGGGAAGCCAGAGGAAATTGCAGTACTCTGTCAAACACATCCCAGGCATCCTGTAAGCACAGACTGGAATAAGAGTATTGGTTCAAGAGACACTGAAGGGTTTGGATTTTTATAGCCTTGCACTGGCTGTGGCTTTTTTTTTCACTGGTCAGCCAAATATATACATCAAGTTTCAGACTTTTGGCATGACCAGTTCTTAATCTGAACACAGTAGCTCAGCCACACATCTACTGTCAAAAATTGGCAAAAGTTCCCTGATAACACAGACCATGTTTCAGCTCGAGTACTGGCAAAATTTTCAGAAATAAGTGGGTTTCACCTGGAACAATACTCAACCAGTAAGCCCCCCACAGGGTTCAATAATCTTTTCTCACATGTCACATATTGCATTGATTCAGCATGTGCTGCAAATACAGGAAAAATGAGTGTACTGAAGCCAGTAGGGCTCTCTATGTCATAGTGGGACTGAGATTTTCACAAAAAGGGAAAAGAATTGCTGCTTATATCAATACTTGAGGAAAAAATGTTTGACATGATTAAAAATGCAGGAACTCCTTATTGGGTTTTTTTAATATTTTCTTTTGACATCTGTAAGGTTGTTTCTATCCTTCCTTTTCACCTCTGTAGGCAGTAAAAATGAATAACTACATCATTCCTTTTCCCCTTCTTATAGAACTAAATGGCTTTGCAAATATTACTGTATTGCAAATATAACACTGTACTAATATAGAGCTAAGGGCCAAGATTTCCTTTTCTATTCTGCTGTTTGACAATGTTTCCTAGAGAGAAGATGACAAATTGGGGATGGGGGGATGACGTGACAAAAAGCTCTTAGATTTCACTTAGATTTTCCCATTGATATCCTGTGCAGAAAAGGGAAATGGAAAGCTTAGAAAGAGCAGAGCAAATAAAAATAAAGTAATCCAAGTTTCATAATTTTGTTAATATTGAGGGTGAAAAAAGGAAGCAAAGCTAAGGCCTTAGTAACTCATAGACCAACTTTAGAAATTAAAGTTGAGGTAAAACTAGTTGAAACATCTCTAACAAAATAATAGAACTATTTTGGTTGGAAGGGACCTCCTGAGGCCTCTAGTCACACAGCCTTGAGTGGAGACCCTGCCACAGCTCCACAGACATTTCAACCCCGTGACTGTGGCTCTGTGCCAGAGATAAGACACTTAACAGGTCTCAAAAGCTAAAATATCTGTCATTGAGCAGCTGTCTCTGCACATCAGTGATTACTAAAGTACGGATGGGTTTGTCACTATTTCAGTGGGTCTTTTTCCCCTGAAATGTTGCCAATGTGCAGCAGTGTGATTGGAAGGTGCATTGTAAGGAATTCAGTAGCCAGCTGAAAGAGCTGAACAGTTTCCTTTGATTGTAAAAGGCATTGTACTGAAGATTTTTCAAGCTTCCTTTATTTAGAAGCATACTGAAGGATTTGTATTGAAAGTTCCTAAATTTAGAGGAATCTATTCTTTCTAAAACTTCCTCATTTTTCATCCATGTCATTCCACTAAATTTTATCAGGAAAAAGGCAAAACATTCATTTTAGTGAAAACATGGAAAAGGTCACCAGATTCCAGCCTGAAGAGATTGTAAATGCAAAGACCTAGAGAGAAATTAAGAGAGAAAACTTAAAAGGTGTTAATTTCCTAAACTATTTCTTTTTCTTTGACTGGGACACTTTTAGTACTTTCACATAAAACTAAAAATGAAAACCTGTTGCAAAAGAACTCTATTACCAGGACAATCTGTATTATTGGCCAAAAAATCCCAGACCAGTATGTCTTTAATGCAAGCTCCAAAATAAAAATTTGCAATGGAAACCAAAATCCCCAATCCATGAATTCTGATCACTTGAAAAACCTCTCAGACAGTCTGAGAGCTCTTACAGCTGCAGAATGCTTTAGTGAACACTCTATATTATCAGCACCACCTAGAGTGAATCACCAGAAACAACTCCAACCACAAAACTAATATTCTTTGCAACCATAAATGCATTTCAAAGGAACATTTTCCAGACTTACCTTCAAAGATTTCCATACAAAATAAAGGTGGTTGAAACAATAGACGAAAAACAAGAAGAGATCATATTTTTATTATTGCACTTAGAATGGTCAGGAAAAAAATATAAAAAACCATTTTAGAATCAACTGAACCCTGTAAGGCATTGTCTATTAGTTCTGGCTTAATCATCAGCAGAAATTTTCTCAATCAAAACATTGTTAGTAATGATGAGAAGGAGGAGGAAGAGGAGGAGGATTTCTAAAGCAAAATAGAATCCTGTTTACTCTCTAGAAAATAGAAGCTGATTGTTTTGGGGGTTTTTTTGTTCAGCAAACTATTAAGAGTTTAAAGGCAGAACTGAGTAAATCAAACGGATAATATAGCTATTGCAAGTTTCTGAAATATATGGTTTTATCTTTATTTATACACATTTGTTTTACAGTCTGCTTGATTTAGACACCTACTTATTTAAAGCCAATTCCTGTACATAATCATAATAACAGGGAATGTTAGGAAACTTATATGACAGGATGCATACTGATTTTCTATTGTTTTCCATCTAGGAAAAATTATGTAAATGAGGATTCATTTACACCCACTCAATAAACTGAATAGTTTAGCTTTACTCTATTCTAGTTTGATATGGCAAAATTAAATGCAAAATTAATAGAGTTATACTGGTAAATGTGTGAAGAACTCCATAGTGAATTGGGCCTTTAATCTGAAGATGATGTTCATCTCCATTATTTGTGACTACATCTGTAAATGTTTACTTCTCTTTTAGTTTTCAGAGACGTTTACTTTTCAATCCCCCTGAAATCCATAGGAACACTGTACTTGCCTACAGTTCTGATAAACAGACACCTGGCACTGACATCACACTTCCAAAGCTGCTTATTTTCATTTTTCAAACAAATCAGTTGTCACTATGGCTGTGTAAAGATCTCATGACGGCCTATTTTAAACAATAAACAAAGTAGGAATTTAAGCTTAACAAAACAGAGAATTTTCTTGCACTCTAAATATATATGCAAAAATTCAGCCATTAACAAGCACTGATTGTTCATTTCTGGCAGCTCAGTGCAAGGAGACTGAAATCTTCATGGCAGTCTTTCACACTGATGAGATTTATTTTATTTAAATCCTTAATCTGAAGTGATGACACAAAAAAAGTATTTTGTATCTTTTAGTTCTGACAGTAATACTACACTTTTCCACTGCCACACCATTACAGTTGATATATTTCCTCAATATACAGCTGACACCACATGCCAAGTAATATTTCCATCATATTACATAAAACATTTCTATAATACTATTGCACTATGAAGAAACTAAGATGAAGTTATTACATCAGTGGGGCAAATCTGACCTGTGTCCTTCTTTACATAAGAAAAGGTGTGGTGCTTTCAGCCAAAACTGATAATTGCTAATAAAATACTTTTTTTTAAAATAGAATAGACTCTGACACTAACCAAGGAGTGGCTGCACAAAAATATTTCAAAGATTTTGCAAATTAGGTGTTCTTTACCATTGCAAGAAAATAAACATACTTGCCATAGTATGAAAATGCAGCAAACATTCTGCATGCCAGTTAATAAATCAAAACTAATAAACCAAAATAATAAATAAAAAATGTCTTGACTATGTAAATTCAAATTCTGTCATTTGAAAATAAAGTATACATATATTTAGAGCTATTACTGCTGACAAAGATGAAATTCAAAAAATGAAAATGCTTTTTTTTTTTTTTTTTTGCTTCAGGGCATGCACACTGATTCACAAGCTGAAAATTTTACTCTATAGTTTTTCCCAGTTCTATTGTCTCAGGACATTGTGTGCATTTTTTGAAGGGTCTGAAATGAAACCTCTCTGAAAAAGAGAGCTTTATACATACCTTGGGTTGATCCTGAATGGAAAACTTTAATTCTATGACATCATAACACTTCCTTTTCCTGTCCCTATGTAAATCCTGGAATATAGCATCTCCAGGTCATGTGACAGGTGAAAAAGGACCACTTGATTTGAAGGCTGACCAGAGAGGGTGAATGGGATTTTAAATTTTAAGCACAGATGGTTGTCCTTCTAAATTAAAGCAACTGCTCTGATAAGAAGTCAATCAGCCACACAAACAGAGTTTTTAACATCTCAAGATGGGCAATGGAGGCAGTTCGGAGAGCAAGGAGTCGGCCAGGAGATCCAGAGAACTGGAAAAGAAACTCCAGGCAGATGCAGAGAGGGAAGCCAGGACTGTCAAACTACTACTGCTGGGTAAATAGAATAAAATTTGTTCATAATGCTTTTCCATGGAGGGGTTGTTTAGCCCTGGAATTACATTTCACTACAGTGACTTTCTCACCCCTCACTATTTTATATGAAGATTACAATTCTTCATATAAAATTAAATTCATATATTTAAACATTTTCTGGTTTGGCTACTTATGAAGTCACAAGGAATAGTCTGGAAATGGCCATGTCAGTGCATGTATTCAATTTTATATGTTGTAAATCCTAGACTTTGAAAATTGTTGAGAAATGAGAACCTGCTGCTAGAAAAAAGTTATGATACACACTTAGAACACAGCAGACTTAACTCTCTTTTCACGGATCTATATGCATTCATTTGCAGGAGGGTTAAGTAAGGTAAGTGGATACATAAAAAATCAACAGGTGTCAAAATGTATTGATGTTGTTTATCTTGCAAAGTGTTTCACTCCATTTTTTAAAGAAGCAGAAAGTGATTTAGAATGGCTTTTTCTAATGTATAATGGACGGTGGAATGAAAAGTATTGAGATGAATAGAGATAAATTTCCTCACAAACTACTACTTCTAATCCACACTACGATCAATTTATTAGCAGCCAGAGGCTGTAATGACAAAAGAAAAGAAATTATTTTTCTTGATACAACTTTATTCTTGTCTTTTTTCCCATGGTACTGCACAGCTTTCAAGAACTATCCAAGAGCATATTAACACCAACACTGTCTTAATATTTTTCTTCTAAGAGTATGATGCCTCATAAAAGTTAATAGTGGTTTCTCCCAATGAATACAAAAATAGACTTTGATCACTGAAGTTACTCTTTTTCCTTCCTTGTAACTGCAGTCCTTGCAAATGCTTTTAAACTGACATGAATTCAGAAACAATTAAATTCCTTAGATAAAGTAAATTGAATTAACTCTGTTGTTTTGTATCTAATGAAAAAAGCCTGTTTATACCTGTTAAGAATCTAACTATTATTATTATTAAAAAATGCATAAGAGAAGGCCATGCAGGTTTCTCAAATAGTAATAAGAAAGCAGAAGTTTGATATACATTATGTGGCATGAGTATTTGGATTGTGGCTTACAAAGCTTTTCAGTTCGGTTAAGAATACAAAGACTTTCTGTGCCACATAAATATAAAATGTTGTCCCTAATGAGGGAAGTTAAAGTTGGTAAAAAAAAAACAAACCCCAGAATAATATTTTCAATTAAAAATTTCATGAAGTTTAAGTAATTTCTGTGTACTTTTATGGAAAGGAATTGGGACATTGAGTTAGAACCAGGATCCATCTAATTCAGCATCCTGTCTTTGACCTTATCCAGCCTTATCCATGAGGAAGAAGTAAGAAATCTTTTAAGAGGAATGTATAGGATAAAGAGGAATTTTCCTGATACAGAGGAATTTATAAGTTAAGCAGTTTGATCTTCAAGCTTTCATGCCCTTATGGTATTACTGAAGGCTCTTTTACTTGGTGTCCTGGTCTAAATTACCTCCCCCACTGAACATATGTATGTATTTAGCATTAAGGACTTTAGTTTTAAATGTTTCCTAACGTATATAGTCTTCTTCTGAGTCTATTAATATCAGCCTTAGGATACTTTTAGTAAAATACTATGAAATTCAATGCAAGCTATGTGAAAAATGCTTCTATTATGTTCATTTCAAACATGAATATATTTCAGTTTCATTAGCTACACGAGCACTCTTTTCATGAGACAAGACGATCATTAGGATCTGAAATACTTCTTTATAGATTTTTAAAATGTCTTCCTTTACTCATGTCACATATGATAAAAATTCAAGTTTGTCAATGGGTAATGTTTTGGAAGGCTTTTATCTCCTGAACAGCAGATCAGAAAATCTTGGTAAAAAATATATTGAAGAGACAATATATATATATGTGTGTGTGTGTGTGTATATATATATATATATATATAAAATAGCTTGAATTTTCTTGTTCTTAAAAAAGAGAGAGGTGAATAAATTGTGAATCTGGAGCTTATTGCACCAGCAGAGTGAAAGTGTCTCTTGAACACCTGGAACCAGAGATGCTAAAGCCATGTGCTTAAGGGGCACCATGTCACCCCTTCCACAGGGGCTGTGTGAAATGGCCAGAGAGGAGAGGATTAAATCTACTGTGCTCAGATTTGTACCTGTTATCTTTCCATACCTCTGAGGTGATATCAGAAATTATACAAATTTTAGACTCCATAAATCAAGAGCAGCTCTATTCAAGACAGCCTTGTCCCACCCTAGTTCTAGGTTTCTGTTCTGTCAGACTTTATGTTGCCTTTATACTGCAAACAGGATGTCATAATTTCTTTTTGCAATAGGCAGATTGGTAGAAAATACTCCAAAAAAAGCCAAGATGTATATCATAAGTTTTTCGGTGTAATAACTTTCTTCCTTACTCTTAAAATGTAAAAACCAGCATATTCTGACTATTTTCTGAGAGTATTGTTTAGTATCTAATGTGGTCTCTCTACAGCCTCCAGTAGATGCCTTTTCCAAAACCAGAAATTACATTGAGAAAACAAAGGCACCCTGTTTGTTTATATCAAGTTTATATGACCTGGGCAAATACGTTATCTGAGTTGAGGTGATTTACAGTTTATAAGATAAGCACATATAAACTGGGGGAGGAGGGAAATTATGTCACTTTCTGACCTTCCTCACAAGTTGTCCAGGAGCCAAGAGGGTTAAGTCCTCTATGTTAGGCGTTCCCATGCTGTCAAAGCCATCCCATCCCCCAAAATGTCCACAGATCTAGTCTCTACATATTTATACTTTTAAAAAATCACATTGTTTCATAAGTCTGGAACAAACTCCAAAGTGACTGTTTTATTTCCTTTATATCAGGCCCATATCTGGCTTGCCATATCACATGTAGTTTATATGCTCTGCAGGATGCCAGCTTGCAGTTTAAGTTGTGCAAAGTACAGTGCACGTTCAGAATATGGCCAACATAGCTGATGCTCACAGTGATGTTCGGCAGAAATAAGAACTTAGATTCAGTTTAAATAATCCTTAAGACTTTTAACTCATTTATTTTCAAGGTATTACTCCATGTCTCATTGTCAACAGTTTTCAGTGTCAGGACAAAATCCACCCTTGATAGAGTTGGTCATCCTCATCTCACTTTACTCCCTTTTGGGGCACAACTCACACAATTTAATTTAAACATCTGCTTTAGGGGAACAGAAATTGAAGATGTTTGGTTTAGTTTTTGTAGCAAATATTTTTCTCCACTGACTATAAGAGGTCTCTAGTAAGTAGTCTGAATGTAGATGTTTATAGTATAGATATTTAAAATCAGTTAAATGAATCAGTTACTGTTGTACTGTTGTACTTCAACTTCTACTGTTGTACTGAAGCTTAAATTCATGTTAACACCTGTCCTGGAAACATAGGGTTTGAGCACAAAGACAGCCTGATAATCCTATTGATGGGAACACACTGATTTTTTTTTTTTTTTTTTTTTTTTTTTTGGAGGGGGGGCAATATTTAAGGACTTTATTCTCTCAAGAGGGTTAGATCTTAGATTCTTTTTCCCTAGTTACCTTTTTCTCGTGGAGTAAGTTTGTTGAATCTGGAAAGAGTACCCGGAAAATATGATATCCATTCTTGTTCACAACATCCAGAGTTCTGAATGGCACAGATATGGTTCAGGCAGGGGTGTGAAACATTTTCTGATTTTAATTTAAATATTTTCCTTTCCTGCTTTTTTTTTGATTTATGTCATTGTCAGTGGTTTTTCTGACAGGTTTCAAACAAAGTATTCAGTCAGGTTTTTTTATTTCCTTATGTTTAATTCTGGAAACTTTCCTAAACTATACCTTTCCTTCCACATGGATAATACCTGTAAAGAGACAATAATTCTTTATCTGAGACACAAAAGCACCTTAATATATACAAAGAATCTTCCTCAATGTCTCAGCAGATGCTAATCTTGAAAGCTTGTACTCTTCACAGCTATTCAAAGAAATTCTGCTTAGAAAAACAATCATGTCAAGTTACAGCTGAGGGTCTGGGTTCTGGTACCCCTTGAATTTGGGAGATTCTCACAGGGTTTCAAAGCACCTCCTTTTTTTTTTCTTTTCTTCTCTATTTCTGCTCTTAGTGTCTGGCAGGGAGGAGGCTGAGCACTCCCAGAGCAGCAGGGAGATTTGTGCCAAGCTGCTGAGGGACAGCTCCTTTGTAGCCGTGCTGCATGGCAGTTCTTTCTGAGCCTGTCTCCAGTGCCAGGCTGCCCAGACCCATGATGGGCTTGGGACACGGTGGGATGCAGGTCTGGAATACCCAAAGCAAGAGGAGATGCAGGTTACAGCCAGCCAGAGTTCAGCACCTCGCTGAAGGTGAATGTGGAATGCCCTGTGGCATGGTGTGTGTGATCTTTGGAGAAATGTCGATCTTACTGGTGCTGGGAACACCTTTCAGCTCCCAGGAACAGTGTCAGAGTTCCAGGCATTGACTGAGACTTTTATGCCAGTATTTTCTGTGCAGTTATCATGTCAAGGAAGTAGAGATAGAAATGAGAAGTACATTTAAGCATTATCTTAAATATGTGAAATATAAACTATGGCTATGACATATTATCATTAGTACCTCTCAGTTTGGGCTATAAATATTCACAGCTGACAGAGTTTTCCAAAACTCTAATTAAGTTCTTTAGGAGCTTCAGTACAAGACTGTTTGGCTTAAGTTCTTGTCTTTGATTCAGAAAATCTGCACTTGAAGAAGATGCCTTCAGCTCCCTGTTTAGTCATACAAGGTCTTTTGTGATGCACTTTCACCACTATTTCTGGAAGTAGAAATCTACTGCATCCGGTGGAAATGCAGTCCTGTCCTTGCTCTCCCACTGCAGGGATTGGCCAAAGGAGGAGGCTGAATGGCAAAGGGAAGGAATAAAGAAAGCAGGTGCAAAGCAAATTGTTCCTGACCCACTTCCTGGGATGAAAATGCTGCTACAACTAAGATGATACTCCAGGGTGAAGCCAAAGTCTGAAAGTCATCTGTTGTTTAGATAAAAACATTATTGGATCATAAATTAAAGATGAGCAGAGGTAAAAAAAGGCATCCAAAAGATATAAATTATGCCTCTCACTCTATTTTAACACTGTCTTTCAAATCTGGAAGAGAAATTAATTTCTATATTATGTTTCCTGGCATATTTCCATGAGGTGAATGTACAGATTTGCAGTAGAGCCTCCTCTCTTCCCTACATAAAGTGTAGCAAACACCACCTTGCTGACAGGGCTTCACCTGAAGTTTTTGAGAAGGTCACTGAAAGGATAATAAATAATCGACAACGAATTTGCATTTTTTCCAAACTGTGGCAGATGGCAGCATCAGCCCATTTTGCATGGGCTTGTTTTTGTCTCACACTTTCTGCCATTCACATCATGGGTTTCAGAAAATGCTTTGCATATGGTTTGCTGTCTTTTGTGACTCATTTGAGTAAATTAATCCCTGTCATTTGAATGTTTTTACCTTTAAAATAATGTGTTTGCAAAGTCTGTAATCAGCTTGTTCCATTCACTGAGAAGTCCTTTAAAAAACCTAGGCCTCAGATCTTGTTTTTGTCAGAAGTATCTGACACAATACCATGAGGGGAAAGGTAATCTACAAAGAGAAAAGCAGTGATGAATCTTTTTGTACTTCAGCAGAGCTTTTGATACGTTCTCTCACAGGATCCTTCTGTAAAAAATGTCCAGTAAGCTTCTGGATAACTGAGTTATATCATGGGTGAGCAACTGGCTCACGGGTCAGGCACAAAGGTTACAGTGGATGGGGGACATCAGGCTGCTGACCTTCACTGCTGGGGTTCCACAGGACTCCATCCTCAGCCCAGTTCCTTCAACATCTTCTTAAATTACTTGGATACAGGACTTGAAGGAATACTGAGGAAGTTTGTCAACAAAACTAAATTGGGAGGAACTGCCAAATCCCTCCAGGGCAGAGAGGGCCTGTAGAGAGACCTCAACACATTAGAGAGATGGGCAATCAGCAATCATATGAAATTCAACCAGGGGAAGTGCTGGGTTCTGCAGCTGGGATGGGGCAACCCTGGTTCTGTGCATGGACTGGGGAATGAGAGGCTGGAAAGCAGCTGTGAAAGGGATCTGTGGGTCCCAGTCAGTGGCAAGTCGAACATGAGCCAGCAGTGCCCTGGCAGCCAGGACGGACATCCCTGTCCTGGGGGCATCAGGCATGGCATAGCCAGCTGGAAAAGGGAGCACAAATTCTGGGAAAAAATAGTTCATACTGTTTCCTAAAAATATAATGAAAGTTTGTGACCTTGAGTCCTGTGTGCAGTTTTGGGCAGCACAATATAAAACATGCCATTAAGTTATCAGAGAGTGTGCAAAGAAGGGCCAGGAGGATGGTGAAGGGTCAGGAGGGGAATCTTTATGAGGAGGAGCAGTTGAGATTTGTTCAGCCTGGAGAAGAGGAGACTGAGGGGAGACCTCACTGCAGTCTTCAACAACCTCATGAGGGGAAACAGAGGGTCAGGCACTGATCTCGTCACTTTTGTGACTCAAGGAAGAGCCTGAAGTTGTGTCAGGGAGGTTTAGGTTGGATATCAGGATAAGATTCTTCATCCCAAGAGTGGTTGGGCACTGGAACAGCTCCCCAGGACAGTGGTCACAGCACCAAACCTGACAGAGCTCAAGAAGTGTTTGGACAATGGTCTCAGGCACGTGGCACGATCCTTGGGATGTCTTACGCAGGACCAGCATATTGTCTGATTTTGTGAATCCTGTGCCATGGAGTCACAAAGTTAAATCCTCTCTTCAGGTGCTTTCAAAATCCATCTCTTTTTTGGCAGCTCTTGCCAACCCTCATCACTCTCACTGACTGAAGATGATAGTCACTCATGATGATTTGCAGTGGAGACAATTTGCATTGTGATTACTCACTTTCCATGAGATAAGAGGGCAAACTAAATGTACATCATCTGGCCAAACCTATGTCCCAGTTCTGCAACTGGCTGTGTAAGCAAATGTCTGCACCTCCTCAGCAGATGTGGGGTCTTCCTGCAGAATCATTCCCAAGCTGGTGCACTGCTCTGAAGGTTTCCCACTTCCAGCCACACTACTTCATTGCAGCAGGCCCTGGGGCAGAGGAATTGACAAAAAAACAATGTCAAGACTTTTGCTCATGTGCTGCCTTTGCATCATGAGCTAGACCACATGTTAGGCTTTACCCTCTGGTTCTCCAGTTGCTCATGGAAGCTGGCTAAAGGGCATGGAGCTGGCTCACTTGGCTTACAAAAGGTCATAATACACATTGAAGGAGCAGCTACAAATCAAGTAATAAATGGAACGCTGTCAGAGGCTGTATTTTGTTCACATTTTCCCGTCCATCTGCCAAAGATGAAATCAAAATATTATCCATATTTGATTTACCTGCTAATAAAAATTCTGTCATTTTCTCTTAATTGACTGAATATTCACTTCTTTTCAAATGTTCCTTTCCTTTTCAGTATTAATACTTTTACCAAGATTTTGTTCTTTTTTAAATCCAAATGGACATTGGGGAGGGTTTATACTTAGTACAATGAGAAACTAAAACATCTCTACTTCTCTTCATAGATGGAAAATTCTGTGTTCCAGAGAGTTATTTTTAATGCTTGCTTCTTTTTCACCTATCAATCATATCTTCTCAACATTCCCCTTCTGCAGGTGCTGGAGAGTCGGGAAAGAGCACTATTGTAAAGCAAATGAAGTAAGTATCTGAATATGCATATCAGTTGTTGAATTTGGTATTTGTAGTAGAAGCTGTCTAGCTAATGTCTTATTAAAATATTTATGCTTATTTGAATAAAATGCAAAGAAACATCATTCAAATCAAGTTCCCATTCAACCACACAATAAAGAAAAACACAAAGTGACTGAGGCACACAGGTGGGTTGGTAATCAAATCTGATTTACCCAATTATGCACTGGGCCCATGCATGAAGACCAGGGGATCTGCTTCCTTGGCTTTTTTGGGAGTTCCTGTAGTGGGAACATGCCTGTCTGACACAAGCAGAGATGGCAGATCCACCTGGCAGGCCCTATCTGCAGCTGATGCCAATGAAGGATATTTGTAGATCATCAGACAAGACAAGCCAACACACTTGGAAGTATCTGATGAATCTGAAGCATACCGTGGGAGTATCTGATGATCTGTGGCTTGGGAATCATCCTGAACCACAGACAGCACCACTCTGTCTCTGCAGTAGCCCTCAGTTAATTAATCTCTGCGTTTCCCCTGAATCTTTTTTTTGAACCAACATAAAATAATAACATCCATAGCATTCTACAGCAAGTAGTTCCACAGTTAAATCACATGTGATGTGAATCCTCTCTCTTTGTTCAATTTTATTTTGGTGCCTGTTAATTTTATTTGATTTCACTCTGTTTCAAGAGAAAATATTGAAATATTCACTTTGCACAATAGAACAAAGAGGGTATTCTTTCTGAGGGGTTTTTGGGGGTGGGGTTTTTAGGTTTTTTCTTCATTGTTTCATTGGGTTTTTTCCCCCAAATTGGCCTCCATAGATCATTCTTTGTTTCCAGAGCTCCTGCCAAGGTTAAAAAGGTCTTCCACAGGCCAGGGGAGAACATCTTTAGCTACCAGCAGCCTGCTCAGTGAGCAGCTGCTACCTACCATACCATAGGTAGGGACAGCTGTAAGAGGTGTATTTAGCAAGAAAATTATCAAATAAAAAAACTTCCATACAATAATCAACCTGGAAAAAAAAACCACCCAGCTCAAATGCAGAAACCCCTGTTTGAATTTGGACTGAGTATCTGGTTACAGAGATGTTGTGAGTGCATCATAACTCTACTGCAATACTTGTAGCTGTTTGTTCAAAGTGCACAAGGTGCATCACAGTCTGAAGTCAGGAGCTTCACTTCCCCTGGCTTCAGAGGAAGGTCAAATATCTGTGTGTGTATGTGCTCATTTACAATTTAGTTTGACAACATTTTCCTATATTGTAAAACAGGTTACAACTAAATTAATTCATGTGTTTCTTTTGTGGATAGCCAAAATGCTAATTATGTATTTGGTTTAAATAATTAATCCACCTAAATTCAACGACCATGCTCACACTGGTAGCAAAAGTCCTCCTTTACTGCATAGCCTGATAAAATATTGCTGTTGTGTCCATCTTCTTTTTATAGACTGTGTCCATATCTGATTCCTAAACCTGCCCAAATACAGAAAAAAAAATACATAGGGATTGCAGCTGTTCAGATTTGACCCCACTTCATAAGCACCAATCTCTTCCCATGTAAAAACCAAGCAACCTGTTTACAAAATTGGTTATACTATTCTGAATTTCCTATCTATTTAATATAGACATTTAATATATTCATCAATGGATATATTAAATTTAAACCACCCTATCTATTTAATATATTCATCAATGCATTTTAATGAGTTAAGTAAAAAATATTATGTCATAAGAACAAATTTCTACTATTTAAGCAGCTCATTGTGTAATAAAGCAGATTCAGAACCATCCATCAAATACTCTGCCAACCTTTTCTTTCCCAGTTAAATAGTAGATAAATTTATTTCTGGTTTGTGTTTATTCAGGAGACCCTCCCTATTCAGCAAACCATTGAGGAGTACTGTGCTCAAAGCTGAGCACATGCAGGAGCAGATTAAATTTGTTCCTCTGAACTGAGCACTTTAAGAAGGCTGATAAGTCTTAACAGCCTGAGATTTATGTTTAAAGACCTTTGTATTTATGAGCTGTCAGCTTGATCACAAATATGAATTATTTTATAGAAAAGCTGTTCACAAAAACTGTGGGTTTTTTAATATAAATTGTCATCTTTCTGTCACAACAAAGGTCTTCTTTTAAAGGGATTTTTTTCAGTTAAACCCCCCCAATATCAGTTGTAAATTTTTTTCAGTGAAGCACATAATTTTCTAAAGAACTCCAATAGCTGCTTACAAAAGAAATAATTTTGCTGAAAATACATTTTCTACCAAAATCATGGTAATTTTACTCCAATTAATATAATTTTCTAATTATTACACCTCATTTTTTTTCAATCTGAAGATTTCAAAGTTATATCCCTCCATTAGGTTTTGCAAAATATTTTCTGATACTCAAAATACAGATATGCTGCAAGGTCCTAAAAAGATAAGGATGGCTATGAGAGTTGGTAAAAAGGGAAAAAAAATTGCTGGTGCTCTGTATTTCTAACTACATAATTTCCAGTGTGTGATCTAGCTTTTTACAAACCAAGCTAGGTATCTCTGTGCTATGCTCTAAGTCAGCAGTAGGAAGCTTCTTCAAATGATTCAGTGAATGAAAAGCAGGAAGCAAAACATTTCTTAACTCTTCATGCCTGTTGAGACTCAATCAAAGCCATCTATGATGAGAAGCCCTCCTTTGGTGAATAAAAACCCCAGAAGGCTGCATCCATACAATGGGGAGATCTCTGCTCCACCAGCTCTCCTTTTTCCTTCTCTGAACTTCAATAGGATTCCTTTGAATCTTGCAGAATTGTTTTGAATTCATGATGAAAACAGCATTCAAAGAAACCCAAAACTTCAAAAGAGAGCTCATAGATTTGCCTGATCTAGAAGTGATGAGGAAAACATTTTAGAGAGCCCTTTTTTTCCTACAGGTGCTATTCTTGCAGGCACAGGAATGCAACTTTTGAGTTTTCTGACATCCAGAAATAAGAGGGATGTTAGGACACATCAGTTGTCATCTGGATTTTGTGTGTGTATGTGAGTGAATTATTTTCTGACAGGGCTGACTTGGCCCCTTGGATAGCTCTGTCCAGACTGTATCTCAGGCAAGATGGGGTAAAACACCACACCCAAAAGCCCAGAAATTCTGTATGTAATAACCTGGCCTTCATCTCTGATGAGCTGAGGTAAGGAAGAACAGAGCTTTGGTTCCAGCAGCAGCCAAAGCATTTCAGTGTCTGTTCACTGAGGACACCAGGCCAAAATGAGCGAAGATTTCATCCTTTTTCACAACTTGTGGGGAAAAAGATGTCCCTAAGCCATGATATAATCTGTCCACTGATTTGGAGAACTTTAACCACATGCCATTCTCCAGTCGAAGAGGATTATGAAATTCTAATCCTTCTGTCAGAATTAGATTACTGAAATTGATTACTAAGGCTCTTTACCCTCTGGAGTAAAATGTATGTTTCCAAAGCCTGGAGATAATAAGAGTAAGACTTTGCTAAAACTACGAACTGTAGCTGACGTGCAAAGAAAAATTAAAGATCTTTTTACTTGTTTTCCAGATAAGAGCCTCACAGTGTTGAAACACTTTTTTCAATAGTTCTTCTATCTACATAAGATTCTGGATAAAATGAGAATGATTGAACAAGCAATGTGACAGCCCATGACTAATATTGTAGTTTCCAATAATAGAAGATTTGGGATCTAAGTACAGAAATGCATCTTGCCCTTTATCTATAGGGATGGGCCTGGATCCTGTTCTAGAATCATACTTTATCTTAAATTAACCTAAAAGGGGAAAAAACAGCATCTATTCATGCAGACTGGGTGCAGATATTTAACCTCACATAGACGCAGAAACTGCTGTTTCCCTGTTCCAGCAGAATAGGCAGATCAGCCACTGATAAATGCTTTTCCAAGGGCCAAATGTGTTCAGCTCTTTCTCACACTGACTACAAAAGTACCTGATCTAACTTCTCACTACTTTCTTTTTTTTTTTTCTTAAATGTGTCCCATAAAGCTTCTGTTATTTTTTTTTTTCCCACCAGGATCATCCATAAAGATGGTTTCACCTACGAGGAACGCATGGGGTTCAGACCTATCGTTTACAGTAACGCAGTGCAGTCTATCCTGGCTATTGTGAAAGCAATGACTAAGCTGGGAATCAGTTATGAAAACCCTGTGAGAATTGTGAGTAGGACACCCTTTCTCTCAAAATTGGTGTTGGAAGACATTTTCTTTTTTTGTAATATAATAGTATAGACTAGTAGAACAAAGAGGGTCTGGTATTTTCTTTATGACAGTTGAAACCAGGTACCATTTGAGTTACATGTGACAAGATGTCCTTTCTTGCTTTTATTTTCTCAAAACAGATGCCTGAGGTCTAACCTTTGCATAAACTCCCATTTTGATTGTTACCAAAAAAAAGTTCAGCTGGCAAAGACATTAAAAAAAACCCAGGAAAACCCCCCCGAACCATTTCTTAGCTGCTTAGTCACTTATGTATTGCTATTGGGAAATGTAAAACATATTTTCCTTTTATGACCAAACCTTGGGGTTCAGCCATGTAAGGAAAGGTCACATAGACAAGTTGGGAGCATTTCAGTCTGGCATTGCTGCTGGAGCAGAGACCTCCCTGTTGTGTGGATGCAGTGCTGGCAAATAGCACCACAGGGAAGTCAATTGGCAGTCCAGCATTCCTGACATAGCCAAATCCTCCTCATAGGCACATGGAGACAAGGCCTCAGGAAGGAGACCTGCTATCTTCTGTCAATCACACTGAATTTTCAAGGACAAATAAAGGAAAAACTTTTCTTCTCCTTGCAATGAATTTAGTCTGTTAGCCTGTAATTCAGTCCTTGCTGAGAATTTCTCAAAGGCCTGTCAGAATATCAGTTGATTCCAGTTTTGGCAAATTCTGCCTAATCCCTAGAGGTTTATCTTGGAGGGAATAACATCTGCTTATCTGAAAGAGCTTTACTTGTTCCAGAAGTCTACATTTCATTATAATGACATGTGGTACTTTGACCTAAAAAATTATAAACACAATCTTCAGAGGTTACTAAAGCTCATACAGGCATTTGACAAAATAGAAATTAAACATTTTCCACGAATTCAAGTCATTCAAACAGATGTGACAAGGCCCAAAAGCAGCACACAGAAAACAGGCCAATGTTAATGTGCTGTTCTGCATCAGGACCCATCAACCAGCCTGCATGGCCCAAGCTGGGGCTACAGCTGGACCTTGCAGCACTAGCCACAGGTCCTGCCTGGCCCAGCCCATGATCTCCACTACGTGGTGCCGACTCTGCCACCTGTAATTGAGATATGGTCTCCCTGTGCCCCCGTATTTCAGTCTTTTTTCTCAGCCCTGCCAAATTTTCTGAGATGTCTCTGTACAGGCTCACTCCATGCCTGTTTCATAGACATTCAAGGGACTTCACAGCCTGGAGAACTTGTTCAATAGCCCAGTTTATTTCTTAGCGTTATCTATAATCAAATGAGAAAATACAGCTTCTGTAAGTTTATCATTTATAGCACAGTCAGCTCACTCTTGCTGTCGTTGCAGAATAGGCCTCTAGGAACATGGTTGAATACAGCTCTATAGAATATTTGCAGTGCCTGTCTTCCCCCAGAACCACATAAGGGCAACCTGGATGTGATTTTTAGAGAAAATAGAAATTTTGGTCACATTTATTTGAATTGCCACTAAACATGGCCTTTTCTTCCAAAAGCACCAAAAACTTAGCTTAGATTTCCCATAAAATCAAAACGCATTGATAAGCTTGAGATGTTTTGATATAAGCTTTGATTTCAGCTGGACTTTGTTCTTGCTGTGTGTTCTGGTCCAGTTTTAGCTGCTTAAAGTCATCTAGTTCAAGGACTGGGATTATCTTGGTCTCAAAAGCAAAGTGCTTATCCATGTTCCAGGTCTGCCTGCAAATACATCTTACTGGTACTGAAAAGGCCTTAGCACTTAATTTAAAGCACATCTGTTCTGGGGAAGGAGGTAATTTTTTCTTTCTAAAGCATAGTTCCAGTCTAATTTTACTATGAAAATAATCTGAAGTTTTTGTAAATGCCAGAGATAAACAAAACATAGTACATATCAGGTTTGTGATAAATTCAATCTGCTGCTATCTTCCTTTATTATGTAAGTACCAAAATCCAGAACTGCCACCTTTTGCATGGTAATCAATGAGCATTTACCCTCTACACCTAGAGACTCTGAGCTCAAGGCTTCTCAGTGTAGGCCATTCAGCCTACAAATGCAGCCAAGTGGGCGGATAGCTGCAATCGTTACGTGATATGTCATATCGTGAAGCAGGGAACGTTCCAACTCTTATCTTACAGCTGAACAACTGTGTGCCCTGGAGACAAACCTGGGGCACACGGGAGAGTGCCACGGGCTTCTGCTGATGCCAGCACTGCAGGAGGGGATGGGGGTGTAAATGGAGCTGCTGCTGTGTGATGTAGAAGGGCAATTATACTGCTGTCCTCCTCCCTTGTTCCAGTGAAGGCAATTTTCTAGTGGTTATACCCCCTCTTCTTTTTCCCTCCATGCCTGCTCAATTACTCTTTCAGAAAAAAAGCAGTGTTTCGGTTTTCATCTGTCTCCGACTTTTATAAAGTTTCCATAAACTGCAATTCCTCTTGAGACATAAAGATATAGCATATTTCTAAAATAAATTTGTTTAAAATTTTTGTGAAGATGTGTCCTGGTTTTGAATAAAACATACTCCCAGCCAAAACAGTGTCTTGTCAGAATCCATTTATACTTTTGCAACTATTGACTGCAAGTCACTTTAGTTGTCTAATTCTATGACTAGGAAGGAATTATATTTTATAATTATCCCTTGCTGTGGCAGTGTATCAAGTTGCTCTCTTTTAATCATGCTCTTTATTTACAGCACATTCCTAAGCTCTTAACTACTGAAAAGAAATAATTTTAATGCAATAGATTATTTACATTTTTTTTCCACTACAAAAGGAAGAAATTACAGAATAATATATTTAAAATATTTGGTATTTTATTCTGTTACAGGTTACTTCTTCCCCACATATGGGAAATGCATTCACTAGTTATATTCACTTTGCCACATTTCTCACTGTGGCTTAAAACATAACTTTTTTTCCTTAAAAATACATTTAGATATAGATTTCTGCACTCATATATTTATAATAAGTTTTCATTTTAAATGTCCTTTTAAAATTAATTTTTGATACCCTATTACTATATCTTAATATAAGAGCCTTCCTTCCAGGTTGGACTATTTGTGAATGCTTATGGCAAGATGAAATTGAGCCCTTGTATGAACAAAACAGAACAACAAAAAGATGAAAACTCTATGTATCACAATTTAAGTCTAACCTTGGCACTACCTAGAGGGAAGTGAGCTTGTAAAAGGATGTTTACACGCACAGGCAAGTACAGCTGCCTGGAGAAAATGGTGAAAATGAGAAATTTTGCCCCTGCAACTCATTTTAAACCAAACACGTCTTCAAGGAGGTGAAGGGGCACAGCGCACTCGCACAATATTTACTGAAATTTCTCTTTAGGAAGATGAAAGGAAGCTGTGTGCCATGGCAACCACTCTGGAGGATGGCAGCATGTCTTGTGAACTGGTGGAGCTCATCAAGCAGCTGTGGCGTGACGGTGGCACCCAGGCATGCTTCGCCAGGGCAGCAGAGTACCAGCTCAGTGACTCGGCAGCATAGTAGGTGACAGCAGCTGCTGAACAGCTGCCTCTTGCCGCAGGAAAACTGTCCCTCATGCAGAACAGCCTGTGCAAATCAGTGCTCATTAACCTGGAAAAATCAGGGGGTTGCTAGGGTTTGTAATCTATCAGAAATGTTTAGCTGAAGGAAATCAGTGAAAATGAGGTTTCAGAAACATTTTGTTTCTGTGAGTTTATTTGAATGCTTAAAAAAAATATATATTCTTCTTGCGGGTAGTTCTAAGATTGACAAAATGAGGGGAAGGTGACTTGAAACAGCTTAGGTTTTACCTAGAGTGATGCTTTGTATATATTGCAAGCTGCTAAATATAAGTCTGGAGACAACTGTAAAAAATTTCCTCTAAACTAACCTGGCTGCATGGAGAGCATTCCTACTTGCTGGGAGAAAATAACCAAAACCCCTTTGACAAGGTGGTTTTTAAGCATCCCTAAGGAAAATAAGGATTTTCATTAGCTGAAATTCTCAGAAAGATGTTTATTATGTGCAACTAAATTACACTTCTCTATACAAGAAAAAAGAAAAAAAAAGAAAAAAGGCTCTGAATTGTGGAACTAAGTAGTATAAAAACCAGCAGTAACGTAATTTAAATGCGTAATTTACATTAGGTATTTAAAAGTGGCTCAGTGTGGAGTGATTATGTAGTGGACATTTCACTTTTTGAATTCACCAACCACCATGTCCAGGGGCACAGGTTTGTTCCAGCTGAACTCCATCTCCCGAGACCTGGATGGGAGATTTCCCTGCTCCTGCAGCTCCTCCTGCAGGCTGAGGGCACTGCAGGGTGAATCCTCCCAAGGTGTTTGGTGTCCCTTGGACATGGCAGGGAAAGAAACGCATGGCTGCAGTCTGGGCTTTGTGGGAAAACACAGAGGCCACCATAGTTCACTCATTGGAGGTAGTCCAGAGAATATGCAGTGAAAATATTAAATATTCTTCATCTCTTTATATCTTCCAAACAAGAATGAAGACCTTTTGCAAGGTTCCTAAAGAAAGAAAATATTGCCTGTGTTGGTTTGTGCCTGATTTGAGAGTATTTTGCAATTTGTTTTCCTATAGGAATAGAGCCATTTTTTTTTCTAACATACCCCTTCTGACAAGTCCCACTGCTGTTCCCATCACTAAACCAGTGATAACAAACCAGTCATAATAATTAAAAGGAAAACCACCCCTTGAATTATAAAAATAAATAAATAAATATTGCCTGTTTATCAGCTAACACTCTACTGTGTACACTAAGCCGGGCAGATTAGGTTTTGTTGCCTAAAAAGAAGATAGAAGAATCTAAATTAATACCCTCTCAGTGCTATTGCCTGTGTCCTGTTTTAATTTCCAATAGGTTTCAGTATTTCAGGAGGTTAATATAGATTGTGTTTGTAGTTATTTTTTAATTCTAGAGTTACATTAAAAACAGCTACAGTGGTATGTTTTTCATCCGCTTGAAAATTTCTACTAATTTCTTGAAAATCCTGCTAATCTTCTGTCTTTATCTTTTGGTACCTGATGCTTCTAAAATTGTAGCCTTTGGCTCAGAACAATCAAAATCAACTTAATATTTGCCATTGCTGCTGGGCTTCTAATGATCAGTTCAAAGTCAATCAACCATCTAATGCTGCAGTTCAGTTTCTTTTAAATCCAAAACCCTGTTTCTCAGCTCCTGTGAATTAGCTCCTACAAAGAATATTGACTGGTACTGTGTAAATTCTTTCTGAGGTTATCTTCTCTGAGATTTTTCATTATTAATTCATGCTAATGAAGTTTGGTCACTGCCTTTCCTTTGTGTGTTTGAATTGAAAAAATATTGACATCTTCTGAATAATACAAAAGTCCCGTTTGTCAAATTTGGCTGAAATTTCTTCCTTAGACTCACCTGAAACTTATTCTGTTTTAAAATGGAATGATGGGTATCATCATCCCATTTTAAAAAAAGTAGGAGGGGCAAGATTTGGATTATAAATTTTGACTTTAAATGTCACTGTACAGCTATTTGCTAGTACAGTGGCATTTTGCTTGCTCAGTCATTTGCCTCTCAGGGTAGGAGTGCTGTCACCTCATTCAAGCCAAGGAAAGATCAGCAGTTACTGCCCTACCAGTTTGCATTCCCTCCTTTGCCAAGGAAGAGATGGTCTGCAGTCTGCCTTTGGAGCTGCCTACAGCTCTAGGAAGAGCCTGAAATTGCCTCTCTTGCTCCATTAACTAGATAATTAACTTGGTTTAATTTTTCATGCAATTACAATTGGCTGTGTTGAATTGAATTTAGGCATTTGTGGCTAAGAACTAACAGAACTTTATTTTCCATTCAAGTGTTTATTTTAGTGCTTATATGCTTCGTAAATAACAAAATGTCTTTTGTTTCTGCCTTCCACAAAGGTGAGCTGAGTTGAGTTTGCCTCAGGCCCTGCTCAGAGAAACAGAGCTATATATTGCTTTTTATTTTCCCCCAACAGTTTGTTTCCTGGCCTCAAATAATAGGAAAACATTTATTTACTCAGATCAGCTTCAACATTTCTTGCAGAGTAGATACAGCTTATTCAACTTAAAATAAGGAAATCCCATTTCCAGTCATTACTTGGAAATATCCAAATGACAGAGTCTAGCTTTTTAAAAATTTTATTTAATCTCATTTTATTCTTCTATTTTTTAATTTTTTTTTTTTTTTACTTCAGATAGATCAAATATTGCAGACAAGGATGATGAGCTGTGAGGTTTCTTCTGGAAGATTCTGGTTAAACTGAACAGCAGAATTTCCTGTGCTGGGCAGACTTAGTGTAGTGAGGGAAAAAAGAAGGCATAGAGCCTAACAGACATTAGAGACACAGGTTTTTTTGTCAGAGACACGAGGCTACAAATAGGAAGATGCCAACTGGGACATTGAAAATGCTTCGGCTATTGTATGTGGTTTCTAGCTTTTGGCTTTGTTCTCTATTTGAGTATTAGTAGTTAAAATGTAGGAAGTTATTCAGGCATCACCTTTTCTTTTCCTTTTGTCAATTCTTAACCTCTCTACACAGATTTCTAGACCAGCCAGTTGGATTCAGAGTCTCTGTCCAGCCATTTAAAGAAAGCTGTGTGACCCTAGAAGAGACAGTAGAAGGGTTGGACAAAAACAGGCTTCAAAGATCTGGTTTGGGTTCTCATTTCATGCAGATTTTATCTCTGTATGCCAGAAATAAAAGCAGATAATCCATGCTTTTCCAGGGGCTTGTCAGAATACTAACCCAGGGGATCCTCAGCTTCATTGAAGCTCTTTGTTTTGATTAAAAAATATATTTTTTTAAAAAATACCACGTACCTTCTTGCAAATTGAGAGTTCTACAGGGAAAACAGCCTTTAAAAGTTAATTCCTCTAAAGTAGTATGCCCTCCCTTTCACTTAGGAAGGGAAATGCTGTTGCAATCAGTCTGACAGGCTGGGGCGACTCCTTCTGGATCTATTTCTGAAGGATGCTTGTGGCTCTTCCCCAGGGGTATCAATGCCCACTTGCTGAGAGCAAATGACCAAAACCCATTTGAAAAGGTGGTTTTTAAACATCCCAAGGAAAATAAGGTTTTTCCTTAGCTGAAATTCTCAGAAATATGTTTATTATGTGCAACTAAATTACACTTCTCTATACAGGAAAAAGGAAAAAAAAAAAAAAAAAAGGAAATGCTCTGAATTGCAGAACTGAGTTGTATAAAACCCAGCAGTAATGTATTTAAATGTGTAATTTACATTACGTACTTACTTGAAAGTGGCTCAGTGTGGAGTGATTATATAGTGGACATTTTACTTTTAGAATTCACCAACCACCATTTCTTTCTTACTCTCCTCAGTTACCTCAACGATTTGGACAGGCTGGCAATGCCAGACTATGTTCCTACAGAGCAAGATGTGCTGCACTCCAGGGTGCAAACAACTGGCATTATAGAGACCCAGTTTTCTTTCAAGGATTTAAACTTCAGGTATGAAAGGCATATTTAACAGTGTTCTTGGAGTTTATCCCTAAGTTTTTTCTGCCAAAGGTATTGCCCTGTTACAACACAGGCAATCCTACTGTGCTAGCCTTGAATCCACTGTTATTTAACATTTTCACACAGCTGAAAAAGCAAGGTATTTTACTATCAGTGTTCCAACTTTGAGCATATAATGGGCCATTATAAACAGGTCATAGAATATCAGGTTCTAAAAGGACATTTTTACATATGTAAGTGTCTAAAAAGCATTAGTTATGTCCTGCCATTTGAATAATTGTGACATTTATGAAATTTGCCTACTTAAATGTTCTTAACAGCATGCAAAAACATTTGATGTCTACCAATTTGCATGCACTCTCAACCTTTCACTCTTCTTTTGAGAACGGAAATAACTGCTCTTAGCACTGGAATGCACTACAGTTAAAAAAAAAATAAATTCTGTCCCATAGGAAATTTCAGCGTTATCACACATGCTTTCATGCTCATCTAAGATGAAAACCAAAATGTTCAGAAAAAAATTTGAAAATAATGCCTCTGAGAAATTTGACTGAAATATTTTACACTTTCAGATATTCAAGATTTTGTTATGCTTGGTGAACCAATTAAAAACATCTAATTGCACATGAAAATGGATTTAAATGAATTATGTCAGTTTCAGTATTCTATAATGCTTTTCTCTGTGGACAGAAATCCATTTAATTCTTAATTTAAAGGATGGGGCACATATTGAGGAATGCAGTCTAGACAAGAAACTGCCTGTAGAGACAGACAGATTTATAAAGCATGAGGATTATAACTTTTACATTTTTCATTTGGCTTCTTTCCTCCTCCTCTTGTGCCAATTAAACATTCCCCAAACCGTCTCTGCTACCACACAGATGCTTTGACACAACAGAGATTGCACACAAAAAATGAGATTCTGAAGTAGATGCCTTACAAATAAATCACTATCTCCTATTAATATTCTGATCACTTGAGAAAATTCAGGACTTACCCACAAATGCTACACTGCAACATCATAGATATCATCTTCTTTTTCCCTGATTAACATATTTCCAGACAGTTTTGTACACTGGAAATTTGGATTTTGGTTACAATCATAGTTCATGTAAGAAATAAATTCAGGGTGGAGAAAGAAACCGTCAGAGTGTAAATCCTCATTGACATGGATGCTATCAGTCCTGACATGAGAATATCAGCATTAGTGTTTAGGTCTAGCTGAAATGTGGCACAACTGAGAGTTTAGTTACCTA
Source organism: Entomyzon cyanotis (assembly GCA_024500445.1). Lineage (NCBI taxonomy): Eukaryota > Metazoa > Chordata > Aves > Passeriformes > Meliphagidae > Entomyzon > Entomyzon cyanotis. The sequence continues at coordinate 47,295,769 of JAKEPQ010001018.1, read as the reverse complement.
AGTGTCTGCAAAGAAGAGGAAGGCTCTTAATGCCACAACAAATACAAACACCACTGCTTTTACCCTCTCTGCTATGCATCACAGCAGTGTTCTGTGAGTAAATTCATTGGTGGTTTCAGGAAGTTGAGTACTAAGTTGAGTTAGGTAAAATCACTACAAAGTAATTTGAGGAATTTGAGCTGCTAAAGTGGTGCAGAATAATTATAAATCCATGTTAACCAGCCAGTTACTGCTACTTTGCACCAAGCTCAATCAGTACCATAGAAACATCTATAAGGAGAGGAACACCATTCAGAGCGAGTTTTGGTTGTGATACTGATGGGGCTTCAGGTCACAATCCATATGTGGACACAAAAAACCCATGAACAGATGCCTCATTCACTAAACACTTGTCCCTCTACTGAACTGAATGAGGCAGAAAACATTTTGTATCTGTGCAGTAAAAGTCTAAATCCCGGTACTGCTCCAGGGAACTGAATTACAGCTGAACAGAAAACATCTATTTTTATTTGCTCCTTGCTTAGTGGTTATTTTGCTGGTTTAGACGAATTTAGCTTTCATGTGCTCTTCAATTTATTTCATTAATGTTGACTTAGAGATGAGAACACATTTAAAAGTTTTTAAAAGAAGGTCTGATCTTCATAGGTCCTCTTCTGCTGTTTTTCTATCAGTGTGCTAGGAAGAGTTTAACTGAAATGAGGCAAGCCTTATTTTAGTCTTCACTTTAGGCCCCTCTGTGTATATACAACGGAATGACTCTATATCTAATTCAACGTCAGCAGCTATGTTTTTCAAGGGCAGTTCTGGGAAAATATAGAGATTTCTAGACTAACTTTGACTATATTGGTAAAAGAAGAAGATCACCTCATTTTCTACCATTCATGGAGGGATTTCAGTTTTACGTGTGTGCATGTTAAGTTCTGGGCAGAGAAGAGCGAAGCCAACTAATGTTAGTACAACAAAAACTGCCCATAAGCATTGCCCCTGGCCTTGGTCTTGTCCTTTTTAACTAGCTTCTCATGAATATTCAAAGAAGCATATGCTAAAAGCTCACAGGAAGTGAATACTGATTCATAGGATTATGTATGCTGAAATAAAACTTTCCTGAAGACTAAATTTTGAAGCTTATTTTATTTTTTTTTCTGACTGCAACCCTGATTTCAGAGTTATACACCACAAATCAAGAAAGGCATGTAATGGCAGGTGACTTTTGGTCACTAATCACAGTCAAAAGTCAAGATGCTTTCTTTATACTTGCTCCACTCCACAGTAAACCTTCTGAACTCAGTGAAGATATGCTTGGAAAAATGCCATTACTGTTATCGAAATCTTGCTCCACAACAGCCTTCTGATTTACAAAATAATTCACTTTTATAGACACGCAATACTCAAAAGGATGAAATGTAAAAAAAAAAAAAAAAAAAAAAAAAATTGCTCTTTAGCTGCAGAAACAGTTCATAATGAGCATTGGAAAGGGTTTCATTGTTTCATTTTATCTAAGAAGGATGAAAAATTATATAAAATAACCTTTTGTAACATCAGTGGTACTGCTGATGGTGAAGCAAACAGAGGATTAAGTTACTGCAAAAAAAAATGTTTCCGTAACAAACTATTCTTGCACTGTTTACTTCTGACGTGATTGTTTCTAGCTGAATCCCATTATATTCATTGCTCTAAGAATTGGGTAGTGTTTAGTTTTCAGATACTGCAGGATCCAGAGATCTAATGCATATTCTTGAAGGAAGGGGTAATCCAACAGGGGATTAGGTTTTGCAGTATTAAGTCCAACAACGAAAAGTCATCATGAACACTAGGAAACAGAAAACCTAAGGGTAGGATAAATTTGATTTTTTATGTTATCCCTGCTTTGTAATGCACTTGAAAAATCTTCAAGTTTGGCACCTTTTGTTTTAGAAAAATAGTCCAAAGACCTACCCCTTATCAGTGAAGAACTGCAGATGTAAGTGGGAGTTTTGGAAGCTAAGGCTAAGCAGAAGAGTGGTAGCTTTGATGGCACCTCCAGCTCAGTTGGGCCCTAACTAGGTCCCAGCTGGCTGTGCTCAGCTGGCTTTGGATCCCATAAAGAGTTCATATAAAGTTCATCTGACTCTACCCAAAGGTAGCAGCAATTCCTGGCAAAGGCAGAAGGAAATTAATGCAGAGAAGGACAGCCCTACAATTCCTTCTGCACAAATGAAGGGATTCCACCTCTCCAGGAATTGCTGCTTGAAGAGCAGCTTTTGAGATGGATAGGGAAGAGACCCTCCAAATGTATGATGCAGGTTATGGAGCAAGCTCAGTGATCACACCAGGGTGGTGAGCAGATGGCAAAATCTATTTATACACAACCAGGGGATCAATCCATGACTGGCAAATGTCTTATTGATCAATGTGTCAGTTCACTGCAAGCAAAACCATGAAGTAGCAAATGACACTGGATTTGAGGGTCTTTCATAGATGCCTCAGAATTCTGTCCTGAATAAATCCTTGCTTGCTGGTCTTAGTCCTGCACTGAGCCCCACTTCCTCAACATGGAGTGCCACCTGAAAGTTCTGAATGTTTTTCCTACATGCAGATATTTAAGCCTTTATATTTCACTTTATACCCACCACAAAGCCATGAGTAACAACACATAGCATTCATTGACCTGTTGGGATAGAAGCAAATAGAATATTTGGAAAGGCTGGATATTTGTCATTCATCTCCAGTTGAACTCTGTGCATTGAAAGCATGACTACATCCTTATTAGTGCTTTACATTGTACATATGTTATTCTTTCTGTAAAGGATGTTTGATGTGGGTGGACAGCGATCAGAGAGAAAAAAGTGGATTCACTGCTTTGAAGGAGTTACTTGCATCATATTCTGTGCTGCACTCAGTGCCTATGACATGGTTCTGGTGGAAGATAAAGAAGTGGTGAGTCAGAACATACAAGCAGCCCTCTTTGCTTCTAAGTTTTAATGTACTCTCTGAAGGTAGATGAGAACTATTCCTATTCTCTGATAATCAGTTAAAGGCTATTACATAGTATTGGTTCTTTCCAGTAAAGAACATTGCAGGAAAAATTACATATGGGGATGAGATTTGTCAGTCTCATGTTTACCTTTTGCATCTGAACAGAACAGAATGCACGAAAGCCTTCATCTGTTCAACAGCATCTGCAACCATAAGTGCTTTGCAGCCACTTCCATTGTGCTGTTCCTAAACAAAAAAGACCTCTTTCAAGAGAAAATCACAAAGGTTCACCTGAATATCTGCTTTCCTGAGTATAATGGTAAGTTTGGAGTGTTTAGAAGAAAACACATTCAGATGTTTAGTGTAGGCCATACACTAAAGACTGAGACTTTGACTCATGTCACCTATATATAAGCCTTTAGATACCAAGCATCTCATTGAACATCTTCTCAGGAAAGAATGGTATGAGACAGACATGGCCAGAATTCAACTCATTTCACCTACTCACCATGTTTGTCCTTGGGTGAGTTCTTATCTCTCCCTGGAGATGCTTATTTCTGTCCACTGGTGGTAGAGGAAGGAGAGCACTAGAAGTTTCAGATGACTAAAGTGTTCTGTGATGGACTCAGCCAATACTTCAGTACAAGTCAGTATGTTAACACTCACACACACACCACCACTGAATCCAAGATTTTTGTCCTTGTTTTAAGAACTCACTCCATAAGGGAAGTCTGTCTCTTTTTTTATGTCACAGTGGTGTCTACTGGAAATTAAAAAACCCACCAGATGTTCCCAGCTGATGTGAGAGAATATATAAGGCTGTGTCAGAAATTGCCAGAGAAAAACCAGTTTAGATACAAAATTTTCATACTTAATGCATGAAGTTAATTCGAATAGGAAAAAAAAAAGGAAGAAAACATTATTTCTTGTCTCTTCGCAGTTGTGAGGAATTACCAGTTGAAATGTCTCTTCTTTTGCTTTTACTTTTCTTTCCACTAGGACAAAACACATTTGAAGATGCTGCAAATTACATCAAGAAACAATTTCTAGACTTGAATATAAGGAAACAAGATAAAGAAATATATTGTCACCTGACATGTGCCACGGACACCCAGAATGTCAAATTTGTTTTTGATGCAGTCACAGACATAATAATCAAAGAAAATCTGAAAGACTGTGGGCTTTTCTAACCATTCATCCCCTTGCTCAGATTCTCAGTCCACTTTTCTCTCTCCATCTGATGTGCTGACTGAAATAAAAAAAGCCCCTCTAGGTAAGAAACAATATGAATTAGGCACCCATTAGCATCTGTTGGAGCCTTGGGAGCAGCCTGAGCATTGCAGACCAACACAAACTTTCCATATATCATGAGAAGATTGAAAAAAATTTTTCCTGTTCCACAAAGATGCCAGATAAATATGCAAAGATAAATCCTACTGGAGTCAAAGCCACATTCCTATTTAAATTAATACCATAGAACCATAGAATTCTTTGGTTTGGAAGAGACTTTAAAGATGATCTAGTTCCAGCCCTCTTGCCATAGGCAGTGAGATCTTCCCCTAGATCAGGCAATCAGCACTTCTCAGGAAATTGGGGATACCTCAGTATCCTGTGTCTTCTAGTGATGGGATGAAAAAAGATAATATATAACAGACAAATGACTTTTATTTATAATTGAGGCCTAAAGAAAACTGTTGCATTAAACAGTATCAATACATAATTTACGTTCTGTTTTGTATTTGCGTTACATAAAAAACTAAAAATGACATGCCATTTATTCAACAAAGGCAAAACCCCCTGACTTAGATGGCATATGATGAAGAGCAGTGCAAATCTGAATGTTTAATTATATTGTTTTGTTAGAAGAGCTGAGGGACGTACACAAAAACTGCACACATACAAAATTGAAAAATGCTGCTATCTTGTTTGAGAAAAATTAAATACAGTAAGATGGAGGCAAGTTTTGTAAATCCCTAAGGAGAAAAAGAAAACAAATTATAATAACTGTCAGTTCCTGCATAAGCCACAATGACAAGTTGAAACGCTTTTTGGTTTACAATTACAGATGAGACTTTTCGTAAGGATAATTAATAATCCTGAAACTCATCTGGATTAGCAGCAGCAAGTTCTACCACTGCAGGGCAAATGTAAGCCCACCAGTTCTCATAGCAAAAGCATATCCTTGGCACTTTGGCACAGAGATCCTTTCTCTAGACAAAAAACTTGCTAATGCAGAACTGTACTCCCTTAACTCCTGTTGATTTGTTGTGACTAACTACAGAAAATATGTGACTATTTTAAACAGAATGGGACTTTGCCCTGGTTTCAGCTGGGATAGAGTTAATTTTCTTCCTAGTAGCTGTCACAGTGCTGAGTCTTGCATTTAATATAAGAATAATATTGATAGCACATTGATAGTTTAGTTGTTGCTCAGCAGTGCTGATCCTACATCAAGGATTTTCAGTGCCAGCAAGCAGGAGCACAAGATGCATGGCCAGGACAGCTGACCTGAGCTGGCCGAAGGGATATTCCAGAACACAGAACATCGTGCCCAGTAAAGACACTGGGGGTGGTTGGCCAGGAAGGGCTGATCACTGCTCAGGGACAGGCTGGGAATGGCTTAGCAGGGAGTGAGCAGCTGCACTGAGCATCCCTTGGTTTTTCTAGGTTTTATTCCTCTCTCTCTTTTTCATTTTCCTTACTATTAGTATTGTTACTATTAGTATTGTTACTATTATGGCTATAATTATTATATTTTACTTTATTTAAATTATTAAACTGTTCTAATACTAACCCATGGGCTTTACCTTTTCCTCATTCTCATCCCTGTCCCACTGCAGGGTTTAGTGTGTGTGAGCAAGGGGCTGTGTTGTTCTTAGCTGCCAGCTGAAGTTAGAGCATGACAGAGTTCTAAAAATATTCAACTGAATTTTGAAATTTGGTCTTGAAATAACACTTGTGTTTTAAATAGAATCATTGATGAAGGGCTTCTTTCTGCCTTTGTCTATTTTTTTTAAAATACATTTCAACCTAATTTTCACCATAGACTCCCTGTGTTCTGGTTAATCTAATTAGAATAGGAAACTTGGCCACTGAAAAACAGCATCCTGAAAGCTTCCACATGAACAGGATCATGAGGGTGTGTATGTCTCCCAGCAGAAGTGGGAGCAAAGAGCTAAAATACATTTTACACTGTCTGGATTTCTGCTGCTGCCTGACTTTATTAATTTCTTGTTTGTATTGAAACTGATGGATTTCCAGTGGTAAGGATTCTGGATTCATTTCCAGCAATAAATCTAATTTTAAATGAATAATTTGAACTATGGTGACATCAACATTAATTCCTGATGCCTTGATGGTATAATAAAAGCCAAGGCCTTTAAGAAAGAAATCCATGAATAAACACATCTCAAACATATTCTTCAAGCAAACACCTGAGAAGTCAAACAGGCTTTACAGCTCAGCCTCAAAGCCAATACAGGTAAGACTGCTCAGATTGGGTTTCCAGCTCATGAGGAAGAAGTTTGGGAGGCCTAAGTGTGCCCAGCGACAGGAGAGAGCTTTCAGCTTGTGATCCTCCAGGAGAAGGGGCTGCAGTGTCCCCAGGGGCTGAGGGACAAGCTGGGGGGACAGCACAGGCCAGGACCAGTCATCACATACTTGTGAGGCACAACGAATGTGCTTAACCAACCACTATAGAGACAGGAACAGGCATCAGGTGTAACCAACCACGAGCTCCACGGTGAGCACTTATTGGTTCTAATAATTGTTTTAAAAGTATATAACTTGTTTTCCCCTCTAGTTTAGCTGAGTTATTTCTAGAATGCTTTTTTAGTTAGCTAAAGCAATAGAAGTGAGCAAGGATTTTACAAGGGCAGCAAGGCCCTCACTTTGCAAGGCCTCTCTCCCTGTGGCAGTGCAGGGAGCTGGGCTGGGGTGGTGTCTGTGCCCAGTGCTGTGTGCAGCAGTGCTTCAGGGATCAAACACGGTGCCTACATCCCAAATAATCCCATTCCAGGGGCTGCTGCTGCCACCCGTGGCCCCAGGGCAGGCAGGAGCACAGCCCCATGGTCCCACTCGGTTATTCTGACAGACAGACACACAGGGAGGCAGGGAAAGGGCCAGGAGTGACATCTCTTACTGCACAGGGTGAAATCCAGTGTTGCAGTTCTGGGTTGCCTTTGCTGTGATGGTGTGGCAAGCTGCAGGCCTTACAGGAGAGCATCTCTGCCCAGCCCAGTTCCGCGCCTCAGTGCACCAAACCCTCCCTCCCAGGGCTGGACACTGCGCTCTCACCGGCCAGAGAGCCACAGGCTAGCTCTGGTTTCGTCTGCTCTTCACCACACAGCAGCAGTAAAGGAGGCAAGAAGGGTCTATGTATGATGACCATGGGAGTTGTTCATTCATATGGTCACCAGAGGCCATGGGCAGAGACACCGAGATGCAAAGACCTCATGCAAAGACATCCACATGAAAAGACTCATCACAGCAGAGGGTCAGGGGTTTTCTATAGAGACAGGGGTTGGGGACAGCACATTGCCCAGTGGTCTCTGGGCACAGGGACAGTACATGGGCAGAGTTAGGGTACTGCAACCAATATGGAAAACCTGAGGGAGAGTCCAGGACCATGTGGGAAGGGAGGACATAATAAGGAAGAAAAGGGGTGGGGAAATACAGGTTGTACCTCAACAATCCAGGTCACCTGCGCTTGCCTGGGCTGGCTTACCCCAGAGAGTCAGCAGGATCGCTTTCTCCTCAAGCCTGGCTAATCCTTTGAGGTCATTAAGTATTTCTGAATGTCCCTTGTGGAGTCACTGAGCTTCTGGACCGAGACACCAACCCATGCTCAGTTCAGCTGCACCGACCCAGCTGAAGCCTGACCCTGCAGAGCCTTGCAGAGCCTTGCAGCAGCCTGAATTTGGCCTAAATTCCCTGGAAGGACCAAAAGGTGAGGGGTGAGGAGGACTATAGTGAACAGGCCACACCTGGAGGACAGGAAGAAGAGTGAAGACTGTGATATCTGACAAGGGAGTTTAATACATGGTGACTTTTTATCCTTTTCTCTCTCTGTACACACATTTTTGTTGAAAACAGGAATTTTTCATGAGGAAATCTTGAGACCAGATGGAAACAGGAAACATGAATTCCTGGGAAAAGATTGCCAGAGGTTTCTGAAAATCTTCCCAGGAATGTGTCTGCACTATACAAGGCACTAAATATTAGAAGTCATCCCAATCCGTAACACTAATTGCAATTTTTGCCTTAGCTAGAAACTAAGTTGTTTCTATAAGCTGAGGATGATGAAGAAAAGGCGTCTCCAACAGACTGAAACCTGCTCTATGCACACAAGCTGTACTGGGGTAAAATGGCCAGAAAAGCCACTCAAGAAATACCCAAAATTTATTTTTCTCACTGCAGATTACAAGAAGATTTTCTACATTTGCACTAAGAGCAAACTGATGAGGAAAGGTCATGCTCCTTCTCAACTCTGAGTCAGCCACTTGTCCTAATAGATTGAGTTAAAATCACTGCAGTCCATTCTTTCATCCACTGGGACATATAAATCTCATTAGTGTGAATGAAAGTAGCAAGACACTGAGAAAAGGTAATATACCCTCCTTATAATGTGTACCCCTATGATGCATTACATATTCTGAAACCACTTTCTGTCACATTGTAGAAAACCTGCTATAAATGCAGTCCTTTTCTGTAACATTTTAAAAGCATAGGAATGACATATAAATCACAGGACAGTGAGACTCTGATGATGGGCATTGTGAAAGCTTCTTATCCTTCCTACAACCCATTAAAAACAAATCACAAATTCTGAAGTAGCACATGTCAGGATCCTCTGAGACCTGAGGTCAAAGGGCACTTAGATGCTGAACACACATTGATCAAACCTGTTAACTGTGTTTACCCTTGAGTGCAAATCCTGTCCACACAGGAGTGGGGAGCTGGAAAATTAAATTATTCAGCTACGAGATGCATTCACATTAGATTTTACTCAAAAGATACTGAACTACAATTTTCAACCTAGCAGGACTGTTCAGTGGGTGGTTTTGTGATAGCAAGATGTGTAGAGAGGAGTGAGAGAGACTGATACTCTATTTAGTTTATAAGGGGAAAGAACATAGTAGATCTGAGGATATTTTTATAAGTTGGTGCGTTGATTGAAGCTGTGGTAAAGAGCTGAAGCCTAGGGAGACATCATGTTCATTTCAGTTAAAAATAGAGATTTACAAAAAGGAAGGCTTAATGTCTTTCTTAAGTGTATTTTTCCTCTGTAAAATAGGCAGTTAGCTGATTTGTGATCTACACCCACCACACAGATGTCATGACACTGAGTTTTGGTCAGAATTCACCATGAATTAAATGTTGGTGGATTGTTCTGCATAACATTAATAACATGATGTACTAAAGGGGGTGCTTTTTCCTCATGATTACTTTTATCTTATAACTTTTTTATACCTTATTGTGCTATTTTTGAAAAGCCAATATAACCTTGTTTAGGAGTTCTGCATAAAATTGGTGTTCACTGTATGTTGTATTTGAAATAGAACAGCAATTAGTAGTTATTTTTAATGTTGGCTCTTTAAGAATTCCCACTGGTTTTTTATGTCTATGTGTGGGTAAATGGAGAAGATTATTTTCTTCTCTCTTTCCTTGTTTTTTATTTTACATGGGATCAATAATGACCCTGTTGAATGATGTGTCTTTTTGTTCACTCTAATGTATTTCAATTCAGTGTGTAGAATAAAGAACAGTTAGGAAAAAACAGGGATTCTTCCATCAGGAAAAAAAAAAGGAAGACATTAGTTAAATAGATACAGCAAGTAGAACTTCCATGAAAGTAAAATGACATCTAGATCTTTATAACATACTTTACACCTCTTCTTTGGAATAAACAATCATTTTCTTTAGAGGTCTTTTTCAGCCAGTGTCTTTCATACTCTAAGTCATCTGAATTTCTAAATAAATCTCCCTCTGAAAAGCCACATGAGGTAGAGAATATACTTGTACAACAGTTTTGGGGCTTCAGAGAATAGGAACTACAGAAAAAAGGTGAGAGGCCAGACTCAGAGGAAAGGGAATTGAATGAAGGACAGGTACATTTTCAGACTAAATTATACCCATTTACTTCCCTTCAAAACAGTTTGGAAGGTTTTTTTTATTATTTTACATATTATTACAGAAAAGTTTCACCATTCAGAACACAACAGCTGTTTTGTTGAAATGGAATGTTTTGATAGATCCCAAATATTTCCCTTGTCAGGTGTGAAGATATAGCAGCATTTGTTAAAAACAGAAAAAAAATAAGGGCTGAAAATCTCAGAACCTTCCTGATAGGGAATGCTCACTCTTTGCACAGCTCTAGGCAGCAGCATTTGTTTTCTCAGAGTTGGTTTGTTCAGCAAAGTTTTCCTAAGTCTGACTCTGCACCAGCAGAGAGCAGCAGTAGCCCCATCATTAAGGGCTACACCCTGCCAGATGTGTGGGTTTTCTTTGAGTTAGGGACACAGTGGGGTCTGTGGGTGCTAACTGACAAGTGGCTCCCAAAAAACTCTCTCAGAATAGGTCTGCTTGCTGTGCCTCAGTTCTCCCGGCTCAGGGGCAGCACAAGTGCAGGTATTTTGCTGTTCTCTTTATATTTTTTTCTTCAGGTTGGCAAGAACAGTGAGGAATGCTGCCCACAATATTTGCTTAAACTTACCATCTCTGAGCTCACAAGAATGAAGGAGCTGCTGTTTTCTTTCAATATTTAATATGCAGTTACTTTTAACTTCTGCTTACTGAGTTTAGGTTCATTAAATTTTCTTCCATAAAACAGTGTTTATATACATATAGGTTCGTGTTTATATTATAACAAGATTTCTACTTTTTATAAAGACTGTTCAAGCAAACACAGACTTTGTAGCTCCACCAGGCCCCAGTAAATGCCTGTTTACATTATTTCTGTGATTTGTAACAACGGAGAACCCAGCTGAGCCCCTACAGATTTACAAGCCCAATGAATCCTTGAGGTTAAGATATCAAACATCCACTTGCTAATTGTGACATTAATCTCACACTGTCTGCTGCTGAGATGTTATTGCTGTACCAGTGCCACATTGCCATTTAAAGCCATTTCATCCTGTAGTTCAAGTCATGTGGTTCTCTCTGCTGGTACAGATCCAGCCAATGGCCTGAGAAGGAGTAAAAAGTAGAAAGCAAAATGCAAATAGACTCATTGATTATAAAGAATGGCATATTCAGAGTTTGCTTTTAGATTTCTTGGTTCTTAAGAACATAAAATAAGGTGGGGGCTCTCACTATATGGATACCTCTCATACCCAGGTAGTTCAGACAGACATCCAGACCTGGGTGCTGGGGAATGCTGCACTTTACACAGGACAAAAGGATTTAGCCACGGACAATCAGCTCTTGAAGCAAAACTCACTCCCCTGAGTGTAGTGATGAAGGTCCCTACAAAGTGAGAGGGAAGAGTTCAGCAAGTGAGCATGAGCTACCAAGAGCCAGCATGCAGCAGGAACAGCTCAGGGCAGTCAATAGGAAATCCTGTAGAGATGGTTTTGCTGCAGAGAGATTGACTTTTCTAAACATAAGTGGGAATCCAGACACCTCTTTGAAGGAGAATCTGATACCCAAAAAGACCTTGCTATGTAGGTCCTTTGTGGAAGGACTCGAGCACTTTGCTGGGAGCATTTAGCACTTGATAGAAATGGAACCTGAAATGTTACTTTCTTCCTAAATGGGTTCTGCAATAAGAAGGGAATGTAATAGGGTTTGTGAAAATAAGCAAAATTGCAAAAAGTCTGAATGAATCCCAATGTTTCCATTTTCATTGACTGAATGCTAAAACCAAATAACATCTACCTAATGGAAGAGAACAGCAACGTATCTTGGAATTTTTATATACAATCAAAGTAAGTTAAAAAGTTGCACCCTGAGTGATCATAAAAACAATATTGAGAAAAGGTATTACAGAGAACACATTTCTGAGGCAACAGAACATGTGATATCTTTAAAGATTATTGCAAGAATATTTTCATGACCAAAATAAAAAGGCTTACATACACATTTTTAGTGGAAGTTTGTATATCAAATTCTGACACACCTGAGGCCAAGAGAGGAAAACGGGAAAGCTGCAGCCCATTCTAGGGAAGCAGCTGCTTTCAATTGGAATTGAGTGAGAGTTCTCATGAGTAAAAAAATGTTAGACAAGAAAAAACTTCCACTTGGCATCTTGTAAAATGTATAGCCTGTTCTCTCTCTCTCCTTCTCCCTCTCTCTGGATAGTTTATTAGCAAGTGGATCTTTCCTGCTCAGGTTGAAGCTGCCACAGGTCAGATTTTTTTAGCTTAGAGAGTAATTGATTCTTCTTGTTAGTCTCCCTGCTTAACTTTTACCTCCTCAAGGTTTCAGTGTTATCTAGTATTGTACAATACAAAAGAATAATGTTAATGTAATCAGTGCTGTGGAATGGGATTAATAATGACAGTTCAGTCTGGCAGGCTCAAACAGAGGGTTCCTCATGAATAGGAGAGATTCAGTATTGCTAACACTGAGTTTTGCTTTACCAGGTTCATTAGCATCACTTTCTTCCTCTAAGGAAAGTGATTTGCAGGGAAACATTCTACACTTTGGCAATTTTGTTTGATGAGAGGAAAAAGATGCCATGTAGTGAGGGCCAATCTTGCCTACAGCATTTCCCAGAGGAGCCTGAAGCCTTCAGTGAGACTGATTTGCATCTCCAGTTCATTTTTCCAAAGCTCTGTATGAACATTTTCCAGTAACCCTTTGTGTTGTCTGAGGAGGGGTCCAGGTCAGCAACACCAACTGACCACCAACACAAGAAGCTCAAGTATAGCATTAGGATAGTGTTTCCCCCAATACCTGGTGACAATCCAAAAGCTTTTGGACTTTCTGGAAAGGATTTTTTTTCCCCATTTTTCATAGGGGCAAGATGACCTGGATAATTTTGCTGACTATAATCATCTGATTATGGTTGGCTATACCTAGCACTGATTATGGAGTCTCTGGAAATTATGTAGCTCTAACTTTGACCTATCTGTAGGCTAGCTGACTAAAAGTGAAGTGAAGATGTTCGGCCAGGACTCTCTGGAAAAGAAATGGCTGAAGCAAATTTGGCACACAAGATGAAGCTCTGTCACTGGACATAAGTCAGAACAGTGATGTGCCAAAATGTGCATGTGTGCATATATGCAAGCATTTGTATATGAGAATATGAAATGTTTAAGGGTTGTTTTTGATATATTCAATTTCACAGAGCTCTCCTGGGGGTAAAAATTCCCAGTCTCTCCATCTGTACGCAGTATATATTTTCTCCCAAACAATTCTGAAGTGCAACATACCATTTTCCGCAGCTACAAAAAAATACAGCACAGTTAGGAGGCTGCTAACCCAGCAGCATATACAACATGAAGCTTTAAACTCATAATCATCTGAAAGCTCTTCTTAGCTGTAGCAAAGTGTTTCTTGTGCTTCTAGTAACCTATAATAAGGATTCAAACTTTATCCCTCAAAATTGTAGAGCAGGCATTTAAAGAGATAAAGCCATCATTTGCTGTAGAACTTTCTATTTAAATGAAAAACACAGATTCATGTTTATCTTCCAGCTCCCTGAAGACTTGGATTTTTTGTTAACTTGTGCTGCTGGGAGAGGTATTGTTTATGAGTTTGTCTAGCTGCCGCTATAAACAATCTTTATGTAACAAATGTGAGGCATGTGGGGTTCTTCTTCAGAAAGCAGCACAGGCCAGGGCTTTGTCTGGGAGGGTGGGGAAGGGATACGGGTGATCTTTTTTCCTGGAAACTGACGGGCTTTTGAGATGTCAAGATGACACAGCTCTCCCGCCTCCCTCCCTTGCAGGCTCTTCAAAGGTTCCCTGCCATTACACTGTCTGCCCACAGCAACATTCATCACGATACAGACTTAGTGGCTGAACAGAGCATCTGATAAATTCAGCCTCCTTTTGGCTACAAAGAGACAGCTCACAGCACAGGAGCACAGGGGAATGGTAAAGGTGGTGCTGAAGAAATATCTGCCTTCAAAAGGAAAAGCAAAAACCCAAGAAAGACATTTCTCCTTCCTCCTCATTTCTCCTGAGTGCACACAAGTGCTGTATGAGAGGCAGTGAAAGCAGCTCAACCCCTCAGGAGCGGTGTTACCCTCCATCTCTTGAAAACTCCATCAGAGGAGGGAGGTTGGGGCTGGAAACTGTCTGTGGGGCCACAAGCCATCCCAGGATGGCCACTCTCAGGAGGGTCTGGGTTGCAGAGCAGAGCTTCAGCTGATCTTGGCAGCTTGATACAAGAGAAGGCTTTCACAGAATGGCTCCTCCACCTCAGCCTCTGGGTGCTAATTTTAAAGGACTGATTCTGTTGTGTTTATTCTGATACATGAAACAAAAGTAGCCTCCAAATGTCTTCATCAGGGCTCCCTTCAAGTCTAGCACTGGGATAAGGTTAGTCACGTTGGAAATACGTTAGAAAAATGTCTTTGACATAGAGGAGACTGCTGAAGGAAGAGAGGCATCTCCTGCTCCTTATCCTTCTGTTTCAGTGAAGTAGTAATTTTACCATCGTTATTTTAAGAAAGGAGACTCTCTATATGTTCACTAAGGTGTCTTTCCTTTAGTGATTACTGGAGTTAATGCCTCACACTAATACAAGATTTTATTTTAAACTTCAAGAACTACATAGGAATGATGTCTTGGGTAACCTTTGTTCAGTTGGTGTGATCCCTTACCACAGAGCATTGGTCACTGCCTCTCCTTATGTTGCAATGCCCACCAGCACTGAAGCTGATCTTTTAAATCCAAGCACAATCAGCTATTCACAAGGGGTTTTGTAAGAAGTACAGCACCTTTCATCTTCCCTAACAGTTGCTTCCAAAAAAAATGGTTGGAGTTTTCTTTTGTGAGTCCAGATGAATAAGAATTACAGAAGTACGTCAATAGCACCAATCTGTAGCTCCACGGAGCTGGGAGAAAAGTATTTTTACTGCAAAAGTCTGACATATCATTTGTCTAAAGGCAAGATGATTATGCACTTTTACTGTAGCCTGGGGTGTTTAGGTTGCAGAGGAACAGATTTTAAAAGTGCACACTAATCCTGCCTGCTTGTGGTAGGATGGTGATTAACAGCGTTTCCCAAAAAAGAGTTTCCCTGAATCTACTTAAAATTCCCTTAACATCAGCCTCAGATGTAAGGAGGCAGTGAAAGTCCAGCTTAGTGCACACTCCAGTGCCCAGAAATGCCAGTACAAAGCTCAGCAGTTCTGGGATCACAACATAAACCATAATGGTATGGAAGCTGGCTCTGAAGGATAGACAGACAGTCTGAGCTGGAAGTGCTTTTGGCTGATACCAGTAATCAGTGCTATTCCTGTCCGTGATTATACCCAGTGCTGCCATTACGAAAGGCAGCATCTATCAAAAATATTTTTAAATTCCTGATTTAGACTATTGCAGCTGGAAACATTTTAAGCAATCAATGCTTCTCCCTCTACAGATTAAGTCTGAGAATGGAAGTTGTTTTTCAAAAGAATTTCAGGATTTCAATGTTTGACTTGATTCTGATAAGAATCAGTGTTCCAGATTTCTCTTTAAAGATAAGTTTCGAAAGCACAGAAACAAAAAGTTGGAACCATTATCAATGTTTGCTTTTAGAAAAACTGAAATACTTTCATACTGACTTTTTAAGATATGGGTTTTTTGGGTAGTTAAAAGAAAAAGAAGTCTTAGAAACTAAACAGAGATCAAAATGTCTTGCTCTGAACCTGACCAAATAAAATTACATTACTGGAATATTTTCCATTGGAGGAACTCTGGAGAGATCAATCTGATTTTACAATGTGTTTTAGATCCAGTTGAAAGCATATTCAGATGCAAATTCAGTCCATCAAAATTGCTCTCAGCAGTTCTACTTGGGATACAAAAGTTCATCTAATTGGCATCCACCAGGATGCTTATTTGCTCATTCAAGATGAGAGACCAATTTACAAAGCAAAATTACATCCTCTGAGTAGAATAGGAACCCTGACATGACACTCAGCTTTTCAATAAGTATTTTCAATGCAACTAAGGTTTCAAAGGACTGTTCTGAGAAAAAAGAAAAATTCACAAAGAAGTGAACAAGCTCCTTCCTGTCTCGTTCTTAAAGTATACAGTGTGACAGTTTGAATTACTAATATGAAGTATGAAGGTAAAATATATTTTAGAATTTTAAGGACCTTTACACATTACCTCTCTGTCTGTAGTCAGTGAAGATGCAAACAAAGCATTGTTGATAGCTTCATTCATTTTGAAATGTGAGTGGAGGTGAGAGGGCTTTACCCTGTTACCCTGGCCAGCAGCAGAGCAGGGGCTGACTGAGGTAAAACTTTAATCAAAGCTCTGTCAAGGCAGCATAACTTCTTGTGAGCATTTTTTTTAAAGAGTTTTACATCATATAAAACGTGACTAAAGCATCTGTTACATGATGACTTGTGATTACTTTGTCACTTATGCTAGGCTTATCTCTGTGTATGAGAGACCTAGTGCTGCAAGCAGCATTGCTAAGTATCTTACATTTAAGTGGCTTTTGAAACAAAAGTAAAGCAGACAATGCTTTTCTGGTAGGGGGTATTCATCTGTCAAAAGCACTTCTTGAGTTGCTACATCACACTTAACCGTAAAGAACCATTCCTTATATAAATACCCTATAAATAACACAGACATCAGCACGTTCCCATCGTCACAGAGAGACTCAAAGCAATGCATAAACAGAGCAGAAAGCAGACTGGAGAATGAGGTGTTGGATCCATGATAAATCTCCGTGCTCTCCCTCTTGGCACACTGGCATTTTTAGAAGACTTCATGCCAGCTGAGATAAAGTCCATATTTTGTTGATGGAAGGAAAAAAGAGTTACTATTTCTTCTTGCTTAGAAGACATTCAGACGCTGTGCTGACAGGCATAATAGAAATGCCCACATTGATTAGAGCAAGAGAAAGAGAGAAAGACTGCAGAGCTCGAGCTCTGCAGATAATCATAACACAATAGGAATATTAGATGACTGCAAATTTTTCTCTCTGTTACTATTTGCTGGATTCTTTCTTGGGGAAGAAATTTTTTAGGATGTGGTCCTGTTTTTCCTTTCCTCAATCTCACGTTGTTATCTGAATCACTTGTCAGAGAGTCACCCATCATGAGTAGTCACCCATCATCTTGGGGATCTGGTTTGTGCTTCATAAACTGCACTGCCTTAGAGGAGCATTCTGGGCATGGTGACAAATGAACAGCTATACACTCTGAGTTCATTGCTGATGTCACTTTATAGCCAGACTGGAGAAAGAATGTGAAACTGACCTTGCATCAAAGTATTTCAAGTTTATTGATGGTTTTATTTTCATGCAGTTTAGCAGGGAAATTTGCTGCTGCAGTATTTTCCTTAGGCAGAGGATGCTGTGTGCTCAGCCTGCTGCCTTTTCTCATCCTGAGCAGTCCCCAGGGTTGTGCTGGAGGCACAGCCCTGTCCCAGGAGCTGCCACCCTGGCTGCCACCTTCACTGCTGGGTTTTCCCTGTGCTCCTTGCGAGCCTGCATGTAGGCTCCTCCTTGGTGCTGGCAAAGTGCTGCCATTCCTGTGTGCTCTGGTGTAAATCCCAGATCATTCCCATGGATTTGGGGGATTTATTTTGGATTTGCACTGAATTTGCTGACAGGGTGTGCTCTTTAGCCTTTAGTATAAAAAAGAGGTAAAGGAAATAGATTTCTGAGGAAAGTTCAAACAGGTAACAAACTTTGCATAACATTTACATATTTCCCATTGATTTTCATGGCATGGCCCATGGATACAAACAGGGATGAACATGCATTTGCAGGCATAATCTCTGATGTGTTAAAGCATAGCTAAACTGTGTATATTTACAATATAGAAAGCAGCTGACACTATCTTTTCAAATAGAGAAAAGCAGGGCAAATAATACAAACAAATTTGTAAATTAAGAAAATATTTTGTATAAAATTATCTGAAATCTTTCACAAATATTTTTTAGAGTAAATTAAAAATTGTGACCTTCTAGCAACCAAATGTTTTCCAAGATTCTGCAGATCTCAGGGTTTGACCTGTGTCTTTCCATTCCAGCTATCAGAATTTCACCCTGAAGTCCCAAAGATTTTTGTAGTCATCAAGGACTTTCTATGAATTACTTCTTGCTTTCCTCAAGAACTTTGAATGCTCTTTTGTGAGTAAAGGGTTTTTTTGTATGTTTGTTTTGTATGTTTGTCTTGTCTAAATCTATTTGAAGCTTGAGAAAATTACAATGGAAACAGAAAAAGTAATTCAGCCTTATTCAGTTCAGTGCACTTAAAAAAAATAAATCCTCTGTTAGATGATTATTGTTATCCTCAACACATAGAAGTGTCAGAATTCTGTGAAAGTATTATTTCCAAAATAACTTTTGTATAAAGTGTGATAATGGCTATCAAAGGAGCACAATTAATAAGAGAAAGTTCATTGTAATAGAATTTTTTCACATTCATATTTTCCATGACCTCCAAACTGCACAAACAAAACCATGCATACAAAAGTACAGGTCACAGACAGCAGAGTGGAAACTGCTGCTCTGCCTGTTTTATAAGAAGAGGGAAATAGTGCTTGAGTCCTCAGAAACACTCTCAAAACTGGCAAAACTGTAATTGAAAATAAATGGTGGAACATTTGAATGATGTAAACAAAAAAAGTAAAGACACACAGGGTGTTTCAGAGATCAAAAGTCACACAGACATCCCTGTGGTCATGTGGGAAGGGTGCAAGGGAGAAGGGGGTCACTGCATTCTGGACTGTCATGATGAATACTATTCCCCTACTAGAATGCCCCTCTAGCATGGCCAATTAGGTCACACTCTTCAGCAAATGATCTGTATTCACACAGCTTCCAGATTTGAAATTGGCTTCTGCCAGTTTTATGGGTGGGGAAGCACTGTCAACTGCAACTGCATACAGGAATATACCTTACAAGTCAAAATATTTCTGTGTTATCCTGAAAAACAATGTCCTTAGGCATGATTTTTTTTTTTAAATAGCCTCAATCAATCAAAGTCTGAGAGAGGATTCAACATGCTTTGTGATCTGCCTCATTAGGGACACCTCCAGATATGAAAGGCTGGAAAAAAGCATGCCATGGGCTATGTGAGTCCTGCAGTTGTCCTTTATAGCTCTTCTTTGACCTTCTCTCGAGGTTAAAATCAGTGTTGGAGTCAAGTTGCTAATTTAGGTAGAGCTTGGTCTGACCCAGAAAAGTTCTGTTTCCCAGCATGAAACCTGGTCCAGTCAATGGAACCAACCTTGCTAAGTTCAGCCCTTCTCAGAGCAGATATCCCACGGGAATCACTGACTCTGCTGTCCTTCCTACAGGCCAAAATCACTGAATGAGACTTCAGCTGCTAATTTCAGGTTCTGAAAAATTCCATGCCTGAGGCTCCTCTGCTGTGCTGGTGAAACCTCTGCTGCTTGATGGTGATGCAGGTCCCTTGTGCCATTCCCCTGCTCACTGATAAAGACAAAATGTTTCTGGGCAAGGAATTGATCTAATGGTGAATCAAGAAAGCACTATGCAAATTGCACTATGCAAATTGATGCCTGTCAAATCTGTCTGTTGGGTTATGACTATCATGTTTTTCATTAACTTGTGTGCATATATATACATTAAAATTTTCATTAGTATAAATATGCATCAAACACTAACTACTGTATCTGATAAGATAGAAAATATATCTTTTATATGCAGGTATCTGCTTGTTTCATGGTTTCATAAGATAAAAAATAGTTTTATGGACTTTGTTTTCTATTGTGGTACATTTCCTAGAATCCAGTGCTCATGAGTACATAGAATGGAATTCATTCATATTCATATTATCCATTATGTAAGAGATGGGAAGGGAAGGGAAGGGAAGGGAAGGGAAGGGAAGGGAAGGGAAGGGAAGGGAAGGGAAGGGAAGGGAAGGGAAGGGAAGGGAAGGGAAGGGAAGGGAAGGGAAGGGAAGGGAAGGGAAGGGAAGGGAAGGAAGGGAAGGGAAGGGAAGGAAGGGAAGGGAAGGGAAGGGAAGGGAAGGGAAGGGAAGGGAAGGGAAGGGAAGGGAAGGGAACCTAATTAGGGCTAATATAAATATTCGACTAAGTTAAAAACTGATTTCTGTTGCCAAAAAAAAAAAAAAAAAAGGAACAGCTTTCTCTCTTTTATGACCACTTTCATTTGGAAAGTCCTGTTTTCATTCCTCACAGAGTGATTAGTAGGCTTCAGTAGAAAATGATACTACTATTGCATATTAAATTCATGAGATATGACCTTAATTTGAATTTAAATTGGATTTCTAAAGGTGAATTCACTTTGCAGTCTGATACATTTGGATCTCAGAGTACAAGGGCTTGCACACTTCATTTCTCATTACAGAACTGAGGTTTTTAGTTAGGGGACTTTTTTTCCTTTGTAGATGAAAAGAAATAAAAATGAAACAAAGCACACTTCAGTAGAATAACTACAATTATGTGAATGATGCCACAGGAGATAGAGATCAGAGATCACAGTTCTAGTAACATTTCACTTAGATCGTACATCTTTATTATATTCTACTGTTGAAAAAAGACTTTCATGAGTATGACTTCCTACCAGACAAGTTTTTATCCAGTGTATTTAACATTTTCTCCCAATCATTGAAGAGCTACTGCCATTAAATAGTTCCTGACATGTTTTTAGCTCTTTGAATATCAACAGCAGGATCTGTGTGACAATTTTTATCAAAGGTTCATTAATGCATAGTCTTCAGTCACTGCCAGAATTTCAAGCTGGGGACCAGGCACTATTAGGAGCAAGGCATACCAGTACGTAAAAGGCCATCTGAAGAGCTGAATTCCTCCTTCAGGACAGGAATATAGCTGCTTTATCATTCTTCACCAGTTTCAGCTAGGGGAAAAGATGACATAAGATACTGATTATTTCATTTTGCTCTAGTCCGGATGCAAAGTGGCTCAGTAGAGATAAGAACAGTAAGATTCTCACTCTTTTCAATTTCTATTGGCAAGATCAAAGCTTGAACTGTTTCTTACTTCCCATCTCCCTACAGAAGTATGGGGAACTTTTAAATCAAAACAACACAGAGATATACTGCAGCAGGAAAGTCACAGTCTAAATGTTTCCATTGACTAGGCAAAATCCTCTAGAGCAAAGCAAAATTAAGTCATCAGGTATCCTGTAGCATTTCTTGGGTTGGAAAGATAACTCACTTTAGAACAATTTCTTGCTGGAAAAGGAAAGCAGGGTTTTCACTCTGGCAGGAGAAACCAGAGTAGCGCCAGTTGCAAGGCAGTTATCCTGAACATCCCTAAACAACACAAGGTTATGAAGAGGGATGGCAACAGTGTGATATACATCACAGTAGTTTCACTTTTTGTGCTAGTGGGAAATATTGTTCAGTCCACAGATGCCTCCTCATTCCATTACGTTTCTCAGCAACAGCTTTCCTGAAGGGGGTTATTGTTATTGCATGCAGAGAGCAGGCAAGGAAATGGTTAATGTTGACTGGAAAAACAAGGAGTCTGAGCCTGATGAATTATTGCATGCAGAGAAAGTGAACATATAGTGAATAGCTCTTCCCTTGGAGCAGCTCAGTGAGGTAAAGCTGTGTTGCTTTTATTGCCTGGGTTATCAAAACAGTGTATCTTCAAAGCTATACAGAAATAGATGAAACACAGACCTTATGAATTTTAAAATCCCCATTGATTTTTACTCCATTTCCTAGTTCTATATGACACTTGACAGTTGCACAGAGACAAAACAGATTTTTAAAGAAGCATTGTTTATAGGCTGGATAATCAGCACGACTCATCTACAAATTCATCACCCCAGCACTCTTACCCCTTGAGGGATGCCATGCTTACATTTCAGACCAGCACCCCATTTTAATGGGAAGGGATGGTGCTTCATTGCATTTCCTGGTGATGCAATGGTAACAGTGGTAAAAACAGGCTTTCTAATCTATCTCCTCTAGGATCATGCTGGATCACCGCTAAAAGGCTTCCTTTTTGCATTCAAGGAGGGATGTACACACCTATAGGGCAACACAGACATTTTGAACTCACAGCAGACAGATATTTCACTTCACAGTGTTCCCATCATCACCTACCTTTACTATTTAGCTAATCAGTTATATGCAATTCTTTGTGCATCATGCTGTATAACCTTACATATCTGCAGGCAGATCTACCACAAAACTCAATTTGTTTTGGTATAGCAGAAAACTGGAGAGAAGTAATATATTTTCCATTAGTATCTTAAACATATCTTCAATCCTGCTACACACATACAGAGTTTGGGAGGAATTCAGATTCAGTCTAATGGACTAGAAAGCATCTATTTAATTCAAATTTCTAATAAGTAGGGTATGTACTACAAATAAAGTTCCTTCTCCTTTCACTGCCTTATATTCAATGTAGCAAATATTGTTAAAATTTTCAGAAAGGAGAGAACATGTCATGAAAGCAACTTTTTTTACAAGACTGTGTTATATTAAGGTTCCTAATTGTTTATATTACAAAATTGTTGATGTTTCTTAATCAATCAAATACTCTATTAAAAAGACTGAGAGCCTTTAACCTTAATGAGAATACAAGTGAACCACATGAAGATGACTTTTTCAGTTCTGTGTATAATAGGTTAAGCTAGGTTTTGCCACTCCTTCTTATCTCCTCTAAAGGCAGGGTCACTGCTGGGCACAAGGAGGGGCAGAGAGGAAATGTGGTTAGAAAGCTGTGCACTTAGCTAAGCCGCAGCTCTAAATTTCCCACTGGAGGCTCTGGCCAGCAGATGCACTTACCAGCAGTGTCAAGGCTGCCCACAGCAGCTCACAAGCCAATGCAGGGCAAAGGACCAGGAAGCCAAACTTTCTGCTTATGGCTTTTGCTGATGAAGTAGAAATTTGGCCCATTATAATAAAAGATGAACTATGTACATTTTTGGTATCCTTATTGATTAGAAAAGTTACTGATGAAGCATGTTTGATTCAATTGGAGGAATCTTGAATAGCACCCTCCACCTCATTTATTTGTACTGTTTTCCTGTGGGCTTCTTCTATGAAATATTCTCTTGATTGCTAATAGGTTTTTTCCTAAATTAGTACCAGGAACATGCTTATGTGCTTATTTAAGGTACATGCCCTTTCCCGTAATTCAGACAGACCACAGGAAAATATGGTAATGTTTACTATAGACTCTGCAGTGCACTCTAATACTTGCACATCCAGGTATTGAGTACTGAATTTGCACATTCCACACGTTCCCACATACACAAAAATGATGGCAAATGGTGGTTGAATGAAAACTCCTTCCTTCTTGTTGTGCTCCAAGGCTGGAGCTTTCCACTGAGCCAAGGTGGCATTTTGGATTCCCTTTGAACTTTGAACTTTGGGCAATGTGTGACATGACCTGGTCCTTAAATCAGAGACAGCTCTTACACAGCTGACAGCAATGTTGTGGTCATCTTAGCTTCACAAAGTGGTACTCTAAGTATCATAATATCATAAAATCATAGAATGGTTTGGGTGGGATGGGACCTTAAAGATCATTTAATTCCATGCCCCCTGCCACAGGCAGGAACCTCTGGATCAGGTTGCTCAAAGCCCCTTCCAACCTAGCCTTGAACCCCTCCAGGGATGGAGCATCCACAGCTTCTCTGGGCAACCCATTCCAGTGCTTTGCCACTCTCACAGTGTTTTTTCCTAATATTTAATCTAACCCTTCCCTCTTTCAGTTTGAAGCCATTTCCCCTTGCCCTGTCACCACATGCCCTTGTACAAACTCCCTCTCAAGCTCTGTTATAGCCCCTTTTAGTTACTGAAAGCTTCTCTAAATGCTCACTGGAGCCTTCTCTTCTCCAAAATTAACAACTCCAACTGTCTCAGCCTTATTCATGATCAGGTGCTCCATGGCCTCCTCTGGACTTGCTCCAGAGGTTCATGTCCATCTTAAGTTTCATCAATATAGCTCTCAAGGTCTTGGACTGGGCAGAATCATTCCATTAACATGTAGAATACATCTTCGTACTATTTTGAAAGCTTTTTCACTGTGATGGTGGCATCTCTAGAGACTATTTTTGGGCTTGCCAGAGATGCTAATGGTAGTGTTTGTTTTAGAAAGCTGGCTTTCTTCCAATTAATTATGGCTCTTTATGAATCATTTTGTTTGGAAATCTCTGATAGAGATTACATGAACATGACAGAAGGTCTTCAGACAGAACATAGCAATTATAAATTGCCAAATGCTATTACAAGGAATTGTCAGCATCCTCACTACAGGCAGATACAATCTTTTAAATGCACCTCAGCACAGCAACAGTCTGGTAATAGTCCACTTTGTGTGTGATTTTAGCCTTAGTGAGAAAGCATTGGGATTTTAAATTACTGTAATATAAAATGCCATCATTGTTGCCAGTATCTGATTCAGGCATCACTGAATGGATTGTTTGTGACAGATGAGGCAAACAGTAGTTGCCGTAGGAACAGCTCATTTGGATTTTGGTTCTGTATTACAGCACATCTGCAGGTGGATTTGGGAATCAGTTCAAATTCCTTGAGTATCTTATTCTGTATTAATGGTTAGTTGAACAAGAAAAATGGAAGATACTTGATGCTTGAATGTTACTGATATGTAAAAACAGAGAGAAAATAGGTCTTTCCTATCAGAAGTGCAGTATTCATGAACTGCAAAGGAATTCAAATTGTGATAAATCTGCTTCCAAAATTTGCTGTCTGGATATCACACCAAACACTTCACATTGGTTCACTACACCCTCACTGAGATGGATAACCAGATCTCCCTCTGGACATCTGCTGAGAAACAAAATTCATCCTGTGTGAGCACATGGAAATTAAATGCTTATACCAGGGCTGAAGTCACTGCTTCCTGCCCTTTGATGTGGCCATGGCTATGAGGAAGTAAATTTAAGTGTTAATGCTTTAAATTTGGTTCCTGTGCTCCACTTGCTGAGTCCTTCCCACTCCTCAACTTCTCCACTTCCCAGAGTGCCAAGTCTATACACTGAGGACAAATTGCAAAGGAACACCAAAAAAAAAAAAAAAAAATAGCCAGTGGGCAATTCCCTTCTGAGAGTGATCCCCAGGGGATTGCCCAGAGGAAGGAGAGGATGCCACTTTGCTTGGGATCACTAATTATAAAGCTTTCCACCTCTGTTCTCCTCCACAGGTTATGCTCAGACATAAGGGAAATGCAAGTGGGAATTTACCTGAAATTACAATTTCCTGTTTAAACTTACTTGTACCACTATGAAAATAATATCTAAAGATCTTCTAATCCAATATTTTAAGTCCTTTATTAGTAACTTGAATTCCCTGAACAAAACACTAGGATTAGCACTCCTATGCCCTAAAACACCACACAGCCAGCAACTCTCATCCATTAAAAGCCTAATTGAAATACCACAGGAGCTGATCACAACATTAACGTCACTTTTAGGGGTTTATTTTCAGCCACCTGTGTTCTGCCAATCCCTCACCTCACATTGCTCTTCTGGTTTGGGGAAGCTCATCTCGGCACTCCTTGAGGATTGCACTTGAAAGTGACAAGGTTTTATTCCTCTCTGGTGCATCAGGGAAGCTTAAGAGGCAGAGCCAAACAACTTCTCTTAGTGGGGGATGACCTCTGAGATTCAGAGACTCGAGTTCCTTTCATCATCACTGGTTACCTATCAGTGGTGGTCTGTACCTATCAGTACCATCAGCTGGTCTACACACAGAATTGAAATTATCTGTCTTGCTTCAGCTCATGTTTTCCAGTGATCAAGTGAAGTAGACACAGTTCCAGTTAGATTTCACTTTTAGTGGTCTGGTTCATCTGATCTGAGAAACTTTTGGACTCATCTAGCTCCTCCTGCTTGTCTCCACCTTGGGACTGAGTGTCTGAGCTCACTGTTGGCTCCTCTTGCCTTCTCATGTTAGTGACCCCAGCCTGGAGCAAGAGTCAGTGCAGAACTCAGTGTCTTTGACAGGGAGCTGCAGGATTCTCCTCTTTTTCATTTACATGCTGAGGGAATCAGGAGTAACAAACTACAGCAATCCCTTCCTTTCTCAGTTGCTTTTTCCTGAATATTAATTTTTTGGTAGCAGGCCAGGAAGTCCTACATGTGAAACAGAACAATATCTCTGCTGTCACGAATTTATTGCTACAATTCCTATTAAATTAAGCTCTGTGCTTCTAGTCTTGGCACGTGGGTGCCAATCCACAGCCTGAGTTTTCCATGCTCTCTGTTCTGCGTTATCTACATAACATGCAGAGATGCACAGTACCAATGCTCAGATACGGCATCCAATTTACTGTCATAGGCAATTATAACAAGCAAAAGATAGAAGACAAATTTTAACTAGATCAATTTAATGTGACTAACATTTGACAATTCATCAATCCAATTTACCTCCCAGAAACCTTCCTAGTGTGAGAATTCCCTGAAGAATCTGTCTGGATGAATTAACTTCGGCAAAAGCATCTTCAGGCTATTGATCAATCAGCCAGTCATGTATTTCTCTATCTAGTTAGGTTTTGGCTGCACCTTTCAAGACACTAAAGAGAAAGGTCATTGTAAAATATCATCTTTTTCACCTTCTTGTTTTTGAAACTCTCATTTGAAGCTCAGGAAGCATTCTCCACTGAATGAAAATTTCACTTGATCCACAATGGCCCATTAGTGAAACTGGAATGTGGTGCTGGTTGAAAAATTTTAGGAAGAAAAGAACTCATTGAAAATTGGAATTTTATTAAAATATACTGATTTCAGTATGCCAAGAGACTTCCCTTTGGCTGTGGAACCTAGAGACAGAGCCTGCTGGGAATCAAAAGCACTAATATTAGGGACTTGTCCCTGCAAACTGTGGGAGTAATTCTTCCCTGACCTTCATGAGAAATAATCCACATAATGTTAATTAGGTAGTAGAGCAGTACTTTGCAGTCTCTAGGGCACTTTTTACACTGGACAAAACAAAACCTAGAAGTACCTTTTGGCCCAGGACAATCCCTGCCTACAAGTAGGCAGCAGGATCTCTCCTATGTAGCTCCCCAAATGAGTCACAAAGTCTTTCTCAAAAAGCCATGGATGGGTTGTGTCCAGCCAGGAGTAATGACTCACATGCAGCTGGAACCAGCTTGTGAGCTGCATAACAAAAGCCTCGAGGAAACTTTTTTCCTAGTTTTTATAGACTCAGAAACTGTATTTTCTTGATGAGTAACTAGCAAATATGAAAGAAAACCTAGTGAGAAACAGCATAATTCAGTATTTCAGAGAACAGTGTCAGGTGTCGGGAAGAATAGGTAACAATAGGCATCTTAATTCTGGAAACCATGTTTCTGAGAAATTCTCATAACCATTCAGTTTATTTTCATGCTGTGTTTTAAATTTTCTACAATTTTGACTTCTCTGCATGTGTGGTTTTCTGATGAGCATAGAAAGTGAGAGCTGTCACACTGATACTGACAGGGATACAAATCCTCTGTTTATCCACTGCTGGCTGACTTTCCCCCCTCCCTACCCATCCTCACTAAGATAAAAATCCCACTGCATTTTTCCTAGTAAGGCATGACTTTTTGGTCCAGAAATAGCATAGAGAGTGATCACTTCCTCCCACTGCCCACTCACAATGCTTCACAGCAGTGTGGGTGACAAACAGGTACTGCTGTCTCTGTTCCATCAGGAGATTCTTCATTATGTGGCAAAAAATGTCAGAAATACTGGAATTCAATTCATTAAATGCAGGCATCCCCGGCATAGAGCCAGTCACTTAGGCTGTTTAGCTCATGGAAAGAAAGAATCACTTTTGAAGCAGCCTAATAAAGATAAAATAAGCTGGGTGACAACTATAAAGGTACCTGTTTTCCTGGTTTGGTTTTTGTAGGAACACCAAGGGTGAATAGCTGTATGGAAGTAGCCATACTGAAGACAACAAGGGTAAGAGGATACTGATCACGTTGCTTTTCATAATAATTTGAGATGGCTCTTTATCTTCTCCTATCCCATCAATTACCTATGACTTACCTGAGCTCTGTTTAAACAGTGGCTTAAGAAAGGATCTTTATTTCAAATCAAGACACCTGTTTTTGTGGGAATATTTTGAGAAAAGAATATGGGAAAAAAATGTGAAAGCCTCTGTTCATGCCCCTGTACTGAATATTTCATTCCTCAAAAAGAGAAGAAGCCACAGTAGACAGCAATTGGAATAACTGCAGATATCAGCAGAAAACTGCTCTGTGGGTCCTAAGTCAGCTTCCTGGGCAAGACTTTGGCAGTCAAGAAAGATCCAGCAGGACCACATATGGTTCTGCTCTGTCTGACCCCTGGCACATGGCCCTTTGCAGAGCTCTAACAGCAGCTGAAGGAGGACAGCAGGGGGTCTGCCTGGACTTCAGTGATACCAGCTCCAGTTCTGATGCTCCAAAGCTGCTGCTCCTGTTCTGCCACACAGTCAAAGCACATCAGAGAGAAGCTGAGATCTGAGATTTGGTTTTTGACCCATCATGGTGTATAAGAAATCAGTATCAGACAAAAAAATGGGGAAGTTAGTTAAAACAGAGGATCATGAAACAATTACACAGGTCTTTATCTAACTGGCACTCTGCATGTTATTTCAATGTCCACATTATCTTTCAGGAGCCATCAGTTTCAAGACAGCAATTTGCATTTGAAGTCTTGGACCAGCAAATTACTAATGCAGATTTTCTCCCTTCTGACAGTTAATCTTATTTATGTCAAAATATTTGGAAGTCCATTTTACTGGCATTTTGTGAATTTGTTGCTGTAGTTAGTCTGCCTTTGTACATCAAGGTATTTCAGTCCTCTCTCAAAGCATACCCATTAATTCCAGTTTCATCTCTCAAAATTATTTAATAATCAAAATAAGTCTGTGTAGCACTGCCAATACCTCTAAGTTTGAAAGCAGCATTTCCATAGCAGAGGTCCCCAGTTGCCCCAGTAACAAAACTATGAGATGCAAACAGTAATAACTAAATTTTGGCCATCTTTCTAAGCCACTCTGCAATATGACATAATTTCCAAATTAGATTGAAAAAGCATCTAAAGGAACAGATATTTTGTGTGTACAAGCATTCATATTTGCACAGGTACATTGCAACAGGCTCAGCATCCCTCACAGGCATTAGTAAGTCATGGAATCATGGAATCATGGAAGATCCTCAGTTGGAAGAGACTCAGAAGCATGAAAACCTAAATCCCAAGTAAGCTGCAAAAGTGTTGAGGACAGTGACAAAGTGTTCACCCCTTACTGGTGCATATAAATGAATAGCTGAAGGTTTCAGCACATATACTAGTACCATATCTGGTTTTTGTTAATACACCACATCTATATTGCAGGTCAGCTCATAAAATGCCTTCTGAAAGAGGCCAAGTGTATATAAAGTTTTGTTCCATATGGTTTGGTTTTTTTTACAAGTCATGATAAGACTTAATCTTCATCCAGTATTCTGGAAAATACTAATACTTGATCTTTAAGAATCTGGGCTCCATTAAATCTGAAAGTGGCAAAAGATGCCTTTCAAATACTGAAGTGTTGTACGTCTTGATTAATCTGGTTTGTTGCATCACATCTTGACTCCCTTTTTATCCACAAAGACTATACCAATACCTACAAAATACCCTTCTGAAAAAAGGAGTCTTTTCACAGACTCTGGCAGGGACTTGAAGATCCCTAGTAATTTAAATGTGTACTGTTAGAGGTCTGAGAGTAGAATAATTCTCTCATCCTTTTCTTTCCAGCTTCATTTCAGTCACTGCCAGCCAAAGCAGTCACAGTTTGGGATGGTGCTGTGGGCAGAGCTAACCCCTGTGCTGGGGCTGCATTCACAGAGTGCTGGGAAAGAAATCCTGTTTCCTTGAATTGTAACACAGCCATTTCCATCTCAGTGTGCTGTACAGGAGAGGCCAATGCGATTGCCATAACCTCCTGCTCACATCTGCATTATGAGAGCTGTTTGATCCTCTCCTCCAGAGCACCACTGCTGCATCACCTCAGTACTGAATTGGTCACTAGCTGCCATTTACTTAAAAAACTAACAAATCTGAGGCTGTGAGATCTTGCTGATCTGTTTGCCTGTTTGGGAAGTGTCTTTCTGTAAAATGCAGTAGCCCACTCTCATACTGACTCTGTATCCACATTCACATTTGTGCTTTCATTCTTGAGGCAACCATCAGAAAACATGCTGAAAAATGGAAGCCGTGGAAAAGGACAAAAATTTCTCTTTAAAATTATCTGGGTTACAATTAACGGTCTCAAAATTTCATGTTTTATTTCTAACCTACAGTACCAGCTCACAGCCTGGAGACATAAATATTTTATACTTTTAATTTAATCACTTCCTGTGCACTGCATAATATTATATCTCTTTGTAGGCTAGATATTGGGAACAGCAGAATCATTAATTAATAGTTTCAAATAAGATTTAATTCAGACTTTTGTGCCTTTAGAATATATAAATAATATCTTCTCATTACCATTGTCTTATTATTAACAATCTTGCCTCTTAATATAATTTACTACATATTTAACAATGTCATATCTTCTTAAAGGCACTCATCTACTAAAATAAGCAACTTCGGGTCAAAAATCTTCAAAAAACCATGAAAAAAGCTATTATAGAACAAGTAAAAAATACGTAAGGGGCTAGAAACATTTCAACTCTGGAAATGCTCTTGAAATGCAGTAAATTCAATATATGACTAACAAGTTCATAATTGGTGGTCCCTGGAAGGGGAGATTTTGGGAACCATGAGACCCACAGAATGAAACTGATGAAATACCTACATGAAAATGATAAAATACCTGTAGGAATATGTAACATTTTGGTTCCCTTTGGGGTTATTTTTTATTCTCAAAGCGATAATGACATCCCCAGAGTGCCATGCTTTTAAACAGATGATCTCATCACTTTCTTCTTTCCTTTAACAGAAATAGTATTCTGTAGAAATGCAATACATGTACTAAACCTGAGCTTCAATAAAAGACTAAATAGTACAGAACTTAATGTAAAAGAATGATGAGGACAGATCATCAAAGCAGTAATAAACTTATATCCATTTCTTCACTGTTCCATTGTGGAAGAGTGGATGCTGGCTCATGGGGTGTTGCAACGTGTGTCCTTTCCCTGATCCCTCCCCCTTGACCCTTCCGGACTGGCTGATGTGAGCCAGGACCGCCTCCTAACCCCACGGATAAAAGCCCAGCAGGACCTGGAACCCAGTCTCTTTGATTCTGGGCTTCATGGAGCAACTATCCTCCCCCGACTCTCCCTTCTCCTCCCCCACTCCCCAGTGCCATCCTTTATTATCCCAATAAACCACCTGAAGCCTGGAATGAACAGCTGCCTTTCTAGACCTGCTACACTGCCACAAAGACCCAGTCTGACCAGTCCCACCGCTCGTGGCCAAGAAGAAAACATCCTGCGTGTTCCGGCTCTGGGGCAGCCCTCCCCCCCGCAGCAGGGGAGAGCTGCCCTTGGGTACTGCACTGCTGCAATGGGGAGCTAGTGTTTTAGCTTGTAAAATTGGGTATATGATGAGTGGGTGTTGGGAGACTGCAAATGAAGGGTCAGACAGGGAAAACAGAAAATTCACTGCCATGGAAGCAACTCTTGGGCGGAAAGTACTTCCATGAGTGGCTGCAGAATGAGTGGCTGTGAAAGAAAATATGTAGTCAGTTTTCCATGAATCACACTGTGTTTATGAAAATAGTGAGAGACTAAAATAGATTTGAGGACATGTGGTTTGTTCATCTCCTCAAATCTGTGAATTAGCTTGCACTAGATTAGGGTGCAGTCAAGAAATGCCAGAGTATATAGCCAGTGTTTTGTGCTAGAATGCTGGTGGGGCTTGAGAATATAGCACACCTAAAGAAACTCAAAACTGATGAGTGGGACACTCAACCCTACCTTCTCACTTTACCCAGGAATTTCTGAAAGAAGGGTGTCCTGGTGTGAGAAGACCCAGGAAGTAAACAAAGGCCACCAAAGTGAGGAAGAACATCCCAGAGACTGGTTGAGAGGAATGTGACTTGTGTGTGACCTCCTGAGGGACCACAGAGTCTATGCCTCAGCTGGAGGGACTAAGGTTGAGTGACTTCTACCATCACCCTTCTCAGAAGAGTTTCTTGTTCACCAGCAGCCATAGAAAGCAACTCCCAGCATTATTTCCCAGCACATGGGTGGGTATGGGGGCAGGAGAGGGAAACATCCTTGTGATTCAGCAGCTCCAGTCACAGAGGAGGCTATCTCTGCAGTTCTGTGTGTTGGTGGTGGCAGCCAGCAGGCAGGTGCTGCCAGGGACCTGGCAAAGTGTGTTTGTGTGCCTGGAGCAGGAGCACTGCCAAGGCACACAGCTCCTGGTGGCAAACGTGTGTCAATGCTGGCTGAGGCCAAAGCCAGGCTGTTTGCATTAGTGCCATGCTTCTAATAATGATCAGATACCCCGAAACTCCCACAAAGTGTCCTTTGGTGAAATCCAGCCCTGAGTTTTTGGCAGGACACTGAACATACACACTCACCTCTCAGTGACAGAACCTGCTGTTTCCCACACATTCTTCTTAGTCACAGAAACCTTGCTTTCAGATTATTCCCATGGCTATCTGGTGGGTCTGGAGGTGGTCAAGGTGTATTTTGCAACAGAAGTGTGGCAGCAGCTTGACTGTTCAGTCCAACTCACTCAAAGTAAAATCAAATGATGCACAGACTGGGTAGTAATAAAAAAGCCTTGAGTCAGTGGTTCTCACAATTATTGGTTCCAGGCAAGCAGTGCATACCCATGAGATTTAAACCAGAAAAAATGTGTCTAAGCAGCAGACACCAAGTACCAGAAACAGCAAAAGCAAGAAGATAGAATAATTAATGTGGAGTAATAATACAGATGTAAAAATACTTAACAAAGTTAAAAAGATAAGTAAAAAAATAATATGAGTAAATTCTGGACTTTTCTTTTGCCCTCAAAGACCCTTTCAAAAGTGTGATGAAATTTCATTCTGATTCCACAACTAATGTCTACCATGAGTATTAATCGGATTCACTGGAGAGAGTCACACATATTTTCAGTTCCAGATTTGTCCCTTAAATTGAACAAACAGTTACACTAGTTTTTTTAGCCCCAGCTCCTGTGACTCACATTGCAGAGTGTGTAACTTCATTTTTCTATGTAACTTCATTTTTCCTTTTTTGTAATTAAATGCCCTGGCTTTCATTAATGTAGAGAAAGGCCAAGACACTCCAAAGACAAATCAAAATGTGTCATTAGGGGGGAGAAGGGGGCAGAGAGAGGGACAGAATGGAAAAAGAGGAAGAAGGAAGGAAGGAAGGAAGGAAGGAAGGAAGGAAGGAAGGAAGGAAGGAAGGAAGGGAGGGAGGGAGGGAAGGAAGGAAGGAAGGAAGGAAGGAAGGAAGGAAGGAAGGAAGGAAGGAAGGAAGGAAGGAAGGAAGGAAGGAAGGAAGGAAGGAAGGAAGGAAGGAAAATAATCTACATGATTACACAAATGTCTAATGAGCAGTTCCAGAAGGAGGATCACGCCTCAGTGTCAGTGTCCTTGAGCTAGGAGCAGCACTGGTGTCACACAGAGTCAGCAACATGTGTTTCCATATAAATAAGCTGTGTCTGTGGACACCACCTTTTCTGTACCCATTTTTTATACTTAAACCCACCGCTCTTGAACTGACCAAATCCTTCTGATGCAGCTGGAAGCCTTTAGCTCTCCAGCTGCTGCAGAGACCAAAGTTATATTTTGAGATAGGCAAATAAGCTGCATGTTATCTGAGCTATTTTGAAGTGTGCCATTTCTTTTGCAATCATGCCTGTATTCCAGTGCCCCACACTTCTGTTTATTTCCATGGGTCCCCTTCCAAGCAGACACAATGCTGAGCACCTTGTCCATGTAACCAAACCCTCTCTGACCAAATGGATTCAATGCATTTCTTCAAGGAATTTGCAAGTCCTATAGTGGATTATCTGCATTCCAGGGTGAACAGACCTCTGCCAGCACCCACCTTTATATTTAGACTCATAGGCTTCAGGAAAAAATCATGTCTGAACCATTCCTGCACATTTACTCCTTTAAAAACTTTTTTTTCCCTTTATGAGCAATGAAATCAAAGGTTAAGAACAAGGTATGTTGTAGCTAATATTCAATTTTTTCTTCATGTTTTTGTCAAAGGTTGCCCACTTGCTGTTCCAGTGCAGTGTAATACTTTCTGGTACTGTCTGTGTACCAGAGAGTAGCTGCAGGGACACAAGCCCTTTTACAGACAGACATTTATTCAGTATATTTAAACATATGAAGCAAAACCAACTGCTTTAAAACTAAATATCCTTTGCTTCAGGCACTGGCTTCTTGAGAGGTAAATGAGGTCAAGAAGATGATGTGGTCTGTGTGAATTTAACAAGGCAGAACCTGGCAGAATAACTCGTAGGCCTGAATCACTGAGTGCTGCTGCCTGGACGCAAACTTTACTTCAAAGAAAGAAAAAAAGGAATTTGTCTACTAAAAAATAGAGTGTATTGAAAAATAGGTCAGCATGCCATGTGCAATTCATAATGCATATGAGCTTAAGTGCTCCTCAGGGCTTGACCCTTAAATGTGAAAGGAATTTAAAAAATCTCTTTCAGGACTGAAAGGAGCCAATACCTGCTGTATTTTCCTAGAATAAAG
Source organism: Entomyzon cyanotis (assembly GCA_024500445.1). Lineage (NCBI taxonomy): Eukaryota > Metazoa > Chordata > Aves > Passeriformes > Meliphagidae > Entomyzon > Entomyzon cyanotis. The sequence continues at coordinate 47,261,059 of JAKEPQ010001018.1, read as the reverse complement.
GCCTTCAATTAAGCCTTATTTCTGTACCACATCAATGCATAATGCTAAAAACTTCAGGAACACATTGAAAGACAACTTCTAAGATAAATAATTCTTGTAAAGAAAGGGGCTGTCAAATAATTGTTTAAAAAAAACAGAGTAGATTTTTATTGCCATGAACACATAAAAAATATCTCTTTTATTAGTGTTGGGAAAAGAGTGGAGCTGTGCTTTCTCTGAATTAGCAGGTATTTAGACAGACCTGAGACTCACAAATAAAAAGCTCTAGATAGAATGAATGAATTTATTAAAGGTGGGATGAAGCATAACTTCTGCATTTCATACCATTCCAATCCCTTTCCCATGAGCACTCAGATGACTGTGATTTTTGTACATACTTATGTTTGAGAAGGAGGTTTTGCTCATAAAAATATGAATAATGACGTTTGAAAAATCTGTTCATTCAGAGAGCATGTGCTGCCCAGATAACTTACATGTGACTCATGAAGAGTAAAGGACACAACCAAAGATGCCAAGTTAAACACAGAAAAGTTAGGAAGTGACAGAAATAGGTAAATAACCTTAGTAAAATGTCTTTGTGTACATGCAATATTAGACAACTTTAATTATGCAATCCTATGCTCTTTTTTTCCCCACAGATATTCCAGGCATCCATGTTATAAGAGCTCAAAAATGCCTTTGTTTTCTCTATCACAAATTTGTTTTTGCTTGGAGGCATTTTTTGTTTTGCAGGTCAGATCCCTGGTATTCCTGACATATACAGAAAGGAGGTTACAGAGCGATCCAGGCACAAACCCCTCCCCTGACCACAGCACGATGGGGCCAGGATGGAGCTCAGCTTTTGGGAGCCCTCAGGAGCCAACATTCAGGACCACATCTCGCCTGTCTCCGGTAAAGAGTGGCCAAGTTTTTCCCTTTGAGGTTTGCTCACAGGAAAGAGTCATTTAAATATTTATCCACAGTATGTAAACTGTGGAACAGAAGCAGTTCTTCAAGGCAGAACGTATGATTTCAGTTCAGCATGAAGCTAAATAAATGATTTCCAAAATAATACATCCACTAAGACTTCTTGATACCAATTAGGGTAATTTTTTACTTGCACACAGTTAGGATATAAATCCTAGGCCATGTAAATGTTTAGAAGTGCTGTCAGACCAAGGGTGGTCTAGCAAAAGTCTATTGGTGACAACAGATATACCTTAATCTTCTCAATATTTTTATAGCTGCTGTTGAAATGTTTAAGACACTGTTCTGATCCAATTTCTGCCATAATTTCTGAAGATTTACAACAAATGAATCTTTTGCCAAAGGTAATTCTTCCAGGAAAAACTCTATCAGTTTATTGGGGGAAGAAATTGAGTAGAAGGCTTATTTTTTATGCTTCAAGAGGTCAAATATCTGCTTTCATTTGAGTAAATGGCTTTGGGGAGTTGTGGGCAGTTAATTTTCAGTACAATCTATTTTATTCAGATATGAGAGCTACAAAAAAAAAAGAGAGGGAATTTAAGCACTGCATTTTGTATGACTTGATCAGGAGGAACATATATTATAAATTGTTTTCTTAAAAGAAATTGATTCATACTTCTATTGTCCACATGAGATTATCTCTGAGGTGAAATAATGCTTAACCCTTTCCCCTTCCTTTGACAAAGCCTGGTGTTAGTTTTACAGAAGAGAAATAGTGAAAGTTAAATGATTTGCCCAAGGTCACATTAAAAAACTGATAGTGAAATCAGAAATTGAACCTACACTATCTGATTCCCTGAAAGGTTTAGGTACTAATGTGACCATTTTTCCTATCTATTTCTTTTTCTTTCACTTTTGTGTTTGACATTTCAGGCAGTATATTTCTACATCTTTTCTTTGTTAATCCTCAGAAGCTTTACAGAGTCACAATAGCAGGACACACACCATATCAAATATCTGCCATGTACAAAGCAATAGCTGTCCTCACACAGAGCCCAGAGTTAGGCAAGAATAAATTAACACCATGTCAAATAATTCACTCTTTTCTGCTATTTGATGTAATATATATCTCAGCTATATGGCTGATGGTTCAAATACAAAGAAAGACAGCACAAGGGCTTGGGGTTGTCTCTTTTTTCAAAATCTTTGGTATTTATTAGGATGGTTTTTCAGCAGATTATCAGCTAACTGGATTTGTTCGTAACAGCCAGTCTCAAACAGCTCACAAACTGCTAAGAATAAAGGAACTGGAAAACCTCTTAACTGCATGACACAAGAAAAAAGAGTGTCATTTTTAATCTTCTCTTTCTAACCCAGCAGGGCAGGCAGTGTGACAGTCTCATTGGCCTCTGTGTCCAAATGAACACGACAGCTGAACTCACTTGTAATTCAGCAGGGCAATGAGGGATGTGCTTGGCAGCTTTGCTGATTTGGGACTGTTTAGTTCAGGTGCTCGAAGCCCTTTGAAGCTGCACTAACCCAAATGTCCTGCCAGGGAACACACTGAATGGGGAAGGATGAGGTGCCCGGACCTCCTGAGCAGGCAGATGGGATCCAGGATGGGATTCTCAGTGTGAGAGCCCAGCTGAGGATGTGCTGCAGCCAGGGCAGAGCACCCAGCCTGCCAGCCCTGGGGACACACAGCAGGGCTCAGAGCCTGATCACATCAGCTCAGCCAAATCAAGACTCCTGCCAGCTCCCATAGGGCTCATCAACTCCAGAGCTCTCCTCATCCAAAGAGTACCTGGGCACCATAGAAGTGTTAGGTCTTGTCTAGAAAAACAAAACAAAAGCCTTGTGTTGGGAGGAAAGGGTTGAAAGCAGAAGGATGGCAAGGAGGTAAATTCACTCAAGTGACCTTGCAGCTGGGAATGCTAAAAATAGCAGGGTGGGGAAACCCCAGTTATTACTCCTAGTGTTTTTGATCCTCTCCCTGTTTTGAGAAGTAGAATTCCCATGTAGAGATAAACCACTCTTGCAGATGCACTTGGGCCTCCTGCTGGAGGGCGACAAAGATCAAAAGCTCAGAGATCATAAAAGCACAGCCTTGTGATAAACTGCATGTGCATGAAGCCCTGTGGGCACTGGGATGGACTGAGCCTACAGGAGGCTGTGTCCCCATGTGTCTCTGCTACCCAGCATTGTTAGCAAGGTAATTACATAATCCACTCATTGCATTTCAGCTGTGTTTTCTTTGGTCACCCTGGTTACCTGGTTACCTGCATGTGTGGATCCACACTCCTTGAAAACAGCATCAAAAAGTCACATGGTAGTGAACAGATCCTGGAGTTATCGTCTGTGTTTTAATTTGCTCCTTAAAATTAAAAATCTGTGATACCAGCCAGAAGAACCATTATTTTAGGTATTTGTAGGTGTATCACTTTCAACATGTTTAATAAAATAAAGCCTGCTGCACAGACCAAGCATTTTTTATGGTTGTTTCGACATATTTTATTCCACCTTGGCGTAGCAAGTTTCCTTTAAAACAGAAATTGGTTTCAGTACTTCATCTCCACAGGGCAGTGTAACTTCAACTTATTATTTATGTATAATTGCAGTTTGCCTGAATTAGACTGTAATTACAGCCCAGAACCCACAATGCTGCATCCATTTCAACTTTCAGCAAATTTTTTTATTGTTAAGATTTAGTTTCTATTTTTTCAGGTTCTTTTAGTCTGAGTAGAAAACCAGATTAATCTTTCTGAAGCTATGTGAGTATCTTAGGCTGTAATGGAAAAATGTGTCAGTTTTATCAATTTTTCTCGTATCTTATAACAAAACGTGGCAAGCTGATTTCTTTGCCGAATTCTTTCCCCCTCTTTTTAAAACATCAATTGTCTTGCCTTTTTTTTTACTACAGACAGACAACAACCTTGTACTTTATATGGAGTGCTTCATCCTTGTAATCTCAGAGCACTTTATAAATAGATAGAAGACATCAAAGAAGGAAAAGAGTGCTCAAGGGCAGAAGCATCACACCATGGCTCTTATTAAGGTAGTAAACCATCCTTTACTTAAAGGGACCATCCCCTATATCTTTTATTTGTTAATAGAGTTACTGCCTCCTCCAATTTACTTCATGTGTCATGGGACCAAAAGGAGAGCTGAATCAATCAGTAAATTTCACAGGAGAAAAAAAAATTATTTGGCTTGAATAATTTGCTTATTACTGTAGAATTTCACCTTGAGAGTCTTTCAGACAAAAGAAATAGCCAGAAACTTCACCTTCCCCACTAAAAAAAAAGCCCACCATCTCTCAGCCAAAATCTACTTTGAAATACAGCCTCATGACAGAGGCTTTGAAAAGCTGCAGGTCCAAACTGGGTTTGGTACTTGGTATTTTCTCTATGTTTAGCTACCAGGTTAAATGAAATTCTTGTGTCTAGATTGATCTCTTTATCTCAGGCCAAGAAAAATTTAATATTCTAAAATAAAGTGAAACCTGATCACTATGTAACTATTTTGCATTCAAAATATGCTTTATTGAATAAGTGTTTTTGCAGAGAACAAACTCTTTTTGCTAAGAGGCATGGCACTGGGCTCCTCACCAGCACACACCCATTGAAATTGCTGCAAAGAAGTCTTCAAAGATAAGATAGCAGAGGAGTGCTGATACCTACTTGTGATTGCCAGCAATGGAGCATGACCTAAACTGCAACATCAGCATCTTCACTCCTACAAAACTTCACTAGTGGTTCAGTATTTTTGGGTAACTAATTGTTGCCAATCAAAAATCTATCTATCAAAATAATTATAAAATCTGCTCTTTAAATAAAATAAACTATTTCTCTTTAAACAGTGACTGCTTTCCCTAAAATTTAAAATCAAATAACAGGCTATGTACTCTCACAGTTCTGAAATGCTGCTGTGGTGCTTTGTGGGGATGGCAGTGCAGCCACTCACATTTCTGGTGCCAGCAGGTTCAGAGCTCTTTGGGTGCAGAAGAGCAGGAGGCCAAGAGCTGGAACCATGGTGGAGAGGGTTTAATCCCTTAGACAAAGCATGATCGTGAGCTGCCTCCACCTCTCAGAGTATCAGGTGGCATCTTCTAGTCAAATTTTTCCACTTTTTGAGCAAAATGTGTTGTTAGGCTGCAAGGTCAGCTGTAACATTGTGTGGAGGTTTCTTTCCTTTCAAGTCACATTTTTTTATAGTCAAAAGAGAAGAAAATGGTAGATTAAATGAACCCAAATGTGCTGCTGTTTATCTTTTGGACTGAACAATTTTATCAGGATCATCAAATTTCCACGAATCCTGTGTTTATGCTTGCTGTGCTGATGTTAACAAAAACACCACCCCCACACAGAAACTGCTCAGCTCAGAGCAGGGACATTCTTACTGAGAGCTGACCTCAACATTTGCCAGACATGCCATGAATGAGGAGCCCTTCTGTGGCTTCTCCTGGGGTGCTCTGGAGGATGGATGCTGAGGGAGAAGAGAGAGATTTCCACCTCCCTTTCAGGGAGATTTCTGCCCAGCATCTCCTCTCCCATGTGGGTTGTGAAGCAGCTGTACATCTCAGGATGGCAATCCTTACTCCACCAGATTTATTGTGTTTGCTCAGCTCTGGGACATTTCAAGCCACTTTTTTTTTTTTTTTCTATTTCCTTGGAAATCATCTAACCACAAAAGGTAAAAAAAAAAAAAAATTAAAGAATTTGGAACAAATTTACGCTCAAGCCACTGCCCTAGCAAGAAAATAAATATTTGTAACCATGTCTGAAAAATGCATGACAGTCCCCTAATGTGGCTGCAAAGCCTGAAGGGCAGCTTTTGGTGCCTGGACCCTCTGCAGCCCATGCAAGCAGCTGACAAGGGCTGTCTCAGAGCAAATATTTGAGGCTTGGCAAGAATACACTGCTCTCCCGTTGTTTCCTGGACGGCATGTTTGCTCTGAATGAGCTCTTGGAGCATCAGGGTAGTACAAAAAACATTTTGGGATAAGATCTCATCCAGAATATATGCAGGATACAGCAACTACTTCCCTGGATGGTTAAGAAAGTGGGAGATTTTTTTTTCTCCTGCGAAACAAGTTTATCTTGTTGATATATCTGGTTACTAATTCTATTATGAAGATAAACAGAACTGTTCACACTGAAGGCTAATGTTTTGAGTATTGGAAGTGAGGAACTCAAACATACAAGATAAGAAAACAAAATGAAGGAAAGACAAGGTAATAAATTATAGCAAGGACAAATACTGGGTTTTATTAACAGTGATCACAATTTTAAAAAACCCCAAACAACCAAGCAGTGTGTGGTTCTGAACTCTAAACAGAGGCACTTAGCAAAGGCCATGCAAGCAATCTTGAGGTAATGTCAGAGCCCTGTGGTAACAGACATCAGTGAATTCCAATCAATATCTGCTTTCTGAGCAATGGGTGAATGACCTGGGCCATCCACCAGCAGGGTCTCTGCATGGGGACAAGGGCTGTTGTCATGTTTGGTGTCATTTTTAATACCCCCTGTAACATTTATATTATGAATACAATAATTTACTCTACTGCATCAAAAGGTCTGTCATGATTTATACTAACAAATTAAATGTAATGAGATTTGCCAATGGAAATCCTGCAGCATCTTTTCAGTAGAGTAGAATGCGTAACTGTATCTCCATAATTAAACTTTTCATAGCCCGCTGCAGGATAATTTATTCACACACTTTGTAAATATTAGGAGCAAAAATCAAAAGGCAAAATCAGAAAATTAGTAAAAAGTTTAAAAGATGTCATTTCAAACCCAGGGGGAGGCATAGTCTTGCAAACCTCCTGTTTCCTTTCAAGCCCTTAACAGACCCATGAGTAACATAGAGCAGCTTAGACCCACTGACAGAAACAGAGCTGCACAAATGGATTTGTAGAAGAAAGGAGAGGTATTGTTCTTTTACTAATTAAAAAATCCTGACTAAACCCACCAACTCAGGGTTTGGAATTCCACTAGAGTCTTAAATAAGGCGGCAGTTGTTCTGTTTGGGAAGCCTGGGAGAGCCCACAGCCTGGTGCTGCAGTGCCACAGCAGCAGCTCAGTGCCCTTGGCCAGAAGGTGCTCTGCAGCTCCACAGCCCAGGGCACTGACCAGGCTGACCTCTAACTCCAGAGCCAGCAGAGGCACAGGAAGTGTGGGATGTTCTCAGAAATCACTGCATGATACAGGCAGACCCTGAGTGCTAAAATTCCTGCTGTTTTCAGTTGTACTGGCTAACTCCTCCTTACCAGATTATTACGTGTGTTAGTAACTAACAAATATTATCCAATACAACAAAAGTGTCGTGGCGGTCTCACCGTGATGATGGTTCATCTTCTCATTTCAGGGTATAAATAAATTAGCACATGAGACTGAGCTGCCACAGTTCAGCACAAGGACCAGTGAAACTATCAGGCTGGTTAACAAGAGGCTGAAAGCATAAGCCTTCAGCTCCATCCTCTCACCTAATTCAAACAACAATTCCATTCAAATCAGTGGCTCAGATCAGGAGAAGGAGAAGAAAGGAGTCATGGCTCAAACCCCACTGGGATGGAGCAGTGTGGGGTTGCAAGCACTGGAGTTTTAGGGCCTCACTGGAGCAATTGTTTCTTAGTGCTGCATTTCATCACCAACTTCACTTGAGATTTGAGATCTGACCAATACTGAACCCTTCTATTTTCCTCAGCAGAGTTAAACTTAACAGGGGAAATTCTAAGAGGCCCATTAAAAGCAGGAAAAAAGCAGAACTTGAAGGCTCATGACCTTAAACCAAATAGTCTTGTGACACTCAATGCATGTAGAAAGAATAGTTTGCAGAAACATGTGATTAGGGATAGAACAAAACAAGTAAGAGTGGAAAGGAAGAACGAGGGGGACAGGCAAGCAGAGAGGCAGAAATTTACACCTGTGCAGTGGGTAACCCACCCATCAACACAGCTGGACTGGGAAGTGGAACCTGTCGGCCTCATTCAGAAGCCAAAACATCCCCAAAACCCCAAAACAAAACCTGTTTCCCATCAAGAACTAATTAGAAGACATTCTCATATTTCATTGACATTTGGGCTTTGTTTTCTACAAAGTGAGCTCAGTATCAGAAATCTTAAAGGGGGGCACTGTCAAAGAACAAGATTTTTTTATGTGTAAAAGTCTCATGATTTTAATCCAGCCAATTTCATGGGTTTGGCATTTGGGTTTACTATACTAAGAGTGGAATTAACTATACTAAGATAAGTGAGGGCAGCACTCATGTTGAACAATCACATGTGCTACCATATGCAAAACAGCAGATTTATTCTGCTAGATTCACTAAAAAAGTGAATTTAGCACTGTTAATTGCAAGGATTCACCTTCATCAGAAATATTTAACTTGGAACACTGCCTAACTTCCAGGCTGCAATTAAGAGCAAAAGAAGCAGGTCTGTGATTTCTACTTCCATTATAAATAGGATCAGCAATTTCATTTTGAAACAGAAGTCTACAAAATATTCTTAATGTTCCATTGCTGATTTTACTGCCTAAATTTCAGTTGCTGTCATTCACAGTTGTCTGTTCAGAAAATAAATAAAATTATACTTCTTGGAATCCATGATAATTCGTATGTATTTCTTCCTAAATGCAATCATTTTTTTAACATCTATTGTCTCATTTTATATTTAGTCTCTTGTGTTTACAGTAAGTTATGAAGAACCGTCTGCCTTTTAAAAATGAAATCATGTTTTTGCACATAAATCAGTAGCGTTTGATGCTGATATTGGTTCTTACCCAGCTAACATCTTCCAAAAGTCATTACAATCCTTTGTCTTGCCATAAGTTTTTCCATTTGTGCTTTCAGCAAAGTGAAAGATCTTCCATGTAGGGAATTCGTGCCTGCTGAGGTAGATGCTTTGAGAGACTGGATAGGAGAAACAAATCTCCCAGGCTCAGTGCTCACCTTTGGGCTTGCAGATGTGGAGCCTTGAATTAATACACTAAGAGGTTAGGAAAGCAAAGGGTTTGAAAGGAAGGTTTTTATTTTGGGGGTTCAGGTTCTTACAAGGGGTTGAAGGACTGAGACTCTTCCTGGCAGGCTGGTAGAGCCTGACCTGCAGCAAGCCCAGCTGGAGCTCCACTCAGGGTGGAATTGCTATTCCTGTTGTGTGTTTCATACTCCACAAAGCTGCTGGTGGGCAAAGAGGATAAACCTAACCACACTGATAGTACAACCTAGTAAAATAATCTAAAGCAGATTAATAATAATAAATAATCTAAAGGTGGTAAAGGTAGAAAGATAAAGAGAACAGAGCATCTCTCCCTGCGGTGTGAGTGAGAGCAGATGGGAGCTCTGGCATCAGCCAAACAGCCACCAAGGGTGGCTCCAGGACCATCACATTGATGACTTACAGAGCATGCTGTCCTCAAAATCTCCAGGCTTTCCTGTAGGAAGTCTCAGAATATAAGTGCTGGAAGGATACATGCTGTAAATTCAGTTCCTAAGCACACAGTGCATGAAGCTTTGCTTGAAGCACTTATTCATTATTCCTGTGCAACTCAAGGGAAACATGGGGCCTCTGTTTCCATTGACACCCATTTAACAGTGCCTACCTTCTCCATTTGGCCCATTACACAGCTTTTATTCAATATCTATATAAATTGTGGTAGAAATTTGGTCTCTAAAAGAACAAATTCTTTTCTGAAAAACAAGAAGCTTTTTGCAGTTTGTCAGTCTATGATTTTACTTGTGCTTAAAATCTAACAAGCAGTTTTCCATTCTGTATTACTACTTACTTTAGAGCAGACTGACAAGCATAGACTGATGGCAGACATGGTTTTGAAAAGCTAAATTCTTCCTTTCTTTTCTATGTATTTTTTTTCAATTTTCTAGAAATCAGCTCATTAGAAATTCTAATCAGTCATTAGAAACTAGAGATAAAATATTCTATCTGAAAACATTTTAGCCTGCAGATTTAAGAAGAAAGCCAGTAATTAATGTAATGAATAAAGGATATGACTGAAGTCTACTAGAATGAATTGAATCTAGGCCAAGACTCTGTCAAAGTGACTTGTAGGCAAGGCTTGGGACTTAAGTCCTGAGTTTTGAAGCGTGTCCATTCCATTTCATTTCATTCTCACTGAAAATTCGGTAAAAAATAATGGAGTAATTTGAGGTGTGACAGTGGAAAGTCTGGTCTGTGGCACCTTGTTACATAATTAAAATGAAAAACTAGTGTCAAAGAGGAAGGGTTCTGTTGGTGTACCTGTGATGCCTCAATGTATGACTATCCGTGCTGCAAAATCTCATTTGAAAGACAACAGGTAACAGATTAAAAAAAATATCACAGTGACCAGGAAAGCAGAAAGTGGTGGGAGGAGGGAGGCAGAGGTACAAAGCAGGATAATCGAACATTTCAGAACATTGCTCAGTCATGAGCTCACAGCAGTGACCTTTCTCCTGTAAAGAGAATTAAAGGTTAAGCATCAGCCGTGCCTCAGCCAGCCTGGGCTTTCAGCGTGATGCAGTTGCTAAGCTCCCTGCAATAGGCATCCAAACAGATGCATTTGGAAAGCAATGTGAATCATCCTGGAGTAATGATAACTGAAGAGACATGAGGAATAAAACAAGCAGTCAAAACTCGGCGAGGCACTCTGAAATTTCATTTGCGAAAGAAATGGAAAAAAACAAAAGTCCACCCTCAGGTCTCTAAAAATAGCCACAGAAAATTATGAGTTCAGATGCAAAGAAACACTCTGCTTCCTCAGGCCTGCACAAGAGGATGCCAGCTGACAAAGCCATCTCAGGCTGTGAGAGGACAGATGCATTTGGTTCTGTACATGAGGAATTGCACAGCTGGATTTGTAAAGACAGAAATGCTCATCCCTCTGAAGCAATGCTTTCATTCAGCAGAGCTGGGTGGCATCACTTACAGTCCAGGGAGAAGAGACAGAGAAAATTTTTCTCCTTTTGTTATGTTTTTCATCCTCAAGCCCAGTCTGTGGGCTAAATCTACTGTGAATATTTTGCAGGGGTTTTTTTCTGGTGAGACAAACCAGTCGATGAGAGACCTTGCTGATCATGAAAACAATGTGTAGTTATCTCCCAGCGAGAGCTCAATCAGCTCAGAACCTCACAGCTGGCTTAAAAGGAGACATAGAAGCAGGAGGTAAAGTTCAGGGTAGCAGAGAATTTTGAGAGGTGAATGGGATGGGATGAAACTGAAGAGATGAATGGAGGACCCTGGGAGCTGTTCTGCTGATCACAGCCAGAGCAGGACACCCTGCATGAGCCAAGTTCACCAGCTCAGGGCTGCACCTTCCTTGTGTGGTGTAGAATTCACTCCCTGAAAACACTGAAATTCAGGGCATTCTTCAGTCAAGGGGCCTTGGGATTAATTTGGTTTGACCAGGTTTCTCCCAAATAACTGCATAAAAAAGGATGTAAATGGCAGCAGCAAAAGTGAGGTTTGTCTGTTTTCCTGTTCTTTCACATGGATTTTTGTACTGAACAGGAATCATTAGGAGCTGTGGAAGTCTTACAGAAAAGCTGAAAAAAATTAATATCCTACAGAAGAAAGGGAGACAAATTTACAAGTCTTGCCACCTTCCCTTTCAGAGAAGCTGGGTGGAACCACAGCCTTCTAAAGTCTAACAAAAGAGAGGTATGGAGGAAAGACTTTTTTAAAAGTAATTTGAAGTTTTACAATTTAAAATACATGTGATTAAATCAGTGTGTAATATCTGTGGTGAATATTTTCCTGAATTTTTCCAATAGGACAACCCCAGTCAAGATGAAATTTCTGGGGAAAAGTGGTTTTGGTACCTAAGAATATTCCCTTTTCTACTCTCATGGTAAAAGAACAATGGAGTCTCATAAACCTGTGACAAATTCACTTCATCAGAAGCTCATCAGGAAAGGAGTAGAGCAGAAAAGTCAAAAACAATGAAACAGAAGATACCAGTTTTATGGTCCAGATCACCTGGTATCTCTCTTAAGCAGGTTTCAGTACTGCACTCAAGTAGTGACATCCATGGAAGAGGCATTATCCCTTTCTTAGCTAAATATGCCAGTATAATAAGAATTTTACAGATTTAAGTGGGAGGATCAGAATGAAACAATGAGTTTCAATGTCAGACATGCTTTTTTAGGGCTGTGCAGCAGGATGGTGACATTCAGCAGTATCCTCTGAGGACATGGACTTTGGAGAAAAATGAATGCATTGAAATGAGTTTGAAGGATGCAAACATCAGAACTATTTGTTTGTTTACCAAAGCCTGAGGATTTCATCTAACAGTTCTTGCAGGTGGTGTCTCATCCTGAAGGCATGGGAAAGAACATCAGAGCTGTAGCTCCAAGTATAAAATACACATGCAGATTGAGTCTTCCTGCTCACTCATCTAACAAGTATTTAACAGCTCAGTGTCTCCACTGGGAAACTCCTGACTTGAAAAAGGTAGAAAAATATGGAAAAAATATAGGAAATGCAAGATCAATGGATATAAGCTGTAAGGCAAATATAGCCTTTTGGTCACATTCTGAGCCTCTTGCAGAATTAACAAATTTTTAGAAGGGTGGTGCCTATCTCATCAAGGTAAGGGGATGCTTCAGCTTCACCCAGAATCTGACCCTGCTTGCCACTGCCCAGGCTGACAGAGCCCACAGGCAATGGAGCTCCAGCAGAGAGCACAGTGTCACTTGGAACTGAGACCTGTGGGGTTGTATCCTGCTATTCATCACCTTCCCACAACCTTCAGCCTGGTCTGTCCCTAACTAGCCCAAAAAGCCACAAATGTAACATTTTACAGTAGCATAAATGGCTACCAAAGGTCAGAGGAAAAGCAGAACAAATTTTTAGTGATAACAGATATCATCAAGTGATAAATGCTGAGAATTACTGATTGATTTGGCTTGAGGGCACATCCCTATTGAATGGTGCTGGGGTCTTCCACATGCAAATCTTCCAGGTTTTCAGGACATAGAATTGTAGAATCACACAATGGTTTGGGTTGGAAAGCAGTTTAAAGGTAATTTAGTTTCACCTTCCACCTGACATCCAGCCTGGCATTGACAATGAGATGAAATTCAAATCAAAGTCATACAATGGCCAAGAACTTCATGCTATTTAGGGTTATTCCAGCTATGCACAAATTTTGAATGGTTAATATTTACTTTTTTTCTTTTTTAAATTTCATTGGCTTGGTTGTTTGCTTTAAACTTGGTGGAGGGGAAGAATAGACAATGAACAAAGAACTGTCTACTCATCTGTATGACCAGACTGATCTGGTTAAAAATTAACCTGATTGCAACTAAAAGGCAATATCCTGACTGCAGGAACTGTAGTTCTGTGGTAATGAATTGGGAGTGTACAGAATCTGTGGCCAACCTCTCCATGAAACTGACCTGGACTTCATATGGATTAACTGAGAGTGCAGCTAAACCTGCAGGTTATCAGCCTCCATCTCCACACAGCCTGACAGGAGAAGCTTGTGCTTTCTCCTCATTAAGCTCCTGGTCTTATCCTCCACTGCCATGTCTAACGAGCAGGAATGGGTTTATTTATGTTCATTCATATGGTCTGACAGATCCTATCAGCAAAGAGAGGCACTTGTGACTACTTTAAATCCTGATCCCACCCTGTGACTGACATAGTTCTCCTCTAAACCAAGGCCAACTCAACCCTCTTTGCACACAACCCTCCAAACATCATGGACCTGGAACAGCAAAACAAAAGGGTTGAAATCAGCTCAGCTTTTCAGAATAAGAAATATATACATATTTCAATATGTTCTGTCTGACAAAAAAGAAAATTTAAGATTGAACAGCAGGTCCAAATAAATAAAAATCTCACACTGAAAATCATCTTTGTGATCACCACTCTCAATTTTCAAGTGTACAAGAGAGACGTGAGTGATGCTCAGAACTGGTGTTATCCTTCCTCAGCCACATTTACTCAACGGGAAGAGATCTCTTCTCCCTGGATGAGACCCCTTTAGCCCCAGCCCTAGAAATGACAAGGTGATATAGAATAATCTCCAGGTCCTAACCATGAACCCTCCTGGCTACCACAAAAATTAATCCTGTCCTGGCTGGAACCAGGACAGTGCCTTGTTTTAAAATCAATATACAGCAGTTGGGGTTATGCTTTGCCATGGTTGTGATACTTGTTTGCTGCAGCTGAGTTACTTAATGCTTCTAATTCTTTCCTTATGCCATCATGTAAATGATCCTTGACAAGCCACACTAAAAATGAGACATAAAATCATAAAAAGAATGAAAGCTGGATGACTTGTATTTCATTTTAGAGGATGGTTGGTTGTTGGGAGTTGATAGTTTCTTTCTCAAGAAAGAAACACAAGTGTAAAGGTAGCAGATCCTGCAGAGCAGCATCTTGAGGACTCCATGATCCTTGTGGATCCCTTCCAGCTCAGGATATTCTGTGATCTGCTCTGAAGTGGAGCAGATGAGCTCCATCTCAGCCTCCTGTGCTGCTGTGAGCTCCACATTGGTCTCCACAGCATCTCCAGCTGCAAAACCCTTCTGTTCACCCCACAGACTCTCAGCTCCCAGGGCAGACACGGTGAGCCAAGCACAGACCCTCAGTGTGCTCAGTGCCCAGTGGCACTCACAGTGTTTCTAGGGAAAGAAAACCTGGAATGCCATCCCTGTTTGCTGGGCCAAAGACATCATCCCCATGGCACTGCTGCTAGTTGCTTGTAAACATTGGAAGCTGAAGAAGGTTTCTGGAGCCAAACATATTTTGAGGGCATTTAGGCTCTTACTCATTTCCAATTTCAGAATAAAAGAAAGAGAAGTGCTGTAGCAATTAATTAAGTTGATTATATACAAAATTTCTCATCTGGTTATTTTGAAGCAAATGTAACAGTTCTTAAGAGTCTGATTTATAAATAAAAGGTTCAATGTCTAGTCCAGAGACTTTATTTTATTTTACATTTATACTAAAAGTAAAATTCAGATATTTAACATAGTAATTTCCCTTATATTCCATTTAATCCCAAGCACTTTTAAATTACCATGGAAAAAAAGAATCCATTTCCATTTTACTTCCCAACAACCATCTGACACACAAGGTGAAAGGAACTTCTCAATAATTACCAAATAATTTATGACCAAATAAATTTGTAGACAGCACTAATTTAATAACCAGCCAAGAGGTGACAGTACAAAAAGATTTGTGGAAGCAGCCTCATACCTGAGAGTAGTCAATGACATATTAAATTAAATATCTCTCTCTGGTGGAAACCAACTAAAAGGCTAAAGAAAGGATTTATTAAATCATTTGTCACTGAACCCAGCATTTTCTCAATACACTAGAATTACTGGAAAGTTCATCCAGCCAAACATTAAAGGGCTCAGAGGACTCCTGTCTTGGAGAGGCTACAACCCTCCTCCTTTTGCAGACACAAGCCCTAAGAATTAGGTTTCTATGATTCCTTCTGCTGTCTCAGTCTTACAAATGCTTATAAATTACAGCAAAAATACTGTTGAAATGACTGCAGGATTTATCACCAGCACAACAACAGTATTTGTCATTACCAGAAGGCAGACATATACATTCCCAAATTGTGATCAGCTTGGGAATAGGAGCAGTGTGACACAGCTTCCATTACAGTGTCTGGCAACAGCTTCAGTATCTAACTGCATGGGGGGAAAACAAGCTGTCTGATGAGCTGATGTAGTACTTGACAGTATTTCCACTTTTAGGTTGTAACAAAACATAACTGTCAATAAAATCCAAGGACAAAGTGATCTTGCTGTAGAAGACTATAATAACTCTTACTGATCTTAGCAGGAGTTGTGCCAGGTTATACTAACCCTCAGGTTGGGGCAAACTGTGCATTCCCAGATTTCTCCCTTTATTGCATATTTCATTATCTCAGCATATTCATTATTGCTATAATTTTTATTGAAAGCTATTATGCTATAATAGATCCAGTAGACAATTGATTTGAGTGAATGGGCTTGTACATGTGATGGGTTTTAGATCTGCCCCTGGAACAAACAGGCACCTTCTGCAAATACACTTGACAGAATCCCTGGGGTTTTTTTTTTGTTTGGGGTTTTTTTTGTTTGTTTGTTTTTGGGGGTATTTTTGCAGTTCCAAAAAGTGCCTTTACGTGAGATGGTCAGCCTGTGCACAGCCCTATTTGAAACTTTCATCCTCTCATGTACTTTAGGAGGGTTGGATAGCCACAGGGTCACAGAGTGGGAAAGTGAAGTGCTGAAAGCACTTGGAGTCTCTGAAGAAAGCAGAGGGCATGGCTTGAGAGAGGAATTGCTGCTGTGGTGACTCTGGATGGTGCATTTTGGGTCTGACCCCTCAAAGGCCAAGAGCCAGTTCCCTGCCAGTCTGAAACTCGTGTATTGTGCCATGACCTAAAGCCAACTGAAAATACTGACTTCAAAGTGAGCCTTGTTTTGAAATGTAAGGGCATATCAAACAATTTTAACCAAATTTCCTTTGTTTCATATATAAACAACAGCTGCTAAACAAACAGAGCCTTCTAAGAATGATTTGTTTCCCAGTCTCTCAGTTTAGAATTAATCTTTCTGGGAAACAGTTATAATGTCACAGCCAATACATTTTTGCCCCATGATACTTATTTTGCAAAATGAAAACCAACAGTTACAGCTTTAAGAGGCAATGAGCACAGCAACTACTTAACAATTTGTTCTTGGCAGGATCTGACCATGTCCCAATACCCTACAGATTAATGTTTTTATAATGGAAAAATGTAGTATTCAGCAGGAAAAGAGATTATTGCTGGCTGGAGTGCAAAGCAGAACATTGCTTCCTCTGTTCACTTCTAGCACAGTATCTCTCCTCAAAGCTCAGCCATCCCACCTCTTCCAGAAACCTGCATCACAGGCACTCCTTCAAACACCAGATATCCCAGTTTCTGTCTTGGAAAACGCTTTGTGGGAGGGATTTTGCACAGTTTTACTCACAAACTATTACAGGCTCCCTGTCCAGGACAAAGCAGGATGTGCATCTTTGCCTTCTATCAGCTCAGCTCACTGAGCCATTACTGCAGGACTTTGACCCTTTCCACGTGCTGGACAGCAGAGCCAAAGCAAGCATGTGTGAGTAAGGTCTTCACCCTCTGCCAAGTTTGATGGTGTGTCTTTTCTCCATGGGAAGAATGACAGCAACTCACAGAGCAGACAAATGAAGGGACTCAATAAAACAAGCCCTGGATCTGGTCCTGCCTGTGGGTGCAGCAGGACAGTCACTGTCAGAGGCTTTCCCATCCCTCCTCCCCAGCTGAGCCACCCCTCCAGCAGCAGGGCGTGCTGCAGATCCCATGGCAGGGCAGGAGGAGCACAAAGGGGACAGACTGACTGCTCTGAAGCACAGGGCACCAGGGACAGGCTCATCAGGTCTGCTCTGCCCACTGCAGAGCAGGCTGGGGAACTGGCAGAACTCTCATGCTTTTTGCAGATCACCCCGATCCAGGGTCATGGTGTGGGAAGCATTGCTCAAAATAGCAAGCAATAGAACAGTAGGTTTAAAAACAAATAAAGATATCTAATTCCAAATATACTACTATACAGCATCACCTTCTGCTGCAGTGCTGCCCCAGCAGATAATGTTAAGTCTGTGCTCCCCTTTGGGGAGATTAAATCAATTTATTCATCAATACACAGCAGGGTTTTTGTCACAGGTTAAGAATCTGTTACAAATTTGTCATTAGCTTACATTTATACTGAGACAAAGAGGAAAATATCCTTTTCTAGAGATACTTTCAACTACCTAGCATGGAAAGCAAGGACATTGTAATATGTTTCTAGATTTATATACATTTTAAACTTCATCCAGAGTGATGTTACCAGGACGCTGCTACTTCAGCCCACCCTAGACTGACACAGCACAGGCCAGCAACCCATGCAATGAAAATATTGGTTTTGTGGAGATGAATGAAAGCAGTGTCAGCCCTTTGCTGATGAGACAATCAAAGAAGCATTTTGAGGCAAAGTTATGTAGGTGGATAAAGGGTCAAGTAGGGAATACACAGAAAGATCTGGAAGTGTTTGGATCAGGACAGATTGACTTTATCTACAGGACAGGGTGGTGTAATTACAGCCAAGGCTTTAAATCTGTTCACAGCAAGGAGGGCATTTAGTACTGACTACAGGAAAATCAAACAGGACCTTGGGCACACCAGTGGTGAGAGTGACAAGGGACAGCTGCCCATTAGAAACTTGCCACATCAGTATCAAAACTGCCTCCTTTTTCAAACCATGGAGGTGTCTGTGCTTTATATGCTTGATATTGATAAAATAGTTATTGTAAATACACACCTGCAGTGCATACAGGGATGATATCAGGAATAAAACCCACCAAGAGTACAGATAAGGTTAGCTAACCTGCAAGGTTATCGACCTCTCAGAGTGAGAAATAGCTGACAGTATCTTTAAAAGTGTTTTTTTTATATATTAAACATGAACACAGCAGTACCAAAACTGTGTTGAACAGGAATAAGCCACACATTAAAAACAGCAGCACTATTACATTTTAAAAGAGATTTATGTGGCAATGCAGAGCACAAAAGGACTGTTACAGAATGGCAAGGCTGGATTTTCACAGCCTCCAGGCTATAGTCCATGCTGCAGTTCATGTCCACCATTCAGCAGCAAGAAATATGTGGAAGAATTAGTAATGAAGAAAAGGGCTCTGGTTGCCCTTAGGCCCTGCAGGAAATGTGCTTGGGAGCAGCATTTGCAATGAAGCTCTCAATATATTTTGCACGATGTGCTTAATGAGAGCTCTACTGGTCCACGTCAGAGTGACAGCAATACCTCTTCTTCTTTCATTTTGATGAAGTCATTTCCTATGAAAGATGTCAGCAAGGCATAATTCTGCATAGCAGAATGGTGTCTTTTCTGGGGACACCCACATATTCCTTGATTTCTGATGTTTTCCACTTCTAGAACTGCTAGAAACTCACTAAAAGGATTAATTACAGGGTTTTTCACTTTTCAGGTTCTACAAGATATTAATAACCTCATAGCCCTTACAGAGGATAACAGAAAATCTGTGCATATCTGTGGTAATGCCTCTTAAATCAGTGAAGCTGACCTGTGTTCCTTTTGTTTTATAGTATTACCAGTTAAAAACCCTTGGCTAAATATGAGGAGTCACTTTCTTATTTCTAGAACTACAAGACTTCACTGACTCAGGAAAAAAAATCATGAAGAATCCTATTTTACAGCAAAAACTTTAATGCTTATTTAATAAGCAAATTTATTGCAGTTTGTGGTTTTCATTTCCTCACAAAAACCACCAGCAGAACAGATCTTCTCAATCAAATGCATTATTGGCCCTGCTCCACCTTCCCATTAACAGTGACTCATAAGCTAGTGCTGAAAAAATAAACCTGATTTACTTTAAATAGAAAGAGAACAGAAAATAAAGGCAGCTGAAATATTTCAGGTGCTGAAAAAGAAGGCTGAGGAGCTGAATTTTTATACTGAGTAAGTGATCTGGAGCATAGCTAGTGCATCTTCCTAAACACCATGATGCTTGCTGTGCAAAGGCTTTCTGCTTTGGGCTTAATGCATGTGACACTTGGCTGATGGGCCCTCCTAGGTCTCTAGTGCTGAGCTTTGGATTTAATGCTCCAAACAGTTGGAAGAAAAATTCCTTCCCCTATGAGTGTTAGTTATAAGGCTCTTAGAGGTGAATTGATTACAATCTCCCATTATTCCTCATCTAAGGCATTACACCTGCAGCTCTAACTGAAGTATTTATGACTCTATCCAACAGAGAGTTGTCTGTGCCAAACTCCAGGCAAGGTTGCTCATACCAAAAAGTAGGAATGTAATGGACTATAAAACTACCAGGAGCAGACAGCTGCCAACTCCTCCATGAGCTGAGGACAAACAGAGCCAGCAGGACAGCAAAGCCCAGCATGTGCAGAGGGAGGAGGAGACAAGTTCAAGGGTGCTGGCTGGGAAAGGCTCTGGCCAGGCACACTCCTTTCCTGACCAGCAGGGCTGAAGCTGGGCAGAAAGCAGCCAGGGTGTGAGGAAAAGGTGAAAACAAGTTTATGCAATATGGGCACAGCATGCTGCACACAGAAAAACAGCCTGGTGTTTATGAATATTAAAGAGGCAAAAGCAATAAACCCCTCTGAGATACTGAGTGCATCAGCTTGGCAGTGGCACTGGCATGAAATTTGATCAACAGCCTTTTTACGTGAAGGAGAGCAGACAGTGCTCTGCTCCTGTATGAAGTGTAAATGCATTGCAGATTTCCTCTCCCATTTGCTCTGTGGACACTGCTACAGGCACTGAGGGTGCCAGAGTAGTCACCACACAGGAACAGGAGAGAAATGAATCTTCCTGAGCCTCTTAACGAACATATGCTTGGACAGACAGGCTTCACTTTGGGCTTTGAAGTCCTAAACTAAACATCCAAATCAAAGACAGCTAGCACAGACGGAGGAGCAGAAGGTTATTGACTCAGACATCAGTGCTTGACGAGCAGCGAGCTCAGTGCTGCAGCACCTGCCCTTTATCAAAACACGACAAAATGGGATTCTCCCCTGTGCAGGCAGCGCAGGTGTGCACAAGCAGGGACATGCTTTTGGGATTAGCTGTTAACATGGCATTTTCCACTTTCAATGAGACCCAATACATGCAGGAAGCAGAAGCAATAACACCTCTTGCATCCTGAGAAGCTTTAGCAAAGCCACTGAAGTTGACTGAGGAGAATGCAGAGCAAGGTGCCACCATGACCTTCCCTGTCCCACAAACTTCAACATGCATTGAGGAGCAGAGCTAGCAAAACATTCACAATTGCAACACAGCTCAAACCAGGGGGAATTTTTGGGGCTTTCTGGCTCTTATTATTGTTTTATCCTAAAAGATAATGTGCAGGTTTGCCTGATTACCATTGGCCAAGATTTCATTGACTCAAAAAGGGGCAAGTTCAAACCTGAGACAGAAAAATTATCAAAATATAAAGGGAAAGGACATAAATGTAGCAGATAAAATAGAGAATAATCATGTTGTAACTTTAGGTTACCACATCCACAACACCTTCCTTCCTTTCAAAGCAATGCAACTATATCATGAATTTGCAGTTATAGAAGTCCTGGGAAGCCTGTTCAGTGCCTCACCACTCTCACAGGGAAGAATTTCTTTGTAATATCTAATCTAAATCTACCATCTTTTCATTTGAAGCTGTTTCTCCTTGTCTTGTCACTACATGCTCTTGTAAAAAGTCCCTCTCCATTTTTCCCATAGTCTCTTCAGGTACTGGAAAGTGATCTAAAGTCTCCCCAGAGTCTCCTCAAGGCTGAACAATCCCAATTCTTTCAGCCTGTCTTCCTAGGAGAGGTGCTCCAGTCCTCTGATCACCTTTGTGGCCTCCTCTGAGCTCAGCTCAACAGGCTCACATCCCTCTCATGCTGAGCTCCCAGAAGTGGATGCAGAACTCCAGGCGGTCTCACCAGAGCAGAGCAGAGGGGCAGAATCCCCTCCCTCCTGCTGCCCACACTGCTCAGGACACGTTTGGCTTTCTGGGCTGCAAGTGCACTTTGCTGGGTCATGTTGATCTCCTAATCAACCAACTCCCCCAAATCTTTCTCCTCGGGGCTGCTCTCACTGTCACAGGCTGTGCATAGAGTGGCAATTTATCTCTGTGAATTAAAAGCGAACAATTAAAGAGCTGATATTGGTAAAAGGAATGTTCATAGGGGAAAATTAACGCAGTTTTGAAGGGAAGAAATGAGTAAGTTGTGGCAGCCTGAGGGCAGGGAGAACTGACACGATGTTATTGCACACTTTATGCCCATGCAATATTAATGCAATCACCATGACAACTGTGACATCCTCTGAAATTATACACCTTTACAACTGTGGAACGTCTTCAGAAGGAAAAAAACACATCTACAGCTTGCAGGAAGGCTGCTTTAATCTAAAGTCTATCTTCTTCTTCTAAGGATTCAAACATTTCTTCAACATCCCTTTTTCCTAAAGGCTACTGTAAGTTTGTTTCTAATGTGTATCTGACCTAAGCATAGCCATGCCTGTCTGGATCTTTTTCCATACTGAAAAATAAATGTATGCTCCAAATTTACATGATTATTGGTTAAAGGCAGGAAGTCATACAAGAAAAAAACGTCTGCACAAAGTAGCTGACCGAAGTCTTATAAAAATTGAAAGGTTCAACATGTCAAAACCAATCACAGCTACATCCACCAGACACCCTTCTTAATCAGGAGCTGAAGCAGGATGCATCATTTACATTTCTATAGTGTTGGCACAGTGTTTTCAGTGAACAAATAATCTGGATCACACTGAGAATAATATGGGAAACTACATAATCTAGGAGCCTGAATAGCAGCCACAAAGTAATTGCTCAGTAAAGTAATATAAAGGCCACCAGACACTGTGTCATGACAATGTTATCCTTTTCATAATGTATTCAGAAAAATCAAAATGACATAAGCAGGCTTTAGTAATGATGCCTCACTTCTAGCAAAATGCCTCATGTGAATTGCATACACTGCAGTCCTCTGCTTTTTATAGTCTCGTTACATTTCCTTCCAAATTGAAACCAGGCTGGGATTCAAATGCACATTCTTCCACTCATTTCAACAGGAAGAAAAAGCATGGAAGTACCTCAGGCTTATTAGAAAGAAAATGAGGTGTTATGAAACAAGAAAGAGTGAAAACACAGTGGTAAGTGTCCTGCCCCCAGTAAAATCCAGGGTGGAGGTTCAAGGTAGCAACCATGTAACTTTGGTTCCCCTGTTACTGAGGAGGGATGTACTGGATGGTGACAGAGAGATATCAGACATCATTTTTTGCAGTGACTGAAAGCCCTCATAAAAAAAAAAAAACCTCACCTTAAAAGCATTTAAGAGTTTCAATATCCCTGTTTATTTTCATAAAAACTGCAGAAAGAGAAAAAAAAAAAAAGACAAACAGAAGACTCTTTGATTCATTAAACTCAAGTTCAGAAGTCCAAAACTTATCCAGCTTCATCATTTCCTGGTTGGACACACTCATGGATCTTCTCAGTGGTTTAGTCTTGTAAGGCACTCCAGCACAAACACAGAATTTAGGACAGACATCAACACAGTGTCAGTCACTCCAACACATGGACAGAATAGCCCTGCAGCAGGTTTGTCTCTCAGCCTCCAAGAAGAAGGTGGAAGCACAACTCTGGTGCCAGCTGGCTGGTCCTGACCAAAGCATTCATCCATTTGAAATCTTGGACACTGACCTCAGCAGTGGACACAGCTGCTCAGGAGAATTCTCCTGCATCTTCGCTTTTTCCCCCAAATCCAACATTGGCTCCATCAAGTGATTGTCTTGTGAACGAAGTTAAAACCATAAGAGATAAGTTCTGTGCAATTATGTGACCCCAGTCAGAGGAATAGAGCAAACACTGTCTTTTAATAATTCCTGCTGCCACCATGCTTACGTGCCTAAAGATTTTAGCTTTTTATACATTTTTCATGTTTTGTAGCTTTGTAGACTGTTAACGCATGGTTATATAGCTCCTTGTATTTTTCTTACCCTTTCTCTTAGATTTAAGAATAATAAGCTAACCCTTCTAATACATACTTGGAATTATGTTTAGTCTTAAGAGGAAGAAGCCTGACAAAGACATTTTGTTTTCTGCTAGAACTTAGAAGACATAACCTGATGGAAAATTACCTAACCAACTGCTCTTCTAATTGGACAATATTTGTTAAATATGCTAATTTCTTACACTCATAAAAATTGTAGAAATCTGATGCTGGGTGTGCCCAAAACCATGGGGGCACCTGGGAGTTTCCATTAAAAACCTCCTTTTTTATTCTCACTATTTTAACACTGTTGCAAGTTTTGGTGTTTTGATTTTGGGCAACAATAGCAGATGTGAAATTGTCCCAGTGACACAAATTCTTGAGCATAACTTAGTGACTCTAACACTGTCTACTTCTGGCAGTGGCTGACTAATGCAATATGGGGTAAGAGCTGCTACGGAGAGAGTGTGAGCCCTGAAGAGAGATATTTTCTGTGTTGCTTAAACCTCTGTGAGCTTTGCCACAGTAAGAATAGCACCACAGCATGGGTGATCAAACATGGGCTTGGGATAAAGATAGACAACAGTCTTACACTTTCAGATAAGAAATTATATAACCATCATAACTAACCAAGAAATGTAGAACACACCAAATGCTTTTCCCTACAACCCTCTCTGCCAAAAGCTATATAAAAAATCAGTCAAGTAAGCTAAATCTGAAAATTCTTAGGACACATTTTGTCCTACTTTTAGTTAAAATATTGTATATGTGTACATGCTAGAAGAACCTGGAAAGGTTGTATAACATCTTTCTTTGGAATATACTACAGTCAAACATCAGACTTATGCAAAGCTCAATTCCACTGACACGATTTTATTCGTGACACTAATTTCTGTGATTATATTGGCAGGAATAATTGAGCCACCCACTGTAACAAATATTAGAACTTCTTTTTTTACACATGGTTTTTGGATATACATTTATGCAATTTCACTAAAATGAAACCACTTTTGAAGCCAAAGAGAGCAAGCAGAAGGCACTTTAAAGGCAAATTTGAGCCAAACCTGTGCAAACTGGTAGGATCAGATAAGGCAAACATTGCTAGATCTTTACCTCTATATGGAGCAAATCAGGCTACAGCCTTTTCTGAAGGACTGAGATGGCAGCAGGAGATCCCCAAACCCTCAGCTCCCCAGCTGAGCCCAAGCCCCACTCATGGAACCTGACAAACACCAGACTTCAATCACTACATCATGCCTCTCCAACTTATCATTTACCCTGGAACTTTTCTTATTATTGTTTGGGTTATCATAACAACATGAAGCACCATGAAGAGCACTACTTTGAAAACACACAACAAGATGCACCATAACCTTGGCTAAGTTCTGTAGCCTCAGCACAAAGCAGGAATCAAGAGATCACACACACACTGGTGTAGAAAAAGCAGTGAAACAATGTTGATCAGCACAACTAGCCAGGATCCCAGCACATCAGAGGGCTGACTATTGTAAATTAAGCCAATGGAACCTCACTGATTTACTGAGAAAACATCCTGTTGAGTTTGTATTATACTTAACTGCTGCTTCATGTTTAATTATAAAATCTTAAAGCAACACAAAAGCCTACAGCAACACAGTCATTGCCTGCTGTGCACCAGCTGTCTGCAGTGACAGAGCATGACAGAGAGCCCCAGCATTCTGGGGGCTTTAGGGACTAAAGCAGCCCCTCAGCAACCAAAACCACTGGCTTCTTCATGCAGTACAACCTTTGTTGCAAGAGTACTTTCCCACTGTGTCCATTTCCATCATTGGGAAATAATTGTTGTTGTCTGGACAGATCCTGTTCTCATTTACTTCAGTGGGAGGAAAAACACCAAGAGAAAGAAATTACAGGGCTGGAATTTTAACCCTAATGCATCTTTTGGGCAGGCTGAAGGGCAAATTCCCCTGATCTTTGCAGCCCATGGGGTGGGCAGCACCTGGTACCCAGCCCAAGGGATGCTCCAGGGCTCTGCCAGGCCAAGCAAAGCTCCACTCCCAAAGCCCAGGCAGCACTGCTGTTCCCAGGTGTTGAGGAAGTAAACACAGCAGGCAGAAATCCTTCCTTTCAGGGAGGGGAAATACCCCATGATGACAACCTGATGTACAAGAGCTCATGGTTAGGTGGGGAGAGAGGACTCAGATTCAGCACTGGACTTGTATTTTGGGGGAACAGGGGAAAAAAATCTAGAATGGTGGTTTTTTTTTTCCTGGGCAAATTTAGTAAGTCAGTTTGAGCAAACTACTGTCATTAAACACATTTGAAAGCAGCTGTAAGTAGGGGAAAAACCAAAGATAGTCAGAATCATGCTGCCAGGACTATCGCAAGAGTATTTAATATTTTAGAGGAGGTTGGAAAAAACTTATAATAATACTAAATTATGAAATAACCGAGCCAGAAGAGATTTTTATTTCTCCCTTCAGCTGCTGAAGATGAATGCCTGATAAGTCCCAGAGGATGTTCCCTCCCCTCTTCAGTCCACACTCCCTCCCAAAAAAAAAAAAAAAAAAAAAAAAAGGAAAACTGCACAGACTGCATCTGAGATCAAAAGAGATTAAGTTAATTGAAGAGGATCCAACACAGAATGTCACTTGTAACTTGTCCATTTTATTTCCAGTCTCCCCTTCAGGTGTTTATCACTTTTCCATCTGTGTCAAGAGAGGCTCTCTATGATTTTGGAAAATCAGATATGATAAAAATCATGCTAAAAATATTTCAGTTGCAAAATATAATGCTTCATAAAATACCAGAAGGCCAGAAATAATTCACAAGGAAGCTTTCAAAATGTTTCAAGAACACTCTTGTGTAAAGTTGCACTCTGAATCATAAAAACCCTAGGAGAGAGAGGGGTGCCCAAATAAATTTAAAGCTAACTGAAACTTTTCGTGCATTAACATTTAGAAGGAAGAAAAAAGGAGAAAAACATTGAAGACATTTTCAAATATGCTGTACTTATATAGAGGTCCCTGGATGGATGTTCACACCTGCAGTTCAAAATTTATATAAATAAATTTTCAAATAAAAGTGAGAAATTTCAGGTGGGATGTTAAGGAACTCATAACATGTGCTACCTGAACAAACACTAACAATGGGATTTTAGGGTGTCACCACTTGTCTGCAGAGCCAGGCACAATGGCTTTGTGCTGCTCTGATGCCATTGTAAAATAAAGCATATTAACTGAAAACACCTTGGAAGTTGACTTTGCATTTACCCTTGACTGTGAGCACACACCTGGTTAATCCCACAGCTCAGCTGGCAGAGGTAATTCATGTCAGCCATGCTGCTCCACGGACTGCATGTTCACGTGTGAAGAGCCAGTTCCTATTTTGTCTCAGGCAACTCCTGGACTCATTATTATTTTGCAAAAATACTAAGTACTTCTGTTTTGGACTAATTCACTGAATTATAATCCCTCTGTATGCTTTAACATGTCAATTCCTCTGTGCCTTTGGAGCAGACTGCTCTTTTCACATGAAAGGAAGATAGAGACCCAGAAGTAAATTTTAGCTATATGCAGTCTATATGTTGCAGCATCATGTCACAAGGCCAAGATGAGGTTTAATGTTGCTCCTCCTGAAGCTGGGCAGTGACACAGTATTTGAAATTATCTTCGTTATATTATATTTGAAAAACCCCACTTTAGTGTGCTACATTTGAACAGCCCTAGAGTTGACTCTGAGACATACTGCAAAATAAAGAAAATCATTCGCCAAGAAAGGGCAAAAGGCGGGCAAGAACTGAGAGCCATTAAACTCACTATAGACGCTACTATTTTTGACCACTTATTTGTGACAATACCCTCTCCACTGCCTTTCCTCCATAGTGTGTTATTTTAAATGACAACACATAGACAATATCATACTGCAAGACCCAATGCAACAACAGATTTTCAGAAAATTCTCATCTTACCTTACCCGATAAACATGCAACCATTTAATATAAGCAGGTCCAATTACATGGCTGAACAACTTAGCTCTCCATGTGTTTAAAAGAGCAACAATAATAAGCATAAAGCTTAAATTTGTGATTTTTAATCCCTTGCGACAATAGACACTAGTAATTCTGCACTGTTGTGTATACCTCCCCATAAAGCACATTGTCAGCATAATGACCACATTTAAATATTATTTCTGAGATGAAATTGGTTTAAACAAAAGAAAAATATGACAACTCACTAGCTTTCACTGTCTGCCACTTGTGCGTTAGCATCATGAAACAAGTTTGTAATTTCAGCCTTCCTAGGTGGGAAGCTCCAAACTTTCCATTCCAAACTTTCTACATGCACCCTGTAACAGATATTACAATGCCAATCGAATGTGCTACTGCTGTCCATGCTGTTCAGCTAGAGCAGCCATGCCAGGCTTCTGTAATTCAAAGTAAGTCATAACAATAATGTTATTGTCTGTGGATAATCATCTGTGAGAACTGCTGACAGAGAGGAAGGAGGAAAGGCTCTCCATTATGTTTCATGCAGCTTGGAAGAGCCCAAAGGGAGGGGGAAGTGTGGATTCATGGTCCTGGGGTGTTTTCAGGGCACCCTGCCATGCTCCAGGCCACTTCCTCTCTCAGCTTTGCAAAACTCTGACATGTCCTGGTATGGCCACACAGCAGGGCCAAAGGCAGCCTGTGCTCTGTGTACTGCAGCTCTGTTTCTTGGAGACTCCACAATAAAATGACCAGAAAATCACAAAAGGTTGAGTTCCACCTCCTATTCTACAGCAAGAGGGCAGAAAATATTTCTTCTGTAACATCACCCACATTATGGAGAAGGTTTGGCTTATCACAAGAGCCTGTGTTGTCCCAGGAGCATTGAGAGGAATCAGTGGTTTAGAGCTACAGGAATGGTAGGGTCAGACCTACAGAACAACCTTTGGAGATGGCAACTCTCCTACTCATCCTCAGTGCCATTTACTAACAAGCAGCAAAGCGAGAACTTTGATGGTTTGAAGGATTTTTTTAAATAGATTTTGTTCTACAGGTGTGTGGAGTAGTCAAAGCAGACAGGAAGGCTGCTGAGAAGAATGAAAGTGGGCCAGAAAAAAAGAAAGAAAAAATAAGATATATTCCTTTGTTGTTCCTGTGCATTTGTGCTGTTTTGCTTCAGCAATATATTTGTTTCTGCTGTGAAATAGAGTATTGATCAGAGAGAGTAGAAACAAAGCACCCAGAAAAGCCTGAAATATCAAAATTGTTTAAGTATGTAAATTTTCAGCCATGTTACATATTTGCTTAGAGTATTTACTTTTACTTTGTTAAAGTATGGGTCCAAATTTGTTAACGCACTCTACTTGCTTTATACTTTCCCAAAGAAGAAATGCAGCCATAAACTCTGCTGCAAAACACCTGAATACACTTGCTTTGTATGGAGAGAATGAAATAAACCAGCAAGAGTTTATCAGTCAGTGTGGACATAAAAATCTGTTTCTACTGGTAATAGATGATTTTCCATCCTAAAATGTTAAGCTTTAAATGGAAGATGTGCATCTCTGCTACTGACGTAATTTCCATCTTTGCTATAACATTGAAATACACCTTAAAAATTGCATATTGTGATTGTAGTTCATGTTTTTTAAAGGTCACTTTTACATTTCCAAATCCGTTGATGACTGAGCTTAAATACCAGGGGAAAGATTCCTGTAATGGCTTTGTCTGTTCAGTGTCTATTTCTCTCTACTTCCTGAAGGAAATCAAATCATGAGCATTATTTAAGTCCCTGGTCACATATGTGAAAATTTCATAAGAGACTTCTGTATTTATTTTCCTAAGAGAAAAGGGATTCATCTCCTCTGAATTACTCTGTTTATAAAGTGTTACATCCAAAGCACACAAAAGTCAATTCAAGTGTTCTGAATATTATTAGCAGGCTTAACATCAGGCCTTAAAGTCATTTATGGGAGAACAAAGATTCCCTGTATGCATGGATGTTTAGATTGAAAGCCATTGAACTTATTCATTATGAATAAGTTGATGATTTGAACATTATTTGTTGTACTTTCAACTCCAGATAGAAGTCAAATACATCTTGGAAAGCCACTTCACCATTTTCTCCTCACCTCCCTTACTGCTACACACTGGAGCCCAAAGACACTGTCAGGTCTACATGCAGCAAACCTGGGTAGCACACACAAGATATGTTTTCATATAATTTCAGCTGTTTTCTTTATAGTTTGTACCACTTTCCCTGAGCTGTTAATGGAATTTTCTGTGTACTGGCAGAGCTAGATCAAGAGCTGACAACAGGTTGTCTTTCTCTGTCTGTTAGATCACCTCCATTTTCTAAGGAAATAGATTAAAAATTCTCAAAACTCTGTTTGTGATTCAATATACTCATCTTTAAAAAAATATAACACCTTGTAGCTCTCAGTCATAATTAGCAATGCAATATAGAGGTTGCTTAAACAGGATCCCCCCATCACTGAAAGCCATAATATTTTTAAAAGTTTTGTGACTTTTTAATTACCCTTGGAATGAAAAAAACCAAATTCTCTCTCCCAACAGATAAGTGTTTTCATACCAATTCCAAGATGAGTTGTTTTTAGGAATGACACAGTCAGAGGACAACCACCTTGCAGTGTTCAAGCAAAAGAAATACATTGTTTGGAATCCTTCGTGCTAGACTTCAGCTGTGCTGACTGTTTAATTACATGATTTTGTCACACAATATTCCCTCTTGGACTCATCTGAAAGCAGCAATATAATATTTTGAGGACAGAATTATAAGCAAACCTATCTCAAAGTAGTAATGATGCCTGGCAGTGAAGTGCACATGATTTACACCACCTTTGCATGTAGTTGAAAGTATTAGACTGCAAAGACTGAAGAGAGTTTTCAACTGACTTGGTGTGGTCTTCACTTTGGGGTTTTTGGATCCCAAATCCCCCAATATTGAATCAGTCTCAATCACCCTGGAAGCACCCTGAGTTAACAACATGTGTACATGCTAGAAGAACCGGGAAAGGTTCTTTGCTCTCTGAGAGAGCAAATCTTTATTTGCTTTTGACACTCAGAGCCAATGTAGCTTATTAAACAAGATGAATAGAGTTGGCATCAGACATAAACAAACTCTGAACATCCTGGTGTTAGGCAGAACCAAGGCAGAGCTTCACTGTCTACTTCTTCCCAAGCAGAAAGCAAATACAATCACATACATTGACACCTTACCATATTCAATGTGACAGGACACAGATACCTGATATGAACAGCACAGTTATCTAAAACATCAAATACAGATGTAAAGTGTCCTGGAGAGGGAGTCATACACATATAGATTTTGGCTCTTTGCACAGCCAGCTTGCCATAAGCTACAGGATTTTTGTCTTTTGAGTAGGACTGTGGTAACCCTAAATTCATGAAGCTGTTATTTTTGGCTATGGATGCTGGGTCCCCCCTGTGTGGTAGATACATATACCACCTATGTGGATGATACAAGATACATTGACTCTGAATTCTGCAAACAGGACAATCTTTCTGATTTTTACAGTAGTCTGATGCATTGCCTCAGTGACTCTTTTCACTCTCTTCTCCTGCAGTTTTTCACCCATAATATGGGAATAACTATTTATTTCTTTTAATAAAGTCCTTTGGGTGAATATTAATATATTTATATTAATAAATTCTCTAGCATGAATAAACACTGTAACACTGTACTATCCATAATTTTGTCACATAAGTATCGTTACATACCTTTATTTATGAAGAACTTAAGGATTAATAAGATTCATATGACTCTTGATTAAATGTTTGCCTTCAGGTAAAACACTTCACAATAGTGTTAAAAAGCACAATGCAAAAGGTAGATGAAAATTATCAATGTAATAGGACAATCCTTCCTCTTAGAGCCAAGCACACATGAACATCAAAACCTTCAAAACGTAACAAAAATGTTCATCCCTTGGAAAAAAAGGAAATAAGAAAAGAGATTAAATTCCTCAGAGCTGAAATTTAATAATTTCTGAGATTAGACTTCTGTTAGCAGGAGTTTAGTGTGCAACCATTACACGTTTAAGCAGACCTGACCTGCCTGCTTGGGGAAGGAAAAAAACCAAAACAAAACCAACAAACCAGCAAAAGTAAGAAAACTTACTGAAACTTGGAATATAGGTTATAATTTATCATCTTTCTGCTAACACAAAAATAACATTGCTGTTAAAGAAGGCTCCTTAAATAGGCCCATGGGTTCCAAGTTTCCTTTGAAACAAGTACATTTAACTTGAGGCAAGGCACTTCAGAAGAAAATTTTTCACCTCTTAAAATTAAAATTATCATTGTTTTCTAGAAAATAAGAGAGTACATAATTAAAGAGACCCTGCACTTCCTATATTGGGACAATAGAGTAGTTATTGTTACTCTTCTTTTTGTTGTTGTTTGCTTGGTTTTGCCACTTTTAAACAACAAATAAGAATTCTGAAAGCCCAAAATTAAGTGCTAATTTGTCACTCTCATCATCAGGTAATTTCATTAACTGAAGAAATTAAGGGAATAAGGCCCTGAAAAAAAATTTATTACCTGTGTTGGCATAAGGAATACAACATTAAATACCTGGAGTTTACCATCAGCTTTATCACTTAAGGAAAAAGCATATATGGATAGATATACTTTTTTTTTTTTTAATTATAACAGATGTCCCTGCAGCAAGCCCAAATGA
This sequence comes from Entomyzon cyanotis, assembly GCA_024500445.1. Taxonomy (NCBI): domain Eukaryota; kingdom Metazoa; phylum Chordata; class Aves; order Passeriformes; family Meliphagidae; genus Entomyzon; species Entomyzon cyanotis. Next base: position 47,228,931 of record JAKEPQ010001018.1, on the reverse strand, counting down.
CCCTGCCTTCCCCTTTTCACTGCACATTGGCTCAGCCTCATAGCTAACCAGAGGTCATCTCTCTGAAACCCAGGATTGTGGAACAGAATTACTACTCCTGCTCTCAGGGCCTAACCCTTGCTCTAGAAGGGTGACATCATCGCCAAGCACCAGTAAACTGAAATAAGACCACGCTGATTTCCTGTTACTTCGTGTACCTCCCTGAAAGATGCACTTTACAGTCCAAGTTCACTGCCTTGCAGGAAGAGGATGCTTATTTTTAGCAACATCCTTGAATGTTTTGACCAGTGTGCAGATATAGAAACAAAAAGGACAATTGCTAAATCTTATTGCTCTGTTTTTTCATTACCAAAGAAGAAAGTTAAATAGAATACAGTGGTGGATTTATATGGCGCAATAAAGCACCAAAGACTGGAAAGAAAAATGTAATCATCTTATGTTCTTTTTTTATTAACTTTTTAATTTTAAAAAAAAGTAAGAAAACAAATCGAGGTCACAGCTTATATTTCCAAACAGAATGATTCACATCTACAGTTATGGAAACATTACAAAATTCAGACTATGCAATCGGATCCTTTGGTAAGATGCAGCCCAGCTTCAGAAGATTTGACTTCAGAAACCTCCAGCAGCAAATCTGCCCTTTTCCTTTTCTTCCCAAGCCAACAGCATCTGTTCTGCTATGGTATCTGCCATAAGATTCCTGAAAGGAATTCCATACTATTTCACCAGAATTTTCTTCACCCATCAGTTCAGAACCAGTATTCTTGAACTGAGGTAAGGACACAAGCTGCAGATCCTCAGATTTTCCATTTGGCATTTCAGAACTAACACATCTGTGGTAGCTTTCCTCTGATTTGGGAACTCAAGTATTCCATATGCTGTAAGTGCATGAACTCAGTACCTCTGAGCCCACTGAAAGCCCTTAAACACAACATCATCATCACCTTCCTGCCTCAGGCACAGAGCCCACCCCAGCCCTTTATGGAAAGCAAAGAGCAGGAGCAGCCCTGCTGGGCTCGGGTTGTGTTTGTGTGAGCAGCAGGATGTGTCAAGAGCAGCTGCTCACTGGGGACACACGGGATGGGATGAAAGCCAGCAGCTGGGGCTGATGGACACCTCAAACCACAAGCCAGTACAGAATACTGATTACTATCTCTCTTGCATCTTCTCTGGCCTCCACACTCCACCTTCTTCCCACAAGACCACTCCAAGCTTCTAAGACTGTTTGTCCTTCACAGGACAACTTGGCCATGGTATGGATCCAATACTGACCTCCTAGGAAGAAGGAATATTGGTAGATTTTCCTGCAGTGCCCATGCCAGGTATTTTGCTGCCACCAGGAAGAGAAGCAGATCACATAGTCCCAGATGTGGCTGAGAGCAACTCCCAGCAGAAGGGCAAGTTTCCCCAAAGGATGATGTGGCTACTGTGATTAATGAGGGATTTGTTAAATGCTTACACCAGTGTAAAGGCATCAATCCAATCCCTCTGAGCAGGCAACAAGGAAAAAACAGGGATGGACCAGTAGTATCAAATCCTTCCCAAAACTGACCCAGACCAATACTCCCAACTCAAATGCTGTTTCCCATAATAAAACTCATTCCAGGTTCTCATCTCTTTGTTATTATGGAAACAGAGAGATCATTCAGACTGAGCACAGGACACTGCCATCCTCTCTCTCTCCACTCTGAAGGACATTTAGCAGGAGTTAATATATCATCTCAGTAAAGACGCTTCTCCAAGAAGGTCTTTTTTTTGTATTACCATCAAACTGAATATTCTAACTAAAAACTTTGAGATCCCAGTAAGCTAAGCACAGATACAGACAACAGTGCATGTCTTCAAACTAAAACAATTCCTCACTACAAAAAAATCTGAGAATTTAGCCTCACCTAGCAGACTGATTGTCAAAATGTTGCAAATAAGGAGCAACAGAAAAACAGCCTGTCTGATGGACTGCATTTGAAGGAAGCTCATGGATACCAAGAAAAGAGCAGTTTCTTGGTTGAGTTTTCTAATCTGAGTTTCCTACCCCAGCAGACCCCATGGCAGGACACTTTTCTGGCTCTACAGGTGTAGTAGGTGTCCAGGCAGAGGCCAGTTAGGCTGTCATCAAGACAGCTGACAACGTCTTCCCAGTCTCCTCCCCACACAGGCTGGCTGGATCCTTATCAAAAATAAATCTTTAAAAAAAAAAAAATGTTTCAGTGTTTTGATCAGAGCTTTTTCTGCTCCTACACCTCTCACAAATATGAAGTTTTTGCCAAGAAGGCAGCCCAAATAGATGGTTGATACAGAAATCCAGGTTGCTAAACAGGAGAGTTATGATAGAGGAACACTTTATCTTCATAGATAAAAGCCTGCCAGCAGTAAGGAGAAACACCCAGAACCTGCAGATGTTTGGTCATAGCTAAAGAGCAGCCTTCCAGCAGCCTAAGAGCTTTCACAAAAACTTTCATAGCCCTGTAGAACCAGGATGACCTTTATGGTCAATAAAAGCAACATACTGCTTATGCCTTGTATTATACAAGTGTCCATATAAAGTGCCCTTATATGTTATGGGACGTTTTGTGCATGCAGCAAGCTTTCACCATGGAGAAAAGATCAGTGCTCTGGGCAGGGAAACAGAAGGAATACTGATGAGTGCAATGTCTGGTTGTGCAAGAAGGGGAACAGGGAAGTTTGGAGAATGGCAGCCTTGGACAAGGCTGAGCCTGCTGAAAACTCATTGCAATGCTAATACACTGATCACAGCTCCCTGCTCTCTGCACAGCGGTTTCAAGCACCTCACACTGCTGGTAGAAAGGCTGTCCCACAGCATCCTTCTCCTTAGTGAGATGACAGAAAACACCTGCATGTCAACAGGGAAGAGTTAGGAGCCTCTCAAAGGAAGTGCATGAGTGTCTTGGTAGAGCTGAGTGGTAATGAAGACCATGGAGAATGAGGTTTTCTTTGAGGAGAAGAAATGCATCTTCAGTGGAAAAAGGCTGAGGTGTAAGAGCCAATTTGTGATGTAAGCAGCTGTCTCTGCTGTTGTTGCAGACTCAGAGAAACAACTGACCTTCCACAACAGCTCACAGGGCCTGTAAAACGACAGAATGATAATTACTATTTAATGCAATCATAATTTTATTATGAAAGCTGCATACAGGTTCCATAATAAAGCCTGCACACAGCTTTCATAATAAAATTATGGTTGCCCTCCTTTTCAGTTGAGAGATCACTAATAACACACCAGTACTGATTAACCTTGGGTAGACAACTGCTACAGAACAAACCATACTAAAAGTGAAATGTGGCATAACATAGGCTACCAGCAGATGGTCATCTTACTTTGAATTGATTGCCCACTGACCAGTGCAAATGAAGGATTTCCAGGATCCAGAGGGCAGTGGCAAGGCTCTCTTCCAGAGGCATGAGTTCCCAGGAGATGCAGGAAAATAAGAGCACTGGGCATGGTGACTGTAGACAGGTTGCTGCTTTTTTCACACCAGTGATACACAGAGGCTGAGTATCTGTGCACAGTCTCCCTCATGCTAATAACATAAGGTGTGTGTGTCTACACTAGGTTGTTTTCATCAGGAATGTGCTTCCAAAGGAAAAGCATTGTTTCCCAGGGGGAATTTGTTCTGCAAATCTGGTTCTGCACCAGGAGTTCACCTAGAGCTGCCGAGGGGCACTTGGTCCAGAAGAGCAGCTGGTTCAGAGTACCATCCTGTGAAACAGAGACCTTGGGCATTGCACACTTAGCAACAGGCATTTCACTCAAACAAATCTGTTTCTCATCTGTGCTGCTTGCTAACAGGTGAGTGTGAGACAAGTGATCCACGAGCACAGGTAACACTAGACACACTCCAGAAAAAGCCAAATTTGGTGTTTCAGCTGAGCCATGGTACAGCCCAGGCAAGCCAGCGTAGAGCACAAGCAAGAACAGTGTGCTGACAAGCCAGTCTGCAATACTTGGACTTAAATGCCCTCCCTTATAATCCCTATTAAAGTTAGCTGAGACACAATTTTCCACAGATTCTTTCTACACCCAAGGTATGTTACAAGTGTTCTGGTTTTCTCTAACTGATATAAAAAGCATGTCATGCTGGAACAGGTTTGGCAATTTCAGTTTCAGCTACCAGCTGGTTTTAGTACCAGCTTTTATGAATCCTTGAAAAGATGTTCAATTTTACTTTAACAGAATTGTTGACAGATCATATGGTAAAGCATTAGTATATAACATTTACTACCTTACGACTGGATTTGAGAACACTGCATCTGAAGAGAAGCTATGAAATCTATTTTCTATGGAGAAGTTAATATCATTCTGAAGTCAGTTATTTTTTATCAGAGAGAAAAGACGATAAAACCAACTAATTTAAGATAAGGTTCAGATAAACATGTTTTCTATAAGGACGTAAGCACACATTTTCCAAGAAAAAGGTTACAGATCCACTTTCTAAAGTAGTGTTTTACTCTGTCTCTTTGGAAAGTTTAGACTGTTTTTCTAACCTATGACTTTAAAGAAAGGCTCAATACCTTTCCAGAACATGAGGATAATTAAATACTGAAAAAATGGTCTGTACTACATCATGCAGCTCAGAGAACCAGATCTCAGAAATGGCTGAGGGATAATAGTGCAATTTTAGGAGATATCCTAAAGAGTAAGGCTGAATATGATTACCTCATACTCACTTGCTCTGACACGGACTTCACCTGCAACTTCAAGTCTGAAATCTATTTCAATGAACTAGGTATGCCAGGAAATGGTCTTTCAGAGATTCTACAGAAGTCAGTTTTGGCCTCTGTTTTCAGTAAGAGTAATATGTCATGCCATTTCCATCAGTGGAAAAGATCTAGTTTTTTCTTACAGAAAATATCTTAAGCACAAGATAGCATATTACAACATGAAAAGGGCCTGTTTTACAGGTAGAGGAGCCCTTCTCACCTATACTGCACATGCTATTGTTTATATATTCACTCATAATAAATAAAAAGCAATTGAACTCAGAATAAAAGGGAGATTTTAAAAGAACCATCTTGTTGCTACTATTACATGATGTTATTGTTTATGACAGCATTTGGATTTAATTGCGTCAGACTAAACAGAGACCACTTTAAATGCTCCCTGGATACTAAATATCATGCTAAAAAGTTCTGCTACTAAACCATTATGCATCAGCCAACATCCATTATAAGTCCTGCCATGTCAAAAGGTGGTTGCTCACCTGACTTACTGGCCAGCATGGGGCTTTGTGGTCATCACAGGTAAGTATGTGCTAGATTAGCTGGTCATCCTCCAACCTTAGTTGAAGCAGAATTCAGTTGTGTGGGACAGACAACACTGGACACAAAACTCCCATCCATGTTGGCAGCAAACCAATGGGCAGCACTGTCAGGTACATTTTAGTGTTGTATTCTAGTACCAGAACCTTTTGCTTGTGTCTTGAGAGAAATTCCCTACCTCTGTTGCTGGCTTTGAGGGATGAAACATGATGTGTTCTGCTGTTTGTGAGTTTTTTCTTAAAGAGGATTTGTATCCCTTTCCAGACCAGGCTAGCACCTCAAGCTTATTTACTGCAGTGAAAACCTGTCTGACTGGTAAATCATGATGTTCACTGCACATGCTGCAGACTCCTTCAGCTGTGATTCACTTTGTGGAATGACTTCTTTCATGTCCCGAATAACTGTGGGGAATTGAGTATTTACCCTGGTCTTATTCCCATTAAATGCTATTCCAGATAACTCACCTCAAATGATCATTTATGGAAACAAACCAAAAAGGATTTTGCATTTGTACTCAGAGCAGGTATTTGTGTAGGAAATGAGGGAACTTCCAAGTCAGGATGAGTTTGCTCACTTTAAGTGGGAAAAATCTAGAAAGTCTGGTTTTGGCAGTCCTCTAACTCGTCTTGGACCATCAGTGCTTCATCCCTGATTTAGCATGGTTTCACACTTGGCACTCCACTGCCCAGGGTCAGACTGACCTGCTGTGTCTCCCACCATTAAAACAGCAGCCAGCCAGAAGCTCTTGTTCCATCAGCAGGGTAAGAGTGACTGAAAACAACACTTTTTAAAGTACCAACCCCAATAAAGACACATGATTACAGTTTATAATAGGGCACAAAGCTTTTAAGAAAACAACACAAGAAGTGCTCAGAAACAGATGCCAAAACCTTCTTCGATCATCCATAGGACATGTAGCTCAGGAGTTGCACTGAGGACAGCCAGAGGCTGTGTATATGACCATGTAATCATCATATGGAAACTGTTACAGAAGAGGAAACACGGAAGGAATCTATATTGCTTTAAAAGGGCTTATTCTTTATCTTTTCATGGTGTGCAGATCTGATAGCCTCTTTCCATCTGCTTCCTCTCCAGAAAACTAAATATAGCATTCACAAGACAGATGTTAAAAATCTTATTTTTCAGCAATAACAAATCCCACAGCCACTGGCATCCCCAGCTGCTTCCTTTCCCCCAAGATCCACTCACTGCATTTCCTGCTACCTCCCTCTCCTAATAAAATCCCCCTAAATCTATTCATCACTCAGCAAGTGCATTTGTGGTAGCTGTAGATAAATAACTAGAGGGGGGGAAAAGGCCCTGTAAATAGAAAGGTACACTGATAACAGCTTCATGGAACTACTCAGCTTGTACCAAAGGGTATTCCGTGAGCTAACGGCCCAAGTTAAGCTACAGAGAGATTTCAGGCAGCCTGAACTAAAAGGTAATTTTGAAAAGCACTAAAGAGTAATTTTAAAAAACACTCAAAGCTTCAAGTGCAGTACTAAAATAGAAAAAGGAAATGTGCATGACATATCTAAACTGCAGAGGAAACAATTATTATGGTCCATAGTAACTGATGTATCAGCAAGACTGTAAGTACTTGTGGGTTTTTTTAATCAGTATCTTTAGCACAGCTGCAGTACTATAGAACACAGAAAAGAGTACAACAACAAAAATAAGTTTAAAAAAAGAAACCATAAAAGGAAAAAAAGACCTCTAAATTAGACCCATGAAATACTTAAACCCATAGCAAGACAATGAGAAAGTTTAGCATGGTTATTTAAAGTATTTTCTACATATTGCATAAGACTGTATCTCTAGAAGAGAGATAGTGATCATGGAAAACTTTCCAAAAAAGACAGCACGAATTTTTTTTAAAGCATTACAAACTACCAAGGCCATATACTACCCACCTGGCTCTTGAGCTGAAGAGCCTCCAGGGAGCAGCAGGCAGCTCCGATATAAAGCAAAGACCCATTGAACAAAGCTATTCAAACATCTCACAGAACCATTGAGTTCTGTCACTTAGCTCGAACTCCTCCATTATCTACAGCCTCTGGCATCAGAAGCAAATTTTTGATGCAAAATACATTTTGATGATGCTGTTTCATGATTATCATTCTCTGTGGCACGTCCTCCAGGTTGACAGCAATAAAAAACCAACTCAAATATTAAATATTAATCTATATGGGATAAATGGCTGTACCTTCTCACCATATTTAAGTTACTTCTCTTTCAAAGAATTCAGCACCACTGGGCATCTAACTTAGAATACAAGTGAAGAGGTGTGCTGATACAATGGCTAGCAAAGTACCTTATTTTAACACAATGAAATGCTGCAAACATCACTTTGCTGTGTTTAAAGCACAAAAGCCTGTATAGACACGTTAACTCCACTATTTTGCCTTCCAGAATAAAGCTCATAAGAAAGATCTGCCTTAGATATCCAGCTTATACCTCCTGGGCCATTGGAAAACTGACTTCCTGAGAATCTCTTTTTGAACTCAGCAAAGATTAATGGCTCTAAAGCAGAACAGTGGTTGGCAATAAGTCAAAGAAATGCTTTCACAGCAGCCTTTAGTTAAACTTACTTCAGGCAAGGGATAAACACCTTGTAAGGAAGCAGCAAGGTAACACTTCATTCATGAATTCAAAAGTGTTCCATTATCCAGTTAAACTCCTGCAGTCCTGTTTCATCATTCAGCCTTTCCTCTGTGTGCTAACTGAATTCTTCCAGAATGAACAGTGTTCTGATTTTTGTCTGCCTCCCCTGGTCTAATGGCATCATGAGTTAATGAAGTCATCAATTAACTATTCTTGTCTGACCAGAAACAGGACAAATGTAAAAAAGGGTTTCAGTATTTTATGAGTTTCCTTTTAATCTGATTTTTTGTAAAACAGTGTATTAAATTGTTTAGTAATCTACAAACCTCTCAAGTAATGTCTAATCTTTAGGAATGGAAAATTTTGAAGCTTGTTGAGATGATTCAAACTGGTATTTTTTAGTAAAACACTCTTTTCATATTCCATCCCCATCCAGCCTACCAAAAGAAAAAAAAAAAAAAAAAGCTTTCCACTTTTAAACCCCTTTCATTTAGATATTACTTCACAATTCAAGATACACAAGGAGAAATGGAAACTGATGCAAGAAAGAACTGCAAGAATGAGTGGACTAAAAACATGCATTGTACAGAAAGTCTCCTTGGGCCAAATCCATCCAGCTCAAAAGAGAAACAGCTAAAGGATGACCAAATCAGTCTTAAGTGAGTTGGTAGTTAAAAAAATGATTAATTTCAAATTGAATTAGACATTGTAAACTATTATAAATAAGATGGTATCTGTGAAAAAAGAAAAAAAGTCTGAAGGGATGATTCTGTTTTCATCCACAGGAGAAGAGGAAGGACAGCAATATTCTCACACAACAGAGTACCATGGGCTCAGGTCCTCCTTCAGATACCGAGCGAATTCAGCTTTGGTTCAGAGAGAGGAACTGAATTAGGGTCTCATTCTGAGACCTCTGATTGGAACTTATTTTACTTAGTGGAAGATACAAACCCTTGTTGCAAAGGAATAAATGATTAGGATTGGTAACTGTGTAGTCTTTGCAGGAGAGAAGTCAGTATCATAAAAAGCAAAATCAACATGACAAGGTAAAAAAAAAGAATTTCAAAGTATTTACTTGCCCAAGTGTCAGGAAGCTTTTCTCAGATTTCAGCAAGCCAAATGTAATTCAAAAATCAGACTTTGAGACTGAGCACACCAACAATCAGCTGAACATCCTTGCAACTGAACTATAGAAAACACATTTAGTGTCATCATCCCCTCACTTCTTTAGAAAGTACAGCAATGAGAAGTGCTACCTGGCATAGACACACTTCAGAAATTGAGTTTCTGAAATGCTGGCATGACATGACGAGGTGTGTGTTATTGGAAGAATTCAAGTCTTAGTTACCTAATTTGCAATTTTAATTTTGCGAATTATTTCCTTAGTGATCATGCCTTAGTACAAGTTTTGTTGTTTTAAATAATGTGAACATTTGCCAAAGGCGAAGAAAACATATTACCCCATGCCACGCTGACAGACAATCACTTGAAAAACTCTTTTAACTCACTTGAAATGCTGAACATTAAAGTGAAACAAATTATGCATTTCTAGCAGAACTGCTCATTACTTTCTGCAGTCCTTTTGAAAGTGATGGAACAGGTAATTCCTTTCAAAGCTTTCTCTGAAAGTCAGTTTGTGTAAACAACCTATCTGCAGCAGTCATCACAGCTTGGCCTCAAATGACCTGAACACTCGTACTCTGGCAGTTTAGGGTCCTACATCATTGATACCATTCCACTGTTTCTTTCCTCTTTGCCAAGGACGTCAACTGTCAGTGCACTGGATTAAAAACACCAGTGCTATCAGGAAATGCTATCAGTTCTTTGCTGTAATTCCACAGGAGTCACAAATTCTTCATTCTGCTTCTCTTACAGCCTAAGGAAACGTCGTATTTCAACACTGGTCTTGGGAAGACTCAGAGCACTTGGAGTTCTCTATTGCAGATTTACTGGGGAAAAAATGAAGTGAAATAAAATAGTTTGTTCCTGTCTCTGCACTTTAGTATTTAAACCACTATAAAACTCATTTACCCTCACAATTTATCTTTCAGATCATCTTTGAAATGCTTCAACACTAAAAATTTCTGGTGGTGAAAAAACTCATTCAAGACTAGCAAACTATCACTCTGCAGCTCTATTAGCATTTCTTTCTGGCATGGCTTTTAAGTAGAGGAAGAAAAAGATCTTGAAGGACTGAGAATCTGGAAAGGACAACATGCTCCAAGATTAAGTGTACAACATACCAACAATTGTCTCCTAGCAGCACCCAAAATACATCATCTCTACTTGTAAAATTGTATTAAACCCTGACAGCATTCAAATATAAACTCAACAGACATCAGAAGAGCTGCTGTGTCCCTCCTCCTCCACCTCTACTCACTCTGCTGGAGTGTTCCCTCTCCTCTCCAGGAAGATGAGGGTGCCTCCTGCCCATTTCTTTTTGCTGAGTAGCTCACAACCCTTTCCCTCAATATATGGCAGTTCAGACTGCTTGGGCCTTCAACACACAGACATCAACAGCCTCACCTGGGAAAGGGAAAGGAAGCTGAGCAACTGCAAATACCTCACTGTTACTTCCTTACTATTAGAGCTCCAGACAATGAAAGCAGGCAAGAACCTACCAAAAAAAAAAAAAAAAAAATCAACTTTATGCCACAACACTGTCTCAAAGCTGGTTTCTTCAAATATTGGAAAAAGCTGTGAAGTTCATTGCTGAATATTTTCTTTAATGCTGTCCCAGAACATTAATCTCGTATGTCCGACTGACTACAAACATCTTGAAAATGTTTTTTTTTGTCTCAGTAGATGATAAAATTTATTACTTTCTTCCACCCCTTAAATAGAGTCAGAGGACCAAAGACTGAGAACTTTACAAAGAATTAATAAGCACAAAAACAAGGCAAACTAATGGCATTTAAGCCAACCCAACATAACTTCACTATGAAAGATGGTGCCAGAATCTATATGCAGCAACTTCAGAATTTGATCAAATGTACTCATCTCCATGTGCAGTCCCTAACAAATTCCACTATTTTTTCAATAATCCATTTAAGATTATGAAGTATTAAAATTACATTTTTGTTGGAGGCCAAGAATAGTAGAAAGGTCATAATTAGAAACTGGATGTAATGAAGTATCCTCGTTAACTTAAATCACAATGTAATTTTGATTTTTTTCTGGTTGTTGGTGTTCAGTTTTACATTCTATATTATGCAGTTGATAACTTCAGATTTTTTTTAATAAATTCACCTTTAATTCTTAGTAATAAGAATAGAAATGTAAGTTTTGGCAATTCACACCAAGTCAAAATTAATAGCATTCTCAGAAGAAAATTTTGTGTTTTAATAACAAAGCTCCTGATAAAAGTTAGACAAGGTATTACAAGCTTGTGATTTATGAAATCCAAACAGGAATAGCTTCATCTTTGTTCTAATCTATAAAAAAAACCTCCTGACTTACAGGACAAGTATTAGCATTTTTTAATCAAAACTATTTAACATTCTCAGGATGACAGTTTCATAGGGTTTTTAGAATAGATTTTGTGGGCTGGGGTTTTTTTAATCACATTTCAAGATAATCACGACACTGGAACAGAGGAAGAGTGAAAATTTGTGACCGTGCTTCACCCTATTTTTTCCACAGGAAGATGTTATAGTTCCTGAGACAAATTATTAATGAATCTATGCACAAAACTCATGGTTTATTCATTTGATTTAGTCTAGAAAACTGATACTTTTTTTGACAAATGGACAAAACCTTCTAGAAGGTTTCTATTTGCAATGTGTTTCCCACTCAGTCACTTGTACTGTACTGTCTCACAGTGCATTCTGATCTTGCAGACATGAGGACACTTGTTTGCAAGAGGTACTTGAGATGCGCTTGGTGTCATGTTGTAAGGACTTCTGATCAGACTGTGGATCACTGTGGAAATGTAAGCTACAGAACTGAAAAGCTACACCTGCTCAGGTTCCTGGTTTCTTAGGCTTTTCTTGATACTTTTCAATACAAGCACATGCAGTTTTAAATACACTTATTTCTAATCAATCTGCATATTCTTACATTACCATATTAATAATAATCTTACATCAGGCATCTGCATGTTCTTTACCTGCAAAAGAAAATACAGATCAGCATTTTCTGCAGGATTCAAGATATCCATTCCTCACATGTCGACACAAATAGCACAACCCGTGAGGGAAAGCACAGTGACAACACCTCTCCCCAGACTTCTCTGTCAGTGGGAGGACAGAGAAGAAGGGAGACTGAAGACTAAGGTAGCTGGGAACAGCTAGTTCTGTGAAGCTGCAGTGACTTCCAGTGACAACGTATTCGGTCTTAAATGCCTTTTGTTCCATTGCAATTAAAAAGAGTCAAATTTCAGATAGCACATTCTGATCAGCACATCCTTGCATACATAAATCTTTCTTTTGTAACAGATGCTCTGAAATTCCTTTTAGAATTGACACATAGCACTAGAGAAATACAGTTCTACAGAGGCATTTTTACACTGTGTTTTTTTTACACGTTTTACAACTTTTTACTGTCTGACTACACAGAAGGGAGTATGACCAAAACAAGTATAGCACTACACTACCTTACATAGATCTCAAGGTATTGACTGCACTTTTAAAAATAAGCCTAACTATGCCTTAGTTCAAGTAAATTACTCCTACAATAAACTGCTCAATAATCCTGATCTCTGTTGCGTCAAGTAACAATCAAAGTCTCCTTACTACCACAAAAAATAAAACACAAGCAGAGCAAACCAGCCAGAAACACCTTGTCTGGAATCATGACCAACTTTGAAATGCACTGCTTCTAAATACATTAAGGATGAAAAGCTTGATAAATGCATTTTAACTCAGCCATTTTTAAGTACAGCATATTTTCATGACTTGGAAATATAACTGAGTAAAATTCTGCTCCTAGTTTCCCCTACACAAAGCCAGCTTCTTTGCCAGAACTCCAGAGACAAAATCTCAAAATGGTTCTCTTACACCTGTGGAACTGAAATATCAATATTCCCGTTCATCCAAAACCCCTAGTTTTGCAAAAACCACAAACACTGCTTATAGTCCGTGACTGATTAAGTTCCTCTTTTACCAGTCTCATCTTCCTCATTCATAGCCCACAAGTGCACTCGCTACGCATTATTCAAGGCTGAGGTGCTTTCAGACTCTTGGTGCACCTTCTACACATTTTTTATTTTTAAAACTAAAATATAGTCAAGGCTTTGAAGCTTACAACCCTGGCATTACTCTTTGACCCACAGGATCCTAGTTATTAATATGAATTATAACAACTTCAAGAGACATTCACACAGTAGGACAGCCAGCATCTTGCCAGGGTTTCCTTTTTGCTTGATTTGAAACAGACAATTATCCTTTAATTTTCCCCAATTCTGAATGCATACCAGCCACCATGCTGTTCAGCATGCTGCAGATGGATCTCTTTTGCTCCCTAAGGTTTTATGTAGATTTTAAATCATGAAGCTGCTAATTGCCTACACGGAACCAGAAACAGCAATCCAGCAAATGCTACATTGTTCCCACGCTGTGATCCGGGACCTTGCTTTAGTTAATGAGTGGTTACTATGTTTAACATCAAATTACCTCCAGATTCCAAAAGTAGCATAACGAAGCTAAAGAGCAAATTTTCCAAACCACCCTCCCACAATGTTAAGCCTCTTAAAACATAAGTACATGTTTAATGACGGCTGCATTTTACTGAGACTTCAAACACAGACACGTGCACAAGACCACGGGGGCTGGAGAAGTCTGCATCAAGCTCTGATTTTTTACATATACTACATTTACAATAGCCTGAAGGAGTATTTAAGGTAACAGAGCAAGCTTCCTTGTGCAATGCTAGAGAAAGCAGTTTGCCTGAACACTCTGCACAAAGAAATGAGAGGAACAGGAAACTGGAAGAGAACGGAGCTCAGGCTGCTGAGGGCCAAGTCTTTCCCCCTCAGACAGTGGTGCACCTGCAGCATTTCCTCTGTTTTCTGCAGTGCTCTGACAGAGAAGCAGGGTCCTGATGGAAGAGAGATGGAGTGGAGCCTTATTGCAGTTGCAGTGAAAACTGTGTGGCTCCCACAACAACTCAATACAAATCCTCTTGTAGCTTTTCCTAGAGAAGTGGGCTAGGCTGACAACTTTATCTCTGCACAGATTCATCAAGCAGTGCAGCACATCTACAAGGAAACATCCCTGCTGGCCACCCATCAGGTCAGAAAAAACAAGATTATCTGTGAACCAGCAAGCAAAATCAGTTCACAGTTTTGTCCTGTGTTAAGATATAAATACTTCATAAACCACTAGTTATGAAATTCCAAAAATTCTCCAACTGAAGGTGTTTGGAAAAATATTAATTAATTAATATAATTAATGCTTCTAGCACGAAGTTGTGGCTAGCACAGGTTCTTCCCGTGGGAACATTTTGCTATATTTCATAAACAAGATAAAGTTTGGATGTTTTGCAAACAGTTTCTCCGGATTGAGTGAGTTCAGGCTTGGCCAATTGGGCCTAGGGGGAGGTCTCAGGCTGACCAATCTGGGGCACTTCTGTAGACTCTATATATATGGAATTCAAAACAATAAAGTTCCTTTTCTCCTCTCTTTCCTTGTCTGAGAACTTGGGTCAGTCCTCAGCTAGCCGCTCAACAGCGACACGAAGTTTTTGAATTTACTCTTTACTTCTTATCGTCTCATTTTTCCTACCTAGTTACCTCCACAGAACAGATGCAAAAAGAGTTCCACCAGCACATTTAATGAAAAACATTTCTTTCAAGCAAGGCACAAAATTTAGGTTTATTTAATTTGATTAATCCCAATTTTTGTTTTACATTAAGTACAAAAACCGACTTGAACGTAGGTGAAAATACAATTCCACAAAGTAGTTCAGTGAGACTTAAAATCATATCCAGAACTGTAAAGCACACTTAAAAGCAGCCCAGGATATACAGATTGCTTAGCATAACTGCTGAAAGAGATCATAATGTATCAATATATTTAACCTCCTGCAATAAGTTATCTCCTTTCTAATCTTTCATTTTAAATGCATTCAGCAATTCTGTACCTAACAGAAAAAGCATTAAAGAATGAGAAATGCAGGTAAGTTTTACTCAAGCAGAGGCCTAACTTAAACACATACACAATCAAAAATTAAACAACAGAATAATGACTTCAATATTTTGAACATTTCTAAAAACATAAATGCTAAGATAATATAGAAAAATAGCCACAGGCTCCAAGACTTATTTACTTTTCAAAGAACTTATGGTGTACTGTAGCTGCCTGAAATATTTTAACAATTATAGAAAACTGTATCTCCAGGTTTGGTACATTTGTGTTTTCTAGGTGACAACATACATTTAAGACAACCATCAACTTATTTACAGTTAGAATCTTATTCCTTTTAAAATCTGTATTAAAAAAATTGGTTTTGGCACTATCCCTAAGGCAATGGATGATATGTACCTAAGATAGCAAACCACATAATGAAAGCATAACCAGAAGAAAATTCTCTTTAACTTATAATAATCTGTGAGATTACAGAGGAAATAAAAGAATCAAAACTTTTAAGTCCCTAAAAAGTCCTGTCCAAAATTCTGAAGATTCTTGCTATATGCAACAGGAAATTTCTTTAATCTGTGAAGCCCCATGCCTTGTCTTGTGGGAGAATGCAATATTTCTAAGTTATTAAGCTATCCAACTAGTTTTATTACCAGAAAATAGCAAAAAATTTAAGGAGAACATGAATTTATGTTTTAAGTAAGCAGAAAAAACATTATTCTGAAGTCCAGCCTTTGCTAACCATCTATTTAAAAAACCCCAAAGGTAATTTTTCCATTCGCTCCACTGAGTAAAGACCATAGCATCAAATTTTTTTTTATTGATACGAATAGTTTAACAACTTCCTTTTTGCATTTCCATCAGCTCCAGTGATAGCTGACCCTTAAACATCAATTTCCCAGTGTTGCCACATTTCCGCTGCAAAGACTACAAGCCTGAATTTCATAAACTGTGGATTTAATTTAAATTTTAAAATAACCTTTGCATTTATCTTAAATTTATAAAAAGATTTTTTTAAAAACTTAAGGCAAAAAACAAGTTTTATTGGTTATGTTTAAGTCTGAGAAGGTGTATGAGGCTATTTAAATATCAAAAAAGCTAGCGCCATATACAGTATTACCAACAAAAGTAAAGAATAAGGCAGCATGCACCCTTAAGATGAAAAGAAAATTTAATTTTACAAGATGTTTAAATAATCCAAAGGCAAAAAGGGTCTGTCTCCTCTAAGAGTATCTTCATAAAACATGGAAATTTTAGAGGAATGTTTTAGAGGACATCAAGTTACTAAAATATTCCGTTCAACATTTATACAAATACATTACTACAACTGTAAGTTTACATACAATCAACTGACATCTCAGTGTTAACTAATTACTTAAATTTACAAGACAAACATAAATAAAGCTGTTAAAACAGGCAAGTACAGTACTGATCTATCATTCAGCACAATGCATTTTGTACTTCTTTCACCTTGAAAAGAATCAGATTAGAATTGTGCGAAGTCGATCTTCAAACCTAAAAATAAAATAAAAGAGAATTAAGTATATCTATGCAGGTTTTACACAGCATCGGCATATTCCAAATGTTTAAGTCCTGTTTTCAGACATGTGATTTACCATTTAACAACCTTTTGTCTGTTCTCAGAAGAGGCCACAGTCTTTAAGGTTATTTTTAATAATGACATCGGTTACAGCATCAAAAACAAACTGCACATTTTTTGTGTCTGTGGCACACGTGAAGTGAGTGTAGATTTCCTTTGTGTCTTTTCTCTTGTTCAGATCTTCAAATTGACACTGAATGTAAGCAGCTGCTTCTTCGTAAGTGTTTGACCCTAGAAGAAGAAAATTGCTCAGTAAGGAGGTTTCCAACAGAGGAACAACAAGATGCCCACCATCTTCAAGGAAGTGGTTCTTTGGAAACAGTTTATCTAAAACTTAAGAGGAGAAATTCCACAGGCATTGCTTTAAGATACCATTAAAAAAACCTTGGAAGGACACCTTTTGTATGCATTTGTAAGAATAAAAACTTCTCACTCAATTCAGTTCCAGGTGCAGGAATAGTCATTACATTTACTCCAGTGCCAGAGGAACAAGTCAATAATGAACCATCATTTTTCCTAGATTCAGATATTTTGTTTCCTTCACTCAAGTTACATGCTTTCAATTTTTATGTTTTTAAAATATTTGGGGTTTACCCACACTCAATTAAAGGCACTTGGCATGCACATTTCTCCTAAGCTTTTTACCTCCAAAATGCTATTTTCTGTACAACGCAATAGTCTGAAATTACAAAAAAAATTATATATAAAAATATTAAGACTTCTTAAATAAATTCATCCTCTTTTGCAATGTATTTCCTGAATACGTCACATGTCAAAATGCATGTACACTCCCTGTTCAAAAAACTCTCATGGATCTCAGGAATTCCTACTTACATCTAAGTACACAAGTAGGAGAACATCAGAAATAAGAATGGGCTAAACATATGAGCCTGAACAGTTGCAGCAAAAACATGTAAATGCTATCAGTGGACCAGCATTATTTCACCTGATTAAAAAGACTTGAGCACTATTTTATTTGTGATCCATCAAAACAACCCCCATCTTAAACTTTATGTACTACAATTATTTAGATGCCTAGAGTTATACAACTCCTCATGGTTTGTGCATCAAAAAATAGGTATTTTAACAAAAAAAACTCCTTGACATCTGTACACCCTTCCAATACCTGCATATTCAGGGTAGCAAATAGTGAGAGGACTTCTTTTGATTTTTTCTTCAAAAAGATCTTTCTTGTTCAGGAATAGAATAATAGAAGTGTCTGTGAACCATTTATTGTTGCAGATACTGTCAAACAATTTCATGCTCTCATGCATCCGATTCTGTAATTGGAAAAAAACCATCACTTTGTATTTTATCAGAGACTTCAGCAGTAAAATCAGGATACATATTTTTGATTACTTAAAAATGAACCAGTTACCAAACTAAGTTTTTAGCAAACAAAATCCCATTTTACCACAGGGAAATACAGAGAGGTGAAGACTACCACAAAGATCACTTCCATAAGCAGGGTTTAAGCAACTACTTTATCTCATTTCCAGGTTTAAGTTTTTAGTGTTTCAGAAATCGTAGTATGTTTTGACATTTTGCAGCACAGATATTCTACAAGATCTGCTGAGTTACCTGAATTTTTCTTAATACTGATTAGATCTTCTGGAAATTGAAAATAAATTCTGCACCTAGCTGGTATCCCAGAATAAGGAAAAAAAAGTTCTACAAAGCTAGAGAATCAAGTAAGCAGGTATTTTAACTCTTACCATAATTTTTAACTCTTAGAAAAATTATCCTTTCTGTCTGTAAGTACTTTGGCCAAGTTCCAGTCATTTAAGTAGCAGGATGCTAGCTATGACCTTCTTTGACTATATTTGACTTGAAAGGTTTTCTTATTTCTCTTTCCTCCACAAATCATATTTTATAGAAAGTTGCAGAACGCAAGGAAGAGCACAAAAGTCTGTTAATGATTCACATACAAGAGGTAAGCATCACTTCAGACCACTCAAGATAGTAAAATGCACCCTGTGCACAGTGACACAGAAGGATTAAACTCTTGAAAGAGGACAAAGGAGCCGAGGGTGTTGGAAAGGAAAAAGAAGAGAAACATTTCTGCAACTAAGACAAGAGATTGAAGAAACACAGTTAGAAAGAAACAAAAACTGAAGACCAAGGAAGGAAAGGAAAACAAAATGTGGTAAAGCAAATACAGGTAAGTCAAAAATTTCTTACTATGTACTTCTAGCACCCAAGAAGAGACTAAAATGTGTATTACTGACAATATATCCTCATAATTTATGCTTCCTTTAAAACATGAAAAGTATAGCTAAAAGAATCCTTGTCTCTTAGTATTCCTTCTGAGAATATGAGGAAATACTTTGGAACCCAAAAGCATGGATTCTATCACCATTTCAGTCTTTCACTGAGACCTTTTGCACAAACCCCATACATCTAAAAAAGCAGAAATGCTTCAGAAGACCTATTTATAGCTTTCCTTCCAAACTTAGCTTCTGTCCAACAACTATTCCCCTTTTCAACATTATGGTACTTGCCATTTCCTCGTCTTCAGCCAACACCAAGTCATAATCGCTTAGTGCCACACAAAAAATAATTGCTGTAACACCCTCAAAACAATGAATCCACTTCTTCCGCTCTGATCTTTGGCCTCCAACATCAAACATTCTGCAAAACAGAAGTACAAAGCAGGGAATGAACTTTCCAATTTCCAGCTTTCTGAATGTTAACCAATAAAATCTGAGAGTATCAGCTGTGTAAGTCTGAGCACACTATCTTACAAAGAAGGCAAAAAAAGGTTAACATTAATTACTACTTTTTCTCAGTATAAACCTCAATTTTTATAAAGCCTTAAAAGCCTTCCTATATACTTTAGAGAACATGAGAAAATATGAGATAAAAGCTAAACAAAATTATTTACAATATTGTATCTCATTAACAAAGTTAATTGTAATCTGTATAAAATAAAAATATAGTTAGATTTACTAAAATGTCTAAAATAATAAAAGATACTGATCAACAATGTGGACTCTCAGTCCCGGTGAGTTTTAGCTCCTCTCTCCTCTAAATCAAATTACAACTTGAATCTGTTCTTCAACTGGCCATGTTTAAATAGGATTTTTTTAAAGAGATTATCTTAAAAGACAAAGTAAGCATTTCATAGTAAAAACAACCCTCATTTTTCCCTCTAATAAATGAAATTTTTGGAAATACAATTCTGTCTCATATATTACACACTTACTGAAATTGACTTGTATTTTCTATTATCCCCCTTTCCAGTTTTCCATAAATTGTAAGATTTCAAGGGTAGAGCAGGTAAAAAACTCCACTGATTTAATGTTAGTGAACTACACAAACACTGTAAATTGCACTTGAAGGCATTCAATTACAGTTGTTATTTTTAGGTATCTTCAAATGTTCCAAGTTGCTGGATTTTAATTTGAAAAAAACACAGTAAAAGTAAGTAGAGAAGAAAACAAATTAGAAGGAAAGGAAAGATGCTTTGCTTTCTCATCAAAAACTGTCAGAAACTCTGTAACCTCTGACAAGGTCTTCTACTTGGGCAAAAACCGCATAAGTGACAATGTTCACTGCCCTTTTAACCTTCTACTTTGAGATAATGCCATGTTAAAAACACTTGAAAGATTATTCCTGCTGAAAAAGGGATTCCTTAGAGGTGTTCCTTACCTTCAGAAGTATCCTTGAAGGGAAGTCTTTGGATATCACCCTATACAAATGCAAGCCAGCCACTTATTACTCCTCCTTAGTTCTCAAATAATTAGCAATGGCTGTACCCACAGAAAATATTTTGACTTGTATACCTTAATAATTAATCCCTTAAATTTTAATAATTCCTTCTGCCGATTCTAATGCTATGCTTCATAACTTTTTACTGAGACCTAAATTTTCAAAGGATTTAACACTTGTATTAAAAAAGTGTTCTTTGAACACAAAAGTAGTAAATAATCAGACTCAACTTTTGGACTAGTCTATAGAAACAGGATGAAGATAACTTGCTATTTGCATTTTGGATTGAATCAATAATCAAAGGTATGCTAAGCACTATACAGAGAAGGTTGAATTGAGGCTCAGCTGGAAAGAATCTAAACACACACGGCAGAACAGGAAAGATGAGATAATGAAAGAAATTGATCCTGTGCAGCTAGTCATACTTATGTACCCTTGTCTTAGTATAATTGAGCCTTTCATGCCTTCGGTTCATCTTAGAAGTTCTTTTAAGTGTTATGTAAGAGTGTACTTCAAGCCATCCCAATAACTCATTAAGCCTATTGCCTAAGGCACAGGTACAGGTGTTTGAATATACAACATTACAGCTAAATAATTCCACAGGCCTGGCTCAAAGACACATTTTATAGAAGCATAATCATATGATCCTTATAAACCCCAATAAACAGTACAGACTGGACCCACCAACAACAGGGAACAAGAAACATTAAAAGTGAGAAGATGGAGAGCTGCTGAGAATACTAAAGTCCTCTCTTGAAGCTTGGCTAAGGACTACTATCCTTAGGTTTGCAAGAGATTCATTACCATTTATCAGCTATTCTTTTGTGGATTAAAACAAACTTGGTATTCTTAAAACCTAAAACAAGGAAACAAAACAGATTTCCACAGTACTGATGGTCCTGAAGTAACCATGTTAACATCAGTACTTGCTGTGTATTTCCATGAGAAAAAATATTTTCCATGAAGGTACTAAGCAAATATACAATACAGACATGCTGACAACAATTTCTGCATAATCTAAATGTATATTTAATGTGTTTTACTGAGTTTTCTTCTCATTCTTCCTCATCAGTAGGAGGTAGTGTACTCTGAAGGTTAACACTATCTAGTGTTTTCATCTTGAATGCTGCATGTGGATCAGGGCACACTTTTTACAAGAGCACGTTGTGAGAGGGCAAGGGGGAATGACATCAAAGTGAAAGAGAATAGGTTTAGATTAGATATCAGGAAGAAATCCTTTACTGTGAGGGTGGTGAGGCACTGGAATAAGTTACCCAGGGAAGTTATGGATGCCCCATCCCTGGAAGTGTTCAAGGCCAGGTTGGATGGCGCTTTGAGCAAACTGGTCTAGGGGAAGCTGTCCCTGTACACTGCAGGGGGTTCGAACTAGATGATCTTTAAGGTCCCTTCCAACGCAAACCATTCCTCAATTCTATGTCTTTGGATATAAAATTACATGCTCAGAATATTAACATTTTTTTATAAGTCCCGCACCACAGAAAATGTAAGTTACATTCTTTTATCTCTAAAATTCTATCTTAATTCAGCTCTTCAGGAAAATTGATTTATTCCTCCCTACAACACCAGCAGACTTTTATAAGCCTCCAGTTCTCCAACAGAATTTAAAACAAGAATCCAATAAAACAGCTATTTAACAGGGCAAAAAATGCAGTATTTTCTTTTGAGATTTAATTTATATCAAAAGTATCCTAAAAAACATTTTCAATAAAACCAAAACATTTAGTGGAGCTCCAACAACTCTCACGTGCCTCCAGAAAATTAAGTCAAGCATGAGAATTTTTTCTTTTTCCCATAAGAAATGGGGGTAGGGGGGAGATAACCAAACTTGTGATTAGACAAATTTGTTAAATTACACCATTGAATGACATATTCTATAATTTTACAGGAACCTTAATGGACAGATGACCATGCAGCATGATTTACATACTTAAAATGAAGATCTTTGAAAGTAAAGTGAGTTTCCACTATTCCTGTAGTTTTCACTCTGGTCCTGAGAACGTCCTGTTGAGTTGGAATGTAGCTGGTTTGTGCTATCCTGTCCAAGTCATTCAAGTAACTAAAGGTAAAAATAAACACCGCTTTCAGTTATTCATAAAACAGCAACAAAATAATTACAAAGAATTACAGAGGCTCTAGGTCTATTCATTACATTGTGCTTGAATTTTATAAAATAGGTTTTTTTAAGACACAAAAGACACAGTATTCCACTCAAGTTTCCATGTTTTTTTGAAATTAGCTTTAGAGACACAACAACACTACATCCTAGACGAAAGGATGCAATTTATTCCACTACAAAGAATTCCTCTTTAGAAATCCTGAAATACAAATGTGGTTCCATACACAACAATGTTATTTGCACTAATTAGAGAACATCTTAATCTTTGTAACCTACTGAGCCGAAGGTTACTTTGAGCCATAAACCAAATCCAAAATATCTCTATCTGATAATAGATATGGAAAGAATAACTTAGTGTTTTGGCCAGACTTAATGTGTCTAAGAAAATGCCTAATACACAACAATTAACTTTCTACTGAGAATTTCTAATTGCACATATTTTTTACAATGAGCATGTTTTTCATTGCCAAAATTCTTGCAATGTTGGCCAAGCCCAGTATTTCCAAAAATCATACAGCTCTTACTTGTATTTTTCCCACAGTAAATAGGGAAGGCATTATGTTTTATTTCCTGTGTAACAAGAAGTTAACAATTTTACAGATACACTTATATGGCCAGAAGAACAGTTTTCTTATGAAACTTGAGGCAGAGTTGTCTAAAACAACAAAACAGAACACAGGACATTACCACAGGAGAGTATGTGAATCATGAAATGAAGTGCTCCATATAGAAGAAAGTTTATACAAGTGAGAAACAACTTTAAGCACTACAAAATACTTCAGGATCATAAAGCTTTAAAAAATTGCACTACAAGGCAGCATCACTGTTATTGCCATTCTTCACCATCTTATATCTCCCCCAGTGGACTCTTTTCCTTCACTGACTTACCATTACTTGCTGCCACACCATCTTATTTTTGCCTTCCTAGTTCCTTAATATTTTATTTTCTTACTGATGTGCCCCAGCATAAAAGATACATTCTAATTGTTTTTTGGCTGAACACATTTCCAATAGAGACCATTAATTAAGAATGAAAACATAGCAATGTTGAAATAGGAAAAACTTCATTATGAACATGAAAGTAGTATCCTTGGTAATACAGATACAGATAATGTCATTGTATTTTTTGGACATGCTCAGATAACGAAAGCGTACTTCAGTTGTGCTTTTGTAATAGAAATGCTATTAAAGCACCTTAAAGCAATTTTTTTCTTCTTTAAGAGAGTGAAATACGTGGTCAGAACATGACAAGTTCATAATTACACCACACCTCTTCCTTTCCAACCTCAAAGCTTTGTTGCAGCATTTTGACCCAAGCAGACACTATCTTTGTCCAGATACTTCTGTGGTTTCCATCTACATGGGAACAGAATTTGTCAAAAGATGACACCTTATACTGCTTTAGCTACTGCTTAGAAGGCAAAGAGAATCTTGTCTGTCACACTGTACTTACTAGGCAGCAGAGTCATTGAGCTGGTATTCTCGAGATCTGTTGAAACAAGCTTGGACTCCACTGTCTTTCCACAGTCTCTTGATAACTCCAGCAAGCTCTGAAGTCATAAATCCTTCTTCTGCTGCTCCAGCCAACACAAACAGCTGACGAGCATCATCCTTTAGGATGTAAACACAAAGAAGTGCAGAGAGAAATATTGAGTAACACAACAGAAGTATTATCACCTAAGAACTGTATTTGGCAAATAATTTGCTAAACCTGGCAAATGTGAACATAACCAAACAAAAAAAATGTGAAAGAAAACAATTAATTTTAGTGTTCTGCATTGGATATAAATTCACACATTTTTCAACAACAGAAAAAGACCAGCAAACCAAATTTCTCATTAGCTGACAAAGTTTCTCCTAGTCTGTTTATAACTTGAGCTAAGTTTTTATACACAGGAGTAGTAAAATATTTTGTGCTCAAACCTAAAGTTAACCATATTTGCTCATAAAATACCACATATTGGATAAAATGGTTACAATACAGACTAGACCCTTCAGAAATGCAAATGTATATTGAATAACTGAAGGAAACACATTAATTACTTCATTTTAATTAACTATACAACTTTGAAAGTGACAAATAATCCCTTCTTCCCAAATCATGCATCAGGAATTAGAAAAACGCTTCCTAGAACATTTCCAGATAAATCAGCTACAAATATTCATTGCCTTAATTATTCTGCAGAGACCAGGTTTTCTTGGTAATGCAGTATCAAGCAAACATCAAGATTTTTAAGAGCAAATGCTGGATTTTAGAACTATATATAATAACTGGCTTTAAAAGTGAGGCTAATGGGAGTACGGGATGTAAAGCCACCATTCCCTTTTAACAGAATTTGACCAGTTGATCAGCGACATCCAATTTCTACTGAGCAAGGAAATTTAACGTTAGATCTGCAAGGCACTGGAGAAAAGACAGCAGATGGGTACCGGGAAGATCCACATTAGTACTCTCCTGTGGGTAGCTGCTTGACCTTGGTTATTAGCAGAATATGATCCAATGCCAAGGTATGTCAGCCAGAAAA
Source organism: Entomyzon cyanotis (assembly GCA_024500445.1). Lineage (NCBI taxonomy): Eukaryota > Metazoa > Chordata > Aves > Passeriformes > Meliphagidae > Entomyzon > Entomyzon cyanotis. The sequence goes on along the minus strand of JAKEPQ010001018.1, from coordinate 47,204,001 downwards.
ATCAGCTTGTAACTACTACCCACAGCATGTACTGTTGGTCCAGTAATCAAAAGAAAGAGAACAATGAACCTGGAAAGGAGGAATGAGAAAAGCAAGACTTAGTAGGGAACTGAAAGTATTTCAAGAAAGAGGAGGATTTAAAAAAGCAACATGTAAGGCTATTCCCACAAAACAGTATGTGAAGACACATGCAAATCTGTAGAAAAATCTGTCACTTTGCTGTTCAAACACTAAGCAGGGAAAAAAAAAAACCATTTTCAGGATAAGCACAGAAAGTAGTGATTGTTCTGAAGATACTGTCCACTGTAGACTTAAATAATCAAAGATTGTGTGAGCTAACAGGGAAATTGTTTACAAATGGATTGAATACTGAGCTTCAGAGGCTGAAAACAAAAGGCTCGCAGTCCAGTGAACTCAAGGCAAACTTGAAGAGATTTAAATATATATATGCATTTGTAGGTACAACATGAAGAACTGGTATCTGATGTCAAGTTGAAAGTGTCTTTCGAAAGGTAGAAAACTAAAAGAATATTTGTCCAACAAAAATATTGATTACTATACATACACAGGACAAATTGTGGACAAATAATAAAAATTGAACGGATTGCGCTAATAATTACACATAAAACCCAGAGCAGTAAAGATCAAAGGGTTGGATAACCAGATCTCAGGGACTTTAATTTGAGCACTATGCCTGCATAAAAGAAACCCGAACAATTCTGGTCTTGAATATTGATTGTGGATGCAAATGCAAGGACCTACAACTCACAAAAGCATCAAACACTTAGGAAGAGACAATACATTAAGATACATGACAGAAACAGCTTAGAAACTGACAGTCAGTTTTGTCACAAAAGATGATGGCATTTCATACCTAAGATGGTCTGACTTTCATGTATCTCTACATGCTTTCAAAAAGGGGGGCAGGGATAGGGAAGAATAATAGAAGTGCTTTCAGCTTTTTAAAAGGCCAAACATTAAAATAGAAAATGGCCTCTGTTACCCGGTCTTCCTTTTGCTAAAGATGGCAACTACCACAGACACCACAAGTGAGGCAATGCTCAAGTCCTATTTTCATTATTAATTAACGTTAGATACTTTCTTTTAGGTACACTGAAATGGGGCAGCTTCCTCTACAGGTGTCACTCTTTTTAATCAGATTTCATACATGAGGTTATGTAAAAAACTAATTTAACCATCTCTCTAACTAGAACAAATCTCCCATTCAGAAAGTGGTCCACAGACCTTTGAAGCACATTCACTAAATGCCTCCCAAAACACAGTTTCTACTTAAACTGTCCTGTAGCACAAAAGAAGATAGACCAGACTTACAACTGACCATTAGTGGTCAGCTGCCGGTGTAATCTGTGCTCCCTTGATTCAACAAGTTGAAAAAAGACAACGGTCACATTGCTGCTTTACCATTAGTCTTATGACAGAAATAAGAGCATGGGATTTTCAAAGAAACCTACCCCATTTAGAGTAAAACTCTCAGAATTCAGTAAAATTTCAGAAATTTAAGGAGAATAATCTGAATGTAACAGTTTGCAGCAGGAGACACAATTTTGAGCTTCCCCTCCCGCCAAGACAATAAAATTAAAACAAAATAAATTTGAAAATAATTGAGGTATAAACATGCTAGTACTAAAATCTATTGCTAGTGTTCCATAGCAATTTTGCTCTGAAAAAAAGAGAATTTGGTTACCAAAACCTGACTAAGTGCAAAGGGATGGACAGCTATTTTAACATTACTCCTGCCAGAAGTTTTCCTCATCATTTATATAGCTCTCTCAATTTGAGAAACTCAGATGACTAAAAACTGACATCATATTTAACATAGCCCTCAAAATCTTCTTGTTAGTCATTTTATCTGCTAACACCTAAATTTACTCCTCATCCATTTTCTCTTACTACGCATTTAGTAACATAAGTCTACCATCTGCCTCTCCAACATTAACTGCCAGACTCCAGAGAGGACTGCACAAACACTGAACTAACAAGCAGTGAAATACTGTTGGAGTTCTGCAAAACTTTGATCTTAAGGGCAGACTACAGCAAACACGAGAGCAAATGTAGAGAGGAATAACCAATGAAATTGAAGCTATTACTAGTTATGCTTACAACTGAAGAGACATCAGGTATAATTAACATATCTACATAAAATAATGGCTATAATTGGCCGTCAATTAGATTTAAACTTCAGATACAACTTTATGACTCACTATAAATCTTATGAATGTGTTCCTTATGACAACCATACAGACGGCATTTCACAGGGTTACTGAATGAATACTCTCTAACATTTATAAATTGCTTTTCAAGCAACCAATGAAATCTTGAACACAAGACTGTCAAGAATGAAGAATCTACATACTGTTTCTTATTTTTAAAGGCCTTCCTCTCCTCCCAAACTCTAATTTCATCTTAAAGTGATGGAAAGAACATATGACAAAATATCTCTCTGACTACCTTACGTATTTTTTTCAATACATGAACAGCAAAACCCCTTCTCTACCTTTACTGTGAGACTGCCACAATGCAGCAAACTCCTGCTTCAAAACCATTACTGGCGAGCATTCCGCACTGTGACATTGATTTCTGTGGGAAGGAGATAAAAGCATACATCCAGAACCAAGTTTAACTGCTACTCAGAATAACAACTTTGAGGATCAATTTCAGCACTGCAGCACAGACTGTATACTGTCCTAGAAAGCGAGGACAAGCAAAATTGCTTAAGTTGAGCATTTTACAGATACTCCAAGCCTGACCAAATGTGGATGTAATCAGGGTCACAATAGGTAAAAGCACAGGGCTAGGACTGGAGATACCAATAGGTGGAATGCAAAATAAACTCATCAGAGGTTTGCATGTGAGACATTAAATGAAACAAGATGGAAAAGGTGAAGAAAAGCTTAGAAAAAGGCCTCATTTCTTGGGAAAAATCTCAAGATTGGTATCATGAAAAAATGGGATCCCAGCAGCAGGTCCATGCCCATGTCTCTGCTACGAGTAAAATGAAGTCCTCAGCACTGGAAAACAGTATGAAACAGGATCCAGCTCAGAGGCTGGCAATGTTTCAGGCAGTGCTGTTCCTATGACCTAATAGAGAAGTGCAGACAGTACAGTGTAGAAGTAGCTAGATGCCTCCCTATTTAAGCTGTGTTTTTTAAGGAATCTGAAGATGTCTAACCTAAATGACCTAACTAACAGCCCACAAGTCCATACAAATAGAGACATGACTGTGGACATGACAAGACTCACATGTTTAGCTCTCCAAATTTACACAGAATTCAGAAAATAGAACCTAAACCCAATAGCTTTTGTGAATCAACCCAGTGTTCCACAGGTCACCTTACTAGGTAAAGACTAAAGGCATTTAGTTTTCAAACTTTATATCTGACAAATATTTCTGAAGGAGATAGTATGGATATTTCAGCTGTATGTGTGTGTGTACTTCAATACTCACAGCCCTGATTGGATCACCAAAGTCTATCTTCAACCTCCCCATTGCTCTAATGATAGCAATAATGGACTGAATGGTGTTACTGTAGACAACAGCTTTGTACTGTTTACATTCTTCTTCTGAATAACCAGCTTCATGAATAATCCTACGGAAGAAAAGAAAAATTTAATTATCTATTCAAATTTTAAAATATTTCACTATCATAGTATTTTACCACACTTACTTCATTTGCTTGACAATTGTGCTTTTCCCCGATTCACCAGCTCCTGAAAAATAAATGTGTGAAAATTCATTACACTTTTACTAATCTTTGAAAATAAATTTTCTTTTCGACACTTCACATATCTAACCAATACAAAAACCTTCAACAGGTAAAAGAACACGTTACAAACTGATTCTTAATATAAAAAAACCGCATCTTCAGCTGGAAATTTCAAAATCAAGCCACTTTAAGAACAAATCGTTCAGCTCTAGAAAGTATTTTCTTTTTACAGAAGTGAGCATAATCTTTACACAGTCTGCTGGTGTTCCTAATGCAAACAGATGATAAGTTGCTCAACTTCAAAGGGGGGAAGCTCAATTCCTCTAACTGCCTTTTTAATCAAAACCTAACAAAAATCCATTCTTTACACCGTATTAATGATCTTCCATGTTGCAAATGAACACCTTAAAACTCTTCAAGGCTTTAGTCCTTGTAACCCTCTTTTGAACCTTGCATGAATAAACCAACAGTCAGCCTACTTTTTGTTAGAACAGATGGCATGAGGTTTGCTAGTCAACCTGATACCATTTTTGGTGCTTAAAAACAACAAAAAAGCTATGTTAAAATACAAAGCTTAGAAAAACAGTATCTCTGTCAACAGACAGAGAACAAATGTGGTTTTTGCTGTCTCAACAATCTATCTTTAGTCTGCTTCTTTAAAAGATACATCAAATTCTTAGAGCTGTGGTCTAATCCCTTTAGATGGCACACTCCCAGTTTGCCTGTGGCTTGTGCTGAATCCTCCCTCTTATGGCTCCTCTTTCTCAATATAGCTTTGCAGAAGAGAGAATAATCTTCATACAGTCTACAGGTATTTCTAATGCAAAGAGATCACTCACAGTACAACTCCAGTATAACCAAAGAAAACCCTGAGCACAGAAAGGCATTGCCAAAAGGCTGCACTTACTAATCTCCAAAAAAAGGGCAAGAAAGAGAACCTGAAGCATGACAGTCAACCTCATCTCGGACAAAATAAAGGTTATTGAGAATTGCCAACATGGGCAAACAACAAAAGTACAAACTACACTTAATAAGTTTTCTTGAGGAAACAGGAGGGTTTGGGGGTGAAGGACACTAAGAGAGAGAATTTAGTCTGACTCTAATAAGGCTTCTTATGCCACCTCCCACAGCATCCCTTGTCCTAAGCTGGATAAGTAAAAACTTCTGTGTGTCAGAAAATCTGCCTAGACAGCCACCTTTAAAGGCTTATGTCAATGGTTCAAAAATCTAACTGGAAGGCATGTAGGCAGACTCCAGGAGATGCCACTGGGCTAATGTAGTTTAGCATTTTCACCAATGACCTGACAGTGAATGTAAAATGCTCAAACATCAAGTTTGCAGCTAACATCAGTCTCAGAGGCCAGGAAGTGGTCACAGTGTTAGAAAACAGAGGTGCTATTCAGAAGGTCTGCAACATGCTAGAAGACTGAGCTGACAGAAATCTCACAACACTGACCAGAGACAATTGTGAAGTCCTGCAAGTGGCACAGTGTAACACATCCAATACATCAGATTTGGGACTGATGGGTGAGGGAACAATCATGCCAAAATTCTATGATTCTTTCCACACAACCATTATGCATGCCAAGGCCCTGCTTTCCAGGAAATGGCCAAACACCTGCCTCCCAGGGAGAAGGAAGACAGGAATTCTTCTTTTTGCTTTGCTACTGTGTGCAAGCTGTGGCTTTCCCTATTAAAACATCATTATCTTGATCCATGAGTCTTCTTGCCTTCCTTCTATTTTTCCCTTATCCGAAGGGAGAAGAGACTGATCACACAGCTGTGTGGGTGTTTGGGTTGATCCTGGCCAGCAGCTTCCACTGCTGCACTGGCAAAAGTGCAGATGAGTCAAAGGACACTGTTCTTCCCCAGCAGTCAGCATTGATTAAGCTGTATCTTCGTACTGTACACAGTTCTCCTCAGCACCCAGTAAATGAGATATTGATAAACTAGACAAAAAACAGCTGAGAGTCACTTAGTTGTTTACAGGGCATATAACATTCAAGGAAAAGCTACAAGGAACTGGGCTTTTTAATTCTAGAAAGATTGGGGTAGTGAAGAAGGTTGTATGTCTGTACAGTTTCTGTCCTCTCAAGCTTAAGACAGCTTAAAGCAGAAGTAAATTTGTCACACCCATACAACAAAAAGATGTGAGGCAATCAAGAACCTCTAGCACAGGCAATTTCACAGAGATATAAAAGAGGTGGGTGCAGGGAACCTATTCCATGGAAGAGGTTTTACTGCACATAGAGGAAACAGAAACTCAGTTTTGGAGATCTTCAAGATTCAGCTGGACAAGGCTCTGAGTGACCTTATCTATTTTGATGTTAGCCTGACTTTGCACCAAGGGCTAAACCAGATGACCTCTAAAGGTTTCTTCCAACTAATTATTTAATTTCTGTATAACAGAATATTTCTATACTTGTATACTGTAAGTTTTTGGATATTCCTCTTATTAAACCAAATACATAGTTTCAAGACAGGCTCAGCCCGATTTAAGACCGGCTGTCAAAAGCTGTCCCACCTCCTCGCCAGCACAGCTACTGAGGTGGCTACACTTTCCTTCCTCCAACACCAGAGAATGACTGCTGGCACCAAGAGGAACCACTGAGCTCAGAGTTAAGTTAGCTAAGCCCTGTCAGCATCAACCTAGGTTACTTAATGCCATCTTTATCTCACAACCAAGCAAAAGACTTTTTTGTAAATCTGCAAGTTTCTTTATAGAGTAGCAACAGTTCTTAAGACTCAGAGCTGCCATGGAAGTACATTAATATAAAAAGAAAACATAAACACCAGTACAAAAGTAATTTGTTATTTAGACACCTGAAGCATTTATAAACAAAACTAACAATCTCAAAATAGCTAATTATGCATTTAAGCACAAATAGTTGACAAAAGTTTAAAGATCAGCTTTATTAATGAAGCTACTATAATTTGCTTTGGATTAATATTTTTATTCAAATAATGTGAAGATGGTATATCCCCTGCATTCAACAGCCATTTTGGAGATATTAAGAAATATACTACAGCATTTAATTTACACAACCTCATAAAATGTTCTGTTAAAAGTTTATCACATTTGACTAACCAAGAATAATGTCAGTGTCAGGGCTAGTTACAGTATAAACATTTAATTTTTGTCATACACTTTCTACTCCATTTTCTAAGTCAGATATGCATGTTTCTCTATGGGGTTAGAAATCACATGCACGAAATACCTACAATTATCATAAAAGCATTCTCAGTAACATAACCACAAACACCCATAATACACATAAAGAATAATTAAGTCCTTTATTACAGAATACCTAACATCAATAGTGAGTTCCTGGAAGGTGCCTTCCCATATGTCATTTAATGGAAAACAGAAATGGTTGTGTTTGGTTTGGGTTTTTCTTTTAACTGCACACTGAAATGACAGCAGCATTCCTAATAATCTTTGCAAAGTAGATGGGAAAATTTCACCTTACTCACTGTCCCATACCAAAAGGAAATTCATTATTTTTGCACTCCTGAATGCAGAACTCTGCCAAGTGTTCTGACAGATACACTTTGTAAATTTTCCCTCCATTATCTCAGTGTAAATAAGTTTCCCACACAGCAAAATGAGAACTAACTCTGGGTTAGAAAGTTTACACAGGAGCAAGCAGTATTAAATATTACTTGTGACAGCTGCATATAAAATGTCAGAGCTAGCTATACTGCCACGACCAAACACTACCTAAATTTAGACAGACTTGATTGTATATTCCGCAATCATCTAGTAAAAGATGCTATTTATTACTTGCTATTTAAGTATAATACTTGATTTCAGGTCACTACTGTCAATTTGAACAGTCTCACTGTCTCTGTTACTATTTATTTATAGCAAAAGTATTATTAATAAAACATAACAGTTCTGCTTAGACTATTATCATATAATTCCTGAATTTAAAAGAATAGCAGGCATTTTTTGTTTGCTTACTTTTAAATTAAAGTCTAAGCTAACTCTTAGGTCATTACATTAATGCAAGTTTTAACAACTAATTAGTACTTTCCTCTCTCTTGCACACTTCATGTACTTCATGTGCTCCTCAAAGAGAGGGCAACATATCGTACAAAAATCTAATTTAAAGTAAAGAAATCTAAAATTTTGTTCATAGTTGAGTAAGAATATAACTTGAACTAAATCTAATATGCTTCCTACACCTGCTTGCCAGAAAGCAGGTAGATCATCAGCAGTCTGCATAATGAAGCATAAAGTATGGCAGCAAAGCACATCCAACTTAAATACCAAAATTTCACATTTTCCCCATAGATTCTACTATAATCTAAAGGGTCTTCTGCATCAAAGTGTAATACTCAGGCTCTACTTTCGCTTGTCAATATTTCACAGGGGGTATTGTGCTATCCAGAGCAGTCATTTACCTGGATCCAGCATGAATCCTGACAGCACTCCATGAATTCAGAGCCAGCACATAAACCCAGGCCTGTGACTAACCCTACCGTACAATCCACAGCACAGTGAATCTGACACTCGGCTAAGTAAGAGTGACTAAGCTTGTATTATGATTTTTCTTTCAAAGACATCTTTCAACTTTGGAAATAGAAAAAAATCAAAGCATCTCCATGTTCAAAAAAACTAAAAACCATTTAACAGATCAGTCTCACTGAATCTTCCCTCTGAAGGAACTAAGTAAGACACGCAGAGCTCAAATAAATTTAAGAAACAGACAAAGCAATATTTGATTCTCCGAACTGTGACTTGGTCCATTACAGGGAAAAAAAATTAAAAAGATAAGGGGAGACTCGATCATAAAGTTCTTTTCCAACCTAAATGATTTTATCACCCTATAACTCATTACTATGAAATTGTAGCAAGCACCACCTTAGACAAATTGAATATTCTTTCCACATGGAGCAAGTCTGTGTTTAAAAAGAATTGAAGCATTTAGTAATTTCATTAAAATTAACAGGTAAGCAAAAATGTTACTTTAAACTACTCAGAGTGTCTCATGATTTATTATCCCACACACTGCCTACATAGCAAGCATTCCAGAACTACAAATTTCTGGAACAAATGTTTTATGCACCCAAGTACCAAAACCGCTGCTTGGAAGGGCTGAAATCTTAACAGTAATGTTTCTAACTTGCGACACATTTGCCAATTGGTTACTGAAGGAACTAATAAAATACCAAAATAAAAAGCAATGCAAACTTCAAGTTCACAGTACCCCTCTTAGGAGAAAACCAACTGTCAAGTACAACTATTTCTAATAGAATAAATATACTCCTTGTAACACTAACACAGAAAAGAAAATGCAGAGTAAATTAAAATAACTTAAGAGTTAGATAAAAACTAAAGAGAAAAAATTGGGCTGGCTGGAAATAACACCAAGTAAGTCAGACAAAGGAACAGAACCCACAAAGAAGTAGAACAGCCTTGTATGCTGCTAGAAGAGAGTTCAAGTATGGACAAGAGTAATTAATTTAAAACTTTCAACAGATGTTTGCCAGCTTTTCAGCCTGTAGAACAGGACACTTAGACCAGATTAACTTAAGATACATGTGAAATTTAAAATAAAACACATTGACTTGTAAATTTTTGGATTCAGGTACTATAAAGTCCTCTCCCCACAACTTTCCTATCCAATTCTGTCAGACACTAGTATTTCACAGTAGAAGGCACAAGCTGAATGGTGACTGTTTCCCAGCTGCCACTGGTGACAGCACAAACTAAATACCCAGTGATTTCTACTCTTTCTGCTATAGGGTCAGTAATCTCTTACAAAAACACATGGCTTTGTAGCTTGTAATCTTTTAAATTTATTACCTCATGACACATTACCAGACATGAGATTTAAATTGGAATGCAAGCTGCTAATCAGTGTTACTATGTTCCAAATACATCAATGCTAGTACAAGAAATCCACAGTGGAAACTGCCACAACACACACCAGACAGGTTGAACACCAAGTGAAACATTCTCTGACACCCATGCTGCTCTATCTGCCTCCATTTTTAAAAATTTTTTAACCCCACATTTTTGAAGCCACCCAGCAGTAAGAGTTATCTACCACCACCTGGTATTCTTCTAATTCTGGGGCAGCTGCTGGCCCCGGCAGTTTACGTTCCTTTTCCCCTTCCCAACTGTTTTCCTATGGTCAACCAAAGGTAGATAGTACTCATTACTTCTAAGGTGGCATTAGTCTTGGAATTTCCACAGGTACTGGAATTTGAATGTGCCAGAAAACTTTCAACAAACTAAGAATCTGTATGATTAGTATCTGGCAGAAAATAGTTCAGTAACTTAGCCATGTAGTAATAGAGTGTGAATCCCAGATTACATCATCGGTTCAAACCAGAGAAGTGACAGATTCTAAAATTATGGCACTGACTCAGATAAAAGATCTGAGATAATTCTCAAGGTTTCAGTAGCTGCATTCTTAGTCCTACAGAAGCAGCATCATTTACACCCATATGCCACTGTCACTTTTGTAAATTCCCTAACAAATCAAGAATTAATTACAACTAATTATTCCTTTCCTAGGTCTTTGGTATTGCTCTTAGTAGATGTTTGAAATCAATAGTCTACAATAAAATAGTCAATGTATTATACATAAAACATCATTTAAGAAAACTGCTAAGATAAAATGTTACCTCAAGAAGCAATCAAGTATTAACTCATGGTAGAATCTTGTATGTTTATTCAGGTCTAGATGTCTAACAGACTGCTCTGAGTTCCTTAAATACCTAGGCCATTACTAGAGCAAACACATAAGCTGGTGATAAAGACAGTATTAACTGGTTTAGTACCGAAACAACAAGGAGAAGGTATGGGTTTATATTCAGTATAACCTCGGGAACCCAATGAATTCTAAAAATAATGCTTATGCTGAAACAAGGAGGGCACAGACTCCATACTGCAAACCTTAAGGTATCTTCTACTCATATCTTTATCTTTAGCAGTATAAATTGAGTTTTGAGCTACCTGTAATTTTCAATTAGTGCCTCGTATCTTTTTATGACAGAAGTTTTATGAAAAGTTCTTTTTGCTTAGAACTCATCATGTGATGAGCAGACACCTTAGCAGAAATTATGTGCAATTTTATGTACCACACAAAATTAAATGCATGCAGCTTTTGAATTCTATCTAGCTCTTCAAAAACATTCCTATATTCCTCAGCTGTTTCAAATTACTAGCTGCTGCTACTGCTACATAGTATGAACCCTTTTATCATTATGCGTATCATTTATATCCCAACTGTATCGGGACTCATTGTCTCTAAAGGAGAGCACCAGTACAATCCCCAGTGTCATACTGCAAAAACTTTGTGAAACATCCAAAAGGAAATACAGCACCTTGGAATTGAATCTACTTTAAAAAGATGTCTGTTCAGAATGTACAGATCTGTTAAACACCAGTAATATTGCCTTAGACAGGGACAGTGCCATTGCAGTTTTTCCTTCAATTAAGATATAGGCACAGCTTCCTTCATGTGAAGTGCCAAACCCAGCAGGACTGTGACAAGCTGAGACACAAAGGTTTGGAAATAAATGTCTTACTTATACCAGAAATTAAACACAGGAGCTAATGCAAATTTGGAGGTGAAAACCACTTAGTAATCATGCTTGCTGCCCAGCAACTACATACCACACCACCAGCAGCTACACATTTGTGGCTCCAGGTTGATCTAAGATGTCAACACTGACAACAGCTTGATAAGATCAGCAGTTGGCTACTTAAATGTATCAAAGGCTAGCATTCCTTCTATTGTCTAAAATACTTGGGAATCTCCTCAAAATTTGAAGTCCAAAAACTTGTTAGTATTTCAAATGGAACTTCAGTATAGCAAAAAACTGATCTCCGCTACAAAATTGAAATAAGATTTGAATTTGCTACTTAAAAAAATAAAAGGGGCTTTCTTCTTCCATACAAAGCAGTATGCTCAGAAACAATCACTGCATAATTAAAATTACGGTATGAAAGAACATGATTGAAGACCTTTTCGAACATGAGTTTGAGTGGTTACTGTGTATGAGCCCAATCCAGGAGATAAAGGCTAATACTGCTCCAACAGAAAGAACCATCTCCTTTACTCTTACAATGTTTGTCAAGAGAGTCACCATCAATTTCTGCCAACGGAGTACAGCATGCCCCATCCAGACTTCCAAATATATATATCTAATAAACCTCTAGAAATCCAGAGTCCCCTGACATTGCTCTCGATAGTGTGGTTTGCCTTTTACTGTGCCCCACGCTATAAATACAATGTGCAAAGGTGGCAGGTTCAGAGATACCAGAGCAAACTTACTAAGCACGCTATCATTAATCACAATCAAAAATGCATTATAAAAAGTTCCCCACTGCAACAAAGGCATATTTTATGCAGGTTGTTCTGGCAGAGAGATACAACAAAAGAACTTGGAATTAACAGCATATTTTCACTGCAGGCTCTGCTTCCAATTCAGAACAACACTACTGTTGTTTTATGTACAATTTTGACAGAACCTACTGTCCCAGCTATGTCATATTACTATGTAACTGTACAAAGAGATGGGACAACCAGAAAACTGTGTGTGCATTTCTATCAAAATAGGAAAAAGATATCTCATGTAAATCTCAACTGAATTTATTCAAAGCTCTGCTTGTCACGAAACACCAAGGCCTGATTTGCAAATGTGATAAATGAGTACTGTTGAAGTTTATACCAAGGCAAATGCAATTACACTAAAGGTTGTCCCACTCCTGTAGAAACAAAGCAATAAGCTTCAGTTCATGTAAATTTTCAGTATTCATCCACACCTAAGTTAACAGTGTTTTCATCCTGTAGATCAAGGACTAAGACCTACAAAAACAAGGAGAATAAGCATATTAATAATTGAGCTAAATTCACTGCAATGTCTTCAACTCCACCAGAACCTATATGGACTTAAGCTGAGAGAGATTAAAATGTAAAAATATTCTAGATATCAATAAATTATCTTTTTCAAATACAAACATTTTCAAAACTCCTATTTGTGTTTGAAGCAAGAAAGAAAATTCATGAGCATAGTCAATTATATTTTTTCTTACATGCACATGCATTTTGCACAAAAAACTACCCTCAAGCAGGGCGAAAAGTACTTTTAAAAAAATCCGGCTTTTTTGTCTTGTTGCTTAAATAGAATTTGTATTTAACCAGTCTCCTATTAAACTGAGACAGCTTTAAAGTACATAAAAATTTCAACCTCTTCCAAGAGACAGTTGCACCCAATAATCCCAGAAGCAAGGAATAAGACAGACACCTACATACATAGCAGCCTGTTAGGCCTCAAATATGTAATCAAAGGCTGATCTAACGTAACCCCAAATGCTTCTATGTTCTAGAACAGCAGATAGAGAAAATAATGTAAATAGTCCCTCATCTAGGAATTAGATGACAGCCTTTGCTTGCTAACACTGTGGCCCTAAAGCATATTAGAAGGAATCCCTGTCAGTGATTTAAGAGCTTTACGCTTAAGCATTATATGCTTTAGAAAGTATGTAACAGTTTTGCCCAGAGTATTAAGGATCTGCTTACAGCTGAGAAATCCACTTTCAAAATGCTTCAAGAAATATTTAATGCATCAAGAATACAGACAACACTTCAATGAGAAGATTAGCAATTTATGTTCAGTCTACCACTTTATAAAACATTACTGGTAGACCTGAAACCAATAAGAATTCAAAACAACATTTCATTAAATAAAATCTATAAATACTCAAAACAATTGTCTGGTTTACGCCACATTTTTTTAATTGCAAGACCCATATCTCCAGTAATAGAAAGTTTTGAAATTGTATTCCAGTACTACATTCCCACTGTATTCTATTTTAATATTGCTACAACTTTACTGTTGCCTCCATTCTCTTCTCTACTGTTTGGACAACTGGGCTGGCACAGGTACTTCTTGCCCACTACCATCCTGCATTCTTCACCAAGTGCTAGGTAGAGGGGGATTCTACCTAGTCAAGCCTACAACCTTCAAAACAGAAGAGCATGCGGAAGTACACATCTGAGACTCCCTGGATTTGGAATGAAAAGAAACTCCTACCTCTGACTTGCAATCAGCACATTCCTCAAAGTAGACTGGCTCTATCTCCTATTGCAGCAATGAAGTATTAAAAAAGTGGGTTTTGTATAGAGTTTAACACGTCTACCAAGTGCACCTTGCAGGTGAACACGATTTCACATTATTCCTAATCCAATTCCACAGTGAACTGTGACACAGAAATACAGAAATTGAAAGCATCCTATTCTGCACCCATTTCCCCTCCACCTGCATAAAGTACGTATCTCTGCTTCTCATCATGCTTTTAGTCAGGTCCTCATCAGATCATTACGAAATACCAGTTGAATTGACCACTCTAGCAGCAAAGTAAGTCCAATCAAGCCAGCCAGTCTGACTACTTAAACAGCAAAAAACTGAATTAAGCATTTAAAAGTGACAAGGAGGAGGCAAAGCCATTCAACCAGATGCTGCAAGAGCACTCTCCTTTTTACCAAGACAGAACTTCTAGAATAGCTCTGCTTCTTGTAAGACAACATCCACTGCGTATTTCCAGAATTCCAATACAAATTTAGAAAGTAGGCAAGAACCTCTTGAGTTTTACTGGAAACTATTAAGAAAACCCCAGAGATTCAGAATGTCTGTACAACTGTGATTGATAAAAATGTGTATTATGATGCAAACAACTACAATAGCTTCATCCATGTAAAAAACCCCACAGTTGTATACAAAAATTATTTCATCCACTTTACAAAAGAAAGATGGGATTACAGGTAGCCATTTGATTACAACAGTATTTTCATTTTAAGAAATAGGTCATATTAAATTCCAGACAATATTAATTATAAACCTGCTTCACAGTTTCAACAGGAATTTTCATTACAGTACATTGATTACTTCTATAAAAGCAATCTGCTTAGGGCCATGATTGTAAAGACTTCCTGTCCATCCTGGTTGCCTAGATACTGTTATATTCCACTAAAGATTTAATCAGGTATCTTCACTAAGTATATTACTCACTACAAAGGCAACACTACTTTTTCATATATTCTTCTTAGAAATGTAATGAGGTACCGTGTTTCAGAAGTTGAAGCACAGTATATTTGAATGGTGTTGATTCCAAGTTGCTTCACAAAAAGTAATTTCTAATTTCAGTATCAATTTTATAGGTACATACAATATTGAAGTTTACATGTATCAGTAAATATAAATACAGAGCACCCATATAAGCATACATCTGTAAGTCAACACAGCAACTTGATTATCAAGTTGTTACCAAAACATACCAGGAGCGGTCTTATTTAAAGCTTCAACGACCCTTCAATTACCAAAGCCAGAAAACCAATTTACTTGCTTATCACATGTTTAACAAGAATTTACTTGCTTATCACATGTTTACAAGTCCCTTATTTAAAGAATTGGTTCTTAACTGCTTTATGGCAATTAGCCCCATCAGCTGAGATCCTGAAAGAATTATACCAAGAGTAACTTTTAAAAAATAACACAGAAATACATTTCAAGGGAAGGGGTAGCCAGCAATTAAACCTAAATGAAAAAAGTCAAAATCTAACCTCAACAGGTAATGCACTTCCAAATCAAGGATTGGTGCACACGGCTATCTGTGACTCGAGGTGATACCTAGGCCTACAAGCTTTAAGCTATAGATAACTCCAGAGACCTTGAAGTTGGCTCCACAGTTTTGCAAACTCTCTGTGCAAAGCCATGATGATGGGAAAAATCTTCCAGGTCTCCAACTCTAATACTTCTTATACCAAAACTGTAAAAGAACTATGAGCAGTCACAACCACTGGTAATTAGTCTACAAAATCACTCCTTTACTTCCCATCCTTACTAAGAAATCTTATTTTGTCTAGTCTGCTTCTACTTGATGGTCAAGGAGAACAAAATGTTTAGCATTAAGAAAAGAGGAGTTCAGTTCTCACTGCAGAATAAATTCCTGGTACACTGAAGAGACTCAGCAAAACCAGTTTATTTTTGTCCTAATAGTCTAAGTTCAAAATCTTAATTATTCTTCCACTCAGAAATGTCACTAAGTTAAGCCACTTCAAAAATTGGATTTTTCCCAACAGTGCACTCTAAACTTTTCACTCTCAGAAGTTTAAAGTTCTGAATTTTTCAACTGCTCTACATACTGTACCAACTTCAATACTCTGTGGATACAAAATCTCTCAGGTAAAGCCAACGAAGTTCCATTTACAGACTAATTCTGTAATTTACATAAAGTCTGAGGTAACAGTATGGCACTGAGCAAACAAAGGGAATAAACAGAACAGTAAACCTAGGTAAAAGCTGGACAATGACTAAGATTCACCCTCAGAATAGGAAGTTTTCATTAATACAGGTTCTCCTACACTTGTCCTGGGAAAAAACCCCAAAACTTTTAATAGCTAATTATCAAGTCAGTTCAGATCTTTACGTCAGTGTTTCCATGGCAAAAAAATCCACAAAACTCACACGTAACAGAACATCTTAAATACCTGTTCTGTACATCCACGTTTGTACCACAACATTTGCCAGATAGCATGTTACAGGAAACACTGCAGACATCCATCAGGCTAGACAGCAATATTGACTTCAGAATTTTATGCCCTCTAAGCCAGACTCATGGCTTGGTTTCAAATTATTTAGCCGGACGTTAGGATGTGCTGGCTACTCAATTATTTCTTCTCAGAGTACCAAAACAACTAGAGGGTAAAATGTGGCAGCAAAAGAACAACCCACTTTGGCAATATGATTATATAAATCACTACAGCCTAACTGTAGCACCGAGTCCCAAATTCAAGTTGTGCCAACACAACTATGCAGGGAGATATACTGTAAACTCTAGTTCTGATGAGAGTTAAAAATAACTTCACAAAAGGAGGTTAGCTGAAATACACAATCATTTTGGTAATATAATCTCTAGGACAGAATAAACTGTCATATATGATGATGATACAATAAACTGTGCTGTCAGAAAGAAGTAGGAGGACACTAATTACATCATAGCATATTACAGAATTTAGAGGCAGTCTTGAGGCACCACTGATGCTGGCAGTGGACAACTTACCAAAAAGTACCTTACTAGAGCCTCCAATTCGGCAGATAAAAAAAAAACCAAAAAAAACCCAGCTTTGTTTTTGAAAGAAAAGTTGAAGAAAAGCCATTCCTTAAGTTTAAAATGTTTTCTAATTCTTAACACACAAAAACACCCCAAACTCTTAATACCTGATACAACACAGAATTAATTTTTTTGTATCCATAACTAGACTTTTTAATCAAGATTTTAAAAAAGCAAAGTCACCACTACTGGTATCATAAAATAGCACATAACGCAGAGTTTCTCTTTAGCCCTCTCTAAAACAATATGTACTCAAGTAAATTTTGTCTTAAGAATGTTAAAGAACTAAAATCATGATACAATCATAGAGAGATTACAAAGTAATTTCCAAAAAGAAGCAACACAATAATGCAACAGAAGACCTGAAATCACTAAAGACAATTTGTATTGAAATCAATACACACACTAAAGACTGTTTTTATGACATTGTAAATTTTTATATCAACATTCAAATAGAAGGAGACAAACCTAAAAGAACCCAAACTGCAATTACACAAACAGAACCATAACTGAATGGCTGTGTTTTCTGCACACCCCTGAGTCTCCTTTCACAAAAGCAAGGGGGATTATTACACTATGAGAATCTAGTAATTCCACACAAATAACATCCTGATTGGCAGTCCAATTGTATCATATTAAAATGCAAGAGAGCTCCTAGTTTAGAACTCCTGCTAAATCTAAGCAGACAGGCAGAAATGGGGGGTGGGGGTGTTCACACTAACACAGACAAGACCAACAACCAGAAAACCAAATCCAAACATTAAACACTTCTTTTAGGTTTCACAAATCAGCTTTGAAATAAGAGGTGAACTTTGTAAATATCTGCAGATAGCTGTCTCTGAAGGCACGACAGGAAATATTTTGTTAGAAATGTTTTCGACTAGACTGGCATAATTTATGAAGGCGAGGTCAACATCTCTGAAATGTGCAATACCTGTTTGTGAGAAAAAGGCTTTTTTGAGAGCTTCCTTAAGTTCAGATTTCTAAAGTCTTTCTTGTCTCCAAGTGTGGAGAAAGATGATACTCTGGAGGAAAGGCAAGAGAAGTAATGGCACAAACAGCATAAATGTATTTTTTCAGTACAATGTGTAATGAGGTCTGGAGGAAGCCAGGTACTGCCAAGCAATGTGAGAATCACGCTGCTGAAAAGATGAGTATGCAGCAGGAGTAGACAGAAAGACACAGGTCTGTAACAAAAGAAAAGCAGACAGAAAAAGATGCCTGAGATGTTAAGAGTTAGAAAAACAACTAAATAGAAATGTTCTAGTTACCATCTTAAGGAACAGGAAACTGCAATGGAAAAGATTAAATGCAGTACTGCCTTAAGTTAAATGTCACTTATCTTTAAGAACATGACATGCACATGTTCCAGTATGAATCACAAGGATCTATTCAGAAACATGAAAAGTGGCTCTGCTGGTCATGAGGTGAAGGTATCCATTGAACTTAAATCTACAGCCATGATTATCCAGAAAGGAGACAGACAATTACAGCTGTCAAATACATGGTCTGTGACCTCCTGGATCCCAGGACCCACTCCTAAAGAATGTTTAAGATATATCTATTGCCTTTTTCATTCAAGATACAAAGAACCTTAACACCCAATTTGCTATATTAGGTGAAGAATGAGACAATTCACAAGACAAAGTGCTAATGCTGTAAACTCATGGTGCCAATTTACATGTATTCATAAAACCTGATGAGTTAACCTCATACCAGAAGGCACTCTACTAAATGAAGTACTGCCTGTCCTCCTGCCATTGACATAAATTCAGTCTTAGTGTTCCAGCTAATTCAACAGAAATGCACTTGCAGATGCACACCTGACTGGGATCACATGTCTATTAATGCAGCACACAGATCGGTCACTCAGAATCACCACCTCCCACCATGAGTAGTAGAATTACATTCACTCTGCAAGCATCACTACAATTTTTATTTGTTGAATATTAAAAGTTAAGTTAAGAAACAATGAAAATAAAAACCAACTTGGGTTTACTTCTTTCTCTGCCTGGAAGCCAGCCAAAATATAAACTGCTTTTCAAAAATCTTATACTAAGTGCATAAGTTTGTCTATAAAAAAAGCAGCAACAGAAAATACAAGAAAAGAAAACATTACTTCAGTTGGGACACAGAAGCTTAGGAACCATTACCTTGTCATAAACATTAAAGTGCTTAATGAAAAGTATATATTTGATATGTTGAACTTGTAGTGTTGGCCAATATACTATATTGCACTTATATTTTTTTGTTGAGTTCTCATGAAACTTAAGTATTTCTTTATCAAACATTGATAGAAAATAGTATTAAAGTAAATAAGCTTGTTTATGTAATGATTTTAAAAGATAAAATCGTCAAATCCCACATATAAACAAGCATTTTCCATCTGGCTTACCAACTATAAGCTCAAATTCAGCTTACTTCTAAGAATGATGGTTCTCAGAAATTTTCCAGGAATGGTTCTCCTGCTGTTGGCATAGCACACTGAAGTGCACAGAATTACAAAGTTAAAATAGCTATATATGGATAATATTTAGAATCCAGTATTTTTATTCCAAATGACCTGCATTCAAAAATGTATTAAGTGATGAACCAACTTACAGATATGATAAAAGAACTTAGATAATCCAGTTCAATAGTATTTTGCACAGATTAAATATATCTGCTTATTCCTAGAGACAGGACAATAAAATATAAATCTAACATGGATCAGTGATCTTGTTCACAGTGATGGTGCAGGTACAACAATATCACATCTCTCACAATTAAATCGCTGCATTTTCCTGTTTTAGAAAAAAAATTTAGAAAAGCATATAACGGAATAAATTAAATTTCCAGTCTAGAAATAGACAGATTTTATTAACACATCTTCCCTCAATTGAGCATTCTAGCTCAAGCTTCAGTAGGATTGTCTAGTCACCATACAAAAATACAATTTTTATAGATGTTGGAATAAACCTGATTTATTGGGTCAATAATAATAATAATAATAGGTATACAGCTACATGACCTTTTTCTACATAAACAAGGTGTTTCAGATGCCAATCACACATTGCATTTTCCTGGCAGCAGACCACAATTTGTAATTTTCCTTTTACTTCAGTATCTTTTTAGCAGGACAAATCCATAAATAGATGCAGGAGTACAACAGAGTAGATTATAAACTATGACATGCGGGCTGAACAAGGAATTGGGAAAGTGAGTGGTGAGAAGAAAGAGACTCTATTGGAAGTAACTTTAAATAGTTTTGCCATCAGATTAAGCATTCTCATCACATTCAAGACATCTGATAGACTTGCAAGGAATAGGAAGAGAAAACCTTTCATTCCAAAACAAGTGAAATACATCCCTGCATCCAAGGTGTATGCACAAAACCTCACCCAGAGTCCACTAAACATTCAGGTAATCTTTGTTAAACAATCACTGGTCCCAGGAGAGGCCAGGCTGCCAGCCTTCACACCTCTTTTTAGTAGGGGAGAGGGAAATGCTAACCCAAGCAAGCTGCTGCTCAGCACACTAGGAGAACCCACACATATTTGACCATTTGTTCCATATTCTTAGATCTCATGAGATTCCAGCAGAAAGGCTTTTCAGCATTAGAAACATAGAATTTATAAAACTGAAGCTTGTAACATAGGGCTTTTTACGCAAGAGCATTAAAATAGTGACGAAACACATATTAGAATAAATTATCTTTAAACAGACTTCATCTATATCCAAGGAATATGATGAAAAATACAAAAACAAGTACCAAATTATAGGCACGACAAGGTCCATACAGAACAGCAAAACACTGAAAATTTATTTCAAATGCCTTGCCAGAAGACATATAAAGCACTACTTTGCCACTTTTTAAAAAGGAAGTAACATCTTCTGCAGTACTACTATTATCACATACAGGAAAACCTTTCCATACAACAATCTGAGGATTCCAAAGGCGTTCAGAACTACGCACAGTACCAACCCAAAACCTAACACTTCCTGGAAAATAAGCAATTAAAGCTTTTGTTTCTGGTTTATCTCACAAGTAAAATTTTGAATCTATAAACACATTTTAGGACCTTTGTTTTTCCATACTAGGTTTCATTTCTTCATCTACAATGAAAGTTGCTCAGTCTTTTGTCCCTCTCTGGAGCCATCTTAGAATTCAGCAACAGAAAGTTATTTAAAAGGTCTACCACGTTTGTAGTGAAGAGAGCAAAATCAATGTCGAGGGGAGTGAGAAACTGCGCAGTCATTTAAAAAGTTTGCCTGGAACGTCAGCTCTGAGAGGGAAGCTGCAACTCAACAGCTATTTTAACGCACTATTAGAAAGATCCTGTCTGGTTTAGCTACACAGAACACACTGCGAAACTCCCTAAAACATTAATTCAATGCAAATCTTGCAGCATTCAGCTGTCCCCAACCTACAGTAGTTTCAGTCCTGAACAAACGTATTCTGATTAAAATCCTCGCTTCCTTTTTTCTTGCAATTTTAAAAATAATCTTATCTTACTTATCTTCACGCACAAGGATATCTTAAAATACAAAAAAAAGGCGAGCTTCAAGTACTTGTGAGCAAAACTCACGAAGACACGACCGCACGTTATGAGTCACTATATTACACATACAGTACCTCCATCAAGGTGGTACTTCCCCTTGTAAGATCTCAGAAATATAAGCAAGACCCACAAAAAAAAAAAACAAAAAAAACCCAAAACAAAAAAAACCAATTCAAAAGGTTAAACGGTGCTTTGTCTTTTGTTCTTTTGACACTTTCTATACTTTGCTCACGTAGCAACAGTTTAGGACATGTTCGGGTCCACAAGAAACATTAAAATATCGCCCAATGTAACATTTCCTTCCTTTCAACAGAGGAACAGAGGATCCAGGCCAGAACTTTCAGGCGTTATCCCCGTCCTATGGCAGTCAGGGCCCGGACAGACCACGCCGTGCCGCTTCCCCAGGGCGCTGCCTCCAATCCCTCAAGCAGCCGAGGCGCCCACCTGCTGCAAGGAGCTGCTGTGCCTCCCGCCACCCCCAGAACTTCTGAGGGGCCCTAGCACGTATCCCGGGGTCCTAAGGGCAGCATCGCCCCCCGCCCAGCCCGGCGGGCACCTGCCCCTCCTCGGGAGGAGAAGGAGCTTAGGGGGAGCTGCCTCCAGAGGAGCCTCCCCTCACGGCATCCCTTACCTAAGAGGAGCAGCTTCACCTCCCTGGCCGCCTTCTCGCCGTCCTCCCGCAGGTTTCTATCGATCATTTTGCTCCTCTCCACCGCCGCCTTGTCCTCTGCGCTCAGAGTGCAGCCCATCTTGGGAACGGACTGCTGGGCTCCACCGGGAGAAGAAAAGCAGGCAGCGGCGGGGTTCGGCGCCGGGAGCGGCGGGGAGGCGCTGAGGAGGGAGGGGGAGCGAGTGCTCCCCGCTCGCCCTCTCCTTCCCCCGCTCCCTCACCTGGGGCGCAGCGGCGTCGCGAGTACGGCGCGCCGGGTTCCGCTCACGGCCAGAAGGGGAGGCGGCGAACGGGAAGGCGCGGGGAGGCTGGGCCGGGGCAGCGCGGAGCGGGGACAGCGCGGCTGCGGGCGGACGGACCGAGGCCTCGCACCGGGGCCGCCGCTCCCCCCCGCCGCCGGCCCTCAGGCTGCTGCGCGCGGCACCGCCCCCGCCCCGCCGGAGGCGCGCGACCGCGCGCGCACCGCCCACGCCGGGAGGGAGACAGGAGGGGCGCGGGGAGCGCGTGCACGGCGGGGAGAGCGGCGGGCGCGGCTGCGCGTGCGCACGGCGGCGGGCGGGGCGATTTGGGGCGGGGGGCGGGATGGGGGCGCGCAGCGGGAGCGGGACGGGAACGGGGCTGGGAGCGGGGGCACGGCGGGATCGGAACCTGAACGGGGCGGGAAACGGGGGCACAGAGGGAGCGGGACGTGAACGGGGTTGGGAGCGGAACGCGAAGGGGGCGGGAAACGGCGCGGGTCGTGACGCCCCCGGGCACCTGCCGGCCGGGGCGGGAAACGGCGCGGGTCGTGACGCCCCCGGGCACCTGCCGGCCGGGGCGGGGCGGGGCGAGGCGGCCGTTGAGGAGTCGAATTTCAACGGCTCGGCGCGCGGGAGGCTCCGCTGCTCGGCGGGGCGGGGGAGCGCCGGGCGGGGCTGTGCCGATATCCGCAGGGTACGGAGCTCAGATTCTCATCCCTTCCCGCCCTGGCCCCGCATCCCGCTACTTCCCGCTGCCCCCATCCAGGAAGCATCCCGGGGTTCAGCCCCGCCGGCCCTCGGGAGGGGCACCGGGACGGCTGGCTCTTATCTGGACCGATCAGTCAGCAGTATTTTAGCCCACGAATACAAAGCCAAACGAACCATCCCACCATGCGTCTCAAAGCTGCTCATCCCGCTCTCTTTTCCTATGGACCTTACTTCGTCCCTGTATTTAAGTATCTAAATGGGGGAGGGGGTGCCAGGAGGATGGAGCTGGGCTGTTCCCGGTGGTGCCAAGCAACAGGATGAGAGGCAACAGGCAGAAGAAATTGGTGCACACAAAGTTCCGCCTGAACATGGGAAAGAGCTTCTTCACTGTGCAGTGACCATGCTCTGGAACAGATTGCCCAGAGAGGCTGTGGAGTCTCCCTCACTGGAGACATTCCAGAACCATTTGGATGCAATCCTGTGCCATGTGCTCTGGGATGACCCTGCCTGAGCAGGGAGGTTGGACCAGATGACCACTGTGGTCCCTTCCAGCCTGACCCATCCTGGGATTCTGTACCCTAAATCAGTGCCCAGGCATGGGGCTGTCTGCACATCCATGACCTGTCAGAGGTTGTTTTATGACTTGTTTTGCTCTTTAATATGAAAACCCCAAGAAAACTGTGCAATGTTTAAAGTCTTTCCCCACCCTGCACATGTTGCACTGTTTGGATTGCAAAAGAAGGATCCTGTTACCCGATAATAGGATCATGGAACAAATGGGGTTGAAGGGACCTTGGGATAAACCAGCGCAGGGCCAGCTGAGCTGCAGTGTGACTGGGACCCGGCACCCCTGCTGGTGAGCACTGATAGAGTGAAGCAGTGATTTCACTGAAATTTGTAGATAAAACTGTGCACAGGTGATAAAACTTAGTGAATCTCAGGAAAAACTTCAGTCAAACATAAGGCACAAAAGCCTACAAGGCAAATCTGTTAAATTAAGGTTCGTCATCATAGTGAGTCCTTAGCATTTTTTGTTATTTCTAGAATCTCAAGAACTTCTGCCCCCAGAATGAGCTCAAAAAGAGCAGCATTTTACAGTACAGAAGGTGTTTTAGCATTTGAGTGCAAAGACTTTGTCAGACTCAGCTATTACTATACTTAGCAAATTAAAAGGCCTTTTTCCTGTAATACTCAATGAAAAAGTGTATCGGGTATTCCATTTTTGTTGGATGTGTTGATTTTTCTTCTTTGCAGGGGCCTTTGGATGCTGGCACTGAATAAACCATAAGTAATGGTTTAAAAATGAAGTACCACTCAAACTATAACTTAAATGTTTTTCACATTTTCTGGTTGATAGGCATGCTCTCAGCCCTAGGAAATGATGATATAGAATCCTTCCCAAAAGAAACCCCAAACAACAGTGATTCTCAAGACTTTATAAGACCTCTGAGACATTTTATTTAGCCATCTTCATTGTGTTACTGCTACAGAGAATGCCAGGGCACCTAAAAAGTGTCTCTTGGTTCTCTGCCCTCCTGAATTGTTAAGGTGCATTGTCTGTTCTGTGCTCTCTTGGGCAGACTTCCACACTGGTACCATGTGGGATAAAAGCTTTTACAAAACAGTTCATCTCACATATGGAAACCTACGGTTCTTGGCCTCTCCTGTGGTAGAGGTAGCATGTCAACTGCTGCTTGGGAAAGAACAGAGTTAGGGGAGATGGAAATTAATAAGCTTAGGGATACTTTTCTGATTTGGAAATCAAGGATAAAGAATGATTTCTGAGATAAACAACACGTGGTTAGGATATTTGCAAGTGAAAGTACAGATTAAGGGATAAGAAAGTAGTAAACAGAGATTACAGTAGGTGGAAATAATGGGATAATGAGAGTGGCAGATGTTACAAAGATGGAGATACTGCAAGTAGGACACCTCAAATTTTCATGGCTTTTATTTCATTTAATCATGTGCATAGAGCACACATTTCTATACTTTTGATCAGGAGTATTTGCTAGGGTTCTCTCTTGGTCATTTTTCCCCTTTAACACTGTCACTGCACTCACAGGCATAAAGGGTGAAATAGGCCCAAGTTCCATTTCTTTTTATCACCCTGCATCTGGAAAACAGAACTGCATAGTATCTGCTGTTTTACACATATAGCTTAGTCTTAAAAATAATAAGATTGAATACTCTTTTTAGTTATAACCTAAACCCACTTTATTCCATAATTAGGACTTTTCTACTATGTTGTTCCTATTACAACCCTGTGGATAAATTGTACCTTTTTGTACATGGGCAACACTTCAAAAACCAGGGCTACTCCTGAGTATCTTACATGCATTCATTTGAAATTTGAAGTCAATTCATATTGATTTTTAATTTTCCAGGAGTGAAGGAATTACATGCTACAGGTTACATAGGATTCACCAATATTATGAATGAGGAAGAATGCCTAAGGAGATTAGGCAGTCTTCCATAAAATGATAAAAGAGATCTTTTCACCAGTGTTTAGCAATGTAAGTTGTTTAGTTCTACTTTTGCAATTACAGTCCAGGGGATAAATTATTGTATTCTGGTTATTTCACATGCATAGCAGTTCTCAGGATCATGGAATAGCAGGAACTCTTTACATAGTGTCCAAGAAGGCTGAAGGATGATTGTGCTAACTCTCTTGTGGCCAGGAAACTCCCAATATTCGGAACAAAGGTTGTCGCTGCAGTGCTTTACAACAAATAATGTCTTACATGGTGCTGTAGAGCATTGTAGGCCTGAATCTCTATCTGGAGCTACCACAGATCTATACCTGATGTCTGAAAGTATTTTCTTATAAGATAAAATAGTCTACTAGATAGTGAAAGAAACTATAGTTGAATAGTTAAATATGGTCTGTATTAGTGTGCCATTGCTCACTTTTATTCCAAAATGTAGGGAATGTGAAAGCTCTAACTTGTTAATTAGAGTTGCTTCACAGCAATATGGTTATGTGAGACTGTGTATTTCATCCCTGCAGTTAGAACTGTACAGCTTTTTCCTTCATCTGACAAGTTGGGAGATTGCTTAGGAGTTTCATGGCCTCATTCCTGAGAGGAGATTATTTCAAGAGACTTTGTTGTTTTGCTTGGTTTAACAACAAATAGCTGTTGTTTGATATGACCTCCTTTTGAGTCCCCGTCACCAGCTCTTGGGCTCATTTTTCTGTAAGATTATCTTTAGCTGCTGCTGCTGCATGGGCTTAATAGATAAATTTCTTGTGTTTAGTATGGAATACGCATTGTTTTATGGGGATAATGATCAGCCTTCAGCCTTCTATTTTGCTGCTTTTCAGATTTTAATTCAAAATATCTGATTTAGTCATCTTACTTGCTCTCGTCTTTAACCAGACACAGTATCCAAAATCATATATGAGAAATTGAATACAGTTGTTACAAAAGACATAGAGGAAAGTGGGCAAAAATTTGACTTTCTGCCTTTGAAAAGTGAACAGAGCAAGGTAAAATACTTTCTGAATAAAGCATGTAGCTATATGCATACTTATATCTCAATGCCTGAACTAAAATATTTTTACCTAATTTATTTAATTTCCTTTTGTGCTAAGAAAATAAAATGTTCCCAAGGTACAGTGCAAGGTATCTTCTTCCATACTATTGATTCCAACCCGTCTGCCAGGGGCAGGAACACCTTCCACTAGACCAGGTTGCTCAAAGCCCCATCCAGCCAGACCTTGAACACGTCCAGGGATGGGGCATTCCACAACTTCCCAGGGCAACTTGTTCCAGTGCCTCACCACCTTCACAGTAAAGAATTTATTCCTAGTATGTAATCTAAACCTACTATCTGTCAGCTGGAATCCATTCACCCTTTTCTGTCACTATGTGCTCTTGAGGAAAGTCCCTCTCCATCTTCCTTGTAGGGTCCTGTCAGGTACTGAAAAGCCACAATTTGGTCACCCTGAAGCCTTCTCTTTTCCGGGCCGAACCAACCAAATTCTCAGCCTTTCCTCATAAGAGAGGTGCTCCATTCATGTAATCAACTTGGTATCCCTCCTCTGAACTTGCTCCAACAGGTCCATGTCCTTTCTGTGCTGGAGCCCCCAGAGCTGATGCAGTGCTCAAGGTGGGGTCTCAGCAGAGCAGAGCAGAGGGGTAGAATCCCCTCCTGAACTGCTGCCCATGGTGCTCTGGATGCAGCCCAAGACACAGCTGGCTTTCTGAATCCAAGCTAACAGCTGTATTACACCATTTGAAATTTAAACAGATGAAAAACTGATTAAACAGAGCAAATACACACCCTCCATATGAATTAAATGTTAAATGCCCCTCTGCCCCACTGCTGAGTCTTCTGGCAAAGTGCTTGCAGTCCACCTTCAAGAACCTCTGGATTACACTGTATGCATACACAACACTGATTCTTCTCTCACGTTACTGTGATTAATTAATGGATAGTGGATACTTTAGATTATAATTAGCTAGGATAATCTCCCTGTTCAGCAATGTCACTAATGACAGGGCAGAGCTCATGCAGCACCTCTGTGAAGGGCCTTTCTGACTAAGACATTTTTTATGCTTAATTCAAAATGAAGTTTTTCTTGCAACCACAAAACAAGTTTGGCTTTGAAATTTCCCAGTGCTGTAGCTGAGCAATACTGAATTGATTAAGCTGTAGCTTGGTAGCATACTAACACCTATAGTGCTTGTTAATATGGATGCAAATAATTATTGTCAGCACCTTGGGAGATTCCAAGGCGTATATTGTGTGAGGGAGGTGCTGTAGGCAGGGAGAGGAGTTGTGTGCTGTGTATGCCAGTGAGTGCTATACGCATCCTAGTACTCACTGTTGCCTTGAAATAAACAGTGAGAATTCTGTTAATTTTAATGAAGGCAGTGCTAATTACAGGGATGTGGGAAGAAAATCAGCTTTGAGTATGCACACTGTGTAATCCAGAGGTCCTTGGAGGTGGACTGCATGAATTTGCTGGGAGAAGGCTGAGCAATGGGGCAGAGGGAAATTCAACTCTTCATTTGTTTTATGTTAACTTTTCCAAGACACCAAGTTTCCAACGAGTTGTGCGAGAATCTAAGTTGATGATTTCAATGTGCAAAACACTAGAGATTGGTCCTCTCCTAGAATATGATAGAACCAGGAGTAAATGTTCAGCAAAGCAGATTTCTTTTTGTGCGATCAGCATGTTTTTGAAGTGTTACCATGTTAGATTTAATTCTGAATAGTTATGGCAGAAGAAACTACATAATCTACTGTCTTAACCCTGAGCTGCAAATGAACTAATCGTGGTAAAGACTTCATAGTATAAATAAACAAAACAAAAACTCTTTGAAAAATTGAGCACTTAATTGATAAAGATTGCATTCATTTAAAAGCAAAAGACACACACACACACACACACAAGATAGACTTTTGTCTCCATAGTGCTAGGAGGCCAGCCCAAAATCCTGTAGAACTTCAGGACATAATGCCTTTAGGATACCCATAGAAGAAATGGATTATACATAAATTAAACCACAATAAAAATCAGGTAAACCTGTAATATTGTGAAATACATGGCTCCTTGGAATGTGTTCCAGGCAGTTACATTATGTTTTGTTCCTTTGTACATATTGGTAAATTGAAATTATTTTCCAGTTAGTGGGAAAAAGCATTGAACCACTAAGTGTTGTATTTGTAAATGTTATTGCATGTTAATAAAAATCAGATACATTAACAGGTATATTCATGTGCAGTTGTCACATCAGCAAAAATTGTAAATTGGATATAATTCAATTTGTGTAAACCCTTTTTTATGCTGACTGCTTCAATTTTGAATTGTAGGAAGTATATATGCAAAGATATCCATCAGTATAATATTTCCTGTTACGATACTGGGTCTTCATAAGTTGGTGGTTTTTTAAATGACTTTACGATAAATGTATTTATTCAAGATTCATAAAACTGCAGTAAATGAAACAACTGCATAAGATGTTACACTAAATGAGATATTCAGGAAAATTGCTGCAGGAATGTTCAATTTTTATCTCACATAAGCACAACATAACTATGAGACAATACAACAGCTTTTTGCCTGTCATATCTAAGTGTCTCCACACATGCTCTGAAAGGCAGCTCGTCTATGTAGATACCTTGAATAGTCTGTTTTCTTTTATTGCATATGAAAATATGTGAACATTACTTATTGCGATAAATTAATTCTATAATATATTAATACAAGGATTTAATTCCATCTATAGATATAGTATAAATCCAGCAACGATTGTGCTGGCAAAGCATATCAACAAACCAAAGAATAGGGCTGATTACTTACAGAAACTCGGAGACTTTTTCAAAAACTGCAATTTTAAAATAAATTGCAGGTAAAGTGTGTTAATTGAAAGGAGTAGCTATGACCATGTTATCCAATAAATATTATTTGGTTTGTTTCAAATATTTACATGGAAATGAAAAGTGTTTTTTTAATAAGTGGTTCTTTTTATTTTTGCAGCTATTTATGTGTGGGCCATGGCACTAGTCTTTCCATTTTAAAATGCTGAACAACCACGAATGCTGATCTATAAATACTAAGTAAAATAACTTTGAAATATTTATCAAAGTGCGTTTGTCCTTCTCCCTAGGCATGATGACAGAGACTCTAATACTAGACCTTGGGATTTTCGTTCTATTACTCTAAAAGATTCTCCTGATTACAAATGAAGGAAAAGAAACAAAGTGGTAAAACTACCTGCCTCCTTTGGTGATTGCTATGGAGCAGTGACATGAAGCAGGGCTAAGGAAGGCCTTTGCTGTGGTTTTATGTTTACATGTTTGCTGAATCTTCAAAATGTTCCTCTTCATTCTCAGTCATACCAGGTCCCAGATTCATTCCAGAGTTATACTTTCACCTATGCTTTCTTTTACTCTTAGCTTGTAATTAGCTCTGAATTCTGCAGCTTCTGAAGGGCTTGTGTACCCCAAAGCCTGTCTTTTTTCCCTTAGCTACACCAGTTCATCTAAATAAACCAACAAGCCTTAGTTTTAAGCCTTTTCTTAGAAGCAATGAAGTTCGTGGTTCAAATCCTGGATACACACTGGAGTCAATGGAAATGTGACTATTACTATTACTTTACCATTATTACTTACTGTATGTAAGTACAGCCAGAATTTCTCTTTTGGAGCTGCTCAAGTGCTTCAAGTTACACATGTGTTTAAGTGCATTCCTGATCTGCAGCCAGGCTCCTCAGCATCTTTCAAAATTGTTTTGTAGTTAAACAAATTATGCTGACACTGTGCTGCAAAACCATTGTTTTTACTGGGTGAATGAAAAAAGTTATTATACTTTTTGTCTAAAATCTGATCCTAAGTTATTTGGTAGGAAAGATACAATTAAAGTTTAGATCTTGAAATAGTAACATCTAAGTTTATTTCCATTCAAAATTTTGTGTTTCTGTTAAGACAGTAATTTTCTCATTTAATTCTCCTTAAATGGCCTAAAAAAGGCAGAACACTTCATTTCATCGCAAAGACCTGGACAAATACACAGGGTATTCTCTAATGCAGTGACAAGACAGGTTGTTTCTTGTTTATTTATATGAAAGTAATAATTTCTCAGAGCAAAGCAGATATGAGCCTTATTGCAGGAAATAGTGGTTTTGAATGTTACTTCCTTCGTCTTGCAAACAGGAACACGTAAACCCAGAACATATTTGGTTATATTGTCTGTCTTGGCATTTGCTTTGCTTTTATATATATTAGTACAAGTCACATAGGTAATGTTTTTCACTCTATTGTTTGTTTAGATGTCCAGTGTCCTTAAAGCTTGTAGAACTAATGGGCTGCTACTTTATTTTCTCAAATAGACTAGTTCATTTTTCTCATATCTATGCAGAATACAGAAAATCAATGGCTGAAAAGTTATTAATTTTTAATTTTCATAGTGAATTGGATACTATTATGGTGTTCAGCTGAATAATACATTATGTCTAATGGTGTCTGGTATTATAAATTATATTTTGAATATAATCTTTGCTTTGAAAGCTAAGCAGTTTTGCCTTGGAGTACTCTGTTTATGTATTTAATTCTTCCCCCCCCCCAAAAACCTACATGTGCCAGAGGAGGATTCTGACAGTAGGCTTTCTTTCCTTGAGTAAAGTTTGTAGAATCAATTGTGTGAACAAAATAAAATCAAGCAACACAAGCAATGTTTTTTTAAAAAAATGCAATGATGAAACAGTCATGACATTTATTTGTAAAATATCATGAAAATATGTTCAGAAATGTTTTGTCTTAAAAATGTTATTATTAACAATAGAAATATATCATCTAAACACAGTCAACATTATTAACACCTAATCCCAGATCCACTGTGAGAAAAGAAGATGACTGTCATCAATACCCATAAGACTTAGTTGTAGCTTTGCATTGCACAGGTTGGAGGCAGTGGTAAAAGAAGGTAGAAATAAAAACCCTGAGTAACAATTTCTTCTCTCCGGTGTGCAAAAATAATTCTTCCTTGTCTGTAGTAAGATCACCTCATTGAATAATCTGGCAAACTACTCTACACAGTTTACTCCATCAAGTTCTGGCTAGTATATCTAGGCTTCGTTCCCAAGAAAATAGATGCTGTTTTCAAACTTCTCTCACGAGAGGTATTTGGAAGCTCCAGATATTTCCCTAGCTGAGCAGAACTATAAAACTGAGTTGTGAGTGTCTGCTGCAAGAATTTGGAGAACCCAGATTAAGAAAACTATGTATTGATAAAACTGTCTAAGGGAACAAAAACAGGAAATGTTTTTAGATGAGAAAGAGCTATCAGGAATTTAAACAGGAAAGGCTGAGTACTGTTTGTTACTGCAGAATGCTAATGCTGTGTGCAGAGTGACCAGTGCTCTGACTATGAGAGCTTTGACAGACACTCTGTCCAAGTATAGGCAGTCCAGATCAGCAGTGCAAAGTTGTCCACAAGGTGCTTCACTGCTTAAAAAAGCTGAAAATGGAATTGGAGTCAAGGGCATCAGGCATCCAACTATCCTCTGAATTAGTAGGACCAAGCTGCAAACAAGAATTATGACCAGAAAAAATATCTCAGACTTGTTAAAAAAACAGTAATACAGCTGGAGTCAGAGGAGTCAGAGGCAAACTGAGGGAACTAGACAAGCAGTGAGCTCCAGCTGGAGCTGAGTTTTAGAGTATGGAGACAGTAATCCACAGCTGGTCACAAATGCAGATACAAGCAGGTACGGTGCTAGAGCTCAGAATGGGTCATCATCTGCAGGACAGAGAGCCTTGGAAAGGAGGAAAAGTTGAAATGAGTTTAGGCGATGTTGTGCTTTTATATTTCTGAAGTATTTTCAATTATTTATAAACAATAGGTGTCTACAAGCATATATTCCTACCAAACCAGATCTGATGTTATAGTATTATCTATTATAAAAGCACCAATGAGATTATTCATATAGAAAAGTTGGTTTTGGGGTTTTTTTAAATTATGTTAATAACATTGAAATAGTGCTGCTAAGATATCCCCTATTACAGTAGGCTGGTCAGTCTGACAAAAACTAACAGAAATAGATACACAATTAACTTCTTTATGACATAAAAGGTAGGAATAAAATCAATTCCAACCAACATTTTACTGAATTTTATTTTCCAAAAGTAAATATTTTTGCTTTTGTGATGAAAATCTGTAAGGTTTTTGCCTAAGTATTCCATGACATTCAGACTGAAAATGCAGCAAAATGCTTTATCCATGATTCAGACCTTAGAGGGATTTCAGAGAAGTGAGTTGGCAGATTTTTAAAATTTATATGAAATTTTCTGTCTTTATATAGATTCATTTTTATAATTTGTGACATTTATGTAAATACTTTTTCCAGATCTTCATGGATGGATGGAATTTGTAAAAGGGTTCTGCAGAAAGCAAGATTCATTTCTGTTCTGTTCAATTTAGCGTGTGATAAATTCATATTATTTATCATACCATATCTGATAAAACTTGCAAATGACACACAGGCCAACAAAACATTAAGTAATGATGAGGCTAAAGCAGATATACACAGTGTCCTAAAATTATTATACTGCAGGGCCCTGGGAAGGGGTGTAAAAATTGTTTATATACCTAAACAGGAGTAAGTGTATGAAGAGGTAGTTTTATCTCTCCTTGGGGTTTTAATGAGACCAATATTGAAATACTACTTACAGAACTAATGGAGATGCACCAAAACAAAAAAGGAAATTGAAAGCCTACAGTATAAATCATCATTAAAATGCCCAGGGAGAATTCTCTGATAAAAAGGATGAGGAACATGAGCAGCAGCAGAAGGAACTGGCTGCCCTGCATCTGGCAGTAGCTTGGAGAGGCTCTCAGAAGGTGTCACACATCCCAGTGGTACCAGGGTACAGGCAGGGATGGATGTGAAGTGGCTGCCTGATGCCAGGCAGGGCACTGAGAAGAGAACTGAAATGCTCTTTCTCAAATGACAAGTACAATTTAAGGGTCAGTGAGAGACGGAATATTAAACCAGATAATCTGCTTTTTATACTGCCTTAATGTCACTATGCCTATAAATAATGAGCAAAATAATTTAGGAATTATTATATGCTCTAATTAGAGATTAGAAATTGCTTCAATATGATCTTGCAAAAGAAACATCCTCCAAGTGAAGCCGATTCTCAAAGCAGCATGATTGTCCCTTAATTAAAATAAAACTGTGTGACTTGCCACAGATAGCTGTGATACAGAATTCTGTTATTTGAATAAAAGGAACCTTTTAGTTCATTCTGAAATGTGGTGGAGATACCTGGCAACTTTAATGTTCCTTTGAACTCCCTTTTAGCTCATTGCTAGCCAAATGGCTGCTGGGCCTTGCAGATATAGTTCAAAGCCTGATTTATGTTACTGATTAAAAACATGTAAAAGCCTCTGGAAAAGAGAAGTATGGGTACATCATAATGCAGTATAGGGCTATCCACCAACTTTGCTGAGCCTTTTACTGGTTCTGGCTGCTGAGTTATGATTCTTACAAGTTTCAGATCTTGGTGAGTGGCAGGAAAAAGAAGTTGGTGTCAGCACCAAAACACCACTTTGGTAGTTATGTTACTGTTCAGAGTAGTCCAGCTCCTCAACCTCTCATCTGATATCTAAGCAGGATAAGGTATGTAACTGATAAATGTGACAGTGGGTAGAGCAGAGATAGTGTTTTCCAGCTGTGACATCATGGGTGAACACGTGAGGCGACCGTGTGACTCGGCCGTGGTGATGACAGACACAGAGGACACTGTGACCTGTGCTGACAGTGGGGTGGCTCTGCTCAGGAGTGCCCACACCGTGCAGGGCAGCAGCAGGGCTAGTTCTGAGCTAACAGGGCCAAGCAGGAAAACACTTGGCATTGCTGTTCTCCAAGAAGGGCTCGTAGGGCCAGGCAGCACTGCCATACCTGGCCTGTACTGCAGAACTGGGTCCCTGTCCCCCTTGTCCCCCCTGTCCCCTCTGGCCCTTCAGCACAGTTTGAATGTGTCTGTGTGACCTGGGCACCCTCTGCCAGTGTCCACAGTACAAACAGTAATGAATGTTCACGGCTTGCTGTGCCCTATTTAAGGCCATAATAAGACAGCAAACAGGCTGGATTCCAGGGATGGTGAACTATAAAGGTAACACAGAGCCATGGCCTTTTTCTTAGGAACAGGTGTTCTTCAGTACTGCCTTGGCCACAGCAGCCTAGCCTATCCAAACATAAATGTTACTTTTCACACCAGACTTTTTAATTTTAACTTCCTCTTTATGTACGTGTATAGATTGTTTATTCACAAGCATGTCACAGCTTCCAGTGGGTTGAAGCAGGCAGTGGGGTATCTCTATTCATACATTTCTGCTTTTTAATAGGATCTATTCAGAGCAAGACAAAAGCCTGATTGAATGCTGGGAGAAATTTTGTATCGTAGAGTCATTTAAATGTGAACTAGGACATTCTCTGGACAATTACATAAAAATGGCAAGTGACCCTCTGTACAATAGTTGCTTTCAACATTATCCAAGGCCAAGACAGGCTTTTGACAGTTACATAATGCAGATGGGTCATGATCAGCCAACTCAGAAATGTTCAGCATTGTGCAAAATGAGAATCACATTTGACGAAGTTGAAACCAAAAAAAAAAAAAAAGGGATGAAAAAGCTTTCATTTTCAGTATGCTGATCAATTTTCTAATTAATAATATCCAAATTTAGAAATATTTAGAATCATAGAGTCATTAAGACTGAAAAGACCCCCAAGATCATTGAGTCTGACCTTTGAAATTTCGTTTGTTTGTTGTTTGAAATCTAAATACTGGTAGAAAGACTGGAAAAGGCTCAAATAAAAAATCTGGGAGGTCTTCAACCTTCAACACACCTGTTTGCAAAAACATCCGCAATATATTGTAAATGGTTTATGAAACCACAGATGAGTGATCATATCTGCTATTGAGCTCTATGAAATACATGTATCTTGATTTAGAGATATTTTATTCTGACTCTAAAATAGCCATAGACTAATTTAGTTACAGAACTGAATTCCAGAATTCACAAATCCAAATAATTTTGCTCACTGCTAGCATCCTGCCATGTCTGCTTTTCTTCCTGCTTTTTCCACTGCAAAAAGTGATGCTTGGGACTTCGTGTTAATGCTTATTTGCTCTTTCTTGTGCCAAAACACTAATTTCACAGAAAAATACCAACAGAATATCTGAAAAAACCCATTTGCATCAGTAAACACCACATGGCAGCAGTGAGTTTTCTCCCAGTGGTAATAGGGTCTTAAACTACATAGAATTGTGACATTTCAGTGTACATAATTTGTACTGTGCAAGCCAAAGGCTTTAAACACAGATTTATATACAGATATATATACAGATATAAATATAAATATAAATATATAAATAAAAATAAACTGCAGTAAAAAGCCTTATATGTATGTATATATCTTTTCTGCAGGGGAATTATGGCACAAGCTTCTTTGGTATCCCAGCTTTTTTCTTCTTTTCACTGTATCCTGAAGACAAATCTGTTGATGCTGAAGGATAATTTATGGTCTTCTTTTGCATTCTCTCTTTCTCTTCCAGGATGAGACCAAGAATGTTAATTACTAATATGCAGAAATTGTAATATTATCTCAAATTAATTATGCTTTTATGGCATTCCTTCCTTAAGAATAGCTGGCTCTTAATATTCCCCAGAGAGTATTCCAAAATACTGTAATGGACAATCAGGTGAGAACACATCAACAAGGCAACTATTTGTAGCTGAGACTACTAAATGGTTTGTTTATACAAACTGATGCTGCAAGTATTGGCATCTTGATTTTGTGTGACTAGAGATAATATTTTATTATTCATCCTATTTTTCCCCTCCTTATACCTTATTATAGCCCCAAAATTACTTTATAGTATTGAAGAAATGAATTATAAGCTGCAGTGAAAAATTTCCATATCTTCCTTTAGGTTGCTGATTTTAATATGTATAAACTGAATTAAAGTGGTGAATTTTATCAAGAAGTGGGGGGTTTTATGTTAAATAATAAAAAAGGCCTCCACTCCTTGTCATGCAGTCTTCTGCTTCAAGGCTAGCTAGATTGGATTGCTACTGCTTTTTGGCAAGATGTGTGCTGTCAATATCTGGAGCAAGTGTACCAAAGACTGAATGTAAGGAAAGTGAAAATTAAATTTGATTCAAAACAGCGCTGAACATTGAACAAGTTTTGTTTAATACAAAATGCTTTGGAAACTAGAGTTGTCAATCAGTGCTTCTTACCAACATGATTGTCCTGAACTTGATACTAATTAGTGTCTTGAGGCTGTTTTTGTCAGAGCTTTTCTTTCAAAAGCCTAGTTAGGTAGGGAATTCTGTATCCCAAAGTACTTCTATCTCTCAACACAGTAAATATGCAGAGGTTTAATCTTCAATTCTTTCATGGAGCCTTCCATACTCTTAAGTAACAGCAAAGAGGAATAATAATTTTATCTTCTTGCTAAAAGTGGCTTTCCAAAATCTCTTTCTGCTCTCTGAAATTCATTTCCTCCGTGTGGGGTCCTTGGGCAGCAGGGGAAACAACGTAAGAAGAGTTACGTCTGTTCCCAGAACCCTGGTCCTGGTCCTTAACTGAAGCTGTGCATCATGAGGGCAATAACAAGCACAGATTCAGGCTGGGTGGAAAATGGATTGAGAGCAGCCCCGAGGAGAAGCACCTGAGGATGTTGACGAGCTCATGACATGCCTGAGATGACCCAGCAGTGCATTGGCAGCCCAGAAAGCCAGCTGTGTCCTGGGCTGCATCCAAAACAGGGTGAGGGAGGGGATTCTGCCCCCCTGCTCTGTTCTTGTAAGACCCCACCTGGAGTTCAGGCTCCAGCTCTGTGCCCTCCAACATGTAAAGGACATGGACTGGCTGGAGTAAGCCTGGAGGAGACCACAAAGATGATCAGAGGGCTGGAGTACCTTACCTATGGAGCACCTTACCTATGGCTGACAGAGCTGGGGTTGTTCAGACTGGAGAAAAGGCTCTGGGGAGACCTTGTTGCAGTCTTTCAGTATCTAAAGGTGTCGCTGTTGAGCCGCTAGCTGAGGAATGAGCCAGGTTCTCAGACAAGGAAAGAGAGAAGAGAGCTTTATTGTTTTGATTTCCATATATATAGAGTTTACAGAGGTCACCCAGATTGGTCAGCCCGAGACCTCCCCCTAAGCCCAATTGGCCAAGCCCGAACTGACCTAATCCGGAGAAGTTGTTTGCAAAACATCCAAACTTTATCTTTGTTTATGAAATATAGCAAAATGTTCTCACGAGAAAGACCTGTGCTAGTCACATAAAGGGGCTACAACCAAGCCTAAAAGCAACTTTTTACAAAGGACATCAGAACAAGATTAAGGGAACCTGTAGTGCTTTACAACAGAAAGGATATGAAGATATTATTTAGACTTTTATCTTGATCCCAATGAACTTATAATTAAGAGAATTGCAGTGAACTTCTGATAATGCTCTTGCTGCACAGAGTATTCAATAGTGGTCTTTATTTACTTCAAGTCAAAGCAAAAGTGCAGACTGACAAATATTTAATCCTTTTCATTTCATTTGGGTGAATGTGATCTGTGTAAGTATAGTGTTTAATAACATGGTACCCTTTGCTGTATTTTTCAAAAGCAGGTATTACAATGCTGCCTGAACTCACTTTGGGTCATTAGCCTCCATTTAAATTTTCCCTGTGGTTCTTCACAGTAGAAAATGTTATACTTCACTGAGCTTTTTTGGGGCACAGCTTGCTTTTTCCATATTAAATTTAACTACCTTTTCTATTAATTTTCTGTCAACCCTTTTTGAGTTGGCTGCTCCACTCTGTTATTATATATAAAACTGCCCACCTCTAGTGCAGTGTTGTTACATAAAGTTTAGTCAAGGCTCTAGACAGCAACCTAACCAAGGCAGAGCTTAAACCCACTGTGCTCCAAAGAACCATCCATATTTAATTCACTCTATATGTAATAATACAAAATACAAAACACTTCATGTGACAGAGATAACATTTCTCTGTTCCAGCTGCTGTCTAGCAACATTGCAATCAGTGGTAAATGTGTGCGTTGCTCAGCTTAGTTCTTTGTAGTAAACTCTAAATATAGGGTGCCATTTTTGTTAGTACACAAAGGCTGTTTGGATATGGAAGCAGAACCTTGAATGAAGCAGAAACAGAACATCCAATCCCTTGGATGATGTTCTTAAAATACCCATATAAAAATGTATTTTTTCTCTCAAATATAGGATTAGTTGGCAACGATCCAAGGAAATAGATGTATATTAACTGTTGTCAGCTGAGGAGGGAAAGTGAACTTTCTTGATATTAATCTTGATATTATCTGGTTTGTTGTAAAAAACACACAAAAAATAGAAAAGATATCGCAAACGTTTGCAGGAGAAAAAGTCATTATTCACCTGTTAGCTTGGGAATTTCACCAAGTGATTTCTCCCCACACCATGGGAAGGAAAATTTGTAGAGGCCACTTAAATATGTAGTGTAAAAGTAAAGTTGCATGTGGAAAGCAGCCTGATGAGAAGACCATAGTGTTATTACATTTATATTGATTATAAAACGTGAGCAAAGCTAATGTTAAAGTCAGTCAAGAGAAATGAGAATTTGCAAATCATTGATGAAACATGAATATGGAAGAAATGGTGCACACAGTGATGATGTCCAAAAGTGTCTGAAGTGCCATATTCCCTGCTGTTTGCACTGCTGAAAGCATTAAAATAACACCTTGCATCTGAAATCACAATTACCAGGCCTCTTCTTTTGCTTTTGTGCTGAGGAGAAGAGAGAGATTGCTATGGAGACAATATATAGCTAATAGCTGGAGGGTAGGTGGAATAAATTCAATAAATAAACAGTCACGGCTGAAAAGAAGGAACGAGGGATGACAACCAAGTCTGACAAAAAGCTTCTGATTTTGTATTGAACATTTGAAAAGGATGTAGAAGTCAAATGCTGTCACTAAAAGCTGATAAAACCATTGAATCAATCTGGGAAAAACAGGGACTGATCTAGTGTTCAAAACGAGAAGCTAACAGAGAATCATAGGACCTTCTGCTAAACTCTACAGCTGTGTTTATGGCTTTGAACTGGTCATTTATATTATTACGTTCTTTGAACATCAGATTACTATGAAATCCCTCTAGGTTTTCAGTCAAGGCATTGTGTGAACATTTGTTCTCTATTTAGCCAGTTCATTTCTTCCTGTGCTCTTAAAACCAGCATAAAGCCGGGCTGGTATGACAGCTGACTCCGAGGGATACAATCAAACAATCTTACAAATCACCTGCTAATCTTAAAAAGCAATTATATGTCTGAGAAAGGTTATTAAATAATGCATAGTATGGCAGGTGACATAGAGTCACATTAATGGAAACACTTAACACTGTTACCATGGTTAGTGTGAAAAACATGCCCGAAAGGGGCTGGTGCTGTTGACTGCCGCTATTGATTCCAGAAAACCTCATTAGTTCTGCTTCTCAGTTAGTTATGAAATACTGGAGAAATGCCTGTCGTTGTTCTTCTGTCAATTAGAATTAAATATAACAAAAGCCTAATCTGGTTTTTGTTTCTTTATTTCTGCCCTGTATAGAGCTCCTGCCCACAGTATATTATTTACTGTTGATCAACAGAAATGTTTTAATGGGGAGAAAGGAAAACTGATTGCTGTTGTCACCCTCCAGCTGGCTTTCTGGGTACCTGGTCTGGCTTCCCATCTTTCATTGCACAGCCAGATCATAAATAATTTTCCTTCAGTGATTTCTCTCTCTTTCAATCAGATGTTTTTTAATATTACCTTGTGCAGTTTTATGTTGCCTTTCCTCAGATTCACAACCTGGTTCTGGTTATTTCACTAGCCACATCTCACATCTCAGGAAAGGAGAAAGGTCGTTTTGGTAGGCAGGAGAAGGATGGAGAGGTTGATGGGTTGTTGAGGGCTTTTTCCTAGAGCCTCTGATTCTCCACACCTCTTCTGTCCCAGTTATTCACCCAAACTGTAACTGATCAGTGTGACAGCCTTGTAATTTTTGGTGTAATTTGCAAGAAATTAGCTTTGTGCTTTTTATTAGCACCAAGCCCGAGTTCTCTGAGTTCATTTGAGTTCCTCATTACTCCCCTGTAAAATAATACAAATTTTTTAATAATTTGCAAATACATCTGACAGACCTACAGTTAGAAGATTGTGTTCAGCTCATTTTTCTCCGAGTCTTCACCCAGTATCCCTCTAATCAAACATGAGGGGTAGTGAGCTGTAGCTACAGTGAGCTGTAGCAGTTGAGAAGTTGATATACATTGACTTTTGCTCCTCCTATTGCAGATGCAATAACCTACTGCAGAGAAAATATAGTGACTGCCCAGGGCAGTAATAGGCTGAGATGAGTAGATCCAATAAATGATACTAACTAGGGAAACTTGTGAGCCCTTCACTTTAATTGCTGTCATAATTGGTGGAAGAAAGGAAGTGGGTGTGTGAGGTTGAAGGAGAAAATAGCGGGGAGCCTGGACTCATATTGCTAACACATCCTCATTTTAATGCAAAAGGTATCAAGAGGAGCTATATTACTCAAAATTTCTTTTGCAGTGTCTTGGTATGCAGTGGATGTGAACACTCATTTAAGAATTTTCTGTATAGAGAAATAAAAAGAATCCCCAAATCCTTGCAGGACAATAAAAGCTAGATGTGCTCAATTCAGTGAACACTGATGTGCAGTAGTACTCCCACTATCCTCTGACCTGCCTCTGACCTACCTCAGCCTGCACTTTCCATCTCTCTCACCTTGGGTGAGAGACACTTGGGTGGCACTACAGACATTGCAGCAGCACATGGCCTCTTACTTGACCTGTTCTTGCTACCTGTAGGGGTCCAGAGAGAGCACCTTAGAGCTTAGTTAACCTTGTCTTTGCCGCAGGTGGGCTCACAGGGCATTCTGGCAACTGTGATGCCACAGTGGTTAAAGGTCTCTCCAAACTGTACTCCCATTACTAATGGATAAATACATTTTTTGTCTCATTTTAGCTGTCTAGAAATGAGGTATCTAATCTAAGCAATTTATCTAGTCGGTGTTACCTGGATATGAGCATTGTGGAAGAGATACTTCTGAAAGACAGTTTGTCTGCTATTGTGTTCAATCATTTGGGGATTAGATGAGTCACCCCTAAGATTTATCAGACCCTTTACTGTGATGACAAAGGAAACCTATATGACTAACCTAGATTGCAACATTTCTCAGATGATAAAAGCTTGGAGACAGGAATCCCACCTAACCTGAATGACAGGGAAATTGGCTGAAAGAGTATTTCAGGGAAGGAAGCTGAAATATAGGGCAGCATAGGAGCTAACAAGAAAAACAATAGAAGTACTAAAACAATAGATCCACAGATCAAGTACTAAAGTATTATAAATGTGTTTGTGGTGCAATGAAGCTTTGTTACAAAATGCCATGCTGTGTACCCCAAAAGTGGAGACATTACCTGGTGTGTTAAAATTTTCATGATTCCACTGAAAAAAAAAATCCTCAAAGTTAAATAATGTTAATTCTTATTTATTATTAATTTTAATTCTTTTTAATTATTAATATTGTTAATTAACTAATATGTTAATGTATTTTGTATTTTTTATATGCACTGGTAATGTTCTACAATATTTTAATGGAGTTGAGCTATGGATATGATGTCTAGGCACAACAACTCTGTGAGCAAATTATCAGCTATACAAATAAACAGAATTCCTCTAAGTACAGCAATACTAATTTATGCCAACTGTGATTTTGAAACTATGTATTTTGATTGAAAGCTTTGAAGAAAATAATTCCATCATTTAAAAAGTGTAAAGACAAATTTGAAAACAGAAATAATTGCTCCATTTAACTGTCCAAGATAAAACACAATCACATCCTTTCTTCTTTTGTGCATTCTTATTTATAGCACACAGTAAACAAATGGCATATTGTGTAGCTTCGAATAGTGGCTGACACTAGCTCAAACAGATGATCTTGACAGCATGCCCAAAGAAATGTTTCAGCTTTACAGTCTAGAAAATGTGTTTCTTCTGTGAACTAGGTGCTCCATACAGATACATCTTTTAAATGAGGAACACAGTGTTTATTTCATTGTGGGTGCATTGTTCAAGCTTGTGGTCCTGCAGGGAAGACAAGGAGATCTCAGAGAAATGAGTGGATTGCTGATTGAACCTCACTGCTCATCTGAAATAGCATGAAAACTGTTAATACAGCTGGAGTGGCTGACTCAGTCCTGTGTTTTCATCTCTAAGAATGGCATTAGCTGCCAGGGCTGAGAGCAGCAGGCATGACCCAATCCCCAGAGCTCCCAGAGGAGGCTGTGTGAGCTCTCCAGGTCTGCAGAGAGCAGTGCCAATGTAGAGCCTGCAGCTGCAGGGGGAGCAGGGATCAGGCTCTGGGGGTTGTATGAATGCATGTGAACACACGGGTCTGTGAATTCAGGGAGTACCAGCTCCAAAAGCAAACTATGTAAATAAAGTATGTTCAAGATACCCAATTGTATCAGTGGATATTTTAAAGTTTCTATCATATCTGTGTGTTTGTACCAAATGTGTGAGGGGCTCCTACTTTGAAATGCTACCAATGGGAGAATGGAATATAAAGGGCTGCTGAACGTTCCTTTCTCATGCATACTTACAGGTCACTGACTTTATCTGCTGCCCAGGGAGGTGGTGGAGTCACCATCCCTGGAGGTGTTTAAAAAAAGGCTGGATGTGGCACTCAGTGCCATGGTTTAGTTGATAAGGTGGTATTAGGTCACAGGTTGGACTTGATGATCTCAAAGGTCTTTTTCAACCTGGTTAATTCTGTGATTCTGGGAAATGTGAAATAGTTTGGTCAAACAAATCATGTTTGTCAAGCTCTATTAAAAAATAAAATTCCTGAAAGCAATTCTAATTAGTACAGAAGCATGTGAATAAACCAAGTTCTTCTGATAGTTTTCATCCCAAGTATTGGAGTAACATTCATTCTCCTGGTAATGTTCCCATTGAGTTACAGGAGCAAGGAATCCAAACATCCCATTGTAACAGGCTGAAGATCAATCACCTGCACAGAAACCACATGAACAAGGTGTGTCCTGAAAGGTGTGTTGAGTTTACAGTAAACTGACAGGATCAGCAACAGGTTCTGCACGTGACCTTGGTGTTCTGCACAAAGCAGCAGCTGCCAGAGCTCGTGTTTCCCATCAGTTTTGCAAGAAATGCTGAGCCTGTGATATGTCTAAGTATAAATTTGACTTATTTTAAATGAATAAGTACTAACTCATCTTGGAGTGCTCACTTCAAAATAACTATGAAATGGTGCACTAT
The DNA here is from genome assembly GCA_024500445.1 of Entomyzon cyanotis. Lineage (NCBI taxonomy): Eukaryota > Metazoa > Chordata > Aves > Passeriformes > Meliphagidae > Entomyzon > Entomyzon cyanotis. The sequence goes on along the minus strand of JAKEPQ010001018.1, from coordinate 47,160,129 downwards.
CACACAGTCTGACATTCCAATTTTTGAAAGCATTCAACTGTTTAATAAAACACTAAGGAGCAATATTTTGTCTTCACATACAGTGTTACATTAGCTATATGCATTTAGTTATTAACACGAGTGTATCTATTGAAATGATTTGTTGTGATAATTCAGACTATGAGTCACTTTCAGACGCATGGGAAGTCTGCACTAACTGATGTGCTGTTTGAAGGGCAACCAAGTTGTCCATTGCTGTGCCGAAGTGGGATGCACTGTGGCACATACAGAATTCAGCACAGCCTAAGGGGGAAGCTTTTAAACTGCAGTTAACTAGTTATTCCTGGCCTCAGTTCTACCACGTACTGGATTTGTGATTTCAGGATTCTTTCTTACTCTTTTCCAGCTCTGTTTTTTCACAAAACCTGCCTGTGGTTGCTCTCATCCTGGCAGCTCCAGTTTTGACAGCAACAGTTGGAACCTTTTCACCTTGGAGGCTCTGGTGACCACTGGCAGCTAAATCAGACCTGGGTCCTGTAGACCTGCTCTGACAGAGGGCTAAAACTCAGACAACTGCTTCTAAAATCACCTAGTGATAATCATGATGCATTGCATGAGACAGTAAAGTGCCCAGAATGCACCACAGTCAAGGCTTTTTGTTATTAACGTAATTTCAGTATAATGCACATATGTTCTTCTGGCACCAAGAGGTCAGCTGATGTCAAGTCAGGTGAATGAAACCTGCATTTTCAGCCTTTGTAAAGATGTGGCCTGACTGAGATTACAGGAATCAAAAAAATATTGGGCTAAATTGTAAGGTGGTGAATATTTTTAGGAATGTCAGTATTTTATTTCACTCAAATTTTTATATTCTAGCATAAAACCAGGTTTTTATTCAGTATGCCCACTCAAGAGACAGCAGACTTGCCTTTAGCATGTCCTAATTAAGAAGGTTTTCTGGTAGATTACAAATGGGACTTTTTAGCTGAATTATGTACAATAATATTGACTGATTCAGCTCTACATCTGCCAGTGCAGTTTTTACTGCACTCTCATTCCCTTGATTTTCTGCAATGTGAGTACTCTGCAAATAACACCAGTCCTTTTGTTCCTGGGAAGGAACTGACCTGCCTGAGGCTTGTTGAGTTTGTCAATGTTTGGGTTGTTTTCTCAGAAACATACTTGTCTAAACATACTGGCAAGTGTGACAGATCTGGTGAAAATAATTTACCCACACGACACAATCATGGAAACTCTCTTCATCTTCTTGGAAAGGATTTTGGATGTATATTGAACTGTGAACCCTGTAATATTGATTGTATTTCTGCAGAAACAATGTGCATTTATCAAGCCAGAAGCTGAATGTTACTCATCTGGGTCCTGTCCTCTAACTTTTTTCACAAGACAAAACATGTTTCTTGTTTCTCTTCTGTACAAATTTATATTTAAGCTTCGGAGTTAAATCTGGAAACATTAAAAAAAAAAAGAAAAAAAAAAGAAAAAACAAAAACCCCAAACTCAAAACTGAAAAAACTTGTTGAGTGTTACTTTTGGATCCATTAATGTTTTGTTCAGAATGTTTTGCCCAGAAAAGCTGTAGATGCTTCATCCCTGGAAGTGTTCAAGGCCAGGCTGGATGGGGCTCTGGGCAACCTGGCCCAGGGCAGGGGTTTTGGAACTAGATAGTATTTAAGGTCCATTTTAACCCAAACCATTCTATGATTCAATGAAAATGGTCTCTGAATGAGGCTTTACCTCAAATTAAAATAGGCACAGTGTATCATACCTGCTAGTCAGTAAGAGAACATACAGCCTCAGCCCAATAGACAATTCCCCCTCCCAAACAGCAGAAAATCTATTTCCTGTTGTAAATAGAAAGTTAATTTTCCTCTGAAGACTATAATTATAGAATCAAATATTAATTAAATGGTTCATTGCGAGAGACTTATAGTATAAACCAAAGGCACAAATGTCAGCCAACATATAATTATGATACCTTTGTGAGAATTTGAAAAATCAGGATCTCCCAATAGCAAATTTGAATCAGTATGTATAGGCAAGTATTTAGAAGCTTGATTTTTTCCCATTTTCCTGCCAGTAGATGTTGACTTCATATTCCTGATTTTTAGCATTTACATTTGTCCATCCAATAATAACCTAAATTCATGACTTCATGAACTACATGTGGGATGTGACCCAGGGTGAGTGTGCACAGGGCTGACCAGCAGTCCCCATGAAGGTTGCACTGCAGAGCTGAGGGTGTTTTTGTGGAATGCCCTTTGGGACCACACCGTACTTATGGCATACTCTTAATTTTATTTTCTCATTTGAGCACACTGTGTTGATTTGACAGGGTACAGCAGGATGGAAATAATTTAGACAAGATGCTGAAGAGTTTTTACTGTCTGAGACTGAAGTTGCCTTTGGGACTGGGCTGGGTTGGTCCCAGCTGCTGCACATTGCTGGCTCACTGACAGCCAGGGAATGTCCCATACTGGAACACACTCAAATCATGCCGTTTACTTTAAATATTAACTTCTTGGGGAATGAAAAAAAAGGGTTCAGAGGCAAAGCAAGCTGTGCTTTGCCTCTGTTTGATTCGCAACAGTTTTTGATTTGCAACAGTTTGTAGTACAGTTTTCCCTCTGCAGTTCCTCTGCAGTCTGTGGGTCTGTTAAATCCTGTATTTCTTTGGGAAGCTGGTGCTCTGCAGCCAAGGCAGGTTTATAAGGGCAAATTTAGTTTGCGAAGCAGACAAAGGAGTGGTTTGAGACCAATACAGACTGAGAAGAAGAGAGCAGACAAATGTGAAGTGGACAGGCCATGCTGTAAAGGATGAGGTGGGAACAGATCTAGTGTTGGCTGGACAACAGGCTGCAGTGAAAAAGTTATTCCATCACCACGGCAACTAAAAGCCAAGAGAAAAGAGTAAGAGGCAGTGATGAGTCCTGTGGCCTTACACAAGGATGTGTATTCAAGGATGTCCCACAATGCCTATTTTCATTTGCGTTTTGGATTAGCTATTAACTGCAGAGGTTTTGTCCCTTTCCTACAGGGCAGTGTTTGCACTGTTTGCACAAGACTGATGGATGCTCAGAGCCCGTGGAGGTGAGGTCAGCAGCTCACAGCACCACATCCCATCCCAGCTGGCAGAGGAAAGCTGTGTTATCTATCTGGTAGCACCAAAACTTTTTATACTTTGTTCCACAGCATCTTTAAAATGTTACCGAGGCTTTGCCTTTAAATGGAATCTGACTCTTCTCTCCATCTCAGCTGTTTCCTAGCTGCATGATTACAATGAGGTCAGAGTGGTTTCCATCCTCTAGTGCGCCAGACAAGATGAAATGTAAGAAAATTCTAAAGTCTGCAAGGCTGTGCTGTGAGTGACTAGCTGTCTTATCAAACTTGGTATGTCAGATGGAAAAAAACTGGAAATGGGGCTTGCAAGTGAGCAGGTACTGACTACTGACTGCTGCCTAAGACTGGCTACACAGCAGGAGAGATCCTATCAGCAGCAGTGTGAAGTCAGGCTACACACCGATGGTTGTTTTCCAGCAAACTGGAGCACACTGCAACATTACAATGCACTATTTATATCCAACCACCCCTGCTTGGGCAAACAAGCTTCTAAAACCGCATCAATGAACCTGGAGCCCGGAATTACTGCATTGAAAACACCATTTTGCCACCTAGTGGTGGTTTCTCCCTTTATGTTTCATATA